>JBAMNC010001119.1:387500-1691250 GCA_037902135.1 Cetoscarus ocellatus | reverse complement strand
AGACCGAAAGAGTCAAAGGAAAAGGCTCAGAGTGTCATGTTAATGAAAACAACAAAAGGAAAGAAAATGGTAAACTGGTGGGAGAGAGACAGCTTACATATTTGTTTTATATATAATGATAAGGAGAAAGTAAGACAGTTGATAGATAATAGGTTTATAGATACATAAACTGATGACAGTTGATTGATCATAGATGACGGCATCACATCAGCAAGATGGAAAAGGAGAGGGTAGATAGAGGATGAGTAAAAGAGAAAAGATAAATAAAAACATAAAACAAAATAGAGGAGAAATTATAATAATTAAAAAGGGAGTATATTAAAAACATGAAAATGTGGTAAAAAAAAAGGACTAAAACGATGAAAAACCAGGGAGGAGAGTAAGAACAGAAGATTTTAAAAATAGTTAAACAGGTAATTGTAAAATAATTATGTAGATAAAATAAATAGCTAACATGGATAATAAACAAGTATGTGAACAATAACAGGATCATGTAAAAGCAGGTCATTGAATATTGTCAGTGAATGCTACGTTAGCTTGCTAAATGTTGAACCAAATCAAGCCAATATTCACTCCCTTTTGGTTCACTAGCATTGTTTGGTTCCTGTTTGGTTCAGATTGCTTTCACACCCATCGCAAACAGAACTCTGGTCTCTGGTCTAGGGCTGAAAGGTCTAGGGCAATTTTTTGCAGCCTTTCTGACTGACCCAAAATCTGTTGTATCCACTATTTACTAGTTGCTATGTCAGTGCTTATGTCCAAAACCATCAGAGGTTGACATACTGGTTTGGGATGGCTGGCTTTTTAAAATCACAATATCTGTCAGAAAAAAAAAACGCAATTAGATCGTTTTCTAAAATTGTCCTCTTAGAAGTGAATCAAAACCCCCTGTGTTCTGGAAGACCAGAGTTTGGTTCTTTGGTCTGCACCAGAGTTCATGTGAGCTTTCGCACCAGCCTGAATTAAACAAACTTTTCAAAAAAGCAAACGACAGTTTGTTTCGTTCGGACCAAGTGTGTTAGATGTCAAAGCACCCTAAAAACCTGAGAATTTAAGAGCAGGTTGTTGCTAGCAATATGATGTTACAAAGTTACTACCAGTAAAAGTTGAGTAAGTATGTTTCTGGGAAATCTTATTACTGTCTGTCACACATTGTCAAAAAATATTTCCTCTTACCACTGAGCATATGTAAGTTTCCTGGTTGTCAGTGGGTTGAATTCCCATTGAGGTCCAGAGAGGATTTTTTTTTATAAATTACATCAAGTTTAGGAGACAGAATGATAAAAAAAAACCCTTAGATTATGATGTGGATTACCTGTGTCCTTTTGAAGGCACCCTTGGCACCACCACTGTCTAGCCAACGTGCACTGCTTCAAAGGGGATGAGAGCTGACTGACTGGTTTGAATCACATTACAACCAAAACACACTGATGTATAATCAAGGCACGTAATCAGCCCTCTTCGCACCCTGTGCCTGGCTTTGCACTGGGAATTTATTTTGTTAAAATACCAAAAAATAGACTGAAGCCCCTCAAACCACCACTCCTCGTGCTGTTTGAATAAAGCCCTCTGAGTGACCTTAAAAATAAGGATGCTGTAGGGTTGTTAAGCCAGCAGTTTAACACTCGAAGAGATTCATACCTGCTATAATCAGTCAACAATGTTTCCAGTGGAATATAATAAGCATATATCCTCTCAGTCTGTAATTGGATTCCAGGGGAGGTAAAATTAATTAAGGTACTCCCATCTATGGAAAGCTAGAATCTGAGATGTGTGAGATTAATATGAGTGTGTTTCTGTGCATAGAAGGGCCATGCATGAGTAATAATTTTATAATGGCTATTTCGCTGCCTTGCTGTGTGACATCTTAAGTGGGAATGGAAAATTAAAATTCATGTAGAGATAGTAATATTATGCTGCAGAGCCGATTGGATTTGAAAGTCATTTGGGTCTGTTTATGACTGCAGGAGGATGTCACTGGGTTTGATGTGGAGAATAAGTAATTTTGCAGTATCACATCCAATTTAGCAAATCTGCTTTGTTCAAACAGCGCACCTCACTTAGGCTTTAACCTTATCTCTCACCGTACAGCACCGGCAGAGTTCATGAATTCATTACCGACTCAATCTGATCTTTGTGTAATGTGATAAAAGTTGAATGTGGGGATATCAAAGCGGCTGAATGGTGGGAGAGTCTGGCTGGATTGGAGTAATCTGGTGTTGTGGAGGAGGACTGCAGCTACAGCAGGACTTTACGAGATAAAGGAGGCAGAATCTCTAAAGGTGCAGGTTTAGTGGAATAACAGATTTTACAGGAGCAAGGCTTAAATCTCTACATAAATTCCACTGGCTCTCTGCTCCCCAAGGTGTTAATGTGCAAAGTGAAGCAAACCAACATCTGAAATATACAACAATCCTTAACACATTATGTCACAAAGGAAAAAATCATCCTGCCATAATGTAGCGGTTAAGACCCATAATAAGTCAAATCTAAGGAAACCTAATGAATAGTTAATTAACTAAAACCACCAAATATATGTGTCTGTGTGGTATACAGTTTCTTGAGGTCAAGAAGAATGGCAAGGGTTGTTTCTGTATGATAGGGTGATTGATGAAAATGTGTTTTCTAAAGAAGTAGGAGCATGATTTTGTAATATACCCTAAATACAGGGCCAGTCAAGAAATATTGCTCTCAAAAGATTTGAGGTCACAGTGCCCTTGACCTTTTACCTCCAAAATGTATTGAGATTTGCTATGGGTCAAGGTGTGATTTTTGTTTTTTTTTTAATCAAAGAGTTATTAAAATATAGTTGTGCAGGGATGATATTTTTTTTGCAGGACAACAAAGATGTCAGCAACGCGATGGCCCCTCAACCAACCATATGGGGATTTAATTGGGGCTAAGGGTGCCCAGATTGTAAACGACAACAATCAGTATTGGCCAACTTCTGTCAAAAAAACATGATTAATTGATCTGTTGATCAGAATTAATGCCTGTAAACACCAATAATGATCCCTTGGACGTACCTCATTTACTCGTAGACACCATGCTCTATCATCCAATTAAATAAACTGTAGAAGAGCCTCCAAAACTTTGTCTTCAGTCCAATAAGTCCAACATATGAATCCAATGTCTGAGTCTTTACTGAAATTCACACCAAGACCAACAGGATAAAAGTTAATCTGCTCAGCTAAAAGAGCTACACATTGCTCCAAATCAAATGCAGTTGGTGTTTAATGATGCATTTGAGGTCCAGTTGAAAGCACTGTGATGCGTTCAGGTTGGCTTGGTAGATGAGTATTTGACAAAGCTAAAGAACATGGTGTAAATGTATTTTACAGGGTTGGAGATTTGGATTCTTGCTGAAAGTTGAATAAATTATGTTGAGTGGGGTTGAGTTTTTTTTTTCTTGGCATCATGAACAAATTACATCAGCTACACTATGTTGATGAGCTCATATTTTTAAGTGCATCGTCTTTTATTTCTTAAACTGTTTGCACTGTTTTGCCTGCTGAATTGAACTAATAGATTTATTCTGTCAACAGTTTTATACATTCATATAATAAAAACAATTGATAAATGAGTCTTTTCATTGTGTGATTCAGTCTTACTGTAGGATACTTCTTGCATTGCTTCTTGAGATCTTGTTGTTTTGCTGAGTAAATCTTTCAACTAATTGTAAAAAAAAAACATGAAAAATGATTGGTATTGGTATTTGTATAGGCTGATCTCACAAACAAGTGATTGGTGATCAGTTTCAGCCTAGAAAAGACTGATTGGGACATCCCTGTTGGGACATTTTCTTGCTTTTTCTTGGCACCAATTCAGTCATAAATTAAGCTGTCCTGCAGTAAGATGCATTATTTAAATTAGTGATGTGCAACTTTATTTACCAAGAGGGCCACATGAATTTGTCCTAACGTATAAAGCTGATGATAGGTTTTACTATCAAATTTATAGATATTTAAACACCAATGCAACAAGAAACACTTAATCTAATGACCTGAAAACATAATTTAAGCCAGCTTTATCTAGCTTTTTCTGACAACAGAGCATTTATTGGTTCTTAAAGTATATTTTATTTATATCTTAATTTCTGCTTTATACAGATGGAGAAAAGGAGGTTTCACAGAAACAATTTCAGCAAATAATAGCTCTGTTTTCCACTAAATATTGCCATTTTGGCAGATTTGATCAAGTTGCTACGTAAACATGCATTTTTTGATATTTTAAACTAAATTGGGAGTCACATTAAAGGACTGGGAGGAAGCCAGTTGCCAACCCTTGATCTAAATGTGTACAATACAGGTGAACGTGTTACCGCTAAAAGAGTTTGCTTAGATCCGAGTTATTGCACCAAACAACTCCTCCTGAGGCAGTGGACAGTGTGGAATCCAGCCTTCACATTTCTAAGAAGTTTTATTTGCTTCAAGACTTTGGAGCCCAGCTTCAGGGATTTTCTCTCCTCCAGCCACATGGGCATTAGAGGGGTCGGCTCCAGGGTGATAGGGCCAGGCTCAAAAGTTGGTGTACCAGTTAATCCCAAATGTGCTGGATGGGGCTGAGGTCAGGGCTCTGTCAAGGCAATACAAGTTCCTCGACATCAAACCAGAAAAGCCTTTCCTTTTTTCCTGGTGATGAATTTAGAAGCTGCTGCTACATTAAAAGATAAAGTAAAGTAAAGAAAAGGGCCTGGAGTGGATATTTAAGAAAAAACATGACACAAAAACTTTTATTTTTGCAGATGTGTTGATTATGCTTGAGGAGATTTAATTGGGTTTATGTCACACAGTGAGGGATGTGTAGGGCTCGGCCCATCAGTTTCCTTTGGCTGCACATCTGTTTAATCAAGCACAGAGTGGATTGGACCATACATGTAAAGAAGGCCCCAAGACACACGATACTGGAGACAATAAGACCAAGCAGACTGCATGGTTGTTGCACATCCTATTTGATCAACCAGCAACTGAAATTTAGTTGCTGAAGGACAACTGCAACCATAGGCCCATCTGAGAAGAAGCTTATGGATAAATCTAAATGGCTGTGAGTCATCCTAACATGCCTCCACAGCCTGGAAAGGTTTGCTAACATGCTGGGAAGCTACGGTGAGGCTTTCTTCTTCTTCTTATATTCATGTTAATATTATTATGCCATCTGATTATAACTGTCTCAATAGATGATGTTGGGAATCGGACAAGAATGTTGAGGCAGTGGGGCAGTTCTGACATGGAGGGTAGTATCAGTGTTGTCACTGGCTGGAAGTTGTATGTATGAAGCCTTGGTTTGTCGATCATCCTAATGCTGTTGGTGATGATGGCCATGAAATACATTAGGTAAGATACAACAAAATATAAAAGCACTTAAAGACTGAAGGTCTCCACATGATGATGCTCTAGCTCCTGCTGCTCACCAGTCTATATAGTAGAGTTTGTGGGATCTGTAAAAGGCCTTGTGGAAGGGCAGGTAACATAAGTGTTGTCATTAGCTGGAGCGTGGGGCAGCCTGAGTCTGTTAAAGGTGATGATGCTGTTGGCTCTAATGACCATGTGGAATAGTTGGTAAGAAAAAAAAAACAAAAAAAGGACTGGAGGTCTCCACGAGATGATGCGCTGGCTCTTGCTGCTTAACAGTCAACATAATTGGGTCAAAGGGCCTGAGAGAAGCCTTGTGGAAAGGTGGGTTGCATTAGAGTTATCACTGCCTGGAGCTTGCATATATGGAGCCTGGGTCTGTTAAAGGTGATGATGATATTGGCTGTTGGCCATGTGGTAGAATAGGTTAGATAAAAAAAAAAATGGGCTGGAGGTCTCCATGTGATGATGCTCTGGCTCTTCCTGCTCATCAGTCTAGTTGGTTCAGGGGGGCAGTAAGTGGCCTTGTGGTAGAGTGGGTTGCATTGAACGTTGCATTAGAGTTGTCACTGCCTGGAGCTTGCATGAACGGAGCCTTGATCTGTTGACAGTGGCAATGCTGTGGCAACTAAGGGCCATGTGGTAATTTATTTAACTTGTTGGGAGTGTGTTGGAATTAGTGAGGTAAGGGGTCTCAGCTCAAGGGCCAGTATTTTGCTCTAAATCTCTAGTCTCGAAGTTCAAGATGTTTGGTACCACTTTAGCATTACTGCTGTCTAAACTAGAAAAGCACTCAGAGAGCGCAGACCTCTGCCAAGCAGCTCAGTTCCGGCAGTGGTTTTTCCACAACCCCTGTAAAAGATACAATTCTGGTTCACCATGCACTCCGAGACTCCGACGGCCGAGTCTCTGCACATGTCTGTCCATGTGGAAAAGTCCTCCACTGGCATTGCCAGGGAAGCTGGGAAATGTAGTGACATAGGCTTGAAAAACGTTTAACGTTCAAATAAACTACAATTCCCATAATGACATTAAGTGGGCAAAACCCTCACAGCAGCTGAAGAGAAATGAATGGGATTTGCCGTTATAAACTTCAATATTTTTGCATGACGTCAATCTGGCTGGGATCCAGATGAAATGTACTTTGATGATAGAGTTATATTATACATATCATCCTGTTAATTCTGAAGCGTATCCATCAAGTGATGTCAGAGATATGTTTTATTTTTTTTTAAATATGGCCCGATGTTAAGTTATGGGATTTTCTGAAAATGTTGGGAATTTTTTTGCATCGAGACAAATGTGTGGATCACTACCAAAATGTAATGGCTTCTCCCTTGGACCAAACCACACCATTGGTAAAATTTTCATGTAAATCCATCCAGTAGTTTTTGCGTAATCTTGCTAACAGATAAACAAACAAACAAACAAACAAATAGACAGACCCTGGTGAAAACATACCTTCCTTGGCAGAGGTAATAATGAGTCATGGGTAACTCAAGGCAGTGAGCTGTGAGTAAAGCATCTTACACTCTGAAACTTCATTATTATACAGCATATTGATATTGTGCTCTTTGTAAAGAATACATCAGCAAGTGTAGTCTAGTCTAACATCTGGATTTACAGCTTCAAACCAGCATTTGAAAGAGGAGAGCTGAATTTTGTTTGTGTCTGAAGAAACTACAAAAGACTAATGCCCATATTTGCTCCTGCATTTTCAAAACACATGCATAAACAGAGCTGATGGTTATGATAGACATACTTAAAATGAAAAACAAACACTGAACAGGCCTGCTGTCATTTACACAGTCTGAGAATAACAGCATCTGAGTCATCATGCTTGTTTTGTTTGCTGATGTGCATCTTATTTTCTAAAATTACTTAGAGGCAGTATCCAAAGGTCTTTTATATCTGAAAAATGTCAGGGAATGAACTCTGGAAGTTATTATCAAAAAGACTGCGAACTGTTTGTCATTTACAATTGCACATATTCTGATGTAACTATCTATTGAAAAGCTGCGTGGATACTATCATATTACATGGCATGCATGACTCAATCAAGCTGTTTTGTAGTTTGTGTCACTTATGAAGCCATAACTCGAGTAATTTAAGGGCATCCAATACTTATATCTTCTATTTCTATTCAACAAAACTACTGCTATTTCATTTGCATCTATGTTCCTAGTCAGGGGTCTTCTGGTCATGTGCATTGACATGCTAGAACCAATCCAGGACCCATTTATGGTGCTACTAAGGGGCTTAGGCATGTCTGGGCAGCCCTGCCGAGACTAAGTTGGCCTGCCTGCAGTCTAGAACTGCCTCCCATTTAAAATGTGTGGTGCATTATGAAGTGCAAGATATGACAATGTAGACTTGAGTGTTTGGCAACTGAAGTTGTACATCAAGCAAGAATGGGACAGAATTCCCCTTACAAAGCTTCAACAATTACAGCCTGATCTACTAAAGGTTTGCGTGTATAGAAGCCTGTGCAAACTCGATAGCGCAAGCTGATCTACTAACCGGGTACACTGAGGCCTGCATCTGTCAAATGAGCAAAACAGCACGCGTAATCCATTTAGCGTCTTTGCCTTCATGAATATGCAGAATACATGCAGATGATCAGAACGCACAAAATACTGGGAGGAGGAGATGCAAATGTAATCATTTAGCACCCGCAATGTGAATTATCAAACCCCCAACTGATTGCGCTCACTGTTTTTGTATCTGAATTTAGCACGTCTGAAAGGACGGTGCAAAACAGGCACAATGTTACGCACAGAGGGCTGCGGTCATTGTGGCTGCGGTCAGAAACAGGGGTCGCATTAACCGAATATTTTCCATCAGTGACTGAATTTTTTAATTAATGACGGAAAGATTTGGAGGCTGTCTGTCTTTATGATGGACAGGAAGAAGAGGGACGATCCAGTGTGCCATATACTCATGCAGACACGCATAAAGTAAACCCTCCCTATTTTGCACCCTATTTTGCACTCTACATCGTGGAGGAGGTCATTTAACCTATGTAAAAACAACCCTTCATAGCCAGAGTCACTCTGTTTGTCACTCAGAGCTGACTGCATCACACTCTTCATGCACTGACAGGAAGTTTAGGAGCTGTCAGTGCGTAAAAGGCAAGAGTACCCGTGTGGTCTGTGTGTGTGAAACTGTTAAATAAAAGTGAGGTAACACAGTGGTAATTATGCCCCTGTCCCAGCATTTTGGAACATGTTGCAGGCATCAAATTCAAAATGATCAAATATTTGAAGAAATAAACAAACAAAACAAAACAAAAAAAAAACCCATTAAATATCGTCTTTGTAGTTAATTCAATTCAATATAGGTCAAAACCGTTTGTCTTGAAGTTTCACACAGTGTTCCAGCTTCACTGGAATTGGGATTTGAAGAGCAGATATACCAGGCTAACTTAAGGACTATTTCTTTCCCAGACCTGAGGCTGATATAAGGCTGTCCACTAACACTACCATAACTTTTCCTTCAGGCTGCATTAACTCATTTTTACAGCTTCTTATTTAGAGGGGCTGTCTTTCTTATTCTCCAGATCTTACTGTTGTGGCTAGACATAATTTATTAACCTTCATTTCGGGGAACACAGGAAGTTAATAATGACTGAAAATCTACACCTGCAGCTACAGAGGGTATTTTCTCTGTATGTTTAGCTCTTTGATTCATTTCTGTGCTTCTCTACAGACACAGTAGGGTATAAAAAACAAACAAACCCTCAGTTATAAACCTCCATACCTGGTCACATATCATAAGGCTGCTGGGATGTAAGATTGCTCCTATAATTCAAAATCATCCCCATGCTTCCACCTTAAAGGTTAACCCACTTAACAATAATTCCTGTTTATCTGCACCTTATATATTGCTCGTTTGATGTACTGCATTCCCTCTCAGAGAACTTAACAAATTAATTCTGCTTTGTTTACTCTCATCTGCTGATAGCACATACTTCTAAGTTGTTTTTGCTCTGTATGAACTGACCTTGGGAAATACCAACCACATCTAGACCCTGATGTGGTATTTTAAAGCACTGCTGACAGTTTTGTTCTCACCTTACCATCACTGCTGCTCTGCTTTCATGTGTTTGAAGATAACTCCCTCAAACTTTTGCTTTTTATTCTGTATTTTAAGACCAACTCTCCCTGTAGATTCACTGACCTCTTTTTCGGCACATGTTGACACATCCTCCAGGGAACGTGTTTCCCCCACAAGCAATTTCCTCCTTTTTAATGTTTCTTTACTCACTGCAGTTTAGGCTGCACATAAATAGCCATGTATTTAAACTTGAATTAAAGTTTTTTGAATTACTTCTTCAGCTGTTTATGCACAGCTGCAAAAAAGGAGAGTAGGTAGAGCACTTATTTCCTTTTAGATTTTCAAGTAAGACGTACTTGCTCTCCCTCTGATGATTCAGGATTGATCTGGACAGAGCTTACTTTAGATCAGGGGTGGGCAACTGGCAGCTCGGGGGCCGCATGTGGCCCTCCCCCTCAATCACTACAGCCTGCCAGTCAATTTCAAATGTCCACTGATTATAAACACGAAGATGAAATTCTGACAGTCCTTACAAGACCGTGTACAAAGACAGAACAATTACAGCTTGAAAAGTGGCAGCATTTTTATTAGACCTTTAATCTGGTAAATGTTTCGTTCTTAACAAGACATGCATCCTGTCAATAAGAATTGAGTTACCTGGTAATTTGCAAAGATGTTCAAAACTGGAGAGGGGGGCGATAATCTAAGGGGAGGACATAATTTAATTTGTCTGATTGTCCACACAACTCTTAAAAGTACATTTCTGTTTGTGATGTCAAACTGGATGTCCCTTTAAAAACGTGCAATAATGTAAAAATATTGAAATTACTATGAACATTTATTAACACTGGTGTAAGATAACAAAATGTGTTTTATACCACAATCATATCTTAGCAAATTAGTCTAAAACAGTTATAATATGGAGAGGTTTATTGGCTATACTTTGTTGTGAGATGGATAAGTATGTCTACAATTCACACTTCAATTTTCCCCTCCCAGCCAAATGCTATCCAGTTACCAGCCAACTTCCAGCCACTTGAAGTCTAGACAAGGGTTATTTCATTGTTTGTATTTCTATTTCTTCATAGTGGCATTTTCCATGCTAAGCAAAATGTTAATCTATATATCCTATAAAATCTAAGTGGTAAGGGTTACATCTTTATCATAAAATTGTGCAGGATCTAATTACAACCATGAGGGTGGGAAGGTCCGAACACTTCCTGTCATGGACCAGCCAAGACTCTGCCAAGGAAATTGGGGAAAATTCACTCACCATCTCCATCTGTATAAAGATAGATATTTGTACATTTTTTCATGCGCATGAGCTGAGCTGAGTTGGAGGCCTGGGACTCCACAGCAGCTGACAGAAGCAGTCCTTGTTGTTCTTTTGAATTGTTCGATCAAAATTGGATCTCTCCTGATTGAAATGCATTTACCCAGGGTTTTTTTTTTCCTTTTTTTTCAAACTTTATTGGAAATAGAACAAATACACTGCCTGGCCAAAAAAAAAGTCACCACCACAAAAAAGGTTCACACACTCTATTATTTTGTTGGACCACCTTTAGCTTTTATTACAGCATGCATTCGTTGTGGCGTTGTTTCAGTAAGCTTCTGCAATGTCACAAGATTTATTTCCATCCAGTGTTGCATTAATTTTTCATCAAGAGCTTGTATTGATGATGGGAGAGTCTGACCACTATGCAAAGCCTTCTCCAGCACATCCCAAAGATTCTCTATGAGGTTAAGGTCTGGACTCTGTGGTGGCCAATCCATGAGTGAAAATGTCTCATGCTCCCTGAACCACTCTTTCACAATTTGAGCCCGATGAATCCTGGCATTGTCATCTTGGAATAGGGAAGAAAAAATCCATTGATGGAATAACCTGGTCATTCAGTACATTCAGGTAGTCAGCTGACCTCATTCTTTGGGCACATAATGTTGCTGAACCTAGACCTGACCAACTGCAGCAGCCCCAGATCATAGCACTGCCCCCACAGGCTTGTACAGTAGGCACTAGGCATGATGGGTGCATCACTTCACCTGCCTCTCTTCTTACCCTGATGCACCCATCACTCTAGAACAGGGTAAATCTGGACTCATCAGACCACATGACCTTCCTCCAGGACATTTCTTAATCCAATTTTAGTAGTTTTTGCAATCTCCTTAGATGTTTTTTCTTCTTTATGCATGCCAATGATTTGACCCTTCTTAAACAGACTAACATCTTTTCCATGAACACAGGATGTGTCTTTCCACATGGTTGTTTAAGAAATGAGAAGCTACTCATTGCATCAGCTGGGGTTTAATAACTTGTTGCCAGCTGAAAGACAATCACCCATGCAGTAATTATCCAATAGGAGGCTCGTACCTATTTGCTTAGTTAAATCCAGGTGGCGACTTTTTTTTTGGCCAGGCAGTGTATATACAGAGAGAACAGATGTGCTCATTCAAAGATTAGGAAGAAAGAAAAAAAAAAGGACATTCGGGACAGATAACTATAAATAGAGATATTAATAAAATAAAAGGTAGAGGAATATACATTATTCCCCTTTAAAACATTTATCATACCATTTTATAGTTTTGTCACTTTTTATAGAATTTGTACATCTTAAGGATTTGATGTATTCTTTAAATTCACACAAAAAAAAAAAAACAAATGTAGCAGGGTGTGCATTTACCCAGGGCTTGTATAGGACCATGGTCACCTGATGACACATGTATAAAGTTGTGTGTTGCTTATAATGAACGTCTTGGAATTTGGTGAATTTGCAGCATCGTTTATGTTGTGTTTCTGCCCCTCATATACTGGACATAACATCATCACATCACACAACGCTCCTCACCAAAGGTTTCTTCATCTTTCCCTTTTGAAGCCATAAGCTTAAAATGTAAAGGAACATATTGGCTTAGTCTTATCTAATTTCAGAGCAAATTCCTCATAGTGTACCTTCACTGTGGCTATACTTTCATATACATTTAATAGAAAATTAAAGATAAAGATATTGGTTCAACAGTCTTAACACACCCTGTCATGTTTCTCCAGCTCCGTCTCATCCTCGTCTCTGATGCTTTCCCTTTACAACAGGCAGCCCTGTTGATGTTCAAGGTTTAATTTTAGTTTTTTGATACTCCTCTAATCCCCAAAGGAGAAATTCTGCTACAGTGCGGTGCCACTGGGATTGAGTTTTTTTTTTTTTTTTTTTTTTTCCAAGGACACTTCAGTGGGGACAGTGTTTGCTGTCATGGGGATTATTTGAGTTTAGACCTTCACTTTGAAGGACAATGGTTCCGCTCATTGCACCATCATGCTGCACTACTTTCATCCTAATGCAATTTTGTATCTCATTTGGCGGGAGCAGGCAGCCTTTTTTTGGACATTATGCTGCTGTGGTCATAGATGTGAGACTATCCATACAAACTATAACTGATTGACAGGAAACTCTCATCCAATCCATTTTGATGACTTTGACCTCCGTTGAATATTTAGCAGATACTGAAGGCAGAGTTTTCAGGGTTTGAGCAGGCATAGTAAATTCAAATTTTGGCACATATACCATCAGTCCTGGCTCTGCAGAGAGGGGGGATATTTGCTTCTCTCTCACTTTCCAACCATCCACTTTCATGCTAAATATTCCCCACCTCTTAAGATAAAAAAACACAAGAAACTAGGCCAGAAGAAACAGATTTCTCAGGACCCTACCTTTTTATAGATTTGTATTTCCCCAGCTCTCCTCCAAAATGGGGATTAATTGCTTCCGCCATGAAACATTTATAATGTTCCAGAAAAATCTCATGATGGCCTTCCAGTGCGCTTTGTTTACCCGAGTGAGGAGACTCGTGCACATCTTTCTGCCTTTTGCAACACTTTCCCTTTTTCAGTCTCCTGAAATCCACTTTATATTCTGAGTTTTAAATTTATGGGTTTTCTGAAGCTGTTTTCCCTCCGTGCTTGGCTCTTCGTGCGTGTCCTCTCTTGCTTTTTCTCCTGCTCTGACTCTGTTGTTCTTTCAGATTTAAACTTCTAAAGTGAGTTTAAAGGGTTTCCTGGATGACAGTGTAAATGTTCATTATCTGAAGTGTTTTTCCTAAGAGCTCTGGCTTTTTTAAAAAGCACTTTTTTTTTAAAAATTTGAGCATTCAACTTAATTTTTAAAATATTTTTTTCACCCATTTCCTGGATTGTTTGGACAGAGATACTTTTTCAGAGCTACCTATCAAGTTTTAACCATGTAGATTTATTTATTCAATAACAAGTGTGTCAAAACTTTCCTCTATAGCCAGAGATGAACTCTGCAAACTATTTGGACTTGTACACATGATGGCCACCACAGTCCCCTGTGGCAATACAGCACGCCAGTCGTGCACGTCATCCAGAATTAGTCACCACGTCACCAGTGGGATCAATGTACAGGCTGAGGAGCTCTGACAGATTGATCACAGCAGCAGAAAGACCTCTAAAATAAAGCTTTTAAGGCAAACTGGTGAATCAAGACCACGATCCCCAACGTCTAGATAATGTGCAGGACTGCACGGACACCAACCTGACAGATCATCCAGCTATGACAGATAAATTCTCCTTTAGAAGGTGGTAAACAAGGAAATGAGTCTGGTGTATTATTTTAACTGGTGACCGTGAACATTGGTGACATTTCTAACATATAAACTATTGATAGGTATTTTTTGATACAGTGATTAATAAAACACTTCACAGTGAAGCACTGAAGGTCACACCCTGTGCTTTTTCTGGTACTTTGACTACATCTATCTGCACAGTCTGCCACAAGTCATCAGTTAACACGATAACCCATTACACCCAAACACAGAGACAGTTTCGACGGTTCTACTAAGTGGTTTTCGAGTACACTATGGCAGTAGCGTCAGCCTACAACAGTATCTGATTGGCCTGTAATGAATTTGATTGACAGACACAATCATCCAGTCACCTGCCAGATGTGCTTTGAAAGGTTTTTCCATTCCCAAACACTCTCTATGGGCTGTTGCCTGGAAGGACTGGTGAAATGTATTGAACAATCCATCTGGAGTATCGGATTACAAGAATAAACAAACTTACTGACTTCCCAAACCAAAAGAGAAACTGAAGAAGACTTTTATTTTTGTGCAGATGCATTCTTAATAAATCTTCATTGGTCTAAGCTTCAAGGTTTTAATGGAAAATTCAACCCACGAGAGCTCTTAGAGTCTCCTCAAAACCATTAATCTGCTTTAATTAGCTGAGACACAGGAACATTATCAGCATTGGTCTGTGCCAGGTTGAGATAGCAAAGAGCTAATATTAATTTAGGCCCCAGACAACCTTCACAGGTAGAGGACATTTGCAATGACCGTTGCTAAGGTTCCTACAGAGTCTGCTCAGGCTTTTTTCACAGTCATTTGACATGTGCATGTAAGACAGGCATTAGTGGAATTAATGACATTTATAATGGATCAGTGGCTGTACACAATACAAAGACCTCAGGGATGTAGTTATCACTAATGTCACTGAACACAAATGTGCTTCATCCTCTAATACATGTGATGATGTCTGCTGAGACACGAGCCTGTGTCTGTTCTTCAGTTTAAAAGGAGGAATTTGATGCTGATTTTACAGAGAAAATATATATGATGCAACATGATTTTTCACATTTTCTGTAAATTGTCAGTATTAACATGCACATAGATAGATAGATAGATAGATAGATACTTTCTTGTCTGCCCCAATCAGTAACAAAATTCTTCTTTAACCCTTACAGCTCCAGGTCATTTTTGGACATTTTCATTTGGCCTGGACTTGTATTGTAATGAAGCATACAAAACCTCAACCCTAACAGGCAGAGTCCAGTAAAATATACTGCTTTTCAGGGCTATCCAAAAATGAGGTTAAGCTAACTGACTTTAAGTTAACTGACTGCACTGCTAGCTCTTTTACCATAAATAAAGCAGTCCCAGATAAATACATTTTAGGCCTTTATTTCAGATTAAAGAAAAGAAAAACCTCAGAATAAAATTTTAAAAAGTGCAAACAGAGCAGAATAATTATTTTTTCTTTCAATTAAAGAGGTCCATTTGAAGAATAGAAAACTTACACTGCAAGTAAAAAAGTCAACATCTTCAGAAAACAATAAATACACTTAAAAGTACAATCATCTGCAACTGCTATTCCGCTGTATTTTTTGCAATATAATGTGACAGAAGAAGAGATAGGAAGATAAATATTTTGCTCTCTCTCGCTCTTTCTTTGCTCTCTCTCATTCTCTCTTCCCTTAACTCACTTTCTCTCCCCGTCTTTTGGTCTTTCCCTCTCTTTCTCTCTCACACACAAATAGCGCTACACGTATTGCATGAACCCACACTCACATAATAAATAAACAGAACAAGGTTGCTAGAACTTGCAAAACATGAAACATTCAAAAGACAAACTAGTGGTAAAAACTGTGGAACAGCAACAATGAAAATAACAGGAACAAATGATCAAATCGATTAGTAAACAATTAGAAAATGAGCCTGACAAATGAACAGCACCACGGACAGCACAGCGCGACTTCAGCGCAAAAGCTCACAGCCCTCACAGCCTTCATCAGCATTGACCACACAGGTTGCTCACAACCCTTGCAGGTGGCAAGGGTCTTATTTTTATTTCTTTTATTTTCGCACAGGCTGTTTATTTGGCGCTGCCTCCTGTTTGCTTGTAGCTGCTGCAGCTCGTGCTGCAAATGCAATAGCGGCGGGAAAATCACCTCCTCTAAATGTATCATTATGTCTCATTGCACAGCCGTCTGTGTGACAGCAGCTGTGCTTGGAGGAATAAATGCTCAGAAATCTATGCTTCATTAGACAACCTTAAGAGCTTAAAAAAACATACAGAACATATATTTAGGGAAACTCATGACAGTCAAGAAATGCTCCATTAAAAGTCAGTTCTCGTGAATTTATCAGTGATTGGTCACGGGTCCGGACAGAACCATCACTCAATCCGGGTCCAGATCGAGGCCCGCCATTTGGTGATGCCTGGTCTACAGGCTTGCCGTTGCTGCTCCATTTCATCACAGTCGAAGTGCCACCTCTTTCTTATCAAGGATGCTGATGACTGATGTTCAGTGCCTCTGCTGGCCAGTCTCCAGCTTGGAGCTTTGCAAAATGGATCTACCTAAATACAAACAATGTATCAAGTGGATCCAGCAGTACTGCAAGAATATTTTTCATGTAGACTAGGGCTGACGCAGCATTTTGGTATGGATGATAACTGTCTTTTTTTTAATGCAGCTGGGAAAAAAAAAAAAAAAAAAAAAAAAACAGGTCCATTTTCTCCATGCAGTTTTAGTTGCATGCAGTCTCTCAACCTTCCTATGCATAATTTTAGGATTATTTTGCCAAAACAGTGATAAATAATTAGGATTCATTTGACACAGAGAGTATTTTTTCTTTAATTTTCTATAAATAGTTTTATAATAGATTATACCGTATATATACATATATATATATTTTAATTTAGAGGTGAAAAACCAATATCAAGACAGCCCCAATGTGGACAAAACATTTTTGAAAACTTCCTGTTTGTGGGGTACTGCATTGACAGAGTGATAAGCAACCAGGCATGATTACACTTCGGCAGCCCGGGTTTGAGTTCTGCCTAAGGCCCCTACTGAGTATCCTCCCCTGCTCTTTCTCACCCGCTTTCACAAGCCTATCCACTATCTATCTCTCCTCTGTCCAATACAGGCAGAAAATGCCAAAAACAAAAATTATAATAGTGATAATAAAAAGATAACTTCTCGTGTGTGGACATCGATTATTATGAAAATGTGGGAGGAAACTCTAGTTTTCCAATCACGTTTGTCTGAGCTGAAAGGCAAATCAACCCCAGATGTATTTAGCTTCCCCTGTGATTCATCACTAATATCATGTCTGAAAACAGAGTGTGTTAAAGATTTAGTTGATCGTTTTCCTCTGCTTTGGTCAGAATGAAGTGAGTGCAGTCAGAGCTGGCAAACATCTACCTTACTTAATTTAAACTATCACTGTCTTTAGAGCCAAATAATTATAACATGGCCCGACTGATGTGGCACACTGCACTGACTGCGCCAAGTCATTAATGATCAATGCTGTGCTTTGTTAGAATCTAATTTGTAGCTGTTGTTTTGTGAGTCGGCCTGAATGGGAACATTATTGATGAGACAGAGCGGGAGGATCCCCGAGGACAGACGAGCACAACACCATTAGAATGCGCGGCTGTTTGAAGCTGCAAAAACACATATTTTCTTTCTATTATTACAAAATAACTACCTGCTATTGTTTTTATTATTCAGTAAATATATTCATAAAACAACAATGAAATGAGTCAGAATAAAGGTCACAAATAAAGATGACAGTTTTCAAGGATGATTCTGATTATTCCCACTGAAAGATTGTTTTCAGCTTAAGGACAGAATTTTTTTTTTTTTTCTTTTGTGTGTTTCTCTGCAGTTTGCCAGAAGCACTGCTCACACATACACACTCCCACTACCCACCGCCCACACAGAGCCAAAGCATGCTCCCGCAGAGAAACCTAAAAAGCATTTGAAGCAATAACACTCACTCTGCAGACCTCCTGCATCAATAAATAGCTTTGTTTAAATGTTTACCACGGGTTAGTTTATCGCTGCTGTCCTGCTTGAGTATAATCAATATTGCTGACTTAACCAACTCTGACGGAGAGAGCTAAGTATCCTCCCTGTCCCATGCTTGTCACATGTAATAACCGCACTGATGTGAATCAGCTTTTCCAGTCAACTCTGTACAGTAAAATGAGAAGCTGTGTGCAGTGTAGGAGTAATTTACCTCTTAATGGGCTGATGATGGAAAATAAACAAAGCTAACATGGCAATTAATTCAAGAGTAATGGTTTTTTGCAATCATTTTTTTTATTTCTTTGTAGTGCTGGGTGATGGCCATTCATCATATAGCTAGATACTGTAGATAGATATTTTTTACATTATTGATCCCATACTGGGAAACTGTGGTGTTACAGCAGCTGACATGACAGCAATTAAACATGAAATAGACATCCATCCATCCAACATCTATACTGCTTATCATTTTCGTGGTCACAGGAGCAGGTCGTGGTCGTGGAGCAGGAGCCTATCCCAGCTGACTTTGGGCGAGAGACAGGGTACACCCTGAACCAGTCGCCAGCCAATCACAGGTCCACATTAAGAGACTGACAACCATTCATATGCTCATACTTAAGGGTAATTTGCAGTCACCAATCAACCAAATGAGCCTGTTTTTGGTCGATGGGAGAAAAGCCCAGAGAGAATCCACACATGCATGGGGAGATCATGCAAACTCCACACAGAAAGGCCCTGACCGACTCGGGAATTAAACAGGCAACCTTCTTGCTGTGAGGTGCATTCTCTACCAGCTACGTCACTGTGCCACCTATTAGATAGGGATAAAAATATACACACAGTATAATAAAATTAATATCCTTCTGTACAATAATCAAAGTAATTGAAATCCACTGTTGAAAAAAACTTATCATCAACACAGCAGAGTTACCTGAGTAAACATATATAATATGTATGTACTGTATAGTAATGGGAGGTAGAGCTGAGCCTGTCTTGCAACCAAGATAGTTGTTACTATACAATCGTAATATTAAAATCTAATGTAAATATGTTTATCATTTCTTTGACAAGGAGAAATACAGATTTGCGCAAGCACAGTGAAAAAACCCAGCTGAGTCTGAAAGGAAATATATACTTTTCAAGCTCAAACCTATGCCCTTAAGTTCATCTCTTTTTCCATGCCTTCACAACAAACATTTTTGTCACTCATTTATGATTTAATCAAAGTAAAAAATGCCCAAAGAACATATTAAGTTGCTCAGATACTCCCAAAAAGCTCTTCAGCTTTTTTGAAGATGAGTTGCTCGAGGCCAATGGCACTAATAAAATATATAATTGCTGGTAAAGCAACTGACTCCCTCTGACGGGAATGGACAATAGCAGATTTGTAACAGTACAAGGTACACAAAAACACAATGTTGGCTTGCCTAGATGCTACAGTTAAATCATTCACAGCGTTTCACTTTTTCTCGACAAAGCCCCTGCCTTTGGAACTATTTTGTGATGCAGCATATGGTGATGTGATGCATCATCAGTTGTTCAGGTCACTCTGCTGTAGCAGGGTCAGTTAGTGATCACCAGAGCACAGACTGATATAATTCTAACTCTCCTGAATATTAACGAAAAATGGGTCACTCCTGCATTCATCCCATATGTACTGTATAAAACAAGCAAAACAAATGGTTGCAGTCACCATTTCTGTCACTTGATGTGGGTCGTTGCCAACTTTTACTTGTTGTTTTGTATAGACATCAGGATCCCCCTCTCTGCTGGGAGAGAACTTCATGTTTGCATTGCCAAATTTACCCATCAGGATCAGAAAGGTCCAGAAAAAGCCTTGTTATAAAGTCCCATTTCTGACAGCAATAGGCTTTAAGGTTTGTGAGCTAATAGTTCATGCACCTGCTGCCAAACATTCACTGCAAGTATGAAAAATTCTTGCCTCATTGCTGCATTAATAAACGTATATAATCATTCTGGAAGGCAAGATTTGGAAGAGGTGTTTTTTCTATTTTTGCAATGCCATACCTTACTTTGGAGTATAGGGATTTAAAGGATGTTAAATAAATGCATACACACCGACTAGACCCCCACACCTTCACCTGCTCTCTGAGTGAGCCGATCTGCACCATGAAGCTCCTGGGCCTAAAATAAACCCAGAACCAGCCCGGTGAGGAAATGAGTCTCCTCTGTTACCATGTGTCAATGTCAGCAGCTGCCCTACATAGTCAATCTCCATAAAGAACTGTTCTCTAACTGTGTGTACGTGCAAGGGCCTGCCTTCGTATGTGCGCGCGTGTGTGTATGTGTGTGTATTTACCGGCATGCCTGTCTGCAAATTTAGAGAGTGACAGTGTGGTAATGAGAGGGGATGTCAGAGGAGAGGCTGGCACTGATGTGCTGTCACTGTGGATCGTCTCAGGGTCTGATCAGCATCCTCGCTCTCTCCAGGCCAAGAGCAGAGGCCTCCAAGGACGATGGTACAACCGCAAGTCACACAGAGGTGTTTATTTATCCACATGTGCGACTTAATATAGAGTGTTTGTAGCAGTTGTTCCCCCTGGTTTTATTGATCTATCCAAACCCATCCAGGAAAACAACATACAAGATGGCAAAGAAGCAACAAATGAGCAACAAGGAGCAATCTGCAACAGCCAATTACAATCAAAGCCACATGGGAGAGCGGGAGAGCAGAGTAAACATGTCATGTGCCATGTAACATTTCGCCTCTATCCACATCCTTCTCTGTATGACTCTTCTTCCTCGTGTATCCTGTTTCATTAGCTCTTATTAAGACATTACAGTACACAACAGGTGGAGAAAATGTGCCTCTGGCTTGTTTCCTGACATCACATACAGTTTTGATTTCTTAAAGTGACAGTTTGAGATTATTGAAGTGGGTTTGTGTGATGTACATGGCATCAGCCTGAACATTAGCGACAGTGATGGGGGTCAGCTCTGCCTCTGTACGGTAAGAAATGGCATAGAATTTAGAGCTGTACATTGCTACAAATGGAGTTTTAGGTGAAAATCAGCTACAAAAACAGCTTATGAGGGATTGCTCTCTATGTCAACACATTGACAACAAATTACTTTTCCACTATCAAGATTGATTTTTTGGTTAGTCTTTAGTATGATGCACAGCTGAATGAACTCTGGTCTGCTTGGAAGCAAACGATCTCCTGTTTTCAGGCAGACCAGCTTTGCTTTCAAACCACCCCAAATTACTAAATAAAATAAATAAAATACCTTTATAAATGAGCAACTCCTTCTTCGTACCTTTTGTAATTGTTGGGTTGTGTTTTTTTTTTTCCTATTTTGCGTCTTTTGTATGTTTTGTAGATTTGTTTATTTTTGATATATACCCAAGTCAATTATTTTATACCTATTTTCATACTTTATATGATTACTCTTGACCCTTATTTTATTCGTATTCCAATTATATGTTGATTGTTTTCTTTAATTTACCAAGTCATATTCCTTGCATGTGCAAATGTACTTGGCAATAAAAACAATTATTAATTCTAATTCTGAAAATGTTAATTATTGGTTGTGAAAGCAACCAAAGGTTCTTTCTCGATGTGGGTCCAGTCTGCTCTGATTGTTTGACAGGTGGTAAGTTCAGTGCTGCTCGATGCCATATTGTCCAGTGACGTCTACGCTCTCTGATGGGCTTGCTATCCTGAACCAGTGGGCTTAAACTGTTGACAAAGCCAATGGTAGGACGTCACAGTGGTGGGTCTATTTGGGGTGGGACATTTTAGGCTGCTGCTGCTGGCACCATAAACATGGGGAGAGGGAGAAATCCTGATGCTGCAGACTTGTGTCTTGCTCATAGTACTTTTTCATACAGAGGTGACATGTTAAAGGAATAAGCCAACCTTTTTTCCTTTTTATGTCTTGCTTCACTTGCTTCAGGAAGAGACGGGAAGAGCTTACTGTGTGCTTATTGTAACTTGTTTTTTTTTTTACCGCCTTGTGTTGCGTTATCTACTTTTAGACTCAGTTTAGCAAATTATGTCATTTTCGAAAGAAATAGATACAAAACTAAACTGGAGGGCACATGCGCAAACCATTGCAGACATGCTTTGTTTTGTTGACCTACTGACAGGCACTTTCGTGGTGGTTTGTGCATGCACCCTGCGGTATAATTTCGTTGCCCATCTCTTTCTTGCTACTGCATGCACAGTCAAAAGATGGTGTCAATCTGCTTGTCATGGACTATGCATGGACGGAAGTGAGGCAGGACACAAAAAGAAAGAAAAAATGTTGGCATATCCCTTTAAGTACACTAAATGGCATATGAAACACAACTTTAAAAAGAATAATACTGGCTCTTTAAGTCTGGTGAAAAAGATTATTGATCAGGTCACGAGTTTAGAGTAGGGTGATGTAGCCATTGAGCCAAAAGGAAACTCTGACTTTAGATTCAACAGGCCAGGCTTACTCTCTAATCTCACTCGTGGCACACTTCCTTTGTAGCAGTATTGACAAAAAGTTAGTTGTAGCTCTTTTACTGCTGCAAACAAACTGATTGGGTGTGTTATTATTTTTAAATCCAGCCCTGACACAAGTAAAAAAACAGACACTCTTGGCTGAAACTCAAAACTAATTGGCTGTTTTTGTCTTATTTCTTGTCCTGAATAGGAAATCTTCAGTTCTGGTTTGTAATAGGATGCATACTCAAAGCTGAATAAAGTCGAGTGTAGGGTCACAGAAATCTTTACTGAAGGCTGAGTCAGACTCAGGAGGCCTACTTAAAACAACAGTGACTGACCTTTTTAAGGATTATTTCTTCCTTTTATTCCACCCTGCAGTCTCAGGCGGGCTTCTGTTCTCTTAGAGCCATTAAAAAAACTTGTCCGTGGAAGTTTGAACCGTCTGGTCAATCCATCACAGGGTACTCCGGAGGACATTGATGGAGGATGAATAGCACATCCAGCCCAGCTACATCACCTCACAGTGACATTACAACAATTTGTTCAGCCACGCTGAGCTGTGGCAAAACAAAACAAAGTCAAATGAGTCAACAAAACAAATCTCTGGAGAACAATCAGACAGGAGGCGTGAGTCCGGCCAGATTCTGTGGCACGGCTCCAGTCTACCTCCCTCTACTCGATGAAGGTCAACGCTCTGCAGTTTGGTAAAACTTTCATTAGTCATCGACTGAGAAACCTTCATTCTCAGCAAATTATTCAGCTCTTCGCATCCCACATGTAAACAAATCCAAAAATCTGTCCCAATAAAAGTGAATCACACTGAGTATACTCCAATCTGCTCAATAAGCAGAAAGAGCGCCTGCTGATATTTATTCACCACTCGCAACACTGAGTCATACTGACATTTTGGTTGTATTTGTTTTGGTAGAATATTCCCCAAATTACTTTTAGTTTGTTTGTTTTCCGCAGTTCTTTACCTAAATCTTGACACTCACTGAGGAAAAGATGGTAATTGATTTACAAAGAAGCTTTTTCAGGTCTGATACAAAAATCCATCAACTAGGAGAGCAATTTTTCTTTAAAACGACGCAGGAGACATGATGCTTTAAAAAAACAGAAAACACAGTGTATCATTGGCTTTGGGAACATGAGAGCCTCTCAAACATTTAGAGGTGTCAGGATTTAGAAGTTTCCAGCTCCTCCTGAGGGATCCCAAGACATCCCCAGGCCAGACAGGATGTATAATCCTCTCAGGGAGCTCTGGGTCGCCTCGGGGCCTTCATCCAGTTGGACATGCCCAGAAGACCTCCACAGGGACAAAACCGGGAGCTATCCTCACCAACTGACTCCTATCGATGTTTAGCAAATCCTACTTTAGAGGGACAGTCTGGGATTTTTGAAGTGGTGATATATAAGGTACATGGTACAAGACTGAACACTAGCCACAGTGATGAAGATCAGCTCTGAATATGTACAGGAAGAACTGGCACAAGAGCTAGGGCTACATATTTCTGCAGATGGGGCCACTGACTGTGTGATTTAAAGAAATGTACTTTTCCATAACTGGCACAGCCATCGTGTCCTTCCACCAAATGCTCTGAACAGCTAGAGTCTACAGGCTTCACAAGAGGAAACAACTACTATTATAAAGGGATGTCATCTTATTCTTGATTTTTTTTAATATACTTTAATGGATAGGAAAAAAATCTGTGCTCTAACTGTAAATATAAACTTGAACTGAGACTATACAGTTCAGCATCACATAAGGGCACCTAGGGCAGTAAACCACCTGATCCAATAGGGGGTGCTTCAAGCGCAACCCGCCCCTCCATTACTCTCTTGACCTAAACAACAGGAAGTGCACCTCAAGAAAATGGAGGACTGTAGGAATGAAAAGTGCTATTGATTGATTGGAAATTAAGTTGTTGACAATGTATTTGATACAGCGAGCAATCACTCTATGCTGTTTTTGTGACTAGTTTTCACCTAAAACTCTATAAACTATGCTGAAGAATTGGCCCCATATGCAGCAGTATATCACCCTAGCTTCCATGCCGGTTCTTACTGTATAGTGGCAGAGCTGATCTCCATCGCTGTGGCTAATGTTCAGGCTTATGCCATGTACCTCATACAACCTCACTTCAGAAACCTTGAGCTATCCTTTTATGACCTCACTTTGACCAGAGGCAGCCCTGTACATTTTGATTTGCTTGACCTGGCTAAAGATGGTCTATACCATTCAGGTAAACACACACCACTAATCCCACAGATATTCTTGCAAACTCATTCCAGAAAGTTACTACTGATTTCTCAAACTCTTGAAAGTTTATGTTGCACTAATGCATCAACTTCTGACCAAATGGCAGGAATGAAAAATGGGTGTCATTTTGAAACAGCTCTGGTCCTTGAAGGTGAAAATAAATGACCTGTTGAATTTTTTGGAATGAAACCCGTACAGATTGAAAAGCAAACAAATAAATAAAACAAATCATGACTGGAAAAGTCTCACATCATTAACACAACGGTCCATTAATGCCACAGGGGATGAAGCTCTTACCACTTTGGTTTCAGCAGTTTATTGCTTCAGTTAGGTTGGAGAAAAGGGGAATTAGATTATTGCTTTAGTTTTGTGTAGGATAAAAAAAAAAATCACCCTCTTCACACTAACACATCATATGTTGTTTGGCTTCAGGATATGAACCATCTTCCTCTGCAGCTGTCAATAATTATCCATTAAGAACTGAAGTTTTAAGAAAAATCAAGTATTTTACAAATTACTTGCTGAAGAGGAACTGTATCTAGCATATAAAGGCATCACTGCACAACTATTTTAAAGTAGCGATCTAATGTGAAACTGAAGTTATGCTCAAATTAGGCCATAAAACAAACAAAACAAAACAAAAATCTGTTTTATCATTAACAAAGAAATTTAAACCATCCTATTATTAACATAGAAACAAACACCCCATACCGACAAATTAAATCTCTGTCAGTGTGAAGAATCTTTCCCTCCATTTCCGAAGTCTAACAAAGAAACAAATATCCGTCTGAACTGTTTCCAAACCCTCAGAGGAGCACTAAGTGCCGTTTCTAGAGTTGCAAAGGAAATTAATGGTGTTAATGAGGCAGGTTACAGGACTGCTTCTTTATTGTTCCCCTCCTCTGAGCTGAAGGTGACCTCTCTAATCAAACCCAACACTCAGTTCTCAGAGGATCGCTGGCTCCGGAAATTTAGCAAAGGCTCAATCTCTGGAGTTCAGATCTGTATGACAAAGCAATCACAGCACCTTCTGATAAGAAATAGACTCTGGATTTAGATCTCATGTATGCAAGTGAAACCAGTATGGTTAAGACATGCATAACCTTGAGGTTTATTTTCATAGACAGCATATTAGGAGTATATTGTTTTACAGGGACTGAGCTAAATATAAAGGGACAAACTCCAGTCTCCACTGTTACAGGCATTACTGACATTCGGGTAAATTCAGGCAAGCTGTGGGTTTGCCTCACAACATGAAGGTCGCTGGTTTGAGCCCCGGTCAGTCAGGGGGATCCCCGGTCAGTCAGGAGTTTGCATGTGCAAGCATGGGTTCAGCTCATTTGATGGGTGACTTTAGGGTGTGAGTGTGAATGGCTTCCGGTCTCTCTATGTGGCCCTGTGATCAGCTGGCAACCAGTTCAGGGTGTACCCCACCTCTTGCCCAATGTCAGCTGGGATAGGCTTCAGCCCGCCAAAGGGATAATTGGAATTGATAATAGATGGATGGATCTTGCTTTCAGCGAGGCTATAACAGGCAGTTACAGCAGAAATGTGGACCAATTTCAAAGCTGAATCCCACTGTTGGTCAGTCAAAAATAGATCTAATTCGCTCTCCCAAGAAGTTCTTAGTGTAGTGAGTGGGTTTGTGGTTGTTGAGCTGAAAAGGTTATATAATGTCCAGATATTTCTTATCAAGAGGATCCAGAATTAATAGGCTGTCCATCAGGGTTTTTGGTCTGAAAGTTTTTTGATGAAGTCTCTGATTTGAAAAACGTGGAATAGATGAGAGTTCAGTGATTGATACTTAGTAGATAGCTCCGTAAAAGAAGCAAAGATTCCACCATTGTAAAGCTCTTTAAAACTGACAAGGATGACATGTTTTTGTAGGCCAACACAGAAGTTAGCATTTTGCTGGATACCTCAACAGAAAGCCTTCTGGGTTATTCGGTGGTTACAAAAATGTCTGAAATTTGCATGTTTGGTTTATCATGGTAATCGTCATGACCAAATGTAACTTCCATTAATTTTAAACTTAAACATATTCAGTGAAAGTAAAAAGCTCTGACCAAGCTATTATGGAACTACAACATGGTGGACAAACTTGAAAGCAGCCACCACATTTAGCAATTTTTTCACTGTACTGTTTTTATATGTCTGTAACTTTAATTTTATGTTTTTCTTTTATGTTTGGGACTACGGATGGAAATTAGCATTGTGCTAAATCCGGAATGTCAGTCTAGTATGGCTGTCTACTGTCTTATTCAAACAAAAACAAACAAACAAGAAAAGAAAAATCATATAACGACAAGTTTAGGGGCGTGTTTTGGCAAGAGACTGGCAATTTGACAGGTACCATGATACAAGGGTGATGATGTGATAAATCTCAATATATTATGATATTATAAGCTGGAATATATATTAGAACTTTTTTTCAATAAATGGTAAAATTCTTATTTTTTTTTTAATCAAGAACCCACAATATAATACCCACAATAAAACAGCTTCTATTTTGTGTTATCAACAACAACATGGCCCCTCACCTAACATGCCAGATAGACAGTTTAATGTAAACAATGCAGAATATATTTTAACAGTTAATCAGGGCAACAGCCCATAAAATGTGATTGAGGAGGGCAGAACCTTTCAAAAGCATAGATGCACCAGGTGATTGCACGATCGTTCCATTGATCACATTCCTCACACTCCAAAGTGTAAAGTACAAAATGTAAGCCGATTTGTAAAAAAAAAATATATATATATATATATATGTATATATGTATATATGTATATGTGTGTGTGTGTATATATATATGTATATATATATATATATATATATATATATATATATATATATATATATATATATATATATATATATATATATGTATATGTGTGTGTGTGTGTGTATATATATATGTATATATGTATATATATATATATATATATATATATATATATATATATATATATATATATATATATAAATATATATATATATTTATATATATGTATATATGTATATGTGTGTGTGTGTATATATATATATATATATATATATATATATATATATATATATATATATATATAGCCAAAATGTGTTAAAAGTGCAGAAAAAGAATCATTTCTATTGAGACATGCTTTTAGTGAATTTTGTTTTCATTTAATGAAGAAATGCGCTCCAGATGTGGTAAAACTGCAACTGAAGCTGTTAGCATCTATGCTAATCTCAACAAACAAGCCTGTCAAGCACAAACAGCCATGCCATGTTCAAAGTCATTTAACGGCTCCATGTCCTGTTGTGTTTGACTGTTTACATCTTGTCTTGGGTTACTATTAAGCAATGATTTGATTTCAGTTCACTTTCAAAACAGTTATGGTGTCTCCCTGTGACTAACTGGAAATACACAAGTAGTGGGAGGCTGTGTAGCAATTACATAATAAACCCCAGGAAGTATGAAACAGAGCATTTTAGAGGCAGATTCTTTCTGTGCCTTTAAACTCTGACTGGAGAGTTAGTCAAAAGTCTCTTCTTCTTCTGCTCCTCAAGCCCCTTCTAACAACATTAAAAGCAAAGATAATTGCAAGACATGGGACCTTTAAATCACCCTTCTTCTCCATTTTGATGCTGGGTTTTAACTTTATGAAGTAATCTTGACTATGGCTACAGACTCAATTTCATGGAGCTGCTGCCATGTGATTGGCTTACTATCTATTTGTGTTAATTAGAAGTTGAAATTAAGTACCTAATAAGGTGGCCTGTGAGTGTAGGTTGTTTCTGTCACAACAAAAAGTTATATAAGCTCAAAACTGCCAGTAAAAACATGGCCACTAATTGAAACTGAAGCAGATCTCTCCCTCTTGTCTGTGCATTTGCAAAACCACACACAAGGTAAACTACATAAACTGGAATGATTCTTGTACTAGTCATGAATTAAAACCCTGATTTCACTGCTGTCAACCATCGCTCCTCTAGAGACCAGAGGTTTTTCAAAATTCTGTGTCTCATCTTTGCAAATTTGTTAAATAAAAAGCTCTGTTCGCCTTGCAGGATTTTCTTCTGTCATTTCATCTTGTCAATTTCAGCGGATATCTCTCCATGAAGGCCAACTGTTCGCTGTAAAGTATTTGTTGAGCCGTTCTGTTTTTGGAGATAACAGATGGCAAGATAGATTTCAGCTCCATGCCCAAGAGCTTTTAGCTTAACATTTACATCGAACAAATTGAGTTTGAATCAGAGTTGCATTGTAAGAAGCAGAAGAAGTAAAACAGGCAGAGATTTGGGTATAAAAAGTGTGAGTGCACGCTCAATAAAATGTACCTCCTGGATGTCTGCAGCAATAAAAAGTGACAAAGTCGGTACATTTTGGATAAATGCATTGTTTATTGATTTCTGACACTAAAGCACCGACTGTGTGCTCGTACCCAAGATGAAAAATGATCCCACACTCTTCTCATTTATCTATTAAACAGCATTCTCTGTTCTCTGGATGGTAAGCAGAGTTGCAGTGCTGCTCCCTTTTGTGTTTATTGATCAAGTCTGAAGCACTTATTCTGGAGAAGTTTCAGATTTGTTACTTTTGAGGGAAACAGTGTAATCAGATATTTCACAGAACCTCAGTCACTGTTTAAAGTTTAACATCATATATAAGACATGAAACATGTTTGTGATCAAATATAAGCCATGGCAAATACAATGTGAAAGGATAAGACTGAGTGACAGTAATAACAGAATTAATGTGCTTTTAATAGATTCTGTTCCTGTTAGTGCAAAGTGTTGATGTGCAGAGCTGAACTGGTGGCAGAAAGTTCACTTGCTGTAGCTTCTCATAGCTTCACATAGCTTCACATACTGCAGCTCTGCATCATCTAGACCTTTTTCCATTAACTGTAATAGTATATCAGCATCAGCCAGTTGCCTCAGAGTGTCCAGCTGTACTCACTGTCAGCCCAGTTAGACATCCATCCAACTGATTTTGCAATTTTTTGGTCTTGAGGGTCATTTTACAATGTTGTTGTTACACAGTGTGCCATCACAACATCAATAAAGATAATTTAACCAGAAACCATATAAATGTTCAGGTCTCTCATTGATCTGTTTCATTATTCTGTCCAAAGAGGAAAACACTAAAAATATGGATCTCTTATTACTGAGAACATCATAGTGGTGCTTTAAAACAATAAAACATGGGTTTGTGGAAACATCCACATCAAAAACTAAATTTGTTAACCCACGAACTTTCTACCTGTCTTTACAATAAGCAAATGAATGAATAAGTGTATGTCAAAATGTCAAAAAGAGAGAACAGGGTGTAACAACTCTGCCAGATTCAGCCTGTTAATGCAGACAAAACTAAACTCACAATCTTTACAGTTTCAAGAATCATTGGCATTTTACTGTTGGTTAAAAAAAGCTTTGGTTTTAAAAAACAGGTGTAAACTTATGTTTCAGTGAGTCAAATCCATAGGCGTCACTGCACTAATGAACAAGTATGTAGAGATGCCACAAACCCACATCATAAAAACTAATTTCCCAATTATCCATCCATTATCTATGCCACTTGTCACTCTTGGGGTCTGGGGGCGGGGCCTATCTCAGCTGACATTGGGCAATAGACAGTGTACACCCTTAACCAGTCACCAGGGCAATTTGGAATCACCAGTCAACGTAAGGAGCATGTTTTTGGTCTGTGGGAGGAAGCCGGAGTGCCAGCAGATAACACACGCATGCATGGGGAGAACACACCACTACACACACAGAGAGGCCCTGACCAACCAGCGACCTTCTTGCTGTGAGGCATGTGCACTGCCTGTTGCACCATCATGCCACCCCATTCCCCCATTAATAATCAGTAAACAATAACAGCAATGTTTAAACTTCCCAGTATCAAAATAGAGTTCACACATGAGTAGTTAAAAAATATATACTTTAAGAAAGTGCATTCTTTAAAAAAAAACTAAAACAAAAAAAAAAAAAAAAAAATCTGCAAAACACTTGAGAGTTTAAGCACCAGCTCTCTAAAAAGAGTGAAAATAACACTGTATGGTGTGCACCCATGCAGACACTTGAGAAGTGTTAATATAAACTCTGACAGTGGAAATTTGTCTGTGCAGATTTTGCTGGTTAATTAACACTCGTGGTTTACTGAAATCTGCCAAAATGTAATATAATCTCAGACTAAACAGCCTGAATGATTCTTTTAATCTTTTTTTATTCCTCAATGACGGCGCTGATATCTTTTCAGGACATTGCATGGTGTTATGTAATGTGATCGATCCGATTAACAATACCTTGCTTCCCCTGTTGAGTGACCTATCATGGGTCCACAGCACTATTGATTTTACATAATTACATAATACCATTCAGTCAATAGTGCAACACACCATAAACTGGAAAATGCGTTCACAACATTTACAAAAGACTGAACACAAGTCATGAACAGAAAAAGGAGAAAGGTCTAACTTTTTTCCTTTTCTGTAAGAAGTTCTACATTTTGAAACTCACATATAAGACTTCCTCACTTTTTATCCGAACACTTAAATCAGTATGACAACGCTTCAGCCTCCACGTTCTGCATTCCAGTAAGTTTCCTCAAAACTGATGAATTTATCAAATAGTAAAATCCCTCCAGTCTTTCCTTTAAGTATTCTGGGGGGTAAGGGCATAAAGTTGGGGAGAGTTAGGATGATTTAAAGGTCCCATGGCTTTCAGGGGCCTCTAAAAATGGTTATATTATTAGTATTTTTTACATATTGATGTATTATTTTTTTGCCACACACAGCTAAATCTGCATAAACAAATGAACACTGCCAGAGCTCATATTATCATGTCTTAGGTGTCTACAAGGTCCACACAACAAACTGTTATGTCTGTCTTTTCAGAGAGCTGGTACTTAAACTCTCATCAAGTGTAAGTGTTTATTTCTTTTTAAGATTGCTGAAGGAATGCACTCTTTGAAGGTATATTTTTAATTACTTAAGTGTGAACGCTATATTAACACTGGGATGTGTTAACACTGCTGCATTCATTTACTGTTCACTAAAAGGGAAATTGACTCAACTAAAGATATTATGTTTTGTTAGAGCTTACATTTACCAAGAAAAAGTGTACCGTAGTTTTTATTGCATGGGCTTGTGGCATCTGTTGGTACTTGTTCATTAATGGGTGTCGGGTCGGATGGTTGAGTGTCATTTTCACATTCAGAGTCAAGACATAAAAGTTCAGAGTTCAGTGCCACAACATCTGGATTTGACACACTGAAACATCAATATTACACTTCTTTTTTGACACCAACTCTTTTTTTAACCAAGAGTAAAATTTCAGGGATTTGACTCCATCCGGAGTAGAAGTAAGTCTTCTCTTGCTGAAATTTTGTCAACACCAAATTTGTAACTTTTCTCAATATTCTGTGTGGAGTTTCGGAGGTCTCTTCTCTCCTAACACACAAAAATTACAAACATTTGTTTTGTTCAATTTCAAAAAAATCTAATTCAGGGATCTTAAGCATCTCCTACATCTGGGGCTTTTAGAAAAATGTGTTCTAGGCCAAGACAAATCTGCACAGTTTTTATTCTTTAACAAAGTTAAAAGAGTTGAGATTCAGGAGGACTGAAAAACTTTTCCTTTGCTTAAAATGGTCCAAATGCCAGAAAATTCAGTATAGCACAGAGTTTAAATCACCATTTATTCTACAATGTCAGCTAAAGAGTGTTCCTCCACTTTTATATCTTTCTTTTTGTCTATAAACAAAATAACTTGGCTGTTATAATTATAAATGTTGAATTAAAAACATAGATCTTTTTTTAATCAGTTTGCATTACAGATGATTTGATTGAGAAACTGTGCAGCGCGGGTTTGGGATAGGGCCCAATCCAATAACTTGTCATGGGGCCCAAAATTTCTCTTAGTATGCATGACCCATTTCTGGCATAACAATGTAAAACTTTCATATGTGACTCCTGGAGGAAGACAGCAGGTGCCCTAAATGCTGCACATGATTTAGTGCTTCCATCTGTCTAACCTGCCCAGCTTAATTTGCTTCATCTAAGGTATTAAAATAACTTCTAAAACACAAAACAATCCCCTCGCTGCTGTGCTACTCCAGATTTTAAGCGAAATTATGTACTGCATATATCAGCGGACACAGTGCTGCACCTGACACAAATATTTGGAACGAATAAAAAAGAGAGCAGATACTCAGACAGATATGAATGAGCTTTGCAGAAATGTGTGAGTGATAGTTTGGGGTGTGAATCCATCTGCTGATATTTGTCCTCTGAGCCCAGAGTCAACACAACAGATTTTAGTGCACTTTTTGCTTCCATCTGCTGAGAAGCTTTATGAAGACCCTGATTTCCTGACGCAGCATGACTCCCACAATGTCAGAACTACCAGAAACTGTTACTTTGACCTCCAAACTCACCTGACCTGAACCTCACTGTGAATCTATGGCTACGTTCACACTGCAGGCGAAAGAAGCTCAAATCCAACTTTTTCCCCACATGTGACCCATGTCTGATATTTTTTTTTATCACAGTCTGAATGGCAAAAGTTCATTTTTTTTTTTAAATCAGACCCAGGCCACTTTCATATGTGGCCCTAAGTCAGGTCCATGTCTTATATTTCTTAAAGCAACCTCACTCTGAACGGTCATGATGTATTTTATGCACATGCAGGTCACTTCAGGGCCATACACGGTTCATACTAAGGTGTGATGGCATTCACATTTAAATTATAACTTGAGCAACCACGCAAAAAAAACAAAAACAAACGTAGCCTAAGGGTCCCTTTACACGACAACATTGTCACCAGGAATGAAAAGGTTTTTCCCTTGCCTTTTCAAAAGCCCTCTGCATTCACACAGAGAAGGTGTGATATAGATACACATCCACACGGATCCATGACAATGACTGAAAATGAGGTAGCGTGAATGCCAGGTCAGTAGATGGCGATGTCAGTTTGTAGTGTTCTTGGCGAATATAACAAATGTGTCTCTGCTGGTCAGAGTATTGACGCAGCAAATCCACATTTTGTTGGAGGAGCGATAACAACCGAGCACAGTTAGCAGCACACTTGTTGCTCAGTTGTCAGGCATAGCTGACATAGCTGTTGTTGTTGTTCCTAGGTGTGAGCGCTACCTCTATCTGAAAGAGTACTGTGCATGAGCCGCGTGTCCCCCTTTCCCCTGAAAATGGTGATTCCTGCCCACACGGAGATGACAATGAAAACGTTTGTACAACTTTTCACTTTTGACCCTGGTTTCAAAAGTTTGCAGATTCAGGCACTCCGGGGACCGTTCTTGTGTTAACGTAAAGCGCAAACTCAAAGAAAACTCAGTTTTCTGCCATTTTCGTTATCGTGTAAAAGGGCGCTAAGTGGTACTATTGAGAGGAAGATGAGGTGGGAGACACCAGAGTCAACAATACAGACGAGCTGATAGCTGAAAGCAACATGGGCTCCAGAACACCCCAGCAGAGCCACAGACAGATTTCTCCATGCAAGTTAAATGCTGACCACTTGCTGTCTCATCACCTAAGATATGGAAGCTGGACAGCAATGTGGACAAGATTTTCCATTCAACAACAATAGGTGAAGTATAAAAAGTTTGGACGTCTTTGGTTGCAAACTTTTGTAGTGAACTTTGATTCTCTGAAGTTGACAGCAAAGTCAAAAATATCACTCTAATCTGACATTTCCAGACATCTAAACTTATCCTCAAAGACTGAGGAAGACCTTGTCAAATGAGATCCTGACCCGGGTCATACATTTCTTTGAATATGCCCACAGAGAAATGTTGACAGATAAACCCTTGGGTCCTGTCCAAGCAGTGTCATGTCCTCGCACCCTCAGGTCTGGAGATTCTGAGGCTTTCAGACTGATTTCAGTCAGAGAACACCAAGTCAATACAGCCATCAATCATGTGAAGTTCACTGACAGGGTGACAACTGAGTTAAAGACTGAGAGTTTTCCTTTGGCTGTGTCTTTTCAGTGAAGTCCAGGAAAATTCTTTGTTTTTTGAAATTGTCCAAAATCCATAAAATACAGCGACAGGTAATTATTATTCAATTTGATAATCTAATATTCATTGTGACCATTGAGTATGAATGCTTACCACCTGAGGGCTACATCTAGTTGATCTGCAATTAAATTGGATTTAATCAATTAAACAATGAGAATTCATGTTAAGTAATGTTTTTTGTTGATGGTTGATGTAATAAAAAGCAGATGAAGTCAAGCAACAGATCATCCATGTTGGTTGTCATGGTAACAGTGATTTATGCGTGTGTTATTTGCAACATCTACTATAAATTTTAATCTATTGATGACTTTGAAGTCAATATCAAAAACTGTAATGATAGTGAAATTTGGCTGAAAAAGGCTGCACTGTTCTTAGAAATACAGGTATTATGGAGGGAACCCACACATGTATGGGAGAACATGGCAACTCCACACAGAAAGGCCCTGACTGACACAGGCCTTGAACCAGCAACCTTCTTGCTGTGAGGCACATGCACTTCCTAGTGCGCCCCTGTGCAGCCCCATTAAACATTTTTAAAAGTCAAAAATCTTTTTAGTCATTAATAAAATAAGTGTTCTTGGCAAAATGAAAGTTTGTGCCTCAACAAAGTGGCATGGTAGCTGAGAAGTAAGTTGTTGAAAATGGGTTGAATGTAGTATGCTATTGCGCTCCACAGTAAATTGAGAAGAGTTTAAATTCTGCTGTTGGCAAAATTCCAGTGACAGAAATGTTGATTATACCCTGGATGGATTCAAATCTCTGAAAACTGTACTCTTGGTTAAAAAAAGAGTTTGTGTCAAAAAACAAGTGCAAAACTGATGATTCAGTGAGTCAAATCCATAAATGTCACTGCACTGAACTTTTCACTCTGAACCTGTAAATGACACTTGAAGAGTCAAAAGATGCCACAAGAACATGCCATGAATACTAGAGATTTTCTTTTTTGTAAATATATGTGCTCTAACCAAACGAGGTAACTTTATTTGGCAAATATCCCCATTAGTATGTAGCTCATAAATACAGCAGTGGTAATATAGAGTTAATGCTTAAAAATATACTCTAAGAAAGTGCATTCCTCCCAAAGAATAATGACAAAAAAATCAGCAGTTACACTTGATGAGAGTTTAATTACCATCACCCCAAAAAGAGTGAAAAACCACTTTGTTGTATGGACCCATATAGACACTTAAGAAGTGCTAATAGTAAATCTGACTCTGTTAATCTGACTATGCAGATTTGATGTGTACACCATTTTGTGGCTTGTTTTTCCCTAAAATTCTTGAAGTTACGCAGAGATGGTCACCCATCCAAAAATATAAAGTTCTGGCTACTGTGTCAACTCTTTTTGTGCAAGAGCAGAGCTGATCTGCATCACTGTGGATAATGTTGAGGCTAAAACCATGTTCTTCATACAAGCCCACTTCAAAAATCCTGAACATACCCATTTTTTCTCCCTCGCAGTCAAGCTAGAGGAACATAATTTTTTGTGATACCTCTTAAGTTCACCTGTCTTTGTCTTCTTTCTATTCCTGCTGCTGTAAGCTTTTTCAAATCTGGTTAAATTGCCACATATACCAACCTTGTAGAAGAATAATCTATAACAAGCCTTAATACTTATCGGATTAATGGCAAAGTTGTTCTCAAAACACACCTTTTGGAGGGAGATGATACTAAACCTAACTTCAAACATGTGCAGCATTTTCTTTCAGGACATGTAGCTTCATCAAGTTCAATTTCCATCCCACTTTCATCCGTCAAACAGGTTTCCTTTCCTCCTGCTTTTACCGTCCTTCCTCCCCTCTCTCCCATCTTGCACCACTTTGAGCGCACCATCAGTGTAAGCCCTCGCTCCCTCCGCAGAGCCCATGCTGCTGTCATCTTCTCTAAATGCCTTTCTCAGGTAGTGTGGGGGGCTCCTCTCTGATCCAAGTGCTGCCTGCATCATTAAGGGACCCTGTGGCCCAGGCTGCTGTCAGCGATCATTTCCAATTAGGTCTCCATTTTGCACCACACGTACCTTAGCACCCGTGGGGGACAGTGGTTCATACTGCAAAATCACTCAGGTGGGCCGAGAGACATTAGAAAGAGCGCTCGTATGGTAACCTCATCGCCCTGAGAGAAATGAGACAAGTTCCTGAGGTAATGAACTCAGATTGACTAATTAAAATGAGCTTTTGGCATTGGGACTTGTGTTGATTTTGTGAGAGTGAACGCTGGAACATTGGAGTGTTGGACTAAATGACTCATCAAGTCGTAATCACCTCTTCAGGTACATCCATTTTCAAAATCTATTCAAATAATCTCAGCTAAGAGTGGACTCATAAGTGATGTCCTTCCCAAAACTGCTTGGTGATTGTGAGAAATTACTCAGTTATTCATGGTCTGTAGGTGCACTGTGGGGATACACCGTCATAGCTGCATGCTCTGAAATGTGGTTACTTATTTATATGTGGATTTCCTAATTAACTCATTTATCATTACTTTTCATGCATGTAGGGATCCTACTTTTCTCCTTGTTCTTTTGGCAAATATCCACACAAAATAGATTTCTTGTAAACTGGGAAGATTGCAGTCTTTAAATCTTAAATGAACAGCACTCAATGCAGATGAGCTAACATCTGCATTACATACCAAATTGCTCTGCACCAAAGGGGTCCTATTGTGCTGAAGACTGATCTTGCATCATGATTTTTATTTCAACAAGGATTTTAAAAAGTCCTAAATCTCATGTCCCCAAGGGGAAATTCAGTTGTTTCAGTTGCTCTTATACACAGTGTAGCAGTAGGAATATCAGGTATACACATTAAAAAGGGCATATTAAAATAGCATAAAAGAATTTAACTAAGGAAGTTGCAAAAGATACAATTCTGGATCACCAGATCCAGAATAGAGCCAGGATCCAGACCAAATTCAGCACATACATGGAGGTTGGTATCTTGTATGAACACAACAAGTTTTGGGAACATCATTCAATATTTTGATTTTATAGGTATTATTGAATGTTGTCAATAGGATTTCCCATTATAAAGTTCAATGTTTTTTCTTTTTTTGTCGCATCAGTCTGGATCAGATCCAGATGAAATTAACCTTGATGATAGAGACATGGACCCCATATTATCATAAAAAATTGGAAGCGAATCCATGAAAAAATGGCAGCGATATAATCTTTTTAAATTCTGCCCCATGTTAACTTATGGAATATTTTTAAATTTGGATATTTTTTTGCATCCAGACAAATATTCATATCACCATCAAAATGTAATCATTTCTACGTTGGGCCATTACCAACATCTACTGAAAATTTCAGGAAAATCTGTCCATTAGTTTTTATGTAATCTTGCAAACAAACAAACAGACATACATATTCCGGCAAAAACATAACCTCCTTAGCAGAGGCATGAAGTAAAAGTGAGACTATGAACAAGGCCAAGGATGTTACACTATTAACATTACCAATATTTACAATTTGAAAATAATATGATATAATATGACAGCACTGTTTGACAATAGACCTAATTTGACCAAAAGGCAACGTTTGGCAGTAAGGATTTATTTGCATTTGCATATTTATTTATTCACAAATATGCACACTTACAGTGCACACAATATAAACTGTGTATCTTATGTGCACCAAAGTAACAGCAGTGTTTATCATTAATTTAATGTTACTTCCCTAGTCTGTAAAGGATGCCTATAGTTGAAGAGAGATTTTTTTCAGAGGATATGCAGGGCTGTGACAGCAGGTAGACACTGCCTGGCACGATAGCCATGGCATTGCAGTGGACATGCCATGCAGGGCAGCCAACATGCATCCAGTCTAAAACGGATATAAGGACTTACAATTTGTTCAACCCAAAGGCGGATTTATAGTTGTGCATCACGCTACACTCTAGGTCAGCATAGCCCTGAACCAATGGCTTGTAGCGCGATGTTAAACGACGTTGACATGAAGCTGTATGATTGGTCTGCTGCACAACACCAGGTGACTGCTAGTCTCTGTGTACAAATCAGACATGACTTGTTTCCTTATAATGTGATAGAATGACTGCAGAAGATGAACCAACTTGATCAATTTAATTGCTCTTCTATCAGAAGAGCCCTGCCTCATTCATGCTTTCTCTGCGGCCAGAAAAGGAAGAAAATCCTCCGTTGTTCAAATGTGGATTTATGGGATCATATTAAGCCACACCACATACCAGGACAACTCACAGACACACATCTCATCCTACCTTTAAGAGTTTCAGAGGATTAATGGTCTTAAATCTGTCCCTTTCTGGACCTAAATTTGCAACAACCTTGACATGTCTTTGTCCAAAACAAAGGCCTGCTGCAAGCTCGTAGATGAGAAAACATCACAGGTGGAGCAGCAGAGCATTTAGATTACTATCATGCTTCACTGAAGCTAACATGTCCTCAGGGACAGAAACTCACTGGGTGCATACGGTTTATGGTAGAAAACCCCTGAGCATCACAGAAAGATCCAACTAAGGGGCAGATGGAGAAACAGTCAGACTTTATCCCCTCTCTCCCTGCAGAGACTGTTTAATTAAAAGGGCTGACAGGACACCAACCTGTCACCAAGATCAACATCATGCACATTCTACAGCAGAAAAGACGAATAATACCTGAGGGGTTTGATGGAGAAACTGATTCATGAGACAAATCGATAGTCATTGTCTCCATCTGTCAAACCTGCCTCATAGCAGGGCTCCACTTCAAATGTTCTTTCCACTGACACTGAAATTTCTATGGAAGTTTGCAGTTCTTCTATAGGCATGAGAAATCTAGGGAATCATCTTCATTCATTGGTCTTCAGTAATGAAATGTTTCATGGCTAGAGTCTAACCACAGATGAAGCCACTTAAATTTTCCCCAGTTCCCTCGACGGAGCCATGGCTGGTCCATGACAGGAAGGTGCTATTACCTGCCCACCTTCATGGCTCTGATGAGATTCCTACAATGATGTGATAAACATGTAGCCCATACTAATTATATTTTACTAGATATATGAATAAAAGTTGAAACTATGATGGAAAATGCCACTATATAGATAAATTAAAAGCAAAACAAACTGGAAAAAAATTTAGACTCTCAATGGCTAGAAGTTGGCTGATGATTGGCTGGTACCTGGCTGGAAGTCGGCTGGCATTTGGCTGGCCATGGTTGGCACCACTGGTCATTTGCCCTCAGATGTCAGCTGACATAGATAACACGAGCTACCGCATTTAATACTTTAGGCTGAAATGTTCAGATTCAGTCCACAAATGGTCAACAATGCCGCTAAATTTACATACGTTTTTGATAGGAAAGACATTATCTTGGTGTTTCTTTTTTCTTTAATCTGTGAGATTTCAGACATTTTTAAATTTTACTAACTTGAAAGAGAGCAATAATGGTCCAGCATTTAAACAGTCCACCAAGGCACAACTTTGGGAGGAAAATAGCAGATATAAATACAGTATATAGAAAAGCCTTTGGGTCTGAACATCCTGAAAAAGGAGGCAAAGTGAGAATCCCTGCTGCTGCTCGCTGCTTCCTGACAATCAATCAGCTGTCCATCCCTAACAACACATCCCTTCCTCCCAATACCAGACTGAAGCATTAGAAGTCTTGTGGACTGCATCAGACCCCAGAAGACTAATGGCAGTGGTGAGTGTCCTTAGGAGCCAGATTGCAAGGCTTTCATCACCCCCCCCACCCCCATGCCCACCCAAGAGGGATGCACTCATCAGGCTGCAACATACATAGGTCACAGGACAAACTACCTAGGTAGAGAGTGCAGAAGGGTCAAATTTTCTTCCTTGACTTGAACAGAACATGAATAAGTTAATTTAAACTGTAAAAGTGAAACCAGGTCCTTGCTTTCTTTAAGTGATCCTGCAATAACTAAAATATCTTTCTATTTTTTTATCAGATATCTCAAGAACAACATGCTTTTCTCTGTCTGCATGAGCACAGAACCCTCTTGAATATGTCTCTCATGTTTGAACCCACAACCTCAACCAAGAGCCCGATATTGCTATTCGTGTTATTGAATGAGAAGAGCAGCAAAAGCTGGATCCTTGGTTCCCCCTTGAGCTGCATTATCCACTCATCAAAGGAGAACAGAAAAATGTGCCATGAGACGAGAGAGAGGGTGAAAGAAAAAAGGAAATCAGACAGTCTGAACTGTAAGGAAAAATAATAAACCTGACACCAGACCAGCAGGTGACTTCAGATTCTGCGGGAAAAAAAAAAGTTGAATGAATTTTAATGAGGAAGCATTGATGAAACTGGAAGATCATCCACGTGCTTTCAAAACTTTACATTATTAATAAGTTTATACACAAACTGGGGATATAAAAACTGTCAAATTTGAATCAAGAGATGATAAAACCAAATGTAGTTTACTGAAGTATCACATTCCTTCCAGCCATAAGTTTAAAGCTGCAGTATGCAGTTTTTATTTTGGGTTATTGGCTCCAAAGTACCATACTACTCTGTCAGAACCATGTTATTTGAGTTGTCTGGGAGAATTTTAGATGTCTGTGCCCCCTCCTGGCTCAGTATTCAGCCTCAGAAAGTCTAGCATGCTTTTCAGCCAATAAGGGCTCACATTAGGGAAAGCATGTCCATTGGCTGCACCTTCTTTTTGGCCAGTCAGGGAGGGAGATCCATTAGGCTGCTCTACTGAAGGATATGTGCGTGCACTTGTACTTGCACTTGCTGAAAAAGGTAAACAATGGTGGAGGTACCTGCTGGCAAAGTGGCTATACCCACAATGGCAACATCTGCCTGCACAGTGTAACAACCAAAGTAAAGGACGACAGAATCCTTGCATATCTGCCTGTGTAGCTAAAGTGGGGTACACACATAAAGATTATCGGGCCATTTTTGTCCCGACTTTCCCCCTTCCCGACCAAGAATGGCAAATGCCCGGTTATTTTATGTCTTTTCAGATTTTTCTATAAAATTATCCTGTGGTCTGAGGTGTGTTAAGAGTGAATTTGTCTCACTAATCGGCTCCAAAACGGGTCAGGGCTCACAATCGTAAATATTAAACTTGTTCAATATTTACAACCAAAAATCCTCATGTGTTAGGGGAAAGCCGATGACTCTCGAGTCATGACACCATGAATTGTGACGTGGAACAGAATGTTGTCAATCAAGGAGTGAGATGATCAAGGAACAAGGAAGCAGCTGTAAATAAAAACAGGCATGACCGGCCTAAAACATAAAGTTCAGTGGACCTAAGAAACGGAGGACCAACTCAAGTGTTCACGCCGTCTCCAGGATTTATTCCACAGTCTTTTCTTTTATTTAGTTTCTGATTTTGTGTTGTGTTTTCCTGTTGTTGCCATAGACAATGTTTATGGTTGTTGCTATGCTTCTTCTTCTTCGTTTTTGTTAGATCATGTTTGATCACGTGAGATTTCTGTCTTGGAGGACTAGCTTCCAGATCAGTGGTGGGACAGTATGGTTATGTGTGATGTGCTGTGTTGAGATTATCAGAACACACCACACACAGTACGATCAAAACTGTTCAATGCCTGATTTTTTATCTTCATGTGTGGGGTCTCTAACAGATAAACAATCTCTTCAGATTTAGAAAATCCTTATGTGTGTACCCCACTTTAATTGTGTAGAATTTACACTGACGCAACCTGAGGTAAACTCACTGCAATTCTTTTTCCTCATGCACTCTTCCTCCTGTGCTCTGGACAAAGTACTGAATATATTTGACTCTGCACGCTGTGTGTGAGTCAAGGACAGTCAAAGAATATGTGAGTGCTTAACTTCCTGATGTGGAAAGAATCAATTTAGAGGTGAGAACTGATAAAATATCCATCAATAATCAAGTGAAACTTTAGATCAAGTCAGACTGATGACCAATGGGTAAAATACACACTGTTAGCATTGCAAGACCGCCATTTTTACAGAATTTCCTCCACACTCAAACAGTGGCAGTGTTACTGTGTCAACTGGCGACTTTCAGCAGATTGTGTTCCTCAATCTCATGTTAAGCAGCTGATTAAAACTGAGTGAGTCCTCATGAATGTCTCTTTGTTGGTTTAGAAACAAGTCCATGGCTCCCACTGATCCTGTGTTAAGGTGAGTTATTCTATGCACAGCATGTGTGATTATTTGTCACATGGGATCACATAAAACGAGGCAGTGGTATAAAGTTGGGGACACTGCTTTAATGAAAAAACTGTTGCATTTTATGAACTCTGAGTCAATGAAATAATAAAGATCCTACACATCTTTGAGGTTAACATAGAGAGTCTTTGAATTTCTGAGAGGTGCTTCATGAATAAAATATTTATATTATTATATTTATTATTATTAGTAGTAGGAGTAGTATTATTGGTATTATTGTTTTAACCCTGGGTCTTGGTTTATCTCAGTAGTAAAAAGGGTTCCCCATGTAGAGTACTTGTCGCACTTGTCACCTGTTCTTGTCTTGGCCCCAACACTGTGCAGCGCACATCATCCTTGTGGCCACTCTCCTGTCTTTCTTCTTCTATCCTGTGAAATAACTGCCAAAAACCTGATAACTTTCATAATTTCACTCCATTTACTCTCTCCAGCAAGCTTTACTGCAGCTGGAGGACTCTGAGCGCTGTGTGAACAAACTGCAGCGCTGTGTTGTGGTCTCAATCCTTTTGTTTAGTCGTTTGCAAAGATTAATGGGTATTTTCTGTTGGGGATTAATGGGCTATTTTGGTTTCAATTTGATAGAATTGCTCCCAGTTGGTGGTTGTACTTGCCATTGTGCTTCTCCCCCTCTGCTCTCATTGCATGTTTAAAAGCAATGAATGCTGGCCAGTGAAGCAGTAAAACAACACTGTATAAACGGAAAATAAAAAGCACTAATTATGGTGTTTGGTTGTGAAAGGCTGGATTTTTATATGGAGGATTTGCTCTCATTCAAATTGAATAAATAGTGTTGATCACGAGAGACTAAACTGATGCATCTGTCGCTTCAATTTGAGGGCACAATTAATTTTAGTTTTATAAGAAATATAGCAGCCAAATCAGGATTTTAACTTAGCAATTAAGTTGAATCACGAAGGTAATCTCCTGCCATGAGTACTCTGTGAGATTAGAGTGGATTATATTGGATTATGTCCATTGACCTGATTTACTGACCGACTGCCTCTTGTTATCCAAATCAGACGGGTAAATCTGACCTCCAGCGGTTGGATTTAGAGCTCCAGGGAAACTGCGGCGAGCAGCAGGAGGCAGGCACCTGTCAGTATCAACCATGCCTGCACAGAAGAAGATTAGACAGTGCAGTGTTTCATAAAAATCAATCTGCTGGCTGTCCTGTATGACAAATAAACAAATAGGAAAAAATAACCTCTGTCTAAATCACATATAATCAGTAAACATAGCAATGCCTCCACTGCACAGAAGAGATTAATCAACTTCTATCTTCTTAGATCTGGGTCGCAGTAAGCACTGCCAAAAACAAGAGGTCACAGTCCGGTTAGGAGACAGAAATGCAGCAGTAAAAACAGAGTTCACATCCAAAATATACAGGGGTTTGTGAAATAAAATTGTGTCACTGTACCAATTCTGCTGATAAAAAAAGATATTTTTGATGTGATGCACCATCCTTGATATATGTTTAAAATACATATCAAACTCAGAACTCTCATCATCTCTGTATTCTGTTCTCAGGGCATGGAAGTGAAGGCTTTAGGGAACTCAAAGTTAGATCCTAATAAAGCTATTTTTACACGTGGGCTGCACAGTGGTGCAACAGGTAGAGCTTGTACCTCACAGCAAGAAGCTTGCTGGTTCAACTCCCTGGTTAGGAGGGGCCTTTTTGTGTGTAGTATTAATGTCTCCCCATGCATGTGTGGGTTTTCATCAGATGCTCCAGATTCCTCCCACAGACCAAAAACATGCTTGTTAGGTTAATTAGAGAATCCAAAGTTCCAACACAGCTGCAAATTTCACTTGGCTTGATTTTATTTCACTCTAGACTTAGTCAAACAGAACGAAGTCTGCCAAATGTTGTGTAACATAGCCACCTGCCACTAGTTGATGCTGCAGTTGCGGTTCTTCCTGTTATCTGGCCTCTTGTTGCACAATGACATTGAAATGCACAACCAAGATTTAAGTGATAAAAGCGTTAAGCTTGAAGCAGTTCAGTATTGTATAATCAAGAAAAAAATGTAATCAGGCTGTGACAGGTGACTAAGATGTCAAATTATAGTTGTTTTCTTGCATTCCTGAACAGAAAAAAAGCTTTAGTGGTTGGATGTTCTGCTTGATTAATTTCTGACTTCTCAGAGAAGCCAAGTGAGCTCAAATTGAGGCATAAAGGTGAATTCAATTTTAAATTTCTCATTCCTGTTTGAAATGTACATTCAATAACAATAATAGTTTTTGAAAGATTTCTCATCTTAATGACAGGTAAACTGGTTAAGCACTGTACTTGTAGATATTTACCTGTTAAGAGGACTAAAAGCTGGCAGTGCTAGCAATGCTAATGTTAGCCGCTCTGCTGGATTTTGTATGCAAACGCTATGTTAGCTTGGCCAGATTGAAGCCATAATCCACTGCTTTTTGGTTTACTTCTCCTGTTTGTTTCTTGTTTGGTTCAGATTTCTTTTACACTCACAGGAAGCCGAATTGTGATCCAAAAGTTGTTTCCAGGCAGACCAGAGTTCGATCCTTTGTTCCTCAACAGAGTTTGTGTTAGCTTTTACACCACCCTAACCTGACACATCAGCTGGACAGTTCAGTATACAATACAGAATATATTTCTTTTGTCCATCTCCATAGAGAGTGTTTGGGAATGGGCAGAACCTTTCAGAAGCATATCTGGCATGTAATTGGACAACCGTTCCATCAATCACATTCATTAGAGGCCAACAAGATAATGTTAAAGGCGGGTGCTACTGCCACAGTGTAAAATATAAAACGTGAACCATTAGTAGAACAAACTCTCACCAAAACATGTCTGATGTGAAGCAAAAATATCCTTTCTATTTGGAAATGCTTTCAGTGTTGTTATTTGGTTTTCATTAGTTAGGAAATACTGTGTAGATCTGATAAAACTGCTATGGAAGATGTTAGCATCCATGCTAATCTCTGTACAAGCAGTCATTGCCCGCTGTGGTCTTGCTCATAGCTCCTGCCTCTTCCTGCTCTGGACTCTGATTTGGCCGTGCTGCTTTGGGCTGCATACAGTCATATTGGAGCTTTTCGAGATGAATCCTCCTGATTACAAACATTGAATCAGGCAGATAGAAGTACACTGCAAGGTTATCACTACCGCATATCAAAAAAAAAAAAAAAAAAAACTTAAAAAAAAAATCAAATCAGAGTTTGTGTTTTTTTTTTTTTGGTTCAGACCAAATGTGCTGGATGTGGCAGCAAAGTGGATGTGGGTCTTGCCTCAAGGCCCACCAGTGTGCCCTACCACATTGATTTATATTTTAAGCTTTTCTCATTGTGCAGACATTGCAAATTAATAGTTGATTTTCAGTCCGGACCTGACAAACCCACCACCCTCTCCATCATTGAGAACAGAATACAGTTAACTCTCCTCTCTGCTGTAGCTCCGCGGCCTCTAACCCAGCTCATTGTAATTGCTCAGCAGCTTTATCATAATATTTAGAGGTTACAGTTAACAAGATAGCCAATTAATCCAGAATACTAATTAGGCAGTAATGAGGCGTCAGTGAGACTGCAATAACTGCTGGCTGATCCACAAACAGTGACAGGGCAGTAAAACTGACACTGGCCCAAATTAGCTCCCTGATTTAAATAGGTTTGAGGCCACTTCGTAGGAAATAATACCAGGATCAGAAAAATGTCAAGGACATTCTCATCAGTCAACACAAAGTGCAGCTCTTGACATTTCTGCTAGAGCTAATCAATTTTCTCCACATCCCAGAGAGACAGCAGCATGTATCTCGGCGATTACATCTTTATGCAAACATGTTTGAATTTGCAAGGGCTAAATGAACTGAATGGCTCCAGTGGACATGAATAAATCCAATAACAGAAAGTAATTTTGGGGCCTGTTTGGGATTCCATGAGTCACCAAGAAGTCACAATGTGGGGGAGTGAAGGACCGAATGAAAGTAATTTACTGAATGATGTAGGAAGATTCATATGTTTCTAAAAAAAAAAAAGAAGAGACTAGTATGACTGCCTGGTGGTTTTATTCTTCCACAAGATGACAGGTGTCAGGCAATAGAGGCATGGTGGTGGGTTGAAATGTGGGGGTGGACACAGTTTGAAGAAGTTTTCTTGAGTTACTGCCTTCTCAGTCAACGAATGAACATGAGGCTCTACAAGGACCTTAAACTTTGATCCTTGACTGTCAAAATGTGGTCGAGTTAACCTTGAGGCCAAGTCTACACGTAGTGCATATTTGAAAATGCAGCTTTTTCTGTGTGTTTTGGTTGTCTGTCCACATGTAAGTGCTGTTTTATGCATATTAAGAAATACCTCTTGTGAAGTTTTTTGAAAATTTTGTTCAGGGCGTCCTTGAGTGGGCAGAAAAATGGTGTTTTGGGCCCTGAACGCCACACTCTGTGCCGACGCCACACTATGAAACATTAACACTGTTGTGTGCATGTGTTGCATCAGATTATGCTAAACTGTTGCTGTTTTGAATTTTGCTGGCTGGACTATTCAAATGATATAATAATACAAAAGCTGCCCATGTTTAGACCTGGTGCTATTCTTTCACGTGACCATGTTGACTGGCCACTTGCATCTTTGGTCGCCATGGTTACAACAGATATCAAAACCAACAGGGGTACCCATAAAACTTTTAAATAACAGGATTTGACCAAGATTATCAGATATGTCTCAAAACGAAGTCGACATGAAAAAAAAAATTACTCAATAAGCCTTCAAACACCAGTTAGCATGGTTGCAAGTTAAACCACAACACCAGTCAGACTTGTTGTTGGAAAAGGTATGAAAATAAAAATGCTTTTTTAATAGAAATTGCAAAAAAAAAGAAACAAATGCTGCACAACATGGACATTGTTACAACACAATTAGATGTTTAACAGTGTGTATATGCATTTTTATCTAAACAGGGATGACTATGGGGCCACATCAGCTCCCCACAGCTTCATACTCTGTTGGGGTGCTAAGCAAACCAAGTGGACCCTAAAGGGTGAAGCTGCAAATGCTGTGGTCTGTTAATTGGCTGCAAGAAATATCACTGCCCGTGCAACAGCAGCTTAAACTCAAAAAACATACCCCACTGTGTTTGCAAATGCAAACCCAAGTCAGAAACTTTTCTTGTTTTGTTAATAAGAATGTCCACATGGAACAATATCCACAGAGTACTTCAGACATGCATACATTCCTTGCCATCGTATGAGAGAAAGATGTGCAGAGCGAGTTGGACGTAGCTGGTATGCTCCTTATCTACTGGCTTTCACCCCTGCAGGTGATGGTACAGGTGGCAGAGGAACTGCAAGCGAGGTCAGGGCTTAATGCTCAAAACTATACTGAAATGTACTGACCCGAACCAGACCACTCAGTGGTAATGCAGCTTTAGCCAATGAACCAGGTCACTATGGGGAGGTTTACTGTGGTTCCTCCTAAATCAAAACTCTGCATTAAGGTTAGATTTATGAAGAGAGATGGGATTTGGCAGCAGACAGATTGAGCCACAACGTAGCACACATGCATCAGGTGAAAGCTGTAGTGCCGCAATCCAGAGCTGGCATTAGCAGCACGCTCCAGTTTGTCTGACTGATGTCAACAATTTACACAGATTGTAATTAATTTTTCTGCATTCTTCCCCCATTTCCAAGTCAATAAAACAATTAAATCAATTAGGTAGAAATAAAAGCTAGTCAAACTGTGTTGTGTTTCTATGGAAAGAAACTCTGGGACAGTAACCCAGCAACAGTAACCAAGGAGGATTGACAAATGGTCACTTGACTCTGATGTATTGATGTATTGATCTTTTTCTGTCAATTTTACTTATTTTTAACTGCCTTCCTCAGCCTGTTCTCTTCACTTCATATATCCTCATGTTAAAATAAAGACAGGTGTATTGATATCCTGAAAACAAATCAATAATGGATCCATACAAGTAAGTGTTTCTCTTTATGAGATTTGACTGGGCACGTAGCTCTTACTCCACTTATTCTACACCAAAGCGTTTTATATACAGTTTTTATTCTTTTCCAATTTCTACAAAAAGTAAGGTGAACTAAACCTCTGGAGCAAATTTTATCTACCATAAAGGGCGATAAAACCGTGCTCCCTTTTTATATTCTGATCATGCAGCTGTCCAGATGGTTGTAACTGAGGAAAAACAGAGAGCAGAGGAGCATACTGTAACTAAAGGTGGAACCAATAAGCGAACATGCAGCTCAGATACTGTTTCTGCTCTATTAACTCAGAGGCCCATAGATTTGGGATGGGACACTAGGGCTGTAAAAAGAGAAACAATTTTGCTTTTCTCTATAAAATAGTTTTTGGTCTGTGCCGGTGGCAGAATTCAGAGCTTTCATGTGACACAGCACACTCGTTAAACCCCCAACAGGGCAGCAGGAAAGACTTTCTTATGCTTCATGCTATTGAGAAATTAACAGTCTCAGCTGCCACCAATGTGTTTCAAGCAGTTTTATTATTGTATTATTTAATTAAAATATTTTATTTTGGTTCGGATGGAAAACACTGTTTTCTAGTGCTGACTTTAAAAAGAAGTTGGCCAAAGCTGCTTGGTGGGCCTCAATAACAACAGATGATTACCATAAGCACGATATGAAATGATCATAAAACACTTAACCACAGGTCTTTTCAAGTCACAAAGCAGAAACTAATTCATCCTTGTTTAAGTCAGGTCAGATACTTTTATGGATCAGGAGACACAGAATCTTAAGACCCTGCTGTTGTGGCCCTTACAATGAGGGGCTGTACAAACAGGGCCATAATTACATAACTTGAAAAACAGCAATGAAAAACAGCAAGATACAGTCTAGTCAGTGACATGATATTCAAGAGTCATCAACAGGGCTTTTTCTGGACATAAACAACATAACTGAGGTGTTCAGAGTGCATAAAATAGCACAAAAATTGAGATATTTCTGGAAATAAATCTGTGGGAGAAACCCTAAGACCTCTATACTGAAGTTTGAGCTGTGCCCTCATGGGCCTTCGTTGTTACAAAAGAATATTTGAAATCACATTGTCAGGTCTTGATTGATTTATAGTTTGGCATTTTATCATATAGCCAGGGATGTGATGGGAAAGATTTTTCAGGTCAGGGCTTTGAGATAGAGAGGCCTTAATATCATGATGTCTGCTGTAGCGTGATACCATGTACTTATATGAGAAGAGAGGAAGAAGTCAGGTTGGATGGTGAATGAGAGAGGAGAAAAGGGAGATGAGATATGTCTATATATATATATATATATATATATATATATATATATATATATATATATATATATATATATATATATATATATATATATATATATATATATTTCCAAACTAAAGACAAAATTCCATGAAACTGGTGAGGACAAAGACAGACTGTGGGCATCCTTGGTAGACAGCACTCCAAGAAGACTAGTTCCTCACCCTTGCTTCACCGAGAAACTGTAGGATTTCTCTGAGGTAAGGGGGGATTTTAGTGCTTTACTTTGGGCCCTAGTGACATATTTAGCTGTGTTGCTAATTCAATGAATGCACAATCCTTGCTACTTGTACCTCATTGTGAAGGTGACTAATCAGGCTTTCTAACAATGTAAAATATAACACCAATTGGTGTCATTAAAAAGGAGAAATAATTAAATGAAATAATGTTTCCAAACTTTTCTGAGGAGTGAGTGGGAATGGGTTGGCCATTTGGAAATTCTCCCAAATCTCCCCATGGCAACTATACCCCTGATTTTAGTGCGGTGGCTCAGTCTGAAAGTGCACTCTTTCTGTGGTCAAGCTGCTCCCACTGCTGTGTCAGTGGCATGTAAATGGGTATAAAAGGATTCAATAAGTTATACAAACAGATGCATCTCAGAACTCACTGATAGATCAATAGCCTGCCTTGGCAGAAAAAATAGCCATGGACACAGAGTATTCCCTCAATGCCCACTTTAGACTTCTGCCCTTAGGTTGCAGGTACTGGACACTGAGATAGAGAAGGGCATGCTTAAACAAAAGCTTTGTACCATCAGCCATCTCCATCCTCAATAAAATAACCCGCTGATTAATGTGCCTCTCATTTGATATAAATCTCTCAGATGAGTGCAATGTGTGTTCTATGTTTCCTAAATGTATGTCTACTCTCGTTTTACAGCCTGTGAAAACAAATTTCCCATCGGAACAATAAAGTTATCCATCAGATAACTAAACCATCAGTCAGTGAATATGAGATTGAACTGGTGTGAATGCATAGCTGTGATCTGTGGTTTAAAGCTGCTTTGAGTAGCTAGAAAGAAAGAAGCGCTGTATATGCTCAATTCCATATGAAAACAACACTTTGTGGCAAATAAAAATGCCATTATGACATCAGTGAGTCTAATCTCTTAACCATCCAAATTTGAGGGTCAGGGAGTGTTGGAAGTACCCTGAGAACTTTCAGTGACTCTGTCATGGCCTCAGCCATCATGTACAGACTGGTCTACCAAAGCAGCAGCATCTTGGCTGCAGATAAGGACATGTTGAACAAACTGGTGAAGAAGGCCAGCTCTGTTCTGGGCTGCCCCCTTGATCCTGTGGAGGTGGTGGGAGACAGGAGGCTGACGGCAGAGCTGTCATATCTCAGGGAAGTTTTTCACCTCCTACATACTACAGTAACAGAACTGGGCAGCTCCTACAGCGGCAGCCTGCTTCTACTGCAAGTAAAGGAAAGACGCTGCAGGTCCTTCCTTCCTGCTGCAGTCAGACTTTTAACAAAGCCTGCTACAGAAAGATAAGAAAAACAAACAGACAGGCCAAAAAGTCACATCAAACACTTGTGTGTTATCATCATACTGAAAAATTAATATTTTCTCATCTTAGAAATGTTCATGTTATGCACAAGTTGATATTAAAACACTTCAGGTACTATAACATAATTAATGTTTTTAAGTGTTTGATTGATTTTATATTTATTGTGGTTTTCCAGTCACATGTTAGCTGACTCAAGAGACAGTTTCACATGTCCATGGGGTATATTTCCAGCCAGCCAGCATCTCATAGATGATTGAAAAAATAGAAGGTGATTCAATGGATGTTCTGTCTTTTACATTCATTACAGGCCAGTTAGAGGCTTGCAGTTATTTTTTACTTTAGCGCAACTAACCCACACCAGTGGTGGCTGCTTCTTTCTGTTCAAGAGCCAAACTTTTGCCCGTATACTCTCTGACAATGAAAAAATGGGTTGGCTTAAAGCCCAGTGACAGACACAGAATCCAACAGATCCAGCAGAACTGCACTTTTTGTGTGTTTATGCCCTGCTTGCTTTTCTGCCATCTGCCCTTGTTCTTTGCTGTTAAATACTGGGATGAAAGAAAGACCATTTGGTCTGGATAGCACCCAGCTAAGTCCCACCATCTCAAAACATTGCACTTGTAAACCTTTCCTGAGAGAAGTTCTGTTGAGGACTTTGCTGTCATAGATTCAAATAGTGTTACAGGCAGGGGGACTGACAATTTTAATGACCCTTGACTGTCAAGGGCCCTAAAACATTCATCATCAATACGATATAGGACATAAATTATCAACTTCGGTTGTTGAATAAAATATGTACCTGCTTAGCAAAGAGCATCTCAGGAAGAGCCAGTTAGGCATGAAAGGTTGTGTTTTTAATGAACCAAAAACATAAACTTTGATTATTTTTGAGAGCAACAGTTTTGCAAGACTCTTCGCTTTACGTAACCTGACATAACAGATAGACTGTGAAATATATATTTCACAAGTCCATCTGAGGAAGAGCCAATAGAAAGTGTTTGGGAATGGGCTGAACCTGTCACAGTATGTAACTAAAGGAAACTAAGAAGAAAGACCCAAATGCAGATAAACGAAAAAAGGCTTTATAATAAACTAAAAAAGGATCAAAAACCAAAACTGTAATCCTTTACAAAAAAGTCAGAGTGAAAAAGAAAATATCTTACAAAGTAACAAATCAAAACTGGTGAACAAAGAAACAAAACACCAGAAGCTCGATGCAAAAACCAAGTCACTGAAAGTTAAAAACAGACAAACTACAACACTCGAAAACACGGGAAATGCTGGAGACTTAAGTACTGAGCGAGACAAGGAAGATGATTGAGCCGACAAAGACGGGGAAACACAGAGACTAAATACACTGAGGAATCATCAAGCACAGGTGAGACAATCACACAGGTGGAGGGAATCACAATCAGAAGCACACAGAAGGGAGGGCAGGAAACACCAGATGGAACACAGGGATTTCAAAATAAAACAGGAAACACAAGAGACAAGGGAACAAGGAGGTCCAAACAAGGGGCACAAGGAAAAACATGAAATTAAACTGAACTACCTGAACCATGTCAGAATCTTTCAAAAGCATATCTGACAAGACACAGGAGGGTCATTCTGTCAATCACATTCATTACGGGCCAATCAGATAGTGTAGTAGGCGGGTGCTACTGCCACAATGTAAAGTACAAAACATAAGTCTCTTTGTTGAACAAACCCATATCGGAAGTGGAGCGAAAATATCCTTTCTATAGAGAAATGTTTTCAGTGTTGTTATTGGTTTTTCATTGAGTTAAGCATTGTGGTCCAGATCTGACAAAACTGCCACTGGAGCTGTTAGCATCTATGCTAATCTCTGTATGAGCAGTCACTGTTAACAACCTACTCATAGCTTCATGCACTGAACACAGTTGTAGATTGGAACTTGGCAATGCAGATCTGCTTGATTCCAAACATTAATCAGGCGGATCCAGCTGCTGAGCAAGGTTTACTTACAGAAGCCTAGTGGACAAGCAACATGGGAAGTACATTGAAATAGGACAGCAAACCCTTTTAAAATATCTTTTTTTTTTTTTTTTTACATTAGTTCAGAACTATAGAGCATAAGAATCATAATTCTGACATGATCTATTTTGTACAACACCTCTCGTGTTTAAGGCTTCTGCTTTTGTTGCTGGGAATCAACTTAGGATTCATATTACATATCCTTTTACATATTTTACTAATTTAAAATTCATAATTCTGGTGTACTGACAATTATTTGTAATATGGAAGAAGAAAACAAAGAAACAAAAAAGGAACATAACCTCATGTTTGTCATGCCCAGCCCTACAATCTTTCATTCCCCCCCCCAAAAAAGTGAACTTTCAGACATAGCAACACGCTGGAAGAGATCCTCAACTGCCAATAAAATTCTCCATCACTGGTTGAATCAGTCAAAAACAAACATCAAGTTCAAGTATATTTCACAAGTCTGTCGGAGCAACACAACACTGAAAGTCTCTGGGAATGGGCTGAATCTTTCAAAAGCATATCCTGCAGGTGACTGGATGGTCACTTCATCAGTCACATTCATTACAGGCCAATCAGATAATATAGCAGGCAGATGCTACTGCCATAGTGTAATGGACAAAACTCTTGGTACAAAATGTCCAAAGTGGAGTAAAAACAAGCTTTCTATAGAGATTTGTAGCTCTTTGTAATGTCTAAAGATGGATCCTAATGTCCTGCAGTCTAATTGCCCTACAGACCTCTGCACTGGTCACATGCCAGATTTTTGTTCTTCACTCTTGACATTTAACAGCATAGCAGATACAAATACCAGCGCGATTATTTTAAAGCTAATTTGATGATGTAATTGTTGTTGAAATAAATTACTTTACATGCATAGTTGTACATGCACTGTCATTTTTTCATAGTAAAATCTGCTGTTGGCTTGAAAAGCATGGCAGTCAGTCATGCTATGTTCCACTTCTGATTCACAGGCAGTGACAGCTGCTTCATTTCATCTGCCAGGAAGGAGTTTCACTGGGCTTCAGAACAGGAATCATGAGAGCAGAAACAACAATGTAATCCCAAACTGGTCTCCCACAGTCTCAACATTTGCATTTGCCAGTCCTTCAACAAAGCAGAAACTGAATATCTTCAACTCTCTGTGTCACCAGTGCACAACAGACTTTATGATAATGGCAGCCATTATCCAACATTTCCTAGATTACAGAGTGTTGTGCACATGGTTTTGTATGTGGCAATAACTGCTGATATTACAGGGGTGTAAAAAAAAAAAAAAAAACAGTCATGCTTTCTTTTCCCCCAGAACCTCACTGAATCCAGTGTCTGTATGAGGAAAGGGATTTTTGTTGTTATCTTCCTACACACATCCTTATGATTTATTCACACATGATCATTTAAGAAAACAAATGGAGGGCTACTTCATAAGACCTGGTTTTGATAAGTAATGCATTTGGACAACTTATAAGCCAGCTGTATTTTCATGGGAATTTTCTGTCTTGAATAATTTACAGTCCCTTGTTTTATTTGGCTCACATTTATCAATAATTCAGACTCAGATTTGGTCTTTAAGGAAGGAAAGATGACCAATATCACCATAACACACGGTTATATGAATTATGGAACGCAATCTTGGAAACAGTGCTCATGTCTTGCAGTCAACAATTTAAATGTAAACCATCTAACAAATGCAATAAAAGCAGCCTAGATGTACTGCAGCTTTATGGTCTGAACAGCAGATATACTGTAGATCTCTTCTGTGGGTCTTTCAGTCTTTATTTGTTCTTCCTTTTTCTATAAAGATATGTTTTTGATTCTTTGTGTGATAATAATAAATACACTCCACTCTTTTGCCCATGATTTTGAACCATGGTCAGACATTAGAATAAGAATTTCCATGTAATGACAAAAAGATTTGGTCTTGGTGTTCTGGTGCATTCAATTTGTGGTTTTCAAATGGTCCTGCCTCAGGACCCACCAGCTGCATAATTAAAAACTGCAGCCAAAGTGAGAGAAAATCATCCATTGTTAGATTAATTGAATGGAAACAATTGCAGTTTGGACCTCAGAGCAAAACACATTTAGACAAAGAGACAAAACAAACATGTTCAAGAATACAATTAGACAAACTCAGAGCAGACAGAGTGGATTGGATTTTTGTTAATATCCAACGTGCCAATATTTCCAACTGCATTATTGCTGATACCGGTATCGAAATTTTTGTCAAGAGCAGAGAGTCATAATGAAAATTGACTTTTTGCTTTTAATGTGACAGTCTATTTGTGTCAGGAAAAGATGACAAATAAGAAAAAAAAACATTTAAAGTTTGAAAAAATACTTTGCTTTTTAAATGTATCCATGCAGTGATGATGAGGTGATAGGATGTGGTACATTTGTAGATGTTGCTAATATTACTGACAATAAATGCGGCATATATGGCTGATATGTATGGCCGATATCAACTGTAAATATTGGCCATACATATTGACTAATTTTCAACTTTTTGGGCCAATATCTGCCAATACCGATATTGTACTGAAAATATTGTGCATACCTAGTTTTTATAACAAGATTTTCTAATACTAACAGATGTTTTTTTTTCTCTCTCAGATTTACAAAAACAATTTCTTAATGACAAGATGGGCTTTAATATTTCATCAAAATTCTGAAAAAATTTGAGTCATGTTCCCAGAGGCTTTAAAACGAGCACCACCATAGTCATGTGTCGTAAAATGTCTAAGAAATTTTATGACCACTAAATGGAATAAGCAAGCTATTGTATGGATGAATGGGGATACAAATGAATTAGGACCCCCATATGTCTTCTGATTTTGAAACTTCCTTTAAAAAACAAAAAAAACAATAAAAAACAAAAATTAAACAACCATATTCTCAAAAACTATCCATTGGAGAAAGGAGTAAATGAAGGATGGGAGTAGAAGAAACTGCAATAACAGAAACTTGCTGCTGAAACAGAAGCTCATGGTAAGAATGTTAAAAAGTGTCCAGTGGTGGTGGGTGGCAAATGCTTTCCACTGTCAGGCTCCTGAGGGAAGTAGAAGTCAGAGGTCAGGCCCACAGGAAGGCAATCAAAGCTCCTGCTGACACTGGAAACGAGGAGTTGCTGGATATGGCTGAAAATAAGAGATGTGGTCTTGGCTGCCAAATGACCATCTGGAGGCGATCCATGAGGCACACGTCCAGTCAGATCAGCCTGCAGGTGGCTGTCTGTATTTGAATGAGTCTTGTCATGAGTGGATGAAATATGTCAAGATGTTGAAATACATGCAGATTTGTTGTAATGGTAGAAATATAACCTGCTGGTCAGCTCAAAAAAAAACAACCAATCATGAGCAGGGTCTGTATGACAAGTTGGACGGCACAAGAGCTCCCTTGATGCTGGATCAAACTGGACAAAACAGATTTTTGAACCCACCATGTTGTCCCTGTCCATCATCAAGTGTGTGTCCCAAATATAAACACTGAGAATGGCAAACGCTCTGTGGGTGCGACTTTATAAACAAGGTCTTCCCATGACTATGATTCCAGAAGAGTGTACAACTGAGATTTAAGGAAATCTAACAATACGTTATTTCCACTGAAGTATTTATGTTGTTTCAGATTACTTTAGAATTTGGACTTATAATGTGTGTCAAGAAAAGAACTGTCCCTTTAACAAATGTGGTTGATTGCCCCTGCAATGTACAAATCTCAATTCCAGTTAAGTCGGGATGTTGTGTAAGATGCAAATATAAACAGGACAAAATGATTTGCAAATCTTTTTGGCCCACAGTATATTCCTTCTGAGACACTTCAGAGACAAGATATTCAATGTTCAAACGGATAAACTTCATTGTTTCTTTTTTAGTTGTAAATATTCACTCCTTTTGAATTTCATGCCTGCAACATGTTCAAAAAAGCAGGGACAGGGGCAATAAAAGATTGGGAAAGTTGAAGGATGTAAACAGGTTAACTGGAAACAGGTGAGTGTCATAATAGGGTATAAAAGAGCACCTCTGAAAGGCTCAGTTGTTCACAAGCAAGGATGGGAGGAGGCTCAAATCAGCCAATAGATTACGAACAACACTTCTCTACATATAAATAGAAAATATTTTGGGATTTTATCATCTACAGTCCATAATATCGTCAAAAGATTTAGAGAATCTGGAGAAATCTCTGCATGTAAGCGGTAAGGACAAAAACCAACATTTAATGCTTGTGACCTTGGATCCCTCCAGAGCCATTGAAAGAGAGAGTTACGTCATCTCTGTAGATGCCAGTGGGCCAATTATTTGCCAGCAATGGCGGATCATGGTAGCCCTCAATAGCTCCAAACAATGCGACCGAGGCAATAGGATTCCTATGGGGAATGTATGTTTATCAATTGACAATTGACAGGTAGGAAGCTACAGTTGACATTTTAATAATGGCCATTTTACAAGCACATTTGAATGAAATTAACAATGTAATCGAAAACACGATAGCTCATCAATTTTAAACAAAATATTAATTTAATGTGGTCACTGGTCTACTTCTTGTTGTATCTTACATCCTTGATGAAAACTCTTTTGCAGTAGGCCTGTGTGGTTAATCTGAAAACAACAGGACTGGATAAAACGTTTTTAAGAAATTGTGTAAGCCATTGTTTTATTGCTTATTTTTTGTTTAATATAAGAAAGTATGGATAAGTGGTCAACCAATAACACAAAATAACAACAAAATAACACGTCCTGGGTTGGTTTTCCTCCTGTACTCTATATATATATTTATATATATACATATAGAGTAGATAGATACGGTGAATTAGATAAAAGGCTTTATACCCACAAGACAGGTTGCTCCATGTTTTAATTAAACAAAACTAGGTTACAGCATAGGCAATGTCCTTGAAACATCTGAACACGTTTTCCTACTCAGGTTGATCACACAGGCTTCTTCCTTCTTCGTCTGAAATGTTACTACAAAATAAGTCAGAAATTTTCCAAATCACCAACGCTGATGTTATAAACAAGGAATTTAATTATGTTACAGTGTTAAGCAATGTTTGCTAGTCAAGAATATAAAGTAAAGCTAGTTTATTGTCCACATTCTTACTTTTCAGAGGAAATTTCAGCAATTTCAAAAGCATTATTGCAATAATAATGTTCCTACGCAAGCGCATAAAATATGTACCATGTTGGAATTTGCCTAAGTCAGTGTATGAATGTAAAAAACGGAAAATACTGGTAAGTAATTACCAGAAACCGAGGCTAAGCAGTTCATTTAAGTGGCCGACCAAGCTTTGTTTGGGACTATTCAGCTGCTTCACGAACAACGTGACCCTCTCGCGTTCTGACCCCAAATTGATGCCACTCTCTCTTCCGCACGCTCTGGATCCCTCAGGTGGCACTGCATTTAAATCAGACATCATTCTGTGAAGAATATTACCATGTAGGCTGAGGATCACTTCAGAAAACCACTGTCAGTTAACACAGCTTGTAGCTGCATCTCCAAGTGCAAAAGCAAATTCAAGGCAAAAGCCATATATCAACAACACCCAGAAACACCACTGGCTTCTCTGTGCCCTAGTTCATCTGCGATGGACTAACGCAAAGACGAGTCCACATTTCAACTGATTTTGAAAATCAAGGATGTGATGTTCACCGAAAGAGGAGAAGGACCATCCAGATCAGGGCAAAGTTCAAAAGTCAGCATATGAAGGGTACATACTGGTTTTGGAGCAACGTATACTGCCCCTAAGCAACATCTTTTCATGGATGTTCTTGCTTATTTCAGCAAGACAGTTTCATCCACATCATAACAACAGCGTGGTTTTGTCATAAAAGAGTGCAGGCAGTGTTCCATTGTAAAAATGTGGCACATTATGAAGCACAAAATAAAACAGAGACCCCGGTCTGTTGTGCAACTGAAGTCGCACATCAAGCGAGAATGGGGAAAAAATTCTAACAAAGCTTCAACAATTAGTGTCCTCAGTTCCTGAATGCTTATTGAGTGTTGTTAAAAGGAAAGGCGATGTAACACAGAGGTAAACATGTTCCTGCATCCCAGCTTCTTTGGAACAGGGGTTTGCATTAATAATTCTCTGACCAGATGTGTGTAAGAAAATAAATGACTGAATGAGTGGATATTTGTTTGGCTTTTGAGTCAGCTCCACTGATGCATAACAAACAGAAGGCAGCCTTGAATGGTGCTTCCAAAAGGGTAATGGATAACCTCAGTGGGTGGTTCTTAATTACAGAGAATCTATTAAACTGATGACCTTGTTGATCAAATCGTGGTTCTCTCTGCAGACAAAAGACAGATCTTTTTAGTTGAAAATAAAGGATCATTACTGCCTATCCTGCCTCTGACCATTCGTGTGAGTGCCTGAGTTGCTTCTTCATCTCTCTGAGTATTCCTGCATGTATTTGTCCCCACAGTTTTTTTCACTTACTGTTTAAAGCCCCAGTATGTAAGATTCCGGCTTTCAGCTCTCTAGTGGCCTCTATGGATGTTGAGTGTAACTGCACTGTCGTAAAACAGAGCGCCTCACACCAACGTGCATTTGTTGACATACAGAGGGAAGAGAAGCGAGCCGACAGGACATCCCGAGAGACAAATAAACCATGTGGACTGATAAGGTACAGTCTGATCATGTTTCTTTTCAAATAAATCACTTTTCAAGCATCAGCTGTCAGTTGTTAGCAACATATACTTACAAGTCCAACAATAACAGGGCCAAATCAGCATTGGTTGGACATCCCTCCTCATCTTTCAGCTCATGCAAGTGAGTGAACGAAGGGCCAATGTTTATGCTTGTCCGGGCATTTAGCTTGTTACTCTCCTGCTTTCTTTTTTTTGTCTACTCTGATAAAACTTTTCTTTTCTTCGTGTTTTTCACTGCTTCCGCTATGATAACAACTCTATGTTTAGAGACTTCTGTCTTTTAAACGAATCGGGCAGGAGGGGGAAGTGATGTATGCCGTAGAGCAGTCAAAGCAGTAATAATTTGTAGTTTTTTAGTGTGGAAGTGTTCCTACCATCCACCTCGAAGTTACATAGTGCCAGTGAAGGTGATACAGACCCCCTCAGACCATGACAGAGGTGTCATCCAACCTGTTGTAAGGTGATGTACCATCACAATGACTCCACAAATATTCAGGAGGAAAAACTACATAGTGTCGGCTTAAGGTTAACATTGTGTTGGTGAGGTGTGTTTATGGGAGCAATATGAGGAATTTTGTTTTTATTTATACTGAATGTGTTGAAGTGCTTGCAGAGATCTTTATTTTGAGTTTTGGGTCTTAACCTCAGACATTTCAAAATGGAGAGGATTCAGGGGACTATTTATCAATAGATTTATTGAATTCACTTTGACGTGCCCTCACCTATATGGCACAATAGCATGGGCAGGTAAACTATAAGGACTATGATAGTTGTAACTCTCCAAATCCCCATTAAGTATGCTCCAGTGAGCTAGCCAAGGAGCTAACCATGGCTCTGAATGGGGCTGTGGTTACAGTTGAGCCTAAAAGCTTGCTGTATATTTTGTCTAGAGATTGCTGTTGAATAATGCCATGAAAAGTAATTCCTTACTTGCACACAGACAGTTATGTGTCTGAGAGGCAAAGACTTATGCTGTCATTATAAGTAAGCATTTTTTGAGGGCACTGCCTCTTGAAAACAGATCCAGAAGGCAACTACATGATTGTTCTGTCAATCACATTCAATACTAAACAATCAGATGATGTGAAAGGTTTATGCTGATGCCGAGGAGCAGCCAGCCAGTTGGTAAATCAAACTCTTGTCAAATCTATGGACAGAGCTAATTTCCATGCTAATCTCTATGCAAGCAGCCATTGTGAGCAGACTTAAATTGCTACACAATGTCATCACTTTCATAAAGATAAACTTTATTTTTCCGAAAAATGAATGCACTCAAAAAAAATTCTAGGTAGCGTACTCTTAAACTGTGGTATTATTTGTTCATGGGAGTTCTTGTAGGCGGAGAAAATACCCTGTGTATTTGGTACAATACTTCCCTGTTTGCGGCTGGTTCTGCGTCACAAACTTTTACAAATTGTGGTTTACTGGGGGAGAGGAGAGAGAACTTTCTACTGCATCTATTGTACTTAGTGGCCATATGGTGCTCATACAACCCCACTTAAAAAAACTGAACTATCCCTTTAACATAAATTCTCCTTTTTAAATCACTAAACCCAACTTCATTGCAGTTCAACTAGATGCTGCTATATTAATTAACATTATTCATTTCCACCTTATTATCGTTATAGCTGTTGATGTTAATATTAATTAATATTAGAATGACCTGTCTATCCATGGTTGTTATTGACTGTACCTCCATAATTAATACCTTTACAACCATAAAAAAGGAGGATCTTTTTGTAAATGAGATGTCACATCTCAGGGGCTAACCTCTCATAAATATCAATTCAACAGAGACAAACATAACAGGGACAGATTTATAGTCTGGGTATCCATGGACTTGTTGCTATCAGGAATTTTTACTTCAGTCCCTTTGTCTCTGCCCACCTCCCTATCCCCGCTCTCTCACACCCCGAACACGGCTCCTTTCAGCATGTCTGGTTCTGCTTCAAATGTCCTGCTGTTTAGCAGAAGGTTTTTTTTGCCACTGTAACTGTTGCCGATTGTGGCAAAGTGATGTACTCATGTTGGGTTTGGAAGTACACATGTATATATGAATACAAATATTCATAAAATGAAGAGTATGGCCTCAACTGACCTTTTTGTAAAGTGTCTTGAGGTAACATTTGTTATGATTTGATGCTGTACAAAAAAAGATCATAGATTGCTTGATGTATTAGTTGATTCAACTTCGACTTTGGATATTTGCTTTGACTTTAAAGGTGGCAGGACAAATCATAATTGTAAGACCAGCATAGCTCAAGAATGTTATAAAGAGTTAACCAGACTCTCATTCAGGAAGTTTTTACTGCAGAAATATTTTAGCTCTCCTATTTTAATAATTTACAAATTACACTTCCACTTTGGCACAGAGAGAAATCCTGAGAGTTTCTGGGCTTGACAATTCAGTTTCCAGTTTCTTACTCCACAAACAGCAGAAAGAGGGGAAAGATTCACAATCGAGGTTTGAATACCCGCTGAAAGGTAATGTGTGACATTTAAAGATGGAAGAGTGACTTTTTTAATAATGGAACAGAGCACATTTTTTATCTCACTCATAATTGGTAGGGGAATATTATCTTGAGAGGACAGAATGAAATAGAAAAGGTTGGCATTCTTGTGAGTGAGACCAAAATGTACCCATGCATTAGGGACACTTTCTCTGCAACTAATTTCAGCTTTTGTACCGAAATGGATGGCACTACACTCCCACCATTAAAAGTAAGAAATTAAAGTAATTAGATTTAATGACAGAGAATGTGGTGCTCATCCATTTTGTGCTCCTGAGCTACATGTGTGCCTTCACCCTGCTGATGCTGCTGTTGCTGGAGCTTTATTTCTTCTCCTGTGCTGTATTTGTTAGCAGGATAGAGAGGGAGGGTGGTAATAGGAAAAGGGACGGATGCATTATTCATATAAATTAGATGCTGCTGCTGTAGTGTAAATCAGCATCCCGCGGAAAGGAATGGAGAACGACAGGAGATGGAAAATGTGGTGTCCAGTCCTCCCACTGGGCTACAACATCTGTCTCTGAACGGCCCACTGTCAGTTCGCCCAACATGAAGCACGTGCGGGGCCTTATCTGTTCACCTCTGATGGGCTGCCAACTAACAGGGCTAAGGGGACAGCAAGGCACCGATGCGTTTCTCTCCTCCAACTCGCCCAGTCTTCAAAGGAGATACCAGCAAGCTGCTGATATGAGCAACAATTCCCTGTCTGATGGGGAAAAACACACATGCATCAGAGGAAAGAAGCTCTCCCACAAACCCACATTAACTGGATACCTGGGTATGTATAAAACATGGGCTTGCATGCTGACACACAAACACACTTTAATCTGGAGTTGCCTTGTTGGGAGCTTGCCTGGCCTGCAGCAATCTCTCAAAGAAGAAATGTTGGATTTTTGAAGCTGAACCATGCACTGAGAAAAGCTGAGAAATGATGGTGCTTTTCTATTTGTGGTACAGACTTAACTCAGCATGACTGAGCTAAGTTTTGGCACTTTGTTTTCCATTACGGTACCTTCCTTAATGTTGGCAGAGTCATAGCTCAGCAAAACTGTTGTCATATCTAATAAAACAACATTGAAAGAAGTAGAGGCAGAAGTGCAGATGGTTCCTGGTCCGTGGTTTTGTGTCACAGCAGGGAGACAAGTTGTGTTCCAGAGATGCTTGCTTACACCCTGCCCCATTTGACATCATAGCACAGCTGGTGAAACTACAACAGAAGGAAGAAGAAGGAAGTGAAACATCTTCTAAAAGATATGGTTGCTCTAACTGGGCCTTTACCAAGACCTCCAAGAAGTGAGATACTAACAGAAGAAGAAAACAAGAGTCACAGTGTTGCAATTCCTTACTTTTTCAAACAGAATACCTGGACACAAGCAGAGCAACATGGTTTATACTATTCGATACAATGAGGATTGAAACAATTCATACATGAGGAAAACCAAACACCCTCCACATGAGTACATGGTACAGCATAGAAGAACCACATCCTCTGGACAAGAATTGGCTGTTCTTTTACATCTTAAAGACACAGGACATTATTTTTAATGAAAAAATAGTCAGGACTTTAACCAGAAAAGGCTGTTGGTTGGACAGATGTCCAGGAAGCCATTTTTGTCAAGATGGAGAAACCATGCAGTCTTTGATTCCTTTTAAACATTCAAGCAATACCTCATCCCAAGAACAAAGGATCTAAGAACTTGTGATCCCTGAAAAAAATCGCCTATTTACCTGATTGGGCAATCCTTTTTGTCAAGCACGCAGAGCCTCACAGTAAATAGCTGATTGACACGTGGTCTGACTGCCTGTGTATAAAAAAGCAGCTATTTCAGCCTCATCTATGCTATGCCAACTCATTTGACAGACTCTGTGACATTTTTGTTCTGTATTTACAATACTTTCTGTTTCTTTATGTCATGGGATTCCTTAAAAGTAAATTGACTCAGAGGCAAAGAAGACTCAGAGATTCTGATGTTTTATACTGAAATGTATTTATAAAAACACACACTCTATTAATCAAGGGAGATTAACGACACGGCACAGAGAAGTACAGCAACAATTCTGCTCGGACTACCTCAGCCACCTCTGGTTATAGTCCTACATAAGCTATAGATAGGAGCATCATGTGAATTTGATAAATTTTGTTAAAACTGAACCATTTGTCTTAACGTATGCTCTATGATTGACAATTCAGACTGCTGACTTAGAACTTGTTTATGAATAAACAAGTTCTCAGTCAGCTTGTTTATTGGCCCGGGGGCCTTATCTGCCCCTGGTTTCACTGGATAGAAGGAAAGGCATCACTGTTTCAAGATAATCTTAAACAGCAAGATTACAGGTTATTCCGTCTGTTACCGAATATAAACTCTTTCCCCTGAATGCATGTACACAAGTAGACGTGTGAGATGACTGGTTGTTATTTACAATTTCTACGATACTTTAGGGCCTCAAAACTGCATCTCTTCAGTAAGTTTTGGCTAAAGTGCATTATAGTCGATGGACAATAGTGGTACATCCACTGCCCACAGAACTGAGTGACGTCATGTTCGTCACATGTCTGCAAATAGTTAATATTTTTTTAAATAAAATTCAACGTTTGAAGGTTTCATTGAAAAGAAGACAGAGAATCTGTTGACAGCAAATTACATATTTCTGTATGTTCTATATGGTAGTTACAAGTAGCATAGAAGTTAAATTAGTTAACTGCAATGCTGTGTTTTTCAGAGCATAGGGTAAAGTCTGCAAAAAGAGAAAAAGGTCTGCCCACGACAAGTTGCCCCAAAGTCAAATCAATGATGAAAATCACCCCAGATGTGAGGTTTCGGGTCCAAGCCCTGTAACATGTCTGATGTCGACCTTTTTTTGCAACTGTTTTTGTGTCCAGCACCCAGCACTTAAAGGGCTTGTTTGGGTTAGTATGTTGGGACATAGGGGAAACATAATCCCAATGTGCCAACATACTAAAGTTCTACACACAGGGGCCAACATAGTTTTTGAGCAGTTTTAACCTGTAAGTGGGCTGATTGAGTCTTTTAGTGACACCATGTACTGCTTTGTACCAGATACTGTCTGTGTCATGGGCCTCGCACAAACCCACTTCACAAAATCTGAACTAACCCTTTAAGTTTCTTGGATGTGCATGCTGTTTTCTTCAATGTTCATAGTGTAAAATCTGCCATGACAATGCAGCAATCCACATGCACACCTGTCTTTTAAAGGGGAATACAGTTTATGTCGTTGGTGAGCGACAAAAGATAAATGTGATGTCCAATGGGATGAAACATTTGTCCCTGAAAGCCCACTGTCAGCTCCCTGAGCATGAAGCACGTATGTAGTTTTATCTGTTCATCTAAGGCAGCCATTAATTTCTTTTCACCCCGTCGCCCAGTCCTCCAATAAAGCTACTGGCCAGCTACTGATATGAGCAACAATTTCCTGTCTGATGGGGAAAACATGCATGCAGAGGAAAAAAAAGCTGCCACACAAGCTTGTATTTCCAGGGTATGTAGGTATGTATAAAACATGGGCTTGCATGTGTACTCACACACACACACTTTTATCTACTGTGGCCTCGTTGGAGCTTTGCCTGGCCTGCAGCAATCTCAGACAGAAGAAATGGAGGATTTCCTGGGCTGAGCCATGTTCTAGCAGCTCTCCTGGATTATCATGCAAACACAGCCCCCACAGCTCCCTGATAGCTTCTCTGGTTACAACAGGCACATGGCCACCCTCTTTCTTATCAGACAAAATCTTCCATGTTATTCCCTGCCTCCGTTTTTCTTCTCTCCCACCACACAATCACTCCCTGGTCAATTTACAACATGCCACACACATGGCTGAGAGGGGGGATGGCAGTGATGGGGTGGGGTGGTGGGCGAGGTCATCGGTTGAGTCAATGTGTAGATTGCCTGCTCTGCGCGTCCTCATGCTGCAGCGTAAAAGACTGAGGGCTACAGCCTGAACCCGACGGTGCCTCTTTAAGCTGTCAGGTAGCACTTTATACTGTGGCCTCCTTTCCCCATGTCCGTTGTCTTCACAGTTCAAGTGTTCATGGGCAGTGGGAGTCTAAAACTAGTTCAGTGGATAGTAAATTGCCTGGGGGTGTCATGTGTTTAGGATGTCCCAGTGCCAGAATCGTTCCAGTTCACTGGAAGTTCAGCTGCCAAGTTAATTCCCACACTGCACTGTAAAAACTAGTGAGCTGCATTGTTATCTTTCTTCACAGTGTGGAAAACTGCAAGACTGTAGTTTTATTACACATTCACACACAAGTCAGACAACAGCCAAGGATGGTGGACCAACATTTATGTAAAAAAAGTACCTTGTGTTTAACAGAACAGCTCTGGCTTTTAATTGTTCTCAGTCTCTAATCCTGTGTAAAGCCTGAAATGCAGATTGGTGATGGTGGAAAATCACACCTGATACTGGTGGGAGGTTGGGGTGGGGGGCTTCCCATATTAGCTTCGACACAGCAGATGAGGGAAGGAAACTGATCTGATCCATCCAGGTCTAGGGCTCCTGCTTCTGCAAGGTACCACCCTTTCTCATTATTTTCATGATGGTACTTTCTTGAATGTTACCTCATGCTGACATTTTGGCTGACTTTTGCCGATGTCAAGGGGAACATCAAGTCAGGCCAAACAGAACTAAGTTAGCTGTAGTTGGGCAATGCTAATGTTTGTTGGGTATGAAGAAAAATGTCACGCATGCTTAAAAATTTCTGCCTTGTGATCCGACCTACTTTTAAGCACCAGCACGTGTCGACCTTAGCTTCCTTAAGTTTGAGCTGCGTTCAGCACTGTTGGCTTCACCTGCTACCTCCTCAGGTCTGGACTCCTGCTCAGTGACTTGAGGTACCCTTTTGGGGCAGCCATCTTTCTTCGTCTAGGCATAGTGTCAGAATACTGAGACCAGCTGCACCTTCACGTGGTGAAATGACATATACATTGGCTTTGTATGGTGTTCCTATGCAATATTTTTGTACAATATTTTTGTACAACAATCAGTGGCACCAGTCTCCTTTCAGCCAAAGTTCCCCCAAGTTTTTTTAATTTTTTGGGGCATATCATACTTTTATTGATAGGAGAAGGTGACAGTGGATAGGCTTGGGAAAAGGGGAGGAAATTCTGCAAACAGGCCTCAGGCTGGATTTGAACCTGAGCCAGTAGAAGCATGTACAGAGGTCGTGACTGGTTGCTTACCACTCTGCCAGACCAGAACTCCAAGTTCCCACAACTTGAGCAGCTACACATGTACATCTACATTGGCAAATGTTAAAAATTCATCTACAGTTAGTCATGGTTGCCAGCAAACATCATACTCCACCAGCACAACATTTCTCTTCACTTTAGTCACATCTATCTCCGTTAAACACATCAAAGTTGACCCCTGGAACCTACTTTCGCTGAAATTCTGATGATTTCTCAACATTGTTCAACTAAGGCCATGTCTTAAAGGATAAGTTCGGTTTTTTGACACCTGGACCTTATTTTTAGGATTAATTACGCTCGTAGACTCACCCAGACAATTGTGGCGGAGCTCAGAGCTGTTTTCGAGCAATTTAGATCCATCCGACAGCGTTTTTTTTCTCATGCCATAGTTGCAGACGGGGCCAGAAATCGAAGCCCCTAAATTAGACATTATCTGCTGCGAAACTCACTGCTATTCTGTTGCCATTGCCATGCAATGTCCACAACAACACCAGTTAGCCCCCATTCGTGAACGTGCAGTGGTTGCTTGTTCTCTGGCCAGCTGTTCGGCTCTTTCCCTCTGCATCCTCCTTTCAAATAGCTCCTCGTTGGTATATTCTGGCTCAAAACGATACAGGCATCCATTATACTCAAAGTCGTCGTCAGACACTTCTACATTGGATAAATATTCTGCCATGTTGCACAAAAATAGCCATGTAGCCGTGTAGCCTAGCAACAACAGCGGCTCTACTCAACTGCGCTCTTGCAGTGCATGTCTATGACGTCACCAAAAGTAAAGCCCCGGATGACCATAACAACGAAGTTGAGCTGACATGGTGATAACACTGGCCATTCATTTATAAAATGTAGCTGAAATGAACGAGTTTAGCAGCAGATAATGTCTAATTTAGGGGCTTCGATTTCTGGCCCCGTCTGCTACAATGGCATGAGAAAAAAACGCCGTCGGATGGATCTAAATTGCTCGAAAATGGCTCCGAGCTCCGCCAAAATTGTCTGTGTGAGTCTACGAGCGTATTTAATCCTAAAAATAAGGTCCAGGTGTCAAAAAACCGAACTTATCCTTTAAGTAAATTAAACACCAGCAGTCACAGCTTTTAGTCAGGTAAGTTGGTTAAAATTAATCATAATGGAGTGTCATAGCATCCTGCAAGCAAAGCAGCAAAAAAAAATTTGATGCAACACACCATTTTTTTACCACAATGCTCTGGTTCTATTTCCTATTTGTTGCTTGAGCCAATGAGGATAGAGGAAAGAGGGAGTTTGACAAAGTGCTGAAGGATTTCCTTTTGGTTTTCTTTGGCTTGTCTCCCTCAGGAGATCTTGTGAACTTGTTCTACAAAGTGGAGAAAGAGGAGAATTCATCCATAAATGTTTTACTTGCACTTTCAACACAGAGGGAGAAACTGTTTTTGGCTTACAGGGAGCTGTCTATTGAGCAGCATTTGAGTAAACCATTCATCAATACAAAGCACTCCACATCTGTTTTTCCACCTGAACAACACAAGCACTTGATGTAATGTTTACAAGAGGACTGACAGAAAATCTAAAATCTAATGGATGCAGTGTGGACGGCGACACTGTGCAACGCAGCGTGACATCTGGTGTGGGAACATGGAGCTATTTAAAAAGGTCTTGCAGACACTAAAAGTAAAAACAACTATTATAACCTGGCAAAAATGGATAGAATGGTCTGGTAAAAATTGTCCATAACTTGTGGTTGTTGCAACGCAAAGCAATACCCCATTTAAGAACATCAGTCCTGATCTGTAAAAAATCACACCAGCTGATGACACCATGGTTGTGGGGCTCATCTCTGGGGGTGAGACTGCCTACAGGGACAAGGTGGAGCAAATGACGGTGTGGTGTAGGGAGAACAATCTGCTGCTCAACACCTCAAAGACCAAGGAGGTCATAATCCACTTCAGGAGAAGTAAAAAAGATTTTTCACCACTGTATATCAGTGGGGACTGTGTGGAGAGGGTGGCAGTCTCCTGCTTTCTAGGAGTCCACATCGAGGAGGAGCTGACCTGGAGCGTGAACACCTCTGAGCTGCTGAGACAGGCCCAGCAGAGGCTGCACTTCCTGAGGGTACAAAGAAGAAGCAACATCTCCCAGAGATTGCTGGTGTCCTTTTCCCCTTTCTCCATGAGAGCATTTAACATACTGTATATGTGTGTGGTACATCAGATGCACAGCAGCTCAGAAGGTCGTTGGCTGCCCTCTCCAAAACTGGAAGAACTACACAGTTCCCTCTGCCTCAAACCAAGGACACTTCGCAGCCTGGACACACTGTCTGAACTGCTGCCATCAGGTAGACGAGACAGAACAATCAAAACAAGGACCAAGAGATTTATGAACAGTACTAAAACTCATTTTTGGAGAGAAGTCTCATGAAATATCATTGTCAATCATCAACTTTTTATTAACACATGATTAAAAAGCAAATCTTGAATAACAGTGATGTTTGTTTCTGTGTCAGGTTGTAGGAGAACATTCATCCCACTCAGTACTTCTAAAATCATCATCTGATTTGCAATATATGCTTTTAGGGGATCAGGATGCTTGTGTGGGCATTGTTTCTGCTTGTTTATTTATTTATTTTAGCTGTTTTTATAATTTACTTTAGTTGTTTTATTTTATATGCTCTTTATATATTTATATGAATGGCACTTTATTTTTGTTGTAACTTTGTTGACAATAAAGATTCTGATTGTATTTCAGTGAATAAGACAAAGTCTGCTTTGGTAAAATATTGAAACCTGTATCCTGTCTGGCAGTTTCCACTACGCTTAGCAAAGCCCACAACATTCAGTCTCATTGTGGATGTGTAGCTCTCCTGGGATCAATTATTTTTTTGGGTGTAATTTTCAGTCCTGTAGCTACAAATACTTTAACTAGGCTCTCACTGTGGTCAAGTTGTGATGCACAGCCTGCAAGCTGTGTTTCCTACCTCTGTCTGTTTTTGAAGAGTTTTTTTTTAATAAGAACTACTACTCCATAAAGTTTGTTTACTTAATTGGTTTTCTTAACCCCCTCAGCTCCATAGCATCACTGTTGACCGCAACTTTAAGACTCACACTGTTTACGTTAATCTCTGTAACCATATAAATAAATTTTCGAGACAACTATGTTTTGAAGTTCACTCTTTGTCAACCTGTAGGGGGCTTTAGCTAAAATATTTCCCTTTCAAATGAAGTTTCAATTTAGCCATGAAGTGTATTTTTTTTTAATATTCTGTTTGCAGATCCACAGTAATAATTTGTAATGAGTGATTTTTTCAATCACACTTTTTTGATAAAAAATAATTGTAGTCATATAAATAGACCTTCATTTAGTAGAAGTGACAACTTCCAATCAGATGTGCCCGACTTCTTCTGCTCTTGTTGTCTGTGCAGTAGAGACCAATCAGGAGCAGTAAAAGCTATCAAGAGACATCAGAGTTAGTTTCCAAGAGAAATAAAAGGGAAATGTGTGAAAGAGTGGCAAAAATAACTCAATGGAGCAAAAAAAGAAAAAAATATCTTGGGGGAAAAAGTGTAAATACATGATTTTTTTTTTGTTTCGAGTTTGTTTGCATACTTTATTTTTTTCTCTTCATAGCCCAGGCATTAGTGAAAAATATTCAAATGTAAAAATGGTTGTTGATTATTGATCACTGTGAGATATGAAGTCCATTTGGAATTATTGTTTTATCTCTCCAGTCATACATATAAATACTCTGATAGCTCACGTTGTTATGAAAAAGAAGTTGTCTTGACTTGATTGTGATTGAAAGGGTTGAGGTTTCACATGCATTCTTACAAAAAAATTCCAGGCGGGCTACAATTGCAAGGGTTAAAATAATGCATCTGTCCATCCATTATCTATATCCCTTATTCTTTTTGGGAGGCTGGAGCCTATCCCAGCTGAGCTACAGGTGGGGTACATCCTGGAACGGGTCACATGGACAGACAGACAACCACTCACACCTAAAGGAATGATAGAGTCACTAATTAACCTAATGAGCATTTTTTGGTCTGTCGGAGGAAACGAGAGTGCCTGGAGGTAACCTATGCATGCACCAGGAGAACACGCTAGCTCCACACAGAAAGGCCCCGACTGACACAGGGATTTAAACAGCAACCTTCTTGCTGCTGCAGGCATATGCACTGCCTGCTGTGCTACTATGAAACCTGAGTTAAATAATGATGGAGCAAGGTGGCACTAGTGGCCTTATCTGCACTGCAAAGTATGGCAAATGTTTTGTGCCAGTTACACGATGAATGGGGTCAATTTTCAACAGCATAATCTCCCATACAGTGTAGGCAGCTAAACCTGTAATCATGACTGCATGTCTCAGTGTGTATCCTGATGTTTTAGTTGCATCATGATGAAGAAGGCAGTCGTCTTTGATAGAATTAAGTGTAAAATTGTGCCCTCCACACTAGGTGAAAGTCAGCCAAAAATGACATTTGGCAGTGGATTGTGTTACTACAACCACTCTGTCTGCTTGTCCCTGTTGTTGATTTAACATCACTGCCATGCACTACCTCCAAATCATGTCACAGGTCATTGACTCCTCAGTGTCCCAACAGGCATAGCTCTGAAACAGCAGCAGCATCCACTGTGAAGAAATGCTCAGTGTCAGTGGAGTGGAAGTAACACAAATGGTGGGCACAAATCAAAAAAGGAAACAAAGTGACACACCGCTGGCTTGTTTTTGACTGGGAAGTCAGCTGCCAGTGAGCTCAGTGTTACAGCAGGCTGGGCAAAAGATTTGCAGCCATATTAATCTTGCCGGGGTCAAGACAAATGGGTTTAACAGGAGCTATCAATCAATAATCAAGTCAAGTCATCCATCAAGAAATCCACTTTATGTCCACACTAGCTCAGAGGAGCTAATCATGTGTCAGTACCTGATATCATACTTGTTTCAAGCATCATATCTGCTGTTGATCAAGGAAAATATGGTGCTGTCTTGTTTTTCAATGTAACCTTTCATTTTCTGTTTCAATTTTTTATAGCATTTTGAATGTCAGTGATGTATTTTGTGGATTGTGTTTTAACGTGTGGACCCCGGGAAGAGTAGCTGCTTCTATGGCAGTAAGTAATGGGGATCCAATTAAATAAATAAATAAATAAAAATCACAACATTCAGAACTGTTCACACCAAACTATATTTTCTGTCTTTGATAAAACAGCTTTTAATGTGTTTGCTCCATCGTCTTGTTCTGACCTTCAGAGTGACCTTTAAGAGTGCTGTATTATCTGTATGGGAGATATAAAATAAAAATAAAGGATAATTTGATGAGTATATGCACATGTTTTACCGCTGAATGATGCTGATTTGTTTATGTCATTCTTGTTTTTATTATTTTTGTGAATTTTCTTTTGCTGCTTTCTTGGCCAGGAGTCCCTTGTAAAAGGGATTATTATATCTTAATGGGAATGCTCCTGGTTAAATTATATATATAAAAAAAGTGATCTAGAAATAAATAGTCAGTGTACTTCTTAGGGCTGTGACTTATTCAATACATCACATTCAAGGCCACCCATAAGAGGGGATTAAGGGTAAAGCTTTTGAGGGCCCAGAGTCATGGAGGGGCCCACAAAGAACCACAACACATGCCATTAATTATTAAAGCAACAAATGCATATATTTTCTGTTGTTGCCTTTCAAATATGTGAGCATCTTCTTTTTAGAAAGATATGATCCTTCACTTTTGTTACATATATATATATGTGTGTGTGTGTGTATGTATGTATATATATATATATATATATATATATATATATATATATATATATATATATGTATATATAGTATATATATATATATATATATATATATATATATATATATATATATATATATATATATATATATATATATATATATATATATATATGTATATATATATGTATATATGTATACACACACACACACATATATATATATATACATATATATATACATATATATATTTTCATATATATATACATATATATATATACATATATCAGTCTTTCAAAGTATTTTGTAAAAAAATAACAGACAGGGTTATGTCAGAATAAAAATTGTTGGTGCATGAGGAAGATGCTCACTGGCCCCGTAAGGTAGTCACAAAAACCTGGATGATCACTGTCTGATACACTTTCAATCCTTGTGAGTCACTATGAAATTAAAATCTATTTTTGATTCAATCTGACTCACAATTCACAATACATGCTCTATTTGTAATAAAAAGGAGATTATTCAGGATCTGCTCCAGTCTGCTGTGCACCAAGAGGCTGCAAACTGTGATCTGCCGTTAAAAAGAAAAATGAAAAGTGCATAAGGTGTGCCGCTTAAGTGAGCGAGCTTGTATTTATCAAATGTTGAAGTAAAAATACATGATCATACATCAAAGGCCTTCATTTTTATCATGGATCTGATTATTTTTATTGTCTGCTGATTCACAATAGTTGGGCAGATCTCTAAAGTGATGGTTTGCAGTTGTTTCTGTTTTACTTATTTTATCTACAGGCAATGGCATTGTCATTTTATGTAAACTTATTAGTTTTAATTGTTTCTGATGCTCTTCACTGTTTTTCAGGAGAACCATCAGATGAGTCGGTCTTTTTCTTACCCAGGGTAAACCAGGATAATGTCCCATCCAAGGTGGTTCCTTACACTTTTCTTTAAGACAGGACCAGCTGAGTGTCCTTCTCTGGGCATTGCAGGCATTACTTTCCTATGTCACAGACAGCATTACTGAGCACTAGCGCTGCTAATGTCAGCAGCATAGGTCATGTTTTTGGCTGCATAGCTAACCGATCAGGAGCAACACAGCCTTTTCTCATCATAAAAGAGGGAAGGAAGAAGGGATGAAAAATGACAGCAGCAGGCTGTGCTGGGCTGCTGGAGAAAATGTTCTAAAATAAGAAAGGAAGAATTTTTAGATGCAGGTCAACAAATACTAACTCATGGATGTTTTGAATTGACCCAGAATCTTAATGATTTATGATTATATCAGAATGTAGAGACATGTGTTGTAACACCTAAACATGAGGGGGCTTAGGTACTATTCAAAAGATAGAAAGACAGGTAGAGGGACAGGTAGATAGATAGATAGATAGATAGATAGATAGATAGATAGATAGATAGATAGATAGATAGATAGATAGATAGATAATATGGTTCTATCAAGCTATAACCTTCATCTCTCCACTCTTCATCTATCCATCTAGTTATCTTCCTTTCTATCTATCTATTTAGGGACAGAAGTAACACTCATTGGGACAATAACATATAAAGGGCCAGAGTTTCAAATATCTCAGTAGCTGGTAAGATAAACAGTCAACTTAAAATTTCATTTTTTTTTCTCAAACTACAAAATTTAGACCATAAACTTATCACCTATGCTTCATTGCATTACAAATTATTTTCCTGACCTGTATGAAAGGGGCAATTGAAGCCATCATCGAGTCTGCTCTGGAATGCAGAGTTGTGATTAGATCATTTTTATAACAGAAATGAGAGGACTGTGTTATGAACAATCTTTGACTTTGCAGTCATTGAAACTGCCCCTGTTTGAGTCCTATTTCAGGGTGATCAACTTAGTGGTGCATGGACAACCCTGAAAAGGCTGAAATTCACCTATGTTTCAAATCATCATGAGCTCCATTTGAAGGCAGAAATAAACTTGCATTCTAGATTCAAATGCTTCATTTTATAATATTTTAATGGTCAATAAAAAAGCACAAGGAGTCCATCTGTGAAAAGTTATCTGTGAAGAATAGCCCTTGGTTGCTGAGCTACAGTCAGACATAAATAGTGTGATTTTCTGTTTATAGGATTAATATTTATGTTTGCCTTTATAGTCCTCCAGATATCTTTGTCAGTTATATTAAAATTGCTTTCAAAGTGCCTCGGTCTATCAGTGCTGGGAAGAAGATCAGTTTTATCAACGTGGATTTAATAGCAATCTCACAGTCCAAATACCCAAGGCAATCTGTTATCCCAATCTAAACCAGCGAGGGCTCACGCTGCAGTCAGAATAATAACTCAACTTGTTAGAGCATCAGATGGAGATGTAAAACGACTGCGTATACACAACTGTGTGCCTGTTGTACCTGATAACGCTCTGCATTCAAACACACATGCAGCTGCTGTTAAGCGTGCAGGAACACACAAATATACACACTGCAGCACAAACATGCATCCTATCAACCCAACACAAATAACAAGCTGTTCAATACTGGATGTATGCGTCGGCCTCCATGAGTCACACCAACGTGATGTAGAGATTTGTGTATCTGGCAATCAGCCCACACGTGTGTTTTTCATTAGGTGGTAACTCTGCTGTTAGTTTGCCAATCAGCCTGCAGCTCTGAGATGGCAGACGTGAGAAATTTCTGTAGAGCCCTCCCGGGAAATAGAAGCTTCTTTCAGACTAATATGTTAGTATTGGCTATGAATTTTAAAACCATCTCATCCCCTAAACAGAAAGAGCTTGTGGATACATTCAGCAGCTCATCTTTGTGACAAATTCATGTCTCCCTGAACAGTTACTGAAACATTTTTTATGAATATGGAAGATTTGTACCACTGTGGTGAAAATTAAAACATGTACGTCAGCTAGAATTATCTGCCTTGCTGATATATATGCCACAATCAGGGATGCAGTTTCCAGACAGTGAGTACAGTGGGGGGTTGGTCCCATGGTGGGGTGAAGTTACAGTGACCTTTGACCTTCAAAAGCTAACACCATTAGAGAACCACAATGAGGGGTCACATCTCAAGAGGCCTACCATTAATACATTTATACTTAAGTCAAATATGGTAGGGATGCACTTGTGGTCTGGGCACCCGTGAGTTCGTCTCTACCATAAATTCTTATTTTCAGTAAGACTTTCATTGATTATACTTCTATAAAATTATCACCACAACCACACAGACATGAGGACCCTCCTGAAAACAAGATGTAGCATCTCAAGAGGCTAACCTCTAATGAATTTGTTTGCAGCAGAAACAAATTTGACGACGACAGGTCTATGATTGGTCCATTGATCTGTCACTAACTTTAGTTCTTACTTTCTTTACTCCCTCCCTTTGCCCACACACCCAACACAGCATCGTGTGGATTTGCTATTCATGAGACTGGGGTCCACATTCAAGATTTCCTGCTGCTTAACACAAGTTTCTTTCTTTCCGTCATGATGGAGGGATTCATGATTGGCTATTTGGATTCATGTTGGGTGTTGGATGTATATATTTGTATATATATGTATATGTGTATTTTATATATGTATGTATCTATGCATATATGTGTATCCATAATATGCTGTAGAGGAGCAGATGCAGCTCTTTTCCCTCCCCTTTGGAAATGCTCAAAACTGAGGGGAAGGGGAGGCTTGAAAATGTGCTCTGCACTGATTGGCTACCCAAATGGTGCCTGGTGGAAGCAGGGGAAGAGGAGTTACAGGCCAAGGAGTGGACTTCAAAATAGTTACGGCATCAGCCTGTGACAAGCAGGAAACACATGTGAGGTGGAGGCTGTATAGGTATGACTTTATAACCCAAGAAAGTAAAAAAAAAAAAATGAAGAAGAGTATTTTTAAGGTCATTTTCTTTTAAGACTTCTCCATGAACTGAAGGTTTAGTGTAACCCAGGTTGATAACTGAGCTTTTATTGTGAAAGGGCGAGTCCAGCCCCTTGAGCCACGGCACCACCAACACATGCATTAAAGTTTCGATGAGAAAAGAAAAGTTGAAAAGTGAACAAGAATAATCTCAATACCTCCGGCAACGCACTCTCCTCTCGTGGAAGAGAGAAGAGGACTAAGTAATCTCTGTTGTTGTCGAGGATTTGCATGGTGCTCCAGCTACAATTATTAGCAAAGCTTACTGGAAGGAACTTAACTGTGTGTCACATGTAGAGTTAGCTGATGTGCTCAATGCTAAACACATTAATTAATGCACTAAATGTTTAATTATTTTGTATAAAATGTCTTAATGTGCTTTAGCACCTTTAAAGGGTGACTTTATTTAATGTATAAAGCACTTAGTATCAAGTATTGTTACTGTGTTAACTGTATAGATTTTGTCATTTCTAACGTTCCAGTAGTTATAATGGTTGTTATGTTGATAACACGGAGTAATAAGAGACATTTTGATTGGATTATGCTAGCTTTATTCCATTACTGGAGATTAGATATTAAGTTTGATTCTGACCTTACTACAGTAGGTCAGTTTTTTTGGACCCACCTGGAATTGGAGCTTGGATACCACCAGCTTGTGTTAGAGACATGTGATGGCGAGCTACAACCTATGAAGATGAACTAAATCCAAATTGCATGCAGAAGCTAGAAATTGAGGAATTTGTCTACAGTATCATCAGATTCTTTAAAATTCATTATCCATGCTGTGCATGGCCTACATAGACTGTCAGTTGCAACAGTGTCGAACATATTTATACTGATAATCAACGGCATGCTGCATGGATGAATACCTCTGAAAGTTTCTGGTGTTTCCACAAACTAAACAATGGGCATTTTGTGTCATTTTGACAAAATTAAGTCACAATTTGAACCACTAATGTTCCCAGTCTGCTGCAATCAGTTTTGTAACTTATTTTTTGTCATTTCTGCTGACTGCCTCTACTGAGAGTCGGATGTCTCTGATTTCCAGGACATGAAGAACAAAGTGGAATTCTCTGGATTCTCAACTGGAAATGGTTTTCAATCCCCATCACTACCCATAGCTTTAAAATTTTCTAAGGCACACCCTGACTTGGCCCAAAGGTACACCATTTGGGAACCACAGCTTCAAGCCTGCAGGTTAGGAATGAACATGAGGCCCAACTACCTTGTGACAAACACATCATCACTTGCAGTAAAGTGACTTTTATTACAGTTATTGCAGCACCAACACTGCCCAACTACCTTGACCACTGAGCTCCAAAGCCTGATCAGTCTCTCTTTTAATCAGAGTTGAGGAGGGGAGTATCAATGCTGCAGTGTCAAAGTGTCTTTGTTTTTCAAGCACTCTCTTGATATGGAGTACTTCAATGAAATATCAATACTAAAGGAGTACTCCAACAAATACACATCTGGGCTCTTCTCTGGATCAGCGTTTCTCCCTCTCTCCATTCTGAGACAGTACCTCCCTCTGTTGTGTTGCATGGGTGTGTCTAATAAAGTGGGCAGTGGGTGTATGTACATGGGTTCAGATGGGGCTCCTGAAGAAGTGGGTGATGTGCCGTTTGCTGAAGGCAGGAGGGAACACAGCCAGTGGCCTGGATGGATAAAACCGTGGGACTAATGCTGTTAAAACCCTATATCAGAAATGTGGCAGGCATAACATCTAAATGACATAATGAAGGTTTTAGTTTGGCTATTGCATCCATTAAAGTGCACAAAGAGAGGGTCTTAAATAAATAAGAAGCTCAGTCATACAAAGAAAATTCATGAGACACTTTAGAAACTCTGAGTCAATAAGTGTGCTTATTTTTAATCTGCAGCTTATTAGGGCACACCGGATTCGATGAATTTCATTTTAAGCCCTCGTGTGTCAGTCAACATTAAATGAACAGGCAGTGTTAAAGTCCCACAAGATTGATATTGTCAAGGTAGCTCTAAGCTCTGATTGCAGGCAAGCTGTTATTTCCAGAAGGTATCTGAAGCATTACGTGTAGTTATATAAGCATCTCTTGTGAGAAGCTGATGAGGTCTCTGTGGCATCCTTCCATTGCGGTGAACTGTCTGTCAACATAATTACTATTCAGATTAGTGGTTGAAAAACAAAGCAGCTACGATTTTGGCAGGAAAAGCTGTAAAACATTCCTTGTAGTTAATACGTAAGGGAACTCAAACAGCCCTGCCAAACAAACTGACACTTATTGTGGAGTCTGGGACATGACGTGAGTGTTTACTGGTTTTAACAAGGTCTCACAACAAGAATTTTGTCCAGATAAATATATTGCATTTAAAATAAAACAAGCAGAGGACATATGGGTACAGTCTACTTGTGACATTTGGTATTTGCAAATGTCAGAGTGTGTTGTGTGCAGCAGTCAGCTATATTCAATAAAAAAAAAAACACATTTCAAAAAATGCAGGACTTGGTGACTCAGCTGGTTTGGGTGCAGTTGATTCAAGGACATAAAGTCTTAAGTTATTTAGTGTTATTGTAAGTTTTCTTTGACTGCCTTTGTCAAAATCAGCTAGTCTTTATTTGAGAAACAGCCAATAAAACCTGATAACTAGGGATAGGGATCAGTATCATAAAAATGAGAAATTTCTTGAGAATGATTGGACTACCAGACAAGGAAGACTCTAGCACTGATATCTTATACTAAAATGCATTATGAAACAAATATTTGATCAACCAAAGAAAACTGACAACAGACAGCACTGAGTAGAGCAGCGTCAATTCAACCAGGTCTATCCCAGTCACCATATTTATACTACCTAATCTATTTAAGAACATATCAAGCATCAAGCTAAGCAGTTCTTATCTTTGGCTCAGTGACTGACAACCTATACTGCAGAGATCCTCTCCAAACAGAGCGACTTGTGCCCCTGAGGAGAGACAGAGTTTAGGGCTGAAGCTTGATTCAGGCACTTGTTTGGCATGTCCTTGGTTACCTCAGTAATGGGGTCAGAGGAAGAACCAGCTGCTAGCTGTGAGATAATGTCCAAGACAGCAACGTTACAGGTCAACCTGCTCTTTATCCTGGAGTATGAGGTGACTGAGATCACAAAAGAGTAAGATGTGAGTATTGATCATTACATAGCATAAGAAAATTCAATGACACCTATCAGTCTAAGTTCTTATTAACACCCCTACTTTTCTGTTGTTTGATGGACGGAAAGGAAGATCATATTGTCAGTGTTGGCCAAAAATCCTTCTCTCTCTCTCTCTCTATGTATGCCTGTATGTATGTATATCTTTTTCTATCTATCTATCTATCTATCTATCTATCTATCTATCTATCTATCTATCTATCTATCTTTATCTCTCTACATATATCTGTATCTATATCTATATCTACATATCATTATCTATATCTATATCCATATCTATATCCATATATAAAGTAAGTAACAATATTTATGGTGACATATAGTAAAAAGTGAATATCTAAAAAAAAAATAAAAACATAATAATAGGTTCTAGCCCTCTAAAACCCCGATATGGATAAGCAGTATAAATAATGGATAGATGATGAAAGCTGTGTAAAAATTATCCTGAGAGGATTAAAACAATTTAATCTGATCTGTTACATTAATCTATTATGTGAAAAAATGGACCTTCAAGTTCTCCAAGTTTTTTGCAAGAAACTGAATTTCTTATTTTTTATTTAACATCATGCTGACAATTTTTCACCAAACGCTCGATTTTCTGAGCCAACCTTGAACTCATCACAAATGCAGTCAGATGACTGATGACTGAGCTGATTAACCGTTTTTCTGCTGACTTCAAAACATATTTCGATAGTGGATTCGTTTTTACAACCAGCTGGACTTGATACAATGTTTGGGAGCACTTTTCAAAGCCAATTTGAGCCAATTTTGCTATGGCTTTGTTCAACCAGTCACCCCTCTCCTGTCATATTTTAAAATCTGGTCCCTTACAGTCAATCTGTCAGGAATCTCCAACTCTCCACCTCAATCACCCCCAATCCATCTCATCAGTGTCCAGGTCCAGCTCCTGTTAAGACCAATCCCCTTTTACTAACAGCGTCTAGACTCCACTAAGGGGGTTGTAATATCCTGCTGTCGGCCTTGCTACACCTTAAGTACATGAGGACCCCATGATGTTGTCTAATTTTCTGACGTTATATACTATTAGATATCTAAACTTGTAGAAGTAATGATTTTCACTCATATTTAATCTCTCCTGATTGAAAAAGGATTAATATTAATGATCTGCACTGGCCAATCACACTAATAGGTGGTTAGTATCAGCAGCAGCAAAACCTGATCAGTACAGGAGAAGTTCATGAAAAAGCAAACCCTATTTTAGATTGATGTTGCTGTGCATCAAAGTCAGATCAGGCTTTGGTGGTCTGTTGGAGGCTACAGAAGTCTGAGGGGGCTTGATCGAGCCTTGCTGGTGTGTGGGAAGGGCCTCCTGTGGATTATATTTTTTATTTTTTTCAGGCAGAGCCCATTAAACAGGAGGGTTGCCAGCTGCCTGGCTTAGCTGTGTCTGAACTGCAAATGCAAATCTGCACCTGCTGTTGATTGTTAGCCGGGATACCTCTGTGCTGTGTGAAATTTACCAAACTCAATCTGTGAGCTATTCCCTTAAGCTCATAACATTGTGGTGAAACTCCTAAATCACCAAAATGATTCAGCAGAGCAGCTGAAGATGCTGCAAAAACTTGACTGTCACTGACAGAGCAACCAGTGCTTTGGGCCTGGCACCATGTGGCCACCTCATGCTACTGCCGCCCCATGTTAAAGAAGACGTGTCATACCACTTTTCTACCTCTGAACAAAGTCTTCTGTGCTCTAAATGAAATGTGTTTGCTGTGCTTTGGTCAAAAAATAAGACAGATCCACCATCAGAGGTAGTTTTGCTTGGCGTACAGCTCCTCTTAGCAGTCCTTGACGCTAAGAGGCGCCCTGTTTTGGTTTTCTTCTCTTCAAATGTAAATGGGCTCCCTCTGACTCTTGACCTTCTCTACTTTAGGGGTGTGTTCAAGGCTGCTCCTGGCACTTTGTGAAGTCCTAAGTGGAATATTAAATGTACTTTATGCACGTTTCAAAAAGACCGTCACTGTTTTAGTGATACAGAATAATTTGAAGTAACAGATGCACTCACAGATCAACAACTTCATACTAAACAGGAGGGACACAAAGAGCGGGAACAAATGCAGGAGAGGAGTAAGAAAAGTTTTTTAGTGCAATGTTTGTGTGTAACTGAGCAAGACCTGCTGTGCACTTATCATCCATCACGAATTATCAGGTATAATGTAAATATGTAAAGATAAAGCCCAATATGCCTTGCAGTACAGCTGAATCCACCTGATTCATAGTCTGTTCTCAGACAGATCCAGATCCGTCTGATAAAGCCACAAGCCAGAACAACTAAGCTTGGTCTGAAGAGGCATGGACTGAGCAGCATCTGTTGAAAAGGGCAGGAGCTACAAGCGTGATGACAGCAGGGAGTGACTGCGCGTACGGAGATTAGTATAGATGCCAACAGCTTTAGAACCTTTATACGGATCATATTTCTTCACAAAATACAAAACAAACAAAACTGAAAGCATTTCTGAATAGAATATACACTGCCTGGCCAAAAAAAAGTTGCCACTCGGATGTAGCTAAGCAAATAGGTACAAGCCTCCTATTGGATAATTACTGCATGAGCGATTATCTTTCAGAGGTTTTAATTATGGCGGAGGGCATCATGTAGCCCCTGGGCCTCAAGTTGCCCACCCCTGACCCATCTTATCCCACATGAAATGCATCTCCAGAATGCATGGTGGGAACAGACAGTTGGAGAAGTGGTACTGTAGTGCAGGAAGTCCAAACAGGGAAGTGTTCAGCCCTGGATGTGCAGGAAGATCCACCTTCTGCTAACAAAACTCTTTCACTCCCCAGGTGTCCCAAGTTTTTGGCGCTTGTGTTGTTTCTTTACTTTAAATTAATTAACAAGTACAAATTAAGATAACGGCAGAGAAAAGTTGGAAACATTCAGATCAATTGGTTTTGGGAACTTTTTATTGATTTTGCCTCGGGGTACAACCAAAAAAAAATGGTGGTCCCTGCAGGCCTGAAGTTACGCAGTGTTTAGAAGTTATTAAAACTAAATTATTTCCAGCCTATTTTTACAGTACACACCTTTTCATTTAGCAAATTGTAGTTTAATTCTGGACCCAATTACTGCCAGGAAAACTAAGTGAAGAAAGTTCAGTTCATTAAAATGCAAACATTTCTCGGCAGGAACTTGTAATAAGCCGGTCTGAATTAATATTGGCTGGAATTGTAACTTTATTAATGCTGCAGATTGTGGCCTGCAAAGCACTGCCTGCTTTCTTATTATTCAAGGGAATAATGTTCAGTAAATATATAATGATCTAATAACTGACTCTTTGTTGAATTATTTACTAAACAACTTAATGGAGGAGTAAAAGTGCCCCCCGTTGTATTTGTCTATACTGCCTAAGCCACAGGCCGGTACTTACTCAGTGCTGGAATAATGGATCAATGAAATCAAGTCCTTTACTGGTTAACATTTTAGATTTGCAATGACATAACATAAGGATTTCAGTTAGAAAAATATTCAAGTAAGTTTACAAGTGAGTTTACTTGGCAACTCAGTTTGTTGGCACTAAAAATAATTAGCCATGACTGTTTATGTGACAAATTCAATTTCAGCTATACAGGCCCTGCAGCACTCAAGCACCTAATTTGGAATTCTTTTCTGTCAAACAAAATCCACCTGAGATTCTGCTCATTCTTTCATTCTGAAAGGATTTTGGATAATAATAGAGGAGAAAAATCCCTGTCTGGGGCGCTGCTATGAAAAGTTGAATAGAGAAAGTCCTACATCTCAAACATATCTCACATTCTTCTATCCACTCTGTGAGAGCAGTATTCATGCTGGAGAGGAGAGTGCACGGAGGACGGTGTTCAGGAAGCTCTGGCAAATTTTCCTCTCTATATCTATTATGATGGGATGTGTTGTTCACACACCTTTAATGGGACCTTTGCTGTGTGTTTAAAACAGTGTTTTTTATGTTAAGTGGGTATATCCCAACAAGCCTGCTCCAAGGAAACAGCTCAGCCCCTAAAAAAAGTCTGTCAATGGGTAATTCAGATCTTGATCCAATTAATATCAACACAAACTGCATCTTTTTTTTATCTTTAAAGGATACTGACACATTTCTATTATTTCAATATTATCTGACCACTATCAGTATCAGCAGATATTTGCTTTTAAAGCTGATCATCGGTATCAGCAGATATGAACATTTTTGCAGATATTTACAACTGATATTTTTACTTAATAATTGGTCATAAATATCCTAGATATTGGCTGTAATACTGGCAAAATGTATATCACGCATATCAACTTTTACAAATCAAAAATATAGTTTATTTAAGAAAAAAAAAAATGTTTTACTTGCTCTATACACTATCTGGCCAAAGAAAAAAAAAAGTCAACACCAAAAAAAAGGTCACACGCTCTAATATTTGGTTGGACCACCTTTAGCTTTGAATACAGCACACATTCACTGTGGCATTGTTTCAATAACATTCTGTAATGTCACAAGATTTATTTCCAACCAGTGTTGCATTAATTTTTCATCAAGAGCTTGTATTGATGAAGGGAGAGTCTGACCACTACGCAAAGCCTTCTCCAGCACATCCCATAGATTCTCAGTGGGGTTAAGGTCTGGACTCTGTGGTGGCCAATCCATGTGTGAAAATGTCTCATGCTCCCTGAACCACTCTTCCACAATTTGAGCCCGATGAATCCTGGCATTGTCATCTTGGAATATGCCCGTGCCATTAGGGAAGAAAAAATCCATTGATGGAATAACCTGGTCATTCAGTATATTCAGGTAGTCAGCTGACCTCATTTTTTGGGCACATAATGTTGCTGAACCTAGACCTGACCAACTGCAGCAGCCCCAGATCATAGCACTGCCCCCACAGGCTTGTACAGTAGGCACTAGGCATGATGGGTGCATCACTTCACCTGCCTCTTTTCTTACCCTGATGCACCCATCACTCTGGAACAGGGTAAATCTGGACTCATCAGACCACATGACCTTTCCCCAGTCCTCCAGAGTCCAATCTGTATGCTCCCTAGCAAACTGAAGCCTTTTTTTCTGGTTAGCCTTACTGATTAGTGATTTTCTTAAGGCTACACAGCTGTTCAGTCCCAGTCCCTTGAGTTCCCTTCACCTTGTGTGTGTGGAAATGCTCTTACTTTCACTATTAAACATACTCCCTGAGTTCTACTGTTGTTTTTCTTTGATTTGATTTGGCCAGACATTTAAGTGATCACCTATTATGATCATTCAGGATTTTTTTCAGACCACATTTCTTCCTCAAAGACGATGGTTCCCCACTACTCTTCCAGTTATTTATAATGCGTTGGACAGTTCTTAACCCAATTTTAGTAGTTTCTGCAATCTCCTTAGATGTTTTCTCTGCTTGATGCATGCCAATGATTTGACCCTTCTTAAACAGACTAACATCTCTTTCATGACCACAGGATGTGTCTTTTAACATGGTTGTTTTAAAAATGAGAAGCTACTCATTTCATCAGCTGGGGTTAAATAACTTGTTGCCTGCTGAAAGATAATCGTCCATGCAGTAATTATCCAATAGGAGGCTCATACCTTTTTGCTTAGTTAAATCCAGGCGGCGACTTTTTTTTTGGCCAGGCAGTGTATCTGTTTCAAACACAAATGGACTTCACCACATCAAGATTGTGACTTTTTTTGCATATTAATCTTAAATTGAAGCTCCCAAAAAAGGGGGCTTCTGTCAGCAGGTAGTAAGTGTTTTGGCTTTTAAAAGGACAAATGAAGCTTGATTTTACTGTTACTGTCAATAAAACATTTTAGTTGTGATGTAGGTGTAATCTAAAAAGAAGTTATTTCAGTTACTACTATATATCGGTATCGATATTGGTATCAGCCAAAATAAATTTTGAATCAATCAATCAATCAATCAATCAATCTTTATTTGTATAGCGCCAATTCATAACAAGTGTTATCTCAAGACACTTTACAATAGAGCACAAAGCTCTTCATATTATGGATACACATATATGCATAGATACATATATACATATAAAAATACACATATACATATATATACAAATATATACATCCAACACCCAACATGAATCCATATAGCCAATCATGAATCCCTCCATCATGGCGGCAAGAAAAAACCTTCTGTTAAGCAGCAGGAAATCTTGAATGTGGACCCCAGTCTCATGATGAACAGCAAATCCACACGATGCTGTGTTGGGTGTGTGGGCAAAGGGAGGGAGGTAAGTGGAGACAAGTGGACTAAAGTAAGAACTAAAGCTAGTGACAGATCAATGGACCAATCATAGACCTGTCATCGTCAAATTTGTTTCTGCTGCAAACAAATTTATTAGAGGAGGGTCCTCATGTCTGTGTGGTTGTGGTGAAAATTTTATAGAAGTATAATCAATAAAAGTCTTACTGGAAGTAAGAATTTATGGTAGTGATGAACTCATGGGTGCCCAGACCACAAGTGCATCCCTACCATATTTGTCTCCGTTAAGTATAAATGTATTAATGGTAGACCTCTTGAGATGTGACACCTCATTCTCAGGAGGGATCTCATGTCCATGTGGAGCTAGAGATAGTTACTATAGATGTATCAACCATGGATAGAAAGATCATGTTAATATCAACATTAACAGCTATAATGATTATGAACTGGAGTGAGATGGCCAAATATGTGTTATGTCTGTAATTGTAGTTATTGAGGCTTCGTGACTCCACAGCAGCAGGCAGTCTCCACCAAGGATCCCAGGCAACCTAAAAGACAAGAGCCAGAGACGAGTACAGGAGCAAACAGAAAGGGGCAGAGGCAGATATGGAGAGAGAGTGTGAGAGAGAGAGGGATAGAGCCCAATGTGCCAGATCCCCCCGGCAGTCTAAGCCTATTGCATCTTAACTATATGTCTAAACTATGGACTATGAGCTGGTCCCTAACTGAAAGCTTTATCAAAGAGGAATGTTTTAAGTCTAGCCTTAAAGGTAGAGAGGGTGTCTGCCTCCTGAACCGTGGTTGGTAAATGGTTCCAGAGAAGAGGAGCCTGATAACTGAAGGCTCTACCTCCCATACTACTTCTAGAGACTGATGGAACCACGAGCAGGCCAGCATTTTGGGAGCGTAATGTTCTAGAGGGGTTGTACGGCACTACAAGCTCTTTGAGGTAAACTGGTGCCTGTCCACTGAGAGCTTTATAGGTGAGAAGAAGAATCTTGAATTCTATTCTATATTTAATGGGAAGCCAATGCAGAGAGGCTAATACAGGAGTAATGTTGTCTCTTCTCCTAGTTCTAGTCAGCACACGTGCTGCAGCATTTTGGACCAGCTGAAGCGTCTTAAGCGACTTACTGGGACAGCCTGAAAGAAGAGAATTACAGTAGTCCAGTCTAGAGGTAACAAAAGCATGGACAAGCTTTTCAGCATCGCTCTGGGACAGGATAGGCCTAATTTTAGCGATGTTACGAAGATGAAAAAAGGCTGTTTTTGAGATTTGCTTTATGTGACAGTTAAAGGATAGATCCTGATCGAATAGAACCCCAAGATTTCTAACAGTTGTGCTTGGCGTCAGGCTTATGCCATCTAGGGCAGTTAAATCATTAGAAAAGGTTTCTCTAAGGTGTCGAGGGCCCAGCACAATGATCTCTGTCTTGTCTGAGTTAAGGAGAAGAAAATTTTGGGCCATCCATGTCCTAATGTCCTTTAGACACGCATCTAGTTTAGATAACTGATTTGTCTCACCTGGCTTCATCGATACATACAGCTGAGTATCATCAGCATAGCAATGAAAATTAACAGAGTATTTCCTCATGATATCACCGAGGGGAAGCATATAAATGGAGAAGAGAATTGGACCTAGCACAGAGCCTTGAGGAACTCCGTAACTTACTTTAGTGTACACAGAGGACTTGTTGTTCACGTGTACAAACTGGTATCTATCAGATAAGTAGGACTTAAACCAATTTAAGGCAGTCCCTGTAAACCCGAGTAATACCTCTAATCTCTGTATAAGAACATCATGATCAATGGTGTCAAAAGCCGCACTAAGATCTAATAAAACAAGTACTGAGAGAAGTCCCTCATCTGAAGCTGAGAGTAGGTCGTTAGTTACTTTAACTAGAGCAGTCTCTGTGCTGTGATGAGCTCTAAATCCTGACTGAAAGGCCTCAAAAAGGCTGTTGTCTTGAAGGAAGTCACATAGCTGAGTAGCCACTACTTTCTCCAGGATCTTTGAAGTAAATGGAAGGTTTGATATAGGCCTGTAGTTAGCCAATGTTCCCGAATCGAGGTTAGGTTTTTTAAGGAGAGGTTTGATTACAGCTACTTTAAAAGACTGTGGCATGTAGCCTGTTGATAGAGATATATTTATTGTCTCCAGCAGGGATGGACAAACTAGGGGAAAGACCTCCTTGAACAGTTTAGTTGGGATCGGGTCTAAAAGGCAGGTAGATGGTTTGGAGGAGGAGACAAGAGAATTTAGCTCCTGAAGGCTAATTGTAGAAAAATGATCTAACGCAGGTCTGACTACAAGTAATGGTACGGTAGGTTCAGGTGAAAGCAGGGAGTTGCTAATTTTATCTCTAATTTTAAGAATTTTATCATTAAAAAAGCTCATAAAGTCCTCACAGCTAAGAGCTAGAGGAATCACAGTCTCCACAGAGCTCTGACTCTGTGTCAGCCTGGCTACAGTGCTGAAAAGGTACCTAGGGTTGTTTTTATTTTCTTCAATTAGTGAGGAGTAGTAGGCAGCTCGAGCATGTCGTAAGGCTGTCATGTAGTTATTGTGACTTTCCCGCCAAAGTATACGTGACTCCTCCCTCTTATTGGAGCGCCATATTCTCTCTAATTTACGGGATGCTTGTTTAAGTTCACGAGTTTCAGGAGTAAACCAAGGAGCTGCCCTCTGACGTTTAATAGTTTTTTGTCTCAGTGGCGCAATTGAGTCCAAAGTGGATCTTAGTAGACTGGCAGAGTGAAGCATTATTATTTCAGAAATCGGAAGAAATCCAACATCATTCATATCTAGATTTTCACATTTTTAAAGCCATAGGGTCATACAAAATTGCAATGGCACCCCTGTTGAGAATGGCTGCTTTATTTGACAAAACTGTATTTATTTTGGGTTTTTTTAATCAAACCTGAAGCAAAGCTGTTTTTTAATAGTGAAAATGTCTTAATATAAACTCAAACTGTACGTTTTCATTTGAATAATAAGACTAAATCTAAAATAGAGCTGATGAATTCAGTACTAACACTAAAAAACACTGCAGAAGCACCTTGAAGTGTTCTCAAGGAGATGAAAAGCAGAATTATAGAGCTCATGTGTCCGACTGAATGCTGCTTGTGTGGTCTCTTTCTCCACTCCCCATAAAGCTCACACTCGCAGATGTTGAAGATAAAGTGCTCTGCTCCCCTCGCTGCTCTCATGTGAGGCTTTTAAAATGGCCAGCAGGAGCAGTATCCAGTGCACAAGCTCAATATTCCTCTCATAAATCTTTTGGTTTCTTAATAGAGACAAAGCGCAAGTGGGCATGTGGGTCAGGATTCCATTTGAAAGAGTGGAAAATGTGTTTTCCTCTGCCCCCTCGGACGCTCGCCTAGTTGGGGGATCAATTTGCTGTGCAGGAGAATGATTCTTTATTGTTTTATTCTTGTTTCACCAAGGCCCAGTTTATAGGAATTATACCACAAGTTTTGACATATACAGTAAATACAGACTTTTTTTGGAGTGCGTGCAGCAGTGGGAGTTTGAGGCCTCTGCGGAGTGGAGCTTTTCTCTCCTCTGCTCTGGCTCTGCTACAAAAAGACGGCATACTGGGATGGTTGTTCTGGTACACGAGTGGGCAGTGGAAACTCTTCTCAGCTTGAGTGTTGTAATGCTCCCAGAGCTCTCACATAGAGGGATGAATATCCTCACTTCATTTCTTTTTGCTGCTGTGCCAAGCATGTCCATCTAACCCCCTGAGTTTAAGCATCTCAGGAAAGGTATATCTGAAAACAAAAATAACACTTTACTGCATTTATTTTTAATCCAGCAGATTTTCCAGGACCACTTACATCTTTGTCTTGAAGCAGCCACAAAACAAAACAGCTTGTCCCATAATCCTTTGCAGCTGAAAAAGAGAGTGGGCGTGATTTACTGTGGCTGATTAGCATAGAAAAGGAGAAAGGTGCGTTAACAAGGGTGCTAGAGGGAGATGAGCCCTTTGAGAGTGACATTCCAGTCCTGGTTCACTGGTTTAAGCGAAGTCGTATACCAGCTCTTGTATAACCTTTTCTTGATAACTGTATCGTCAAGGCGACTGCTGAGGTAAGCAGTTGATCTCATTAAAACAGTTTGGAAGTTGTCCTTGAGAAACAGAAACAGAAGCCTTGGAATGCCGGCGCGAGCCTCTCGACAAAAGGACGCCTTTTTGTCAGTTTCCGCTTTTTTATTCAGCAAACCTTCCAGGGTTTTGTGTCCTGCTTCATTAGCATGGTAATGAGATTCAGGAGGACGGGGTACAATGAAGCAGGGCAGACCTTGATGCCCTGAGAGATAATCCTGCACTTCAGATTTCCTCTGGTTAGACCCTGAAATCCTTTGCATTTGGTGACCAAGGCCAGAACACTTCAGTTCATTCTTCAAAGGTGTTTATTTTAACTTCTATGATGAATCTTTAACACCTAAATAAGAAAGGTTCCTTTTATTCTAAACCAGATTGAACAAAAACTTTTCACAAGTCTAAATGTGTTTATATTTGTGACATATCTACGAAGGTCCCCTTATGCCCGCATATTAGAGGACTTTATTTAAACATTGTGAAGAATTTTTTAACTGGTGTGACATGTCAAACCTTCCTCTTAATACCCATAAAATAAAGGGGATGTGTATTGATTTTTAGAAAAAACAAAAGCCTCTCACAAACTCAGATTGGATGTATTGACCGAAAGGCTGGTCACAAAGTCCAAGCAAAGACTCTTCTTTTTAGGAACTTTAATCTTATTATGTCAGCAGCAAAGTGCTCCAATGATTTTACTTTGCTTTCACTGAGAGCACCCTCTCTTTTTACATTATCTGCTGGTTCGGAAATGCAACAGAAGCATAGAAACAAACCTTTCAGGGAAATTGTGCCAATGTCCAGTAAACTGTCAAGTGTCCCATTTGCAACTAGAAAAGCACTCCAAGAGTGCAGACCTCCGCCAAGCAGCTGAGTTCCACCCATAAATTGTGATTTCCACCCAACATTATAGTCCTATATTTATTTTATACGCACACTGTGGAATGAAAAACATCAATTTGCAAGAAGTGTGATTATTGTTGACATAAATATCATCCAATAGAGTGACCTAGTCAGTATTAGGTCTTGTAACTTGTTGACTGAACCAATTTGTTGCTGCTTGTACAGATGTTGGTGTTGTGCGTGCTACTGCGCTTCCAGTGGGTGATGTCGCCAGCCTGTTGGTCGGAGCGAAACCTCTGTATGTTGAATTTGGGGGTTAGGTTTTTACACTCACACACACACAGACCTCTACTCTGACGGACTATTTCTGTATTGACATTATCAGCAACCTTATTTCGAGTGATTAACAGGCACGTCTGGAGGGACTGCAAAGCTGCGTATGTTTCTTTAACGTTAATGGGCTCACAGTAATGTTACTAGTAGTTGTGAGTTATAGAGTACTGGGATGTTTATTACAACTTCGGGAGAGTCTGCTGCCTTAATTTATCTTAGAAACCAAGGCTCCAGGAACAGCGCTGGGCTTTCTCCATTGGCCAATGTTTTCCTCCTCTCCGCTACGTCTGAGAGTAGAACTCTGCATGCACAGCTTTCAGAACTCCTCCGCTGGCATTGCAGGGGAAGCTGGGAAATGTAGTGGCATAGGCTTGAAAACATTGACGTCAGTTCGCAAATAAACTACAAGTCCCATAATGCCATATATGAATAGGACTTGCCATTATAAACTTCAATGGTTTTTTTTGTGACGTCAATCTGTATCGGATCAGCACTAAAATGTAATGGCATCTTCCTTGGACCAAACCACACCTCTGGTAAAATTTTCATGTAAATCCATCCAGTAGTTTTTGCATAATCTAGCTAACAGACAAACAGACAGACCCTGGCGAAAACATATCCTCCTTGGCGGAGGTAAATATGGACTGCATTATAAACAGAGAACATTAAAAAGGCATTCAGCATTCTGCATAATAGTGCTCCTTCATATACACTGCTGCCCTCTGGGGGTTGTTATTGTGCTCCTTGGCCTAAACCCACTTGCCTGTCCATCACTACTAGATTTCCTTTGCTTTTCTCCTATGTTTGAGTGCATTGTTTGAGTTTCTAGTGATGCTGAAGTGTTTTTATTTGTTTATCTTCAACACAGTGTCAGTGTTGACATTACATTTTGTTGCAGAATCTCTGTGATACCTGCCACACTCCAGTTTCCCCACAAGGACAAATACACTAACTAGTACTATAGCCTGACATCTTCCCACATCTTCCACAACTCAAAGTTTTTGTCTCAGACTGAGAGTTTTACTAAGAATGGAAATCTTAAAGGGTCACTAACTAGAAGGACACAACTAGATGTAGTGAATTCAAGCCTATGTCCTTTTTTTCCATATTGTAAAGCCTCTACATATTGCCTCTGATATTATTACCACCTCTATAAACGCACATCAATGGACCCAAATGGGATGTATGCTCATTTGTTATTTTAACAGTTTGATTGTTTGGCATAAAAATGACAACAGGGTCAGAGAAGAAACCAGAAAAGGCATCTCAGTTCTCACCAAAAAGCTTTGTGCCAGGCTACAGGATCCAATATCTTCTTCACTGACTATACCAAAAGAAGCCAAAACTCTAAAGAGGTTGTCCTAAAATGCTTTTGTTTGTTCCTCCCCTTCAAAATTAAATTCACTTTTTCAAGATTAGGTTTCAGTACTTCATGATGGCTACAAATTTTGTCACCAGGGTTTGTATTTCATGTACAAACCACAATGCCAATGAAGTTGGAATGCTGTGTGAAACTTAAATAAAAACTGAACACAATTATCTGTAAGGCCGTTTTGACTTATATTCAACTGAATACACAACAAAGACATGATAATTAATGTTCAAACTTTGTTCCAACTTTGTTTGATGCTCAAATATTCACTCATTTTGAACTTAATGACTACAGCATGTTCCAAAAAAGCTGGGACAGGATCATGTTTACCACTGTGTTACACCACCTTTCCTTTAACAACACTCAATGAGCATTTAGGAACTGAGGAAACTAATCATTGAATCTTTGTAGGTGGAATTATTTACCATTCTTGCTTGATGTTCGACTTCAGTTGCTTAACAGTCTGGAGTTTCCATTATTGTATTTTGTGCTTCATAATGCACCATACTTTTATAATGGTAGACAGGTCTAGCACCCACACTCTTTTACTCTTTCACCAAGTCTTTTGTTGCCCCTGGCCCAGCGTTTTTGCAGGCATCAAATTAAAAATGAGTGAATATAAAAAAAACAATGAAGTTTATCAGCTTTAACATTAAATATCATGTCTTTGTATCATATTCAATTGTATATAATTTGATCATTGAAAATTAGTGTATTCTGTTTTCATATACGTTTATCCCAACTCCATTGGATTGTGGTTTGTAAATATGAATGCACATAATGATATATCTGTTCTTTTGTCTTTTACAGTTGAGCAAGGAAGGCCTTGCGACCATCTCTTTGGTTTTAATTGACATTTAATTGTCCCTCTGCCTGGTTGATGATGGTTCTAGATCCATCAGTTTTTAATCAGGATTGTTGGAAGACAATCACTTCAGTGGCTCCAGTGGCTCAATCACACACCCCTCACCCCACTCCCTCCCACAGCCTGCTGTCCTTTCTCTCCTCCTCTGTTCACTACTACATCAACACTGGCCACCATTGTGCGTCTCTTTATATCGGATAACGGCGTAAGGCAATGTGCGCAGATCGAACAAGAGTAAGATTTCTCCCTCAGAAGAGGAGGCTTTTTGTCTCTTTTCCTAATCTTTCTCCACGAGCCGTGCCCCAGCCTTCTTGGCTTTCTTCATTAGTGATGCAGACGTACGGTGGAGCAGAATGGCGGAGAGTCTCATTGACTTTCCCTGCAGTCAAACACAGAGAGAGGTCGTATGTGTGTGTGTGCAGGGGGCCATTTGTGAACTTGCTGTACCAGCGCGTACTTGATTCCTGTTTGCTCTGAAGCGATGACATCCTGTCGATGAAGTTTCAGGAAACTCACCCACGGCTACAAACTGTGCGAGACACTCCACGGGGGAATATCCTTTGCTTAAAACGCATGTGTTATGTTTCTATCGGCACTTTTAAAGATTAAATCAACTTCTCGGCATATAAAGCAATTCTTTCTTTACTTCCTGTGTGGGGAAAGTTGAAGCTACCTGAGGGGGAGAACAAACTCCCACTTACACCATTCTCCTGCACCAAACTGCCTCTTATTTCACTTGAACTGTTCCCCCTTCCATTGAACATACACCTTCATTTTACCCAACTGAGCATAGAAACACTTTGAGCTTGGCTGCTTGGTAACACTAATCGTAACCCTTTGGTCATAGATATGGCTCTTATCTTATTGCCTTGGTGTTGGCTGATTTGACTGTTCTTGAGTTGAAAGTGAGAAAGTTTTAGATACCCTTTGATTTGGCTGAAAGAGTAACAGCCTTGTCTGCTTTTCTCAGGCCTTTGAGTGTTACAGTTATCTCTCAACGCTTTAGGTGTTGAATTTTAATGAGTGATCCTGTTACATCCTAGAACAACTGCTTTATCCGTCGGAATACTTAGTCCATCTGGTTCCCTCTGCTACTATTAAAGATACTGTATATCAGCCTTTGGTGTGCTCATGGTAGAGTACAAGCCACCCTGAGTGCCAACAGCCCACGAGTGACAGGAGTGACATTTTCAGCCCAGTCCAACCTGTCATCCTGAGGAGGCCGCAGAAGGTCAAACTGCCACTATAGTTAGATTCAAAGTGTCACCATGGAGGAAAAAATACCTGCTACATGCTGACAGCCACTTGTAAGAGGAAATATGGTGAAGTTTTTCATGATGGATGAGAGACATTTTTATTTTTTTGTTCTTTTGGAAACACAGACACACACACAGCCACAGATGAAGCAAACTGTGAGCCTAAATCCTTAAGCCTCGTTTCCACCAGAGGGTTCAGTTCAGTTCGTGTCGCTTTTTGTGGCATTTCCATAGCCTAAAACCGGGACAGGACCGCTTATGAGCGAACCGTACCGTCCTACTTTTTGGGACCCTTCTGTTGGGGTGCTCAGCATACCGATCCGACCCCAGAAGTTGGAGCTAGAAACACTGCAGCCCGTTGATTGGTCGAAGGAGACGTCACTTTCTGTGCAACAGCGGTAATAAAGAACAACACAGCCCCGCTGTGTTTAAATCTCCACTCGTCTTCGTGAAGATAAATCTCAAGGCTTTTTTGGTTTGGAAAATGGCATCAAGATTGAGCGTCCCATGGTCCACTGTGGAGGTGCAGACCTTCCTCAGTATTCTCGGTGAAGAGAATCGTTGCTCTTTGTTTACTGTGTCGCGTTTTCTTCATTGTTGTATTTAATAGCCGGGTACGCTGTGTTGCGCTGCTATGACGTCATGCTATCGGCATCTGGCTTACACGCCGCCTACCAGGTAGGGTACGGCTGGCTGTGGAAACGCAACCAGGATCAGGCTTTACCGATCCAGCCTGAGCAAAACCGTGCCGATCCATACCGGACCACTTGGTGGAAACGGGGCTTTAGAGAGAAGTACAACTGACAGCCCAGGAGTAGCTTTGTCACAAATATACTTCAAATTGTATTCTCAATATTCAAATATCTTTTGGAGCATGGGAATAAAAATTTGTACTCGAACAGTAAATAAACCCTCAAATAAAAAATAAACAGTTCAACAGCACATTAGCATTGAACCACCTGATCCAGCAGAGGGCGCTCCCAGTGCAACTCAATCTGCATTGCTCTCTTGACAACAACCGCATCTGATCTGACAGAAAAAGAAGACACCTCAAGGTAATGTAGGACAGGCAAAACCACTCACTGCATGGAAGAACTTTGAGCACCACTGTGTGTCGATTATGTGCAAAGCAGCTGGTCCACTACAACAAATCCGTGGACCCATTTGTCAGCCTTTCAACCACTGCAGTCCTTCGGGGCCTTGTCAAGTGCTCAGCTGAGTACTTCCAAGTCACCCTCGGCAAGCTCTCTGCCAGAGGTGTGGAAAAAGGCTGACAGAAGAGATGTTGCCTCGGGAGAGGTAAATACTACAATCATGTAATGGAAAGCCGCGTGTGTTGTACCCGGAAGGGGAGAATACAGGTTAACAACCCTATATCTTCAGTTATTAGCATGTATGCTTGAAAGCCATTCGAGTTTAATGTTTGGGAAAAGTTACAGAACTATCCTGGGGCCATATGTTGCCCTCCTCTCGACATAATGTGGCCTGTCAGTCGAAAAAAAAAAAAAAAAATACCATGATGTATTTTAGTCTTACTCTATGCCACTACAACACCACTGGGAAAATGCATTTAGACATAAAAAATTGTAAATATTTCTACATTAGTCTTTCATAATTGATTGTTTTATGTATTTCAGAAATCATTTGATATAGGTTTCTACATTAGCTTATGTAAAGGCCTTTTTTCATGCCTTCGTCACATTTTTTGGAAAAAAGTGAGAAAAATTAACTGGAATTACTGTCAGAATCTAGGATACCTTAGCCAACTACTTTTGTGAGAGGAATTCGATTCTCTGTGGGACTAACTGGTGAACTGAAATAAAGATAAATTAACTAACCAAGAAAAAATAATATATTCTAGTTTATTAAACTGGAAAAACAACTTTAATTGGGTTTTGATCCCATGTTCAGCTCATTAAAGTAAGCTTTACTGTTTGGCTTTGAGCTTGAAAATACGAATATAAAGTCTGATAAAAGCGACCGCCACCTCTATGGCAGCAACATTAGCAGCACTAGAGTTGAAGCGAGAAACCACTGCCAAGATGTTTTCTGCCTGAACTTGCATATCCATCTTTGTCTTTTGCTTTCCTATTATCTTTCTCAGTCATAGTAGGAGGTCATTCTGTCAGAGTGGGCTTCCAACTTGCATTTTAAGAAGTTCTGGTTTAACAGAATAAAGAAGAAGTCTAAACAGAACATCAGAACGTGGAAAAAAGGTTATTTAAGTAACTTTGACTGGTCAGTGAAAGACAAAATCTCCTGTGAGCTGCAGTTCTCAGGGTAAAAATGTGTTGTTCATACCAGAGAAGTCAGAGGAGAATGGCTTGAGTAGTTGGGGATGATGGAAAAGCAACAGTGACTTAAATGATTCTTCTTGTATAAATTGATTATGCAAAGTTAATTTAGAGATCAAAAACCCTCCTACAAAGAAATTGAAAGATGTATCAAAAATACTTCCACTATTTCAGCCCCACACCGGTCACCAGTGGGTGGATTTGTGTTCATGTTCTAAACAAAGATGTTTCCCCTCTGCCAAACAGCGTATCTTGTTTGCTGGATGTCCTGCCTGGTGTTGGGTCACTTTGCAGCCCTGGGGTTGTTACTCTATTTGTACAAGAAACACTGATATCCCCGTTGGCAGTATCATGGCGTCTTGAGAAGGGGCAAGAAGTCCTGAGTTTCCCTTGACCCCTGCTGGACATTACCCAGGTTGAAATAGTGGAGAAAGTGAGAAGGTGTTTGAGTACAGGAAAATGATGCCATTATCAAACATGGGGCACATTCTCCTATTCAGACAAGAATGGGAAACAACCTTCAAAGGATTTAACCTTGTAACCAATGTAGCTATATTCAAGCTGCTCAGAGGCTATTAGCTAATGGCTAATGGGTGTATGAAGTAATGGGATTGCTCCCCACTTTGTGCCATAATAAATTGCTGTACAAGTTGGAAATAATAAAAAAAAAATCATTGTACATGTGAGTATTCAGTACTGGATTAAAGAGTGAAAGGAGCTTTTCTGGGTCCAAGTTGAAGTCTGTAACTTGAATTTGACTTTTGCATCCAATAATCCAGTTCACGCTGCTGCGAACATTTTCATTTCAAAATCAACATTATTTCCCAAAGCAATAAAAATGAGAATGGGTAAATTGCCTCATATAAGTTGCACAGACTTAGACAACTTCACAGAGAATCAGCTGATAAAAAAATAAAAGTGAGATTTGACAATGCCCCATATAAATGTAGAGCTCAGCAGAACCAAGGATCATTTTCTGAGAGTTGAAACAGTTTGAGAGGTGTATTGATATTTCTTACCCTTTATTAAATTCAGTCCACTGTGGTGTTACTCTCTATAGCAGGGGTCTACAACCTTTTTGGAACCTGCAGACCGGCCTTCATAGGATGGTTTATTATAATGCAGGATCAGAGGGAGCCATGGGCTTGTTTCTTAACTCCAGTAAGGAAACATTCATGGAGACTCACTCTGTTTTTATCAGCTGATTAAAATGACATTTAGGAACACAGTCTACTTAAAGTTACCTGTTGACATAGTAACTAATTAAACCACAACACCCTCTGAGTACGGAGGAAAATGCTCTATAAACGGTGTTCCTGTGTTGCTTGGTTATAATATGATCATCTGATGTTTCTATTGAGTATTGATAGGTATTTTATCAGTTCTAACCTCTGGATTATCTATAATCACTACATTTAATCACTACATAATCACTAAACTACATTTAAAGCACACGCGGACAAGTGCAGGAGCACAAGGTTGAACAGCGAATTATTCTCAGGTCTTACTTTCTCATTCATTACAGCAGTGACAGAGAGGAGATTCAAGACACAAAGACGGCTTTGCAATGATCTAGTGGTCCTTTCAAATTAAAATACCCTCAAGTCTCAGTTACTCAAATAAGGACAATAGTATATTTTTTTCTCTACGGCCCAGTATAAAATGATCTAAGGCCTGGTACTGGTCTGCACCCCGGTGTTTGGTGACCTCTGCTCTATTGAGAACATGTAAACATTGAGTAGCTCCTCTGACTGCTATATTGTTTGCTTGAGAAAGAGAAAATTCAATCATTTTCCTGATGCTTCGACATTAACATGCTAAAAGAATCAGCACTGTCTGAGCAAACGTTCCTCCACTGAAAATAATCTAGTGAGGAGGACAATTTAAGCTCCTGGTAACAAAATCAACATTTACTCTGCACTGAGTGAGTTTGTGTTCTGTTTGGTTTGGCATTTAGATTATCTAGGGAAAATGACTGCCAGTTACAAGAGGGCTGTCATAACAAATGTTTTTACACCCACTCTTATTATCCAGGCCCACTGTATGTCCCAGAAAATTGGACGGAGATAACTAAAGCTAGGGTCTGTATAAAGAAAGTAGGCTGTAAGAAACAACAACTGTGTCAAACAAATAGTAAGAGCTTTTTGAAATGTACTAATAAGCCTCTGGCAGAAAATGAAAAGAGGAGATTGAAAACCAGTCGCACATTTTCTGCTGGATATGAAGCTGAAATCAGGATCTTGGCTGAGCCTCCCGTCTAATGTTCACCATGTTCGAACAGCACAACGTTACACTGTTGATTCTTCAGCCACATTCACACTCATGTTTCTTCTTCTGCTGACGTATTGGCAAATGTTGAACAGCGTGAAGCCGCACAAAACTAAGTTGATATCATTTGGGAAACATGGCAAGTTTTACACATGCCTAAAAATGTCTGACATCAGATCCAACACAATTGTAAACATCAGCAAGAGTTGACCTCTGCTTACCTACGCACCCTCAGTGACAGCTGCGTTCATCTCTGCTGGGGCCAGCCCAAAGTTCAACGTACATCAGCTTTGTCGGGTCCAGCTGCTTCCTCCTCAGGACTGGACTACTGTTGTACAACTTGAGGCACCCTTTTGAGAACAGCCATCTTTCGTCCTCTAGACATGGTGTCGACGAAACGAGACCAGCTGTAGTTTTATGTGGGGAAACAGCATACGTCTGCTCTTTATAACATTCTTTGGGTGACATCATAACACATTTGCATAACATTCAGCAATACTAAGCCCTGTTGGGCGTAAGTGCCTCAAAGTTGATTGTGCTGCCTTTGCGTTAAATCTACATTGCTAACATTTAAAATCTGTTGACATTTATTCAGGGCAGTGCTGCCAGATTCTTCTACTGAAATAAGCAAACAAGATGACAAAAACAAGCCCAAAATAAGCAACATCAAGCTATGTTTTTTTTAAATTAATTATATTACTTTTTGTCTTAAAGAGAAATCTACATAAAGTGTGTTTTAATCATCTACATTACATTTCAATCTCATTGTTTCTTATTTGGCCCTTAATTTACTTATTCAACATCATTTTATTTGGAGATGGAACATCCTTTTCTTTAATTAGAAGTGAAGTGTTAGTTATAACTCTGTTGTCGTTAAACAGTCTGTCTAACTTTGATATTTTTTTCAAGACAGGCTTTTATCTAAGTTTTCCATTGATCCTCTACAGCTTTATTGTGATGAAAACAGTAAGAGCTACATTAGAACTAAATTCAATTCTGGCTGTAAGGATTTCTTTTTGGTGGGAACATCATTTTGCCCCTCTTTCTACAGTAAGATTTATATTTGTGTTTGGAGTGGGAGAAAGTAGTTTGTGTAGCTTCTGAATTGAGTTTATATTGATAGTAGGGCATGCATCAGATCCCTCCTGGGTTTGGGGGCACCACAAGCCCAAATAAATAATTGCACTTATGGAACAAGCCCCCAAAAAAAACTGCAACCCGCAACTGCCAATATTTACAAGCAATTTCCAAAAAAAGAAGCCCAAAGTCACTTATACTGTAATAAGCGGACCTGGCACCTATGATTCAGGGAACTGTTGGGAAACATCATTCCCTACCGGCACAGCATTTCTCTCTGCCTTAGATACAACAACTTGATGTGTGTTGAACAGCACAATTGACCTCAAGAATGTACTTTCACCGAAATTCTGATGATTTCTCAGTGCTGGTCAACGTCAGCTACCATACATTGATGTTTGAATGCCTCTTAAACATGTTGCCACACTAAGTATTCACTTGTGCTTGAAAATGTGCATCCATTATCTACACTGCTTATCCCTTTCGGGGTCTCTGGGCAGCTGAAGCCTATCCTAGCTGACATTGGGCGAGAAGCAGGGTAAACCCTGGACTGGTCACCAGATGATCGCAGGGCCTCATAGAGAGACAGACAACCATTCAGATACTCACACACACCTAAGTGCAGTGAGTTACCAATTAACCCTATGGGCATGTTTTCAGGTATGCAGAAGGAAGCCATAGTGCCTGGAGTGAACCAATGCATGCACAGGGAGAAAATGCTAATTCCACATTGAAATACTCTGTCTAACATTGGGTTCGACCCAACAACTGTCTTGCTGTGAGGCACATACACTACCTGCTGCCACAATTCAAGAAAAAAAAAAGTTTTACAGTTTATTTTCGTACGAACTGTTCCTCTGGGGGCTCCAACAAGCAAATTGTCATTTTTAATAAACTGTCTGTGTCTGCATTTGGCAGCGAATGTGTGTTTTTGGATACAGACTGAAAAATGAGATTTTCATTTGTCATTAGAGAACAGAATATCTGCATGATTCCTCTTCTGTTTAATAGGACTCTGACATGCTGTGAGTGTTTGAGGACACTGGAGTAAAAACAAATTATGATTCCAGTTGAATCCAAGGAGACCTGTAAAAGCATCTCATGTCTTTGGTGTATATCTTGTCATTAGAAGCCTCTCTTTTGCTCTAACTAACAGCTTGTCTGCAGCAGCAGTCCTGTCAGTTACCCTGTTTGGCTACCCATTAGTTGAACTCAGAGAATTGATTTCTTTTTAGCCAAGGCAACTGCTGTTTCATGCCAGGCTAATCAATCTCTTTGGTAGAGTTGGCAAATTGAAAGGTCTGAAAACAAGCAGGAGCTTAGCACTAACAGTGGAAAAATGGGTAAAGAATTTGCCTCCTAGCACCTCTAAAGCTCAGTAATTAAAGCTATGTCTCTCCTCTGTTTATTCACACAAATAAGATCACAAAAAAGTTTTAGAACTTCTTGTATTATCCTTTGGCTGTGGGATAAATTGTTAAGAAATAAACCTGTGAGAAACTTTCTATTGGATATTAAACTTGTTATAGGCTCATGTTTTCTAAAGGTTTATGAGAAAATAAGATATTTCAGAAGAAAATGGTGCACAAATTTAGGAGTGATTCTCATCTTCTTTTAATATATACTTGGGGTTCTACTTTAAGAGAAAACAAAAGCAGTATCTTGCCAACCTGTCAGACTTTTATTGAAGGAGTTTGGATTGATGGGATTAGACTCCAGATCAAACGGCCAACTGCTGAAATCAGCAGTTGGCATCTTTTTGATGTCTGCTGGTTTAGGGATAAAGGAGAGTATTTTTGTGTAATAGTGTTGGATAGACATCAGCAGTTTCAGCTGCCTCACATTTTTCTGCCACACATCAGCCCCAAGTCACTGTATTAAATCATATAATGCCTCATACTTAATGTTTTGTTTTCAACTGGAAATCCTAACAGTTAAAAAGGTTGTGCAAGAATAAGTAAATAATTTGGAGGGGAGTTTGCATTTAGCACTTTCTGGTTCCCAAGGCCGCAAGTACTTAGAATACCAATTTGGGATAAATGACTGGAATCTGTTCAAGATGAATACAAGCATAAAAGATTTTAATATTTAATCTCAAATAATAAAATGCATCTGACATTGCCTGCTTTTTAATTTTAAAGAATTATTGTGTGTTTAAGAGTAAGGTTGCTAACAAACTGCTAACAATGACTACATAAATAACTCGGGGTCTTGGATCTTGCCCGAGGACACACTGACATGCAACAGCCAGGACTCAACTTGACCCCTCAACCCTCTGGTTAATGGTACAGCATACATCAGACTAAGCCACTAACACCCCATGTAAGTGTCAAGACAGATGCCTTGAGTTCCTTGTTAGCATAAACATTGGGCTTTCAGTAAGGTCTTCAAAGATATACCTCCACTGGAAGGGCTAGCAGGTTAGCTGTTTAGTTGTTTGGTTGAACTAGGGCTGGGAGATATAAAGTTTTTGAAAAATATCAATAGATTTTTAAAAAAGTATAAGTATAGAAAGTATTGTCTATATTAATATAGTTGTTGATAAACAAAAATAGCACAAAATTCCAAAACAGGTAGCAAAAAAAGCTTGAGCATGATGAATATAAGACAATGGCTTTGGATAACGGTGAGCTGCAGCTCAAAACCTCAAGCTTTTGTAGCCCACAGCATCAAAACAATCCTACTTTAAGCTTAATTAATCTGTTTTTTAAATTATTTATCCAGAAGAACAATATCAAGATATCTTCAATTACCGCCACAGCTAAAATAATTTAAGATATGAATTTTGGTCCATATCACCCAGCTTTAAGTTGAACCTTAGTATAGACGGCGAGTCCAGCTCAGGACAGCTCAACCCATTGCTGAAGTTAACCTTGTTGCTGCAAGACAACAAATCCCTTTAACTCATGCCACCCAGAGATTCCTTAGATTTGGTAACTTACCCAGAAAATGTCCTGACTAGCCTGTTCACACTTCGTCCTCACAGCAGGAAGTTTCTCTGCAGTTTGCATGCCAGTCAATGTGAGTGCAAAGTATTTGAGGGGCACCAGGGTAAAGTCTGGAACCCCGTAGCTGTAGCCTACTATTTTCACCTCTGTGATGATTCGCCTTCACTTTGAATGTGGTGAGACGGAATAGGTAAAAGAAATAGATCCCTCATTTGCTTTGTCTCTAGAAGTATTGTCAGAGGTGAAATACAAGTGAGAGGAGGGCACACAGAGTCAGCAGGAGACAGGAATGCCATGAGTGTGTGCTTCTGCCTTTGTGTGCATGGATAGCATGCTCCATGCACTACTCTCTCCAGACAACCCAAACTCATAATGCACCATGAATTCCCACAAATGTTATGTCATCCTGGAATTAATATGAATGTCTCAAGGAGCTTTGTTGTAACCTGACACACCGGATGGACCATTCAGTATATCTCACTAGTCCATCTGGGACTAGTGAGATGGAAGGAAACAGTGGAAGTGTTTGGGAATGGGCAGAACTTTTCAAAAGCATATCAAGCAGGTGATTGGATGATCATTTCGTCAATCACATTCATTACCGGCCAATCAGATAATGTTGTAGGTGGGTGTTACTGCAGAGGTGTTAAGCATAAAACGTAAGCCAATATGTAATGAGCAAATTTCCATTTTATAAAGAAATGTGGTCTGAAAAAAGCTGCTGCTGAAGCTGTTAGCATCAATGCTAGCTCTGTATGAGCACTCACTTCCTGCTGTCGTTGTGCTCATAGCTCCCACCTCTTCCTGCTCTAAAGGACTCTGACTGGTCTGTGCCGCGTCGGACTAAGTGCAGTCATTGTAGATTGGAGCTTGGCAAGATTGATCTGCCCATTCACAGACATTAAATCAGGTGGATCCATCTGCGCTGCAAGGTTAGCTGCATTGTGACCAGGGTTTTTGTGATCACACTCGACCCAACTTGGTAAACTTTCTGCAGTTTGCTTCAAGTGTGAATGAGATTTTATAATTTTGATGCTAAACAATAGAAATAATTGGACAAGGTGTCCAGCTAGTCCAAAACTTTCTGATGTTGACTGACCACATATGTCTGCTGGACAAGTTTCTGTCACCAGTAAGGCAAAATATGTCATCATATGCAGAATAAAATCAAAGCAAAAACTATTTCTCCCTTTGGTGCCCAAGCAGGTTTATCAGTGCATTATTTAATAAGGCTGATACTTCATATCTAGATCAATTATAGCAAAAAACAAGCAACCAGCATGAGCATAAAGCTGAACAAATGACCCGAGGAGCTGGTTGTGTCTAATACATTTATTATCTTTTCTTGTTTCAATACTGAATTTACTTTATTTTTCCTGTCAATGTCACCTTTGTGCAACAGATGTGAGAGAACATTACAATTAGAATTCAGCGAGGGTGAGCCAGGCTTTGATTAGATTCACTGAATATCTCTATTCATACTCCATGGATATTTGAGTACAATCAAGGACACAGCAGTCAGTCTTTCTGCATGCCCAATGGAAAATAAACCCCCTTATTATTCAATTTTATATCCTTTGTGGATCTCTATGATTGTAGGCATAACAATAACGCTTCATTGTTTTGGCTTAGACTGAGCAACGATGCATGGCGCAGAGATTCTTAGTTATTCTCTTGACACAATAAACAATTAAAACAAGTTAAAACTGTAAATCCAAAAATTAAGAATCAGTCCTTGGAACTCAACAGTGACTTTTAATGGGCAGGGATATGGTTTGTGAGTTCTCTGCAAGCTTTCCAGCTCTGTGCAGTTTTCACTGAGAAGTGGGAGGCTGTCATGTCCACTGTTGCATGCAGTTTGTTATAAAACAGCGCTATTTTAGGAGTCCCTCTCCTCTCTGTCTGTGTACCTTTCACATGAAGATTGAAGTTCGGAGAAGCAGTGAGAGAACACGCAAATAGACTGTATCAATCAAACTTCTTCCTTGAAATGGAGCAATTTTACCCTCTAAATTTAACACTGGAGATATGGGGGTATGAAAAAGGCTAGTAAAGAACTACAGCAAGAAACAGTTTTTTCTCAGGAGAGAGCAGATCTAACGTGAGCAGATTTTATAATATCATAATGCCATTACTATTACCTTCTGTGTAAGTTATGTTCAGTCTATCTGGGACTTTGTTTTGAGCTGCTGTTATCCATGCTGAAAATAACTAACTGCAGTTATAGTAGCACAAACAGTGTGAGGAAGATAATAACACCATCTGTAAATGCACCTTGTGGCTTTCATAGTGGTGTGAGTGCTGGGATCTCACCTCCATTCAAATGTATTGGTTGTTGTATTAAATGTAAAACACACACACAGTAAAAAAACAATCTACAAAACAGGTTTCTGCTCTCCTCTGATAACTTTTCTGACACCTAGAAAACTCACACTGCAGTTTCTTAGGCCCCTCGCGGACGTTTTCAAATTGTGCATCATTTTGGAACATAAGAAAAATTCTGAATCCCTCGCATTTCAAACAAGAAAGTACTCAGAGAGCACTAACCTCCGCCAAAGTAGCTTACATATCGCTGTTACATCTATAAGCAACAATTCCATGACAAAGTTACCATCATAATATGATTCATTGACCCTGAAAACCCACACCTTGCACTCGGGATCGTGTTGATGCCATTAGTCCAGTAGTTTTTGCGTAATCTTGCTAACAAACAAATAAACAAACAAACAAACTGACAAACGCTGGCAAAAACATAACCTCCTTGGCAGAGGTAATAACCTGACACATCAGGCGGACCATTCAAAGTACACTAAATAGCATCTAGCTCGCAGGTCTACCTGGGCAACAGCTCATAGAAAGTGTGGGAATGGGCTGAACCTTTCAAATCATGTCTGTCAGGTGATTGGATGATTGTTCCATCAGTCACATTCATTGCTTCCAGTGTTGTAGTTAGTTTTTTCATTTGATATAGAAATGTTGTCCAGATCTGATAAACCTGCTACTGAAACTGTTAGCATCTATGCTAATCTCTGGATGTGCAGTCACTTCCTGCTCAGAGCTCGCACCTCTTCCTGCTCTTAAGGACTTTGAATGGGCCTTACCGCTTTGGGCCAAGCACATTTCGGAATTTCAGGAAATTATTGGTACTAGTATCAGTACTTAAAAATGATTAGATCTTAAAGTACTGGTATCTTATTGATCTGAAAATGTTTGGTGTCTCTTCTCCCTTTTAAACACCAAACTTGCTCCAAAGGCTCCACAGGCCATATCTTAAATGGGTAAAACGTGCTGTTTAAAGTGTGTGGGGTAAGGTTGGTTGGGGCATTTGTGGAGTGGAGAGACCGTGTGACATATTTGATATGGACTTGGATGGTAGAGTGCTTTTGAGGATGACACCCAGACTTTGACATCAGTGGAGGGAGAAACGTACTGCTTTTTTTTTTTTTTAAGTGGATTTAGTGCAGACAAGAGGAACCTCTGTTTATCACTGTTCACTCTGAGAAAGTTGCAGAAAAAAAACAAAAAAAACAAACAGGATTTGATTTCTTGAAGATAGGGCTGCATTAAGGCAGAAAATCTGCAGTTAATTTATGAAAACTTTCCAGAAGCTTTACATGGGGAGTTAAGCTGGGGAATTTTGGAAATATTGTGATTTGGAAACTTTCCATGGGAATTATGGGAATTTATGGGTGTTAACCAAAAATCTGGGATAATTTAAATGGACTGCATTATATCCAAACACAAATTAAAACATTTTGTTTTGCCATAGGCAGACTTCCATGATTTATTTGTGAGTAGTACTTTATCAAGTTCAAATTATTTCATTGAACAATCAATTTAAACTTCACTTAATGCAGTCCACAGGCTCAAATGTGTGGCTTTAATAGTCCAGGGTTCTAGAATCATCTGTGCATGTGACGGAGGAACCTGGTTGTTTTAGTCAAGATTGTGATAAAATATATTTTCTTCAACGACACTTGAGATCACTCTTGAGGGTGAACCCTAAATTTTGTAAAGGTTTAATCCTGTTTATTTCCATTTATTCACATAAATTCTCATTTATTCCCATTGTAAGTTTCCAACTCTGAAAATTTACATATTTTTGCAGGCTTACCTGAAGACAATCCGTAAGGGAGGTGTGAGAGAGGGTTGAGTATAGTTGACAGGTAGAGCTGAGTGTCATCCTCATAACAATGAAAACTGACGTTAAATTTATGGAATATATGAACAAGTGGAAGTAGATAGATGATAAAAAAAGAAGGGGCCAAAGGACAGAGCCCTGGGGAACACCAGAAGTGACAGAAGAAGGCTGTGATCTGAAATGCGACAAAAAAGATTTCTGTCTTTCTGCAGCTGACTATGCTCAGAATTCACATTTTAAAACAAATGGGTAAGGTTAATTCATCAGACTTCACTGAGAAAGATTTTTTTTTTTTTTTTTTAAAAAGGTCAGTAATTTTAGAATCATATCAATTTCATGCTAACATCTAACTGTCACTGGTGCACTGATGATACTATCTTGGACCCATCAGGTCAGTCACAAAGAGCACAATGCATTAGGTTTAGGATTATGCTAAACTGGGCAACAGCAATACAGACAGAAGAGGCAGCAAATAGGATGTGTAGGAATCAGTCAATTGCATTTTAACCTTTGACTAATATTATAGCCTCTCTCTCCTCCCCTCATGTCCTGAGTCCAAAAGGGCAAAAGTAAAACCATTCTAACCAAAAAAAAAGTGTCTAACATTGTCATTTAAAGCACAAAGGTGCCAGTTTTTGTCTCTGATTTGGTGTTTTGTGCCAACAGCTTCCCAACAATAGTTTTATTTATGTGTTTTCAGAAAACATACCTTGGGTTCAAATAGGGTTTGTTCCAGGCTGAGCAGAGCTTTGCAGCCTCCTTTATCGTGACTGACAGAGCAACGTGACAAATGAGACAATTACCTGCGGTCAGGGATGGTCTCATCTCTGCTCTCCTTTATGCCACAGTGCCCCTTCTGCCCCTGACTCACTGCAGTGTCTGCCCAGGGCATATAAAATACTGACCAATGATGTCTACCCTCCACTTTTGGCTTTCCTTCCTGCCCTGATGATGATGTTGACCTGGGTGAACTCACTCTATGCTCTTACACTGTTGCTTTATTTTTTTCAGGGAGAACTGTCCGGTGGTCATTAGGCAGCAGCAGATGTCAGTGGCCCCTGGTGACGTGCAAAGACTCTCTAAGGAGCTCATGTCCTCTATTTAGGGTTGGGGTGGAAGTATTTCCAAAGGGGAACCCAGTTAACCAAGGAGAGAGGCAGCCAATTAGAGGCATGTAGGGGATGAGAACAACCTGGGATTATAACAAGGATCCAATATATAGAGGTACCTCAGAAGGCCCGTATACATCATACTAAAAGAGTAACCCGGGCAAAGAAATGTGCTGGAAAAATGAGGCATTATATCATCCTATGAAATATCACTGGACCACAAGTCTAATTAAGCTTCATTCAAGACTTGGTTGTGGTTTCACTAAAGATATTCTGGCTGATATCTATACAGAGTTTATTCTTCTTAACCCTCCTGTTGTGAGGTTGAACCAGACTAATTAATAAAAGCTTTCTCTCTAAAAAAGTGCTGCAAATTTCCACATCTTTGTTCATATGTATTAACCTTGCTGTACAGATGGATCTGCCTGATTTAACGTCTGTAATCAGGCAGATCTGTCTTACCAAGCTCCAATCTACGATAATTATGCTCGACCCAAAGCAGCACGACCCAATAAGCGCCCTTTGGAGCAGGAAGAAGTAGAAGCTTTTTCTTTTTCTTTGTTTCTTTGAATGTTTTTTTGTACTTTATATCTGATGTTTAATATTTATTTTTGGTGGTTCAGTATTTACCTTCCATTGTCTCTTGGGTGTGGTTTATTTAGGCCATTTGCAGGCTTCTACCACTCCCACACACATGCTTTTTTAAATATGTTTTATGTGCATAATCTTTCTTAAACTGTGTAAAATAATAAAAATAAATAAATAAATAAATTAAAAAAAAAAAGCTACAAGCAAGGAAGTGACTACTCAGATGGAAATTAGCATAGATGCTAACAGCTTCAGTAGCAGTTTTATCAGATCTGGACTGCAATTATTTATTAAATGAAAAAACATAACAACACTGCAAACTACTTAATAGGAAGGATATTTTCACTCCACTTCTGACCTAATTTGGCAAAAGTCTGTTTTAATACGTGGCTTAAGTTTTGTCCTTTACACCTAAGCAGTAGCGCCAGGCTGTCACATTTTCTGATTGGCCCAAAATATGTGCGATTGACGAAACAATAGTCCAATCACCAGGTCTTCTCGCAAGCTGTTGGACATGGAGCTAAAACACTGCAGCTTTCTTTCACCAGTGTAGTTATAATGCACAGAGAGATGATGCTTCATATTCACTTCTGCTACAACAATGCTCCTCTCAACTTTTTTCATCAATGTTGCTGATACACTTTTTAGCATGTCTTGTGCTTCAGCCACTCCATAGAAGGAGATTGGTGCTCTCAAAACATAAAAAAAGCCCGAAACACACACTTTAATGAATTCTGGAGTGTTGTTTCCTCCGCACCTCATTAAAGTTCTGTAGTACACCTGCTCCAAAACAATCACCACCGGGTCTCTCACACCTCAAAAGAGTTGTTGTTGGATACGGAGATGAAGCTCGGCAGCTTTCTTTCTCTGGTATAATCCTCGTGCATGTAGTGATGCTGCTTCACATTCACTTCTGTGCTACAGTGCTCCATTTAACCCTTTAGTCAATGCTACTGATAAACTTTTTAACATGTAACACTGAAGGATATGAAAGGATAAAAATTGTGATATGAATTGTTCGTCCGCTCTCATATTACAAACACAGACTTAGGCTATGTGAGGGGGGAGAGAGTTCCAGAGGGAGGGGGCAGCATTGGTCCCCTTAGGTGCAGTGCTTGGTTCTGCTCTATAAGGAGTTTGGAGGTGGATATTGTCACAATCATTGTTTGTTGTGGTAAAAAGTACCCTGCCTCTGCTTTTAAGTCTTATTCATAGATTGTGGTTGTCCTTTCCACAAATCTCACTTGTTCTCCCACATTTCTCTTTAATTACTTATTCACAGAACCCCTCAAGGCTACGCCACCTCGCTCTTTATTCATTCTTGAAAGCATTCATCCTCTTGGCCTTCAATCTTCCCCTGCCACCTTTAACCATTCTCTCCCTTTCACCATCTCATTTTTCTCTCGATATTTACTCCTTCCTCCTCTCTCTTTCATTTCCAGCAGACCTGCATCAGTGTGAGAATAATCATGGCTCAGGTCTGTGCCATCCATCCTCTCCCTCTCCCTCCCTGTCTCCCTCTTTCCCAGCTCCTTTCCCTCCAGCACTCTATTCTTTTCTCCTTTTCATTCCTTAATGACCTGCTTCTGCTCTCTTTAACCTCCCTTACACCAGCATGCAGGTCTCTATATTCCAGACAAAGGTTGATTGAAGGATGGGGTCCTCCTTTAAGCGCCACTTCAGCGTGATTGGCCTTGAGTGCCAGTATGTGCTTTGTACGATCCAGAGGGTAAACAGAATGTAATGTAGAAAAGGAGAAAATAGTCAGAGACATCTGAATAAGAAATGCTTTCCAATTCAGAGCTGGGTCATGTTGTTTCTTTTTTAAAGGTCTTATTTGGGTTGATTTATTATCATGAAGCCTTAGCTCACTGAATAAGTGAGTAATTCTTATACACGCGTTCATGTGGACAGGTAAGCATTGTACAAGAAAAAATAAGCACACCCTCTTCCCCTAACCAAAGGCTAGGCTAACCAAAGGCACTATCACATCGAACATGGTTGGTCCAGCCTAAACAAACTCTTGTTCACTTATTCCTAATGTTCTGTTGATTTGAGGTGATGTAAAAGCTCACAGGGAGTCTCAGTTCACTTCTAAGGGGACAAGAGTTCTGTTCACTCTGGAGTCAAAGCAATCTAAATCAAACAAGGACCAAGCAGGGCAAGTGGACCAAAAAGCAGTGAATTGCAGTTTGAATTGGCCAAAACTCACAAAAGTATGCAAGCTAACATAATATTCACTGACAATATCAGACTGCGGCTAATGTTAGCATTGCTAGCACCACCATCCTCCACTCATCTGGGCAAATAACTATTCCTTCACATTATTCTCAGGCATGAGGATTTTAACGTTGCAGTACAGCTGGATCAGCCTGATTCAATGTCTGTAATCAGGCAGATCGATCTTTCCAAGGTCCAATCCACATTTGTGCTCAGCTCAAAGCAACATGACGTAATTAACATCCTCTGAAGCAGGGAGGGGTGGGAGCTACAAGCGACACGAAAGCTTGTACAGAGATTAGCGTAGATGCTAACAGCTTCAGCAGTAGGATATTTTTGCTCCACTTCAAAATGTTTTGACTAATATTTGATTTTGTATTGCCTACTACATTAACTGATTTTCCTGTATTGAATATGATTGATGGAATTATCTTCCAATCAGCTGCCAGGTATGCTTTTGAAAGGTTCAGCCCATTCCCGAACCCTTTCTTTTGACTGTTGTCCAGATTGACCAATAAAATACACTGATTGGTCCATCTGGATTGTCAGGTTATGAGGATCGATCTGCATTCAGAGAAGCTTTAAGATACTAAACTTTATTAAAAGACTTTAAAAACACTTTATAGATATTGTAAATATGTTGCACAAGAAATAGATATTGTGGAAACTGGAATTAAGAAAAATTTCAGAGAATATCTTGCTATTGCAAGGAGACTCATTGTCAATATAAACTTACATGGTGTTTCAAAATGTGAAGTAACAAACTTACCGACTAAACATCTAAAATGACTTAAACCACATGTGGTTATCAAGATTTATCCATAATGATTTACAGTCATTTGATAGTCTTAAGCTAACCCTAAGGCACAATGAGGATGATCTTAAAATACTCACATAAGTATGTAGGTCTGTGTAGCCATGGTAATAATCTCCCAATTGCAAAAAACATCCTGACTGCAGTTACCTAAATCCCCCCAGAGTTAATTTGGTGAATAATGCAAAGACAGGAAAATGGATTGAGAATAACCCTCCAGGTCAAAGTTCACTGGGTTAATGATGGGGATGACATTGACCTTGTAGGGATTTTAATGAGGGAGGCTAGTGAGGAAAAAAAAAAACAAAGATAAAAGTTTAACAACCAAAATAATAGCCTTTTTGAAATGTGCCCCTGAAAGTCTTTGCACATTACATGGTCATTTGCTGCTAAAAACAGCATAAATAACACTTATTAATTTCTCAATTAATTATTTTCTAAGGTCTTATTAAAATCCTTCTCTTAAATTTTAGTGTATAAAAATATAACTGCTTAATCTTAATGCAGATAACAACTGCTCCATCAGCCAAATTCACAGAGTAGATGTAAATCAGTCCATTAATTTAGACTCTTGAGATTTGCCTAAATTGAATTCAGGGGTCTAGCGTGGACACATTGACCATGGTCTGATGATCCTTCCACACAGGAAGTAATTAATTGGTGTGGAGGATTTTGAATAACCTCGTCTAACCTCCCACCGCTGCTCTAATGCTCCGTTTGGCTCTCTCCTCTCCTCATTGCCCTCCCTGCACTTTGTTACAGGCGATTCATTTGGAAACAATTTACCTCCACAGCAGAAATGCTACAGTCGATTACAGTACAATTCTTAAAATTGTGTCTCACTTGATGGCCATGATATCTTCCACAAAGCTCTGAATTTCTCTCATTTGCTTACTTACTAAGCTGAATTAGAAATGGACTAATGCACATATAGAAACGTTTTGTGTGTCATATTAAGGTGTTCTGTGTTTTTTAATGCCTCAGTACCAACGACATCTGTAGTCATAGGAATTATCGTTTAAGGTTGTTCATCTCTCCCCCTATTTGTTCATTTGGGCCATTATTTATGAACAGGATATTTCTTTAAAATCAGATGCCAGTGGAATCTCAATTGAAACATTAACAAAAGATGATGAGAGAAGACTCACAGTCAACTCTGCACACCTCCACGGCATTCTGTTTGATTTGAAAATGAGGATTTAAAAAGAAAAACTCCACTTCAAGATGTATTTACCAAATAAACATCTGGTAACCAGGGGGAGAGAAAGTGTTTGAGGAGGACAGAACCTTTCAAGACCAATCCAGCAGGTGATTGGATGATCATTTTGTCAATGACATTCATTACTGACAATCAGATGATGAAGTAGGTGAGCACCACTACCGTGGTTTAACAATATCATAATTCCATTAATATAACCTTCAGTGGAAGTTATGCTTAGTCTGTGTGGGACTTTGTTTTGAGCTGCTGTTATCCTGAAAAACACTAACTGCAGTTTTAGTAGCACAAACACTGTGAGGAAGATAACACATTACACAATATGTAAATGTGCCTTGTGGTTTTTATAGTGGTGTTAGTATTTGGATCTCACCTCCATTCAAATGTATTGGTTCTTGTATTAAATGTAACACACACAAAAAAACATCATATTAAGTAAATAACTTAATAAGAGGTGTTTTTTTATGGAGAACATTTTCTTCTTGTCCTTGCACATTAGTCAAGATATTCTCTATGTAACAGGATTACATTCAAACTTTAATGATCCCTTGTGAAATGAGAATGAGTCCTGCAGCTTGCTGGTTATGTAATCTTTTAACCCTCAGAGCAGGTTGCTGCCCAGTTATCCTCAGGGTTGAGTCATTTTGGCTCAGTTTCAGCTCAGTATAGATTGAGGCTGAGCTGTCAGGGCAGCCAACTTTGGAACAGACTGCCATTAAATCTCACACCTGCCTTTTCAATTTTTCAAACTTCACATGAAAAAGACTTCTTTAATCATCCAGAGGGATGAGAAAAATATCTTTCTTGCTTGACTGCTGCAGTGTGATTCATGAGGTTTAGAGAACTTGTGGTATTATTTGCTTCACCTCAATGCTACTGGAGCACAGAATATGTGAGTGAACATGTTACTGGGGTTACATAATGCTCAACAACCTTAATAAAATGGTATCTGTTGATAGGAATTCTGATTTATATAAGTCAGTGAAAAATGCATTTAAATGATATTCTGGGGAAGTATTTAATATACCATGACATCCAGAATATAACTTACACCAGCACAAGATTCAGTCTATGATTTTGTGGCCTCCTAGAGCAGTGGTCCCCAAAAAATGTTGGAAAGATTATACAGCTGTGGATTGTCCATCACAATTTGAGGACACATTCACGAGGACTTGCTGCTTTTATCTAACCTGATAAGCCAAATAGACCATCCTATGTATTTCAGTAGTCCATCTGGGAAAGAGCCCATAGAAATTGTTTGGGAATGAGCAGAACCTTTCAGTAGCAAATCCGGCATGTGATTGGATGATCATTCTGTCAATTACACTCATTACGGTCCAATCAGATAAAGTTGTATGTGGGCTTTAAGGCTGTGCAATGGACAGAACATGAGACACTTCTCAGAACAAACTATCGCCAAAACATGTCAAAAGTGGAGCAAAAATATTCTTTCTATGACAAGGTTTGTAGTGTTGTTGTTTGTTTCTCATTTGATAAAGAAATGTGTTCCAGATCTGATAAAACTGCTACTGAAGCTGTTAGCATCTATGCTAACATCTAGTCACTTCCTGCTGTTTTCATACTCATAGCTCCCACCTCTTACTGCTTCAAAGGAAGCTGATTGGACGGTGCTGCTTTAAGCTGCTTCCAGTCATTGTAGATCAGAGCTTGGCGAGATGAATCTGCCTGATTACAGACATTAAATCAGGCTGATCAGCTGCATGGCAAGGTTAGCTTTTATCAATTGCTTAGCAATGACATTTAGGACTGCACTCAGCCAAAAATCACTTGTTCCCACAGAAGGTAATTAACCCTTTGACTTCCAAACTAAGAAATACATTTGCAACAAGTTATTTGTTGGTCAAAGTGGTTTTCCTGTCCCTTCATTTAGCAACATTTCAGGTTTTATTTTTCAAATTACCCAATCGGGAAGCATGTATGTTGGTCAACCAGCTGGTTGGCTTGCCTGTTAGGGGTTATCCTGGGCATGAATAGATTTCTTTCATTTCTGCAACAATTATTATTTTTTTTCACATGAAAAGATTAAAGAGAGAAAAAAAAGATATTTAGTGGTTGAATCATAAATTCATTTTTTATCATCAAATTTATTTCCTTCCACTAAATTATGATTGTTGGAGGATCTAGAAAAACCTGAAAAGATTTCTTACTCCGATGTATGCTTTCACTGTTAGATTTCTGAGGAGCAATGATTTGATTTCTGATTTTTTCTACTTTGCAAATAAATATTCATGTTCAGCAGGGCCACCCATTGTATACAAATAGGCATTACAAACATTATTAAGAGAGGTAAATAAGGAAAAACAGACAAAGACAGGCTTTCGAAAATTCTAAATACAGTGGTAAAGCAGAAATAAGTCAACCACATGGTTACAATGCCAGTCAAAGGGTTAAACCGCTACACTTAAACAGTAGCGTAGAGGAAAATGCTGTAAAAACAGAGTTCATGCTGTGCTGATGGTGTGTGTTTCATCCATTGGTCATCAGACCGAGTCTGATGTTTCTATTGACCACTGATGGGTTTTCTCCTTCTGAAGTTGAGCGCTCTCATGTGCCATGAGTATTCTCCAGTAACACTCATCCCACAGAGTCAGAGGTGGATAAGTGAGCGAGAAAAATTCAACAAGAGACAATCTAAAGTTCTCTAAGTATCATAAAGTACAGAAAATATGTGGTTCCATATCTTTAAAACTAATGATAAAAATATCTGCTTGTTATTAATAATATATTCTTGTAAAAATCATAGTTAAAAAGTTCAACCATGCAGTTTTTCAGGGTTTCACTGCAGAGCATATTAACAAGGACATCCTGCACAGTTTAATATATGGCCTGTTGTAACCTTGAGCGACTCAGTGATAAAAACTGCAGACATAATATAATTAAAGGTACTGTGGTCTCATTTGAGCGAGCCTGCTCAGACTTCCACAGAGGGTGTATATTTAAATTAAAATTTGCTGGTGTGGGAGATTGGGACACAATGCATATTCAGATGCTAATTCTCTGCGTTTGTCTGTGAAGCAGCGGTCCATTTAATTTGACTTTGTGTAGGGCCGTCCTGAGAGCCGGCCCGGGCTGAAAAGACGGAAATTAAATGTTTATGAGATGATGTGGGAGAAATACAAAAAGGATACATACAAAAGAATAAAAGCCTTTCTCTTCACTCACAGTCAAACAGTTTTCTATCAACCTTTTCTGACCTTTTTAATGCTTTTCAGTATAGTGCACAAGGTGTATCAATAAAGTGCAGAGTAACAAACTTAACACTTTATTTGAGTCCAATAAGCCAACAATGGCAGAAAAAATATAACAAAATATTGATATTGTACAAGGATGACTACATAAGAGTAACCTAAAAGAGCAAATATTCTGCCGCAACATGAAATATTCATTTTTGATGCCTTTTTCTTTATGTTCACAATCACTAATGTTAAAAGAATCTAGTTTTCACATATTACCCTGGCAGGACAGATTGATCCACCTGATTCAAGTCTGAATTCAAGGAGGCTAGAGCAGGAAGGTTTTAAGGATAGCCTACCAAAAAATGTCTTGACATTTTCAGTCTGTGAGTGACAGTGCATGTTAAATCAGTTCTCAACTTTGCCCATCACTGAATAACAGATTGTAATTTTGCATGTATGGTGGGTGCACAAAGCATGCATTGCCCTTGTTTTTGTGCCGTCCTGAGAACAATTACACAAATAAGTGTGTCCTCCTGCGCCAGCGGTGGTGCTGCCTGATAAATGGTCCTCCAGATGTGTGTGAAGTCTATCTCTGGCAGTGAGGAATATTGGCTCTCCCTGCTACTTCATCATGGAACGGCAGCTCTGACAGAAACCCTGACACAGAAACCTCTCCTAGAAGGGAAGTGAGGACAGCTCGGGCATAATTAGAATTAATGCAGGGACGTAGAATAAGGAAATGAGCCATCACAATACAGATCAGCTCTTCATTTCAATTTTATGCTTGACTTGTTGGATTTCATGGGTAATAATGGATAGGCAAGGTTGCTGATCATTTGAGCTTGTGATGACAGATATGTATGCACTGTTTCTTTATGTTCCTGTCAGCAGAGCCATCAAAGGAGGGTATAGGGAGAGAAATAAGGAGGACTTTCATTGTATGTGGACTCCCGATGAACACTTATTTGACTTAATGCTGCATAATTCACCCAAATCTAAGTGAATTACACAATAACTAAACACCTCACATAGGCCTTGTCCATTTCTAACAGCTAGTCATTATCTTTATGTCCCACAGAAGGTCCTGTCTAAAATGGTCATGACAAACTACTGTTCACTTTATCAAATCTCCTGCTCCAGCCATGTGATAGTCCTCATGAGACTTTGTGATGAATCTTCTCCTGACAGTGCTCTCATCTGTCTGGTCCTTAACCACTGCTGACAGTCCAACAGCTAATGTATGGAAATACACTTTGAGGTAAAAGCTGGATATTTTTAGGCAGTACATAATAACTCAAAATAGACATCTCATTAAGTCTCATCAGCCTGGTTTTGAATAAATTAAATAAAATGATCATGATCCCCTGTCACTGCATGAGAAGATACAGGCAGGTATTGTGCTGAAATACATATGTAAATGTAATGTAAGAGTTCTAATATACACTTCGGTGCAACTTAGACACATCATCAGTGATGTATCCTGGGTTCATTGGGTGTTTCGGGTCTCACAACATCAGACACCCTCACCCAGGTGACCCAGCCGTTGATCAGTCCCCGGCTTGTGTCTAAGTAGCTGTTATGGTCCACGGATCTCCCCTCTTGATCCACAGCCATCTGGACGCCTTCTCTGCTGTGTCTGTGATGTTTTTGATGGCTCATCTGTTTTGCAGTCCCTTCACTCCCAGCATCTTGAGTGCCCTGACGAGAAACTGGCCCATGAATCCTCTGCACCCGACCTCGATGGGGTTGCATCGGGTCCTCCATCCCCTGCTCCGGCACTCGCCTGCCAGCTCCTCGTACTTAGCCCTCTTCCTCTCAAAGGCCTCCTCCATCCGGTCTTCCCAGGGAACAGCCAACTCCAACAGGACCACTTGCCTTGTTGTTTCTGACACCAGGACTATGTCTGGCCTGAGTGTGGTCACTGCGATGTTCTCTGCGAATCTGGGCTGTTTCCCTAGGTCGACTTTCAACTGCCAGTCCCGAGCTGATGCCAGCAGCCCTCCTGCTTGGCTCTGGCTCTTCTGTGGCTTCTCTCCGGCTCTAACAAAGGCGATGGACTGCCTTGATGGTTGCTGGTGCTTGCTGGTGGAGATCCCTGTGCTGATGACCTCTGCGATAACCCGCAGCACTTGGTCATGGCGCCAGCGGTAGCGCCCTTCTCCTAGTGCCCTTGGGCAGCAGCTCAAGATGTGCTCCAGCGATCCAGTTCTCTGGCAGAGAGGGCACAGTGGATTCTCGGCCAAGCCCCAGCGGAAGAGGTTGGACGGGCTTGGGAGGACATCATACACCGACTCGATCAGAAACTTGATCCGGTGTGGCTCAGATCGCCATAGCTCTGTCCACGTTATCTTCCGGTCAGCTGCCTCCTCCCATCGGGTCCACGCCCCCTGTTGCCGCATCCCTACTGTCCTAGTACAGCAGGCTTCCTCCACCCCGGCTCGGATCTCCTGCTGGATCAGCTGACGCCTCTCCTTTCCCTGGGCCTTGATGTAGTGAGGTCTAGGGTTGCTCCCGAAGCCTGCACGACCGGAAGCCACTGATCCCACCAGCTTCCTGTGTCACAGGCGGGACTCAGCCTGGTCCACTGCCTCATGAGCCTTCCACTTCCTGCCAGTTCTTACTTCTATGCCGGTTGAGGAGAATTTGATGTCACTGGAGTCCCTATACAGCAGCACCTCTCTTGCTCGGGTAACCATAAACTCCTCCGTCACACTACTGAAGGGCAGTTTGAGTTTGTTGTTCTCCCGTACAAAGCGATGCTGCTGAGACTTCGCGGTAAGCCCAACCACTTCCGCAGGAAACAGCTTACCTTCCTCTTGAAGCCCTCAACGGTGGTCATTGGCACATTGTAGACCAGCAGAGGCCAGAGGAGTCGTGGCAAGATGCCATGTTGGTAAATCCAGGCTTTGAACTTACCTGGTAGCCCTGACTTATCCCCAGCTGTCAGCCAGGTTCCCAACTCCTCTGATGTTGCTTGGAGTGCTGCAGTGTCCTTCAAGGTGCAGTCAAAGATCTTGCCCAGGCTCTTGACTGGCTTCTCTCCCACAGATGGAATCTGAGTGCCTCCAAGTGAGAAGCAAAACAGGTCGGTAACCTTTTAAGAAAATTATGTGTCGAATTAATAAAGTGCAAAGTAAACTCAAAGATACAATATAAAGACCATTTTCCCTTGAGAAGTCTTCATTACTAGAATGACGGTATTCAATCAATCCTGCATTACCTCAAATATTTCTGCCAGTTTACATATTTTTCTTCACAAGTCATAAGTCTCTCTTTTGTCCCTCAGGCCATCAGACTGTACAACTCCTCACTAGGGGGAGGAGGAGTAACAGGAAGACAGAGGACAGGAAGGAGCAGTAGTCAGCCTGTAGCCATATTTTAATTTTTTATTTCTATTTCTATTTTTGTTTATGTCTATCTTTTTAATATATCTTTTTTTCTATTATACTAAACTGCTACTGGAATCCTAATTTCGCTGAGGGAGTTTTCCAAAGGGATTAATTAAGTTCTATCTAATCTAATCTAATGTTATCTAATCTAGTTATATTCTTTTAACTCATCAAATCCATATTTGGTGCCTTTAAAAAACCCTGCTACATAGATTTTGGGTACATCCCCCCCAAAATAAATAAATAAATAAATAAATATATACATAAAAATAATAAATAACTAAATATAAATAATAATAAAATGGAATAAAATAAAATAAAATTAAATTAAAAAAAAAAAATTAAATTTAAAAGACTTATCTGAAGCAGAAGGTGATGATCCAGCCCAACAAACTGCACCCTGCTTAAAAAGGATATGCCAACATTTTTTTGTTTTTGTGTCTTCCCTCACTCTCAAGTCCATGACAAGCAGAAAGACACCAATCTTTCTCAAGGTAAGCACTCGATATAATTTTAGAAAGAAATACATATGAAACTTACATGTCCGTGATGGTTTGCGCATGCAAAAATACTGCATTTTTCAGAAAGTGTTGGCATATCCCTTTAACAGATTCATACAGATTATGATTTTTTTTTATACACCCTACTGTACTTTTGTCTTTATTCTTTCACTTAAGCCAAACTTCACAAAAAAATCAAATAATTAAACATGGATAAAAATCAAAAAGGGAGTTATTTTTGATTTATTTCAAATCGAAAAGAGGACAGCAACGACAGATTTTGTCTAACATAGTAACAGTAACTTACAATGGAGATATACCTGCTGTTAACTATTTGTATGCAAGAAGGCTGCTATGCCTCCCCTGCGTCATTTTAGTGTAACGGTTGTGCACTCCACTGAGAATTAATGCAATGAGGACATGAGCTGGAGTCTACACATCACGAGTAGGATCAGTGTAGAGGCAGAAGTGAGCTGACAGATTGATCACAGCAACAGAAGCGACAATAACAGAATGTTTAAAAGACCAATTGATAAATCAAGACCACAATCATTAACATCTGAATATTGTGAGACTGTGCAGACACAAACATGACAGGTCATTCAGCTGGCTATGATATAAATATATATAAATCCTCTTTTAGAATTTGGGAAATAAGCTTGGTGTAAGAACTCAACTGGTGACCGTGTACACTGGTGACTTGAGTTGATGCCATGGTTGACTTTCTCTGTAGATGTGTCTGTAAGCTTTCTTTCCTTGGCTGTATTTTCTCACATATAAACTAATTAAGTGTTCTTTGATACAATGATTATTAAAGTGAAGCATTGAGGGCTACACCCTCTGCTTTTTCCAGTGCTTTAATTACAAAATCTCAGCATAATCATCATTTAATGTGGCAATTCATTACATCCAAACACCAAGACGGTTCTGACCGTGCACAGAGGAAAACATAATAGCAATGGAGTTCAGAAAATACTGATGGTGAGGTTTGACCACTGGGAATAAGCTGTCAACAAATATTTGATGATGTTATTGATTATTGCCATTTATTTTGTTACTTATAGTCTCAGAATCACCACCTTGTTGGCAGTTTACTTCTGACAAATGTCACATCCAGGTAAGTATTTAAACAAAAATGCTGTTGACCCCACTGGATGTGAACGTAGAGACAAACTGCAGGTATATCTCCAGGAAAGGGCTCGACCAAGGATCAGCCCCTAAAAAGGGCGGGACTTGACAATCTACCCAATAATACAAACTATATCCAGTTCTACCTTTTACTTTTTTTCTCAAATTTCTGAAACTATTTATGTGAAACAGTTTTCAAAAGTCTCATAGCAGGGGTTCTTGTTTCAGCATGTCAGTCAGTATGAACTTCAAGCTGTCACAGAGCATGATGGTGTTTCAGCTGAAGTATTGACTTAACAGAATAAGCTGACTCTCATGGCCTGAATAATGCTCAGTATTGACATGTCTCCATTACACTTTTAGCTTTAATATTCTCCACCTCATCAGGGTCATGATCCATGATGAGCTTAAGCGTCTCAGCCACAGTTCGTCATCGCTCACTGTGCCACCACCACAGAATGTAATGTGAGCGTGATGAAGAGGCCTCAGGGTGGAGAGTGGGTCGTCCGTGAACGAGTGAGTGTGAAGTATAAACTTAAAGCAAACTGTGGAGAGCTTTGGATGGAAGTGATGTAGAAATGGTGGCAACACATTTTAAAGAGGTGACCAGTGGAGCATGATTGATAGTGTGATCATTTACAAAAAGCTAAATAGAGGGGAAGGCAGAAATATATGATTTACACTAACTACCATAATTTCTCATTTATAATATGCCCTTATTTATAACACGCGCCCCATTTTTTCATGCTTTTTTCCAGGAAAAGGGCTGTACTCATATATAACATGCACCCTCATTTTGCCCAAACCTTACTCTCTTAGACAACTCAAATTTAGCTTTATTCAAAGTTTTAATCAATGAAATTTCAGTATTTTCACAACAAACACCGTACACAATTTTCTCTCACAACCAGATGCGGAAATACCCTGTGCTTCACACATGCGCAGTAAATCGTTTTCTGGCAGAGCATGCTCAGTCGCAGTGTACCGGCCAATCAGAGAGCAGCTATCAATATGCTGATGTCTTCGACCAATCACTGCACAGCTATCTTGGTCCCCTTGCTCTCAAGATGGCAGCGCCCTGTGTGTTTACACGTGAGTTGTACTGTAACGCTTGAGAATTACATGATCATTACACAAAGGTAAACAAATTAAGACCCAAAATATTGGATTAGAAAAGTTTAAAAGTCAGTTTAATAAGAATTACAAAAGTTATTCGGTAAAGTTTCGCAGAGAAAGAGAATATTTCGGCTTTTTGTATCCGATGTGTTGTAATCGCGATGGTGGTGAGACGAAATATTTTACATATTTTGCATGTGCTTGTGTATAACATGCACCCGAAAATTAGACTTTATTTAAGAGCAAAAAAATGTGTGTTATATATGAGAAATTACAGTATATTTACAAAACTAAGGATAGTTTTGGTCTTCAAACCGACAGTTTCCACACATTCTACCAGCATAGTGTCCCGTACATGCTGAAACTTTGGCTTTTTGGAAAAACTAGGCTAGCTCCTCTCCCACTGGACAATGTTTAAAATGCCATGCAGCGGAGCATGAAATAAGATTTCAAGAGTACTACAACTTCACAAGGTAAATGTGAGATCAGGTTATATTGCCTGGCACTGTTTTTCTGTCTGCACTGGTATTATTTCGACATGTTTTAAAATTACATGGAAACTCTCAGAGCCTGTTTTCCACAGGATGTGGAGTTTGCAGCAGCTAGTTTACTACTTAACTACAGTAATACTTTGTTTTGTGGTGTCAACCAGGCATCCAAACAATGCTCAAAACCCTGCAGTATGATGGGATCACATAACACCCGTATTGGCATCATACGGCTTCTACTTTAGTTTAGAATACCTTACAGATTCTCCTGTTTGTACATAAAGCTCTTCACAACACTGCTCCTGGCTACATCACTGAACTCATATCACCATACATCTAGGCCCCTCAGATCATCAGATCAAGGACTCCTTAGCATACCAAGATTCAGCAGAAAAGCTTTAGGAGACAGGACCTTTTCAGTCACTGCATGAGGCTGTGGAATAACCTGCAGTTAAGTATTTTCTAAAGCAGTCCAGAGAACCTGCTGATCTAATAAGTGAGGACTCACTATTGTTCTATTACCTTCTCTTAGAGGTTATTCCTTTTGTGAATTGCAGTATGGCTGCTGCTACTTGCGTTCTTTCTGTCTGAGATAGCTGTGGTTCTCGGCCATATTTGTCTCCTATTATCGGGGTGTTAGTCTGTGTGTTTGTGTATGTTTGTGCTGTCAAGGGCATGCACACTATTTTCTCAATCTGTCTTAGACTTCTCCACCATGTCATACATTATCTTTTATTTTTTGTGCTTTATATGTTTTTATTCTTATTATTTCTGTATTGATTTGTCCTGTTGTACAGCATTTTGGCTCAAACTTTGTCTCTGTTTAAGGTGCTTTATAGATAAAGCTGAGTTGAGCTGTGTTACAGAACATGACACAGGTAGAATATGTGGAAATTTGGGGTAACAGTTGCATCTTCCTTGCTTTCTTGGCAAGAAAACCTATTTTTTCCTTAAACATTAGATGTTGATGAAATTCTAAACTATTTATAATATTAATTAATATTATAAATAGTTTTGAAAAACCTGATGCATTAACTCTTCCCTTAAGGCTGATTTATGACATGATGCATATTCATTTTAATTGATATTTCTGTTATTCAATTAATGAGCCAATACCCATTTGCATAAAACAAAACAGATCAAATAGACAAACAACTGAGTACGATAAGACACATACTTTTGATATATACCCTTTTAAAGTGTATTTTGCGCAATACTCTACCTTTAAACAAAATATGAGCACCACCTCTCCTACAAGCTACAACTCCCTCCACCAATACAAAGCAAGTATAATACTTCAAGGCTCTTTAAGAGTAAAGATAGAACAACCCTGAGGAGACCCCCTCAGGGTCCGGCTCATGCACCCTTACATATTATTTTTAAATGGTTTCAATAGTGCAGCATAGCAGTGCTGTTCAAGATAATTGAGAGGGCAGTCCCTGTTGGGTACTCCCCTCTCTGCTGACAGTGATTGTGGGTTTTGACAACCACAGTTCATTAGCAGGTATTAGGACAAAGCTCACACAGGAGACCACATTGTCAAAGAGGCGTAATATCTTCCTCATTACAGAAGTCAGCCAGTGCACCCGCTCAGCACCCATAGGTCTTCATTTCATTACACCCTTTGATGCTCTCTGGGGGAAAACTCTAAATGAATGCATTTGTACAGTTACCCTATATGAGACTCACTTGACGGGAGGGATTATTCTCCAAAGCTTTGAAAACATGATGAGGCTGACATGTTGTAATGAGAGCAGAAAACTGGAATCAGCTTGAGACTCAAGCGTTCACACCAGGATGGAGGCAAAGATGCTCAAGATTCATACTTGTATGGATGGCTGCAAAATAATAAAATGAGTCACTAAAAATAAATTTAATTTAAAAAAAAAAAAAATATATATATATATATATATATAAAATACTATGAAAACAAAAAGAGGTGCGATATAAAAAATGCCTGCCCAGCATTAATGGGTCAGTGTTCCAGGTGTCCCCTAACTGTGTTACCAGATTTTTCTACTGAAATAAGCAACAAGTTTAATAAACAAGACCAAAACAAGCAACCTCCACCTATGTTTTTTCTAATGTGATTTATTACTTTTTTAAAAAAGAGAAATCTACATAAAGTGTGTCTGTGTAGAATCTCATTCATCCAGGTCATGGTCATTCTGAAGATTCAAAAGCAAGGCAACTGGACTGTGTAGAAAGTTTAAACACATAAAGTGTGTTTAAACTTTCATCTACACTACATTTCAGTTTAACAGTGACACTTTCTCTTCTTTGGCTCTTAATTTACTTATTCAAGATCCTTTCATTTGGAGATGAAACATCCTTTCTTCATACAGAAGGGAAGGAAGGGGCTACTGATATTTATAACTCTGTTTTCGCTAAACAGTCTGTCTAACCTTGATTTTTGTAAAAAAAAAAAAAAAAAAACAGAGTCAGTCTTCTATCTAAGTTAATGTTGATCCTCTACAGCTTTATACAGCTTTCAGTACAATTTACATTTGTGTTTGATGTGGGACAAAATAGTTTGTCAAACTTCTGAATTGAGTTTATAATGGTAGCAGAGTGTGCATCAGATCCCTCCTGGGTTTGGGGGCAGAACAAGCCCAAATAAACAATTGCATTTTTGGAACAAGCCCAAAAAAAATACAACCCACTACTTCTTGCCAAACTAGCACAATTGAATGAAGGGTGAAAGCAAGAAAATGTAAGTGATAATAAAGGAGGTGATGTAAACTCGTCTGCATTAAAAAAAAATGAGGTGATCAAAAAATACATTAGGTATAAAAATACTCTGATAAACCTTAAAGAGATATTTTTCATCAACTGATTAATAAAGTCAGATAAAAAACAGAACCAAAGGTAATCATTTTTAATGTGTAATATCCATCAAGTATCATTAACAGCATGTTTTTATTATATCTGATCAAAGACAGGCAACACAAGAGAGAGTAACAAAAGTGATGATAAAACCTGATATGATGAAAAGGTGCTTGAATTAAAATAACAAGTATCAAAAATTTAACTAAAATCTAAAACAATGAGAAAAATGTGTTAACTAAAAAATGTGGCAGCAAAAAAGTGAGTGAATGCCTTACACAAAGAAAGCTGATGGTTCCACCCGTGTCAGCATCTTTCTGTGTGGAGTTTGCATGTTCTCCTTATGCATGTGTGGGTTCTCTCCGGGCACTCCAACTTCCCCCCACTAACCAAAACCATGCTCATTAGGTTCAATGATGACTCTCTCTTTATGTGGCCCTCTATTGGCTGGCGACTGGTTCAGGGTGTAAGCCCGCCTCTCGCCCAATGCCAGCTGGGATAGGCTCCAGCCCCTGCGACTCCGAAATGAATAAGTGGTATAGATGATGGATGGATTATGTAATTATCATTACTTTGCTGATCATCACTTACAGCATAGATATGCTGTTACTAATGCTTTTAAATTATTGGTTCCTGAATGCATGTATGCTCAGTGCAACAGTTGTCTCAAATAATAGCCTCATCTTCCTTAAAAATCTGACGTTACAGCTCCAAACATCAGCTGTGCATCCATCCCGCTGGTGCTAAAAATGATAAAATATTTGTTTGCGTACTAAGCACCAATAGCTGTTGTCAGTCTGTGCTTTATTGCTGCATAAGCTGCATTTCCACCAAGCAGTCCGGGTCAGGTTGGCTTGGTATGGCACGCAATTACTGGTGTTTCCACAGTCTTGAGGGTACCAACTGACCCTGAAAGGTGGAGTTACAAGTGCTGCAGTATGTTGATTGGTCTCAAAAATCATAAAATCACATGCAATAGCAGCAAAAACAAAAACACATACTTCGCCATGTTCAAATCAGCCATGGATTAAAGTGATTTTTTTGCTGCTGTTACTGTAAAGAATGTCCACACAATACAATGCTTCATGAAGGACTGTAGTGCTGGAAGTCCTTCATTGTTGCTCTTTGTCTACAATCGTGCTCTACTGCAGGCCGCTGCACTGCCACACGGCTGTGACATTTATATAGCCGGTGCGATCCTCACTTTCCGGCTCACACCTCCACCCTCAAGTGAAGGCACAACTGGCAGTGAAACGTAAACAAGATCAGCATTTACCACTCCAAACCATACAAAACTGTAAACCAAACCAGACCACTCGGTGGAAACAAGGGAATAGTGGCTGGAATTTCTCTCACTCACACTGATTGTCATGTCACATGCATACCCTCTATAGCACAGCTCCTTAAGAGCTTTTTTTTCACTTTCCTGTTTGGTGAACACTCAACCAATTGTTATTACAAAACAAAATACGATGGGTATCAGTATTGGTATCAGTCAATGAAAAAGCCTGATCAGGCCATCCCTACTCAAAACCTTACAGCAGGAGTCAACATTGAAGAGAAACACAAGTTACTACACAAAGAAATCCCTGTAACCTCCATCTTCTATGTAATCCTAACAAGTGGAATGATATGAAGTTTCTGGTGAGTTATTAGAGTTTCATAATCTCCAAAGATGCTCCTGCAGTTCTTTGGAAGTCTAAAATATGGTGGGTACTCATGCATTTAAGTTAATGAGCCATTTGGAAGTACCAAATACTATCATCATTAGCTTATAAGTCATATCTCATAGATAAAATGAAAACGTTTTTATTGCTGGAGCTGAGCATAGAGCTCCAGTGATTATAGGGAGAGTCTTTTAATTAAACTGTTAAGTGTATGTCCAGCCAGAAGTTGATATTGTTCCTTGAAATGGACAAAAGTGCTTTTTGGTTTAATATCAGAGTCTTATTTCTGCTGGGTTTGATTTGAGTCCATGACTCATTGTCAATTTTCTGCAAACTGCTGTATGATTTTTCGCTGAGCAGAGAGAGCGTCAGAGGACTTATGGGTGGTGGAGACAGAGTGAATTGTTATGGAGACAGAAGTGAGGATCCGAATATTCCAGATAACACACTAATTTAATTTTCTTTTCTCTAACGCAGCATTGTTAAAATGACTCATCTAAATGGAATGAGCAGCAGTCACTCTCAGGGGGGAATCAATGAATGGTTTTCAGGATTCTGAACTATTTTTCAATGGAGGCTTTGTCTGCAAATGGAGGCCACATCTCCGCCAACAGCTACTTTAAACTGTGGAGGCTTCCAACACCTTGTAGGTTATTCAGCTGTCTTTAGGATTTAAATAACCACATTTAACGTCTCTAAAAAGTCAAAGGTAAAAAGGAGCAATTTGTGGTTTCAAACTAAAGTTAAAAGCAAATGGCTGATGTTGAAAAGAGAACATAAAAACAATGACGTCATGATAAATAATTTCTGTGCTTCAGTAAAACTCCGTGTCTGTATTTGACTTAAGTATGTTGTCAATGGAGCAGCATTGGTGCTGCAGCAGGTTAGTACACATGCCTCACAGAAAGAAGGTTGCTGGTTCGACTCCTCGTGTCGACAAGGGTCTTTCTCTGTGGAGTATGCATGTTCTCCCCATGCCATCGTGAGTTTTCTCTAAGCACTCTGGTGTCCTCCCACAGACCAAAAACATATTCATTAGGTTGATTGGAGACTCTAAATTGCCCCTTGGTGTGAGTATGAGCGTGAATGGTTATCGGGAGTGTTTGTCTGAAAATAAGAAGTGGCGAATGCCAGCATGCTCTTATCTTGTGAATTCAGGAAATGCTTGAGCCTTGAACCACCTAACCCTGATCCAAAGTCTGTGCTCAGACATTTAATGGACTCATCAAGGACACATCAGCAAGTGAATAAAGGAGCTGGAATTGAACCTCGAACCTTGCATGAGCCAAAAACTTTCCTGCTGCAATCATTTGAATGAGTCAGTATATGCATTCATCAAAGGGCAGTGGGTTTGATTTATTCATTCAGTCATGTAACATATAAGTGTGTTCTTATAAGTCTTAACAACCCTTTATATAAGGTCTCTGTACATGTGTGTATACTTGAAAGCCTATTGCTCTTGTGCTTCTCTATGTGCTCTCCTTGCATACACACAGTGCCTCACTTTGCTACTTCTGACACCACCCGCACAGCCTGCTTTAAACTCAACACATGGATGCCTGATTCACTCTGCACTGTTGCGCTGCCCATGGTACAAATCCTCAGCATCCATCTTCCACGGGTTTACGGGCTCCCGGCTTCCAAGCCGCGGCTGCTCTGCCTCTGTTCTGTTCGACTTGGGGGTTAGGAACGATTTTTCATTGACATGCTCCATCTACCACATCCTCCCGTAGCACTGCGAGCTCCACAAAATCCATGATTTGCTTCGCCTCTGACCATAAGTTTGCCTTTAGAATGTATTGTTGTTATTTTCTCCTCATCTTGTGTTGCGAGATAAAAAGTAAACCATAGGGCACATTATATTACCACCCACTTTAAGGTCTGCTGGCTCAGTTCATCCGTCCCTGCATACATCCTGTGATTATTGTTCATGTAGGTTCCTCTTTCCTGAGCTGTTATATGAAGCAGGAGTGGCTGTTGCTTGTACTCTGAGGCTTACATAACCCGAGGTATGATGGGGAGGGGATTTTTTTGAGTAAAGCAAAACAAGAAATAAAAACCAGACAGTGCACCATGTTCCTTAAATTTATGAGCTCTTCAAAACATGAAATCAATCACTTCAACATCTTTTTAAATTGGTTTCAGACATTTAAATGGGACATAAGTGTTAATGTGTAAATCCTGAAAAGACTAATATCCAAAATTACTACACTGATATTTAAAAGGGACAACATTTTTTTTGTTTTTGTGTTTTGCCTCACTCCCAAGTCCATGACAAGCAGATAGACACCATGCTTTCGACTGTGTGTGCAGTAACAAGAAAGACACAGGCAGAGCTTACCCACTGCTAGCTTAGCTCAAACACTGGGAATCAATGGGTAGTGTCAGCCTTCCTCTGCCTGCAGTCATCAGATACCCTCTTCAGCAACTCAAAACTGTCCTGTGTGCTTTTCTGCTGCGTTATATTACGTTATTTATTTTTAGACAAAGATCAGCACTTTATGTCATTTTCGACAGAAATAAATATGAAACTAAACCGCAGGGTGCATGTGCAATACACTACGGACATGCTTTGTTCTGTTGACCATCTTACAAGCACATGCACCCTGCGATTTCGTTTCATATGTATTTCTTTCAAAAATTACATAAAGTGCTAATCTTAGTCTAAAAATAGATAACATAACATAGCATAACACTTTCAATTGACTCCCAGTGTTTGAGCTGAGCTAATTAGCAGTGAGTGAGCTCTACCCGTCTCTTCCTTGTTACTGCATGACAGTCCAAAGAATGGTGTTTATCTGCTGGTCATGGACTTGGCAGTCTCTCTGTTAAATTGGTTCGTTGAAAATGAGTGACTTTGAGAGAGAGTCACTTTGCTCTCCTCTTTAAACACATGGGACTTGGAAATCCCCACTTCCTCACAGAGTGGACAGAGATGACTCTAGTTTCTCCACACAGACTTTATTTGAGTATCTCAAGAAGTATTTTTGTGTTTATTTTTCTGGTGCTGGGATCGATTTACCAGTAGATGATCTCCATTTTTTCCTGTAACCTTCCCACAGGCTATGAATGGCTTGTAGCATCGGACATCTGTGCTCTGCATCATGATACAGCAAGGACCTCCTGAGCTTTGTCCAAAGATCCTTGTGCTCCACACTTTTTAAGTCAAGTTTTAAGTAAATGGCTGTTTGTTTTTATATCACCTGTTTGATTGCCTTCTTTGGATTTTTCTTGAGAAAACTGTAATAGACCAAACTTTCTGGTCTGCATGCAATACATTTTCATTTGTCCTTTGTGGTTAGGGACAACAACGATAAACAAACAGAGAATAAGTCACCACAATGCAGGACAAGAGGGACCAATGGACTGTTTTCTAAACCCCAAAGAGACATTCACAAGCTTTCACTCTGTTTTTTTTTGGCTGCTTCACAAAGACATTTAAGAACCCAGTTGGCTTGAATTCACCAGTTGATACGGTGACTGATTAAACTGCTACACCTTGTAAGCATTAGGGCACGCATACGATGCTGACGGTTTAATCATAATAATTCTATTGATTACTCATGCCCAGTTTATCAGTTCTTACCACTAAATTGTCTCCCTCCACATCAGGCAGTTGAGCCTCTCTTGAACCTCAGCTGTCCCTCTGTTACACACATCATGCAGAGTCAAATATATTTACAGCCACGTCCAGAGCACAGGTGGAGGAGCGCATGAAGTCAAGATTTAACCTTGAGTTCATCTCAAGTTGTACTTTTTCAGTCATTACATATGTGATGGAGACAGAGTCTGGCTGTAAAGTTTGTGCTGTCAAGCTACACAGGTGGATATGCAAGGATCCCGTCATCCTTTCAAAATAAATACCCCTCAGTATCCATTATTTAAAAAAAAAAAAAAAGTGATTAAATTAATGTTTTATGGCCTGGTACCAAATGTTCTAAGCCCTGGTACTGGTCCATGGCCCAGTGGTTAAGGGCATCTACAATTAAGAATGTAAAAGTCATTGTAATACAGGGCGCAGCCTTGCATTCATTTAACTATCAAATAAAAAAAATTGTGATAATAATTTATTTACATTATCAGTTATGGACTTGAAATTTTCTTTTGAAATACAAAATAGATTAACATTGTTTCAATTGCTAAAAGTAAAGACTTGACGGTCCATGTTTTACTCCTTTTGACCAATTTCATGCTGGTCCTAGATGTCCTTCAAACACATTTTTAAGTTATTTGTCCAAAAATCATCGCAGATATCAGACTTTGGCATTCCAAGAAACCCATTTGTCCTACCTTGCACGGAACAGGCTGCGTTAGCGTGAATGCTAATGAGCTGTGTTTTACCGCGAGAAGAGGAAGTGGCTGTGGCTTAAACTTTGCAGCGCTGTGCTCTAATGTTCTCTATGACCACACAGACCTGTCTACACATATTTCTTTTCCTGGAGTTGTGTGGGACAAACGCTAGGATCAAAAAGGCTATATCTCTTTATGACATTATTTATGGGGGAAATCAGACTCTTTGAGCACACATTTTCTGACAGGTGGAAAACACAACAGAGGTAGTGGGGGAATTTTTCTCAGGTTGGGCGGGGGGCAAAGACAGGCCATGGATAGATGTTTTGTATGAACACCCTTTAAAAGGTGCTATTTGCACAACATGTGGCTTTTAAGCATAATAAAATAATGTGAATGCTGACATTTAAACCTTTTCAAAACATTTTCCTGAATTTACCAGTAACTGAGTAGAAACACAAAAAACATGTAATCTGCCAGGGCTCCATTTTTAGTAAAACCCACAGCAATGTATACTCCTCAAAAGTAGCATGGAAACATTATTTTGGTTGATAATGCCATCCCTTTAATAATAGTAATTTGTAATGTATTATATGTTCTTACAAAGCCTGATTAGTCATCTTTACATCCAAGGATCATGTATTTGTGGAATGAGAAACAAAGCTAAACATTTGGGTTGTGCCCCCAAAATGTGCCAAGTTTCATGTTACTTGTGAAGTCAAAGACAGACTATATATGGGTGTCCCAGGAGGACAACACCCCAAGAGGACCAGTTCCTCATCCTTGTTTAGGAACAGTAGGCTTTCTTCCAGGGTAGAGGGGATTTTAGCCTAACTTGTTAGTTGGGCGCTACCCACGCATTTAGCTGTGTTGCTCCTCCCACAAATGCATAATACTTACAGGTTGTACCTCATCGCAAAGGTAATCAGGCTTTTCAACGGTATGAAATATAATACCAATTGGCATTAATAAAGGAGAGAAGTCATCAACCAAAATGACGTTTCCAAGCCTATTTTTTGAGGAGTATGGATTTCTAGGCCTCTTGTTAAATGAGCTCAGAGTGACTGTGCAGCAGAACTATAACCCAGGTTTGAAACATCCACAGTATTTGGACTTAAAGGTGCTTCATGGCCAGTGGAAAAGGATTGGAAACATTTGTCCTGATTAAAGTTGAGTCCAGTGTAAGTGCCTCTTTAATTCCTCCCTCAGAGTTCTCAGTTTCACTTAAAAACAATCAAGAGAGGTGACTGTTCAGTGTGAGGATTTTCAAATTGCTCACTGGCACCTGACCTCCCTGGGCTTGGTGGGCCATGGCAGACAATCCCCCCTCTCTGGATGTGACCTCTCCACAAGCCTTTAATGGAGGCCACACAACAGTTAATCCCGAGTTAAGCCTGCTGTCAAAACAGAGGGAGAGGGGGTGCTGGAGCTGATCTGGTTTGAGGACTGGAAAGGCTGTCTTTTGATGCTGCTACTCGAATTAAACATGCAGAATAATTTCATCTCATTCTAGTTAATATGTCACCTTCAGTGGAGTTTAAAAAGGATGTCATGATTATGTCAAAGCTTTCGCTCGTGCACTGTGGTGAAGGAGAAATAGTGGAGGAGAGAGGAGAGAAACATGAGGAGACAGGCTAGAACTTAAAAATAATAACACTGTCTTTTGTGCTCTGGGATGTCAGAATAAGAATAATAAAAACGTGACCATGCTCTATCGCAAGACGTAAACACATATTGTTGTGTATATAGTTCCTTTTACAACCTAAAATTTCAGCAATATCATGGAAGTAGCTGTTGCTAAACAAAGCAAACATGGGGGCAAACATGAATCTCTATTACAGGCTGACTAGCAGCAGAAAAAACTAAAATGTCTTCTTTTTCTGTTGGATATTAGATTGAAAGTAATGCCTCAAGGCGTAAATTCAGCCAGTCCACTCCAGTTCATCAGCATTACCTTCCTCAATCAATACTTTCACCCCTGGAGAAGGAGCCCTGCATTATCCACTGTCTCTGTTGAAAACAAGTCAAAGACAACTTGCAGGCCAGCACCAGCAGACAGTTCTATAGGGTTCTTGTGCATTTAGCTAAGCCCCGCCCACTTACTAAGTCACACTGTTTACAAGTGCAAAGAGCATCTGTAGCTCCAGCAGTGCTACATGTGATTTGCATTGTTCTATCCAACCATCCATCCATCCAATCATCCATCCATTATCTATACCTTTTGTCCTCTCCTGTGTCACTGGAGGCTGGACCTTATCTCAGCTGACCTTGGGCAAGAGGAGGGTACAGCCCAGACTGGTCACCAGCCAATCACGAGCTGACATATAGGGACAGACAAGCATTCACACGCACACACTTACAAGCAATTTATGCTGCGTTTCCACCATGCAGTTCAGTTCAGCTAAGTACTCTGCACAATTACAAGTGTTTCTGTCAAATGAGGAGAAAAGTACTCAAATAACTGACGTGTGCTGTCTTACTTTTGGGCAGCCCTATGAAAGGCAGTGTTAATTTTGACAGCACTTTTTAATTTAGTTTTAGTTATAGTCTTTTGCCTAAAACATCTTTTAGGTTTAGTCATAATTTTAATCACCTAAATTGTTTTAATTTTAGTCTAGTTTTAGTTGATGAAATTCACAACATTTAAGTCGACAAAATCTACTGTAAATTTAGTCGACTAAAACATGAAGTGTAAAGGGTAAGGCATTTTTTATGTTTTCTTAAATTTCTGAGGTCACGAAACACCTAATAACCCTTTATTGAATACTGTTAAAGTTTGAATGTATAAATTAACAGAAACAAATTTAACTTTTGTGTGTAATACAATCACCTTTATTTAGGCCACCTGGCAGAGCATCTCAGTTACCATACAAATATTGACAACAAACAGTAAACCTGCTCTAAATGAATTTATCGATTCATAAAGAGAGTAGCTCTGACTGGATCGCTCCCGAACTTATCCCACCACCATGGATCTAAAGCAGTTATGATTGGATGCCCCTCTTAACTCATCCAACCTTTCCACACAACCATGGTAGCTGCGATTGAACATATTCCTAATCTGTCCCTACTTTCCACATGACAAAAATTAGGTCTGATTGGATTAAGTCTCTGTCAAACATTTTAGTCTATTTTTTTTTTTGCCAAAAATGTCAGTTAATTTACTTTGAATTTTTGTCCATGTGCTCTTGTTTTTGTTAGTTATAGTCTAGTTTTCGTCAAGGGAAAAAAGGTTGTTGACGAAAACTATGACAAAATAATTATTCAACAAAAATAACATTGGCCCTTTAGTGAACACATCTCCTGACGCAACCCTCTCCTCTCACTCACATCTCCACCCTCAAGTGGAGGTACAGCTGGCAAAGGAAACACAAACAAGATCACGGCTAACCGCTCCAAACCGTACCAAACTACTGAACCAAACCAAATCACTCGGTTAAAACACAGCTTTAGAGTCAACAACAACCTAACAACAACAACAACGAACCTAACAACCATGTTTTTACTCTGTGGTAGGAAACTGGAGTACCTGGATAAAATCCCGAATGCACAGAGACCACATGCAAACTCAAGGCCACATCTGACTCAGGGCGACAAACCTGCAACCTCCGTGCTTGTGGGAAACCAGCACTACCTGCTGCACCACTAAACAGTGTCTGAAATACTCACACCAGCCCTTTAGGCACCTACAACCCTGCTACATTCAAATCACTAAAAATAGATCACCTTCCCTTCCCATTCTCATGCTCACTTTGATCTTGAGCAGTTTTTTTTACCATGTCTAAATGCTGAAATAAATTGAGTATCTTTCATATGATTGACTGATTAGCTATTTACATTAAAAAGCAGTTCAACAGGTGAGAGTGTATCTGACTACAATCTACTGCCTAGAATGGCAGACCTGTGGCCTCATGGCGGTTAACCTTCTACCTCTGTGCACTCTCAGATGTTGTTACAACATCAATATACTTTTTTTCTTCTTTCCAGGAAATGTTGAATTTCCTTTCACCAAGGTTTCCTGCACAGTGATGCATGAAGGCTGCGCTCTGCCGCAGCTGTAGCTGTCCAGATGGGTTTAAGTCTGACAATCAGACATTGTCCTCAGCAGAGCCTGCATGAAGATTATACCCCACATACTGTCTGGAGGAATGATAAAATGACTTTATCTACACTTAAACCTACAAAGCTGACATGATTATTGTATTATAGAAACTTCTGCAGCCTCTTTGTGATCAGAAATTAGCAACAGTCCTTACTGGTTACATACGTTTGTGTTTGGTCAGTTTAGGATCTTGTTGCGCTCAGTTGTACAAACCCTCAGTGTTTTGGTTTTATTAATCATTGTTTCAAAGCAGTGTTAATTTTGTCGTCTTATTATTTTCATCATAGTTTTCGTCACCAACCTTTTTTCCCCAGACAAAAACTAGACTATAACTAACAAAGAACAAGTGCACAAAAACAAAATTAACTGACATTTTTGTCCACAAATAAAAGCTAGACTGAAATGTTTGACAGAGACTTTATCCAATCAGACCTAATTTCATCATGTAGAAAGTAGGGACAAGTTAGGAATCACAGCTACTTTGGTTGTGTGGAAAGGTTGGATGAGTTAAGAGGGACTTCCAATCACAACTGCCTTAGCTTCATGGTGGCAGGATCCAAGTGTAAAACATGACTTCAGAAATTTAAGGAAACAAAAAAAAAAGCCTTACACTTTACACTTCATATTTTAGTCAACTAAATTTACCGTAGATTTCATCAACTAAAATGTTGTGAAATTTCATCAACTAAAACTAGGCTAGAATTAAAACAATTTAGATGACTAAATTATGACTAAAACTGAAAGATATTTTAGGCCAAAAACTAAAACTAAATTTAAAAGTTCTGTCAAAATTAATGTTGTTTCAAAGAACACTTATATGTAAGAAAATAAACCAAGCTAACACAAACATATCTATGGACAACCATGGCGTCAATTTCAAATCACCAGTGTACACGGTCACCAGTTTAATTTGTACTCTTAACTTATGTCCCTGTTCCCCGACTTCTGAAGCAGGATCCATCTGTCATCAGCTGGATGAACTGTCAAGTTTGTGTCTGTGCACATTGTTCTGATGTTGATGGTTTTGTTTTATCAGTTTGCCTCTGAAACTTTATTTTGTAGTTCTCTCTGTTGCTCTGATCAATCTCTCTTCTCTCCTTCGCCTCCACACTGATCCTACTCGTGATGGGCACAAGTGACGTGCTGAATCAACTCAGCGGATGTGTGGCGGCCATCAAGTGTGTGTGTAGTTATCTCCAGCTGAAGTGTTTAATCTGAGAGACGGAAAATGATACGACGCTTGGATCCCGTCATGACTTGGTGTAGGTCTTAAAGCTCTTTTAAGTAAAAATTCCTCACTTTTTCTGATGCTAAAAAAGTTATTTTTGACGTCTTGGCCAAGAAAATCACACCACCTCTGCGTAGCATAATAAAATGCTGAATTTCTAAAACATCTGCAGTAGTTAATAGAAGGTCAGATTTGGTGGAAAGAATCAAACTAGAAGATCTTTACAAATGTCGCTCTGAAAGACAAATTCCAACTTTTGTTTTGTCCTGTAGCTCAGAGAACTCCGCCTGTCCTCATAAACAGCCAGCTTTACCAGCAGTGACATCAGGTGTTGGTATTTGTTCAGTTGGAACATGATCCATTTAGAAACAGGCTTACAAGTAACAGGATCAATACATCTATTGATCATTCTTTACTCGCTCATTTAGAGGCATTTATGTCTTAAAGGATACCCAAGACATAACCTGTGAAGAAGCCTTGTGCAGTCATTTAAACCTCATTGCTATAACCAGTCTATTCTCTCTGCCCACACACCTGTAATACTCAAGGCCAGAGGTATTATGTTCAAGTGTTGTCTGTCTGTCCATTTGTACAGTCATCTGTCTAAGACATTTTTAAGGAGACAATGTGCACAAACGTCCTCTCTGACATCAGCATCAAATCTCTGGGCCTCATTTTTTATCCAATGGTTGTGAATGTGAAATCTCAGACTCACTCTGAGGGATTCTCTTCAAACTTTTCACAAACGTTCACTCTGACTCGTGGATAACCTGATTAGATTTTAAAGGGCAACAGAAAATAGTCAACGTGTTTCATGTTCATCCCTCGCTTGTGATGACTTTGGAAGAATAGAATAGAAAAGAATAAACCTTTATTCGTACACAGGGAAATTTGCAGTGTTACAGCAGCAAAGGGGACAGTATTGATAAAAAAAATAGGCTAAGTATCAAAAACAGTATGTGCATTATTATAAATATAAAGACTAGAAATATAAAAACTAAAAACTACACCATAAGTATCATTTACACATCTACAAAGTAATCGAACATGGTAATATTGCACTCAGAGTTGCCAGGTCCACTTATAATAAGGCTCTTTGGGCTTCTTTTTTTGAAAAGTTGCTTGTAAATATTGGCAGTTGTGGGTTGCGTTTTTTGGGCTTGTTGTTCCTCCAAAACCCAGGAGGGATCTAATGATCTCTACTACCAGTATAAACACAAATCAGAAGTTAAATATAGTACTATCCCCCACTCGAAACACAAATGTAAATTTTACTGTAAAAAGAGGGACAAAAATGATGTTTCCACCAAAAAGAAATCCTTATAGATAAAATTAAATGTATTTCTAGTGTACCTATTACTGTATTATACCATAAAAAAGCTGTAAAGGATCAACATAAAACTTAGATAAAAGCCTGACTGTGCCTGTTTGTTTTCCTTGATTTTTGTAACCAGAGTTATAAAAAACAGTAGCCTTTCCCTTCACTTCTGTATAAAGAAAAGGATGTTTCATCTCCGAATAAAAGGATTTTGTATAAGTGAATTAAGAGTCAAATTAGAAAAATGTCATTGTGAAACTGAAATGTAATGTAGATGAAAATTAAAACACTCTTTATGTAGATTCCTCTTTTAAAAAAAAAAAAAAAAAAAAAGGAGCAAACAGCAATAGCTGGAGGTTGCTCGATTTGGACATGTTTTTATCGACCTGGTTGCTTATTTCAGTCAAAATCTGGCAACACTTATTACACGTGGGGAGAATTGCAGTTTATGGTGAGTACGTGTATATGGTCTATTGGGAGCAGTGCTGGTTGTAGAGTCTAACAGCCCCCTGAAAGACTACAATGGCTCAAAGTATCAAGTGCTTCTACCTAAAGGTTAACTAGTTTGACCATCAACCATTTTATATGAATTTTATATGAATTTCCACATGAATTCATATAAAACAGAAAAACATCAAACATAGTTGGACGATGATTTCTGTCTTCCCTTCAAACCCACACAGACACACTCTGCTTATTGATACGCTCCATTACTGCAGCAGATCTTTTAGTATTCCAAATGTGTGTCTGGTGACTGGTCTTATTAACAATGACGCCCACAGGGCGCACACAGGCAGGATTTCTCCACCAGTCCTTTATCACCTGTTGAGAGAGCCACTGAGCGTGGGCGCTGTGAAATAAACAGCGGTATGTGCCCACCTGCTGCTGAGCCCCAGTGGCCATCATCTCACTGACAGAATAAGACATCACAGCAGCCTTCTGAGAGCAAAGCAGAGAGGAGGTGGAAGACCTTCAGAAGCTACAGGGAAATCATGATAGGATTGTTATGAAGTGATCAATCACAGCTTTTCAGAGCCACATTTTTGTGCTCAGAGGATAAAATAAACGAACTCTAGGTCGTTTTTGCTCGAAACCTTGGTTCTTTTGTTATGGCCTAAAGCACAGTTCAGCTTTGAGCTTTGATGGGAAAACTAGCAATATGACTGTGACATCCAGCTGTAACCAGGGGTGAAAGTAGGCCAGTACGGCCAGATGCTGCATGCCACCAAAAGATTCAGCACCAGTATGGAGGACCAGGAAGAGGAAGTAGCAGCTGTGTATAGAGAGCAATATTCAGAATCGGTTACACAGTTTTGTATTGCAAGTTATTTGTTCACATTTTCTTTTTTTTTCTGTGTGAGTTTGCTGCACTTGTTAGCTCCACAAGTATTGCTACAGCTTTCACACCAGGTGCATGAATGTTCTGTGGCTTCAGCACATCTCCCTGCTGTCACAACTCTATTTCTCCATATATGTGACCCCAACAATGAACTTATATTGAAATTTTAGGAAGAACTACTGTAAATCTCCCTACAAGGAACTTCATTCACTACTTATCTGACCTGAGAATTCTGCAGAATGAAAGCACTCTGACAAACAAGGGAAGCTCCATTGCAACAAACTGTAAAGCACTGTGTATTCAGACACCTTTCCATCAGAGCCAGCATTAACTTCTTCAACAATTTGAGCAACAGTAGCTCATCTGGACCACATGGGCCAGTCTTTGTTCCCTACGTGCATCAATCAATCAATCAGTCAATCTTTATTTGTATATTTGGCCCTTGTCACACTCTCTTAAATCCTTACACTTGCCCATTTTTCCTGCTTCTAACATCAACTTTGAGGACAAAATGTTCTCTTGCTGCCTGATATATCCTCCCCACTCACAGGTGCTTTGATGAATAGTTAATCAGTGTTATTTCAGTGGTTATAATGTTGTGTCTGATCAGTGTATATAGATGTATATTTGTTTTCTGGCACAAACCTCCAGTCTCCAACACTGCTACATTACAGGAAAATGAATTTCTAATTAATAATATCTTGTCGTGATGACAAATAGCACTGTTTCATGAAATAAATAAATAAATAAATAAACATAAAAGTAGTACTGTCAAGAATTGAAAAGTACCACCCCCTGGTTGTATCACACTGGATCTTTTTATTCCATTTATCAAGTCACACCAATAAGTCTGCTGACCTGAGTCACATTTCTCACGCACACATCACACGCCAAAAACCTCAGGGGTTGGAAGTCAACTCATTTCAACTGCAAACAGCACATGTGTATTTTCAAAAATATAAAAGAAAAATAGTCATATTTACCCTGTTTCAGCAGAAATAATCCACACCAATAAAATATGTCACAGACAAGATCGATGCAGTTCACTTGAGCTGCCCCTGCAATTCCTTAAATGCCCACTTGGGGCTGTCCACTGAAGTACTGGAGGTCACATGCACAGCCAATGATAAAATGCTCTTTTTTATTTTACAATGGGAATAAACATGCTTGTTGTCGCTGTTAGGCACAAACCTCATATCTCTATGATTGCTGCTTTTCAGGAAATGAAAGAAATGCTTGAGTACTGAATGAATTACCATTTTGATGAGAAATTATTACTTTGTTATACTTTTAATTGGTTAGGATTTTTTAGAACCCACACATTAGCATGGAAGGTGACCAATAGTACTTTTATATAAAACATTAAATAGAAAAAAATGGAGATAAGATGTTTTTGTCTGACAATGACATGATCCTAGTTAAACGTGGTCCCTTCATCTCCTGTGTGTTTTAAATTTATGTCGGATAAGCTTTGCACAGTTGCATGTCTGATATGACTGCTAACCAGCTTGGTGTTGTCAAGTGGCTTCTGACCAATATTAGCTCCATCTGTATGTGTCCTACCGGGAAGACGCCCAGCCCTCATCTTCGTGTTCAGACACAAAACAAGAGCAAACTCCATTAAGTTGCTTAATATGTATATATTTTTTTATATTTTATTTTCAAAGAATATGCAAAGTATAAAATATATAACAAAAGAAAGAGATAGGAAAATAAAATAAAGAAGACAACAACACAAAAAAGAGCTGCCAGATAAAGCTACCAGTACAACTTAAATGAATGAAGTATCGTTAATGAATACATGGTCAGATGTCATTGAAATGCCTATAAAGCATTTATATATACATAAATTAAAAAACAAACAAACAAACAAACAAACAAACAAACAGTTATTTGTTTTTCAGATATTCAATGAACGGGCCCCATATGTCCAGGAATTTGTTTTGAGTTTTTGATTGTAGAAGCGAATCCTCTCCATTTGGACAGTTATTATCCTTTCGTTGAGCCATCTCTGAAAGCAGGGGGGAGTGGGAGCTTTCCAAACCAGAAGAATCATCTTCTTTGCAGCAACTGTGCCAAGCATCAGTGCTTACTGTATCTCAGGTGAGTATCTAAGGGCAGTCTCTGAACACCCGAAGAGTGCCAGCTCTGGGTCAGGGGCAATGTCCAAGCCATAGGCCTTGCCAAACCACTGAAAAATCTCACACCAAAATGTATCAAGTTGCTTAATATTGAATGAATGTTTATGATTGAAGAAATCTAACACTTTCTTCTTCATACTCTGGACCTTAAAACAGTTCAGATGGAGCAAATAAGCACAATTTAAGCAATTTGCCAACACGATTAGTCCCTCTTTATTCATCTGTAAAGCAAAAAACTTTTTGTTCTGCTGTGGGCCAAATCTAAATTTGCCTTTTTTTTAAATTGCTGAGGGGAGAATAATAATGGCCAATTTGTTGCAGTTAGCCTTCAAGCCATAGCTTGGGCACCCCAACCAACCGTTAGTCCTGTAAAAAGACAGCTGCACAAAGACAGCAAAAGAAAAGATGAGAAATGCCTAAAAAGTGAAAATCATTTAATTAGTCCAGGTTTAGCTGACAAAGGAGCCATATGAATCAGCAATAATCATGAACAAAGGAGTGCCATGAGTCCTCCTCCTCAGCAGACAGCTTCACTCTGCTGATTGTGCTCTTATATGAAGGTGAGCGGAAATCTGCACATTTGAGGTCACTGCTGGTGACTGTTGAATGCTCGCTCCCTGTATTGAATTTTTAATCAGTTATCCAACAGAAGGTGATCACAATCCTCTGCTGAAAAGGTGTTTGTTTAACACAAGTGAAGTTTAAATCCTCACGTGCCTCCAGTGCTTAGCTGCCACTTAACCAAACATGCCTGTTTGTTTCTGGCTGATTTACTTACTCAATCGCATTCAGTCGCCACATCTGTGAAGCGCAGCAGTCCAACAAATTTAATACAACTGATTACAGTGATTAAAAAGTGATTTGGAGGTTGATTGAGAATCAGCTTTCTTTTTTGAATTGTCACTAAGTGCATTTTTTCTCTTGTATTGCGACTTTGAGGTCTTTCTTCTCATGAATATAAGTTTTATTTCCCAACTTTTATATGAACATAATTAAAAGTTGATACAAAATGTGTAAAGGCTGTACTTTTCCAGCTCTGGATACTGCTGGGTTTTAGTCATGAAGACAATCCTCAGTCAGTGTTTGTGAGTTTGACCCGAGACGACAGGTGAATGCAATTAACCAGCTGCTGAAACTCGCTCTGCTGTGGACTCTGAGGACCGGATTTGAGGAGAAATGCTCCACACCATATGCACACTGCAGTTGTTGGGAGCTGGGTTGAAATTTGGGTCATGCAGACGCTAAACAGCAGATGCAGTAGTGATAAAAAAAAAAAAGCTCTTTCTCACTTGTGTAATGGTATGATGATGTTCTGTGGTTTACAGTGTTATTTAACTTGAAATATTATCGGCTGGTTGCAAGCTAACTAAAGTTCGAAGATAGAGAACATGCCGTGAGTGTTATTATTATTACCTACCTTTTTAGTCTGGCTTTTAGCTGATTATATTCATTATTATTATTTCTCATCATCTTTTTTACTTACAGTTCAGATTTATTATTCAGAGTTCTACTCTCAGTTAACTGCTTTTCTTTTTATGATCCTATTTTAGCAGATTTTATTACGCATCTGGTGTTAGGCTATCTCATTTCACCATATTATTTATTTAAATGTTATTTTATTAATTGATTTATTTATTCACTTACTTTTCCCTTTGGTATTTTTATTTAATTTCTTACCATGATTTTTAATTATCATTTTAGTTTTAGCTCCTCTGTTTCCTCATTTTTAATTCAAGATAGCATTTCCTCAGTCCTGTAATTCTGTTTTCTGTCAGAATTTCCATTTTATGTCTTTGTGTGTTTGAGTAAGTGTGTGTGTGTGTTGTATGTGGTTTGTGAGGGGTGGGGGGGGGTCTTATATTTTCATTTTATGCAATTTTCTACTTTTATTTCATTTATTGTTATTTAATTTAATTTTATTTCTTATGTAAAGCACTTTGCGCTAGAAAATCCTGCATGGAAAGTGCTATACAAATAAAGTTTGATTGATTGATTGATTGATTGATTCTCTTATTCTTGGTGTGTGCATAACAAAGAGCATTAATGGAGCATAGCGTTAGTTCTGAGTACGAGTCAAGATTGTTATCATGCTAACATCCCATTACTAAACAGCTGATCAAAAGCCAGGTCATCACTACTGACAGCCAGCTGGTTGCCTATAAGTTGCCATTGGCTTAATGCACTAAGACTGCCTTAATCAAGCTGTTCTGGCCTGCCTACTCTTTGCTGCTCCCGCTGTGAGCCACTTTGCAACCCTCCTACAGCCCAGCTTCTCCTTTATGCCATTTTCTGACTTAATCAGTGTCTTGCTGACAGTATACTCTTGGGGGATTTTGCTGCTTATCTCTCTGCCTTATGCTTTCCTTAGACTTATTTGGTTTTACGTAAAGGCACCACATGAGGCTCCATTATGTTAACACCATGAGACATTCATGAGACATACACATTAATTCCCCAAAATCTGTAATATCTGTGCAGATTCATGCTGCCCTACAGTGTGTGCCCCCATATACACACAAAAGCAGAGACACTCACTAACAGCGCTACAGTCTCCCACTGAGTGAAAAGGGATGATCACTCATTTCCCCCATTCCCCCCATTTTTTCACATTCACAGTGGAGGTGAAACATCACAGGGGTGAAAATATTTTGCCTTAAAATGGCAGTGTGAAATGAGCTCTTGTAGGCGCAAGGAGGGCAGGACTGTGTGCTGTTCCTGCTTAGGGCCTCTGCAAAAGCATGGGGGGGGGGGAGCCCCTGTCAGAGCAACAGTGCCAAGTTCAAACATTTGCTATAAAGTAATAATTGCAATGAGCTACATCTAAATAACTGCAGATAAAGCTGAATCTAAATAACTGCTCTGGTGTCTTTTCTTGAGTAAGTAGTCCTGACTGAAAAGGATTTTTCTTATATGTAATTTCACTTTTTATTCATTTGTTCCCAGTGGGGCAATTAGCTGTGCAGTTGTAGGAGCAGAACATAGAATATACCTAAAAATTTCACACACACACATAAACTCAAAAAAGTTTTGCAGGGAAAAAAATCAATCTGAATATTCAGTTAATAGCATAAAATGTAATTAAGAAAGGTCAATTGTGAGGGAAAAAAAAGATAAAAAATAGATAAAAAATACAAAATACAAAGAAGAAAATATGAGAAAGAAAAGACTGAATAAATAGAAGCCCTGAATTTAAGACAGGACAGTTGCAGATACACTAGATGACCTTTCCCTATTGGACTTTAGCAGGGAGACGGCAGAAGGTACAAATGAATGTTTATGTCTGTTAGTTTTTGCAGGTGGAAGTCTGAGTAGTAATATGCAATGTTTCTATCCATCAGATTTCCCTTTGAGTAAATGGAGCAAGAGACAAACAGGCTTTATGAGGAATATTTACAGCACCATGAAACAAAGAATTAAGACAGTTCTAAAGACAGCAAGGACTCCAACTTGGTACCAGCAATGAATAATAAAGTAACTGGCAAGTTTTAATCCAGATGTATGATAAAAAATACACTGCCTGGCCAAAAAAAAAGTCGCCACCTGGATTTAACTAAGCAAATAGTGACAAGCCTCCTATTGGATAATTACTGCATGGGCAATTATCCTTCAGCTGGTGACAAGTTATTTAACCCCAGCTGATGCAATGAGTAGCTTCTCATTTTTAAAACAATCATGTCAAAAGACACATCCTGTGGTCATCAAAAAGATGTTAGTCTGTTCAAGAAGGGTCAAATCATTGGCATGCATCAAGCAGAAAAAAAAAATCTAAGGAGATTGCAGAAACTACTAAATTTGTGTTAAGAACTGTCCAACGCATTATTAAAAGCTGGAAGGATAGTGGGGAACCATCATCTTCGAGGAAGAAATGCAGTCAGAAAAAAATCCTGGGTGATCGTGATTGGCGATCTCTTAAATGTTTGGCCAAATCAAATAAAAGAAAAACAACAGTAGAACTCTGTTTAGGTATGTTTGATAGTGAAAGTAAGAGCATTTCCGCATGCGCAATGCAACGAGAACTCAAGGGACTGGGACTGAACAGCTGTGTAGTCTTAAGAAAATCACTAATCAGTAAGGCTAACCAGAAAAAAAGGCTTCAGGTTGCTAGGGAACATAAAGATTGGACTCTGGAGGACTGGAAGAAGGTCATGTGGTTGGATGAGTCCAGATTTACCCTGTTCCAGAGTGATAGGTGCATCAGGGTAAGAAGAGAGGTAGGTGAAGTGATGCACCCATCATGTCTTGTGCCTACTGTACAAGCCTGTGGGGGCAGTGCTATGATCTGGGGTTGCTGCAGCTGGTCAGGTCAAGGTTCAGCAACATTATGGCCCAAAGAATGAGGTCATCTGACTACCTGAATATACTGAATGACCAGGTTATTCCATCAATGGATTTTTTCTGCTCTAATGGCACGGGTATATTCCAAGATGACAATGCCAGGATTCATCTGGCTCAAATTGTGAAAGACTGGTTCAGGGAGCATGAGACATCATTTTCACACATGGATTGGCCACCACAGAGTCCAGACCTTAACCCCATTGAGAATCTTTGGGATGTGCTGGAGAAGGCTTTGTGCAGTGGTCAGACTCTCCCATCATCAATACAAGATCTTGGTGAAAAAATTAATGCAACACTGGATGGAATTAAATCTTGTGACATTGCAGAAGCTTATTGAAACAATGCCACAGTGAATGCATGCTGTAATCAAAGCTAAAGGCGGTCCAACAAAATATTAGAGTGTATGACCTTTACTTTGGTGGCTACTTTTTTTTTGCCCAGGCAGTGCATTATTAAGCGTTGCATTATCATAAAAAAAAAAAAAAAAAAAAATATATATATATATATATATATATATATACATATATATATATATATATATATATATATATATATATATATATATATATATATATATATATATATATAAATATAAACAGAAAAGTTTTAGGTGATTTTGTGCTCAGAAACAAAGGCAAATACTCTTAAGTTTAACCCTCTTCAGTATACAGTAAAAAAATATCATGACAAATATTTAGTATTCTTTTCATCTTTCTGCTCTTCCTTCATTAAAAATCAATTTTAAAATCATTGCAGCCTTCAATTTCTTGCTCAAGAATTCTAAACCAGGAAGCCTTTGCATATTTAAATCAGAGAGGACTCCTTGTGGTATTAAAACGTTGGATTCTCATGCAGAGACCTTTCCATGTTATTTAAATTCAAGCACAGCATCATTACAGCAAAGCCATTTAACACAATGAATTTAGCATTTCAGCAGAATAATAAGTGCAGTCATTAGGGAACTTTACATCTGTCATGTCCAGCCTCAGCAGCACTGGAACAAAAAGGCCTCCTTAATGAGAAACATTTATGTAAAAAGGTCAATAGGGGCACTGCAGTACGTCTGTGCTTAAAACCATTAAATGACACATTTGTGTGAGCTGTCCAAAGCACCCTCAATGAAGTTCAGTCAGATGGAAGCATTAGTACATTGTGCAAGAAAAAGCCACATCTAATGTAGAATTGAAGCAGTGGACTTGAATCACTGCTCTGACATTCACAGAGCGGCTAATCTGAAGTCTTGGCTGCATATAGCTACATTAGTTTCTAATGTCAATACCAATGGCACTAATTAGTCAACCTAAGAGTGTCCTCATCCAAAATAATGAACTTCACTGTTAGGGAGTTTGTACCTGTTTCTCTGTCTGTGTGGAGCATATTGGTTCGAACAGTGACATTTTCATCAGGGACAGTTTTAGCAAATTTGGAGACCCAGCCAAAGGGCAAGACAAGGTCCAATCACAGAGAGTGTTAAAGGGATAGTTCGAGGGTTTTGAAGCGGGCTTGTATGAGGATCATGTCAATAGGCACAGTGATCAGCTCTGTGTCTGGACAGAAGAGCTGGCACAGAAGCTAGGACCAGTAATGTGTCAAATTCAGCATGAAATCACCCTACCTTTGTTGTCTTGTGGCTTGTTTTCTCCTAATACTCTCTGAGTTATGCTGATTTTGGACATTTCTGCAGTAATGTACAGATATAGCTTTCATGCCAGTTCATTCTGTACATAGTTAGAGCTGATCTCCCTCACTGCAGCCATTGTTTATGCTATTAACAAAATATTTAACCTACAGTATAAAAAAGTTCTCCATCCATCCATTATTACACTGCTTTATCCCTTTTCGGGCCGCTGGGGGCTGGAGCCTATTCAAGCTGTAATTGGAGGAGAGGAGGGAGTCACCCTGGACTGGTCATCACCAGTCAAAGGGCTAACAGATTAACACAGACAACCATTCAGGCTGGCACTCATGCCTATGGGCAATTCATAATAGGTCAATTTACCTGAGAAGTTGGACGTGGGAAGCGAGAATTATGTTACATCCTACTTAAACCAAAAAGTCAGGGTATCTGAGGATCGTCTGACTTCTAAGGAGAAAATTCTGACCAAAGGGGGAGTTCCCAGTGACGTATCTAATTTGCATCTCAGAAAATCCAACTTCCGAGATCAAATGGAATGCAAAGGGTCAACAATTAAGCTAATAAGCATGTTTCTTATCTGTAGGAGTGTTATGGGTTGGACTTTAATTTGAAGAGCAAACCCATGCATGCACAGGGAGAACATACAAACTCCACACAGAAAGAGCCCCCACCTAAGAAACTGGTAGAAAAGAGAAGACACCAAAGAAAATGTACTGAGGAAAAAGGATTAATCAGACAAAGAAAGTGGCCACAAGTCATGTTATACAAGGATCTGGTCATTTTTTTTAAGATTAAAAAAACACACCGATCTAATTAAGTTAATTAGCTATATTTCTTCCAAGTCCATGGCCTAGTGGTTGGGGACCCTTGGTCTATGGCAATGTTCTCAAACAGTGGGGTGCAATCCCCAAGGAGGCGTGGCCACACCACATGCACTGTGATTGGCTACTTGCCATGACAGAGTTGGGATTCATAAGAGACATTGTTGGCTGTACAACAACAGGTTTCTGTTTCCTTTTTAATCAATCAATCAAACTTTATAAATCACTTTTCATACAAACCAAAATGTAGCATTAAGTGCTGCTGATTCAAAACACAAACATATGTGTCAGGAGATATAAAATAACATACAAAACCCCACCCACCCTCCAAATCCACATTTAACACACACAAACACACACAAAGACTAACTCTTCAGACAACAGATGACTTTTTAGTAAAAGTTGTTAATGATTGAAATTTTTGTTTTTGAAATTAGATTCTGACTTTGAATGTTTTATTTGAGTTATGAAAGACATACAAGGTATATGAGTAGTCACTTTTAGCTTTTCATGATAGAATGGGGGTCAGTATATTAATTATAATTATGTGTGGATATAAAAAAATGAATAAATGCTATCTATGTCTGTGTTTCCAAAGTGATACTTCATAAAAAGATAGTATTCATATATTTGGATATATTTAGAAAAGTCCTGACTTCACCCTTTAAGTAACTTTGTGGCATGGGGTCGGGGTGGGGGGTTATGATAAATGTTTGATCTTGATGGGGGAGACAACAGAAGGTAATTGAGGACCACGGGTCTATAGTGATGCATTTCCCCTCTTGTGAATCAAACAGTGTTCTTGTGCCTTTAAAATGATGGTTGAAGTCAAACTGCAGACTTGTCCACATTCATAAAACACCACACCACTCTATCAAAGGTAACCCAAAGACATGTACTTTGTATTTGTCCCTCACCCTCGATGTCTCTTCGTCCTGAAGCCCTTTGGAGCACAAGTCCTATAGCACTGCCCTATGCTGACACAGATTTCAATAAATCTTTTTCCTTTTTCATAGATCCATTACTGAATGAGTTTCTCTCCAAGAAGCTATAATACATTGCAAATCGGCCTTGACTGTAATACAGAAAATAGAAGGTATCAGTGGTCCAATTAAGGGTTACATTTACTGCTGTTTCCTTTGAACCATATATAAGTTAAAAGCTGTTAATTATGAAAACTGCTCAACATTCATTGCATACCATCACCGTCCGGCACAAACCTCCGATATCCACAACTGCCACTTTTCGGGAAATAAAAAACTGAATACTACTACAGAGTCAATATTGTATTGACTTGTATTGATAATTATATATTTTTTGTACTTTAATTTGATTAAGTAAAATAAATAAAACCCACTCACCAACACGGAAGGTGACTAATAACGCTGTTTCATGAAAAAAATGAAACCCATAAAGAATGGAGGTGGGAGGTTTGTGCCCGACAGCGATGATATGCACCTTATTAGTTTAATAAAAATGAAAAACAGCATTTCTGTCATTACTTTAACACTTCTATATTACTTCACACTCAGTCAACATCAAAACCCATTCCAGAGAAACTCCATTAAACTCCTGCTCATTAATTACCATTTGACTGGAGTGGGTTCATGAGTTGAGTTCATTTCTGCTTAAGAGGATTTTGGAGTACACTATAATTAAATGCACTCGGCCTCCCTTTTCAAAAATGCTTCAAATGGTGCATATAAAGCATACAGTTGTGTGACATGCTATATTTCTGTAAAAGCACACAGACAGCCCTATAAAGACCAGAAGAGAACACTGTTTTGATAGACTCAATGTATATAGGGTATTGAAAAGCCTTTATGAGACAGATGCAGTGAATCTAGCTCCTATTTCAGTTAGCATATGAAAGCTTCTTTTGATTTGCATTCATTAGAGAGAGCAATGGTGCCCGACCTTTTCCCTAGGAGCCCCCCAGTTGTATCTAAGAAGAACTGAGACCCTGTAGGGTCCTTCAAGAAAAATATTGATACATTGCTGTGCAAAATGAACACCAATGTGAACTGTTTTTATGGATAAAATCAAGATAAAATGGGCTTAGACATACAATCTTATGTAAAGAATATTAAAGAAAGTATTCCCTTTGTGTGTTTTCATTGTCTTAGATAATATACTGTATATGGACCAAATTATGATGACCTCAAAGCTGACACTCGCACTCCTCCTCCCAAGACCCTCTGGAGCACCCCTTGGAGAGGTCCCGATCCCTGGTTGGGAACCAAATGAATAGAATATTTGATTTTTATCTTGAGGGACACCTTGCAGTAAATGAGGGCCCCTACAGTGCAGCTCACAGTATTTTCAAAGAGACTGTTCATGTGCAGTAAAATTAACTGAAGTATTCAGAACAATCATGTGCCATACACTCCAGTGACTCAGTTTGATTCATAAAATATGCCTAACTGAAACAGGACATATGCCTTTCTGAAAAAAAGTGAATGTAGACGAAACCCATCTCATAGTCATTGGCAGTGATCATCAACAGGCAGCCCACTGACCGCAGGCCCTCCCTGGCTGGCCCCCAGAATATTATAAGTTTCAGGAAATATGAGGGAGAAAAATTTGCCGTGCTTCTAAGGGTATCTTTTTGTCATTATATTCCTATAAATATGAACACAGCCCCCAAAACAAATGGGATTGAAACAATTTAACATGTATGACTCCATGTTTCACCTGACACCTGACAGCCATTTGAAGCCAGTATTTAACCAAGTAGATGAGTATATTTACAGTCAAATCCAGTGATTGAAAACATGACAGCCCCTGAAAGAAGAAGCCAATATATCTTAATTGCTCCATATTCCATTGCAGTAGCATCGGCGATAGGGACTGATCTCCCTTCTATAGGCCAAGATACACATAAAATATAAACTAATAATGTGTGAGCTAAACAGAAATATTTCTATTAATTCTTTAATAATATCTGCCCCTATAAACATCTGTCAAGCAAAAGAATGGCCCTTGTACAAATGTAGTTGATAACCCCTGGCTTAGGGTATAATAAAGGCCAATATTCATCATGTCACTTCAGTTTCATTAAAAATAGAGTAAAACTCACAGACTGACATCCATGTGTTGCAAGTTACAATAATGCAACCGACTTTGCTGTGCTTAGTCTCTCCTAAATTTTTGGAATCACTGCTCTGTAGGGCTTCAGTAGTGCTGTGTTGGTGAAATAATGCCAGAACATATGCACATACCTGGGCTCCAACCAGCATGAAACAGACCAAACTGTTTTCCAGAACATGGTAAAGCTTTGAGTATTTACACATAAAGCTAGTTACAGATTGAGCCGTTTTCTTAGCTCACTCAGGACTGAGAGGCAGCTTTGACAGGTTAAGCACAACAATTGTTTGCTTGTTCATCAGCATGGTTATCTTAACATAGCTTTCCTGTTGTTGGCTTTCACTTTCCCTGAGTGCTGCCATGTGAGGTAAGCCGTATTTTTACAGTATTTTATTCTGATGCATCATTCTCGTGTGTCATGTCCATCTCTTATGCCGCTTTCAGAGCTCAAAGAAAGTCAGCACAATGGATTTAAATGCTGTTGTTGCTTTCCTTTTGTCCCTCTCCTATGCTACCATGTATGGAACCAAAAGCTTTATTAAATGTTGAAATTTATGTATTAAAAAAGACTGATTCTTTGTGGCCATAAATTGATATACTATCGCCATACCAAATATCCCAATACTATAATGTATCTATCCCCGCCCCACCCCCCACCCCTTAGACAAATGCAAATAAAAAAGAGCTTGAGCAAACAGTAAAAATGTAAAAGATTTAATATCTCAAAGTGCAGACATTTGAACTGTCCACTGAGCTATCTGCAAGGTTTTTGAAGTTAAGAAAAAAAAATATTCAAGAACACACTGACTTCCTTGCTTTCCATTACTGCAAAAGCCAAAAAAATGCTGCAGTGAGTAAAATGCAGCTACAGAACCTTAACAACAGTGTCCCCCTAAACAATCAATACAATCAGGATATCGAATATGCCATAAACTAAATGTTTGATATCAAACTTACTTGCATCTTGACTGCACAATGCTGAAGACACAAGTTCATTATCGTAGAAAAAATGTTGACAACTGATGCAGGATTTTCATTTAAAAGCTCTTTTGTACACGTTAATTACCTCTCAGCATGAGGGTGCGTCTCCCTGCTGACACAATCATGCACAGCACTGCATTAATAACAGCCTACATGTCAATTTTCACATCAGGCACAACCCATCAATGCTCCTCTAGCTTCACATTGAACTGATTAAACCTTAGAAGTGCATTCATGTAATGCTTATACAAACGGCAGCTCTCTATGCATTGTGCAACATGGGTAAATGCAGTTACCAGAGAGCTAATATAACACAAGGATAAAAGCCAATCAGCCCATCCATGTTCTCCTTGAGAATACTACACCGTGTTATTTTACACTTTGGCAAAAAGAGTTGGCCCTTGCATAATGCAATTCATAAGATTATGCAGCCATGACAACTGTGACAATTTCAAACTCTGTCAAGATTACAGATTTACTGTACACCAGAAACACAGATGTGTGATTAGAGTTAATGGGATTATGTAATGCTTCATCTTTTTGGAGCATCCTCACTAGATTAGGATAAAATGTAGCAAGAATCTGACTTACTGGCTTAATACACAAACACACCAACATCATAGCCTACCTAATGTATTATTTGATCTCTGTCATAGGATATCATGATACATATTAAACTGAACAACACTGGATTCGATGATGTGATAGAGTTACAACACGGCAACTAATCCTGTTAATCCAATCAACTCAGATCACAGCTTTACGGTAAAACCAAACAGATCAAACAGGAACAATTAGATTAAATAAGGCAAGTCAGTAATTGATAAGTAAGTATTCAATGAGCCAAAACCAAGCCTTAAACCCAAAAATGACCTATAAAAGAAGTGGCAATCATTCAGTAGTATCCTGTGATCGAACCTCCATTGCCTGTTTCTACTGCAAATGCAGCCCTTGGATTATTTCCACGACTCTCACGCTGACCATGGTTTACATATGTCTGTTCAAGCTCCCTGGTCTCTTCTTAAAAATTTTAAACTAAGGTGCCATCTCATTCATCCACGAGGTTAATTCACTTAATGGCATGCCACCATTTTCTTTAAAGGCATGATGTGGTGAATCTGCTGTCAGTGACTTTTACCCTGCTCCTCCATGTCTCTGTTCCTGCTGCTCTCTCTCTCCCGGGGAAGGAGCGTGCCTATCTGGAGCTGTGGCTCTCTGGATCACACCTGCATCTCATCTGTGTGATCAACTCTCCCCATTTAAGCCTGCTGCAGACTCGTCACCAGTGCCAGATGATTCTCGCTCATCCTTGTGGTATTGTTGGCCAGCTCTTGTATTTTGAAGATCATGGCCTTCGTTCGTGTGCTTTGCTTTTTGTACATGAAGACTCCACTAACTGCTCTCTCCTCTCCTTCAGTGTCTCCTGGAGCCACTTGCCAAAAGCTCTTACCCTCGTCTGTTAACGTCAGTGATTCACTCGCTCGTTGGTTCAATAAACCCTTGTTCGTTTGTGCACCTTTATATGGTCTCAGTCTGCTTTTGGGTCCTCCTAAAAACATTGGGGCTTGTCCCCTCACAATAGAAAGGACAAAAATAGGGAGGAAAGCTGTTAAGGGACAAAGCTAGCCTCTTTGCTCCTGCATGCTTTGTGCAGTGTAGCTGCTGCCCATGCCAAGCTCGCCTGAAAGAGATGACTATTGGTCCCTTAAAACTGACCCCTGGATATAATAATATAAAAATAATGATAATTACATTACTGCAACCAGGCAGATAATAAAGTACTACTTAATATTGTTTTGATCCCATAGAGTCCCTTTCTGTGCTCAAGCAAAGCACAGGTGAACATTTTACATCATCTCTACAGCAGGTCAAACAGGACTTGACAACATCAACTGATTTAAAAACTTGCAACTGTAACTTCCCAGAAATAAGTCCAGCTCATTCAAGCAGGATAATTTATCCATTTTAAAGCTGCTTTTTACTTTCGTATCACTGACAGTTTCTCTGCAAACACGTCTACAGGTGTTACCATGCCATCTGGTGTCCTCTATGGTCCATTGTGGACACCAGGAAGTGTTAAAAGCTCCACTTGACTAATATATTATAATCGTTCAGAAGACATTTGACCTCATCTATCAGGGAATGACACATAGTGGCCACGGTTACAAGATGTTTTTTAATTTGGATTTAAGTATTCAGAATTGAATAATTTTTGTGTTCACATGGAAATAGAAAAGGTTTAAATGGAAAACAAACATTTATTTTCCTTTATTCCATACCACTTAAGGTCTGGGGGCTGGGAATGGTTCTGATTGGACAGGGGGCGGATGTAGTGACATATTTACGTCTACCGGGAGAAAACAAACTCCAGTTCAGCTTCTCCAACGCCTCTGTCAGGGAAACCTCGCCCAAGTTGGACACTACAACTTTAAAAAGGTCTGCATTTTTATGCTTCCACCCATCCACTCTTTTCATTATCTCCAAATCCTCTAAGGCTCTAATTAAATAAATTGCCTTGGCTCGAATCCAACGCTTGCTTCGGGCGGCCGTCCTGATCCCATCAGTGAACAATATGTGTGCCATCGCAACAGGACAAGGGAACGGGCATGCGCAGAATGACCGGAATTAATTTAAAGCGGAGTGAACATATACATGATAGAGGAATTATTCAATTCGGATTTAAAATCAGAATAAACCAGCCACCTACTTTTTTAAGTTTAATTTGGAATGGTCATTTTCATCCGGAATTAGGTGTTTACATTTTGAATCTTTTTAAAGTGGATTTAAGTTCTGAATTAAAGGGGAATTAAAGCTCTCATGTAAACGTAGCCATTGAGGCAGGTTACTCTGCTAACTTCCTTCCCATAATGCTTAGCGCCACTTGTACTCATATCAATGCTGGCCATGATGTAATGACATAATACATGCCTTTTATTATATCTGGGTGTTCATCTGGGCAGTTATCAGTTTCCTTCCTTTCTACCACATGGCATCATTTTACTCATATGAGTATGAGTGTTAGTATTTGACACTGCAAAAAAAATTATAATGCATTAGAATTAATGTTGCTGCTAATTACTGACATATGACAGTAAATAATATTTCAACAAAAGAAAATCACTTTGCATGTAATGCATTGAAAGTAATTTAATTTTCTGTTTGTACTTCATAGCATCATAGTGGCATTGTGACAAAAACCTTGCTTTTTAAGTGTTAAAATCCTTAAAATGTATGGGTATTTGATGTGTAGGATTACGACTTGGCTTAAATATCAAGCCTAAAAAAGTTGGAAATAATATCAATATATAGTATTTTTATAGCTACCTGAAGAAAAGCACTTTTTTGGGCTTGGTGAGATGAATGTGTCTTTGACACTGTGCAAAAACAAACAAACAAACAAAAAAAAACTCTAAAAATCAGTGTTGCTGCCAATCATCACTTTACATTTGGTGTACTCATTTTTTTTTATTTTATTTTTTTTTTTTTTTTAACATCAGAAACATGGAGAAAGAAAAACATGGTGCTATCAGGATGAAAAACTGGCATTCAAAGGGTTAATATATTTAAAAATAATTAGCATTTCATATCAATAATTAGGTCAGATGTAGGCAGAAAACCTTGGCTCAGTGAAAGCAGATATAACATTAATGAGATTTTTTGTCCAGCTTGCCTTTAAAAAACATTTTTTTTTGTGCTCAGCGGTATGAGTGTGGCTAATATTAGACCCAGCCCCAAGGGTTGGAGAAATATGCTTATTAGCATTATGTGAAATATTTGTATGTTACATTTATGTAATTCATGATGCATCTGTTCATGTAAACTTTAAACAAAACCGGATTTCAGACAGACAGCTCTGCATATCACACTGTACCAAGCCCTGCAGTTGTTTAAGTGTCAGGATAAATAGGAAAATAGAAGCAGAGGTTAACACAGGTCACAGGCTGGAAGTTGTGCCTGCTGAGAGGGTCTGTAGATTACATCATTAATCCTGTCTAAATCTACTTTAATCCTCTCTTTCTGTCATTATATTTAGGGACCCAGAGGGTCCTCAGAGACCGAAAGGCTTGGAAGGACAAGAACCTAAGGACATACAAATGCACATGCAGATAATTCAGATTTAATTAAAATGAAAAGATATCTGATGAACTGTTCGCATTATGTACACAGTGGATCAGCACGCAGGCTAGGAGAGCAAAACCACTTCAGTTATTCAACCTTCATCTGTTCAAGGGATCAATGGGTTCTTTGTACTGTGGCACATATGTTATATTATGGTCCTTATAACATGAATTGTTATGAGTAACACGTAACAATTCACAGGGACCAATGGTTAATAAACTTGTGTGGTGCTTTCCTGATTATCTAACTATTCAAAGTGCCTTCTACGCTCACTTTGACACCACATTCACATACTGATGGCTTGCTGTGTAAAATGTCTGCCAGTTTGTCAGTTGTATTTAGACACCACTGACACAGCAGTGAGAAGGATTTGGGATTACCCAAGGACACATATACATGTGACGGCAGAAGATGGGATGGACTGATGACCTACTCTAGCATTTGTCCACTGTAGCTCGAAATGGAAATAAAATTATCACAAGGTCCAAAAAAAAAAAAAAAAAACACTTTTACAAACTCATTAGAAATAATCATTTTCAGGTTTCCTTTGCCTCCTGCTACTTTCACACCTAATTTATCTGTAACAGGCCTCCTTGGCATCTTATTGATGTTTAGTAAAGCATGAGCGCTCCTGATCAGTGAGATGGTAAACTGGGTACACATTTACCACAGCAGAAAAATAAGAAGATCTATGCTTCCTTCTCAGGTCATTGATTAGTGTATTTACCTTCCTTTAAAGTGAGTAATCGTTTGGTCTCTGGTTAAAGACAGATAAAGGTGCGTGCTTTATGTGAGTGTGTGGGTGGGGGAACAGGCCTGAAGGAAAGGCTTAATGTGAGGTCAGTCACCAAAAAGCAGTGTGATGGCTGAATTGTGCCTGGCAAGTATTTAATGGTTACTGCACACAAAGACCCCAATCTGCTGTGTGTTCCAAGGTCATGCTCCTCCATGACTTTTTGTTCTCTTTTTACAGCAGACCACAGGCCATTAGCAGTAAAACCAAAACATGAAATTGGGGTTGTATCAGGACCAGCAGGATGTGGCCATGAAAAACAAAAGAGTTGAGAACAAAAGGCATTTCTGTCTCTTGGTTTTAATGAGAATGAGGCATGCAAAATAAAAGCCATGAAGTTTCTGTTTAAACCAATGCTATTCTTCTATGGTAAAATGGTAAATGGACTTGAGCTTATGTAACGCTTTTCTAGTCTTTGACTTTTCAAAGCTGCTTAACACCGCAGGTCACACCTACCCATTCATACCTGTTCACTCTCACAGTCACTCACTGATGGTTGGAGTTGCTATGTCAGTTGTCCATCAGTATCAATTAACACATTCACGCACTTTCATATCACACTACTGACACAACAGTGGGAGCTGCTTGGGGTTAAGTGTCTTACCCAAGGACACATCGCCATGTCACAGTCAGATCTGGGCTTGAACCTGCAACCTCCCAATCGCTGACCAAGCATACATGCATCAACGTTTTTGAGCAAGTCCCGCAATTTTAGGTATGCAGAGTCTTTGAGCTGCTGCCTGTTTCCCAGGTATTGTTGACCAACATTTAAAAAGTAATCATGAGCCAAACTGTCACAGTGCAATTGTCAACATTTAGGCCATTTTGCTTGATGTACAAGCAAGAATGGGGAAGTGACACGTTAAACTGTGTTGAAAATGGGAAATGAATGAAGCATCTCAGACAGAAAAAGAATATGTACAGCAGTATCAGGGGTACAATAAAAGCCAGAGGGTCTTTTGGACATTCGTGATTATGAACATACCCTCGCAATCTTTAAAAATGAATATATGAACCTGATTAAGGCACAATATGACCTGTTTAAATTCACTAATTATCTAAACAGCATGTCTTTTGTCTGTGTGTGAAGGTAAATGAATGGAGGACCCAAGGGATGCACAAGGAGAACATGCGAACTCCTAACGGAAAACTAAGACTGACATGGGAGTCCTTTCAGCAACTCTCTATTTGAAAGGCAGCTGCAAGAAATTTCTTGTTTTTATGCTAAAAGACTTTTGAGATCACTACACTCAGTTCTTCTTTTCCACATAATGTTCTGACTTTGTCTGTCTGTCTGTCTGCCTCTTATCTATGAATGAATTCCAGTAATGCAGCTCTGCATCGTGTACTATGGCTAAAGCCTCCCTGGTTGCATTTATTTGATTAAAAATGACTAAATTCATGTTAAAGCCAAAGACTTACATTGATCCACACAAATTCATAGAGAGATTGCAGCATCTGTTCCACACAAAGTGGCTGACCTGCATATCCACAGATGATTGGATTTCAGCATCCAAGTGTACATGAAGACATACTTCAGGCAGCTACAAGGATTTAGGGAAATCAAGAGCGTTTAAGTCCTGAGCTGTAGCTTAGTGTCAAGGTGTTAGCAGGCATCTGTTTGTAGATTTTTATTTTTAGTTGGTCTTTATTTTTAATGGGCTAAATCTCAAAGCACATCCCCCCATTAACCATGACTTCCTGTTTTTTTTTAACAGTCAAACCATAAAACGCCTAATCAAGGTCATTTTGTTAGTCTGCTGGTTAATTTAAGCACATATGAACTAAAGGGCTACACTTAAGAAGACCACTCTTACTCTTACATGAAATCATTGGATAGAAGTCCTTCGAATGTAGGGAAATCCAGCATACTTTACTTGAATTCTGCCAAATAATATATGTAGTGATGTTTCCTTCCTTTAATTAATTACCCACCATGTAGTGGTACTGTAGCTGAGGTTTCAACAAACCCAAGGGAGCCCTTTTTCTGCAGAATTTCACCTTCACGGGTCGACTTAGAAACCTTACATCTGTATAAGAGCCTCCTTTACCTCATGCAAGCCTCGCTGTGATTGTAAAAACACAAAAAGGTTTAAGTAGGCCATCATATTGATGCTGTTGGTTGCATCCAGTCTGCAGTTATTCTGCTCCCAGGCACCTCCTGTCAGCTCAGGCAGCTGCAGCAGCGAGACTGTTCATTGAATGGGAGCCCAGGGGAAGCTGCATTGACATCCAACACATCAAATGTGCCTGGAAGGCATTTCTTTACCCTTTCCGAGAGCTGGTCCTTCTGCTGATAGGAAACGCACCAGTCCCCACCTTGGAGAGGGATGGAAATAACCACACTATTGAAAAGTAAAGTTTCATTTTGTATTGAGTGAAGAAATGGAATAAAATAATCATAAACTTTGGAACTTCTTTTCTTCTTCCTTGCAAACTATTCTCTTTTATGTTCCCACCCCGCAGCCACCTTCATCACACCTCCGACCTTCAATTTTTAATCCACTGCTGCTCCTCAAACTTTTGAAGACATGAAATGCACAGCTTCTTGACTGTTAAAATTAAAGACAGTCAATACGCTGTCAACAATGATGCCCACAATATCTGACATCAATATTAAGATAGTGTTCACCTGGCGGGGCAGCAAAGTTATCACAGTATGGTAAATGGTAAAATTGTAAATGGACTTGAGCTTATATAGCTTTTTTTCTCTTTGACTACTCAAAGCAGCTTTACACCGCAAGTCACACCTACCCATTCGCTCTCACACTCACTCAGTGATGGTTAGAGTTTCTATGTCAGGTGTCCATCAGCATCAACAAACATATTTACACCCTGTCATACCCATTTACAAGCCTCCGATGCAGCAGTGGGAGCAAATTGGGGTTAAGTGTTTTGCCCAGGGACACATCGACATGTGACAGCTGGATCTTAGCTTGAAACCTGCAACCTCCCAATTACTGACCAAGTGTACCATCAGACTAAGCCACTGATGTATTTGATCCTCTGTCCTTAAAAATAGGTTATTGCAACACTAAAATAAAACTTTTGGTTTCAGTTTTACTCGAGTTATTTCTTCAGATATGCAGTCTCATAGGGAATTTTCCTCAACACTTTTTGCTTGCAGCCTCCAAACATGATCCTCTGATCAAAGCAGTTTTCCTAAGAGAATTTCTGCTGAGAGGGACATCACACTCTGCCTGCAGAAAATATATGCACTGACAGTGATGCAAATTTAATGTGAAGACCTCTGCTGCATGCATGTAGAGCACCTACACCTCAGGACCAGACACTGGCCAGGAGGAAAAAAAAAACTATATACATTTTAAATGTAAAACACAAATATTCAATTTCAGTCCATCAGTTTTGCAGATGAATTAATGATACGCTCCCCACAGCCCGTGTCTTTAAGGCAGGACCCTGGCTATTAGGGTTTAAACTGCTTTGATATATTTTGTTAGACAGATAGAGAGGAACCTCCAAGCATGAAGGCATCTGCTTTTTATTGAGGCTAAATACAGATCCAAAAGTCCAGAAAAAATGTCCCTGTTTAAAGTTCAGGAGTGTAATGTGTATTTTTTTTTTTAATTTTTTTTTTTTTTAAATCAGTCCTTGCCCTTGAGTCAGATTTTTTGGACAGCTTGTATTGCAATGAAATGGAGATAATTATGAGTCTAAGGTCCTTTTCAGCTCATACTAGCGGTTAAAAAAAAGAGTGAGAGGGCTTAAGTGTGTGTTTTTAGCTTACATTTAGTAAAAAGACAAATGAAAATGCAAAAAGCGTTGTTGCCATGTGCTGATGTCATGTTTCAGTAGTGAGCTGTAGACTCATTATTGCGTTGCATAACATTAAATACTAAACTATGATCACTGAACTTACACTTTTATGAAATCATTTGTCAAAAAAATATATTAGGTGAATGTCCAAAAAAATTCCTAAAGCACGGCCACTCAGGTAAATTATATGTGTCTCTGTTAAACAGCTTTTAATCTGATACATTAATCCAGAAAATATGAAATGGATGAAATATGATAAAATATTGACAGCATACCAGTTCACTTATCAGGTTTGTTTCCCTCTGCTCTCTCTTCATGTCTACAGCTTCGAACCCTTGGAGATGTGTCCTCATGGCTGTGGTAGTAGTCCGTGAATTACTAATTATCAAAAAAATCCCATATAGTATCCTTTATAGTTATTATATACATTTAAAAAAAAGTATATAGAAATTTACATGATTGTGTGAGTACTCAACCTCAAATTATAACAGAGTGTGACTGTGAACTACATGGTTTCATCCTCTTAAGAGCAGCTTCATTATACAATAGTCATACCTCGTACAATCCTAGACTAGCTGCCTCACTTAAATTTGTCATTTGTCATTTTAATTTTAATGTAAACAAGGTAAGAATTGACTTTTGCAGGTTCAAACTCGTCATCTACCACCAGAGCTCATACATTCTTTATTAGAAATGCTTTCAGGTCTAATTCAAGGCCTAATGTGAACCTCACACCTAGAGAACTTTCTCATCTTTTAACATATTAATGTTAAAGTTCATGTATGTTCCTTGTGTCTCAAGCAATTAAATAATACAATTAAAATTACATAAGGTTATTACCTGAGGCTGTTATTGCCTCTGTGTAATTTTTATTGCAGGGTCAACTAACCACAGCAGCTCAGTCCTTTCAGTCACAGAGCGAGACTATTCCCCATTCAATTGTGCTACACAGAAAAACAGGCATGGTAATTGCTCTGCACTGAAGGTCTTCATGAAAATTCAATATCGATGTTTTTTTTTTCCTCTTGTCACTGTATTCCTCTGGAGCACCTGTCAAAAATTGCTTTGCAGCTCTGACAATGGAACTCAATATCAACTCAAATCTCCTCTGAGTCCCTCTTAATCCATCGCTATTACCACTTTGCACTCCTTTAAGTCCCTCTGGATTGACTCACCTTTTAAAAAGCTGCATTCACTGTGAATTGATTCTCAAAGTGTGAAGTTAACAAGAGCGAAAAGAAGAAGAGGCATCAAAAGTTAACTGGAGACAGCATACATGGCTTATGCATTTGAATGAGTCAACGTGATGGGGTTCACATTCAGTTTGATACTTTTGTGATTAAACATTTGTAATTAAAAGTAGATATTTGACCCCTTTGGTATCGGCACATTGGAATAAGGATAGAGTACAAGTACACTGAAGATTAATGGTTGACTGGAGGCCATTTTCAGCCGTGTAATACCACATGAAATTGAGTTCCTGGTCCACAGATTTTACACTCATGGCTAAATATAGCTTGTTAACTAACCCTTTTTTTGAGAGAGGTTATTAATCATATGCTGTTCACAAGTGGATGAACACACATGGCTCACGACACACCCCAGCAGCTGCTGTCCCAGTTAAAAAGACAAATATGAATTCAAGTCTGCTTTAAAACAGTCTTTCCCCGGTGTGTTAACTGGACGCTCAACCAAGCTCGTGCTGCGGCTTGAATTTCATGCCTTAAACACCACCACCAACAACAAACACGTCTCTAATAATTATGGTCTGGTTATGCTTTTCTAGACTTTTAGCTGTGTCCCTATTCAGGTGTAACAACCTTCAAAAGACCTGCTGCTCAGTCTAACCTGAATTGAGACACAGCTTATGTTATTCCCTTGGAAGTTCAATTCAGTTCAACCACTTTATCCCCAAGAGGGCAATTTAAAAGGGACAGGAGTAGCACACATCCAGGATGGCATGAAGACAAAAACAAAACAAACACATCAAACAAACAAGCAAGCAAACAAAAAGGCAAATTGCATTTTACTGCATCGTAAAGTGCACAGATCTTTTAAAGTGCTATTAAGCAAAAGTGGCCATGTCAGATAAAGTGCACAGTGCGTTGTCACCTTGAAAGCTGCTCTGAACCACAGGAACACAACCAATGTCACAAAACTTAGATTTTTTTGTGAAGCTCTCAAGACTGTTTTCAGTCTCTTTTCAGCCAAGGCACTGTAGCTGCATTTCCACCAAGCAGTCCGGCGGTGTTAATTTGTCGACTAATTATTTTCGTCATAGTTTCCATCAACAACCTTTTTTCCCCTGACAAAAACTAGACTATAACTAACAAAAAACCAGTGCACATGGACAAAAACTAAAACTAAATTAACTGACATTTTCACCAACAAATAAAAAACTAGACTAAATTTACAGTAGATTTCATCGACTAAAATGTTGTGAAATTTCATCAATTTAAACTAGACTAAAATTAAAACAATTTAGATGACTAAATTATGACTAAAACTAAAAGATATTTTAAGCAAAAGACTAAAACTAAATTAAAATGTGCTGTCAAAGTTAACACAGCCCGGTTCAGTTTGGCTCGATACGGCATGCAATTGCAGGTGTTTTCACAGTTGGATCAGGAGAAAAGTTACACAAATAACTGACCTGTGCCATCCCACGTTTTGGCACTTCTCTAAAGGGATGCTGTGCGTACCAAACATACCAAAAAAGGTGGAGCGAAAAGTGCTTCAGTCTGTTAAGGTTACAATAATCTGCAATATGTAAGCCGTGAAATTAATAGTGACTTGTTCACTGATGTTGCTGTAATGAGTGTCCACACAAAACAATGCCTCAACTTTTCCTCATGTTTCTACACATTGACATTAAGCAAGCTTTGCCACAATTAAGTCATGCAACTTTTTTTGCCCCATGATGTTTGGGAGAATATCAGTCTGCGGTAGAGAGAGAGTCGCATGACGCATAAATACATCAACTGTTTCTGCTTCATGAGTTCACAGCAGCGTGAGTCGGCGCGACTGTCCGTACAGAAGCCATAACCGAGCCTTAAGACTAACCAGTACAGATGGACTGATTGTTTTCCTCTATGCTACGACTTATTTTCCAGCAAAAAGAGTCAGACTTTCGCATGAATCAGCTACCCATAAAGGTCAACTTGGAAAAAATGCAGAGGATCAACACTTTTAAATGAAGTGTCGCAGTTATTATAGGAGAAACTGAAGATGAAAAGTCTCTCAGCACATTTCCTGTAAACAGGCTTTTAGTTCTGAAAATCCTTCACATGTAAACATTCCCTCTGCATAGTCAACACGTCAGCTTTGTTTCAGTGTATATCACTAAAGAAAATATGTACCCGGTTTCCTTTGACACAAATATTCACTGAAAGCAGCCTGTGCAGGAGATAAACAGGAGACAAACACATTCTATGCAAGCAACTGATTATGAAAGAGCAGGAGGGACAGAATCAACAGGGATGCAGTGTTCAGAGAGAGAATCTTTGCAGGCTAAAGGTTATTTCAGCTCCATGTCCATGAAAATGCTATTCACAAGTCATTCATTGTGTCAGCACAGCTATCTTGCAAGTTTACTGCATGTCACACCATGAGACTGGTCAGAGAAAGTCTCAGTTACAGTTTGTGACAGACTAACAAATATCGTGGTTTGAGCAGGTCAGGTTTTCTGCTGAATCAGAGTTAATCAAAAACATGGGAAAACTGAGGCATCACAACTTGTTTCAAAAATTGTCCCTTTTTATGTGAGGACATCTACATAGTTATAGCTGTCAACACAACTGTCAGTTGGCAGAGTGTTTAGTAATTGATCCTTGCCAACTCTGTGATTGGTTAACTGACCAACCAATCCAAATCAGAGAGCCTCTTCTCAAAGCAGCTGTTGCTGGGCTCTCCAGTCAGATAAGTTCTGTATAGGTACAGTCTATTTTGATGAACTGTGGTGAAATTGTGATCATAAATTTGTTACTTAAACACCAAAAATCACAAAGAAAACTGACTTAGACTCAGAGTTAAGATAAAACATATTAATTCTGACAATGCTGGTGTTCAAGGAGAGTCAAGTGGAAATCAGTAGAATATTTTTTGTGTTCATAGTTAATATTAAATGTCAGGTATGCCAAAAGATTAATTTATATTTTGTCTTTTCTTCTTACACCTCCTGTAGTTCAGTCTTTGTCCTTTAACTGATGCCAAATTTTAAAAGGAATCAAATTAATTAAACTTCAATAAAAGTTGTGCAAGTGCAAATGCAAGTTATTTTTCATTGTTTTATATGGGAGAAAGGCCAGCAACAGCAAATTTTGAGCTACTTATCTCAAAAAACAAACTCGATCAGTTACCATTAACATTAGATCCTTTTGATACTTACATCTCCCAAGTCACTCCAGTGGGTCACATGTCCTTGCATATCAAGCTTGCAATCATGTCTGTGATGGTCTTTTTCCACACCTCTGGCGGGGGGCATGCCGAGGAGGACTCGGAAGCTCTTCACTAAGGACTTGAAAAGGTGCCACTAGACTGCCATGGGTGAAAAGCCAACAAACAGGTCCGTGGATTTGTCATAGCGGGCCAGTTGCTTTGCACATAATCAACACATAGAGAAGCCCAAAGTGTTTCCACATGGTGCTCCTCAAATGTTTTGGTGTTGTTTGCTCATTCTCCATGGGTGCGTCTCAAAGCTCCAAAGTTTCATCCTCGCTTTCTCCACTTGAGATGATTGCCAAAGCCGCGAGGAAATGAAGAGAGGAGAGAGGAAATGAGGAGATTCATTTTAAGAGAAACGAGACGTCCTCTCCTCTGGAGCGTCACATGAAGTGACGTCTTTTAGTGATGACGGCGTCACAGCTGGATATGCCAGTCCCGAGCACACGGGAGAAACAGACTTTTTTTTAATTTATTATTGTCCATGTTTGTAAATGTATGTACGGTCTGGGTAGACTGCAAAAACTGAATTTCCCTTTGGGATAAATAAAGTTGTCTGATCTAATCTAATCTAAAATGTGTTTTCCTTAACAGACCTGTCTACTGTAGCAGCCTTACAGTAACAGACATAAACGCAAACAACACAGATACATCATGACAGACAACAGATGTAAAACCTGGAAAGAACTGCCCCATGATAGTGTTCAATATTTTCTGTGATATCAATATGTCCAGCTTAAAATTCTTTTAAATGGTGAGTCAAATATTTCTTTGCACAGTGAAGAAAATCAAACAACAGAGATGTAAGAGACACTACTGAAATTAAGTAACTGCCCACATTTTGAGGGAACATTAGGCCTACACATCGGCTGCTTAGTGTGAAATGTGGATATACTCATTACAATGACTCCCAAGAAGTTGCTACTTATACTTGAACAGCTCCTCTTGCGCCATGGTGTTTACATTTCACACATGTGGGCAGCCGACGCTTTATAGCCGGCTGCTGATACGTCACAAGGGGGCGTGTCTGTCAGTGAGAAGACTTCTGCAAAGCCTGCACTTGTGTTTCCTCGATTATCCCTCCTCCGATCAGTCTCCTAGCTCCTCTCTCCTCTCTCCTTCGAGCGCACTTTTGCGCTTTGGAACGTCCTTCAATATGGCTGCTCAGAAAGTACTTCTGGTGTCGCAGAGGAGAGAGGAGAGAGGAGACTGCATTTTAGCGCATTGAGACGCACACCATGTCCTTGAGGTGTCCTCTTGTCCTGTTGGTGTTGCAGAGGGCAACTCGGGTTGCACTCAGAGCCCCCTCTGCTCAGGTGGTTCTATGCTCCAGGTGCCCTAATGTGCTGTTGAGCTGTTTATATGGTATTCAATGTTTATTTACAGCTCAAAAAATGGATTTTTATCCCAATGCTTGAACAGATATTCTAATATCAAGTATAAGGCGACAGCCATACAAGTAAGTATAAACAAAATGCTTGTGATGCCAAAGGCTAACCAAGAGAAACTGCAGGTCACTCTCCCTCAGGTCCATATCAGAAAGGTTATAGGCTAACCAAAAGAACAACATGCTCATTCAACTCTGAACAGAAACTTTAGCCTTTAGTCAACAAAATATATCTCTGATAACCAGAAAACACATTTATAAGATTTTTCAAAGTGCCTTTGCTATCATGCTACATGGTGTTTCTCTCTTGTTGCATTGTTCTGCCAACGTGCATCAAATGCTTTCAAGCTATAGCATAAATCAGACTAAACTACCTGGCTGTCAATTCTGTCTTATATGCAAATTAGCAGAACTATTCAAGTTCAGAGATCTTTTTGCAGCTGTGCCTCAAACAGATCTAAAATCACTTCTTCCTTCATTATGCTCTAGAGTAAATAATTAAAGGACCTTCAAACATCACTTGGAAGTATAACTTTACAGAAACAGAGTGTACAAACCACAACTTATTATCTATAAGGCCATGATAAATACCATAGAGTAATGTGTTTCTATCTTCTAAGAGCTCATTAACAGATCTGTGCAGGACCTCTTGAAAGTATCTGGCTGTGAGACAAATGAGACCGTTATTTTTTATTTTATTACGGCATGGTGGTATGTAATAGGAGAAAACCTGTCTCCCTTTAACAGACCCCCACAGTGTTCTTCACCCACACACACTGCTTACAAAACACAAAAACAAGTGTGTGCTTGCACGGCACATCAAAAGGTACAGCATGTCTGCTTAGCTACGTTGAAAGAGAGGAAGTGGTTCAGTGCTGCAACATAAAGGAAAAGTTTGAACGACAGCAAGAAGAGATAAATGTAGGGAATGATATCACCACACTGTATCATAAATTAATCTTTCACACTTTATGTAAGGTCACCATATTCCATGCTAACTAGCTATTTATTAGCATGCTAATTAGTAGTATAAGCTAATATTGAGGGCTAATCAGTGCCTAACTAGCACATAGTTAGAAGGCTATTGATTAATATTTTTCTTCCTAATAACCTCCTTATTACTGCTCTAATCACACATTTCTGGTCTTAGTTCAGTATAAAGAACAAATAGTTGAGTATTTGTAACTCAGAGTGTGTTCCCTGAACTAAATTGAGGCTCTACTCATACCCAGAGTAATTATTCTTGTGATACGTCTACCTCATAAAGGCTTAACTTAGCAAAGGTAAGTAAGATATAATTCATATACAACAACTGCTTAGCTAATTATCAGTAAGCAGGATTTAGAAGCTTATTAAGGTAAAACTTGTAATTAAAAGCCGACTCACTGTATGTTACGGTCATGCAGAATTGGTACTCAATATTATCTAATAAGCAACCAATAAACTGCTAATTAGCATGCCAATAAGCAGCTAATTAGTGGGGAATATAGTGACCATAACATAAAGTGTTAATAGTCCATCTAAAATAAATTACGCCGAATACTTAACTTAGATATTGTTTTTATCGGGCACAAACCTGCTATCTCCATTTTCAAAGATTTTCACTATTTCAAATTAACAGTGCAATTGGTCATTTTTTTTGGTTAATCTCTCATGGGAAATTTGATTCTTTACACTTGGTTATTGTTGAGAAACATGCTACACACACATGAAAAACATTTGCATCTGCACAAACCGGTCCACGGTCCTGTACATGGAGAGGTGGCAGTGCCCAGGAAGTCATCTGGCACCCATCCAGCTACCAAATCAACTTTCAGACATGGTTTGTTTGGGACTTGAACCGGCCACCCTCTGGCCCCCAACCAAAGTCCTTACAGACTTAGCTGCTGCCACCCCCTGGGAAACATCATACTCTTCCAGCACGTTTCTCTCTGCATTATATACGTTGACCTGCTTTGATTACAGCAATAAATAAAATATTGGTGGTATCTCAGTGTTGGTCAACACCAGCCAATATATATTAACGTGTGAATGTGGGTTAAGTTTGCTATCTGCAGTGTCAGCCTTCCTTCTTCCAACGTCATATCAGTCATTGTATTCAGTCAGTCTCAACTGTGTAGTCTGTCATGCTTGTCGGCAAGTCACAGCACGATTTTATGGCTCTGTGGTAGCCTAATCCGACATAGAGATCATCGTAACTAACAAAAATAAAATAACTGTGAGGTCTGACCTTAGCATTAAGGGCATAAAATCTTCAAAAACATAATATGGGCTCTTTTAACTCTTCCCACTGAGTGTCTGAAACCCAAATACATTCTGCTGTTCATCAGAGCTGTGAAGCTTGATAGCAATAAAAATAAAATCAATGTGCTCTAACTCTCTGATGTTGTTTAATCTTTATTTTAGAAGCATCTAAAGACAGTTAAAATGTGTGAGTTTGTGCATGTGGTGAACATAACTCAGCTCAGACTTTGAATCTTTAAATAAAGCTATCTGTAAAGAAGCAGTTTGTTGGGACCACATCAGTCATCTGAAAGATTAAATGGGGGAAATCAGCCTTGGCATTTCAAAGAGTCTGTACGTACAAAATGTTCAAGCGAAAACTTCAGACTAATGAACTACTGTTGCTGATTTTTCCAAATGATTGGTTATTCATCTACATTGGCAAAAATAAAAAAAAGAGATCTAAATTTCCTCATAACTGCCCAATTTATGTACAGTAAAAGGTCCAGAAACTATGGCTTTGCTTTAATGGCTCCACTGCAGTATTATTACAAAGGAAGTGCTGTAGTCAATGTTACAAGAATAATTTATGAGTTATGAAACCAAGTTATCAAAATTTTAGGTGAGACTGCTTAATATTTCACACCCATCTTACAGGAGTTGAATGGGCATATGATCCTTAAAAATCTAGTCATCGTGATGGCAGTTCCCTGAGGTGAAACACACCCAAACCGCCCGCTGAGATCAAATGCTCAAAGACAATTACAGACCCTTGTTTAATCGGGATTATCATGAAATTCCTCTGATCTGTTCCAAATCTCTCACTGATACAACCGCAGTTACAAGCTCGAGGTCCTCTAAATCTGAATTCATGCGCGTTCAATCCGGGCTCCCTTTGACTCACCTCAGTAATTGGTTTCACTGTGATCTACCGAGGCTGTTAAGCTATTCATAAAGGGGAGCCGACACCGCCGCAGGGGGACCTGGCTGAGCAGCAAACCGCAGTGTACTGCCCAGCAGGATGATGCACTCACTTAGAAATAATAAAGAGAGAGGGAACTCTGCCGCTTTAATCGCTGCTCGTGATTAAACTGAAAACTATTTAATTCAATGGACAGAGATCCGACCATTAGCAGAGAGGTATTCCCAAATAACCTGAGCTCAGCACAAAGCAGCCGGTTGGAAGTCGAACCATTAGCGCTGAAGGTAGGGAGAGAGAATGCATCAGCCTTATTCATACCTCTGCTGAATAATTATTCCACATGACGCAAAAAGTAGCATAATAGACTTCATAAAATATACACTAAACAGTCCCCTCACAGATTTGTTTAAGAGTGAGAGTTTGCAGAGTGTGCAGAAAATAGCGCAGGCTTCAGCTGGAATTCAGACTCCAGTGATGGTGAAGGTGTGGTGTGTATCACTCTTTTTGAGGGGGTTAGGTTTCCTTTTAAACTATCACAACCTAACCTGGCACATCCGATGGGCTGGGAAAGAGCCCAGCGAAATTGTTTGGGAAGGGCATAACTTTTCAGAAGCATATCCGGCAGGTGATTGGACGATCGTTCCGTCAATTAACATTTATTAATACAGGCCAATCAAATAATGTCCTAGGCGGGTGCTACTGCGTTACAGAACATGAGTCACTTCGTAAAACAGACACTTGTCAAAACATGTAAGAAGTAGAGCAATAATATCCTTACTATAGAGAGGTTTATAGTGTTATTTGTTTTTCATTTAATAAAGAGATGTAGTCACAATCTGATAAAACTGCTAATGAAGCTGTTAGCATCTATGCTAATCTCTGTACGAGCAGTCACTAACCAGTGATGTGTGTGGAGTGCCCCAAGGATAGTCAAGCACGTCTTCTATGTTTTGTCACATGGAAAAGCTGGCTGGCAGGAGAAGGAAGCAAACCTAGCCATGTCAATGAGGCTAAAGGTGAAGAATGAAGTTAGACGTCAGAGATCGAGCACCAAGTTGATGATATGTGGTAAAAACACAGGCTTCTATAAATAATACATAACAAACTCATAAGGAGAAGAGCTGGATGGAAATCACAACCTCCAAGGATGTTAAAGGAAGCCAAGTGCTAGCTACATTTAGCTTACCAACTCCTCTTGAAGTTGTCCGCCATGTTTGTATACATTATAGTTCTGCTTGATCATGCGAGATAACAAGCTATGAGAGTAGAGGGGCTGGTTGTTGGTGAATGAATTGGCTGGTATGTGGTGTGCTGTGTGTCTCTCTTTGTGGCACACCACACGCTAAAAGAACAAATCTGTCAAATCTGTCATATTTGTCTCAATGTCTGAGGTCTCTAAAAGTTTTAAAATCAGTGTACCAGGCCTTAAAGGGACAATTCAGTTTTTTTGAAGTGGGGTTGTATGAGCTCCATATGGCCAGCTAAGTACATTAGATGCAGTAGAAAGTTCTCTCCTCTCCTTCAGTCAGCAACAATTTGTAAAAGTTTGTGACCTAGAACCAGCCGCAAACAGGAAAGTATTGTACCAAATACAAAGGGTATTTTCTCCACGTACAAGAACTTCCATCAAAAAAATAATACCACAGTTTAAGAGTACGCTACCTAGAAATTTTTTTGAGTGCATTAACTTTTCGGAAAAATGAAGTTTATCTGGAACTAACCAACTCACGTCATGTATTCCTCGTATTCCACATATTCCTAAACGTGGAATCCGTGATACAAGATAAACTTAATTTTTCCAAAAAGTTAATGCACTCAAAAAAATTTCTAGGCAGCATACTGTTAAACTGTGGTCTTATTTTTTGATGGGAGTCCTTGTAGGTGGAGAAAATGCCCTTTGTATTTGGTACAATACTTTCCTGTTTGCGGCTAGTTTTGCGTCACAAACTTTTACAAATTGTGGCTTACAGAGCCAGAGGAGAGAACTTTCTACTGCATCTAATGTACTTAGTGGCCATATGGAGCTCATACAACCCCACTTCAAAAAACTGAACTATCCCTTTAAGAGTCATTCAAGAATTCAAGAGTTGGTTTTGGCGGTCTTGATTCAGAAATTCTTGGTCCATTCCCTTTTTTTAACTGCATGATCAAAACCTTAAATTTTAAATACTGGATATTAGTGAAGGCAGTCCCATCAACAACCGTGTTTGAAGTGTTCCTTCATCTTCTGACTCCCGGCACAGCACCCCTTATGTCATTCTCAGGAGAAGTCACTTCAGTTCATCAGCATGATTTTGAAATTTGCGTTGAAGAAAATGGCACATTGGCAATGTTTATCATTTAGGGTGGCGATCAAAAACAGCAGCAAAGGGTTAATAGGACGCGGCAGCTCCAAGTGTATTTGGTATTAGTTGAGAAGATATTCTGAAGACTGTGACCTTGTCAGCAGCGTTGAACGAGTGAGGAATGATCGACTGTGATGACGTGCGAGGCCCCCAGGATCCTCACAGTTCGAGTCAAGTCGCGACTCATTCAGAAGTGCTGTGCGCGTATGTGCCCTTGTTTTTCTTCCACACGGGCCGATGTGCCTCGTGGATGTTATTTGGCTTCATTGTGTGTGTGAGTGTGTGTGTGTGTGTGTGTTTCTGTGTGAGCCTCTAGCTGCAGAGGAGGCTGATCAGGCCTTGAGAATATCCTCTGTGACAGCACATCAGGACAAGCCTCTCTTTCCCTTCTGACATCCCCTACTCATTACTGTGCTGCAACTCTCCGACTGTTCATTTACTCTGCTTTGTCCCGCGCTCTGTCTCAAAGAGGACGATGTGACAACTTTAAAGTTGGGGAAATTAATGGCACACCCAAGGTAGGAAGGTGAAAATAAGTGGAAAAAAAGAACCAAACAGCACTTTGATGGGGTTCTTATGAGCATGTTTTTTTCTCGATTTTATGACTTTGGTTGGATGGGAAAAAAAACTCTGGCTGCAAAGATCACTTTCTCCCCATGATGAAATTATTGCCAGAAGGCTGCAATGATTTCCAGGATGCTAATTGTCCAAGAAGTGCAGGCAGAGTTGTCAATGAAATTGAACTGCAGTCGATTACAAATTCAGAGCAGCAAAGCGCATACTCATTTGATTTGTTCTCTCAGCTCTGTGAATCTGAGCAACAGTCTGCTGAATGAAAATGAAGCAAATGACTACTTTCTTGAAATGATGTTGAGATAGAGATGATTATTTGTGTTGCTAAGAGATTCCTGGTGCTAGATGATATTGGTCAAAGAAAGGAGTTTAAAGTGACGTAATCTTGGACCCTTACAGTGACCTAGGGGCTCAGTGTTAATCTGACAGCACTTTTTAATTTAGTTTTAGTTATAGTCTTTTGCCTAAAATATCTTTTAGCTTTGGTCATAATGTAGTCATCTAAATTGTTTTAATTTTAGTCTAGTTTTAGTTGATGAAATTTCACAACATTTAGTCTACAAAATCGACTGCAATATGAAGTGTAAAGTGTAAGGCATTTTTTTATGTTTCCTTGAATTTCTGAAGTCATGTTTTACTCTTGGATAAAATGAACATCTAATAAATATTTACTGAATACTTTCATTTATACATTCAATAAAGTTTGAATGTATAAATGAACAGAAACAAATTTAACTTTTGTGTGAAATGCAATCACCGTTATTTAGGCTACCTGGCAGAGCATCTCAGTTATAATACCAGAATTGACAACAAACAGTGAACCTGCTCTACATGAATATATCAATTCATAAAAAGAGTAGCTCTGATTGGATCGCTCCCCAACTTATCCCAACACCATGAAGCTAAGGCAGTTGTGATTGGATGTCCCTCTTAACTCATCCAACCTTTCCACACAACCAAAGTAGCTGTGATTGGATATATTCCTAACTTGTCCCTGTTTTCTACATGACGAAATTAGGTCTGATTGGAATAAGACTACATCAAACATTTCTGTCTAGTTTTTATTTGATGACGAAAATGTATATTAATTTAGTTTTAGTTTTTGTCTATGTGCACTTGTTTTTATTAGTTACTGTCTAGTTTTCGTCAGGGGAAAAAAGGTTGTTGACGAAAATAATGAGTCAACAAAATTGCTGCTGTAGGGACAACAGCTCGGTTGCTTTGTTTTGATTCATTTGGAAAAAAAACACTGAAAATTAGCAAATTTCCTTATTTTTACTTAAGTATTTTGAAGCAGGCCAAGTCCCACAAAAGACCTGATCCATCATTAAGTCACAGCCAGCATTGCCATGACTACTGGTTGCGCTGTGCATTATGGGAAAAAAGTGAGCAGGGAAAGCTACCCACAGAAAGACTCAGTGACTGTTAAATGTCTGATTAAATGTCCAAAGTGAGATTATACAAATGAGCATATTTATCAATGTGTGAAACACCTTATGATATAAGTCTTACTAAAAATTCTGTGCATGAAGAGGAGGGTTTTAAATGCTTGCCAGTGTCTACAGCTTATTATATGTGAACAGACAAATATATGCGTGGCAAGCTGTGGTGTTGATTTACAAAATTCTATACATGTTGTACAAATTAAAAAGAGACAAATTGACAAAGAAAAACAAACAAGGAGGTAAAGAAAGAGGAGAGAAAGCAAACAAAAAAATAAGGAGATTAGGGCAGAAAGACAAAGAAAAAGGAGAAATTAGGCAAAACAGTGTAGCAACAAAATGATGTTGAATGAAACAGAACGGCATATTTGACAGGTATTTCATGATGTGTTTGTTATGGTCAGTTTCCTTTTAGATTCAAATAGATTTCATTTTTAAATTCCCCAGTGTCCCCAGTAAGTCTTGGAGCTAAGTGAGTTTTTAAATCAGTCCATGTTGTCGAGTCCTGTGATGATCTGCTGCAGAGATTGCGAGTAATGTAAACCTGTTGTTATTTTCATGGTGTGTAGTGCCTGTGTACAGAAAGCAACTCTGTGGGATCAACACACTACCATAAGTAGTGCTTTGTCATCAGCGTGGTTGCCTGGTAGCTGTATTGCAATTACTCTTCCCACTCTGCAAAGTACACTCCAGGGGTGGACAAGACCTATTTCAACCTGGTTGTTTATATTAAAACAGGGATTGATTGCTGTATTCATACACATTCAAACAATCTGCTCCAAGAACGCCCACTTGGATCAGAGCAACTCTCCCAAATGATCTAGGAGTGACATTGATCTTCACTTTACTACACCTCAGGCCTATTGTACACCCAGTCAAAGCATTGTGGTGTGCTGCACAGGCGTCTTTCCTGTTTTCCACCTGATATAGTTGTAATTTTTTTGCCAAATAACAAATGACGATGCATTCCATTTGCACTCAGGGGTGTGTTTTAATGTCAAAGCACTTTGTAAAGTTCTGTTTTTAAAGGTGCTATACAAAAAGGGTTATTGATATAATTAAAATGGGTTTATGTAACATTCTTGTGCAAAGACCTTTAAAGAAAGAATACCTTAGTGTTTTATCATTAGTTTATATAATGTAGACCAAATTTTGACAACTTTAAACTCCCCTAAAAGGTCTTCTGGCACCCCCATTGGGGAGGCATGGACCCCAGGTTTGCAACCAAGGATGTAAGAAATAATAGTAGGGAAAGAGATTATGGTTTCTGCTATAAAAAGGCCCATCCAATAGAAATTCTTGTAACATGCCTGTCAGAAATCCATCACAGTTGATAGTTAGTGTTTTACTTTAGCTAACTTCGTGAACTTTGCTTGTTGCTTGAGTGATTGAATTGGAATTTGTTTTAGTGATTTGTGTAAAATTCTACATCTTATATTAATAGCATTTAAATTCTTGTACTACACTGTACTACACCCTTTCGTCTTTAACTGTATTTATGTTGACATGGGTATTGTTAATACACACGTCAACCTGCCACGGGATAATGGACGCAGTTTAGTGCTTACTTTGGAATATTTACTCTTGTATTTCATACTGATGATCCGGCAGATTCAATGTCTTTAAGCATTCAGATCCATCTTGCCAAGCTCAAATCTACAACAACTGTACTTGGCCCAAACGTCACGGCCCAATCAGCCTCTGAAGCAGGAAGAGTTGGGAACTACACGCAAGACAAAAGCACTGCTCATACACAGATTAACATAGATGCTAACAGCTTCAGTGGCAGCTTTATCAGATCTAGACTGCATTTCATTATTAAATGAAAAACAAATTACACGAAAGCATATCTCAATTGAAGGGATCTTTTCGCTCCATTTACATGTTTTGGTGAAAGTTTGCTCTACAAAGTGCTTATGTTTTGTACTTCACTCCTCAGCAGTGGCGCCAAACTTCAACATTTTCTGACTGGCCCATAATAAATGTGATTGAGGAAACAATCATCCAATCACCTGCTTGATATGCTTTTGAAAGACTCTGTCCATTCCCATACACTTTCATGGGCTGTTGCTCTGATGGACTAGTGAAATATATCGAACTGTCCATGTGGTGTGTCAGGTTAATTATGGTGTTCATTTGGATGCAGTGTCCCCTCAAAATACACATTAAATAAAATAAATAAACCTAGAAGCTACAAAAGCTGAATAAGTATTTTCATTTCATTTCTTACTTGAAAAAAATCTTAATTTAATACATGATCTAAACAGAAATTATTGACTACTTAGACAGCAGTCTGAAGAAAATAATGGTTTCCACATACTCTCTTTTACATGACACAGCTGACTCCTGATTCACAGCTTCAAGGACAGAACTGCAATTAAACCTCAAAAAGAAGGTCTGCCATGTAATAATGATTATATTAAATCAGCCCATTCATTATATAGCATGTTTTTAAATCCATTTAAGTTCATCCTTGTCAGGTCTTTATTGCAGCCACTATTTAATTTCAGGGCCACAAAGAGCTCACCAACACAGTTTTTAAACAGCATTTAGAAAGGCTAAATGTCATCTCATTGCAGTCTCTTCATTCATGTCACAATAATTTAATAAATAAAAGCATGCCGCTGCTCACTGTGCCGACTTATTTCTCGGTCACAGCGGGTGACCATGGAGCTTCTCCACGGAAAAGAGGATGGGTGAAAATATATTGATATGCTTCCCCTTATCACCAAAAGCCAGAAATGAAATAAGACCTTATTCTCGAGTGGAGATGATATCAACAGGTCTGCCCAGTAGGGATTGTGTCCGAGGCGCTCTGTATTCTTACAGTGCTGATGCCCTGGAGCTTTCGGTGACCTCTGTGTCCATATTAGACTGTATAGCTCTCAGAGATACCTGTGATGGAAATCGTGATGAAGAGTGGGAGGGAGAGAGGGCATCTGTGAGGAGCTGGTAACGTATTTCAGGATTTCCTCCCACAGGAAGTAGAAAAAAGACCTTCTCCCACATACTCCACTCACCCACAGGAGACAAGGCACTAAGTTGATGTTACATTTGACTCATAATAACAGGAGAGCAAGATGAGACTTCAGCTTTGGTAGAACATCTGAACCATTTGTGCAAGCTGTGTATATACAAGTGGTGCATGAAAGGGCCCAGATTTTGCCTCATTGTGTTTTTATATTTGATTTTGAAGACTGGTAGTGTATGTTCATAATCGCTCATGTTCAAGTACCTCCTTGTATTCATATATTGATAACCCCTGATCCACCTCTATGCTCGGTCTGTCTGAGATGCTCTGTAAGACCTCCTGCCACATTAACCCCCTCTTCTTTATGTGGGTCCTGTCATCTCCGATTAGCGGATCAGTCTTCTCTGTGGTAATTGGTCAGTTCAGCACTGCTCATGTTTTCAATGACTATGCATTCATTCTACAATCTTTGCTCTGCACTGGGCTTTTCACTCTTAGCCAATGGGCTTAGACTGCTGATAAAACTACAGTAAGATGTCACACTGGTAGGTCTATTTGAGGGGGGGCAATGGAATGAGCTTTTTCAGGCAGCTACTGGCACTGTAAACAGTAGGGATCGGAATCGAAAACCAATTCTAGTTGAGAACCATTAACAGCTCCATCAAAGTATCGATATTATGAGTCTTTTGCTAATCAGTTCCCTTATTAATTCCTTCCACTGACAGGGTTCAGAAGTGGTCAGAATTGTGGCTTAATTTTTTACAAAAGGCACCTACTGCACAACCTTAAGTGAGTGGAAACACCAGCAACTTGCAGAAGCAGTTATCTATGCTGTGACGTGTGTTGCCACTGAAAATCTACAGGCCAACATTTGCCCACACGGAAAATCTACAGGAATCAATAAGAGAATCGTTAAAGAATTGGATCGATTAACAGGATAGTTAATAGTATCGGTATTGTTAAAATCTTATCAATTCCCATCCCTAGTAAACAGGGTGGGAGGGAGAAGTCCAGATGCCCTGGGCTTCTTTTTCGAGTTTAGAAGTACTTTTTCTTATAACACTAAAACAATAATATGGGCTCTTTAATACATAGCTATTCATGATACGTCACTGATGATCAAAAGACCCTCCACTACTGCACCATGAAGATTAGCTGTATACAGAAGGAGACAACTATTCTTTGACAATATCATTGTTTTTAATGGATGTAAAATGAATGCAGAGTTATGGACAATACAGCATGGAGCAGTGCTGAACTTACCAATTTCCACAAAGCAGACCAGTTAACCAATCAGAGCAGAATGGGCCCACATGTGGATGGGAGCCTTAAAGTGACGGGACTCCAACAGAGTGTTTCATTTATCAACTGTGTGAAGAAACTTGTGCAAATTACAGAGTAAAAATCGCCTTACACCAGCTCCTAAGTGGGATTCATTAAAATTGTGTATTTCAATCCAATCCCAGCATACAAATAAATGTGTGTTGATACATACAAAACAATCGTCATTTAAATTATATGCCTTTAAATAAACAGCCCTGAATTTAGGACATGGAGCGGCAAAAATGTGGTGAAAAGAGAGGAAACTTCTCTCAGCTGGAGGCTGTAACTGTCACTGGAGAAGAAGTAAAGAGTAAGTTATTGTTGTTTGGATGTCTGAAAAGTGAGAGAAATGGGAGTCAGAGATGTCACGTCTGTAAATGGACAGTGAGATTCTGCATTAAGAGAAATATTTTAAATGAGAAATTCAGACTTCCTGCAGCCCAAATAAACAGATTTAATAATTAGTTCGAATTGTTCTGGGATATTAATGTTTAAGTTGATCCACGTGGGCAACTTATGTAAGGACAGATCACAGTTTAACAGAAACCACAGCACACAGTAAGAGATGTGGTTTAAATCAAATATTTAGTTTATAATCATCAGGGCAGGGACAGATGTGATGTTGCTGCTGTTTAGAGAGAAATTACCTACTAACAGGGAATAAAAGCCTGTTGGTCAACTCTTTAATTATGCTGCATTACTTAAGATGGTCAATAAAAGATTTTGCTTATTTTCTCCTCCTCACGCATAACCGCTCCCTCTATATGTTCACTCCCCACATGTCCCCCACCCTCTCCCTTTACAGAGCAGACCAGAGTTTTACCTTAAAATAATGTTAAACAGGTGCATTTGAAGAAAACAGTGGTGAAATCATAAATAAAGCATAAACAGAGCAGGTTCAATTGATCAGACCCCTTCATAAGAGACCATTTGGACAGCTGAGCTAAGCTGTTAATTTCCTCACCTACAGATTTTAGTTTAACTGCTAAAATCTTCCACATTATTTGCAGCAGAGATTTTCTGTAAGAAAGAAATGTTTATAATTACTGAAAACAGTCTTTAATCCTTAAAATATATCAATAAAGAAAACCCTTGTTCATGAAATATTAACAGAAGATCAGCTGCAAGCTTGTGCTTCACACCTTTATTAAAAACTGTAGTTTGTTAGAGGTATTCGGTAATATAAAATACATTTTGTTTTATTGTTTTGTTAATTTTATTCTTGTTGTTTTTATCCTGTACAGTGTCCTTGAGCGCCATGAAAGGCGCTTCTTAATAAAATGCATAATTATTATTATTTTTGATGATATATACAAAATCAGTATTTAGCTTTAAATCTGTGAACCCTTGAGTCTTTAAATAATTAGTGGGTATAATATAGAGATTCTTCTTTCAAAAATCAGAAATGCCTGATATGTTGTCATTAATTTTACTATACTATCATTTTTTTATACAGGGGTTATTTGTTTAAGTTGGTTTTCTGCCTTTTTAATGCAGTGTGCTCTTATCAGCTTATGAAAAAGTAAATTAGATCCAATTCTGTATGCCATTTTACATTCAAACCAGCAAGAGAATGATAACCTGACATGCCAGGGAGACCATGTGATAGACTGAACTTATTTCACTCGTCCATCAGCTCATAGAAAGTTCCTGGGGAGGGCAGAACCTTTTAGAAGCATATCCAGCAGGTGACTGGATGATTGTTCTGTCAGTTACACTTGTTATGAGCCAATCTACGGTGTCAGAAGTAGAGCGAAAACATTCTTTCTATCAAGAAATGTTTCAGTGTTTGTTTTTCGTTTAATAGAGAAATGCATCCCAAAAACTGCTACTGAAGCTGTTAGCATCGATCTAACCACCAGAGATACCAGCAGTCTCTTCCTGCTGTTGTCAGGCTTGAAGCTTCCACCTCTTCCTGCTTTTAAAGGACTCTGATTGGGCTGTGTGTCTGCGAACTGAGCTCAGTTGTTGGAAACTGGAGCTTGGCAAGATGGATCTCCTTGATTACAGACTTTGAATCATGCAGATCCAGAGGATGACTGGACATTACAGATCTTTCTTTTAACTTGGGCAGTTTAAAATAGAAATGAAAAAGTTTCCATTACTTCAGACTGTATTTGGCAAAGAAAAAGAAACAAAAAGCTACATTTGTTACTCATGGCTATTTGTATCAGGATCATTTGACCAGGATGCTGCGGCTGCTGAAAGGCAGATCGATGAGTGGGCGAGTCAAGAGTTAGAAGATATAACAGAGGGAGAAATGGGAGGACAGAAAGTGGAAGGTCATCAAAAACAGAGACAGACAAAGTGTCCTTAAAATACACAACCATCACTACTGGGATTATAAAAAGAAAAGATAAATATTTCTGAAGGCATCTCCACTTAATCAATATGGACTGAAAATCCTCAAAAAAATTCTTAAGCACATGGTGAAAAGAAAAAGCAATCACACTTTACTTGCTGTACTGCTGTCTGAAGGATCACATAAATAAACATGCAGTCTTGGCTTGGTAACACAAAGTATTAAGTATTGATCTGTTGTTGAATATCATAACATTACCACTCTCTGGGTGAGATGATGTCTTAAAAGTTTGTGTCTTTCTTGGGGATGAAAGCTGACACCAGCACTTGCAGACAGATGCTCCGGCAGGAATTAATAAAAGATTTCATTTTCAATTTTCAGTTTGCAGCCTCTTTGTGTCTGCAGTTATATCCGTCTACAGATCCTTGACCTCAGAGGACTTTCTGCTATTTGAGGCATTTCCACAACAATTGTAGAGCAAGATGCTATCACTGCAATCATCATTTATAATAGTTATTGATTAAACCTCCATAATAAATATCTTTATAACCATATATAATATATGCTGAGATGACACATCTCAAGGGGTTAACCTCATATGGAAAGCCATTTGGGGATGAAATTGATATTTGTGATATCAACTGTAGCTCAGCTCTACTAGTACTCAAATTTGGACTACATGTACTCAATTTTGGTCAACTAGTGCGTGAGTAGACTTTACTAGTAAAACAAAAAGTGTCCCTAGCACTACTAATAGACTGTTTTGGGTCTACAAGTAATACTAATAGTCTTAAAAATTTCACTAGTACTACTAGTAAGCTTTATAAACTAATAAGCGGGGGGGGGGGGGGGTAAAGCAAATTCAGGCTTCCCTTTGGCTTTTGAAAATATTACAACCAAACAGGGTGCTGGTTTTGGTTATAATCCCTCCTACTTCATTTGCATTAGGTCTACTAGTACTACTAGTGAAACTTTTGGCTTTACTAGTACTACTAGCAGACTAAAAACAGTCTACTGGTACTACTAGGGAGATATTTTGAGTTAACTAGTAGAACAAGTAAACAAAAAATTCATTTTACTAGAAAAGGTTTTTCTAGTACACGAGTGGATCTTACTAGTAAAGTAAAATTGCCTACTAGTAGACAATTTTGTGTTACTACTACTACAAGAAAAGCTTTAAGTTTTTACTAGTGACATTTTTTTAGTCTGTTACTACTACTACTACTACAAGAATAAATCTAAATTCATCAGACACAAATATGATGAGGACAGATTTATGATCTGGGTGCATGGGTTTGTCACTATCATAAATTCTTATTTTTAGTCCCTTTGTCTCTGCCTGAATGGATGCATCTCTGGATGTATGTATATGTATTTATGTATATTTTATATATGTACATATGTGAATCTATAAAATGAAAAGTAGAACTTCAACCTAACCTGGCACACCAGATCGACTGTTCAGTATATTTCACTAGTCCATCTGGGCCCATTGAAAGTGTTTGGAGAGGGGGAGCAGTTCTATTTCAAAATAAAACACCCTGCACACTCAGAAAGTCAAAAAAGGGGCATAAAATTATTATTATTATTATTATTTTTGTACAGTGCAGTACCAAATGGGCCACGGTTGGAGAATCAGTCCACAGCCTTGGTTGGAGACCCCTGGTTTCTGTAACTATGGCACTCGATGCAGCATTTAGTCAATACCAGTTTAAGGATATTGTGATTGTTTTGTTGTTCTTCCATTTGCCTGATGCTATTCTTTAATTTTATGTTTCAATTCTTTTTAGTTTTAGTGTATTTTAATGTTTGTTTTGTAACTCTCTGGAGCACTTTGGAGTTCTCTGCCTGAACATTGCACTATGAATAATTTCACAGTGCCCTACTCGCTGCTTTAAATAAAGCTTTTAACTTCTATTGCTTTTAGATTTGCTATCTTCATTAAGGTGCAGATGAGATGTAGTTGCATTTTTGGGGAGGTGGTGTGTGTTTGATGTAAAGCAGCCCTGAAGGCACAGTGGGAAGTGCACAAAGTAGCAGAAATTTAGAGCAGGTGGGAAATTAAAGTGACAGACTATGCATGAATGTGGGTGTTGATAAAGCTTCAGGAGAGCCGCGGAGAGATTCCAAAGTTGCTTTGCAAAATAAAAAAGCTGAGGCTGGATTTTTTCTCCCCATCAAAGGCGGCAGACATATGCTGAATATCAAGTGTTACTCTGCCAGGAGGACGTAAAAAAAAAAAACCAAACCACCCCACTTGATGTTCATCATATGCTAATTAGCACTCCCCGTTTATGTTATTCTCATTTTAAGCACCAGTATGTTCACCCAGGGCTAATAAAAATGAGTGACAGATGTTGTATTTCCACCCCTGAGCCTTACAGTGGAATATGCTCTACAGTGCTGTATACTGCCTGCAGAAAAGAAAATGCCAAGTCAGGACTGAAGGGATTTGCAGTCCAAGAAAAACAGCAATCCACTCATTCTAACCATTTATCGCAGCCTTCCAAGGCCAAAACCCGCTGTCTCTTTTTTATATATAAAAACCTTGAACTTATGAAAAAATAACAAATATATACAGAGGCTTGAGAATAAAATAACCATAAAATCAGCATACACACTTCTAGGTTGCTACTTTTAAAGAGTCCTGCACCAGTTATTTGTTTCATAGATTCAACAAGGTCCTAGAAACAGCCCTTATATTGACATGATAGCATCACACAGTTGTAGATTTGGTAGCACATCCATGATGTGAATATCCCGTTCCACCACATCTCCAATTGAGAGTTGGTGACAGTAGAGGCCACTGGAGGACAGTGAACTAATTGTTATGTGTAAGAAACTAGTTTAGGATGATCTGAGCTTTGTGACATGGTATTTTGTTCTGATGGAAGTATATATCAGATGATAGGTGCACATAGTCAGCAACATTTAGGAGGCTGTGGCGTTAAAACAATGCTCAATTGGTACTAAAGCTACGTTTCCACCAAGCAGACTGGTTTAGATCAACTCAGTACGGCAACTTTTTGGCTCCCCTCATAAGGACTGGCAAGCATGCCAAACTGACCTTAAAAGGTGGAGCTAAAAGTACTGCAGTCTGTTAAATGATCACAAAAACAATGAATTCTCAAGACAAAAAATGAAAAAATAAACCTTTCCATGTTTAAATAAGCTGTGAATTAAAATGACTCCTTCACATCTGTTGCTGTAAACAATGTCAGCACGAAACAATACTCCACAGACTGGAGCGCTGGGAGTCCTCCATTGTTGCTCTTTGTTTACAATCTCGCTCTACTGCAGAATAAAATAAATAAAAACAGACAAAAGTGACAAAGTTAAAATGGAACAGAGAAATTATGGAGAATGTGCAATTTGGAATAGATGGGTTTTGAGTTGTGATTTGAAGTGTGGTTGTGCATCACAATCATTAGACTAGCATGCTAACCTACCAGCAAAATTAACTTCAAACCCCGCTGCCTTGGAGCATTTTGGCCTTGGCATTCAGAAATCAAGTGGTTACTCATGTGCAAAATTATTTAACAAAATCACGCATGTGCCGTGTGAAACAAGCATTCAAACAAGGCCTGCCTTTCACTGGAGAATGCTTTAAACACACATGGATTATATGTATAAAGGGACACCCAAGGATCGCTTTTCAGCATTAGGGGCTACAAAATAGCTCCTTTCAGCCACCGCGAAGCTCCATTGAGGCATGAAAGACGGGACAGTCACGGTGACACTGAACCGACTGGAAAGGGAAACATAAAGGCCCTATAGGCTGCAGCCTGTGGATGGCTTCTTCCTACACATGTAAATGATGTACTTTGAGTGGCCACCCCGGCACATCCTCGTATTCAAGCCGCCGAGTTGAATGGCCTCCCCAGAGGAAGGAGGGGTTGAGGATAACAAATGGGATAGGCGTAGATGGGGGAGGGCTGGACGCCTCACAGAGGGATGTTGTTGGGTGAAAGGGGACCTCGCTCTGGGCAAGGATTGGGGAAAAAGCTGTCTGCATCTTGGGTTTATGTGTCTTTACAACCCCCCCTCCTCATTTCAACCCCCTCGCTTCGACCTCGTTCCTTTTCACCCCAGTTTCAGCTTTCAATAAAAAGGGTTTAGCGGGTGGGGGTGGGAGGTGGAGGTGGCGGCACATATTTGTGTAGAAGAGAGAGACATAAAACAGGGGGCAGCCATCAGACACCTGAGTCGACCCCCTTAACCCCGAGTGCAGTTGATACAAATTCTTTTGATAGCACTCCTACGCTCGGTGCTCACAGTGTGCAGGGGTAGAAGGGTTACAACATTGTTTTATTCAAGTAAATGCACATTTATTCCTATTTTTTAAAGTAAAGCAGCACAGTAAGAAAGTAAAATAAAACTTCCTCCAATTATAACGCACCCAAAGTTTTAGATATTTTGAATGAACTTTTCTTGATCGGGGAAAAAGGAAAACAGCTACAATGTAGTATGCCAACCTTTTACTTGACTCAGAGTATAACAGTATGTGCAAACTTATGACCTAAATTATGTAATAAAACCACAGATTAGAAGTTTATTGTGACATAAGGGAAATAACAGTAGTGTTAAAAATGTTTTGGTATGCCCCATGGATTTGCGATATATTACATTAAGAATCAGTCTTAGGTCACCAAGTGCAATTACAGTCACAGCCAAAACAAAAAACAAACCATTAAAAGCCATGAAAAACTTTAAACTGACTGGTTACATAGAAGTGCATGAAAAAAGCTGAGTATTGCGTCATTTTGGTGTCACTGAACCCTGACCCATTGGCGCTGCATTGAGGGTAACAGTATGTGACGTCCACTGGTCTGATGCAGACTGCTATTTTTTCCCAAATTAGTATGTCATTAAGGGAATGTTTGGCATACTGCAGATTTTGCAGATGTTCACATACTAAATACCACATATTAGCAAAATCAGTACGTACTGCTGTTGCCATGTGCAGTCTCATAAATGGCTTAACATCCTGCCAGTTGGGGGTACAAGTAGCCTTAAGGGTTATGTCTGTGGTATATGGGGGCATTTCATTTTTTCACCAAGTTAGCAGAAGAAAGTTGAAATGCAGGAAAGTACAATATTTTCCACAGAAACTTTTAAAGAAAAAAAAAAAAGCTAAAGCCTCCAATCTTATAAACTATTTCAGATATCACTTGGGAGGAGAGGAAGATCTGATCTTAGAACCACCCCCGCAAGACAGAGCCAGAGAGAAACTTTGAAGCTCCACTAAAAGTTCCATTTACAGCATATATTCACAGATACTCTTTAAAGGTGCATATTTTTCTCCTTTTCAACAAGTTTGCACTCGCCCTAGGTAGCCCTAGAACATTATTATTAGGATTTTGCCCACAAATCCCCTCAGATATTGGGTTTTGGCATGCCTGGAGCCCCCTCAGTTTCAGCCCTCTCAGAAGGTGGATGTGGCTTCAGCAATCCAACACTTTGCTCTAATGTTTACTGTGGCAGCACAGGTATGTGTGACTTGGTCTTGAACATATTTTGCCTTAACTCAGGTTCATATATTCCTTTTTGATGACTGCAAGGATCAGGTTCAGAATCACATTTTCTTTTCTTTGGTTTGTTTTCATCCAAATTCAACAGATAGTAAAGTTAAGCTTGGGATTATATTTATTTGATATCATATTATATTTTAATTTTTTTTATATATATATTTTTAATCTGATTATATATATTTTTTCAATCTTTCTTACACTTAATCATTTTTACAACATCAAGAGTAATCACTTTAAACTTAATGTTGTCATGTATTCTTAGTTTTTTATTTATTTTTGTCTGTTCATTCTCAGTTATCATTTTGTCTTTTCTCTTGTTTCTTCCTTTTATATTCTTATCAGTTATCTTGATTTTATTGTTGTTGTTTTTTTTATTTTAGTGTGCATTAGTCTTCAACCTCTTTAATGTAACTATCATTACAATTATAGTGGAATGTTACCAAATAGATGAAACTCTTCTGAACATTCATTTGCTTATTAGTTGTAAGAAAAATCCATGATTGTTTTCATTATTAGATTTTCTGCCTCTATGTAAAACTTTGAGCTGCAATTAAATCTGTATGAAAAAATAAAGTTTGATTGATTGATTGAAGGTGCTCTCGACCCTTCTTTTAAAGAGGGAATGGGGCTTCATTGTGATGCAAACCTTACGAAGGGAGCATTGCTCTTTGATATCTCCACCAAGGTAACTGGCAGCTGATGCTTTGCAACATGGGAATTGACACTCTTGGATAAAAATAGTTTTTATATTTTCTAGATTTTCCCAAATTATTGATCTTGTGATGTTCTGTGAAGGACGTGTTTGTTCCTGTTTATGTCTGAGGAGTGTTGATTGACAGCTTGTCTTATTTACGCCTTTATTGCTGCACACTAAGCTTGTTTGACGCCGTAGTTTGAGTTTTGAGCTGACAGCAGCGTTGACAGGCTAACAAAAGCAGAATGACTAATGCTATATTTTAAGGGTACGAGTGCTCTTCAAAGTATAATAGTGCATTTCAGAAGAATACTATGAGCTTACATAATATAACAAAGCGTGTGGAAGACTTAGTCACATCTTCTGCCTCATCTTAACTCGGTTTTATGTGAGGCCAAACTAGATTAAACAAAGTAAACCTCTTCTTCTGTCTTGTGTTGACATTATCCAGCTCTTTTGACTTCAGTATTGCATGTTCAAAGATCCTAACCACAATTCCTGAAACTAAACTGCAGCTATTCACTCTCAGCCCTTTATTAAACATGTCCATGAAATGTTATGTGGCCAAGTTGTCTCATTGTGTTAACGTCTGTGAACTTGTGAAGGAATGTCTTGTGGCATATCTGGGTCAGGTAGTGGTGAGGACAAAACATTCTTAACAAGCAGTAGCAGCAATGGATTCAAGCTGAAGGAAGAAAACACCTATAGAAACAAGACTTGGAAGGTGTGCCTTTTAAGGGTTTTTTCAGGCCTGTTATTCCCACAAGGACAAAACCTTCTAACATCACTTAAAAGTTATAAATGAAGGTGCACAGGCGGGACACTCAGCCCCTCTGAATTCAAACTAATTGTCTCTAAGTGACAGACTTGTGCTTCAAATTAGAACGAACCCTTTGAAAGCTTCCTCGGCTCTTTAATCAATCTGAGGAGAGGGCTGACAAGGACACGACCAATTTGCAGAACTATCACTGCGCAGACAGAAACAAAAGAGTTTGTATAAAAAATCATATGGCTCTAGGGGGATTTCATAATGGAAAAAGATACATGTACTCAATAAATGACAGATTTATAGGAGGCTTTAACATTAGGAAAAGAAAGCAACCCCACCAGGATCTCCAAGGAGCCTCAAGATATGGCTTTATAGTTATCTCAGTGAGGAAGACGTATATGAAGCTGTGCTGCATATTCTATAAGCTGCACAGATTGGCAATGCTTAGCAGTGTTTGGTCAAGTGGTTTAGCTGGCAAACACCAAACCATCCCATCCCACAAACATAACACTGTCCCATCCCAATCCCAAGTCAAAAGATGAATAAATAAATACATGAATAAAAATGACTAAGACTTACTAAACATTTGTCAGGACGTTCTTAAGACTGTAGTCTGACATTCTCACATATCTGAAGACAAATTGTCTACATTGCAGATTTTGTAGTCTCAGACTGAGATATAATAAAGACTGAAAACCTGAGTGCAGGGGTGGGCAACTTGACACATTCCCTCAGTGCAGCCTGTCAAACAGCTTGAATAAAAAATGAAAAAGAATCATAAAAAAGAAGGAAACATTAAAACATTTATCAAAAAAATAACAAAATACAATTTTTTTTCCAAAACAAAAGAGATATAATTGGCTGTAATTGTTCCTATAAAACTACCTTTCATGCATTACTAGATGCATTGGTTTATGTAGAAATAAAGATTTTAGTACAAGTCCCCAATTCCATTGAAGTTGGGACTTTAGGTAAAATGTAAATAAAACCACAATACAACTATTTTCAAAGCCTTTTCAACAGATATTCAAATAAATACACTACAAAAACAAAATGTTTAATGCTTAAACTGATCAACTTTATTTTTTTTGTGTGTTTGTAGGGAGGTATTCACTCATTTGAATTTGATGCCTGCAACGTGTTCCTAAAAGCTGGGACAGGGGCATGTTTACAGTGTGTTAAACCACTTTTTCTTTTCACAACACTCAATAAGCATATAGGAGCTGAGGACACTAATTGTAGAAGCTTCGTAGGTGGAACTGTTTCCAGCTCCGGCTTGATGGTCGACTTAACACCTTAAAGTCTGTTGTATCATATTTTATACATACTTTTATGAAACCTTTATCTAATCAATATGATCAACAAATCACTAAAAAAACATTTGAATACAATCAGATAAATGATAAAAAATGTCCTCAAGTGGATTATCAGTTGCCAAAAACACCTAATGTATCAAACGAGATACAAAAAATATTTGTGTTAAATTTTACGGAAATTTTTATGTTTTTGGATTTCAGTAGAAAGTGAAATAAATATTTCAGCTCCAAAAAATGTGAATTTTCTTGCTATAATTTGTGTTTTCAGGCGTTAAAGGGTTAAGTTGCTCAACAGTCCAGGGTCTTTGTTGTCTTTATTGTGCTTTATAATGGGCCACACATTTTTAATTGCCGACAGGTCTGGACTGCAGGAGGACCAGATCCTCTGAATATTTTGATTACTTGACTGTATGAAATCCACAAATTACTTACAGTTATACTTGAGAAACGCTGTCCCTAAACTACTGGACTATTTGCTCAAGCCATTGCTCATAAAGTGCTGAACCTTGCCTCCTTTGGTTACGAACAACTGAGTCTTTGTGGGATGTTCCTGTTACCCAATCATGACACTCACCTGTTTTATATTAACTGGCTGACCTGTGGATTTCCACACTGGTGTTTTTGGAGCATTACTCAACTTTCCCTGTTTTTTTGTTGCTCTTCTCCCAGCTTTTTTGGAACAGGTTGCAGGCATATAGGTGGAAAAATTAACATATCAATGTATTAGACACTTTATTCTAGACTCAAAACTCCATATCATCAAAATATAAAAGCATAAATATTGATAATGAAATAAAATAAATCAAAATACAAAGACACATTTACTCCAATGTCTCCAGTAACAATAAATATCTAGTATAACTTAATGAGGGTTGAGTCAGTGACATAAAAATTAAAAAAATAATCGGCACATTAAAAAGTGGGGCATTACAAGTGACAACTTACTTGCACTTGACCATCTTAGTAATTTGAGAAATATTCTGAGAGCATCATTGTATGCCACCTGAAACTTATTCATTCAAGCTTTACTGGAGCTAGTATTCTGTTTTAATTTAAGTTTTAAACAATGTACCAATGTCATTCGAATTGGGGTTTGTACAAAACATTTGAATAACCAGTAACTTCTCTGAAAAACAAGAATACATCATTCAAATTCCAACAATTAGGCCCTCTGGCACGGAGGATAAAAATATTTTTGTTCTTTCCGTTACCAAAGTTTTCCATCCGTGGCTTAGAGGTTCACTACAACTAGGTTTTATGCATGAAAGACTACAGCATGTCTTTCTGTCTCAGTTCCCCTGATGCCCAAGTCAGGCTTCAGGATTTAAGCATGACTTTTGTAAAGCGGTCGATTGAGACCCTTTCTAATTTCAACCCAATACACTTGGTTTGTCAAACAGTTTGTCACTAACATGTTATCACTTTGTTATCACATGTAACCTTTAACTTTGTGTGCAGTGTAGAGTATGCTTGTACTTTCTTTACTAACAGACAGGGTTTTTAGTTCATACCGTTACATCTTTTGACAGAAATCTTCCGTTTTCGTCAGAAGTGTCACCTAATGCTAGTGTGACGTGTCCTTTGTTCAGGACATCAGGGACTGGAATAATGCCAAAGTCATCTGCACTGAGAGCAATAGACACCAACGCTGGATTATGAAAGCAATAGAAATCAGGAAGTGTGCCCACAGGACGATGAACTGGGACGAGGGGGCATACATGCTGTCACACACCTGGAGGAGCAGGCAGACAGCAGGAGGCGTGGTCGACCTGTCAAATCTGACAGGATGACTACACCTCCGTAAGACCAGCTGAAAAAAGGACACGTCACACTAACATCAGGTGACAGTTCTGACGAAGATGGAAGATTTTCGTTGAAATATGTAAAGGTATGAACTAAAAAACCTTCTTGTCTGTTAAAAAAAAGTACAAGCATATTATCAGCATAGACAAAATGAACCTTCTTGGGCAGTGTAGAGAAGTTTAGATCAGGTGCTGCATGAAGTTTGATGTGTTTAGCACATAAGCTGGTTTCACAGACGGGGTTCGTTGTCATTAGTGTTTCCATTTTTGTTGTTGCCGTGTCCATATTGCCTGTGCAAACTTTTCACTTGTATTTGGTTGACACCAGCAGTAGAGGAACTACCAAAGAGTAGCCTGTCTGCAGCTGAAGAAGGCAGATGAAGCCGGGGCATCCAATTTCACTTTGTTTAAAATCCCTGCAAGTTTCACAGCATCAACCTGCAGGGACAATCAACAAGGTTCCGGTCTATTTTTGAGGATGGGAAAAACACACCACGTTTGAGTGCCACAAAAACCACCCACCCCTCCTTTGTCAAGCACCGTTGAACAACGTCGTTTGTTACCTTGCAGTGTGTCAGTAACTGCAGTAAGTAGTTCTAGTTTGATCATTTGTGTTGATCAGTACACCTCCATCCTTTCCTGAGGAGACCAGCGAGGGTACTCATGCTGATTTTTAGCATTGATTACCATAGCAACAAACACAAATTTGGGTCAGCCCTAACAAAAGCAGGAGATGATGCTTCTGACAATTGTTTTCATCCAACTGACTGAATTGCTTTGAAAAAAAGGGGTGGTGTGTGTATGTGTGTGTGTGTTTGTGTGGGCGGGGTGGGGGTGGGGGTGCGGGGGTTTAGTACGCAGAACAGGCCACATGTTTGCTTCATTTCTTCTGTTCATAAAGGAAACCGCACATTTCTCCCTGAGCCTTTATCTGGGCTCTCACTGAGATAACAAATGAACTTATGTGAGCAGCAGGGAGCAAAGTGTGCATAATAAATGACTTTGCCCTGCTATAGGAGCTACATTAATATCCATTCCTTCTATAATACAATTTCCTCAAGATTTATGGGTTGAAATAATTGCTGAAAAAATAAGAAAGAAGTTTTGATTATTAATTATTTATCTTTCAAGCAATCTTAATGAAGAATATTTCAAAACAGAGACCACCAGGGGGTCTAGCTAATTTTTGACAAAAGATGATATTGTAGGTAATAGGGAATCATGAAAGCGACATCCCGCTACTTTACAATTTATGAAAACAAAAATCTTAAAGGACCATACTCAAGACTAGAAAAATACTCAGAGAGCGCAGACCTCCACAAAGATACAATTCTGGATCGCGCTCTGATATGACGGCCAAGTCTCTGCTCATGTCTGTCCATGTGGAGAACTCATCCGCTGGCATTGCAAAGGAAGCTGGGTAATGTAGTGACACAGGCTTGAAAAAAGTTGACGGGAGTTTTCAAATAATCTATAATTCCCATAATGAAGTAAATCCTATAAGGGGAGGTAAGTTAGACTTCTGAATGGTTCCCACATTCCAGTGTTTCTGGGTTTTAGGATAGCTTTTCGGATTAATGCCTGAACTAAGTAAATTAACTTAGATTCAGTGTTTTATCTTGCTATGAATCAAAGCATTACAGAACATGATGCATACAAGTGTTGGCGACATAATTAGTTAATTACATCGAATTATATGTGAGTGTCCTAACTACCTGTGAGTGATGCTGTGCGACACTTGTGGTGCAACACTTTTGCCTCAACGTCCCATCTTTATTTTTCCCTCCATCCCTCCAGGGTCGACACAGATCAGGAGTGAGGAAGAAGGGGTATTGACAAGGTGAAGGTGAGATTGTCTTTTAGTTTTGGGAGCATTCGTCCTTTCAGTTGGTGAAATGATTTACTTTCACTTCCTACAAAAATGGAAGTTACCTTGTTTGGTTTATAGAGAGCTGTGTATTGATGAGCCTTTTTAGACCATCCCTTTTCAAAATAAAGCACTTCAAGTCCATTTCTACAGCTGTAAAGTAAAAGCACTTGATGTTTATGAGATGAAACAAGGTGTGGAGTTAAATTTTTAACAGATGCAGGGCAGCAGGCATGTGATGCTGTGCGACAGAATGGAACATCCAGTGTTCACATTCAGTTAGGAGATGGTTTGAGTGTGTAGGTGAATGGCTGCCTGTCTCTCTATGTGGCCCTGAGATTGGCCGCTGACCAGTTCAGGGTGTACCTCACCTCTTGCCCAATGTCAGTTGGGATAGGCTTGTGACCCCAAATGGGATAAGCAGTACAGATAAAAGATGGATGGACTGATGTCCAGTAACATTCCTTCGCACGGATGATGCTTTTATAAGCCTGACCAAAAAATGGCAATGCAACAACGTCCTGCATTAATAAGCTACTTCCTGTTTAAACAAAATAACCACTAGGAGATGCTTATGTTGAAGTTCTTATCTGCCAAGGGCCGGACACTTAGACTGTTAGCTTTTCAAATCCACATTAAGTATGCTTCATTTAGCCTATTAGCAGACCATTTCAAGAAATAAACATTTTTAAACAAGATGTAGTCAGGCTATCACAGTGATTCAATCCTTCATGCACTTATTTCATTTATATCAATTCAAAATATGATTTTTTTTGTGTGTTTTCTAGGAGGAGAGCCTGGTAAAATGTGTCAAGATTATTTGAATGATAATATCTGATAGTAATGCACGTCTAGCAACAGGCTTTCAGGAACCCAATACGAGCCCGCAGCATTAGACAGGTCAATATTAACAGCCCTTTAATTTTACTTATCTCCATAATTACACATAATCTCACAGTCTGTCAGTAAAAATACCACAGTTTGATGAGTATCCCGCAGACAGAAAATGATTTAACCGTGAGGCTCTTATTCCCTCCTAGTTCCTTCAGATAAGGCCCGGTTCTCTAATCTCACATATTTAGGACGTCTGTCACACGTAAATGAGTCATCCCACAGGCACATTACTTGCCAGTCAGGGGAGCGGAGCAATTAATGGAGGTACAGTGATTCCATGACAGACTGACATATTGCCCTTCCTACTGGGGACAAGAATTTCAGCGCATCAAAATTATTTCTAAAAGTCTGACTTGCACTCATTTAGCATATGAGGAAGAGGAACTATCCATGACAAAACTAAATCTGGTGATTTCTGTAAATAATGGGCAGTGCCAAATCAATTTATGAACCCATCAGCAATCTATCATCGCCTGATTTATGCTTTATGCCCCTAATATAAATTTTTTGTACTCACAGTTGAGCCAGTAGCACTTACCAACTTCCAGGCAGCGTGAAACACTCATACATCCTCATAATCCCATAACACTGCTCTTCACATCTGAGTCTCAGTTGACTAAGTTTTGCCGCTGGCCTTATTCGCACTCATATCTGTATGATGGTTCAGACACATTTGACATGCATGGCAGCTTTGGCAATTTCTGCATAGTCCACCTGTAAAGGGTCAAGTCCATGCCGTGGCTTTTGCTGTGACCAGCAGCAATTATTCTCGCCCACAGTAGGCAAAGTGCAGTCCTGGAAGTTTGAAACATGAGGGCAGAAAGCTCAAGAAAGAACCAAAACTTCATGTAATTGTGGGTTTATGAGATGACAGGAAGAGCAACATATAAGCAACAGGTTAAATTTCCTGCTGGACATTATTTCTGCTGTATTTTGAAATAACCTGGAAACACTGAGCACTTGTTTTTCTCTGTTGGGAGGATCTAACCTGACCCAATAGATGGACTGTTCAATATATATAACAAGTCCATCCAGGAAACCTTTCAGTAGCATATCTGGCAGGTGATTGGATGATCATCCCATCAATCACCTTTGTTGGGAGTAACGGTGTTAAAACTAACGGCGTTACTAGCGCCGTTACTTTTTCCCAGTAACGGGTAATCTAATTAATTACTATTTCAAACGTTATAACGCCGTTACTGTTACCGACAGTGAAATGTGGTCCGTTACTTTGCACGGATGTCAAGCAGCTGTTATCCGACCTGCCTCGCTCAGCGAGACACACGAGAGAACAAGATGCCAGAGTTGCCAAGTCCACTTATTATAAGCGACTTTCGGCTTCTTCTTTTTCTAACTTGCATGTGTATATTGGGAGTTATGGGTTGCAGTTTTTTCCAATAGTGCAGTTGCTCATTTGGGCTTGTTGTGCCCTCAAACCCAGGATGAATTTGGTGCATGATCTACCATCAATATAAACCCAATTCAGAAGTTATTAAAATCATTTTATCCCACCCTAACACAAATTTAAATTTTACTGTAAAAATGATGTTTCCACCTAAAATAAATCCTTAAAGCCAGAATTAAATTTATTTCTAGAGTAGCTAATACTGTTTTCACCATAATAAAGCTGTAGAAGATTAACATAAAACTTAGATCAAAACCTGACATGTCTTTTTGGTTACAAAAATCAAGGTTAGACAGACTGTTTAGCAATAACAAAGTTACAAATAACAGTAGCCCCTCCCCTCACTTCTGCATAAAGAAAAGGATGTTCCACCGCCAAACAAAAGGATGTTGAATAAGTTAATAAGAAGAAAAAAAAGAGGAAATATCACTTTGAAATTGAACTGTAACATGGATAAAAATTAATGTCATGTAGGTTTCTCTCTTTAAAAATGCTTATTTCAATCGCAAAATTGGGTAACACAGCAAGATGCAGCAATGTCGAGTCCGGAGCGGTCTGTGGAGTTAAAACTGGCATTTTCTGGATGGAAGTACAAGAGGTAACAGGCAAGAACACACTTGTAAAGTGTACATTATGTCCTAAAGCTAAGTGTTTGTCTGTTGTAAGTAAATCTAAAACCTAGTGACCAAAAACACAGAGAGCTCCGCTTATGATGCGAGCGCTGCTGTAGCAGGACAGGTAACAACAAGGAAGGACACAGAGAAAGAGCCACACAGTTTGAGTTTTTTTATTGTTAGTAATTCAATTACTTTTTTGGGAAAGTAATTAGTAACTATAACTAATTACTTTTTTAAAGTAATTTGCCCAACACTGTCAATCACATTCATTATGGGCCAATCAAAAAATGTAGTAGGCGGGCACAACTGCTGTGTTGGTAAGAACAGAACTTAAGCCACTTTGTAGAAAAAGCTAGAGATGTGACGTTAACAAACGAGCCGAGTCCTTTGAACAGCTCTTTGTGAACGATGAGGACTGATTCGCGGTTGTGAGTGAGCCGTTCATTCGCAATCCATTCTTGAAAGCACATTGCCCACGCTGCATGTGTCTGAGTTGCCCAATGCACGCTGCCTTCATGTGAATGACTAAGGACATTTCAGAGTTTGAGTTACTATGCACATGTGCATTGCGCAGCTAACTTTGGGAGGAGATATTAGTAAGTGCAGCCTGACTGGACTGATGACATTTGTCGCTGTATTATCAGGGAGGAAGAGGAGAGAAAGTAGTGAGTGCCCAGCGCCACCAAAGTCCAACTTTCTGGACTGGGGTCAGTATTTATGGCTATCTCAGGGAGGAGGAGATAGCAAGTGAAAAAAAAAAAAAAACACAAAATGAGTCAGGGTCAGAAACATAGCAGCATTTGAATTTCTCTGGGGACGAAAGGCAATGTAAAGCTTAGTACAACAATAGGAAAAAAAAAAAAAAAACCTTTCAAGTCCGGGTCGTCAAATAATCTACACCACCACATGAAAACTCAGCACCTGATGACAGTATAGCATCAGATGTCTGACAAGAATGGACTGACTCCTGCACTATTGAGAGTGCCATGCACCTTTAGACTGTGTGCTTCACATCATTAAATAAGGTCCAAAGACATGGACCATCCTGACTTTAGCATCTATTTAAATCAGGTTGACATAGTTGGTTTTTTTGGGGGGTTTTTTTGGAAAAAAAAAAAAAAAAGACTTCCAGTGGCAGCCTCAAATGGACACTCAGAGAACTGCAGCTTTTTTTGCACCTGCAGAGGGGGGTCACTTTTCAACACCACAGGTTGGCACATGGATTCGAATTTGATTAGAAGTAGAAGAGTATCCATGACCTACTCACAAAAGGAAATTTGACACTGCAAAACTAGCTGACCACATCCGGCAGGTTAAGGGTTTTTTTCATTACTTTGGGAGGATAAAATTCCCCTTTAATCCATATTCAGAGGATATGCATATGATTGATCTCTGAATTGAGGAGTGGATAGAAACAAAACCGTGTGAGATAAGACGAGGTAAACTCAAAAATGCAGTGCATCAAAATAACACATAAAAATGAGTTAGTTAAATGATGACGAATATTCTGACTGCATAATTCCTCTTAACTCCATTATGCATAACTGACATTAGGCTCTATTCATCACAGATCCATAAAGAGCATCGCAGCAGAAACTCTGAGTCTATTAAATTGGGCAAACAGCCATTATTCAAATGCAAGAACATTATTTTGGGTTTGTGTTTTTAAAGAAAACAGGAAAATATGTTCCCAATTTTATGCTTAGTGGAGCAAATAACCACCCACCCCAGGGGTTGGATAGTGCATGGTTAACACAGAATAGATATTTATATTAGACAGGAAAAAGTCCAAGTTTGGTTTATTTCTATTTACACGTGTATTTCTTAGGCTTGATGATATCATCTGAAGGCAAAACTGACCGAGCCAGCCTCCCTAAGTTGGTAAACAGAGAGACAAAAAAGTAAAAAGGCCACTCTCAAATGAACAAAATACAAAATATGAATCATAAGCCAAATATTAAGCAGCTTCTGGTGTTATGATTGAATGCCAGCTCTAAACTACAGGTCCTCCAGTGTCCACTGGAGGCTGGCTGCAAATGCTTAAGATTCCACTTCAAGTTCCTTAATAAAGGATTATTTTTCAGCACAGTTACTTCAGCCAGGTATTACTGTGACTTAAAGACAGTTCTGCTTTGAACCCCCATCTGACAGGGTCTTTCTGTGTAGAGCTTTTTGGGTTTTTTATGTGTGCTCGGCTTACCTCCCATATTCCAAAAGCATAAAAATAACTTAAGGTCAATTGGTGACTCTTAGGCAATCTCAATACACTCATTTGCATGTTGATCCAACAAAGCCCTAGAGTGAAGTTCTGGGGAAACATTGCCCTTATACCTGAGGTTGTTTTAGAGGCACACTCCAAACTGAGTGTTATGGGAAAACTCCTGAAATGTTTTGCAAATCAATGGCAAAATGGAAACTCGCCCTGAGGAGGAAGCGTTCAAATGAAGTAGTCCCTATGTTAGTAATGTTTATACCATAGGTTACAACAGCCACAGTTTTATATAGTTTAATTGTCTTTTATGTCATCCTTGGTTACTTTACTTTTAAATTTGTACAAAGTACGTTTACGTCTCTTTGGGTAGCTCTCTACATCATGTTTATATCCAAAAATGTTATCTGGAAATGTGAAATATGAGCAACCAAACATACCTATGCTTTTTCTGTAATTCAAGGGACTCCTGGCAAACAAGACTTCTCATCTGCCTGAAGAGAAACAATGAGCAGTGTCTTCACTTGTCATCTCATTTTGTAGGGAAGATTTTTCTACGACAACTTCTCACTCCATTTCAAGGGTCTAGAGAACACTGAAAATGGAGGGTAGAGGAAAGAAAAGCAAATGGGACTGAGCCTAAATTACCTGTAGGAGTGGATGAGAGCAGTTTTTTTTATCTGTCTCAATATATCAGTGTTACTGATTGGCATCCAGCTGGGATTGTACTCTGCCTCTTACTAATGTCATCTGGGATGTTTGCACCCTGCAACCCCACATGGGAAAGAGAGTCAGTGTAGATTTTGGATGGACAGACAGCAAACAACTCTCATTTGCATGAGAGCATTTGATTGTGTGTACTTCTGAGTGTCTCTGAGGGTATAAATGCACTCTGGGGAGAGTGAAAAGAGGAGATTGGCATGCTGTCTCTCAGCCCTCTGCCCCAGTAAGAACTTAATTTGATTCACACAGCAATTTCCCCAATGTCAAACAGGGAGTGCCTTGGTGCATCCTGCCTTTATAAATAAAGCCTTGTGGAATCTATGGCCATTTTTCTACCATCCTTTCAGTATCAGGATCACACTGAACTTCTGACTTAAAGATAATCAGCACAGTATTTTAGCCTAAAAAAAAACCCTGATCAAAGTCAGCATAGCCCTGGATAGTCTCAAAGATTATCTTTTTTCAGAAATCCTGACGTACGTTTGTCACGTGGAACAAAACAGGAATCAGGTGTATAGCAGCAACCACAACAAACAGCTATAACAATGATAGTTAGATGGACATCAAAAATGGAGGAACATACATAACCAAACTGACAAGAGGAAGAGTTGGACTGACATTGCTACCACTCCCAGGTAGCTAATGGTCAGCCACAAATAGCTTCACTGCATCCTGCTAGTTGTCAGCCATGTTTGTTTACACTAACAGTTAGACCGTGTTAGATTACAAACTGACAGGCTAAGTCTGCATGTGTGTGGTGTCCAACATGCTCACATCATAAGAATAGTATTGTTTCATCTGACATTATTAAATACAAACCCCAATTACAATGAAGTTGGAGCATTATATAAAACAGAAAAACTGATTCTGATTTAAAAATCCTTTTTGACCTATATTTAATTGAATGCACTAAAAAGACAAGATATTTAATGGTAAAACAGATAAAATTCTTTGCTTGTTTTAAGACATTCTCTCACTTTGGATTTGATGCTGGTATCATGCTCCAAAAAATTTGGGACAGGGGCAACTGAAGACTGGGAAAGTTAAGAAATGCCCCAAAAAATCCCCCACAGGTAAACCGGTTAATTGGAAACAGGTGAATGTCATGGCTGGTTATAAAAAGGAGCATCCCCATTGACAAGAGAGGATGGGCCAAGGTTCATCACTTTGTGAACAACGGCGTGAGCAGGTAACCCAACAGTTTTATAGCTTTGTTTTTCAGCATACACTTGCAAGGAATTGAGGTATTTCATCATCTATGGTCCATAATATCATCAAAAGATTCAGAGAATCTGGAGAAAACTCTGCACATAAAAGGCAAGGTCGAGCCAGCATTGAATGTCTATGACCTTAGATCCCTCAGGCAGCAAAGGATGTTAAGACGTCGGCTCAGGCACACTTCAGTCAACCACTGACAGTTAAGACCATTTGTCGCTACATCTACTAGTGCATGTTAAAACTCTACCTTGTAAAGGAAAAGCCATATATCAGCAACACCCAGAAACACTGCCGGCTTCTCTGGACTCATCTGAGACGGACTGATGCAAAGTGGAAAAGTTTGCTGTGGTCTAACAAGTCCACATTTCAAAGTGTTTTTGGGAATAATGGATGTCATGTCCTCTGGGCTAAAGAGAAAAAGGACCATCCAGATTGTTATAAGCCCAAAGTTTAAAAGCCAGCACATGTGATGTTATGGGGGTGTATTGGTGCCCATGGCATGAGTGACTTGCAGATCTATGGAGAATCAGGATCAGAATATTTTTTATTGCCAAGTATGCAACATATATAAGGAATTTGACTCAGGCAGTTGTTTTCTCTAGTGCAAAGGAAGTAAAAGAATAAAATAAAAATAGAGAAAAAAATTTTTTATATTCACACACTTTAATGCGGGAAGGTACATACAGGTTTTGGAGCAATTATGCTGCCATTCAATCAAATTCTTTTTCAAGGACGTCCCGACTTCTTTTAGCAAGACAATGCCAAACCACATTCTACACATGTTACAACAGCATGGCTTTGTAATAAAAGAGTGCAGGTACCAGACTGGCCAGACTCCAGACCTGTCTCCCACTGAAAATGTATGGTGCATTATGAGGTGCTACGAACAAAAGAGGCCCATTGTTGATCAACTGAAGTCATACATCAAGCAAGAATGGGAAAGAATTTAATCTACAAAGCTTCAACAATAAGTGTGCTCAGTTCCCAAACGCTTATTGAGTAATTTTCAAACGGAAAGGTGATGTAACACAGTGGTAAACATACCCCTGTCACAGCTTTTTTGGATGCTGTAGCAGGCATCAGATTGAGGAGATTCCAAAGCCACTCACCCACATCTGCAACTTGTCTTTCCAATCAGGTACACTCCCAAACAAAATGAAAATAGTAAAAGTGATACCCGTTTAAAACCGGAGATCGACACCATTACACAAACTACAGGCCTGTTGGAGTATCTATAGACCTAAAAATAGCATTTATCACTATTGATCATAGCATATTATTAAATAAACTGGAAAGGTATGGAATAAGGGGGGTTGGGCTGATCAGTAAAAGTTGTTTTATTCGCAGATGACACCAATATTCTTTGCTCAGGTCAGAATTTGCAGCAGAGTTTGTCCACCATCACAACAGAAATGAATAAGCTAAAATTATGGTTTGACAGAAATAAATTATCATTATATCTAAGCAAAACTAAAATTATGCTGTTTGGCAGATAAAATCCTGATTGCAATGTGGAGCTGATAATAGATAACATAAACATAGAAAAAGTTGATGAAACAAAATTTCTTGGTGTGATCCTGGACCATAAAATAAGCTGGAAATCTCACATAAGCCACATACGATCAAAACTGACAAAGTGTACTGCAATTTTGAGTAAAACAAGACACATTCTGGATCACAAGTCATTACATACCCTATACTGTTCAGTGTTTTTACCATATTTATCATACTGTGCGGAGGTCTGGGGAAACAACTATAAAAGCACTCTACAGCCAATATGCACAATACAGAAAAGAGCAATAAGAGCAATAAACAAGGCCGGATACAGAGATCACACAAACCCTTTGTTTATAAAATCAGGCATGTTGAAATTTATAGATTTGGTCAAATTTAAAACAGCACTAGTAATGTATAAAGCAAGAAATAATCTACTGCCAAATACAATTCGGGAAATGTTTACAGAAAGGGAGGGAGGGTATAATCTAAGAGGACACCTAAATTTTAAAAAACAAAAGGTTTGAACAACAATGAAAAGTTTCTGTATATCGAGCTGTTGGGTGACTTTATGGAACAATTTGGATATGGAGATTAAACGAAGTACAAACATAAATCTGTTTAAAAAGAGGTACAAAAAACAGTTTCTAAACAAGTATATGGAAGAGGACGTGTGTGATCAATGAGAACAATAGGGTAAATAAATAAATAAACCATAAAAAATTCTGATTAGTATTTTGCTATAAAGTGTATGGATATTGGATATAGATCAAATATTTATACAGACAGTTACTTATTATGTATATACATGTAAGTATGTATGTGTGTGTGTGCATAGGTACGAATTATATTTCCATCGATGTTTATGTAGTATATGTACATTATGTCTATATTGATATTTATGTGTTAGATATATGTGTTATATATATATATTATACATAGACATATGTATAATATATTTGCATCAATAGCAGAATTTATTTTTAGAAGACCCATGAGGAACAGTAATAAGGGGTAGGAACTCAAAAAGTATTTACTACTTCCTACTCCTTTTTGAATGTGTATAATTACTTCATTTCTTTTTTTTCTGTGCATGTGAATTTCTCTGCATACATGTTCTAAATAAAAAATTAAAATTCAATATTTGCTGAAAAACAATGAAGGTTATCAGTTTCAACATTGCATATCTTGTTTTGGTAGTTTATTCAATTGAATAAAGGTCAAAAAGGATTTGCAAAACATTATATTCTGTTTTTATTTGCTTTTTATACAACATTCCAATGTCATTGGAATTGGGGGAATTGGAATTGAGTTAAAATGGGAAAATCTGGTAACACTTTCTATGAAGCCCCTCATTAAAAACATATTATAAGCATGATAATATTGCATAATAATGTATTATATAGTGCTTGTCATGCTGTATTGTAATAGTAAAATGCACTTGTAATTTTTATAATGCATTATAATAGTAATCATAAGTCACTATAATAACAGTAGTTCAAATTCAGTTAATATATTTTCTATTAACACTATAAACTTACTAAGGGATCTCCATAAAAACATGCTACGCAAATCCTAAAGAGTTTTAAAAAGTAAAGCAGCATTTGACACTTTTTAAAAATCTACATAAAGCTGAAAACAAAACTGACAGAATATGCGGCTGCTGAGAAATTCTGGAGTGAGTGATTCATCTGCAAACACTTACTGAGTCTTTGAAAGTGCCAACCACATGCCGGATACTCATTAGTCATAGCAAACACAGTAAATTGCAGCTTCAAATATTAATCTGTTTGAAAATCATTATTCAGCTTGTGTTAAAATAAGGAAATCATAAAAATGTGTACTCTCTTAAGCTATAATTACACGTTTTTTATTGAAATGTAACAATAATGGCAGTGCTTTGCAGTTTATTTCATGAGTGGATTTAGTGTACCCTGGTTTACTTGCTGCTCCAGCTGCTATCAGCAGGCCATCCAGCCAACAGCTGTAGCCCACCAGCCAGCCAACTATCCAACGTTCAGCACAGCAAATGATTAAGGGCAGCGGATAAGGATAAAGATGTGCAGGATTCATCGGAGGCTCCCGTTAATCTGCTGTTGGCAGTGGGGTTTGTATTGCATTAGCATTATTACTGTGTGTATCAGCTGGTTTCGGGATGTGGAGGACTCAGCATCTGTAGCAGCGACAGTATGACAGTTAAAAGATGGAGTGAGGCTAATGGAGACTTAACAGCAGTAATTCCAACTTTAGGACTGGCTTCAATGCCGGGCAGCATGGGATTTTAGAGGGTATTTAAATGAGGTAACTGAGTGGTAATGAAAATATGCAGGATTTGTGACTTCCATAATGAAGGTGTCGGCACATGGCCAGGATGCAGCCTCAGATATAGTCCTGATACAGAAATGTACACTTATGGACTCTAATGGGCTGTGAATTGATCTTCACAAATGGATCCCATAAGATTTCACCATGATAGAGGGATTCATGATTGGCTATATGATTCATGTTGGGTGTTGGATGGATGTATTTGTATATATATGTACAGTGCTCAGCTTAAATGAGTGCACCCCTTCAGATTTGTCAGAAAACTTTTAGTTTCCTTTCAAAATCAACATTTTCTATGGCATATTAAACCACAAAATACTCACCCAAACCTGGGTCATTGATTGCAAAAAAGATTTTTTAAGTTGCACACAAAAAGTATTTTTTCTCAATTTAAGATCAGGATGCAAAAAATGAGTACAACCCAATCAAAGGGGTGGCAGCAAGGCTAAATTTTCGTTGTCATATTACCCTTATTTTCATCTTATGGAAAAAAAAAAGTTATGTTAAGCTCAGCTTTGTCAAAACTTTGGGAATTTTTCTTTGTTCATTTAGATATTGATTAATACATTACTTTTAATAGGGGGTGTACTAATTTATGCTGGGCACTGTATATGTGTATTTTAAATGTATATATATGAATATATGCATATGCTGTATGTGTATCCGTAAATTGAAGAGTTTTTTTCAGCCTGCTCTATTGTAAAGTGTCACTTGTTATGAATTGGCACTATACAAATAAAGATTGATTGGTTGACTGATTGATTGATTGATTAATTGATTGATTGATTGAAATATCTGCAGCAACAAAGTGTTGTGTATATGACACATGACATCAGTTTGAAAGCTTACAGAAATTAATGAAAAGGTGATTAAAGGTCCAGGAGAAGCCGTGTTACTAAGTCCCACTCTGGACAGTGATGGGCCTCTGAGTTTGTCGACTTGGGCTCACAGTTCATCCATCTGCACCACCAGGTAACTTGTGATCAGTCCTGCTCCTCCGTTCTCCATCTCTCTTTCCACCTGTGACTCACTCTATGAAAGTTCTTCCTCTACAGTCCATAGAGATATCCCCTCATACCCAAAACAACCTAACAATAATAATAATACATTTTATTTGGAGGCTCTTCTCAAGTCACCCAAGGTCACCTTACAGGAAATAAAAGCATAAAAGCATAAAAGACTGCAGACATTATTAAAACAAGTGAAGTGCATAGTGTCCAGTTAGAGGGAATATGCCAGTTTGAACAGGTGAGTTCCTACAACTTAAAGAGTCAAAATCCCTCATTTTAGTTTGTTTTTTGTGAAGTTAGTGTTTGTTGTTTCCTCTGATGACCTGACCAGCTGATGGTGGAGGGATTCATAACCCCTACGTCCCAACATACAATAGTTCTAAACACAGGGGCTTTGTACATCCCTACTCTGTTGTTGTCCTAATTCTTTAAGTGAATTAAATCAATTTAAAATAAATGTTGCTTGATCATGTTTAACTCAGTAACTAACGAGGGCAGGGCTTGACAAAGGGTTAATTGTTATTTGTTTGATTTGGAAAGATGGAATCTCTCTGTCTAGGAAGCAAAAGATGGATATGAGAACCAAACTGTGATATAATAGGAAGGTGATTAATAGCCCACAAGCTTGCAGCATCATCAATTATGCAACCTATTAATCATTGAAAGCATTACCACAGCTGAAAAAAGAAGCTGAAACTCATTGTTTAAATTTTAATTAGACTTGATTTTGCTTCACGGCACCTTATGAAAACAGCTGTTGGGAGAGGGAAGAGATTCATTTTTAGGATGATTTGTTGTGCCTGCTGTGATTTGATCATAAGAAATAGGTGGATTCTGACTTCCAAATGTGCTGCCGTGACAAATTGTCACAATATTATCTTTGCAGCTAAGTGTGCTTTATGTGTGTGATTCTTTGTGTGCATGTTTCAGACATCTTATTGTTATTTTGCTGAGGCTATGAAGTCATCTATCAAATGTGGGAGCCCATACATATGGATGAATGGAGAGAAGGGATATATGGTGTCTATTTGATTAAGGAGACCTTTGACAAAGGAGCCCGTAGAGCAGAATGACAGCTGAAGCTCTGTGGGTTTACACTGTATAAAGCTCATCCTCAGGGACCAATGTCTTGTTGGAATTTAAAGCAGTCTGGAGCTCGGAGAACTGATGAGATCGGAGCTTTTTCAGGTCACTTACATATTCAGCATAGGGGAAGAAGATTGGGCAGTTCTTATTTGTGGTGAATACCAAACAGACGCTCAAAACCTATTTTCTTCAGCTGATCATGCACGGCAAAGTCAGACAAACAAAGAGATGCTTTGCTGAGTAAGACGAAAAAAATCTACCAAGCTTAAGTGTATAGTTCTTCAGGGAGTGGCTCTAATTTCAAAGAAGACACTAAGCGCTATCATTGTAATTAATTCAAACTAAACCCTGCTTCTGCTAATGCATGCAGCAATTAAAACACTTTGTCCTAGGCTCTTAAACGTATGCTTATTACATCATCTGAATCACAAATCAGTGTAATTTGGAGAACGTAGTTTGGAAACCACTAAATGCAAATACAAAACCTCTGACAAAATTTATTTATCTCATAACAAGAAATTAAATGAAAGAACAGGCACAGAAAGTAAGCAGTAACAGTCAGTTATATGTCTGCAGAGCTTAATTGTATCCAAGTTACCAATACTCTCACAAAACAGTCATGAGCCTTTTTCGTCAGAGCTGAACGTAATGTTTTGTTGAACTTGCAACTGACAGTTTCATACACCCTTCAGTGTTTGTTAAGGGGAGCTAGAGAGACCCCAGAAGGGCTCAGAAGAACAATTTGATCACAAAGACAGAGAACATTAAGCTGTTACATCAGACATCACAAGTCTGATCAGTTGAGCAGCAGCATGCTACTTACTGAACACCAATGCTAAAAGAATACTATTGGCAACAATCTCTATTCTGCATTCACCTAGCACCTACCTTGGGTACACCTTAGTGTCTAGGTAGCACAAGTGTCTAGTCACAATAACATCATGCAGTTGCTCCACATCCATGATGTAAATCCAGTTTTACCACATCCCAAAGGACCTGCTTTGGATGGAGATCTGGTGGCCACTGGACTAGTGAAGAAAGTGGTTTTAGATGATTTGAGCTTTGTGACAGGACGTGTACCAACCATCAGAAAATGGGTACACTGTTATAGACTTAGTCAGCAACAATCCTCAGATAGGCTGTGACATTAAAACAATGCTTAACTGGTACTAGGGGGTCCAAAGTGTGCAAAAATAAAAAATACTCCACACCACAACACCACTACATCCAGCCTGAACTGTTGATACAAGGTAGGATGGATTCATGCTTTCACCAAATTCTGACCCTCCCCTCTGAATGTCAAGCAGAAATCAAGACTCATCGGACCAGGCAACATATTTTAACCTTTTTTTTGTCCAACTGAGCAAATAGTAGTTCTGGTTTTCTGTTCTTTGCTGACAGGAATGACACCTGTTGGGGTCCTCTGCTTTTATTACCCATCTGCTGCAAGATTCGACGTGTGCCTCCAAAAATGGTCTTCTGCATGCCTTGGTTGTAATAAGTGCTTTTTTTTAAAGTTACTGTTGTTTTTCTATCAAGGACCATTCTGACCATTTTTCACTTACCTATAGCACCAACAAAGCATTGTTGGCCCCACAAAGCTTCCCCTCAATGGACAGTTCTCTTTTTTGGACTATTTGGGCTGTGTGTGAATATCCCAGAAGATCAGCAGTTTCTGAAATTCTCAAACCAGCCCATATCACATCAATAATGATGTTACATTCAAAGTCAGTTAAATTGCCTTTTCTTCCCCATTCTGATGGTTGATTTGAACAGGTCGTCTTGAGCTGAACTGGAGCAAAGAAACTGAGCTGTAGGTTGCTTTCACACCTACGTTGGGCTGCAGACCAGAGGATGGCCAGTTCAAGTCCCAACTGAAACATACTTGGAAGTTGGTTTGGTACCTGGGGAGATGCAAGCTGACTTCCTGCTGTCTGGTTTTGGCAGTTGGTTATGCAACTGAATGGGGTTGACAGCCCTTGCCCATGGGGCGTAGGGTTTCCTGACCCTTGCTTACCCTATCCCCCCATCCTTAAATTCCACTGCACGTAAACATTTATGAATGGAGTAGGGTTTAAACTGTTGGTGGTGCAGATCTGACCCACATGTGCTCCCAAGCCTGACCTGAAACTTCCCCCAGACCGCAGTGCAAACCAAACAGCCGAACTTTGGTCCGACCTAAAAAGGTGGTCTCAGTTCAGACCAAACCGTAGTGGTCGGTTTGTGCCCAGTGTGAAAGCATTATTTTTGAAAGGTCCGAAACTTCACAGCAATGGCGCGAAGTTACCACGTAAACCTGGAAAATTTTGTCTGAAGACTTTGTTAAAGGACAACTCTAAAAGACTCATAAGAATGCTGAGACTTTACAGTTATTAGCAGAGAGGATGAAAGAAGGGGGACATGATTACTTTCTTTTTTCCCACCACAGCGTTTTTTGTCGACGACAATAAAGTTTCCACATGTCAGCAAAGCTCAAACTACGGAATCGTATTACTCTACTGTTTTGCTCCTGTAGTTGTTGCAGCTGGTAGATCTTATTTTGGCAAAAAAAACAGCATGATCCTCTTATTCATTTTGTATGAAAACACAGACAAGCCTACACGTCAATTTTCAAAGTGCTTATGTCAGACATCTACCTGCTGACACATCAAGTGATGCAAATGGAGACACACAGCCTACGTAGTTGATGAGAGATGATGTCGGCCTGTCAGGAAAAGTTAGTCTGTTTGTAAAATTGCAATGAGAAACCAAAATTTAAAAAAAACAAAATCTATACAAAGAAACAAAAAAGCGTCCCATGGTGAAAGCCCTGGTCCAGACTTTTAGGTGTGAAAACACCCAAAGACATTAGGAAATTCTACATGATACCAAATGAGGATTCATCTGAGAGATGACAGACTGGTCCTTATTACAAGGTAAGGAAATTACTCTGCATCAAGAGACAGGATTCTAATCACCATGAACCTAATGAAATTCAAGTTGGTCTTTAATATGTTTAGAATCAACATTACCAAATCACTCAATGAATGCATCCTAGACCATCTCTGTATGCAGTTGGAGAATACCTGATATCAATCCATCATCACACTGCATTGCGATGCATCAAACCAAGCATTCTCGACTACCACTTGGTATTCAAACACCAAGTTTGGAATTAATGCAAAATGTAAACAGGGTCAAAGATATTTGATTATATTAGAGTTTAGATTCACTTTCCTCTGCACAAGCCAAGAATGCTAATTTCCATATGCACGGCTTAATTAACAACTGTGCTCCCTTGTGATGTCCTGTCTGAGGAAATTATCCGAGGACTGTCTGGTGTAAACATTGCATGCTAAAATATTAACCTGTAGAATATGAATGTAACAGCTGAGCTTTTCTACCATATATGATGACAGTTAATCTTTGGTGGTTTAAAAAGTGGTGGGAAGGCCTGTTTACACACTAGAGGAATGTGGGATCAAATAAGTATGTTTAAGCTCTGTTTGTAAAACATATGGTTGCAAGAACCTCTCTTTACATCTACCTCCTTGTCAGTGCATTGAGAGTAGTCCCCTACAAAAACAGGAAGTGCAGCCAAAACTATAAGCAGTAATACTGAGTAAAGACTGATTTTTGGATCCAATTCCAATCACAGCAGCACACTAGTGTTTCATACTTCACCATCTTCTGTTCTGCCTTCTTCTATTTTGTAGATACGAACATGACAATCCCTTGAAATCCTTGTGAGCGCTGAGAGTTCCAGGTTGTGAATGAAAAAATGCCAGAGACAAAAACCCAGCTTCTGTCATCATCATGCTCAAACTGGCGAGGAGACGGCAGAGGGAAGAACAAAGCCAGCATCCCCTCCTTACACACACATTATTCTGGCTGGCGTGTTATGAATCTATTACAAATCCTTTTATAGCGTGCTCAAGAAGAATAGCCTTACGTGATAATGCGTTGAAAGGCTATCATGCTGCAGCAGATGCCCAGCTTCGGTGTGGTGCTGCGTCCCTCGACGAGGCCTCTACCAGCTGGGTTCGCTGACATCGACAGCCAGGGGACGGCCATGGCACCAGAGCTGTTTAGCTGCTGCCTCGTTGCCCTCCCGTGGCCCTGCTTTAAGGGCATCCAGGGGCCTTTCATCTGCAAGGTTAAGACAATACACAGGCAATTCAGCAGAGCGCAGGAAAGGGCAAATAAATGTGACTGTAAACATGAACAAAGAGGGATGCAATCAAAGACCTGCTGGGCGAGGGACTGCCTTTGAAAGTGCATGTGATCCCTGAAGTGAAGGGGGTGCACATATGTTTTCCAGGGAACAGTCTGTGACACCATCACAGGGAACAAGTGGTAATATGTTGAAAAGAAAATAAGAACAAGTACTCTATTTTTGCTCTGCCTCAGTCCTGCCTTTTCTCACATACAGTGTGTACTCAGTCCTGCAAGATAGTGTTGCTACATGCACAGCCCACTCTACGGTTAGCCCCCCTCTGCTGCCACATTAATGCTCAGAGCTATACCACTCCATCTGTCCAGCATGTGAGTTATCAGATTATGCAACTCAAAGGCTGATATAGTCTGCTTAAGTGTATTAAAAAATAGAACTCTGCCATAGAGACTAGAAATAATGAGCCTAGATACAAAAGAAATTATAATTTAACAACAATATTTCAATAGAAGATTAAATATCAAATATGGTGTCCCACAAGGGTCCATACTGGGTCCTATTCGACTTATTCTTTATATGGGTAATTCAGTTTTCTCTTGAATGCTGATGACACCATTATGTGGACTCATTGGCCACTTTTCTAGGTACACTTTGCTAGCACTGGAGCCCATTTAGCCCTCAGAACTGCTTTAAATCTTGGTGGCATGGATTCAACAAGATGTTGTAAACATTGCGCTGAGATTTTGGTCCATATCATAATGTTAGCATCACACAGTTACTATGGATTTGTTGGCTGCCCTTCTATGATGCGAATCTTTAGACCCTGTAGTACCAGCTGAGTATTGTTTGAATACAACAGCCTACTGATCATGTCCATCCCTTTATGACCATAGCATTCCCATTTCCTAGTGGCTACTTCAAGTGTCACAAAGCCCAAGTCATCTCAAACTGTACTCCACTGGCCTCAGCAACCACGAGATCTCCATCCAATAGAGCTCTTTTGAGATGTGGTGGAATAATAGATTTGTGCTATGGATGTGCAGCTGAGAAACCTGCAGCTACTGTGTGATGCTATCATGTCAGTATGGACTAAAATGTCACACAGATTTAGGTCAGTTCTCAAGGCAAAAGGGTTTTTTGCCCATTTAATGTTGACTTAGACAGCTTTTTGAAACTTATTCATCCAATACAAAACACTTATCAATCAGTCATTATTTTTTTTAAGTGCCAAATAATAACAAATGCTATCTTAAGACACTTCAGAAAGAGCAGGTTGAAGTCATACTCTTCATTTTATAACTAGAACACTTGGAGAGTGCAGACCTCCGCCAAGATACAATTCTGGATCACCATGCGCTCTGATATGACGGCCGAGTCTCCGCTCATGTCTGTCCATGTGGAGAACTCTTCTGCTGGCATTGCAAAGGAAGCCGAGTTATGTTGTGACATAGGTTTGAAAAATGTTGACGTGAGTTTGCAAATAAACTACAATTCTCATAATGACCTAAAGGGGGCAGAATCCTCACAGCAGCTGAGGAGAAATGAATGGGATATGCCATTATAATCTTCAATGTTTTTGTGACATCAATCGGGATCAGATCCAGATGAAATTGACTGAGATGATAGAGTTATATCGTATATATTATTGCGTAAATTTTGAAGAGCATCCATCAAGTGATGTCAGAGATATAATTTTTTTAAATATGGCCCAATGTTAAGTTATGGGATTTTTTTTGCAAATTTTGGGATTTTTTTGCATCCAGACAAATATACAGATCACCACCAAAATGTAATGGCTTCTTCCTTGGACCGAACCACACCTCTGGCAAAATTTTCATGTAAATCCATCCAGTGGTTTTTACGTTATCTTGCTCACAGAAAAACAAACACACAGACAGACCCTGCCGAAAACATAACCTCCTTGGCGGAGGTAAATATATACAGTATATACATGCATAATTTCAAAACAAAAACATGAATCCACTCTGAGTACAGCAACTGTAACAGCGGAAAAAAAACCTCTGTTAAGCAGGAAATCTTGAGCAGATCCAGACTCATGTTGAACAGTCATCTACTGAAGCCATGTTGGGGGTGTGAACGAGGTAGAGAGGTGGCCCGAGACAAAAGGACTAAAATAAGAATTCATGATAGCAACAAATTTATGGACATGCAGACCATATTTATTAGAGGTAAACCAGATTTAGCATCTTTTATTCAAGATGGTTACCCTCTCTGTATGGTTGTAAACATCGTTATTATGATATTATGATCAATAACAACCATGGATAGAGAGATCCACCTACAGTAATATTAGAATTAACAGGTATAATGATTATAAGGTGGAGAGGGCTGATGTTGATTAATATAGCAGCATTTAGCTGAACTGCAATTAAATAGGGTTTAATTCATTTAAAAATGAGTATTTATGTTAAAGGATGTCATTCAGTTGATGGCTGATGTAGGATAAAGCACTTGAAGCAAAGTACATATTTATTTGTCTGTATAGTTTGGTCCTTCATTGCACTATGACCACTTTACTTACCTAGAGTAAAATATTTCTCCTCTCAGTTCTCTTCATACAAATCACTCAGCACAACCTATTTAAATGTTTAAAGCCCACCAATATATACTGTAGCCTTATTACTAAGTAACATGACTGTTTACTTTATATATATTTAGTAAATATTGTTCTATTTTTAAGCATTTGTGTGTTTTATTCTTTTTAATACTTGAAACTTTTTGTTGATGTCATTTTTCTTTGTCTGTTTTTGTTGCGCTCCTGCTCTATGTGCATTTGATTTGTCCTTTGGAGACAAATAAAGTAGTTTTTATTTGAAGCAGGTCCACAGCAGCAGGTCATCCATGTTAGTAGTCATGGCTACAGTAATAAGTGTGTGTGTTCTTACCTATTTATTGTCATCTTGCAACAATACATAATTGATCAAACAACTCAGTTTGAGAGATGATTGAAAGTAAAAATTCTAACTGCTAAAACTTGTGTTGCTTCACTGCAGGTCGGCTTGACAAGACTACTTGACATCAGTGTGAAATAGAATTGGACAAGTGTCAGCTGCAACAGCTCGTCAACACTGAGAGCTTTCAGCATCTCTCAGTGAATCTCAGTATCTTCTGCACACTGTCACTTCAAAACTTTTTAACTTTCTCTGTGACCTCTGCCAGAGAAATGGGGAACCAATTCCCCCGCGGCCCTTCATCCTGATAGGCTGTCTGCTCGACTCACAAGTTTCTCAAAATGGTCCAGTTTCCACCGACTCTCATGGGCTCAGTTTATGGTGGGAGATCTTGTGCTGGAAAACATCCACTTGAGAATCAATTGAATAAAAAAAAGCTTGAATAAAAGAATCAGAACACACACAACTATGAGGGAAATGCATTTACAGACCCATGCAGGTGCTGATTTTGTTTCTTACTGATATTCTTTATATGCAAGTGTAACATTCATGGTTATTCTTTTCTAATTTCATGGCAAATGTAACACATTGTGGCCTTTATGGTCAGTGAAAATACTTGTGAAACTCAGGTGACCTTACTAGTCAATCTGTGATTATAAAAGCTTTTTTGAGGATGAAAGCAGAAATTTCAGAGATGCTGTCTCTCAGAGTCCAAATGAAATCCTTCATAATGCACTTGGGACAAATAACTGTTCTTTTAAAAGGACAAAAGCACACATTTCTTGGCATCAATAGCAAAAAGAAAAAAACACAAATAGTAATTGATTGAAAATACCAAAGCTGAGTGACAGGTTCAGACAGGGAAGCGTTCAAAGCAAGAGAGGAGGAAATACAATTTCCCCTTGTTTATCCCCATTACAAAACAGAAAATTCTATGCATTGATCACATAAATGCCATTCTTTATATTCAGCGTTTTCAAGCTGTAATGTAAGGAACAAAAATGCCTTATATATTCTTTCATGATCAATGTTTTGTTGTGTTTCAAACATCTTTTGATAGCTGAAAATCCCTTTATCTGCTAGAGCATGAAAAGTAAAGTGAGCAGAAATATTTGAAGTGTTCGTCTCTTACAAGTCTTCAGCATAAGTCTACATTTGGGATGAAGACATAAACATCCAGATTTTTCTACATTTCCAATACGCTAACATCAAGTAAGTCTGTGACAGGAGGATGTTGGACTGATGTACAAATTTTCTATCAAGCGGCAAGCCACAGTGTTGATATATGAACTGATATGAAGGTTCAAAATTAGCCCAGTTGGTAAATTGGGCACCCTAAATGACATCATCGGTGCACTTATTGAAGGTTTGATTCAATAGCAATTAACCATTTGCAGGTACGGGACTGACATGACCTTGTTTAGTTCTGTGGATAGCAGAAGTACCTGTTGTCAATAAACTATATTCCATGTCAGCTGATAATTATCGTAGAGATGCATTTTTGAGACACTAAAGTAAAAGACAGTTTCATGAGTACTGAACAAAAATGCCACCAAGTCTGTAAAATGAGTCTGGTTGCCTTAAAGGATAATGCCAACATTTTCTTTTTATTTTAAGATAATTTTTTGGCTATTTTGTGCCTTTATTGACAGGAGAGAGAGAGAGTGGATAGGCTTGTGAAAGGGGGTGAGAGAGAGTAAGGATACGACTCTCTGCAAACTGGCCACAGGTTGGACTCGAACCCGGGCTGGCAGAAGCATGTACTGTATGACGGTTGTGCCTGGTTGCTAACTAAGCTGGCAAACCAGCACCACTGCGCAGACAATTTTTTTGTTTTCATGTCTTGTCTCAGCAGATAAACACCATTCTTTCGACTGTGCGTGCAGCAACAAGGAACAGGCAGGCAGATTAGCATAGCTCAAACACTGGGATTCAATTAGTAGCATTAGCCTGCCTCTGCCTACAGTCATCAGATAAACTCTTCAGCAACTCCAAACGGTCCTGTGTGCTTGTGTGACTCTTTTTTCTTTTTTTAACCATGTTATGTGACGTCATCAATTTTTAAACTAAGATTAGCACTTATTGTAATTTTCAAAAGAAATGCATATGAAACTAAACCGCAGGGTGCATGTGCAAACCACCAAGGATGTGCTTGTAAGCATAACATGGTAAAAAAAATAAATAAAAAAAAAACAAAACACAACAAGCACAAAGGACCATTTAGAGTTGTTGAAGAGTTTATCTGACTCGGGAGGGAGGCAAGACATGAAAATAACAACAACAAAAATGTTGGCATATCCCTTTAAGAAGACTCAGAAGCAGAAAAAAGAGCATAAACTGGACTAAAATCACTGTGGCTCAATATAGGAAAAACAACCACTTCCCACAAGATAATTTGGCGATATTTCCAGGGATTATGATCGCCGTTTACATTGGATACATAAGGAGACCTGTATGAACATGGAGTACACACAGCAACATGTCTGCTGATGAAGACTTGGTGGGTTTGAATGATAAATGACAGAAACCTTGATGGGAACTAGAGGACATGAGAATGTCCAGGTTACCTGTGGATGCAGGTGTATACATTTTGGGCTTGTGTTGTCAAATTTGGTGAAATACCAGAGTGACTTGGTCAGAAGAGTGGCTAGTTAGGTAATACAAGATGCCACAAGACGTTAAACACAGGTTGCTTCTTAGCTGAACGGCCATGTTGTAGTTCCATAGTAGCTTAATAATAGTCATTTAATCTCATTGATAATGTTCAACCTTAAAAAGTCATGAAAGTAGGTTTGTGCATTGAGATAATCATAAAGAAACTTTTTTTTTTGCTACAGAGCTATTATCAGCAATAATCCAGGAACACAGTGAAAAATCTCATATGGCTTTAGTCAAGGATCCAGCGTGATGCTAACTTCTGTGTTGGCCTACAAAGCAATTTTTCTTAGAGAGCACATTTCATTGCAGGTTAACTCAATGTGCTTTATGTTAAGGGTGAACGTAGAAATTCATAAATCAACTACAAAAGCACTCAGAGAGCGCAGACTTCCGCCAAGCAACTCAGTTATGGCAGTGGCTTTTCCACAACGCCTGTAAAAGATACAGTTCTGGATCATCACGCACTCCCATTGGATGGCCAAGTTTTCGCTTGTGTCTCCTCCGGTATTGCAAGGGAAGCTGGGAAATGGAGTCAAATAGGTTTGAAAAATGTTGAAGTCATTTTGCAAAATAGCTCAGTTCCCATAATGACGTAAAGCGGGCAAAAACCTCACAGCAGCCAAAGAGAAATGAATGGGATTTCCCATTATAAACTTCAGTGTTTTCTTGTGATGTCAGTCTGGATCGGATCCAGATGAAATGTACCTTGATGACAGAGACATTGACCCCATATTATCCTTAAAACTGGAAGCGAATCCATTTAAGATGGCAGAGATGTTTTTTTTAATTTAACCCAATGGTAACCTATGGGACTTTTTTTTTTTAAATTTCAAATTTTTTTTTGCACCCAAACAAATATCCAGATCACCACCAAAATTTAATGGCTTCTTCCTTGGACCAAACCACACCTTTAGTGAAATTTCATGTAAATCCATCCAGTAGTTGTTCCATAAAGTTGCTCACAAACAGGCAAAAATACACTGGCAAAAACATAACCTCCTTGGCGGAGGTAATTAGAAATGCCCTGAGAGCACAAATCTCCTCCAAGGCATTTCTGTCATCATATTTCTGATATGTCCATAATACATCACATGCTTATGCATCAGTCGACTTCATTCTGAGTTTATTTCAGTTGTGAGATTCCACAATTTTATGACCACATCCAACATCATCAAACATATCTGAAAACACCACAATAAGATCACCTTTAGACAAAACAATCAACATTCCACCTGTGTCTCCTGCCTTACCAAACTCCACCCACAAACAAATATTCGGCCAATTCATGTCTAAATAAATCTCCTCATAAACACATAAACAAGGCAAGGTTTTTCTTTTAAATTTATATTTTCCAGAAATAGATATCCTACTGCTAATTGTTAAACTAATATGTTTTTTCAACATTCACTGAAATGAAAATCTTTAAATGAAAGTAACCTTCAAATACGCTGAACCAGGTCTCTACAATCAAACTCTGGATCATTCCCTGTGAAAGGTGACTCAGCATATTTCACCTGGTCATTGACTTTGTGTTGAGTATACTAATGTTTTATGTTTCTTTCAGACTCCGAAATGCACAACCACAATCTGACAGGCTCCTGAGTGTTTCATAGACTTTTCAGCTCTTAATACAAAATGAATCACACTTAAATATCACTGGTATTAACCAGCGGCTGGCTGGCCTTGATGTTGGTGTTGAATAATTAAAGTGGAGGGTGTTTTACCTGTGGATTTCTCTCCTCTACCTGACTTATCATACAAACCTCTCTATTTTCTGTCTTCGTATTTCCTTCCTGCCTCAATCAGACTGTATGCACTTTCACACAGTGATATTCATCGTCTGCCCACCCACTCCTCCATAGTTAACTGGGTTGCTGAGGCCCTGGAGAAAGGGTTTTGCAGAATCATAGAGCCCGGAGCGCTGCAGCTGATGTGACGAGCTAATGTCAGACTCAGAAGAATTTCTCTGCCATAAAGACCCTGAAATAACTGACAATGCTGCTTTTTACAGGTAGGATAGCATGTGAGATTATTCAGTTAAAACAACCTTCATGTAGGGAATGAAGTAGTTTCTTTGAAAAGCCATCAAACAAAAAAGAATTTACAGCTGAGTGGTACAGATGGAGCCATTTTGATTTCCCCACTTTCCATAACTGAGTCTTGACTGGTCCATGACTGGAACATGCTGGGACCTGTCATGACTGTTATAAGATCCCCTGGTAGGACATGACAAAAGTAAGGACTGGTTAACGCTAATAAGGACAAGCCCATTGGATGTGTTCTTCTGAGGGAAGCACCAGCAAATGGGCATGTTTGTGGTGGACTTTGGGCGCCCCCATTGGCTGGATTTTGGCTGGTAATTGGCAGGCATTAGACAGGAAGGGGAAAACTGAAGCAGCTGCATCTGTACATCTTCAATTTTGATAATATGGTATTATTTTGCATGGCATGTTGGGCATGACAGTGCAGTTTATGAATGGTGTTTCATCACAGTGTTTATTATATAATCATGATAAGATAAGATAAGATAATCCTTTATTGATCTCCAGTAGGGAAAGCCGGTTGTTGCAGCAGTAGGGGGTAAGTACAATGGTAAGTAGCATGCATTAAATGTCTATAGAATAACATAAATTATGATAGATGTAGATAAAAAAAATAGCAAAAATATAAAAATAAAATATTATTTTGTGCTTGTAGATGGCTATAAAAGCATATTCATATACTTCAATTACAACACTGAGTGCCAAGAAGTCTATTTTTGTTGCTGTGGCTTTACATGAGTAACAATATTACAAATTTTAACAAAAAATCCTATGACAGGTACTTCAAAGTATTGTTACAAAATTTAAAATTAATGTTATTTTTCTAAAAATTTGTTAAATTTGTATTCCTTTGCCTTGATACATTAGAAAATAACACTAAATTACTTTTGAAAATTGTTTACAAATGTATGCTTGTTGAAGGGTTACTTCAACAACAGTAAAAGTAGAAGGTAGTAACTCAGTAAGAGGTCAGCTTTTTGCACTTGTGGACAGAAAAGCAAATTTCTTTGAATCAAACCCTCGTGCTTTTTCTTTGACTGAAGAAAGTCTTGGAATTTAGCTTCTAAAAATACAGAAAATCTCCTCGTGCTGTCTTAAGTCTTTGCCGGCCTCCTCGCCAGGTTTACTCACTTGTCAAAAATCTGCCATCATGTCTGAGCTGTTTACACTGTGTGCACTCTCTCCCTCTGACTTTAGACTATTCACACACTGCACTGCAAAGAGCCCTAAAAAAGCCTAAAAAAATTTTTACTGACATGCTATGATTGCATTAACCAATATGGGAAGTGGGGGGTGGGGGGCTTTCATTGGTTTTCGCCCGAGGGCTCTAAAATTCCCAAAGCCGCCCCTGGAAGGAAAGACAGCGAGGGAGAGAGACAGAGAGAGAGAGAGAGGGAGGCAGAGGCAGGTGGAAAGGGGGAGGGGTCTGGGGTGGTCCAGACAGTCGCTCCTTGTGTACCTCACACACTCTCACACACTCTCAGCCTCTGCTGCGCATCATTTAAAGGGAGCCCGGCTGTCGCTTTCTCCGGCCAGTCTCGCCGCCTGTGCTGCGTAATACCAACGCCACGGCTTGCTTTTACGCTCCTTCGCCACTCTTCTCATTCTCTCCCCATCTCTGAACTCAACCATTCAACTTAAACCTCCTCACGTCACCAGTTTTTATGGAAAACGCGGATCTGCGGGGCGCATTTCTTCTCTCTTACGCGAGAGAGAGCGCGCGGAGGAAAAGGGACTAAATGAAGGGAGCCGTGCTTCATGGACGCAGCCTTCCGCGCATCATGAGGAGACAACAACTACCAACAAGGTATAACGGAACAGAAAGTGTGATTCACTGTATATTATCACTGCTTTGTGTCACGTCGGGTGGTTTGTGCAGGCTTTGTTTCAGGGATTATGTTTTTGGAGCACTTGCGGCTGGGTGGGATGCTTCATTTGTGCTATGTTTTCTTATCGCAGCATTGAGGATATCTGCACCACTGGAAATCTGTCAGGGAGCAGAACAGTGCATCATTTTTATTCTTACTCTAATTTTAAAGCAGGACAAGTCGCTTGAGTTTCTGCCTTTAGCTATAGAAGTCCGTATTTTGCATCAGCATAGTCAGACCTTAAACAGAAGCTGTAGTCTCTTAATGCAGTGCAGAGCAAACCGATATTTATTAGCTCTTATGAAACACTTCTGGGGTGGTTTTCTTTAAAGTAGCCTTCCTTCACATTGTGCTGTGGAGTCTAGAAAATACCATGATGCATCATTCCTCTCCCTGGATCTTTACGTCTCCTGCGTGGCTCCAGGAGTGAGGATGCTGAGCCTTAATTTCACTCTCACACAATGAAAGCTTTGCTGCATCTAGGCCAAAGTGAATCAAACAACATGATGAATTTTTAACACATCAAACTCTAAAAGGGAAAATCCTCCATTCTTGTGTGTTATTCTTTCTTTGCTGCATCATTTCCCCTTCATGTGACATTGTCAGTTAATCTCTAAACTCTTGTGTTCATGTTTCCAGGGCTGCGTAAGACTTATTTTTTTTCTCTCTCGCTGATGAACAAGTGGCGCACAGCACAATAACCACACTCTTCAATCAGGCCAAACAGGCTCCTTGAATTAGATGCAGACAAGTTGGATTACAGGGAGCCGGTATGGATGTAGGCTATTGGATTTGCTGCAGTATTCTTTGCATTATAGGATACTTGAAGTGTTTCATTTCCATTTGTGATAATTATTATGAAGTACTGGTGCATTTGTAACTCATAAAGCTTGGACAGGGCAAGCACATTTCAGTCCATGTATCTGTAAACCAAAAAAAAAAGTTTGTAAACATTATTTCAGTTGATTATTTCTCCCCTTTAATGATGCTTTTTTCTTTATTTTATTTTATTGAGTGATCAGGGATCTTTATAATTCTAAGTAAATAACAAATACATCTAATTTGATCCAGTTTTCCCTTTTTGTCATGCCATTCAAAATCACTATACCGGTACTAAAATAAATCTCAAGGGGTAATAATTTGCCCACTTGGTCATTCATATCTTCATCCACCAAACCTATTTGTAAATATTAATAATACAAAACACTTATCTATGCACGCATGAAACCAAAAGATGAGGAAAAAGAAAACACATATGGACATGGACATACTCACATATGGGCATCGAAACAAAAAGGCAGATTCACCCCTATAATAATAGCAGTTGGTATTGTATTTTATATCATTGGAAAGCCTGATTAGTAATCTTTACAATCAGGTAAAACTTAAAAGGATTGTGCAGTCATGGAATGAGCAGCACAGCTAAATGTGGGGGTAGCCTCCCAAAACTGTGGCAAAATCCCCTCCAACCGAAAGCTGGTGTCCCGGTACGCAGGGTCGCCTATTTGGCATCAATCCTGGTACTGTTTCCAAACTTCAGATCAAGTGCTCTGAGACTGGTCAAGACAAAAGACAGACTATGAACTGGGAAGATAACACCTCTAAAAGACTGGTTTCTCACCCTTGCTTCACTGAAAAAATGCAGGCTTTCTTCAATGAGAAGAGGGGATACTTATGGTGCTACCCTCACGTTTATTTGTGTTGCTCATTCCATGAATGCATGATTCTTCCAAGTGTACCTCCTCGTAAAGTTGACTAATAAGTAAGTACTTAAGTAATTAGTATTATAAAAAAGGAGAAATATTTACTCCTTTAAACTCCATAGGATAGGTTTGGTGAAAAACACTTTATGTTGGAAATGTCAGGCAGGAATGGGAACATTTCTACGTGGTGTAAATATATGCACTCATTCTGGGGATAAGTGTTAGAAAATATCGGATGGAGTCTGGGTTGACAGTACCGGTATCTCCAATGCTTACTTGGAGAGCTGCCTAAAATATCAAAACATGAAGTCATCGCAATAAAAGAAAAGCAAATCAATACCTGATATTAAGCACTGGATGGAACTTGTGTTAGAAATAATATATGAACAAATGTTGGCCAGAAAATGATGAAAGTGATGATCTCAAAAAGTCGTGGAATGGTTTTCTTTCTCTTAACGTGGTTGGAAAACAGTAAGGACTTGGCAGATTAACGGCACCTGCTAAATGTTTCTTGACTAAACACTGTTCCATTCGAGATGCCTTAAATGTGTTAACATTTCTCAGATGTTTAGAATTTCAGTTTTATTTATCCTTATTTTAATCATTCGTTTTCTTCTTATGTTATATCATTTGTACTGTCTGTGTTTGTGAAAAGTTTTTTTTTTTTTTTAATTACGTGAAAATCATGTCTAATAAAAAGTGAATTTACAATATATTAATAGAAAAGGAGAAATAATTGACTGAAATAATGTAACCAAACTTTTTTTGTGGGGTATATTTAGCACTGGAAAGCAAATGTTGACCAAAGAGCTTCACAGGCTAAATAAAAAGCAAGAATAGATCATAGTGTATTGAGTGATTTAAATGAGTAAAATCTATTGGAATGAAAAATGTATGGTTCAAACTTAAATGGGACATTGAGTGCATAAAACCCCTTTAGAAATCAAATGATAAATAAAATCCCCATATTGTCCTTATCTTAAAAACAAACAATACAGGCACTAATGGTGATTATTGTTTGCATTTCCTGGATTTAAATAATAATAAAATCACCATTTGTTCTTGTTACAGAGTTTTAATTAATGCTAAAAATTTATATTATGTTATTTGTTGTGCTCTGTTACAATAATATAAAATGAACTCTGTGCCACTGTGGCAGAATAAATTAAAGAAAACAGATACTAAACTTAAAGGTCCACCAAGTGCACAAACATTCCTGACATTGTTATCCAAGCTATTATTGGAAATGTAAAAAACTGCCTATCAGGCAATGCTTATAAATCCTCCAAAATTCCAGCATCTGGATTTGGATCACCACCAAAATTTAATTACTTCTCTCTTGTGCCATCATAAGCGATCCCTAAAAAAATCATCAAAATCCGTTCCAGACTTTTGAGTAACAAGCAAAAATGTGGAAAACTGCCCTATGTTGCAATGTTGAGAAATTTTTCAAAAATTCCTGGAACAGCATCTGTATTCTGATTACCACCTACATCTTTGTGCCGTGACCAACATTCCATGAAATGGTCATCAAAATGTGTTGAGAAATGTTAAGTGTGTTGCTCAAACAGACAGACGGGAGGTAAATATATGTTTTACGCAACAATAGAAACACAACAACCAAAGATCACCGCAGAGTGTTTACAGCTCTCAAAGTCTAATGCAGGAATGTTCCCTGTAAGAAACAAAGACCTCTTTTGCAAGGGAGTCCTGGTCAAGACAGCAGCACAAGAGTTTCCTACTAATGACAAACAATAGATCATAAAAAAAATGAAGACTTCATCAAAAATCAGATCAGAATTTAATCTTAAACAAGTGCAGTCTGGTCAAGCAATCCTTTCACCAACACTGCTTCAAAATGATGCTGGAAGTCAGACCAAGATGATGGAGTGAAACATTAAAGATCTTTTTTCCAAAGACTGAGCGAGTTCAAGGAACAACATCCACAGTGAATCCATGAGATCGAAGGCCATAGCCACTGACAGTCTTTGGTGTAAGTAAAGAACATAAATGAGAAGGCAGTTCATTTATTTCAGCCTTATAGAGGCAGATGTACCAATGTTCCATCCTTCTGTTGTACAAAGAAGATCAGCCAACTCTCTCATACAGCCACAGTGATGTGAAATCCAGACTGGAGACAAAGCAGCGTGATACAGAGTCCAGCATGTTCAGTGAGGATGATAAAGCATGCATGTAAAGACTTTAACTATTATCAGGCTTAAATGTTGCTTGATCGAGCAGCAGCTATAAATAAGTTTCAACAATCAGAAACAAAGTGTGTAAAGTCTTGTTGACACTCATCGGCAAACATTACCTCTGAAAAATACACCTCTGAAGTTTCTCTTAGGTCACGTGTGTGTATGGATCTACCTTCCTATTCAATAATCTGTGCAGCAGTGGCTCTCTAATGTGGTGGTGAGGCACTCTGTTGAGCCTTCAGGCAAGTCTTAGCATGTTGGAAATTTGTACAGCACTTACGTATTATCATAACTAAATAATATTCATGAATGGAGGTGGGAAATGATAAGATTTTATTGATACCACTGCCATTATCAATTCTTTCTGTTGATACAGTTTCTTAATGATTCCCTTATCAATTCCTGCAGATTTTCCGTACGTGCAGAAGTTGGCCTACACAGGTTTCAATCAATCAATCTTTATTCTATTGCACCAGTTCATAACAAGTGTTGACTCAACGCACTTTACAACAGAGCAGGCTGAAGCCATACTCTTCTTTTTATAGATACACATATATTTACAAATACTTAAAAAACACAAAATACATCCAGGCAGAGACAAAAAGACTAACAATAAGAATTTATGATAGACACAAACCCATGGACACCCAGATCATAAAACCTCATCACATTTGTCTCTGCTTAATATAGATTCAATCAGTCGAGCTTTATTTGTATAGTTCAATATTTGTTGAATATAAATGTATTAAAGGTTAGCCCCTTGAGATGTGGCGTTTCATTTTCAAGAGGGGCATCGTGTCTTTATTGTTGTAAAGATAGTTGCTATGGATGTATGATCAATACAACCATGGATAGAGAGATCAGTCTAATATTAACATTAATGTTTGACATGAATGTAATCTGGAGAGGAATGATGTTGATTAATATAGCAGCATCTATAGCTGAACTCTAGCTGACATGCCATTTCCAATAGGAACAGAGAGAGAGAGAGACATAGATAGATATTTAAAATATACAAACATACATATATTCATATAAATCCATCCAGAGATGCATCCATCCAGACGGAGACAAGGGGGCTAAAAATGAGAATTTATGAGAGCGACAAACCCATGGACACCCAGACCGTGAATTTGTCCTCATCATGTATGTCTCTGCTGAATATAAATTTATTTGAGGTTAGCCGTTTGAGATGTGGCAGCTCTATTTAAGAGGGACATCATGCCTATAAGTTGGTAAAGATATTTATGGAGCTATAATCAATAACAACCACAGAATTTACAGGATATTTATGGCCAGTTTGTGCCATGTCGACTGTAAATATCTGCAAAATTTCACATCTGCTGATACAAAATTATCATTAAAGGAAATTTTCTGCATACACTGATATTGCCTGGATAATGTAGTGCATCCCTATTTTAAATTTACTCTAAATACAAATGTTGGATTACATTTTTGATACATGTTTCATTGGTAATCCAGCTGTTTATTATCAGTAAGGATAGGAATCAAAAGACAATTCCATTTCAAAATCGATAACAACTACCATAAGTAATCAGTTTCATTAGCATTTTTCCTTATCAATTCCCTTATCAATTCCTTCTACTCTGTTTTGCATGATTTGCAAATCAGAGACATCACTTTCTCATCCGGAGGAAGGCAGCATTAATGATAACAAAGAAGTCAAAAATATCATTGCAGACAGCAGACGTACAGTGATTAATTTCTGGGACAATTAGACGCTTATGGAACAACTTTCAGTAAGTGGAAACAAAAGCAGGCTGCAGAAGCATCTATGCGGAGCATTATATCAGCACTGTAATGCATTTCACATTTTTGCCATTCAAATCCTTTGTTTATCAACTTTTCCACACAAAAAAGCAGGAATTGATAAAGGAATCATTACAAGGATTGGATCGAAAGGCAAAATCGTTAATGGCATTAGTATCAGGAAAATTTTATCAATACCCATCATGAATTATCAGGCATTTGTAACCAAATAAATAGGTGGTACAGGCTGATATCTAGCATGGATACAAATACCATGTGCCTGGAGAATTTGGCTTTTTATTGAGTCTACCAAGGGCAAAACTGGTCTGAGAACCACTGCTGTACAGTCTGATGCACAGAACAGTCTGTGCTCTACAGATGCACTTTTTCTGCACCACAGGTGGTCTGTGTCTTTGGCTCCTGTGAAGGTCCACACACTGGACATTGCTTGTTGTGGTTGTTCGGGTGGCTCTGGTGAGACGGCCACATCTGACACTCAATGGCGGTAGACACGGCTTTATTCTTCTTGAGAAAAAGGTTTTTGTTTCTTTATTTTTCTTTGTTTTCAGTCTGGGTTAAAAGTCATTTAAAGGCAATGATGAGGGTCCAGTTTTGTAGACAGACAGACCCTTAGACACTGTCCAGTGTTATCCCAGAATTATGTGGGAGATGTACTTTTCAGAGGTAATGTTTGTCACTGACAGTGAATCACATTTTACACATTTTGTTCAAGTTAGTATTAGTTATCTACGTTTGCAGATACATATTTGAGAGCTGCACATCATGAGTGCAATAATCTTTGCTTCTAGTGGATAAAGAAGAGCCCTGGCCAGAGTTCACTTCACCCTCACATAATGCTTATTGTTCCCTCGCATTTATGAGTCATTCTCAAACATTTCTGTCCCCAGGATATAACCATAGAATTATTCTTTAGGTAAACAGAATGTCTTTTACAAAAACACCTTCATGAAATGGAAGTCTTTGAAATATAATTTACTAAAAAGCATGTAGATGTTGTTGATACATATCTTATTTGCTTTTATTGTGTATTTGGCCCTTTTATGATATCCCCAGCGTTAATGATTCATGTCACAATGTCATTTAGCAGACACTTTTGTCCAAAGCAGCATACACCTGAGAGTAAGTACAACACGAGCAAGAATCTAGACCAGAGGAAACAACTTTATTTATGAGAGCATCAAACTGCCTCAAGTCCGATTAAATGCAGGTGCTGCCATGTAGTGCAACCAAGCAATGGACAGAAAAGCTTGGCAAGTCACCTCAATATCATCATCATGTCCTCATGTCATTAACATTAAGCATCAGCTTCAATAAAAATCCTCTGCCATACAGAAGTCAAAGAAAGTGAGCACAAGTCTGCCAAACAGTGCCCTTTCTGGCAGTAAAAAAATCCTGGCTCTGTATCCAGATTCAGATTAAGATCATTAACAAAATCGAATCAGTTCTTCGATGTGCCATGACCAACATTCCCCAAAACTTCATCTGTTTAGATCTTTTTAAAAATATCTTGATCACGAACAGACAAACAACGGCAAAAATCTGACATCCTTGATGGAGGTAAAAATAACAACAGTAGAGCAGATCGAGATGAAATCTGATTTTTTTATTGATTTTTCTCTTTAATTTCTTGTGAGTCGCCCAAATGATGCTATATCTTGATAGTTTTTAGTTTTATTTCACTTATTGCAAAAACAAAAATGAAAAATAACTTTCTCAGTAAACCAACAAACAGGAAGTGACATCTCTTTATCTAAAAGTCGAGGGATGGCTGGGGCATAACAAACTTTCTGTACATCTTTTATCAATAACTTTATTCTATTAATCTGTTTTTCTTAAACTCTTGAGGTTCCACCTTGTGTGGCTGAATTCTTATTCAAATAAACCCCATTTAAATCACAGCCTGCTGAATTTTAAGGAGTTCACATTAGTCTGTTATATGACGCAGATATTGCTGATTTGGTTTACTTCCTGTATTCAGTACATTAGACAAATGTGGGAAAATCTTTAGCTAAATGCAAAATCACATTTTTCAGGTGTTAAAGCTGTTCTAGTTTATGTTTTTTATAGTTAATCATGTAATTTGTGGAACTTCCTTTTAACAACTTGAAATATATATTCATTTTTTCATTAAGGTTAGGCCCCTCAGAAGTCACCAGTAGATATCACGGACCCTCATTTCCTGTTGTGGAGGTAGGGGTGATGTTTTCCTCAAACCCAACCAGAAGTTGGATAGATGGTGAAACGTGTAAAAGATTTTCTTTAAATCAAACAAATGGATGAACGTCAATTATGTAATTTCCTTGAAAGAATATCTTGGGCCTTTCATGAGTGGTGTTAGGTTTTTCATTCTGTTCCTTTGGTCTGCGTCACACTTTACTACTCGTTACATCTGCATTTACAAAAAGCCTTTATCACATCTATTAATGACTGATTTATTCTTATTTGATACTTTGTGGTAAGAGCGAGTGCATTCTTTAGGTTTTCTACCCCTGATTTTTGTGGAAAAATAACTTTTTCATTATCTATCATATCTACTGAATAAACGTTATTGAAATTCAAAACTGAAAGAAGGCTGTCAGGTGAGATTATATTGCCATGACAACCATATGTATCAGGTCAATACTGCTATATATTTATGTATAGAAAAAGAAAATAAGTTACACATCTATGATCACCATTTGATTCAATAGTATAACATAAAAACTACAAGATATTTTTTTGTAAATCAGCTGTCAGGGGCTTTAATCAGTTTTCCTCCATGTTGTTTTTGACTGCTTTCTCATTAATGTACACTGTGTCATAGTTTTTACTGTTGAGTTGAAGATAGACTTGCAGTTTCTCTCTGCCTTTGTGTCCATTGGTGTTATGAGTGTTTTTGTTAATATACTTGAGAGTATGTGACACATGCTACCAGAGGACACCACTAGAGGGTGCAAAAAAAACCTCAGGCTGTATATAACTACCTGTCATGTTAGAAGTAAACTGCAAACATGGTGGTAATTCTGAGGGTAAAAGTAACAAACAAACACCAGTAATCAGGATCATTAAATATTTGTTGACAGCTGATTACTACTGGTCAGACCTCAGCATCAGCACCAACAGAACTGTCTCAGTGTATGAGTGTAATGGGTAGCCATGTTCACTGATGACTTGTGCCTGACTGTTTTGATAAATGTTGTAGACAAAGCACTGGAAAAGCAGAGGATGTGAACTTCAACATGTCACTGTGAAGTGTTTTATTAATCACTGTGTCAAAGATGACTTTATTAGTTTATGTGTGAGAAAATACAGCCAAGAAAATCACCCAAAACAAACATATCTATGGACGAAGTCAACTATGTACACGGTCACCAGTTGAAATAATACACTAGACTTATTTTCTTGTTCCAGACTTCTAAAGGAGGATTTATCCGTCATCAGCCAGACGAACAGTCATGTTTGTGTCTGTTTAGTCTCACACGTTATTCAGATGTTGATGATAGTTGTCTTGATTATCAGCTCTTCTCTGAATCTTTATGTTGTTGTTTCTGCTGCTGTGATCAGTCTGTCATTTCTCCTCTACCTCTGCACTGATTCTACCTGTGACGTGTGGACCGAGCTCGCTGCTGAATTCTGGGCACTACCGGCACATTGATGTCACACAGGGGACGCGTGGCGGACATCGTGTCTTCGTAGGCTACTGCAAATCTATCGCCGGCTTTAGAAGATCAAAAAACAGCCGCTTAAATAGTTTTTAAGATTCAAGAATATGTCTGTGCCTTACTTTCATGATTTAGTCACTTAAATCCAGCACAGGTACCTTTTTAAATGTGTAATAACCCCCACCACAACCCATACTTTCAGCTTAATCATCTCAGACTCAATCAATTGATTTTTTTTTTTTTTTATTTACGATGATCAATTGCAACTTTTTGCATTTCAGGATTCAGATCGTATGACTAGGCTGAGGAACTTTAAGTGACAAAAATAATATCAATCAAGGTTTGCCTTTATGTTACCAAAATATATTCCAAAGTTAAACAGAATTTCCCTCTTAAAGTTGAAGTGCATGTCATAAAATGCTGATCATGTAGTTCGAATATCGGCAGGTTGTCTACATAAATACTGAAAATTTTCACAGTATATTAACGTGGAACTCTCTGATCAGTATTTAATCTCATTTAAAAAACAAATACAAGCCTAAACGTGTGTGTGCAAAATGTGACAGGGCCGTCCATCATGAAAATGTTAATTTTCAGTATTTATATTTTTAAACATTGCAACAACTTACAATTGGAGTAATGCAAGAAAAAAATCTTGATTTTCAATTTCTGAATTTTCTCTGGAAAATACTTATAATTAAGCAATTTAATCTATATCTTGCCCAGCCTTAGCTTGTTCCTCGTGCACACCATAAATGATCACATCTATTAAGTTTTACCTCTGCACTGTTTGGAGATCCTTCCTTGACTCCCCAAGGCTCCTCTCTTTGAGGGACACTGAGCAGATTTGTAGGGTTTGCAGGCAGGTCTTATAACAGTGTCTACGCTCCTATCGAATTCTGTCAATACACCACAAAACTGCACATTTGAGCAGGTGCAACTTAATATTTTTTGGTATATATTTTCCCTAACATGCATTTTATTCTACATTAACCTGAAAAACCCAGATAAACATTCCTTTAAGGTCCATAACAGAAAATGAGCCTGAAATGTCAGGAATGCTGTGCAAAACATTTATCATTATTATATTGTAAGATTTATTTTATATCTTGCATTAAAGGGCCCTATGGTTAAACATAGAGAATGTAAAATTTGACATTTATTTATTTATCTAAATTAACTAATTCTAATGTTATACCTTTTTATGTAGAAAGCTTACATTTCATCAAATATATTTTTTCTTCTTTATCACTGTCATGAGAACATCTCTCTCCATGTATCTATTTACTTCTTCACAGATGAATTTCACATAATGAGAGAACAAAATGCCTCTGATTCAGACGATAAGCTCCAAAATGCTTTGCAAGTTCATTGTGGGAAGTATGAGTGTGAACCTGGAGTCCTTTCCACAGTGTTTTCTCTCCCATTATGCAAAAATTTGCCAAACTGAAACACTGATTTTCTGTGTAGTAGACACACCACATGGAGTGATGTATTTACTAAATTCAGTCCTCAATTTAAAGAGCAGTAAGCAGTGAAGGTGGGCTACTATGACTTGACTCATTGGCGGTTGTTTTGTTTACTTGAGAGCCTCCTGGCTTCAGAATTTTACATATTGTGTCTTTAAGTGAAGAGTGTGTTGCCGTGCAGCTCAGGTGTCTTTCTTGTTTTCCATCTGACACCATCTGATTTCGGCAGTTTGCACTCAAGTTATACAAATAACAAATGAAAATGCACCCCCGTTTTTACACCCAGGGTTGTGTTTGTCTACAAAAGAGGAGTGGCCAGGCGCAAAACCTTCTTTACAAGTGCCTTAACCAACCAGAAACTTAGTCTTAGGTCTAAAGTCTGTGGCTCAGTGTGTTCCTGCTTTTAGAGGATGCATCAGACAGACATCTGCGAGATCAAAACACAAAGTCGTGTCACTCACACAGGATGCACACCAGCACACACACTCATAATTTAATATCAGAACACCTATTGATAAATCCAATTTCAGCTCATGACAGGACAGAGAGCTGAGAGACAGGGTGACAAGAACACAATCAAAAAATATATGCAACACTGAGCAACATTTATAACAAACTCATGATTGTCACCCACTATCACATCCACAGATATTAATACAGGCTGTTTCAAAAACAATACAGCTGATTTTTCTGCAGAAAAAATGAGAAACTGAAAGAGCACCGTGAGCACAAACCTCCATCAAGACATTTACAACAGTGTCGAGTGAGTTATTGTCAACAATGTGGAAAACTGGCCTATCTCGCACTGTTAGAAAATCCTTGAAAAAATTCCTAGATCTGCATCCAGATTCAGATCACCTCCAAAATCTGATCTCTCCTCCTTATGCCATTACCAACATTCCCTGAAAATGTCATCAAAATCTGTTGAGGATTTGTTGAGGTATTGGCAAAAATGTGGGAAAACTGCCTTATCTTGCAGCATTAAAATATCCTTTACACATTCCTGGATCCATGTCCGGATCACCACCAAAATGTAATCCCGTCTTCCCTGTGCCATGACCAGCATTCCCTGAAAATATCATCAACATCCGTGGACAACTTATTGAATTAGTCTTGAAAATGTGGGAAGACTGCCCCATCTAGCAAACCCTTAAAAAAGTTGCTTGACCTTCATCCAGATTTGGATCCCCACCAAGATCTAATAACTTCTTCCTTGTGCCCAGACTAGAATTCCCTGAAAATTTCATTCAAATCCACTCATCAGTTTTAGATTATAAAACAAGCATGCGGACAAAAATGTTAACATTCAACAGCAATTTGATTTGCAGTCAAGAATATCAGATAATAAAGTAAGTGATATTCTTTAATCTGTCTGATGTTGTCAGTCAACATTTTAATGATTAAGAAGGTTTCACTTTTGCACTCGTGCAGCAGTGTCCGACTCATTTTGATTGTCTCTAATGTTTTTGTAATCCTTTACTGACATCTGACTTGAATCTAAGCATCAGCACATTTTAAAGTGTCCTGTATGTGAACTACGTGTTTGGTGGCACGATGAAAAGGAAATTAATGATCTGTATGAAATTCAGATCAAACCATGAACTCCGTCGTGTAAACAGAGTAGCAGCCAGCCAGTGCGTGCTGATTTAAAGGGTAATAAGAGCCGACACTCTGATCGGTTTGATTCATGTTCATGTTCACACCATGTAATTCATCCTCTTTCTACCCAGCTGTGCATTGGGATTTTGCATTGTCAAAATAACGTAATAAAAACTGCCACATCCTAAAAAAAAATAAAATGTGTGCATAAAACTGTGGCTTTATATAAGTGTGATTGTATACTTTTGGCTAGAAATCAAATATACTTGCTTAGCAATGAGTTTTGTTTAGTACGGTCTTAGTAAATGATTTAACAGATATGGCACAACAGTTTCCAAGTCTTAACTTTTGTGAAAAAAAATGTTTACAAAGAGGCGAAGTTTAATCAGAAGAGCCTCAGTGTGGCAACATTTGTGGCACTTGTAAGAAAGAAAGAAATCCGACAATATTTTATAAAACTGTGTTCTCTTTAGAGTATGTTGTAATATTTGGCCAAATTTACCACATTTTAATGCTCTAAAATGTCAAAACAGGTCAAAGTTGATCCAAACAGTATGTAAGGGTTGATAAGGTGCTGTCAACACATTACCTGCTTTAAAGCCAAAAAAACTAAAATGTTAAACTTTGTGTATACAGAAAGCCAGTGGAAGAAACACTGCACAGCAGTTATGTTGTCCCATTTTGACCTGCTTTTTGGGAGATAAGCAGCAGTTTTTTATCAGATGTATATAAAAATACCAGTGTGTTTAAATTCAAATGCAAGCAACAGCTAATTTTGAGGGGATAAAGACACAATTAAAGACAATTTAAGCTACTTTCACAATGCATTGACCAAAATATTTACCAGATATAGAGATTTTACACTGATAGGTGCAGTGCAAATGGATCTGCCTGATTCAGTGTCTGTAATCATGTTTCTCATGTTTTCACAGCAGATTAATTCATATATTCTTTATTGCTCTCATACTTTTCATTCATGTTTCTGTCATTTCTTGTATCTATGGTTCTGTGAGCTTTACTGATTTAGAGAGGAGGCAAATGTGGACCCAGGCTGCAGAGACCCATCTCGGTTGTGGGCTGTAAGTACTTCTGTTGAGTGAAAGTTTTTGGAGGAGAGTTTTTAGAAAGAACATGTGCTGCCATATTTGGGTCCTGCATACAGCCTGTTTTTGCTTCAAATCCACTGTGGGCTGCTGTGCATGTTTTTGGCAGCCCGCATTAGCTGATTGGATATGAACCAAACTTATGTGCTCAGAGCTTTCCCTTTTATCTGTTCTGATGTGCAGAAATCAGGCTGCAGCACCAGAAGGAGACACTGGAGACTAATGGAATGATTAAGTCGCAGCATTCAAGGCTTACAGCGTCTTTACTTAAAACTAAAATTTATCCACCAGCTATAAGTAACAGGGTGAATAACTAGGGCTGGGTAATATGGGGTGAACTTTATATATTGGCAATTCGTCATGTGCATATTTTATTTTAAGGTTAAGACATAAAAAAGGTTGTTGCAGTGCAAGGATTATAAAATTTGAAATTTTACTGGAAAAAAAAATATTAAGGCTAATTTAATACCACAGCAACAGTTATGAAGGCCTAAACACCAAATATTAAGTAATTTTTGTCTTTCTTTGTGTGCACACAGACTCAGTCACTGGCATATTGTTATTTATAAATGTTTTCTAGGTCTGCTCCCATCCTACCTTCTGACATGCATCCGTCAGAAGAGCGCAGGATCTTATAATCCCAGGATCTTTTCTTACTGTCTGTTCCAAAAGTAAGAACTGAACTGGGAAAAAAGGCGTTCAGGTTTGCGGCTTCACATACTTGAAATGAAAAAGACCTGAAACTTAGAGATCAGCTTTCACTGGACACTTTTAAGACAATGTTGAGGGACTTGCAGGGTGACACATCTGGCTGCAGATGTTTTGCCTGATGCACTTTATCTTTCTCACATGGGCAGTTTTAGCAAAATTAGCTATCTGAAATTGTGACTTTTCTTTCTTAATGTATTGAAGTCTTGTTTTATGTGTTTGATGATTGGTATGTTTGTCTGTTGAATGTGCTGCTATCCTGGCCAGGACACTCTTGAAAAAGAGATTTTTAATGTCAATGAGGTTTTTTCCTGGTTAAATAAAGGTTAATAAATAAAGGTTAATAAATAAAGGTTAATAAATAAATAAATAAATAAATGAAAACATGCAGATAACCCACTGTACTCTTAGATGCCATGTGTTTCAAAATGCTAAAATCTTTATTATTTTAATTATGGCTGTTATTAAAAAGTGTCGACACTTGTTGAGTTTCAGTCATAATAGCACAAAAAAAAAAACAGTGAAGGAGCACTGACAATCCCCTTTAACAAAAGTTGTGTATGTGCATTTTAGACAGAGCAGGAGATAGTCAGAATTTACGCAGCAAAATTTGCATCTGGACAAACTGACACTATCAGAGTTAATTTTAGTACTAAGTGTCCATATGGTTCCACTCCACAAAATGTTGATTTCACTCTTTTGAGTAGTTGGCACTTTAAATCTACTAAAGTACAGTTGTTGACTCTTTTGATCAACCCTTCTATGTAGTGTTAGGAATGCACTCTCCCAGAGTATATTTTTATCTACTTTAGTGTTAACTCTATATTAACATTGCAAAGTGTCAACATTTCCATACTAAATGAATGCATGTTGGTGGGGAAGTCCACCGGTGTTGCATACCATACCAAAATTACTTCAGTCAGTCAGTTTCCACATGCTGCACCTTCATCCCCTCCACTGTGTGCTGATTTGCTGGAGTGCACGTTATAGAGTCGAGTCTATTTTGAGTGGGGGCTTCTTTGAAGCTGGGGTATGTAACTTGGTTGAGACTGCAGTGGAAGCAATTTTACTCCCCCTTCTTTTCCATGGTTGTGCTCCTAGCAATGCCCCTTCCCTTATGTACAACCAATCCACTGTGTGTGTGCCTTTAGCTGCCATCAGCATTATGCCAATGTGATTTATTTGCAGCCACAAAAGAGCCACAAACCACATAACCTGTACAATTTAAACAACTAAAGCTTATTTAGATATAACAAACATATATACCTTCGTAGAGGAGCAAATCAGAGCACTGTCCCTGACCTGGGCCCTGATTGGCTGAAAAGTGGGTGTCCCTTGCTAGATTTCCTAAAGGCTTAATACAGAGCAAGGAGGGGGCATACATGTCTAACTATCTTTGTGACTTCATTATTAAGATGTTGACAGGTAATCATACTTTTTGGGCCAGTGACACAAAATATAAACCACATACTGAAGATCTAACTTTGACCAAAAAATAAGAGAGCAAGCTCTCAGAGTTTCTGGGTAATTTCAAAATACAGCACCATGTGGAAATGATATTAATGCAGACAGCAGATGTAGATTTAGGGTTAGAGTTTTCCAAAGTATTGTTGAAGTATTACCTTCTATGAGCACCAGTGATTTAAGGGACACGAGAAGTGCTCCTGCCGTCTCTTTATTTTGTAATCACGTTTTTATACCCTCTGCATTTTCAGAAATAACCCTTAGGCTAGCAGATAGGATTTACTATATAAAAATATATAGAGAGACTTTTGATTTTGGTTATTTGTAGTAGTTACACTACAATGACAGTAAAATTGGGATGTACTGAACAGCCCCACACAGGTGCAGTTTTCATTTTATTGTGTCCCAACCATAAAGTATATTACCAACTTGAGTGACACAAAACTATCACAGTGCTGTTTGAAATCTTCCAGTGAGAAATAACAATGTGAAGATCAATTCCAAAATAAATCCTGAGACTGAAAAGACTAAGCTTTTGTTTTTTGTTTGTGTGCAGGGAGGACCTGGCATGGACCGCCGTGTCTAAATGAAGTGGTTCAGCCATGCAATGTTCCTGGAAGGCAGTGATCCTGCTGGCTTTGGCCTCCATTGCCATCCAGTACACGGCCATCCGGACACTCACCTCCAAGCCTTTCCAGCTGTGCCCGCTGCCCAGCCCCCAGAACTGTGGTCTCGGGGGCCAGGAGACAGACCCTCCCTTTGAGCGAGGGGCGGCAGGCGGGGGAGGCTGTGACGACTACCCTTACTTCTCCATCAATGCCACGCGCAAAACGCATATCCTGGTCTTGGCCACGACCCGCAGCGGCTCCTCATTTGTGGGCCAGCTGCTCAACCAGCACCAGGAGGTGTTCTACCTGTTCGAGCCCCTTTATCATGTTCAGACCACGCTGATTCCACGTCTGTCTCACAGCCGTAATGCCGCAGATCGGCGTGTGATGCTCGGCGCCAGTCGAGACCTCCTGCGCAGCCTGTACGGTTGTGACCTCTACTTCCTGGAGAGCTATATCAAACCTACACCCACAAACCACACTACTGATAAGCTGTTCCGCCGCGGTGCCAGCCGAGCATTGTGCCAGCAGCCTGTGTGTGACGCCTTCGGTCCTGCTGATGTGAATGTGGAGGAGGGAGATTGTGTTAAAAAATGTGCGACCCTAAATATGACTTTAGCAACAGAGGCGTGTCGAGAGAAGCGGCATGTGGCAATCAAGATTGTGCGAGTGCCAGAGATTGGAGACCTGCGCGCTTTAGTGGAAGACCCGCGGATGAACATTAAAGTGATTCAGCTGGTGCGAGACCCGCGTGGTATCCTATCATCGAGGATTGAAACGTTCAGGGATACGTATCGTCTGTGGCGTATTTGGAGGGCCACAGGAAGAAGACCGTATAATTTAGACTTGAGTCAGCTCACAGTTGTTTGTGAGGACTTTCTCAGTTCTGTTTCTACCGGTTTGAGCCATCCGTACTGGCTTAAAGGGAAATACATGCTGGTTCGCTATGAGGATTTAGCCCGGAATCCACTTCTTAAGACGAGGGAGATCTATGACTACCTGGGGCTGGCTATGGATAAAAATGTGGAAGACTGGATACATGCGAACACTCGGGGCAGCAATGAGCCGTCAGCTAAACACAAGTTTGGTACGGTGAGGGACTCGGCAGCTAACGCGGAGAGCTGGCGTTTGAAACTGTCCTATGACATGGTCGAGTACACACAGACTGTGTGTCAGAAGGTGCTCCACCAGCTGGGGTACAAGGCTGTGAGATCAGTGGAGGAACTGAAAAACATGTCCCTCTCACTGGTACAGGACAAAACTTTTGTACCTTTTTTGTAACAAAGATAGTTCTCTAATGACTATTTTTGATATATTTATAATTGTTGCCTTATTATTTCCTTAGTTGTCAGTTTGGTTTGTGTAATTATGTTTCTTCAAATTTGCACTAAACTTTGAATATTTTGAATGCACCGAGGGACCAATGGATGATTCCCTCATGTTGCAGAACAGCACACTTTAAACACAAAGTAAGCTAGTTTACAAATGTCTCATTATTTAGTTATTATATGGTAGAACAATACAAAGCACTGTCTTTATTCATTTCCTGTATGCAAGCTACTGTTCCAACAAAAACCCAAATTCTGCTGATCATACATGAGACTGGGAGAGGTTCAATGAACAGATGTGTTTCTTTATTTTAGACCTGTGATGGAAAAATTGGACTGTAAAAGCCCTACTGTGCAATAAATAGTGAATGTTGCAGTCAACCTTTACCACTATGGCATTTCTATCCATGAGGGGAGTGAAGAATTACCCGTGGCAGATGCTACGCTCGCAGAGGATAATTGCAGACAATTAATAGGCTCTCAAGTTTAAGGGACAGAATCCCACTGGATGTCACAAGTGTTTCATCAGAGTATTTACAGCCATCTGTGATAGACAAACACACACTAATGAGAGGTAATATGGAGATCTTCATCAATCCAGCGATTTAGAGAATATGGCACGTTTGTCAAGATGATCACCCTGTTAAAAACATGATGGGGAGAGTTTATTTCTCAACAGATAGAAACTGCTGCATTCTGATTGATGGCTGTCAGATTTCTTTACAGTATCTTTCAACGGCAGTTTATACCAGTGGAGAAAGTTAGGCAGTCTAAGCCCTCTTGCTCTAAGGGGCCTTACGATATGTTTTATTAAAAGGTAAGCATAAAATATAAGGTATCTACATCTAAACTTACATTCACTTAGGGATGCACAAAATAATCTGAGCAATATCAGTATCAGCAGATAACTGCCTTAACGGTTGATAATATCGGCAGATATGAAGGTTATTGCTGGTAAATATCCTGTATATTGGCTGTAATATTGGCAGAATGTACAAATATACTATAGTGGTTCACCTCATGAATGTACACATTTATAAACTAGAAAGCACTCAGGGCGCAAACCTCCAACAAGGTAGCTCACATACTGCTGTTACATCTATTAGCAATAGTTCCGTGATAAAGTTACCACCGTAATATGATTCATGACCCTGAAAACTCACACCTAGCACTCTGAATCATGTTGATATCATTATTCGTTAAACAGTTATTGAGCAAAAATGATTGTTCGCTAGTGGCGGATATCTGGATCACCACCAAAATCTAATCATTTTTAAGTTTGGCCCTTACCAACATCTCCTGAAAATTTCAGCAAAATCTGTCCAGCAGTATTTGCGTAATCTTGCTTTATGTCCGTCAGGGTGGGCAGGTCCCATCATGAACCTGTTATGGACCAACCATGACCTTATCAGGGAAAGTGGGAAAGTCATATGTGGCTGCATTTGTAAATCATGTCTTGGGTGTCTGTAAAGTAAGGATTTAATTTAAGTTGAATTAAAAAAATGAAAAATGTCATATCTGTAAAGCTGGGATCATCAGCTTCATTTGTTCATGGGCCAGTTTTTTCTTGACACACACTATGGGAGCTGGATTTATAAATGAATCTACAAAAAAAATGTACCTAGTAACAAATCCTTAATTAAGCTACTTTTCTTTCCAAACTGCATGTATTTCTTAGCTTTTGAGAAGTGAGCTCAGTCTTCATCGCTCGTATTGTTTACAGGCACTTGGGGAAGTTGCAATATTTTGGCTACCACCCCCTACCCTTGATTTCTGATGGGAGGGGTAGGAGAAGTTACAGGCCAATATTGGTCACCTTTCACGTTGGAGAGTTAGTTTTCTAAACTTTTAACCAAATTAAAGTCCAATAATACTTATAATAAGACCAATAAACTGTCTATTCATTCAGTAGCAGAGCATTTTTCAATTTCTCGGTAAGGAACAATTTTGGAGATGGGCTGCATGTGTCTGACAGAGGTCAATATGATGGTGGAGGCTGTACAGCCATTACATTACAGACCCCAGGAAGTAGAAACAGAGCGTTATGAGGGGAATTTTCTTTAAAGAAGCATAGCGCATTTCTCCGTGAACTGAGAGTTTAGGAAAATGTGTCATGTTCCTCCGCTCCCTAAGCCTCTGCTAACAACATTAAAAGCAAAGAAATGTTTTGTTGTTAAACTTAAGACCTTTAAATAATGAAATGTTTTTCTTACTTTATATCTGTTTCCAACACAAATAGACTGACGCCGTGAAAAAAAAACAGGTCAGCTTTGATTAAGTGGAGGCTTTGTAGTCTTAAAAAACAAATATAGCTTATCTATAGCCGAATCACCAATAATGAGTTTGGAAATGTTGGCATATCATCCGAAATCTGATATTGTGCATCCCTGCTATCAATTATTGTAACTTTTTTTTCTAAATGTACAGTCTAATGTTGATCAATAAGTCTTTGCTACCTTCTTATTTGTGTGATTTTGACAGAGAATTGTGAACATTATTGGTATTCTGGGGGTATTTACATAAGTAAATTCATAGCTTTACAAATTTAGACTGAAATTTAGACATCCTCTACAAAGCCTGGTCTCTCATCGAGCTCTACTTCTCTTTTACCACCATCCAGCAGACATTCAGCTCCTCCACTTAACTTCTCATACAATCCTATCTCAAAAAGACCCCCCTTTCTGAGGTTTCTTTGCTGTGCTGTGCTCCTGGGTTGTACAGTCCACTTCTCAACACTGCCCCCCATGTCAAAAAGCCCTGATTTTGACTTAACTCAATTCATCTATTTTATTTCGATGACTGCTGGAGTATCTTCACAACCACTTATGTTCAAAACCCCTTCTAGTTTTCACAAACTGAGCAGCCCTGACTCAGCTGTATTACCTCTTTGTCAAAATCTCCTTTTTCTCACATGGGCTCAGTCAGCTCTGATTGGTCGACGGGTCAACTCTGTTGTAACTGATCAGTTCATGTTTTCAATGGCTCTGCGTTCTGTATTTGGTCTATACTTTGCATCGGGCTCAAACTGCAGATGAAACAATGATAACTTTTTATTGGGGGGTCTGTTCATCGGGTGCTGTGGTGATGGTCTATTTTAGGCAGCTACTGGTGCTGTAAACAGGGTTAGGGGGAAGTCCTGATGATGCAGACATGTACAACAAGCAAAAGGGTATATAACACAAATCAAAGCATAACATGGGCTCTTTATCTGCTGCCCCAGGGGGGCATAACCTCTTTATTTAGGAAGTTAAGAAGATTTTAAAGGCCCATAAGTGGTGGGAGGCCTAAAAAATGATCAATTATTCTTTATACATCAGTTTATTAAGTTTTTGCCATAGGTCTTCAAGAGCTCCTTTACCTCCACCTACAAAAAATACCCAATTTTTTTGTTTTTAATTGCAAAAAAAGTCATACTAAGACATCTTTGTCATATTTGGGCAAATTATTATTATTTATATATCAGTTTATTAAGTTTTTGCCATAGGTCTTTCAAGATCTCTTTTACCTCCACCTACAAAAATAAAAAAATACCACCACTTTTTGTTTTGTAATAGCAAAGAAGTCATATTCAGGCATCTTTTACATTGGTCAACTCCCATGAACATAACAGTTATATACTAAAAAGTGGCCCTTTTGAAGATTTATTAGAGCATTATAGCTTTGATTATATTTTTTGCTGGACCAAATAGCATGTTTAAATATTTGGGTCTTTCGGAAAAAAAAAAGGTTTTACAGCAAGGCAAATGGATAATTGGCCCATGGTTAAAAGATCAGACATTCATTAGAAAAGCAAGTACAAAATAAAACCATGTTAAATATTAAAACTGGTACAATTGCGAGAAAGTACTTCATAGTTCATAGTTTAATCCACCATGTATTCTTCATTTTGAGAGTGTTTTGTCTACTGTTTGAAGCTTTTCTGGATTAGAAATGGTCCATTCAAAAATATGTATTTCCAGTTATATTGATCGGTTTGCTTTACAGATGCTTTGTTTGAGGAACTGTGCAGAGCTGGTTTAGAGTAGGGCCTAATCTGCTATCTTTACATAGGGCCCAACATTTCTGATAGGGCCTCTGTCTGCTGCTATTACCCCCTTTGCTCTGTACCTGCAAGCTTCCATATCAATATTACAGACTTTGGGAAGGGCCCCATATTGGTCTCTGCCTGGGGCTTTGGAATGACTACACCCTGTTATTATTGCTTATTTTTAATTATGCAGAGGCAATTTATCATGTCCTTGAATATATGATATCCCCAGAGCTTTCTGCCTTAAATTATGAATATTCATAGCTTGAAAATCTGAGAACATAAGGGTCAATTCATCTTTTGATCAGGAAAGGATTTACTTTGTTATTGCATCTGATAGCCGGCAAAGGTAAAAAAAATAAACAGAACAACATTTGAGAACAAAAATAGCAAATGCATTCTCTCTCAAGTGCTATAACACGGCTGTTTTGACAGCTCACATTGGATTTATGTTCATATTCCACATGAAAGATTCATAACTGAGGAGGCTGCATCTTTGTAGAGCATGTTGCTATGGCAGATTTGTTTCTGGCGATGTGCAGATAGCTTACACTGCACAACATTGCCACATTCATAAAGTAATCCACATTAGGTCACATATAAACAGAGTATTACCGTAATGACCAGCCATAATCTTCTATGGCAAATCCTCCTGTCATCATAGAAACATTTGGCCTGACGTCTAAGGCATGCAAATGTTAAAGGGTAAGGAATCAGCGCTTAGGCCCAGAACAACACAGTCATCTAATGTTATGTCATTTTTCTCCCTCTCCTTTAAATAATTATGAACGTACTGTACTGCTGCTGCAACAAACAAGCAATGTTATATAATTTTGTTGTTTTTTGGCAGGGATTTGCTCCTATTTTAGTCCCTGAAAACAAACACAAAATAGAGCAGGTCAATACGGACAGAAAAACAGATCTTTGTATTTAGCATGCATTTTTGTTTCTGTAAGGTAATAACACATTACTGTCACAACCCAGAATCAGCCACTTTATTAGCTACTTTTTTAAGGCACCTGCTTGTGTGGGAACTCTAAGACCAAACACTACACATAGATTATTTGTGTTTTTACAGATGACTAAGTAAGTGTATATTTACACTCAAGTTGGGGCTTCATGTGGAACTATTTGGAGCGGTGATCCACCATTTACTCACTGAAGGACACTGGTTTTATGTTCGAGGCCTACTCAATCAGTGGTGATATGTACCCTTTTTTGTAGTGAATTATGTCAAATCTTCTTGACCTTTCTACTCAGTTAACAAGTTGATTACTCATTCTGTTCATTCATTCATCCATCAGCTATATCACTTATCGCTGTTGGGATTGCAGGACACTAAAGCCTGCCCCAGCTGGCATTGGGGCGAGAAGTGGAGCACACCCTGGAGAGCTCATCAGCTAATCACAGGGCCAACAAAGAGTTGCTTTCACCTATAAAGCCCAGACTTTGTTCAAGGGTTAGGTTGCAACTGTGTTGTAATTTTAACTTGGTTTGATTTTCTTTCAAACTGCACTTTTTCAGGCAGACCAAAGCCTGTTAAATTATGCGTAATGTAGCCACTCACCACTAATTGAGACTGTAGCTGCAGTCTTTGTACCTGCCATCCTGCCTATTGTTGCACTATGACCTGGAGATACACAACTGGGTTTGGAGTGGTAACATCACTATACATTTTTTGAGAAAACAGGTTTGTGCCAGACGGCGAGGGCATTATTGTTTTTGGGCCCCTTTCTCTAGTGCTGTCATGTTCTCTATCAATGATTGACACGTACATACTCCTGGGTGAATATCCAGTGAAAGGTGACAAATGTGATTCTATAAAATGAAGTCATATCTGCTAAAATTGTTTTTTGGGGTTTGTTTAACATTTAACAAGATTGAACAAAAAGAAAAAAAAAAGTAGACTTAAAACTACAACATGTTTTGTCCTCACATTTTCTGAATTTTAGAGTGTTATTGGTATTATTATTGGTATTATTAACCAAATTAACATTTCCACATTTTAAGGAGCATATATTGTTCTTAGAAAGTATTATTGTGCCAAATATTGAGTTTAAAATGAATTTTTGTAGCTTTAATATGCCAAAATTTTCCAGCCCTAGAACAAATTCATACTAAAATAATCCTCTGTATGCATTCCTGCAGAATTAACCCTCTTCAAAGCTGTGTGATACTGATGGACCACTGGACAATAACTGCCTTTAAAATAAATCTAATTTTGCCACCTCACAAACAGCGGTGTCCTGGTAAACATCCCCACGGTTGGTTTGGACTTAACGGCATGTTTACCAGATTAAACAGTGGTTAGTCTGGCAACACTTAGTGATCGTTTCATGCTGTGCTTTGTGTGCCACAGCTTACACTGCACGTCTGTTTGCATTAAGTAGCACCGGCAGTGTCAAGGAAAACACAGCTGCATGTATACAATGCAGAGTAAACAGCTTTCACAGCCCAGGGTTTTGCCTTTAGAAATTGGCTCATGTAAGCACCAGACAAAAATATGAGAGTCTCAACAGAAGCAGGGACAGGATTTATTTGTGGTGTAGGTTTGGATGCTGGGAGTGTCAGTAACAAGGTGTGTGCTAAAAATACAAGGCCAGTAGAGGAAATTTGGTTATGAAATTACAGACACTGGAGGTTGGAGACACTGAATTGATGCTTCTTATAAATGCACCAGTGATTTTACCAACAGATACTAATATTGATAATCTCCTGCAATAGTTATGAATTGCTGATGTATTTTTAATTTTTTCATTAACTCATGGCACATTAAGGAAGCATGTTGTCTAGACTCTGGTCTATCAGATCTTGAAGTGAGTTCAGTTTTATGTCTTAATCCAAAGAAAATATATTCAGAAGATAGTCCACCATTAAAGACTGAAGTGACAGGGTTTTTTTTGTTTGTTTGTTTATTGATGGCTCAATATGCATTCCATAAATACACATAAGAATGAAACAACTATACAAATGTGGGCCTATGTTGCACTGATTCATAAATCTTTTAAACTAGACGTAATCAATTCTACATTATTCAAAATGTGATTTACAGATACATTTTGGAGTAACAATCCATGAACTTTTTATGATTCTGTTTGTATGTTTGTTAATGCAACAGAGGACTGTTGGATATGTCTGATTGATCTCCACAGCCACATGACACTGAAGTGGAACAGGCTTGGCACAAAGAAAGTAGTAGTATTTCACGAATAAACATTATGTTAGAGTACTCATTTAGGGGAGTAATTGAAACCAAAAGAGTGATTTGATGCTCAATATTGATACTCCCATCACTACTTAGACCCTTAAAGGTTAAAGCAAAATAATCTACTAAATAATGTTTAATTTCTGAAAGATTTGTACAATTGCAAGCAAATCCTGTCTTACTTTACAACCAAGTTAGGTTTAGTTTACTTTATTTGTACATGCAGGAAACTTGTTTTGCAGCCAGAGAGACAGAGAGATCCATCACAACACAAATTACCAAACAGATGTCACACTGAGCAAATTTTTTAAACAAATTAACCTCAAGTAAAACCAATAAAATTCGATTAAAAATTTCTGAAAAAAAAAGATAAGTGATCAATGTTCTAAAAATCAGGACTAAAGAGAAAAAGATATATCAACTTGTAAAATAATTTAAAAAATAATAATTTAAAATATATTTTTTAGATTTTTAGATTTAAAGTCCGCTTTGGCACAAATTTGTATTGTACAAATGGCTTTTAAATTGGAAAACAGCCCGACTGTAGCCTGACAATGCATTTTTGTCAAAGAGTGTGCAAGACAACATGACGGGGGTCATGACTCGATCAGCTGCCCCAAACTGGGCAGATATATGAGACTGAAAAACAAGTTGAAGATCAAATATTACACATATAAAGAAACAGCATTTATTTATAATGTTCTGTTAAAAGATTCACATCAGTCGTAAGAGGAAAAATACTGCAATACAATTTTTACCAATATCATTCAGCCATACATCAATGAAGCAGACTGTAGTTCAACTGATCCCTATAGACGTGGGTAGGAGTCTTCTATAGGTCTTTGCCCGAGGCCTCCAAAACTTCTCAAAGCCCCCCTGGATAAATACTTCAGATTTTGGTTTTCCATGTTGTCATCACTGCACTGAAGATTATGCAGACAAGTAACATGTACCGAAGGCACTCACTGATTTCCACGCCATGACCGCTTGTTTACCCAAAAGATATAAGGCCCCGTGAAGGGAGCATCACACACAGGCTCATCAGTATTGGTGACCGGATGTCCATTGTGATGCAGAGCACAAACCTTTGATCCTCCTCTGTGCCGAGGCTTGGAGGCAAACTCCCTCTCTCTCCCTCCGCTTGCCTGCCTGCACTTCCTCCATCATCCACCTCTTTCTTTCCTACTGAGATCTCAGGGGATTGTTCCTTTGCTTCGGTGCTCACTCTCTGTTTTTCTCTTTACCTCTGAATCTAGCGGATGTGCTTGGTATACTTTTTTGAAATTTAAAAATGATAAATGCCGCACAACAAGCCTCACATAGAAGCACATGATTACCCGATTTGCAAGTGAAGAAACATGCTGCTATTCTGGGGAAATAAGGCCTGTTTGCTTTCTACCAGACTCAGATTCAGCAGTGATAACACACACGTCTGCATTTGGAAAAGTAATCTACATTTATAAGTGGCTGGCTGAGCTTTAAGTCTGGAGTCGCATACAGAAAGCACTGGGCCGGGCATAGTGTGTGCAAACTGTGGCAGATTTCGATGCAATTTTTGAATTCCATGACTGATTTTGTTGTCGGACCAATTTCAGCTGGATTGTGTCATTTTTCATGCAGCATACAAGGAGAAACACAGGCCAATCACAGCCCAATCTGCCGCTCCAGACTGGTGAGTGAATCTGTGGCAAAGTTAAAATATTGGTGGTAAAATAGCAAACTCTGGCACAGTGAGAGCAGAGCCCCAAGTTCCCCAAATTCATGGCCTTTTTTTTCCCCGATTGTGCCGGAGCAAACTGGCAGACAGGTTTGGCTATGGACCTCCAACTGTCAGAGAGTATTTGCTATGCTTGGAAATGATTGTTAGCTCATGATTGTTGGAGATGCAGAGTGTGAGCTTTTCTCTGCTGTGCCTGAATTTGATTTGTACATGATGACTGAAAAGGAATTTTATCTTACTTCAACTTTAACCCTTTAACTACCTGCTCAACTGTTTGGCAGAGGTCATCCATAAATTCAGGGATATTTAATATTTTAAAGAACAGAACAAATCCAATCATTGATTCTGTTAACACTTCAGGGAACAGAGAAAACTACAAATATATTTTCTTGGTGTGGGATTTAAAGGTTTTTAAAGCTAACAGTTGATTACGTAATGACATAAAAATGCACAATTATCTGGGACAAAATCAATTAGAAAAGGCAGAAATGTTTGCAAATAAAATAGCAAAAATAACTTAAAATAGAAAATTTTTTTTTGATGAATAACAGACTATATATACAGTATATCAATCATCATATCAGTGAATGGTTAAATTAAGTATTTAAAATAAAATGATGATATTCATAATAATAGCTTTTAGATTTTAAAACATTTAAATCCCACACAAATAAAATATCAGTTCTTTTGGTTTGTTTGCAGTTTTTTTTTGTGTTTCCCACTGGCTTGATTTCAATTTTTTGTACTCTCCAAATGCTCGATTTAGCAGTGATGAGCAGTAACATCACTGCTAATTAGGGATGGGAATTGATAAGATTTTATCACTATCAGTGCTATTAACGATTCTGCTTATCGATTCATTTCATTGATGATTCCTTTATTGAGTCCTGTTGTTTTTTTTGTTTTGTTTTTTTGTGTGTGGAAAAAAGTTAAGGGAATATTACAAATATTTAATACTGTGCAGCATAGATAAAGGATTTTTGCCCCATTCTTATGATTTTTGCTGATTACCTCTGATGAAAGTGTGACATCCCTGATTCATAAAGCATGTAGAGCAAATTGGAAAGTATTGATAAGCAAACAGACCAATGATATCATTTCCTTCAGGGATTTGCTATCAATTCTAAACTGGAATTGGGTTCCGATTACCATCCCTACTACTAATAGTGTTAGGTTAGTTGCATTTTCAAGTAGCTATGTGGTAGCTTCAAATAGCTTTTCAGTTGTTTTTACCTCTGCCATGGAGGTTGTGGTTTTGCTGGTGTTAGTGAGTTTGTTTGTTTGCAGTATGAATCAGAATCTGGATGCTGATTTAGGATTTTTTTAAGGATTTGTTAACATTGTGAGGTAGGGCACTTTCACTTTTACACTAGTAACTCAATTAGTTCTTAACAGATTTTGATGAAATTTTCAGGGAATGTTGGTCATGACACAAGGGAGAAGTGATTTGATTCTGGTATTGATACAATCTGGATGTGGATCCAAGACTTTTTTTTTTTCAAGGATTTGTTACAGTGCCAGTTAAGGTAGTTTTTCCACATTTTTGACAATAACTTTCCCAACAGTGTTGGAAATGCCTTGGCAGAGGTTTGTTGTCCCGGAGCACTTCTAGTTTAGTTATTTTATTGATCAAGTAGTGTGGTAGCATCTCAACAAGCTACATTTCCTTCAGCAAAGAAAGAGAATAATGGTGCACTGTAGAGCAGCAGCAAAGAAGCTCCATCACAGTTCAAAAACACACTTTTAGGGAAAAGGGAAACACACAATACTCAGACATGTCTTTACAGCAGACAATGTATTTCATATAATGGTGACTGCATTGTCTAATCCTTCATACCTTTAGTGTCCACACTGCTGCCAAGTCATCAGACTGTTAACCCACCAAACAGGATTTTGTTAGAAGAAATATGTAAATATATGAAAAGATGAGCATATTTTACCTGATCGATATAGGATGGTTTAAACAGTTTTCCAATTACATCTATCATATGGGAAAAAGTTTGACTTTAACAGATGTATGTAAGTAATGAAATGTATAAGTGAAGTTTATTGATATACAGATGAAGCCACTTAATTCCCTCTTTCCTCGACTGAGTCTTGACTGGTCCATGACACGGACCTGCCCATCGTTATGGTCGAAATTAGATCTCCCACGACAACGTGGCAAACACACTGCAACCAGTAATCGCTACTTTAATGATGATGTGCTCTATTGAAACTCTAATGTGGAAACTATGAATTATGTCACGTAACAGATAGACATGTTCTAGTTGCTGGTAAACTAAGGGTACTTGAAGTTTCCCTGAGAGGAAATTCTAACCAAAGGGGGAGTTCATAGTGATGTATGCTATTTGCAACTTGGACATTCCAACCTTCAAGATCAAATGGAACACACTATAAGGTCAAAGGTTAGATTCAATTCAATTCAAATAAGAAAAAAAATACTTTATTTGTCCTCAATGGGAAATTCAAAGGCACATAATCAGGAGCTTGAAAAAAAAAATCACGATCACCTTGCAATTGCATAAATGGGCATACGTATGGTGGAATTTAGCAAAACCCCAGGGGCCTCATTTATAAAACTGTGCGTGGAAAGATCACTATAGGTGGTATATGCTGGAAACACAGGAAATGCGTTCGCACAAAAACTTTCAGCTTTATATGAACTTCCTATGCCTGTTTCCATTTATAAATCACAATAAACTCTAAAGTTGTCGCACATGAGGGAACGCTTTGCCCTGCCCATATGGTGCCTATAAAAGTTCAGGTGAACGCCCTTGATGAATGTTCAATGCTGCTAATTTCACGATGGACCAAGAGGGAAAACAAGCAAAAAAATAAAAAATAAAAAATAAAAAATGTACTCAGTGTGAGGTTGCTAGGTGGGCACAGTTCAGGCATCACTAATGCCGGAAAGGCAAAAGAGTAGAAGCATATGGCTGATGATGCATGTCTTTTTATATCCAACCATCACTTAATTTCCTGAACAGCTACAGCTATTGCAGCCAAACTGATCAGCAGTTTTGTGCAACGATCATGTTGGTTTAATTACAATTATTATTAATATAAAATCTTATTTGTATGGCACATTTTGGGAACACGGTTACAATCCGCTTTATTGTTTATGTGAATGGATTTCATGATAACATGTAAGGTTCGTTTCACAATAACCTAGCTGATTCAATAATGTAGGCTACGTGTGTGTGTGGGCGCGCGCGTGCCTCCCTGGGGCATCAATATAAATCTTTCCTCTTTGTTTTTGCAAATATATCCTTCATATATGATATGTGTTGTGAAATGTGTAATATTCAAATATTTCACACAAATGTATCCATTCACGGAGCTGTCTTTAATTTCATCCTACTACTGTTGGGGTTGCAGTTTCCTGTTTCTCCAGATTTTGAGCGTACGGCTGAGTCAGAGCTGCCGTTCAAGTGCCCACATTCTCCCGTCAAGTTTGGTTTTTATAAATCCCAAAAGTTGCTTACAAATGGTGTACGCTTTCATTTATGCATACACAGTGTTTATAAATGAGGCCCCAGATGGTGGTAGAGACTCCCAGTGGCTGGAAGTTGGCCGAAACTTGGCAGGCATTCAGTTGGAAGGGGAAAACTGAAGCAGCTGCATCTGTAGAACCTTATGTCAGAAGTTCTTAGAGTGATACTTGAGCTGAACAAGCACTCTCTCACTGCAGCCATCAATTTAATCCAACTTGTCTCCTTATTGCTTGATAATTTCCCGGTAATGGCACATTTTCTCCTCTTGCCTGACCCCTGTGTAAATTTTACAGCCTGCTTCCCATGTGTTTTTGTATCATTGTGTCTCTGGGTGCTGGCTGAGCCCCTCTGGTTGTTTATTGTGTCCCAGGGCTGAACATATGGCTCACCAGACCCCGAGGAAAGTACAGCAAATCCCCTCCCCTCCCTCCCCATGTCTCCCTCTCTCTTCTTTATTTGTATCCCCCTCATAACGTGACCTCAATAATCTGACCCCAAGTGACGGCATGAGAGGGAAGAAAGATATTTGCTTCTTTGTGCCCGGTGCTTGCTGAGCTAAGCTGACAGAACATCTCCTAAAACTACCGAAAGTGTTCTTGAAGAGTGTGCAGGAGAAAAGTGTTTTCTCAAGCAGAAGAAAGTCTGAAGTGAAAATCTGATGTCGGAGCTCTTCTGGCCTTTGTACTTGTCTGTTTGGTCGATGTTCCAGGACCATTCTGTCCTTCCTACCAGGTTCTAGTATGTGGACTTAAGTATTTACAGAGTACCTCCTCTGTGCCAGGAAACTGAAAAACAACTATCAGTTTTCTTAACACCTGATGATATATTGAATCTTTTATGTAACTTGGCTGCCATGGTGGTTTAATAACCTGGTGTGTGCTGAGTGAATCGTGACCTCATTGATATAAAACAAGCTAATTTATATTAGCTGCTCCAACATTTCAAGGATGTTGTACATAAGGAGATTAAATGGATTTGAAGAGCTCATTCATTTATTGTACCCTTAGGGCAGGGATATTAGACATACTCTGCACAAAATGTCCTTTTTTTTTAAAGAAAGCTAAAAAAAAAACTGTTTTAGATAGATATTATATTAATCTTTCATTAAGCTATTTTTTTCAGTTAAACTGTGAATAATATAGACCTAAGACCCAATTATCAAATGCTAATTCATTTTAAAAGCTTTTAACTCTTTAAATGTCAGATTTTTTTCATGATGACACTGTGTTTTCATATTAAAAAAAAAAAAAAACAGAACAAGTTAATCATTTTTAATATTTTACATGCAACATAGACTTTTTTTTATTAATACAGCCTGGGATTTGTCAATAAGTAGCAGCAACACTGATCTGTGTGCATTATTATTTTCTGTGCACTGTCAAAAGCTCACACTCATACTGTTAAAAGCAAAAATATACTTTTCATGATGTAGCTATAAAAAATATTATACACTGGTATTATTTCCAACTTTTTAAGGCTTGATTTATATACAAACACCATCAACAAACAAAGAAAGGCATCAGAATTCTTTTAATATAAAGCAGTAAATTTAAATAAAAAGAAAGCAGTCCAGCTAAATATAAAAAAATTAGATTGGTTTGATAAATATAATAATGATAATAACAACAAAAATAACATTATTTTTTATAATTGTTAAAAAAATAGCAATTATTTTATTATTACTGTTATTAATAGTGTCATTTTTAGTACTATGATAATTATTTATCAACACCATTGTTATCACGATAATTGATTACATATAAGCTTAAATAAAAGGAAAAAGAGCCTATGACTATGCTGTTAGATCTTTGCTTCAACGTCATTTTAAGCTGATTTAGAGGCATTTTAACCCTCGTATCAGCACTAAAACAGCAGCATTGTGAGCAAAAACATCTGACATGCTGTTCAGTGAGAAAAAGCTGTTCTGAACAAACTGTGTGAAGCACGGCACGTGACCTTAACATGCTAGCGTCACTGCTGCCTAAATGAGCGGAAGTGTTCCCGTGTCTGGTCGAGCACATATTGTATTTGACCCCTCGGTGTGTCACCTCTGTGGATGATTTGCGTTGGCGTTTGACTCTGCATGTGAGCAGCCATGGATGATTCAATCAGGTGATTCAGCTCAGGTGCTCCAGTGCCAGGGCTGAATGAGAGTGGAGCGGTGCAATCAAAACTATTCATGTGCAAATCAAGAGATCGTTCTGTTTGTCTTTTCTTCACAGGTTGTCCACGTTGTTATTTGATTGTGGGTAAAATGGCAGGAGAAGGGGGAGGTGGGTAGAGGGAGAGGTGAGGGGAGCTGAGCTTTGCTTGAAGCGATATGAGCAGCTTAATTGAAGCTGTCAGCAGGTCAGTGTGACAGAGGCAGAGCCTGCCAGGTCATTAGGTAGTTAGAGATCCACAGCAACATGATAGGCTTAATGGGCAGAGCAGCTCTTGAATTAAATATAAAACCTCCTCTTAAATTAACAAGCAGGAGCAGGGACCCTTATGGTAGGGCTGGAAAATATATCCATTTCTGTATATTAGAGGATTTAAATGGAGAAATAACGGTGTATGGACTTAGACAAGACCCAGTTCAGTACTCTATTAACATAATTTAAGAAAACCTGGTTACGTTTGATTTTACAGGCTTACAAACTACACTACCCACAGTCCAAGCATGTCACAGCAATGTTTGTGATTAGTTGAGTCTGCAGTCACCCATGAATTTTGACTCTGGGCTGCTTCCTCTGAAAATAATAGAAACAAAGTTGGTGTCACTGTTGAGCTCTGTTGGCATCACAGCAATGGATCATCCATTCGTCCATTTATTATCCATACTGCTTATCCCTTTCAAGGTCACAGGGGGCTGGAGCCCATCCCAGCTGACTTTGAGGGAAAGGTGGGGCACACCATTCAATCACAGGGCCGCATTGAGAGTCAGACAACCATTCACAGGCAGGGGGAGAACATGCAAATTGCAAAACAGAAAGACCCTAGTCAACACAGGGAGTCAAACTAGCTACCATGCTGTAAGGCACATGCACTAATCTGCCGCACTACCATGCCACCCCTCTGTAGATTGTTCAAAATAGACAAACTTAACTGCAGTAGTTGAGTAGGCGTGTGCATGGACAGATGGCTAAATTGTTAACTTTTGATATCTAAATAACCATCACGACATTTACAACCCGGTTTAAACATTTCTTTAGATTTTCTATCAATTAAGGCCAAAAATCCCAGTCAAATGTTCTGTTTACACTGCAAGGCAGACAGCCCCATCCAGTAACCACTGTGGCTCTGCTACATGGCTGCTGTCTTGTAGCTGAAACTCCCTCAAACCAAGATGTAAACAAAGGACATTGAATGGAACAAATGGATAGCAATGTTATGCAGGAACAGTGCGGTTTGACTGTACTTTGAATCACTGACTAAACTGTATTTGAGGCTGTAAGTTTTGGCCAACATTAGCTGAAGTATAGGGAAACATCAATAAAAGCACCTTTCTGAACACTCAAGGACACTTTACAAAGTAATTAAAAACACAATTAAAAAAAAATAAAAAAAATAAAGAAAAGTGACACAAAGTTAAAATGGAACAAAGAAGCTTTGGAGAATATGCAGTTTTGAACAGATGGGTTTTGAGTGGAGATTTGAAGTGAGGTAGAGAGACATACTTTCACTTAAATTTTGATGATTTCTCAACATCAGCTACAATATTTTCATGGGCTATAAGACTTCTATTTTTGTTGCCTCGGTATCAAATTGGCATCAACCTGTTTCATCTTTTTAAAACAACTCTGTTAAAAATTAATTATTATCAAAGTAAATTATTTAAATTAGGGAATTCTATCAACTACTTCTTTGCTGTTCTTTTAGGAGAGAGATATGTGTATCACTGTTCAGTTAAAAAATGTTAAGATAAAAATTATGGCTTATACCAGTGGTTTCCAACCTTTTTTGTCTTATGTACCCCCTGAGTCTTTTTGTCATACCATGAGTACCCCCTCACTCATACATGTTGGTGATTCTTCAAAAGTAGAACGTAATCAACCTGGTTTATATGGATTCACATCTACGTCTGCGGACCCACCACAGCCTCAGTGCTTCTTTTGCGGTGAAGTCTTGGCAAATAACTCAATGAAACCGGCCAATTTACAGTGACAGCAAACACCAAACACTCTGGAAGTGTCTGTAAAAGACAAAAAACGAGTTTTGGAAAACTGTCAAAGACACTATTGAAATAGTGATTGATTTGACTTTGCTTTTAATCCAAGGTTAGTATTACTGGGCGATGATTCCATACTACTTTTACCTTTTGAATATAATAACAGATCTGTTAAAATGGCCTGGATAGCTGCAGTTAAGTGTATTGCCTTTAGATGGAAAAGTGTTACACCACCATGCTTAAATATGTGGTTGAATGAGCTTTCGTCTTATGTTCCACAGGAAAAAATAATCTATAATTTGAAGAAGAACTCCAAAGCCTTTAATGAGGTATGGGACAATTTTCTTGCTCTTGTGCACAAAGGATGAAGCAAATTAAACTTCTTCTGAGATGATGAATTTTGAAATTATGAAAACTTTGTAAATTAAATTTGATTTACCTGCATGTGTATATGGGTGTATGGGTGCATGTAATGTACATGCAGATTTTTATGTAGATGTGTATTTATTTATTTATTTTCTGTTTAATTGCACCCTCCCTGTTGCTATGTGAGGGGAGTGGGTGGGTGGGGAAGGATTTATGGAATCTCTTCTGTAAATAACACTAAGTTTATAAATAACTAAACAATATATGGAAAAAAACTAGGGAAACTAGCAGTAGCACACACTTTCCATTTTATTGACAGGCTTATCTCAGTACTTCTGAGTTGGAAATAAATAATTAAATGTTTCCACGTACCCCCTGCAATGTCCCCTGGTTGGGAATCACTGGCTCATATAACCCTTCCCCTAATCCTTGGTAATAAAGTTTTGTTGCTGGATTGAATTCAAACACCATTTTTAATCATATTCCTGCACGCAGGATTAGTTGTCATCTGTCAATGCATTGTTGCTGGATGTGTTGAATATTACATGTCACATGCTCCAGCCTGACACATTTATAAGCCTCAAATGAACATGAATCAGTCAAAGTTGTAATAGGATTTGTAACATAAATCACTTTAATATTAATCAATTTTTTTTAACTTCAATGTTAAATACATTATAGCATTAAATCTTTCAGCTTTTATGACCATTCTTAAATGAAAAGGCGGAAAACAGGACGTGACAGCCTGTCCCTTAGATGCCCTGAGCTACAGCTGCAACTGGCAGGCATAGGTTACTCATACAAACACACACACAGCCACACTGAGGAGCCATTGATGGTTAATTCCCCTCGCGGTGTGTGTGTGTGTTTGTAGGTGAGTGAGAGGATGTGTGTGCGCGGCTGTGCATACGTTCTCCTCGGGTCGGTCAGTGCAGCTTACGTCACTGTGGTCAGCTGCGGCTCTCTCGCTTTCTGCTGTTGCTTAAATTCTCCCCTCGGCTGGCCTGAAGAGCCTAAATGAGATTAGCAAACAAGTATGAGCAGTCATGGGCTAAAAATTGAAGCTCTGGGAACGGAGGGGCAGCTTGGAAATATCTAGCACTGTGTGACATTTTTGATTCACAGATAAGACTTTCAAATATGTGCTTGGGATTCCTCGTGCAATATTAGGCGAGGTACGGCAGAGAGCATTCTGGGCTGTGTTCTGTGTTTGTATACGTCCGGCCAGGAGCATAAATCCTGATCAAACTCCAGACTACCGAGCATACATTAGTTTTCCCAGACACTCAGCTGTAAATCAGAGCTGTAGGGGGGCATTGACGGAGTGGTGAAAGAAGCCAGTGATGTAGGTCTGAAAATATTATCTGATGCAAATTCTTTGTTATGTAAGATCTTCCATTTAATCTATTTTTGATCAGACTGGGTGTTTTTTTTTCTCCTCATCTACATAGGAGTGAAGGAGAGGGAGTATTCTCGTAAATCCACCCTGAGACAAGCCCTCGTTGTGGGGATTTATCTGCACACTCATGCAGCATGTATATTTTAGCCTAGTCTCTCCTTCAAAGCTGTTTCCAGGCGTGTATGTCAATTTTGCTCAAAGAGCGAACGTCCCCCGACATGTCTGCGACTCGCAACATATGTTTCTCCCCACTGTGTCAGTTTCTGGAGGACGAGCTGGCACAGGAAGTGTCCTCTCTGTGTGTTTGATTTGCATTCAATATCCACTTTAAACAGGAGCCTTGCTTTATTCACACTGATATTTTATTCAACGCATCGGCAGCCTCTTAGGGACTTCAGGCTGTTCCAGATAACAGCACTTAATGTAAAAACAAATGGGACATCAAAAGATATTTATTGGACAATTCCACAAGTCATGCCAGTCCATCCCATATCATTTTCCTGTGGGTAGAATTATTTAAAAACACCTTATTTGATCATTTATGGGGCTGTTTTATTTTTACCTTTTAATATTTTACCTTAGTAAATAGGGAATACGCCAAATGATAAGGCAGATATACTTGCTGTTAAAGGGACAGTTCCAAATTTTTAAAGTTGGGTTGGATCAGGTACTAGACAATAGTCAGTGAAGAGGCTAAAGGAGTTCCAAGCTGTCCTGTACCTTTAAGGAGAATAAGTCCAGAAGACCAGAGAGGTACACTGCTGTTAATGGGTACAGTTATTTTGAGTAATTGTGTTAGTTTAAGTAAAAGAGAGTGCAGACCTCCGCCAAGCACCACAGTTCCCCCTATTTGTCATTTGCACCATAAATATTAGTCCCACATTTATTTTGACTACATTTTTAGATTCCTTGACTATGAAAACATACCATTGGCAACTGAATTCATAATGATATCAACATTAGTTCAGCAGTTATTCACGAAAATCGCATTTTCCGTAATGGCGGTTTTCTTCTGGATCCATTCCACAATGCCTTGGCTATTTAATGGTGTTTGTTGCGTGTTTACAGCTTCATTTGTTCTCTTCCTATGATGAAAATTCCAAAGGTCCCCTATTTTTTCATATTCTGGATCACAGTATCCGGAATTATTCCTTTATCCGGATCAGTCTTTGATATACTGTAGAGCCTGTTAGAAACTTGTCCTGTATTTTTTTTCCCAAGTGCCCTGACCATTATGTGTGGAGTTATATGCAGAAATGTCGAAAATGGCCCTATCTCCCAATGTTAAAGAATCATTTAAAAATCCTGGATCAAGACGGAGATCCAGATCGCTTCCAAAATCTAATCATTTGTTCCGTATCCCAATCCGGACATTCCCTGAAAATTTCATCAATATCCACCGTAACTTTTTGAGTAATATTGCTAACTAACTAACAGACAGACAGACAAACAAACCCTCCCAAAAACATAACCTCCTTGGCTTAGGTAACTACAGATTGTAAAAGAAGGTGATGTCAGCCATTCGTATATCACAGGAGCTTTTGGAACGCCATTGATGCCCTAATGGATGCTGCCATACTGCACATGCTCCATCTCCTTACAGATAGCGTGTTTAGGCAGGATTTAAAGATTTCTGACTAACAGTGACACCACATTTTCAAAACCAGACATCCTCAATAAACCCCTAAAATATATTTTTTTTTAAATCATCCCCTGACAGTGAGAGCACATGGACGTATTACCTATTTGAACTGAAGCTGTTTTTTCAATCAGGCTGTAAAGCTGTCTATTAAGGCCTTAAATAGCATCTTTTCCCCACATGCAATAACTAAGGTGTTGATTTCTGCAGCCAGCCTCAAGTGGAGACTCAGGGTACTACAGCTTTAGGCACTTCCTCATGGGCCTCTAACAGACGTACAAAACAAACCATGACTAAAACCATGACCCAAAAACCAAGGTAGAAACATTGCCATAACCTAGTATCCTACGCACAAACCAGGACCCAAGAAACCCGGAGGCTGCCACAGAAAATTTTAGAGCACTGTTTAAAGGTCATTGTTTGTTCTTCTGCCTGTGAACATTGATTGAACTAATAACACAGACTTTATAGAGCCCTACGGATAGGACTGCCAGTCTGGCGTACAAACTGGGACATCAATGCGTACCCTCTATTAGTGAGATTACATGGAAATATGACCAAGGACAAACGGTAGCTTACAGTAACGTGCCCAGTGTGCATGCCCAGTGTGAAGAGTGCATGAGTGCTAGCTTGCACTGACCCCTACATAGAACTACGGCATAAGCTTTTACAATTTTTTATCTCCACAAAATGACAAATTCACATCCGAGAAGCTACAGGAAGACCGAGAAATTATGTTCATTATAATTTCAGGCAATTTGGGTTCATGCACAGTGCCTAAAATGCTATATTTATCACAAAAATTACAAAAACATCCTATCACCAGAACATCACCAAGGGTTTGTTTACAAACTCTAATAGTGAGAAAATCTTCCTTTCATGCAACTGCTGGGATACAATCTACAGATATTTGGGCATTTTTATGTTTTTTTGATGTGTCTGCATAGATTATTCTACCAGGGAACAAGCTAACATTAGCATTGTTTTGTCATTTAATGACATGTTCAGGATTACTGTCAACTGTCAATCAGTGTTTTGGGGCTGTAGTTTTGTTAAATTTAATTTTATTTGGATCAAGTTAATGAAAAAATGATCAGGATTAAGAAAATATGTTTGTTGCCACTACCTTTTAAACAACAGACACAGTGGAGCATCTGAAAACATTAACCCACTATTTGCTCCTGTCTGTGTTTTCTACTAGGCTCAGAGTTGTTTCTTCATCAGTTAGTGCATCCAATTGAAAATAAATGTCTTTCATTCTTGAAAAAAACAAACAAACATAAACTAACCCACTTAACACACACAACTGGTAACCGAGACATTCAACTCTAAAGCAGGGAGGAGTTTTTTCATGCCAGGGGAGCAATCTGCGCCTATGAGATGTCAAGTGATGTCTTGTTTGTTTTGAAGACAAAAAATTACACTTTTAAAAATGAAATGGCTTTATATGGGAAACAGCAGCTGAGTCTTGTTACTTCTCTACTGCAGTCAGAAGACTTTCTTTTTCACTAAAGGTGGGTGGTCACGCAAGCAATGTCCTAGGAAAATTATTAATACAGGGTCCAACTTTACTGTTTAATGAGAACATCCTGCACACTCTTTTGACTTTTATATAAGATTTCTGATTTTTAAAATGAACCACTCAAGGTCTCTGCCATGTGAAATGGTGTAAAAAGATTAATATTTCTGGATGGATAGAAACCATTTCCAAGTGAATGTTATTATATTTTCTTCCCACCACCCCAGTTTACATACTCCAGAGAGCCCCTAAACTCACTTTCCTGTCCATTAATTTTAGCATCCCTCATTAATTTGCTCTCGTGGTGAAAATCTGCAGCACAGTTGAAATGTCTGTTAAGAGCTGGAGGGAAATCAAGGCACTCACAGTGGTTCTTTATTACTTATCCTTTGGTGCAGTGTTAGATTCTGATTAAGGGGGTCTTTCTGTGGATTACTGGATTCTTTAAACTGGCACGGGTTAAAGATGAGGTTAAGAGCAAAATAAATGGGATCACTTACATTGGGTCTTATTCTAATTTCTTTCAGGATATATACTCTTTGTCTTCATTATGATTTAAAATAGATCCAGGCAACTGAAAATCAATCAATCAATACACAATCAACATCATTTAAACCTGACCATTTTAACCAAATCAATGCATTAGTAGTGCTTTACAAGTGATTGCATGACAAGACAAATAAACAGCTGAAATGGGTAACATATGAGCTACAAAAATTATAACACAATTACTAGAGGTGCACCAAGGCATTTCCAAATTTGATGCGGGAGTTATCATCAAAATTGTGGTGAGAATGTAAGCTTGTTTGCAGCAGCCAATACAGTTTGTTGCACAGCAGCCTCCACAAACATCCAAAACTTAAAAAAAAAAAAGTTGTAGCTGCAATGCACATTGATTTTAGCCAATTTATTAACCAATTGAACACTTAAGTTGTGATTTCAAGAGAGAAACCCTGCAATAGAATTTAGTTACAGAACATATTGCTGTCTAGAGGTTTGTGCCCGACAGTGATGATATGCTGATAATCTGAAAGGTCATGACAACACTTTGGTTAAATTTTTCTGAATTTTGAAGGCACCCCTGACAAAGCTGCAGTAGATGCTCAAGTTTTCCCCAATTCCCTAGCAGGGTTTGGCTGGTCATGACAGAAAAGAGATAGGACCTGCCCACCCTCATGGCTGTAATGAGAAGCCCATGATGATGTGATTAACATGAAACCCTTACTACTTATGTTTTACAGGACATATAGAATTTAAATATGGATTAGCGTGTAAAATTCCACTAAGTAAGGTCCATAGCATTGCAGTCAGCAAAAACAAACAGATGCTAATTGGCTGGTAATTGGCTGGGAGGGAAAGTAGATGGGGCTGCATCTGGAAGGCACCTCAGGATGCCAGGGCACCCTCATTGAGAAAGGCTGCTCTAGAATACTGGTTCTCAAATGGTGTGAAGGGGCACACTTGTATGCTTTGAGGCAAGTCTTTTGGTAATGTAGACAACCAGACATTATTAACACAAGCAACATTTTAATTTTCAGATACAGCAGCAGATTATGTAGCTTTTAACAGTCTATATTTCTCCGTCCCCCCTGATGTATAACTTCTCAAAATGTCATAAAATGTGTCTGTCAAAGGGCAGAACCTCCAAAAGTATATTCAGCAGGTGACTGGATGATAGTTCTGTCAATTGCATTTATCATGGCACAATCAGATAATGTTTTTGGTGGGCGCTACTGCAGCGATGTAAAAGAGAGAACATAAACCACATACAAACAAACTCCTTACAAAACATGTCAGATGTGGAGTGAAAGTATCCTCTCTATAGAGAAGTTTGTAGTGTTAATTAAGTCAGTCACTTCCTGCTGTTGTCTCCCTTGTAGCTCTTTGTATTTTGGAGCTTGGAAAGATGGATCTGCCCGATTACAGACATTAAATCAGGCTGGTCCATCTACACTCAAGGTTAGTAACCAAGGAGAGCTCTCTGAAATTGTATGGCCAAATACCTAGGCCACCTTTTTAGCTAAAACACAGGCATCTGGGTCTCATTAGAATTGCTGATCAATATCAATTTAAAGGTACTGATTGTTTCACACTGTGTCCCGGCTGATTTTTTCCCCACTTGTCTGCTTTCATTCGTAGCTGGTGGTATGCACATAGTTCAGACGAGGTCTCCCAAAAAGAAGACAGAAGAAGAAGAAACAACCTTGGCAACCACTTGCTTATGTTCCTTGCAGACACTGTGCTGCTTCTGTGAATGTCATTATTCTTTCTGAGAGGCCAACACAAACTGTCTTCCTACTTCCACATCCAGATTGGAGGACTTAGCAAGAAATAGGCGAATACAGTATAGGAAAAGACCTTTATAACTATATGTACAGTGAAAAGTGCCCCATTACTATTCAAACTGACCCCAGGAAGGCCTTTAGGAAGTGATGTCAAGCTGCAGCCCTGTCAAAATGCAGTGGAAATTGCAAAATACCAATTCATCAATGTGAGTTCAAAATAATGAGATGATTATGGACCTTAATTGCATTGTGATTAACACACTCATGCTGACAGCCCTCATAATGATGCTAAGCTACTTCACAAGTCCTTTCATATGAACAGGCTCTAAATCAGTGCAGTCTAATGATCATAAAAGCTGAGTTTTTTAATCAATCAGAACAGAAAAACAAACTAGCCATTTCTGAAGGATAATAATACTTCAAGCTTCTCTTTTTTGTTAGTATATGGTATCACGACTGACAGGAAAGATGGTGAAACGAAGTGCAATAGCTCCTAAGATCCAGAACAATGGATGTCATAGCAATAAAAGAAGTCCATTTGAAGAGAGGAGCTGTCAAATAATCGGGCAGGTTGTTAGAAAAAAAACAACAGGTGGAGTAAACTATGAAGACGCTTTCAAGGCTCAGCTTCACCCTTTTCTTTTCCTCTCAACAGTCCTCATGGCTAACCCGGAGACTTTACCTTGAAACAACAAACAAAACAAGCTTGGTGTCATAAGTATTGAAGCTGTTCTGACTGTTAATATGAAACAATTTCACATGTTCGCACTGAAAAGACAAATCAATACAAATGAGTTTTCTGTGAGGTAATGAACACAGAGTTAAACAATACGCTACTGTGGGTTTATTTGCAATTAAGTGTTTTATTTGTAGAGGGAAATTATCTTTTTATACTTATTTGATCCAAGGCAACTTTTCCTAATTAACATCTTATTTAGAAACATAAAGAGTAAATAGTCAGGCTTGACTTCTTACAATAACAAATCTCTGGACATGAAACAAACTAAATTTTACTGGCTGATTCTTTTTAATCACTGAGTTTTATTTAGCTTACAATGTAACAAAGAAATGTAAATTGACCAGAGTTTAGGAAAACATACTTTCTTCCCCTTAGGCTGCCATGCCAACACCATCTAAAGGGCACAGCCTGACTCTAGGGCCAGTCAGCCTGGGACCTAAAGTACCCCTTAATCATTGGCTGAGGCCCCCATTCTATAGGCAGATAAAACCCTTTCCAACCCTCCCTACCGTCACCATTCACCTAAATATATAAACATGAACATCGTCGCTAAACATCAGCCATAACATTGTAAGAAAGTAGTAATGCATACAGTGTAGACTGTTTTTTTTTTTCTGGTCTTACCAGATGGAGCAACTTTAGCCTGTAGTGTGATGATGTGTTGATATTGATGATAAAACTAAAGATGATTATGATGACACTAAAAAGTATAATAACAAAAAAAAATTAACAATAATAAACATCATAATAATTTTAATTGTAATGATGCTATAAATTAGAAAAAATATAATTAACCTAAATTATAATAATAAACATATTTATAATTGTAAGGAGAAAACAGCAATTTTAAAATAAAATAAATCACCATTATTGTTATAGATCTGCTACTACTGCTAATAACAATAATAATAATAATTCTCTTATTTTAATTGTTTTTGTTATCATTATTGTTATTCTCTTTATTATGATGATAATATTAATATATTTGATGTTATAGTAATAACAACAATAACTATAATAATAGCAATGATTACAGAAACTGATGTTTATATTATTATTGTTATTATGACAATTATAATAATCATAATAATTATAAAAAAAAAACAAATAAACTATTAATAATAATACATTAAAAAATATACATTATTATGATTCAGGTTTCTTTATCATTGGAATATAAATGCTGTCTGAACCACAGGTGAAAGAATGAGTAAATATCTTAACCCTGAACACGTCATCGTCACGTCTTTGTGCCTCTCATCATAAAAGTTACATTTACCAAAGGATACAACTCTAAATAATCTCAGCAAGTCTTATCACAACTCAAAGATGTAAGTTTTTGTGATGCACCATCAGAAAAGGGACATCTTACTTCAGCACAGCACTTTAGTCACAAGGAGTGAAACACTTTCCTCTCTTCATTTGTCTGATTTTATCTCTGCAGAGCCGCCGTCAAACTATCTTGTTTCTCTTTAATCTCCCTCTTCCTCTAAAAAGCAGCATCCCTGATGGCACAGCGCTTCAGATGATTTTGTGATGATACATAACATTTCCAGACTCAACCTGCCAGTAAGACGGCCCTCAGGAGGAAACTGGTGCCCTTGTACGGTAGGTGCAGATCAGTCATGAGCAATATGTGCCACCTTAGATAAACCAAAGAGAGCAAATGATGTCAAAGCTCGAGAGGAAAGAACACATCTGCTCAGCATATGCTCATCTGGTGCTGGGAAGGCTGCTGGGCATGTATGAAATGGTGCGCAAGAAATAATCTGATGTTACATATGAGCTCCATCTCATGATAAGTTCACTTTAATCTTAACTTTCGCCACATTTATTCTGCTGTTGTTAATAATTATGTGTTATAACCGACAATATATCAACATATCTGATCTGTTAGCCTTCAGTGACTGCCCGCCTGCTTGGTTAAATAATCTAAATTGTTCTCAGTGCCCCTGAAGTGGTCCAAGCTGCAGGAGCAACAACTATTTTCTTTGTACGTGTCACCATGAGACTCACTGAGCTGCCTGACTGACAGGCCACACTGTGATAATGATAGAGCTCAAGCCTGTAATGTTTTCTCCAAATGACAAAAGCATACATAATGTTTGGACTTTATTTGACCCTTGACCCAGTCTGTACTTTGAGAAATCAGGCAGTGGCGCAGCAGGAAGTCGTGGATGCCACACAGAGATCTTCAGAAGCTAGCAAGAAGGTAATACTGCCCAACCCTGCCAAGGCAGAGGCTTAACAGTCTAAAACTACAACTGCTTCTCACCCAAATCATTTGGAACACCCCCCACACACAAACACACCACCCCACACTGCCCAACACAAACAGGGTTTCAAAAATTAATATATTATTAACTAATTAATACTTTCAACAGTTACTTAAAATTTCACACTAAGAAAAACTGCCTACAGATGAGGTAAATATTTATAACAAGATAGTTTAAAGGGGACATATTATGCAAAAAACGCTGTGCCCCACTGAGGTGACTAGGCGCGGTTAGCATGTTGTGCGTTAGCCTGTGATGTTTGGGGGAACGTTCGCTGTTATGTGGTAACCGGCATGAATTAACGGTTCGTGTGTGTTCAGGACTGTAAGTGGCGCGTGGCTGGAGTGCCTGCTTCACTTCGAGTTACGCTGCAGGTCCATCGTGAGTTGCCCATATGTACACTGCTCTGCTCTGGCTCATTAGCATGTGAAGGCAACCACCCTCAATCATCCTCAGTGTTTCTATTATCTTTAAACTAATTGCCAATATATACAGATACACTAAGCAATTTACAGACTGTGGCCATGGAGCTTTTATCAAGACCAGTGCAGAGGAACTCAATTTACACAGCAGTGGTTATCAGCAAACTCCCTCTTTTCTCCATTTATTAATACTTATAATACGCTTTTTGGGCAAATAATTCATATTTGCTCCACGAATAGTAGAGCTGGGCTGAGCAGAACAGTTTTTGCTTTCTCATTACGTGCCTGTCGGGCCCCCCAGTGGAGGGCCGGCCCGCATTTAGCAGGAGCAGGAGTGATACTGTTTTGTAAGCCAAAAGTAAAATGTAGTGTAAATGTAAATGTTCTTGATTTATACAGCCCTTTACAAGAACCCTTTCGGTGAACCAAAGTGCTTTACAATAGAAAGTAAATAAAAAGGAATAAATAAAAACAATAAAAAGAAATAAAAGAGAAAAAAAAAAACAATACATTAAAAAAAGTAAAAGTGTCACCATGCTACTGGGTATTAAAAGCCATCCTAAACAGATACATTTTCAGTCTACATTTGAAAAGTCCCAGGTCAGAAATAAGACACATTTTGGCAGGGAGCTTTTTCCAGAGCCTGGGAGCAGCAACAGAAAAGGCTTGGTCACCCCAGTGTTTGTACTTTGACCTGGGCACTTCCAGCAAAAGTTGGTTCGATGACCTCAGACCTCTACCGCCCTCCTGAACAGTTAAAAGCTCAGTTAAATACACTGGGGCGAGGCCATTAAGAGCTAATGGATGGGGAGCCAATGAAGGGAGTTCAGGACAGGAGTGATGTGCTCTCGTCTGTTAGTGCACAGCATTTTGTACAAGATGAAGGCGACCAAGAGAAGACTGGGAGACGCCAACATAAAGTGCATTGCAGTAGTCCAATCTTGAACTTATAAGAGCATGAATGCTTTCTTAAGGTCGTGACGGCTTAAAAACATTTTTGCTTTGGCCAGGAGATGTAGCTGGAAAAAACTAGTCCTGACAACATTGTCAATTTGTTTGTTGAACTTCAGATGTGTGTCGAGAACCACTCCCAGATTTCTAATTAGAAGGTGAATTTTATTCAAACTTCAACTGAAAGCCAACGAAGAGACATTAACAGTGGAGGGACATGTGCTGTTCTGGGCTGGTTAAAGATCAGATGTGCTGCTGCATTCTGGATCATCTGCAGAGGTTTAGATATGCATGCAGGGAGGCCTGCTAGGGGGGAGTTGCAGTGGTCGATTAGTGATATTACAAGAGAATCCTTATTGCCTGTGTGTCGGGTTAAAGCATAAGTTTAGTGTCCTGTTGTTGTCAACATGTCAATGTAACATTATGATTGGAATTTTACCAAAAATTAAAAAAAAAAAGGATTTAAGTATGGCAATTTGGCACTGATGGTGAGTAGAAAGAAGATGCTCAGGAGTCAGCAGATGATGCAAAAATGCAGGTTGTATTTATTAATCAAAACACAAAAACAAGCCAAGGCAATTAAATGAAATGTCAGGGAATAAACACAGCCTCACAGCAAGCTGCCCTGTTCAATACTGCCTCTCTCAGTCTACAGCTGAGGCTACTCTTATCTGTCCTAGCCCCTCCCTACTTGGCTCAGACTACTGCAAGAGACGGGGAAACCACATGTTAAGATGTCAACTGAAATAATAATACTCACACTAAAACCTGATATACACACACTTCAAAGTGGAAATTAAGAGTGAGTTAAATCATATAAATTTTGTTTATCATTATAAACCTGCAAGAATCACAACAGAAAAACACCCTTTAACTGAAGGCCAAACACTGTGCCCAATCAGGGACAGGTGGCCTCACTCAGCCTGATTGCTCCGCTGGCTGCAGAGGTTGTGAGGAATGTGGGTCATGAGAAAAGGTATGGGGAAACCTTTTCACAGTCAAATTTAGGCATATGTTCACTTTTCTTTCCGATCCTTCAGCACTTATTAATGGTGAAGTATGTGACTTACAACTAATTATTCCATCAGTGTTGTTGCTTAGTCACCACATCTGAAAAACAACTTCACAGTGACTGACAGCAAACCAGCATGTCTCTTAAATGTTTTAAAGCTGAGGTTTTAGCAGGTTTTTGTACCTGAAAAAATATTCAAATATTGATTGCGAGACTTTGAAAAACAGCAGAAAAGTGCAAAGAATGTTGTGGAATAGAACAGGAGCCACTGGGCCGAGTGATATCTCTCTGTGGGTTCATTAGTATGAGTGACATCTCTCTGCTCGGATGACATTAAGAGTTTATATAAAATATTTACTCCTTGTTCAACAGAATCTTCAGGGAAAAGATGGAGCAACAATAAACAACACGCTGTTGCATATTGTCTGACACCCTTAGCTAAGCACTGATCCACATTTCCTTGACCTCTTGTCAATCACAGATGTTTTCTTACAATCGAGGTCCCGGCCTGCAAAACAAACAAAAGCAACATGTTTTTCTTCCCTCCTCAAATTATTTAGTACCCACAATACACCCCTCTTTCCTCTCCATGCCCTGGATTTTGTTATTAGAGCCGGAATATGACTCAACTCTGTCTGGGTAGGCAACCAGAGGTGTTGAGTCCTTGAAATGCAATGATTTTGTATGCCTGCTGGCAGTGTGTACAGCTGTATGCACAACTATGGCACAGTGGAGCAACACTATATATGCATCTATACTTACAGGTGCACACAGGTTGATGCATGCACTCACACACATTATGCTCGAGGCAGTCCATCTGAGTCAAACTTGATTGCCTCATTCACCTGCAATTTCAGCAGCAGTTGATGATTTTGTGTGAAATATGTGCAGAGGATTTTCGATGTAGTTTCTACATTATTGCCCTTATAAATCTCTTTAATGTACCTCACTGGAGTTAAATGTTCAACAGATAATCATGACAATTAAGTGACAAAAATGGTTATTTTTACAGGGGGAGAAACTAGTTAATCACATGTCTAGCAGCCACTCAATAACCTCAGACAAGCTGTTTGTAGACTAGAAAACTACTAGAAACTTTGTCCCCTTTGTGGTTTAGTTCATAATCATCATATTTATTGATATAAAGAAAATGATTGATGGATATGGTTTTCTTTTTCTTTCTTTCTGTTTTTTTTTTAAACAATTTCTGCAACAACCAGTATCATTCACTTTCTTCATTTTTGTATGAAAGGCCAGAGGACCTTTGTTGCAAGACATTTAAACTAAGATGGCACACTTGGGGGAGATGTGCTATGTGAACAGTGCACAGGTTGTTCGCTTTTTACTGCAATAATTTTAAAGAAAAAATGTGTTTTTAATAAAAATAACTAATTATGAACCACAAAATGAGGAAAGCTCCAATCATACTCTGAAGCCCTTTTGCAGGGCTTTTACACATAAGCACCATAATAAAGCTCAGTCATTATCACACCTCCAGAAATTTACATTAATTGTGCCAAAATGTGACATTTTAGCCTGATACGGCTTTGGGTAACCCACTGCACTTAGCTGAGAAGTCAGAAATTAATCAAGCATATCATTCAACTACTAAAACTTTATTTTCTGTTCAGGAAAGTAAACAAAAACTATAACTTGACATCCTTATCAAGAACAGATAATTTTCTTTACTATTTTGTATGTTTTTTTGTAAAACAGTAAATTTGAAAATTCATGAATGCCAATAATAATTATACTTAAGCATCAAAAATATCATTTTGGATAAAGATCTTCCACAAACTAGTGTATGAGAAGTCAGAAATTAAACAAATATAACATTTAATCACTAAAATATTTTTCTGTTCAGGAATGCAAGCAAAAAAACCATCAAATGACATCTTAATCAAGAAAAAATAATGTTCTTATTTTTTTCTGTTTTGCCTTAAATCAGTAAATTTGAAAACTTATGGATAAGAATAATAGTTATATTTTATCATTCATTTTTTTTTTCATTTGGTTAAAGGGCTTCTACATTCTGGTGTATTAACCAATACAGAAACATAAAGATGATTTTCATAATTACAAACGTTGTTAATTTAGGGGAGTGTGGCATAAACCTTACATTGGGGGATGGTCTAATAATTTGTTAGTCACTGTATATGAAAATAAAACTGCTTTTGCTTAGAAATAACAAAAAATAAATAAAATAAAATAAAAGTGAACCTGATGGATATAGTTTCAAGGTTATACACAGCATTCAACAGTGCATTTATGTATTTCCAAGTAGACTGGATTATATTTAAAAATGGAGGAGGAAAACCCCCCATTTTAAAAAATACCTACACGTGGACATAGTCTGATGCGATCACTGAAGATTGAACAAACTTGGGGCCAACTCATCACACCATTCTGCATCTGCAGTGTTCAGAGTGAGGGTCAAATGTCACAGGAGCACAGATGTTACAGCTTGAAACAGGACCTTGAATGATGCTTTTGTTGCTCTCAATTGTGCCAACAATGACAAGTGTGCTTATTGCAAACTGTGTGTGCTGTATTACAACACAGTGATGGAATGGGGCTCAGATGCAGCAGTGTGAGCATAAGTGTATCTTTTGGGGGTGGGCGGGGGTGTCCCTATGCCGATGACTTTTTGTCTTGTGCACAGAAGTACTCGATCACACAGTGGAGACATGTCAAGATGCACATCACAGTCTATTTCTCAGACCCATAACTTTCAGGAGCATTGTCTTTAAAGTGCACATCCTCAAATAAGCTATTCATTGAATGCTTTTAGAGGAATTAAAAATAAAGACAAAAGTTTGACAGTGTTGAGAGATAAAAGGATTCCTTCACAAAGAACCCAGCCTTTTTCCTTTAATGACTTGCTCAATAAAATGGCTAGAATAAATCTGCTCTGCAATTACTGTTTGCACGCTCAAATGTCACAGGGCAGCTAATGCATTAAGGTTGAATTTCAGAGATAGTCTGCTCTAATACCTCAGCCAGAGAAGCTGTCCTCCTGACTCTCTCATTCCCACATCGATTTGTTGTGGTTGCTTTATTGGCAAACAGAGAGAGGGATTTGGCAGGGAAAGCCTATTACATATATACCACGTGTCAAACCTCGCTTTTTGGCTGTTTTCAGGTCATTCCTGACAGCAACACGCTGTGGAGATGTGGATATATTTAGAAGCCTGAGAGAAGAGGAGCAGTCCCCTTCTGATGTTAGGTGGAAACAGAAAAAGAGATTTTTTCTGTTTTGTGTGCAGATGTTGAGGGTACAAAAACAGAAACATCAAAGCTTAGCCATGTGGTTTATTTAACTGAGTTAGTCATCATATTGAGTTTAATTTTTATTCCTGGTAGTCCCTGATCTGCAGATTCATTCATGCTGGATAACATCAGATAGGAGTTCTCTTCAAAGGCAGGGATGTTAGGGTTTATTATGACTTTTTGCACTGCATCTGCAGTGGAAAAAAAGCAGAGATGATGTTTAAAAAAAGAGTTATTTCAAGTTTAGTATCTCATTCTGAATATTTCTTCGAGAATTTTACATAAGATTCTCTCTTTTCAGGTAAAGCTGAGGACACACTTCAGATTTTACCCTCGACCAGTTGGGCAAAGTCTGCTTAGTTAGTGGACATTGCTTGTGTGAGCGTGTGAGGGGAACAGACCCAGCTCGACCTCAGTTGCAGTCATTTAAACATGTTAGAATATTTTGAGCCAAAGCCATACATCAACAACACCCCGAAACGCCGCCGGCTTCTCTGAGCCTGAGCTTATCTGAGATGGACTGACGCAAAGTGGAGGTTTGTTGTGGTCTGACGAATCCACATTTCAAATTATTTTTGTAAATCATGGACGTCCGGGTTAAGGAGGAAAATGACCATCCAGATTGATACCAGCACAAAGTTTAAAGGTCAGCATCTGTGATGGTGTGGGGGTGTGCTAGTGCCCCTGGAATGGGTAACTTGGACATTTGTGAAGTCTCCATTAATGCTGAAAGGTACATACAGCTTTTGGAGCAACATATGCTGCTGTGACATCTTTTTCAGGGAAGTCCCTGCTTGTTTCAGCAAGACAATGCCAAGACACATTCTGCACATGTTACAACAGCGTGACTTTATAGTAAAACAGTGCAGGTACTAGACTGGCCTGCCTGCAGTCCAGACCCGTCTCCCATTGAAAATGTGTGGTGCATTATGAAGCTTGAAATGCGACAACAGAGACTCTAGACTCTTAAGCAAATTAACTCGTACATCAAGCAAGGACGACGAAGAATTCCATCAACAAAGCCTCAACAATTAGTGTCTCCAGCTCCCAAATGCTTATTGGCTGTTGTTAAAAGGAAAGATGATGTGACACAGTGGTTAACATGCCCCAGCTTTTTTGTAACATGTAGCAGCATTTAAATTCAACATGAGTGAATATTTGTAAAAAATAATGATTATCAGTTTGAACATTAATGTATTTTTAGTGTATTCAACTGAATATGAGTTGTAAAGGATTTGTAAATCGTATGATGTTCTTATACATCTTACACAACAACCCAACGCCATTGGAATTGGAATCTGTATTACTATTGGGCAATGTAAACTGCTAGGATTGTAAAAAGCCAATCAGGGATCTGAATCTTGTGCTTATTACCCTGGTGTGAGAGGACAGAGATGCAGAAAACCATACATTATTATTTTCTTTTTAAATGAAAATGGACACTGCCTGCTTAAATATGTCATTAAAAGATAATGGTTCAGCTGAAAATATTTCATTTTAACATAAATATGATAAATTCATGTAAAAAAAAAAATGAAAATCACAAACATTGAGAAGTGGCCATGTTGCAAAGGCAGTTCTTCTTACCAATATCTCCAGCGCTAAGATAAACGGTCATATAAGACATTTTCAGAACCTGGAGGATGAATCATCCTTGGACCATAACTGAGGGACAGATAAGACGGCCTGATCAATAATCTGGGCAGATCAGGATAATGGACGAGCATTTCCAGAGATATAAAAAGAAATGTGGCTGTGATTTAGATTTGTGTACAAACAGTGAGGATTTGTGGGTTCTATAACTGTCACAGGAGCTGTGCCAGTTCTGACGGTGTATTATGACCCATTTATTGGATCAGATGAATTCCCCGCTGCAGCGCTGTGGACAACCTCAAGTGGAGCAGAAAAGCATGACTAATACTATGATACAGTGAGACGCAGAAATCTAGAAATGGTGAGGTAGATGCTTCAATGACTGATTAGATGTGAAAAGGGAAGATGGGTATTGATCTGAGAGGATTTTACTCAGAAGGAGCTTAATGTCTTCTCTTTGTCAGTTTATCACATGTAGGGACAAGAGTATGGTGGCCCGGAGGTGACAAACCAATGCATATACAGAACAAAGCACTTTGAATAACAGGGAAAGACAAATGCAAAGAATAAGCCAACACAACACAAAAGCAAACAGACACAAATGAATTCAAACTGCAATAATAAAAAGTCAAACAGACAGCACAAATACAAACCATAACAACAAAAATGCAACTAGCCACAGCCTAAAAGCAATTCAAAAAAGCACATTAAATCAACAACAACAGGTATTAATTTAGCCACAATACAAATGCAAAGGGCTGCAACACAGTTGAAAGTCGTCATAACACAAATGTGAACAGCAGCTATTTACATCTGTGTTGTGGCAACTTTTAATTGCATTGTGGCTGCAAGATGTACAGATATCTTGAGCAGAAATGCATTAGCCAAAACAAGTAGTCAAGTACAGACAACATGAAGGCAGGTTGTCAACAAAAAATCAAGTAGCCACAGCAGAAAAGTAAACAGCCCCAATACAAACAGAAGAGGCTAAACAAACATGCAAACAGCTGAAACATCAATACATGAAGCCACAACACAACTGCATTAAGCTCAAACCAATACAAGTAGCCACAAGTCGCGTGAACAAAACATCAACATACAGAAACATGAATCAAATTAGCCATAACACAAATGAAAGCAGGCCACCACAAATACAAACAACCATAACAGGATTGTAAACAGCCACAACACAAATTTAAGCTGTCACAACACAAATACAAGTTGTTGAATCGTAAACACGAATCACTGAAAACACAAAGTAAAGAGGGGCAAGACTTGCACACATCTACATTAGAAATATATTAGCCACAACAAGAATGTAAGTAGAAAAAACACAAATGCAAGTTGTCTAAGCACAAATCCTAGTAGCCACAACACAATAGTGAGTAGCCACTACACACATCCGGACACAAATACAGTCACAACACAAATGCAAAAAGCTAAAACATCACGATGGAAAGTCCCAACTCAATGCAAACAGTCACAATATGAGTGCAATTCATCACAACATACGGGCAAACAGGCACAACACAAATGAATTTGCAAAAACAGAAATTAAAAAATGCATTGAGGCCCTACACAAATTAATAATACAATAAAAATTGTAACATTACAAAACGATAAGTCACAACATAAACGCAAACAGCCACTATACTAATCCAAATTGTGCAAACAAGTGTACAAGTAGCATCTACTAACACACACACACACACACACACACATTTTAGATGGCTTGCATCCCTTTATCTCTCGATGCACAGTAATTTAGATATACTTCCACCTGACTCATCCAGGCCACCACACAAAGACACTTTATGAACAATAGTGGTTTTGGATACATCTGAGTGAACAGACAATAATACCTGGAGGAAACTGTATTTCAGTGTCTCGCCAAAGTACAAACAAAAACAGATGGACAATATCCCTGGCTGACCTGTTCCTCTCACAGCTGCTCTCTTTTATAGCCTCTGTTTCCCTTCTTTCACTTTTTATTTTCTGTCTTCCACAGAAAAAGATTCAAACAGCCACAATAATCAGCAGAGTGAAGTACTTTGCCGGGAGAAAACCTTATTAATCCAGTGGTTAACAACCAAAGAGGCATTACTGTTTCTGGATGAAGCTGTGGAGCACTCGGCCTCAGGCTGTGCACAGAAATCTTGTGATATGCTTTTTTGCTGTACAATAATTGAAAATCCATATCTATAATTACATAGAACATTGTACAGTTTATGGCAGAAGCACCAAAGAACTGAAAGCTGAGTGTGCTGCCACATTACACTCATGTATTTCACTCTGAAATAACCTCAGACTGACACTTTGAAGCCTCACGTTAAACAGCATGTTGGCTCTTACTATGGCTGACCACTTAAAAGGGGTCTTATGTACATATATATGATGAGTTTTATAGTATATATGCATTCCAGTGTGGCAGTAGCTGCCTGAAATGGCTTGTTCCCCCATAATAGATCTACCAGTGTGGCATCCTGCAATTGTTATGTCAACAGTTTAAGCCCACTGGCCAGGGATACCAAGCCCAGTGCAGAGCAAAGATGGAAGAATGAATTTAGAGTTCTTGTCAACATGGCTACAAGCAGCACTAAACTGACCAATTACAACAAAATATACTGGCCAACCAATTAGACTTGACTTGACCCAAGTGGGGAAGGGAGCCTTAAAGTAGCGGGAGCTCTAAGAGAGCAATATCAAACAGATTGAGAAAACAGATTTTCAGCTTTGACAATTTTTTTGTATAAGATAGAGCTAGGCAATTATTTGAGTTTTAATTTCAGTTACAATTATTGCTCCTACAATAATAAAAATGGAGTAATAGAGATCAAAGATTATTTTGCTACATGACAAGTTGCATTTCATCTCTGGGCACAAACCCCTTATCTCATCTTTTTAGATCCATCTTATCTTATTTGATTTTTTATTCATATATTTTCATTTATTGCCTGGGAATTTATCTTCAGAGGGACAGTGCTCATAGTGTTTAAGTTCAATGATTACATGTGGTGCAGGTTGTAAAGTCAGAGAGTAATTTTGTTTTTGAATCCTGATCTCAATATCTTATATATAAGCATGATTATAATTTTTGCCATTACTAAGCAGACCAAGTACAATGCATTTCACAAAACAAGGCCACACATCAGAATAACAATGGCAAAGCATTGCCGACTAGTTATCCAAGTTTAAGCAAAATTTTGGAAATCTGCCCTATCTCACCATATAAACAAATCCTTAATCCTTCATATCACAACCAATCTAAAACACCTCTTCCTTGTGCTGAGAACAACATACCCTTAAATTTCATCGCATTCTGATGAGATTTTTCTGATTTATTTTGCTCACAGACAGACAAACAAACAAACCCACCAATGCTGGCAAAAAATAGCCTCCTTGACCATGAGGCAAAAATTTTAAATTAAAATGGACTTTAAATCTCATAAAACTTTATGAAATTCACACACAGACCAACAACACACAAGCCTTTTTAAAACTGAATAATCTCATTCTCTTGGCTTGGCTGTAAGTAGCAAAAAATAACATCATGCAAACAAACACAACATAAACAACTGACCCTTAACCAAGCCCCGCCCCTCTTGGTCAACCACCCTATGTGTTGACACTTCAGCTCAAAACAGTCACATACAAGAACAACAACGTTCTTGTACATCAGCGTTAGTCGATATATTGTTTAAACTGAAATCAATGTTAAGTTAGCTTTCATTATAGTTTTGTTTGCCCATTTCTAGGGCATCCATTCTCAAAATGCTAAAAGATATAAGTATGTCAGAACTTGTCTCTGTTACTAGTATTTCTTTTACTTAAATATTACCCAGTGGCTCAAGGTTTAACAGAAGTAGCCTACTATTGAGACGTCTTTGTTTGCTAAGGTTATCTTACCTAACACACAGAGCTACAGTTAGCTAATGTTAGCACCTTACTTTAGAACAAACGTAGGTGTTCTTGTGCTTTATCCTTACCCGGCATCTTTCTTCTTGTGTCTTGGGCTTGGGGAAGGCAAAAAAATCAACACCACCCTCCAAACTTCTCGGATATCGACTGTCGGTGTGACAATTCAGGAGAATTGGACTTAGATGCAGAGAAAAACCAATGTAACAAAGGCAAAGTTCTTTTACTCAAAAATTCCAACAAAATCCAAACAAAGTTAATTCCAAAAGTAAAGTTCCAAGGTCTTCAAAGTCTCAATCAAAACAGGCAAACAAAACAAGATCAGCAGGGCTGGAAGGCATGACCACATTGGGAGACAAAGACAATCTGACAGAGGGCTGGTGAAAAAACATGGTATACATACACAAGTGAGGTTGATTACAAATCAGTCCCAGGTGAGTGATGTCAAGGCGGGAAAAGAACAAAGACAGGAAGTCAAACTAGACATCACACCAAAGCAACAGGACTTTCAAAATAAAACAGGAAATGAACACAAGACACACTAACTGATTCAGAGAACATTACAGTCGGACCTGCTAGTCCCGTATGCACACTGCTTAGGCATTTGTTTTTGCCGAAAGCTTGACAGGTCTCTGCATAGTTACGGTTGCTAAGTTAGGATTGGACAGTAGTCGTTTGTGGGAGGAGCTTAGCAAAGGATCAGTTGAGATATTTACTCTTAATTTGCCCTGTTTAGTAATTTGTGTGACTTTTAGAGCAATTTATGTCTAAAATGAGACAAAAGGTAACATCACATTACTCACACTAACACTTCTCTTTTACAAACTGACACAGAGAACTATCTTGTCTCTTGTTGGCCACTGGCTACTTCTGATTAACCTTGCACAGCAGCTGGATCAGCCTGATTTAATGTCTGTATTTAAGGCAGATCAATCTTGGTCCAATCAGAGTAATTAAGAGCAGGAAGAGGTGGGAGCTACGAGGAAGTGACTGCTCGTAGAAATTAGCATTGATGCTAACAGCTTCAGTAGCAGTTTTATCAGATCTGGACCACATTTCTTATTTAAAAAGAAGCAAACAAAAACACTGCCAGCATTTATCAATGGAATAGATATTTACGCTTCACTTCTATTGTGTGTTCTATTTTATAAATATTGAAGAAGAAACTGGGTTCATCCAAGTGTTAACAGCCCACCAGGAGGTTGTCATTATCTTATAGGCTCAAATGGAGGTGTTACAACAGCACTGCTACATTTTTGATCAAATAATAAAATAAAACAGATACAGATTAGTCAACTTGGATCCACGAAAACAAATAAAAAAAATACACTTCAGGCCTTGATAAGAAAAATCCTGTCGGGGATTTACAGTACTTGACCTGAAATCCTCCAATGATTGACAAAGACTGAGCTTCCAAACACTGTTGTTTAAAAAAAAATCCATCCTATGGTTCCAGAGGTACAAGTAAATAATGCAAGTGTTACTGCCTGGAGGCAAGAGAGATCCTGTGGAGCTGGGAGGGTTAAAGAACTCTCCTTTACCTTTCACAACAACTCAAACTGGAAGTCTTATTGGTCTTGAGTCGGATATCTTTGACCACTTTGACCAGGTACTTCTGTTCACTCCTATCACTTCTCCTGCACTGATGCAACAGTAATGTCCACATGGCTTCCACACAACATGGCAGCTCTTCATCTGCTCATCCTCTGCGAGCTGTACTACACTTTCTTCATGACAGTATGTATATCCTCATACTTCATACCTCTAGCTATCAGGAGGCATCCAATCTGCCTGTATTCTTATCAAATACAGCTGTCAACCTGAGGTTCACGACCAATTTATGTGTCCATCCTCGACCATTTCAGGTTTGTGACTAAGGTGAGTCTGTTTTGGGCTTTGAGTGCTGCCAAATTGCTGGTGACCTACAGTCAATTATGTGCCTGAATGCATCCTGTGCCAGCACAGATGGAGCATCAAAGCTGTTGATCTGCTAATATGCTGTTGGCACTGCTCACCTTGTGCAGACATTTTATATAATAATAATAAAGTTTTTCTTTTTCTGATTTTTTAGCAGGCTATTTTTGTTTGCTAACTGATTGTGCACAAAGTTGAGGTGTTGAAAAAATACTTCTTAGCTTGGTTCACTTCAGGCTGTTGTTATAAATGCAACAGAATCAAGTAAGCCATATTGAAAATGATTTACACAGTATTTAATAGAATAAATATCATCTCTGTCGCATTATTGCAAATCAAGCAGACTGAAAACAACATTTTGATTTATCTTTCAAAAAATACCATCCTTATAATTCACTTTATTCTTATGTGGGCTGCACACTTAATCTAACTCTCACTGCAATGCATACAGATAATGAGAAGATTTTTTCCTGCTGCAGAGGCCAGTATTTTTTTAATCTATTGTGTAGCGTGATTCATCCACGTCCGTGGTGAAAAGGTTCTGTTAATATTTCATTTGATGCACAGCACTGATGTGATTGGAGCATAATGGTCCCCTATAAGACCTAACCTGTATTTGTGCACCAATGATTTAATAAAATGTCACCACAGGATCCACAATACTTTAAAGAATTCCAACAAATTTAACGACGAGATCCCCATATTTTTAACTTTCCCCAAAGAAACAGATAAAATCATTCCGGGAGAAGAGAGCTCTGCTGTTTACCTGTGACATTGAATGTCTAACTTTACACTTAATTTATTTACTCCTTCTTACTCTTCATCATATTCAGATTGAGGAGCAGTTTGTCATGACTCAATATTACTTTGAACATCCCTTACTCTTTTTGTACCAATGTACATTGCTTGTGACAATTGCAACAGTTAAAAAAATGATGATAAATGATCATAAATATTGTATACTGTTTTTCTCTAAATGAGTATTTTTTTATAAAGCATTTTTTTTACATATACAGTATATTAATAATTATATGCAATTGGAATGATATCTTGCATATGTTATGTGATGCTTTGGAAATATTTTTCACAACTTTCATGGTAATAAAGCTTTTTGAATTGAATTGAGTGAGAGAGAGAGGAAGTTATGACAAAGAGAAATAAACTTTTTCTTACAGGCAGCTGTTCTAAAGCACTAACAGAAACAGTGGTCTATTTCGAAGATGGAATTTTTTTTAATATTAAATTGTGGCTTGAAGGTGCTAATCCTGCAACAGTCTTGATGCAGAGCTGCCCTTTGTAACACAGTGCAGGGTTTCAGCCTCAAGTTCTTGTAAAATGTCCTCCTGCACTCTCATCTCAGATTGTTGTACAACTGCACAGTAAAGACAGAACGAATAATTCATTTCAGGACAAATTATTTTGACTATAAATCAGTGCATCAAGCAGAGAAACAACACTGTGAATAAGTGATCACGACACGTATTCCTCCGCGCAGCACTTCCGCGAGCCGCTGAATCACTCCGCCTCCCTCCCAGCTGATGTAAACATAAGCTAGCGCCTTCAGGCGCCGGTTTTGGCCTCATTGAAAGCGGATTATTTGACACATACCTCAGAGATGGGGTTTTTGTGTTGCTTCCCTGGATGCAGAGACAGATGTGTATCATGGAGAAGTCATAGCTTTCACCGTATTCCTCTTCGTAACAAGGGCATGGGGCAACATCATATACAGCAAATGCCTGCATCTCTCGTTACCTGACAGATATATATTTAAGTCATGGCAAAATCTAAATATATTCTTGCATTTAGGAGATGGTATATTTATATTATTACGTCAGAAACCGCCAAGACTGTGTTGTAGCAGAAGTTAGAGGCTAATACACAGTAATGGTTGTGTGTTTGTGTGCATGTGTATGAGAGGGAGAGAGACGCACACACAAGTAGTCTGCAATGTTACGGTAAATAGCCTCCTCTAGTCTGCTTGTTTGTCTCTGACAGATCATTATTACTTACTTTGAGGATTCAGAAGAGCAGGAAAATCTGTATGATGAGTTGTGCAGACGGCGTGGGTGTCACCAGTATCCTCTGACCCAGACAGATCCTGGAGTCGGTCTGTAACCAAGGTCCACTCACGGCAGCAGCAGCACTCCGGGTCCGTGGGCATTGAGTCGCAGTTCATACACTCGCCCCACTGTGTATTTCCGACTCTTTCCTAACCTCCAGGTTCCAGCGACGTTTCTCTGTTTCTTTCGGCCTGTTCGGTCTCCATCTGCAGCAGCTCTTCTTCTGTGAACTCCGGTTCATACAGGTTTCCTCTTGGCTTGAATGGAACTTCATCGTCTCTGTCATAATCACTCGTTTTTAATTTCCTACGTTGTTTCTTCCTCACACCGCTAAGAGTCAGAACAAAAGAATTACAATGCCTGATAAGAGTTACACGAGGCTACAACCGGCGCCTGAAGCCGCTAGCTTGTTATGTTTACATCAGCTGAGAGGGAGGCGGAGTGATTCAGCGGCTCCCGGAAGTGCTGCGCGGAGGAATACGTGACGTGAGTCAGTTACCCAGTGAAATTTATTTATGTAGAAATTATTTGGCACTGAACATTTTAATCAACTTGCAACATTAATCTACCATCAAATAATGCACCACACAGGGAAAACTGCAGCACTCTCACTAAACTGCTCATAACACAGAAAAAAGGAAAGAGGCATTTTCTATAGTTACTTTCACAACTGGAATGGAGATAACAAACAACAACAACAGAAGAGCTCCAACCCACTGAAGGCTAAATGAACCATATACATCTGTATGGAGAAGCAGATCCTCTCTATGACAACAGCCTCCCAGATAACTCAACATGGCCAGAAAATTAGGCATGGTGTTGCTTACCAATGTGGGGTCTAGAACAAAAGTAAAACATGAAAGGTGATCCTTCCTGAAGAAAACGTGTTAATATTCTTAGTCCAGTGTAACCCACGTTATAATCCGACTGAGCAGGTCATCTGTGGTCCTTCACCTGTCTGTGATGCTGCTCAGTGGAGCAAATGATGTCTTTCTACATGATATTTACTCTCTTAAGGGAGTTGTTTCTGCTTCAAAGCTCAGCTCTGTTGAGGTTTCTTTTTATTTTCAAAGGTGGGTTGAATTTTGTGGGTTTTTTGTGTTTGGGAAGAAATTATCATACATAAATGGTTCGTTAAAAACATTACTAAAAACCTTGTCCCTGTGATATCCATGCAGACAATTTTGGTTTTGGCTAAATCTAGTTAAAATTTTAGTCATTTGAGTAAACTAATGATTTTCACTTTTCCCCCCAGACATTTACCTTTTTAAATTCATGCATTTGACATTTAAGTTTGTGTTTTGATATTTTGGATTAATAAATTGGGAATTTTATCTCAGGTTTTAAGCCTGTATATTTATCTTTTTTTACTTTTTACATCTTGAAATGATTTATCGTCAGTGCTACATTTTTCTCATATTTTATTTCTGATGAATGATCTGTTCTTTTCTCCACATATAAAAATTTTCTTGAATGGGATGTACGGTTGCCCAAAAGCATGAGACAAACTGTTGACATGCATATCTTTGTTTTCCTCATCTCTCAAACTCTGTAGGATCTACAGAGAGACACTTTGACTATTCCAGTGGACATCTTCTGCTTTCAAGACAGTGAGGGCCAAAGCCCATTGAAAGTGCAGCTGACAAAAGGTCCTTGCCTAGAAAAAAAACTGAAAAGTTTCCCATCAATATGGGTAATAATATCTTTATTGGACTCTTTGATATAGTAATTCTTCTGTACTTCAGATATGTTGGTAAAACAGTTAATTCAATATGATTTAAAGTAAGATACTCAACAAAGTGTAAATTGCAAATTGATGGTTTATATTTTTGTTTAATAATACAGAATATAATTAATGCCCTGCATTTTTGTATTTCTTTGAATGTATATATTTTACCAACAAAAAATATTTAAGTTTAAACAACTTAAATATTTGAGCTAAATGGTATAAATTTTAAGTTTTAACAAGTTAATAAATGTAGTTTAATGGATGACAAATGTTTCTGATTGTAATTAAGAAAATAAGTACGTTATACTTAAAATATTGAGTTGTCTGGTTCACAGGGGGAAGGTTGTTCTTACAACAAATTTGAAGTACAAATAACTTGTCTTTTAGTTGATTCCACTTAAACAGTTAAGCCCTGACCATTTGTTTGTAAGTGCAATCACTTGCCTCAAATTTTTTGAGTAAAGTCAACTTATCTGGGTTTACAGTGTAGGTGAATTTGAAAACGGCCAAAGCCTGCCATTGGCTAATGAAGGGGTGTCTCAACTGGAATGTGCCAAATATTCTTGCGTGTTCAAGTGTTCAAGTGTTCCAAAGGTGGAGGGGGATTTTGGTGTGGCCATGTCACACAAATGCTTCTTAAATGGAAGTTTGAGGGATAATTTACCTAAAAACTGATAGATATCTCTTTGAATTTAACTGATCACTGGTATTTGGTAAGTCCTAGCAACTATAAAATGGAGGCTGGAGAGCCTGCTGGCAGTTGAGGCTGAGTGCCCACAGCAGCAATGACTGAAAGAGTTGGCATGGATGATATTTTTCTTCATTTGTGATTTGAATTTTGTGATTGTTCTGGAATCATCTGCTTAAGTGATTTTCCTTTCCTTCAAGGCGTTTGCTGTGCATGTTGATACAACGGTGTCCAATCAAAATGGGACAACACTGAGGACTCTTGTTTTATTTTGTGCCGTCACTATGAGGCTATTCTTTTATGCATTCTCACAGGAAAATGATTGGATCAGGATTTTTTAACGAGGATGGAAGAGTTTCAAAATTACACCCAGTTTAAAATGGAGTGAGAAGAGTAGCTGAAGTAGAGTGTGAGTCACAAGAAGAGGCTAAAAGCCCCGGACCACCAGGTCACTCAGTTCAAATTAAGCATGCAGGCAGCTGCTGCGTTGCCTCGTGGCTCTGGGTCAAACTGGGTCCTGGCAGGTGAGCTGAAGCTGTTAAAGTTGGATAACATGGCAGATATGAAACCTTGCCTCACAACTCTTAAAGAAGTGGAAACCACTTGTGAATCAGACTTCTCCACCAACATGCCAGCAGACTTGTCTCAGGATACACAAGAACCGGCTCTGTAAACGTTTGAACTTTGGTACTGCAAGCAAGGACAGAATGTTGGATTATATGGTCTACAAGTGGAACCACAGCAGGAATTATCCACTGTTTGTTTGGACAGTGCAACCCTGAAAAAGCAGAAGGGCTGGTTGACAAGGGCAGCAGAACCTTCTTCCATCCTGGACAGCACCAAGTCAAAGGTAAGTCTGAGGGAATGTTAAGGTGGGGTGCTCTAGTCTGTGGCTCTACAGTGCAGCTCAGATTTAAAAGATAAGATGAAGAGCATGGCTCAGCTAACAGTAAAAACAAACAAATGCCAAACTAATTAAGCTAAATAATAATATGTTGATAACCTGATGACCCCAGCAATGCTCTGGCTCTTGTTGCTCATGAGTCTACATGATTGGGTTTGAGGGCATGTGAAAGCCGATGTGAAAGCATAGGTAGCATCTGTGTTGTCAGTATCGGGAGCTTGCAAATACTGTGCCTGTGTTGAAGGTGATGACTAGGGATGGGACAACTATAAAATTTGGGGCCAGGGTTAAAATCAATACATAATTATATAATAAATCAATATCATTAAATAATCTTCCTTTACTATTAATATCAGTTATTTTAAAAATGTTTTAGCAACCATACATGCTTAATAATGTTGTGTTCTTGACTTTCTGTCTGTGAAATTCTATCATTTATACTTGTTTTTTAAGGAACTAGAGGAATTAAGCCTTTTTTTAATTAATGCTATTGTATTTAAAAATAATAAATCACCATGTCATCCTATATTTAGTTGACTATAGGTTGAAAGGGACATTTTGATCACATGTTGTTCAGTGAAAGTGTCTTAGTTCCCCCACCTCTGTTGAGTGATGGTTCCCCCATCTTGACAAAAATGTCTACCTTTTTTATTTTTTGTTCATTGTTACTCTAAGTGTCTATCTTAGAAGTACAAGGACTCATGTGACCGAAAGAATGAATTCACTCTGTTCACAACATAAGAATATGAATTACACTCAGAGGTTTTCTGCAGTGATTCATTGCAGGTGTTTCTAGAAGCCCATACGCAACATGTACTCCAGGATAATTCTGCAGATACCAGAGTAATTCAGTTTCTGTGCCAGCTAAAATTCTTATGACTAAAATTAGAGGTGGATCTACAGGATGCACTTGTGCAATCAATAGATAAAGAGCATTGATTGTGCCATAATCACTGTAATTATTTCATCTCCTCAGCTGTCGTAGTCTGACAGGCTGGGGGTTGTAAAATCAGCAGCACAGCATTTTTCTCTTGGAAAAATAGCAGGGACATAATGTATCAAGACACACAATTGAATAAATCGTCTTGAGGCACTTATTCAGATCCAAATACGGTCTGAATAATACAATACACCTGTCAGTTCAGCCTCTGATAGTATATGGTTTGAGTCTAATTCACTTTTATATTTCTGTTCTAGCAGTACAGTCTGCAGTCTCTTGGAGATGAAAATAATGTTTCAGACTTCCTTCAAAAAACTAAAGCTCTGCTACCACCAGGGGTGCTGCCAGGAATTGTGGGCCTCATGAAAAGTTGTATTTTTAAGGTCCACCACCGGAGCCCCAAAAAATGTACCTTTTTTTTTTTTTTTTAAAGATTTGGGTAATTATCAATGCTGTTGATTAAGGGCAGCTGTGGCATAAGATTGCATTGGTGGTGGTCTAATAAATTTGTTCACCACTGTATATTTTCATATATGTTTATCTGGGTGTCAGGTTAATACAATACATGAGAAATTATAATATAAACGGTTCAAGTTTCAATCTGCATTACATTGTATTACATCTGCAAAACATTTAGTCTCCTTTGACCCAGGCCAGAGTCCTGCATGAATATTCACACTTATACTAACAGGGACAAGGGTCTGGGGAACAGACATCTTGTGGTTAACATGCTGTTTCTTTATTGCTCTGATCTGTGCTCAGCATACAGGCTGCTGTGCATGCATACACAAACACGAAGCACAGGGCAATAGGCACACTCAGTGTAGCTGTGACTCATACTTCAGAGGACAGTGGAAACAGAGGACAGTTTGTCTCAGTAAAGAAGAGAAAAATCCTTCAAACATGTTTTAATATGAACAGTAAAGAAAACTGAAGAGAAATTATGAAAAATCAAGGAAATTGGGGACTTAATTCTTTGATAATTTTGTGGTCATGAGGAGAAATTTGAATGTTTTGACCTGTGAATATACCAGGCCTCGAGTTATAAGATTGTTTAAGCTGAAGCAATTTGAAAGTTTACTGAGGCAGGAAAACAAAGATTAAATGCATCAGGTGGCACTTGCATAATGTTGCTGTCAGGCACAAATCTTGTATCTCCATTGTCTATGATGTTTTTAAATATCATACAACTGTTATATTGTTCACTTTCCTTTTTGGTGACTGAATTTGTGAGACCATATTTGAACAGAATAGAATAGAAAAGAGAATCAAATAAACCTTTGTTTGTCCCACACATGGAAATTTGCATTTTATGCAATGACTTGGAGACGTTAACCTGTTAAAGGGATACACAAACATTTTTTTTGTTTTGCGTCCATGTCTTGCCTCACTCCAGTCCATGATAAGCAGAGTTGCTGAAGAGTTTATCTGATGACTGTAGGCAAAGGCAGGCTAACGCCACCCATTGACTCCCAGTATTTCAGCTAAGCTAACTGGCAGGCGGCAAGCTCTACCCATCTCTTCCTTGTTACTACATACACAGTTGAAAGAATGGTGTCTACCTGCTCATGGACTCTGGAGTGAGGCAAGACATGAAAACAAAAAAATGTTGGCGTATTCCATTAAGAGAATCCAAACGAGGCAGTGCTAACAATGCTAACATTAGCCACACTCTGCTTATTGTCAGTGAACCCTATGTTAGCTTGCTCAGTGTTGGGATATTTGGCCAAATTCATGCCACAGTGCACTGCTGCTTGGTTTGATCCTTGTCCGGTTAGCTTTCACACCCACCATGAAACAAACTCTGGTTGCTTTGAGAGTGAACCAAGACCTTTGCTTTAGGGGAGACCAGAGCTTGGTTCTCTGGTCTACACCAAAGTTAGCATGAGCTTTCCTATCACCCCAAATCAAACAAACTTTCCGAAAAGGTGAACCAGAATTTGTTTGATCCAGACGAAAAGTGTTGGGTGTAAAGGGACCTCAATCTTATTTTTCTGTAGTTTTTATTGGAGTGCTTGAATTATTTTGAATGATTTTGAAGACTTAAAGAAGTGTCTAAATGAAAATATTCATTGGAGCCCCTCTAAGCCATGGGTCCTTGGAATTGTCTGGCTTTCCTTGTACCCATTTGTCACCCCTAGCTACCTTAGCCAGACTGCTTCAAAGCCACAACAGCAGCAGAAACTGCTTGTTCTGAGTTTTTGGGAGACTGCAGCAGGCAGGATCACCATAACTGTAGGGAAACGAATGAGCCATCAGATGACCTTCATGATACAGCGACCCCGACAGCATTTGTTCCCATCGTGAAAAGGACCACTTGCAGCAATCAGTGGGGCACAAGAGTCATCTGTGGTTTTCATCATATTGAGGGCACTAAAAGGAACATATTTCATGGGTATCTGTGTGTGTGTGTGTGTGTGTAGAGAGAGCTTCTATGGGCATTGCCAGCACTCTGCATGGAGGCCTTTCTCCCTCCAGCCACCTTCTGCTCTCTAATTGCAGCATGTCCACAACCTGACTGCATCCTCGGTCAGATGAGTGGGTTCTGTTCCACATTTTCAGACTAAAAATCCTTATCCAATCAGAAACTTTCACCCTAACTTTTAGCAGAGAGATGAGCATTGTCTGGTTGCCACTTTGGTCTGTGTCATGGGAGCAGTGTGTATACGAGTGTGCTTCTTTAGTTTGTAGATATCCCCAAGCACATCCTGCCACGTTGACTTAATGGATCAATCCACTGCTCACAGGTGCACCAGATGGGTATCGCTTTGGCTTTAAAATTCTTGGATGTCTGTGCCGGGGTTTGTTTGGACTGGAAGGATAAAAAAAAACAAAAAACAAAGTATAGGTAAATAAATAATAAATGAGGCAACCTTGGCACAGTGCAAGCCTGTTTGTGGTTGACCCACAAACAGAAATTCTGTTTCAGGAGACATTGTATGTAATATAATACCCATCCAAATAATGCTGCTCTGCTCTGTATCACCATTATAATGATAAAGATATGTTATTTCACATAAACCTTATGCTTTGGCTTCTTTACTCTGTTTTATTTGCCTTCATTAAACATGTCTGAAGACTACTGAATTAGTCTTACATGGCAGCATTATGCCTTCGAGAAGCATTCATTGCCAGAAAATGAAAGTGCAAGTGTTGGTCACTTCACCTCTGACCTTACACCTCACAAATTTAATCAGTCCATCCTTAAGTCAAACAGGATCAGTTTGGCAGAACTTCTCTGGAGAATTCTTGACATATCAAGTTCCCAAGCAAGGCATGATCATGAGCTCCAAGGACATTTGACTTTGACACAAGGACAAACGGGTAAGATGTTGGGGGGACAAAGTTGACATTTGTGTACAAATGCCAGTTCCAGTGATGTTGAACATTGTGTAAAAAATAAAAAAATCAGATTACCAAATCCTTTGAACCTATTTACAAGATATTTAATGTTCAAACTGAAACTCTATGGTGTTTTTTTTTCTTTTGCAAATATTCCCTGATTTAAGATTTGGGCAGGACCCACACTTGCCTGTAGCACAATATCTGCTACTTTTTCCTGAAAGGGTTAGTTTTGTTCTTTTTGGACTGGGGTTGATCAATGCCCATTTCACCAGTAAATATGAGTGCCAATAAAGGAACCTGTGAGCTTTGTTCCTGAGCGGTGACACCTGAAGGCTAGCCGATACATGGTGCCACAGAAAGCTTTGTATTTAACCCACTTTAGGGTTAAAACTACCCAAATAACTATGTATGTAGTGTTGGTAGTTTGACAGAAGTTTTTTGTATAGCTTTAAACTTTTCCTTGACAACTTTTTCCCCTGTGTGTAGAACTATTTTGTCAACATCGGGCTACATATCCTTCCACCAGTAACTCCTCTCATCAGCTGTTTGAGTCAGGGTGCTGAAGGGTTGCAGCAGAATCAGGTAGCATTCACTGGAGCAAATCTGATAATAATCTAACTCTCCTGGAAGATAGGTCGGTCCTGGGTTAATCCTGGATGTATAATGGATAACCCTGTCCCAGCATACTAAAGTTTTAAACACAAGGAAAAGTTTAACACTGTAAAGAATCTTATTGTAGCATACTGTCGAGCCAATGTTGTTTTCTGAGTAGTTTTAGCCTATAAGTGAGTTCATGATGAGGCTTTCGGTGACACCATGTGTCTCATATTACTGGAGCCATAGGCCTCTAGCAACCCCACTTCAAAAAACCCAAACTAACCCTTTAAGAGGGTGCTCAAAATCACTGTCTCATTCTTTGCCAGAAGGATCTGCCTGATGACTGGCATGGAATCCAACTATGCTCTTTCTTGTTTAAAGCTAAATGCCCAACATGAAGAACAGAGCACAGCATCTTTCTTTCTACAACCCAATATGAGGGAGCCAAGTGCTCGGATCTTTGTTTTTTTTCTTCAGTATGAAATTCTATAGACCTGTCCTTGTCCTTGAACAGTACAGTACCATATTTACCTCCTACAAATGGAAGGGGGTGGTCTGTTTACTCAAGTGGAAACCCACTTTTGGACACCATTGTTTCCTCGCTCTTCAACAGAAAGTTTGGAAACACCATGCAAAAGGAAAGTGCCGTTTTGCAAGTATTTTGACAGAGTTCTTTCTCATACCAGTGATGCGTCCTCTTGAGCCTGAGAGAGACTGGTGTCTTCACATGATATGCAAGGCACATCTTGCCACTGACACATGGGGAATTGGATGTCCCAGCAGAGCCAGGGGCTGCCTGTGCTTGACTGCGCCCTCCTGACATCGGCCATCACTCTTTTTGTAGCTGGAGACCTCCTCTGCCCATCACCATCTCCCTCTCAAACACGTCTCCGGCTGAGTTTTGAAGGATGAGGTTTACCCCGGGGACAGCTTACCCTGCTGGGCCCAGACGATTCGTTCCCTCCCTCAGAGTCTATGAGGAATCACAACATCTGCTTCAGTCTGGTCCAGACATCGTTTCACTTTTTTTTCCTTGGAGGAGTGAAATATTATTACAGGCTGCCACAAACTTCAAACCTTGCAGCTACAAGCCTTTTTTTGCTATTGGGATTTTTATTTTAATATTGCCTGTATAACCTCAACCCTTTCAAGCAGAATCAAGTTTTCAAGTTAAAGATATTATTTCTTTTTCAGGACAACTTGAGCTATCTAAGAATTCATGCTGTGATGATGTCAGGGTGTTTTGAAGTTATATGACCGTAGAGACAGTACAGTAAAGAAAACTAAAATCCAAATTTCACAGAAATGTATAGAAATCACACAAAGATCAATGATGAACAAGACTTTTCAAATCTGAATATGGTTCTGTCAAACTTTCACTTTTAGATAAGAATGAAATTGTGCGAAGAAACTTGCAGCAAAAATATTTATATATCTACACTGACTCCCACAGAGGTTCTTTGCACCATTTAGCTGCTTTTACCACTTTTCGAAGCAAATGTTGTCCTTAATATTACAGAGGGAATAATATTTTGTGCTTGCAGCATTTTCAACTCTACACCAGTGCAGTCCAGCATATTCAGCGCTCAGTGCCCAGAACAAAAAATACAAAAAGACTTTGTAATCTTTCACAATGTGACTGATGATCAACACTTCTATGTAGTGTTAGAAAGGTGCTCTCTCAAAGAATCTCTTTTAACTATTAATGCATAACCTCCAAAATAACACTTTAAGGTGTAAATATTGCTGTGTTGTTCACAAAAAAAAAATAGTTCAATATCTAACTGAAAATTTTGCTGAACATATTTGGCTCAACAAATGTAGTTTTGACCTTTTTCTGATTAAATGTAAATTGAATCTATGTAGCTCATAAAGGGAAGTGAGGGCTACTTTGGCCCTTCAGATATCTGATTTAAATGTAATGCTTTATTTTGTACATTGTTAGTTATTGTCTTGTTAAAAAAAAGGGGGGGGCAGATCATACAGATCATACAAGATTTTTTTATTCTCTCTGCTCTGAACATGAAATGTTCAGTGCATCCTAACAGATTGACTCTACAAGTGTTAATTCCAGGTTCAGAGTTCAGCGTGACCAGTTACTGCAGTGACATCTGCATATTGATTTATTAACTCCACTTATTTTAACTCCATTATAACTCCACCTCTCTTTCTATTGAGGGTGAAGCTTTTGTGATTTTAGTCCATCTAGAGAATAATTTACTCCGCACTCAGAAATTTTACCAACGGCAAAATTTTAAGTCTTTTCAATTTGCTGTGATTTTCCTATCAGCCGGTCCTCACAAACACATAAACAGACGGAAAACACCTTCACAAGCGGAAACCTCCGTCACCAGGAGTTGTCCTACCAGCTTCCATCAGCATCAGATTCATAACTAACGCATAATTACCACACCACCATTTTACCACCAGCTCTTATAGATGAATTTAACACAGCAACATATCTGTAACAAGTGCATTCACATCTACAGTTTCTCATTATTTAACAAGAGGAACAAGTACGCTCTCATGAACAGGTAGTATATCAAAAATTATATCTTTTGACCTCAATTATGAGCAATACTTGATTTAAACAGAATTCAGTCCAGATCCAGCTTCTGTTTTCACTGCAGTAACAGAGTTTTTACTGGGTTTTTTTTGGACATATTTCCCCTTCTTCTTCTCTTGTTATCTCCTCTTTTCTTTCCATGAAATATGTATTTATTTTTTTATGTTTTATCTCTCATGTTTTGGTTTGGAATTATATTTTACCCACATTCTTTTGCTAATTGTATGTCTTTAATAATATCAATGTCATATTTTCTTTGATATGTAACTCTGCAAAGCACTATGAATTGCTGTATGTATGAATGGTGCTCTATAAACAAAAGTGTTAGAGAAACAGTTACAGCCAATTTCAGCTCCATTTTCTAGGAAACATCGCTTTTTGTAATTTGTCACAGAAGATGTTGCCAACTTTCTTTGTGAGTATACATATTTTTTTATATATTAAATTGACAAGAGGGCTGAACTGAGGGAGTAGGACCCCTCTGGCCACCAGTTGTCCACCCTGTTAGAGAACGAAACTTACACCCAGACAATAATTACATGAGCGCTATTTCAATTGTAACTGTCATTTAACTTGCCTTAATTTATTCTTGGTTTTCTCATTTCTGTCTTGTTATCCCTAACTTCAGAGACACTAGCTTCCTTCGCCTCATTTTTTTCTTCAAATTTAAACATGACTCTAATGGACGTCCCATGACACATTTGCTCTAAATTCACAACTGTCCTCCTCATTCTCGTCCAACTATCTCAATTTTGTGGCAATAATTCATTTTTTTTCACGCTTCTCCGACTGCAGACTGTAAAGCTCACGCTGTGCCGAACAGCAGTACGATCGGAGAAGGAAATAAAAATAGCTTGGCGTGTCAGCAGGGGTTGATGATGGCCTCTTTTCCTCTGAGAACTCATATAAAGTCCTACCCACATCTCCAACAATAGACTAATGGAGCAAAGCCTGCAAAGCAAGTTCATCCTGACAACTTGATTCACTCTGTAAGTAGAGGTTTTCAGCATGTAGGAGGGTTTCTTCATTCCTGTAGTGCAACTTTCTAAAAGGACTTAACTCGGAAAGGACAATGGCTCGCAGCTCTGGGGAGTTGGACTGAAGAAAACATAGTGCTTAATGATGGTTTTAAATCCATTTGACTTCACACCAACATACAGACAGTTTCATTATCAGTGCCTCTACGCCAGCAGCAGCCAAAGCCAAGAGGCTTAATGTTTCCGGGTTGTCTGCTTGTTTTTGGGTTGCTCTTCCACACGCAAGGCGCAAGGCCTTGCTCACACAATATCCCAGAAAGTCCCAAAGACAGTTTCTTTAAACTTTAATCAGATGTCCTCCTGGATTTAACAATTAATTGATTGGATTGAACTTTGTGATAACAATCTGAATGATTGCAGTCATGTGGTCATCCTCTCTTTGTGAACATGATGTCTCAAACACACTAAATAGGATTTTTTGCACAAATGTCACTCATGACTTAAGTTTAGACTAATATAATGGGGCACGAATGAATCCAAAAACGTGCTAGTGAGTTGGCGTTTAGCACTTCCTGGTCCCAAGGTTGAAAGTAACTGGGATTTTGAGTACCCGTTTTGGATAAATACCTAAAATAAGATTAGTGATGAACACTCATGTGAGATTTTAATATTTAATCTGAAAAAATAAAATGCATCTGATATTGTCCGCTTGTGAATTTTAAAGCGTTGGTGGTTGTTTAAAAGGACTGTTGCCAACAAACTGCTAAGAAGAATCATAAAAATGGCCGGGGACCATACAGCAAGCATTTCTGATTGTTTATTTTAATAATAAAAAAAAACCTATCCATACATTACTGCCACAGCAAGGAGGTCAAACTTAATCAGGTCATTGGATTAAGAGAAAACTCTAAGACAAGAGATCACGCGATGTGTAAATGCTGGAAATAGCAACTGCTTCAATGTCAAACTGCTATGTTGTAGTTCCATAATAGATAAGTTATAGCTTCTAACTCTCACAGATTACATTGAAGCTTAAAAAATCATGAAAATAGGATTGTTTGTTAAGATTATTGCGAAGAATAAAATGTGCAATTTTCATAGTTTGTGTTGACTACAGACCTTATTATCAGCAATACATCATCCTTGCTCCACTCTTTTAGAATTTGGGTGTCAAAGATCAAAATGTGAGTGGCTCGTGGAAAAATTAGGCAAGCAATGCTTCTCAAGAAGGCCAGTATGGGGGATGCACCTGAGAGGCATGGCTTGTGCTTTCAGTTAAAAGCTTTGGCTTGATAACACGTTTGCTGAACTGAAAAGGGGCATGCACTGCTGTCGCAAGTAAAACACATCTAATATGAAACAGGCCTAAGCCTAAACACTGTGTTGTTGTTCCATAATAACTTAATAGTAACTTTTTGCTCTTACGATCACAATCAAGCTTGAAAATTGTGAAAATTACATTCATTCGTGAAGGTTAATACATCCAACAAGTGTGCAACTTATCACAAGTTTTGGCCTACAAAAACACGCCATCCTTGCACCTTTCTTTAACTGAAGCACCTAGCACCTTGGTGTTGACTGTTTGCATTCATCATCAATCCAACATATTATTTATCATAACATTTGAAGAGACAAACAAAAGAACAGTACTCTAAATGTCCTCATGTCAGTCGTTAAATCCAGCTTGTTTTCATCCTGTGGTCTGTCATGCTTGTTGGATAAGTCACAGCACGACTCTATAGCTTTGTAGTCGCCTAATCTAACATAATGACCATCGTAATACACGAAACAGCTCTTGTCAGACCTCTCTTATCACTAACACCTGTGGGGGTGTCCATGGCCTTTAAAGTTTGTCCAGTGATGCCTCTTTGTCTGACAGCATCTTCCTGTTGGTGGCCATTTAATGATGCAGTGAAGACATCCTTGTATTCTTTTGATGAAAAGTTTCTGCTGTTTTTTTCAGCGCTGCAACAATTCTACCTTTCTCTTCTTGTATCTAGTTTCTTTGTAAGAGGATGAGCTCCTCTGTTGCATTGATGACGACTTGAAAAAAAACGGAGAATATTACATGGTAAAATGAGGCTCCGAATTTCTTCAAATCTTTTCTTGTAAGCTGCTTTCTCATTTCATAAGATTAGCAGAGCATCAAATTCACTCAGAGGAGGCTCAGCTGTCTTGCATTTGATGAAACCAGCTCATCATGTGCAGATCTAAATAAGAGAAAGACAGAAATAAAAAGACAGCATGGCATAGTTAATTTTTCTGAAGCCTTGTCTGATGTTCTTTTTCAGTCTGACAAAAAACCCTTCAAGACTGAATCCTTCAAACTTCAAGATTTAAAATCTATTCTCCACAGAGCTGACAGGTATTCCAGTCTAATTTCTCCACCAGAAACAGGAGCAAGTTAAAGTAAGAATCTTGACTGCTTTGTCATGCTGTTACTTTCTCAGAGGAAGTTTAATAAATCTAAGTCCTTGTGGTCAGTTAATGAATGAATTGCTTTCCTTTGGTGCCACTCGTGAACATTTTAGTTTCCCACTTTTTGTGTTTGTGCATGTTAATTGTAGAGTGGAGCATTAATTGATTTTCTTTTTTTTTTTTTTAATTAAAAGTCAGACAGACACCGAAAGCAGAGACGTGCCCACTCTTTCTTACTTTAGCTCACCTCAGTGTGGCTGACAGGTCTGACAGAACGGGCCTCCACATCATCCTCTGTTTGTCAACACTCATCCATCCTGTAATTATGGGCTGACTGAGACAGGACAGAGGGCTGTGAGGGGTGATTCATTTAAAGACTGAAGCTATCTGGAAAAAACTCTGCTGTTCAGATAAGTGGTTCAGTAAGTCAGCTAAAACATGAGTAAATATATGTTCGAAACAGACATAGTGATAATGGTGTTTAATTAGCTAAATATAAACTTAAATTAAAATGAAGTTGGAATGTAAATTAAAACAGAATACAGTGTTTTGCAAATCCATTTTTAGCGATATTCAAATCAATACATTACAAAGACAAGATTTTTTTTTTTTTTTTGCCAGCAACACATCCCAAAAAAACTGGGACAATGGCAACAGAGGACTGGGAAAGTTGAGAAATGCTCAAAAAACACCAGTTTTGGGGAACAGGTTTATTGGAAACAGGTGAGTGTCATGATTGGGTATAAAAGGAGCATCTCTGAAAGGCTCAATTATTCAGAAGCAAGAATGGGGTGAGGTTCACCACTTTGTGAACAGCTGTGAGAGCAAATAGTCCAACAGTTTAAAATAAATGCTTCTCAACAAAAAAAAATTCCAGGAATTCAGAGATTCACCTTCTACAGTCCATAATATCACCAAAAGACTTAAAGAGAAATCTCCGCACTAAAGCACAATTCCAAAGACCAACACCGAATGCCCATGACCTTAGATCCCTTAGGCAACACTGCATTAAAAGTCTGACATCATCCTGTAAAGGATATTATCACGTGGGCTCAGGAACACTTCAGAAAATACTGTCATTTAACACAGTTTGTTGCCACATCTACAAGTACAAATTAAAACTCCACCATGCAAACTCAAAGCCATATATCAACAACATGAAGAAATGCTGTGAGCTCGAGCTCATCTGAGATGGACTGAAAGTATAAAACTGTGTGGTGGTCTGACGAGTCCACATTTCAAATTGTTTTTGGAAATCATGGACACTGTGTCCTCCAGGACCATCCAGATTGTTATCAGCACCAAAGTTCAAAAGTCAGCATTTGTGATGGAATGGGAGTGTGTTAGCACCCATGGCATGGGTAACTTGCCTAAATGTGTAGGTACCATCAATGCTGAAAGGTACATACAGGTTTTGGAACACATGCTGCCATCCAATCAGTGTCTTTTGATTAAAAAATTTGTGGCCCATTGTGAAGCGTAAAATACAACAACTTAGACTCCAGACTGTTGAGCAGCTAAAGTCATACATCAAGAATGGTAAAGAATTTTACTGACAAAGCTTCAACAGTTAGTGTTTTCAGTTCCCAAATGCATACTGAGTGTTGTTAAAAGAAACGCAGTGGTAAACATGCCCTTATCCCAGCTTTTTGGAATTTGATATGTTGGAGCGAGATTGCTCACAATAACAAGAAACAGTTGTTATTACAGGATAAAGTGGTGCTGCCTGAAGAGAAGAGCTAATTTGAAGATGTTCCCTTCCATAAAAGGTCATCTTGATCTGACCTGATGAGGAAAGAAAACTTGGCAGGACAAATTATTATAAAACAATTACACAAATATCTCAAATTACAGCTCCGGGACCGTAACCAGGACTGGAATGGGTGGGCTTGAGCCCAAGAAGCACCAATGTCACTGAAGCACTATAAAGTCACAACAAAAGCTGTGACAGGGGTCTGTCTGTTATGATTTGGTTTGAAGCTGCTCTCTCTCGATAAATTGTCAAGAGGCTGCAGATTGAATTTGTCTGTGTCTTCCTTTAAATATCTGGCATCATATTTAAAATTAATTAATATTTTCAAAGAATAAAAAAAGTTTATTCATTTCAACATTAGATATCTTGTCTTTGTGGTGTATTAAATTCAACAAAAGCCAAACTGTTTTTATTTACGATTTACACAACGTCCCAACTTCATTGGAATCGGGGCATGTTCAAGCCAGATACGGTAAGTCTGATCTTGCCTCTGTAACAAGGTCAGATATACACCAGTCTCTGTTGGAAATGCATCTGTTTCAGTCTTATGGGACTTTGTAACTATAAAGTCTGTATCCCTATACTTTTGGTTCAGCCCTTGTGCCCCTTAAACCGTGCATTAGGGCTGTCACTTTATATTAGTATTTAAAAATTCATTTGAGATTGATATGGCATGTCTTGTTTATTGTGGAGGCAATAGCAGGTTACACTCCATCTTTTTACAATCTCTGGTTTCCCCTCATCATCTCTTGCTTTGTTTTGGTTGAGAGCCCACACTTCATTTCAGTGCACCTTGAAGATTTGACAGCCATTTCAAACGAGGTTGCAGAGTCTTGTAAGAATCAGTTTTCTTGATTACTCAGGACTTAATTTTCTTAAAAAGAAACCCACTCAAACCAAAATATTTATCTCTGCTCGGCGGGGGAAACAGCATGTAGAAAACAAAGTCTGTTTCTATGTCTAACCATGCTGCTGACTTTCAGCTGTACCCCTTAAGTGTTTGGACTCAACAAACAAACCCCATTTTCTTATCATAGGCAAACTTTAGGATGATTTTTTTTTTGTGTGTTCTGGTGAAAATAATCTCCAAAAATGAAATCCTGCCGTCTTCAATTTTCACTGCTGCAGCCTTCCTCTTCTTTCACACATACAGCCCACCAGCAACTGAAGCTCACTAACTAACACAAGCAGCTAATACTCCCTTGGCTTGCTAACAAGCACCCCTATCACTCCTTCCTTGTAAACCCCTGAAGCCCCCACCCATTAGTGGTGACCCTGCCGACAGAGCTCCCAGTGTTTTGAAGGACAGGAGGCAGAGGCCGGAGCCTCCCGGACCAAAGCCTGGATTAGTTACTAATCCTTGGAGGTATTTCTCTCTCTCCCCTCTGCCACCCCATGCTTTTGAGGAATCTGCAGGCTGCAAGTCTTGAATTTTCAAGGGAAAGGAGAGGAACAGAGTGATGCAGGAGTCTGCAGAGGACAGACTGAGGGCTGCAGTGGGCTAAAGAAAAAGTACTAGATAGCAGCGAATTAGAGGGTAAAATCTGTCGTGTGGTGTTGTATTTAGGATGTATCAGAACTTGTATCACTAATTTAAGATACGTATGCAAGAGCTTCACATTTAAGTCTGTATCCTGATCAATGGCCCATTTCATAAATATATTATTCTATAAGGCAGCAGGGGGCTTCAATTAAAATGTAACTAGACCCAATTCCAGAAAGTTTCCCCATGCAAAGATCCAGGGCTTTAAAATGTCTGACTTGTGATATTGATTAGTTAAAATTACATATATACTAATATACAGTGTGTGTGTATGTAGTGTGTATATAAGTATATTTTTGTGTATATGCTTCTATACAGTGCTTCGCCAATGACTTCAAAACATACAAGGTACAGTGCTTAACAAATTTTTAAGACCTCTTGTCATAAAAACAAGAGAACATAAATATTTTAGAGATCTTTATAAGCTTGTTCAAAACTGGAAAAGTTATTGGAAAAAACATTGCGAACAAGAATGAGGAATTTCAAACTGAATTCACTTTTTCAGACCCAAATTTGAGCTGCTCACCGGGCTTCTCGGAGAAGTTAGACATGAATCCAGCATAACATTCAATCAATAAAACTTAATTCTCTGTTCAGAAATGAAAGTAAATCACTATAATTTGACATCTTAATCAAGAAAGAATAATGTGCTCCTTTTATTTCTTCTGCATTTTTGTAAAACAGTAAATTTGAAAATTCATGGATGACAATAATAATTATATTTTAGAATTAAAAATATCATTCTGGTTAAACAGCTTCTTATTCTGGTGTATCAACCATAACAGAAACAAAAAAAAATGATTTTGGTAATTACCAATGCTGTTAATTTAAGGCAGCTGAAAGATAACCCTTGCACTTGGTGGTGGTCTAAGAAATTTGTATTTTGATTTAAACTGCCTGTGATGAAAATAAACATGTGAAAAACACTCATTTTCACCTTCCTCTTTTCTTATTTAAATGCAAAACGTGCCTGTTTATCCCGTCCTCATTTTGTTTGTGTTGTGGTACTTATACTTCCATCAGCTTCTTTCTCTCTTCACACTCCTCACTTGCTTGAGCTGATTCGTACAACTGAGGAGTGTTATGTGTGTCGCTTTCGGACATATTCATTGGTCGGATTCCTGCAGAGCAGTGAATGTAGCCACTATAAATGCCAGAGGCGCTGTGTTGGAATAGCACCACTCCACAGCACTATTTATATCAGAAACATTCGGAAAATTCAGTCTGGGTCCGTATTGGAGGGCAGTGCGGTCCAGACGTGGACCAGAGTTTACCCTTTTGGTAATGCTCGCTGTAGGCTATCCCCTTCTGACAAATGTTATATTGGAAACTGTTAATAAATAATTAATAATTAATATCAGGGATGCCATGATCAGGCTTTTTTTCTGCAGATACAGGACACTACACCTATTGATGTATTTATATTATTTATTATATTTGTTGCCATTAGGCACAGTTTAAAACAAAATAAATAAATAGAATTAGTTTTCATTGCTTTGCTAATAATGTCCAAATCTATCTGCCATTGAGAACCACTTCTTCAGAATCAGTGCATCAACTGTTGACGTGCTGAAAAAATGTTAAAATGTGGATGGACTTGAATTTTTTTAATGTGAATGAACATAAAACAGAAGTCATGATTTTGGACAGCCTAACATGATTGACAAAACAAGTGTTCTTGGCCCTCTAGCTCCCAACAACAGCTCATCTGTAAAAAATCTTGGTGTCATTTTTGACAACCTGTAAAAATTTGACAAGCAAATAGCCTCTGTTGTTCAAACCAGTTTTTTCCAACTCAGACAACTTGCTAAAGGAAAGACATTTTTACAGGGATACACCAACTTTATTTTTTCTTCTCATGTCTTGCCTCACTCCTGAGTCCATGACAGGCAGATAGACACCATTCTTTCGACCGTGTGTGCAGTAACAAGGAAGAGACGGGCAGAGGCGATTTTCCCGTAGGATTAACCTGCCTCTGCCTACAGTTATCAATGAAGAGGCAGGCTAACACTACCCATTGACTTGCAGTGTTTGAACTAAGCTAATTAGCCAAGGGCGAGCTCTGGCTGTCTCTTCCTTATTACATTTGAAAGGATGGTGTCTACCTGGTTGTCATGGACATAGGAGTGAGGCAAGACATGAAAACAATAAAAAATGTTGGCATATCTCTTTAAATTAAAGTGGCCTTGATATAGTGTTTCATGTCTTAATGCCCTCCAGGCCTGATTATTGCAATTTACTGCACATTGGTCTGGACAGATCCTCTCTTTATGGTCTGCAGCTTGTGCAAAATGCTGCTACACGTCTCCACACAAGGACAACATGACCATATAACACCAGTTTCAGTATCTCTCCATTGGCTACCAAAACATTTCAGAATTGATTTTAAAATTTTCATTGTTTATAAAGTTTTAAATAGATTAAGGCTGTCCTGCATAGTTTATCTGGATCAGATGGCTCCTCTCGGGCTGCTCCCAGGCTTTGGGGCTCACTCCTCCTCCATATAAGATCTGCTGAGTTTCTCAGCAGTTTCAAATCACTGTTGAAGACCTATTCGTTCTCTCTGGTCTTGGATTGAACTAACCCTAGCCTTCTTCTTTATCGTATTTGGACATCTTTTAGATGGTTATAAATACTTTTATTATCATGTTTAATATGGTTTTATTTTGTTATCTTGTTTGCCCTTAGCCTTTGTGCTTTTTTGTCCCATTTGGCCATTTTAGTTTGTTTGTTTTATGCCTTATAGCGGCTGTCATTGCTGTTTTCCTGTCATTTTTGTCTCTTTGTGGTTGGAGCACTTTGGTCAACAAATGTTTTTAAATGTGCTGTATAAATACATTTGGACTTGATGAGATCTGCTTATGGTTACTTAATAGTATTGACAAGAATCTGGTGGTGAATCAGTGGACAGTGAAATCTTGGCATTGGCAATGCCTCCACATTGCAAATAACTCGCAAAGCATGCTGGGAGCGCTTACAGCAAAGGATGTGGGAGAGTAGTGTGGCTTCACTTCATACATTTTACTGTTTTGCTGATTAATTATGCAATCGTTCCAGGGCTAGAAATAAGCCACCAGGCAAATGTGCTAATGTGCATTATCAGGTGGATTTGTTTTACCTACCACGGAGGCAGGTGGGTTTGTAAAAATCACATGACAGAGTGTCTTCTGCCCCTTTTATCCAAGCAGCAGCAACACTGGTGCAGACTATGAGCTGGTTATCGTCGCTGTGTGGCAGAATTTAACATTTTTACCTGCTGAAGGTGATCCCCCTGTCGTCTGTTTTCCCTGTTTACATGTTTAGCAGGACAAAGTGACTGTTGAAATGGCCCTGAGTGTTGTTGTTTTTTCTAAATCGTATTGACTGAAAAGTAAAAACTAAATGTGTTTGGGGTGTTGTAAAAAGAAAAATTTGGGGTGATGCAAACTATATGTATCTTTTGAACTGTTTAAAGGAACAAAGATGTTTTGGAAACTGACTTAAGAAAACAGAATAAAGGGTCAAAAGCTGAAGAAGGTATATTTTTGTTAATTAGCATTTGTGTGATTCCCCTTCTTTCTCTTTATTACTTTGGGTTTTTTGGAGGGAGGGCATTTGACTTTTAAATACAAGGACTTTATTTTCAAAGAAAACTAGTTGAGTTTTGTTTTTATTGATGTTGTTATCAATATTTTTGGTTGTAAGTTTTCCACTTTTCATTCTTTGTGTTGGTTAACAGAGGATTTCTTTATTGTTTGAAGTACAGGACAACGAAAAGGCTCCAGTCTGACAGGGATGAGCAGTACGCATAATGGATGGATGGATGATTCCAATTAGATTAGAGAAACAGTGCACATGTAAACATGGCTGCTGATTAATCCCACATTCAGAATTCACAGTCTGCTTCACTGCATATATGTTTATGTTTAATAGCCTGCGTTACTTTGAATATAATTAACCTGCAAACCAGCGAGGCATCACAATTTGCTGAAGTAATTGCATCTGTGAACATGTTAATATATCATGTATTTATGTGAACATGGTCGGAGCTTTGCATTCCTGTAGAAACACCCACAGTTCTTTGATCCTTAATTTGGGTAACAGACCCATTGTCTGCTGAATGTATATCACATTAAAGTAGCATGTCAGCGTTTTTCATCCTCTAAGAAGATGAGCACACGCTTTTTCATTATCCTGTCTACGGGCTTCACATGAGCCGTGATTGACAACATTTGATGGGGGCACAATAATGACAATCATCACCACATAACCGTCTCACTAATTACCGTGTCATAATCACCGCCATCAAGGAATTCAGAGCCGGGTCCTCATTTGCGGAGGGTGAAATATTCGTGCTGCTCCGGTGGAAGTCGAGCAGCCTGAATTTTAAAATGATTACACACTAAAAATCTCTGGAGGGAAGTGCAGCTCCAATCAGTAATTCTGTTTTTGCTTCATCTAAGTATAGCGTCTGATAAAAATGGTTCACGGACCTGGAGATTATTTCCAAGTAGACAATGTGATTTGGACAGAGGTAATCCAGTCATGTTACATAAAAATGAATAGAGATTCCAGTCCTACAGATGGCAGAGAACTAGGGTTATTTATTTGTTTGGGGGTCTCTCTTCTTCTCTCCCATTCCCCCATTTCCCCAAAGAGCAGATTGGATTACTGAGCAAAGGCAGGAGAATTAGTGTTGGATCGCTGCGTCGCATATGTGCCCAAAGGAAGGACTGTCTTAAAGAAAGGTTGTGCGAGGGAGGGAGAGAGAGAGAGCAAGCAGATTGTTGAGTTACGGCGCGTTCAAACATCCCTGGGCAGAAGTGGGGTGCACATTGTTGACTCTTTGCTTGTAATAACTGCAGTCACATTTCTCACAGCCACATTTCATGCTTTGGTGGGTGGATGATGTATAATAGGCTGCTCTGTGTGACTCCAGATCAGTAGTGATGGTGCACATCCAGATGAGGGTGGAGAGCTGAGTCTTATGCTATGTAGAGAGATTTTTTTTTCTGTCCTAAATATTTAAAGAAAGGATGAACCGGAGGCTATGTGAGGTCTTCTCGTGCAACTGTAAAGTTGTAGAAGAGGAGCAGCAAAGTGATAATTTACTGCAGCAGATGGTTCAGCACTGCTTGGCTGTAGAAATGTTTGGTGGTGGAGCTCTCAGATCCTGGGGAACAAAACCAGGCAGACTTATTTCATTTAAAGAGATGCATTCAAATATAACTTTACCATCATGAGTTTTTTTTAACCACTCAGTGTAACAGGACCCTCTTGTACACCCAGTGCAGCAGGTGTCTCTCCTATTTTCCACCTGATGCAGTTGTTATCTTCGTTCACTACCAAGCTGCTTTGCTTTACTGCCACTTTATACAGAGCACAGCATATATGTCCAGGGTACGAACGGGCATATCACTGTATCCCAAATAACGATTAGAAAAAGCAGTGTTTCTCAAATAGCGGGCATGACTTGCGTGGGCAGTGGTGTGGTCAACTTGGGCCAATCCAAAACTCTGCACTGTGAGTTAAAGTAAATAAAAACCAGTTGTTTTTATTTACTTTAACTTTATCTTAGCCCCTGTTGGTTGTTGTTGTGGTTGGGTGTGTGTAGGGGGGTATTAATAATAATAATTAATTGTGCTCCATACAAACGTGGGAGTATCTAGCATGTGTTCTGAAATTGTCACTGATTGTGTGGGGATGCTTCAGTGAAATATAACTTTAATGTGGCATTGAGTTGAAAGAAGTAAGCCAGGACTGATGGTTTAATGACTTTTATTAAGTCTTTCCTTTGCAGGTCATAAACCAACATAAGAGCAAAGCAAAGAACACAAAACAAAACACAATTAATGCCTTAGCCTCGTTTACTTACATAGCAAACAATGCCTTAACCTCTTTAGCCCCATATTTAACCCAAATTTGGGTCTGCTGGGGCTCAGGAGAAAAGCTCCTCGACATGAAAGCACAAAGCAGTGAACTGTGCCTTAAAGACTATCGTCATGTTGGCTTTTATTTGACAAAATACATGTATTTTTAACCTTTGACTTAATATGCACTGTTTCAAAATCCTCGCCTGACCACATTCTTATAAAACCTTTTTAATTTTGCTCTGTATCACTTTATAACAATAATCCTTTGCAGAGATAATGTAAAAATATTTTATTATTAATTTTTAGAGTTTTACAGCCACTCCAACATCATTTCTAAGAGATATTCCCAATAAAAAGTTGTTTTTGTTTTAGGCAAGGCTGAAATTTTCAAATTATTCTGACATCTTCATTTACTCTGTCCCAGCCTTAATAAAGGGGGTGGGGTTGAACAGGTTAATACACATCAGTATCATTATGTAAAAGTTACAAATTACACTGCATAAACCATTGGACACTTATATTTGCAATATGCATACCTTATTCTAATCTAAACTGAAGCTAAACATCTTAAGTTGCTCTCTCCGTTTGTGTTCAGCTTTCTGCTCTTCAATGAGCCAGCCAGAGTTCGGGCCAAACATTCAAATCTGCTGTGTCAATAAAAATACCTCATCCAGTTGACACACATTGCTTTTAAAGAGTATGAGACCTGACACTGATTGGTATGATCCATGTTATGCCCAAAACGATTGTATAATCGAGGTACATAATGTGACCTCTTTGCACCCTATGCCTAGTTTTAAGCAGGGAGTTGTCATCACCAAAATAGCAAATTACAGACCTGCATGCCCCAAATGTCTGTACGCCACACACTTTTAAACAATGTGGCTGAGGCCGGCGAAAAAGGGCCCATTTAGTTTTGAGTGAAGACTTCTGACCGGCCTCTTGACTTCAACTCCAATTCTTTTGCCACTCTTATGAAAGTGTGGTCCTTTACTCGTGTTTCAGGCTCCAAAATCGTGTTTATAGTGCAATTTTATAAGCTCTTACATCAACAGATAAATCCGACCAGTCTTGGACTGAGATGTAAAACATACATTGCAGTGAATAATATGGCGCCCACGTACTTCTAGCCATTTACTGTTCATCCTGCTGCTGCTGCTGCAGTGTCATTGCCTTTTCCCTTTGGCCTGATAACACTTCGGTAGCAGCACTTTCCTGGCTCGTAGCCCTCTCCTCATCTGATTAATGCCTCCCCACTTAGACCTCTCCTCTTCTTCCACTTGCTCTCTGCTTCCACTGCTGTTATTAATGGTGGGAGCAGCAAGGACACTTGTTGTGGCACAGAGATTAGGGAGCTCGTTGTGACCCATCATGACCTCAGCTGCCCTAACATTTCACTGTCGACTCATTTTTGCTGTGAGTGTTCACATCAAACCAAAATTTTAAGTGTGCTTGAAGGGAAATAATTCTGACAGTACAAAGTGGCAAAATAGACCACGTACAGGCATGATTTTATTGCTGTTCCTACACTGTACGGCATAAGGATAGGGATGTCTGTGTAGGTTCTCAGTCATCAGATCGTGGTTATCCAATGCTGTTCAACGTGGCAACTGGACTGGTTCTGATTCTTCAAGACATCTCACCTCTTTTTCAAAAGGCTTTTCCAGTTCTGAGAGTTGACTGGGGAAGAGTATGGAGTTAAAATCATGGCAAAACCTCACAAACACACAAAACATGTTGCGCTCATGCCCAACGATTCACAAACAAACTCAGTGTGGTTTCCAAATACAAAACATCATTCACAAACTAATGCATTTTTGTTTTGCAAATAAGAAACATACCCATCATATACATCATGCTTTAAAAAAAAAATTAAAAAGTACAAAAAAATGTCCTTCAAGTATGAAAAACAATTCTACTGAAAAACTGTCACGTAACTTTTGGCACAATCCTACCGCTGTCATGTGACTTGATGCTAATTTTCCACCTTGCAGATCCACACGCAAATGCACTCCTTGGTGGAGGTAATAAGTGCAGGTCAGTGTTGGATAAGTAAATTGTCATTTTGGATCATGAGACTTACTGAAACCAGATCCAATACTGTTCAGACCTTTATGTGACCTGAACCAAGAAATATGAATACCATTTTTTGCCCTGTAGAACAAACTGCAATCACCACAAGTGTGGTGTATTCAGTTTTTTGCTTTTATGTGCTAAAACAATCTCTATTTGTTAAATAGAGATTGTTGTTCTACTCTTTTGTATCATTATAGAATTTTACAAACTTTTTATGGTCTTAAAGGGATAGTTCGGTGTTTTTGAAGCTGAGGTGTATGAGGTGCTTGACAATAGCCAGTGAAGTGGCTGAAAGAGCCCCCAGCAGTGCTTTACCTTCAAGGAAAACAAGCTCAGACTTAGTGATGGTTTTTCTATCTTGACATTGATGGCTTCCACATTTAATCCGCCCTCTTCTTTGGCCAGTATGCAGACTTTGCTGTTTTCCTGGGAGTGTCCTTGAGATGTACAAATGAAACCACCTAACTTTTTCCACAAAAATAACCCTTGTTTAGACTCCTAGTTGCGGGAAGATGGCTGGTAACTGGACGAAACTCAGCTGGCATTTGGGAAGTTTGAAGCGGCTGCATCAGTAAGTGGACAGTGAGTTCAGACCTGAACAGATGACTCTCCTGTGTTCCCGGGCTTCTCTGTATTCTTTGCAAACAAATGGTCAACCTATGCTTTACATTCCAGTTCCAGGCACAGTCACCTTGAAGAGGTTAAAATTTTTCCAGAAACTTAACAAGTCCATTACCTAGCTCAGAAGAAACCTCGAATAGCCATGACCTGGATGAGTACATAGATTCCCTTGCTGTCACTAACTGATGCTTTGAACTGTGGGAAACAGTCCATGAGGGAGACTGGTCTGATGCATACTGACTGAGCATTCATGCTGCCCCACACCTTGGACTCTTTCCTCCAAACCACCGCACAGAAGGAGGAACAGCGGATAAGGACACGCCACAGCATTCAGATGATGCCTCTGAGGAAGACTGCAGCTGGCAGTTGAAACTTATCGAAGTAATAATTATAATAATAATACTTACTTTACAGACAAAAAAAAAAAGATAAACAAGAGAATAAAAGAAAAATAAAAGGGAAATGTGAGGAATACAATGACCACAAGTGTAGGAGTTAAAACAGAACGCTGGTAAATCACATAAGACCCAGCAATGACAGAAAAGAGATCAAAATAAATAAAACTAATATAACCAATGATACCCGCAACCCCGAAAGAGATAGTCGGTATAGAAAATGAATGAATGAATGAATGAATGAATGAATGAATGAATGAATGAATGAATGAATAACCAAAGATAAGAAGGAGGAAGCAAATTAAGTGGGCTTAAACTACTAGTAGATAAAAAGAAATAGGAAATAAAATGATGGAAAAGTAATAAAACCAAAAAAGGATAAAGAGTTAAAATGATAAAAAGATAAAAAATGAAAGAAGTAAGGAATGACATCTCCTATATTCTTTGTCTGGTCAAAAACAGAACTGAATAAGTAATCAATATAAGATGACAGAATGAACTTACTTGATCTATAGGATTGGTACATACAGTATTGTTGCCACACTGTGGACTTTGCTTTTGTCTGAACTCTGCATCCTACATTTTGCTTAATCTGTTTCAAATACAGCAGTTATGTGTTTTTTTCTGTGATGTAAAGAATGAAGCAATTCCTTTTTCTCAGGTTTCTCCTCCTGCATTTTCACTGCATGCCGTGACTTGCTCATCTGAGTTTCACAGTATATGTAGGTGTGGACACCTGCAGAGGCAAAGATAAAAATGGTGAGAGTGGGTTTCTGAGAATAAAACTGAGTCACACCTGGTCTTAGAAAAACATATCTTGTGAAACCTGCAATACAGTGCAGTCTACTGAGGTTACTGTCAGAGAGGGGACTGTCATGCCTCTTCTTAAGAGGATTTCTGCCTTTATGATTGTTCAACGTGGGTGAAAATGACTTTCTACAGAGAGCAGGGCATGGTCTGAGGAACTGACTCAAAATGATGGCATTGATGTGCTGCATTAAATGTCTGAAAATGTCCTCCTTTGAAGAAAGTGAAGAAGTCTGAGAAGTCAAAGTGAAATGTACCCCAGAGTGACAGGCAGTATATAAGACTGACACATCATTTCAAAGTAAAATGAACATAATTTTAGATCAGTGACAGATGACTACATTTAGCTTACTCTCAAATGTTTGGCTGACAAGTTATATTACCTGACAGAAGCCTACAGAAGAGTGTCTGAACTGACTTGAAATTATTGCATGCATCTTCTTTTAGTTCAGTTTTGTTTCATCTGGTGGAAGCAATGATATTTAAGATCTAGTCGCTGCTTTTGTCCCAGTGGGGTAGTTTGTCAGGAATGAGAGCACAATCATACTGACTACAGAAAAATGGCCCAAAAATGGAAATCTTTTGAGTAGAGCAAGAGTGTATTTTGACAGCAGCCTCTCAAGCATGGAAAGAAGACATGAATAACTAGAGCACACGCCTGGAGGTTTTATGCCTCCAGGGGGTTTACAGACACCAGACCGTGAAAGTACAGTGAGGTCAAGGAGAAGGCCTGTGGTGGTTTTTGGCGTAGTGTGACATAACAATGACCTTTGACTTCCAAAATCGAATTACTTAACCTTAAGCCAGGTACACACTAGAAGATAATCGGCCTGTGTTTCAGTTCAGATACTCATTTCCAACCAAAGTCAGCAAATGCCTGATAATCTGGTGGTTCTAAAGATTATCCTACCTGATTATCCTCTGATGTGAGGTGTGTTAGAGTCATCTTCATGTCTCAGAATGAGATGGGGATGTCCAAATATGAAATCATTGTAGGTTCACTAGTGACTCTAAATTGCCCCCAGGTGTGGGTGAGTGCATGAATGTGGCCCTGGGATCCACTGGCAACTGGTCCAGCATGTATCCTGATTCTCACGCTAGTCAGGTGGGATAGGCTCCAGCCCCCTGCAACCCTGAAAAGAATAAGCAGTATTTGGATGGTAGAAAATTACAAGCTAAGGATGTCATAAGAAGCTAGCCGCTTAGCTTCAGTTCCTTCTGATGTTGTCCGCCATGTTTGTTTTCACTACAGTCACGTTTGATCACATGAGATCACAAGCTGCAAGAGTAGAGACCCTAGTTATTGGTCTATGGTGTCCTTTTTCTCTCTATTTTTGGCACAGGACACACTTCAAGTACAAAACTGTAAAATCTGTCATTATTGTCTCAATGTGTGGGGTCTCATAGTTTCAAAATAGCTTAAGGTATTAAAAGTCTTTTTGTGTGTGCCAGGCCTTAAAGACTAAATGTAATTAAGTGCCAAATTTGACAACTATTCCTGTTTGCATTCCTGTTATATTGAACCTGTTGGCTTTATTGTAAACTTAGAGCAATGTTGCACTTGTCATTAGTTGATCCCAGCTTTAAAAATAAATAACATTTGCTCCAGTTGATTTCCAAGGTTGAGTTTGTGTCAAAATGAGGAGTGATTGCTTGGAAAGATGTGTTGCAATCTTTAGGATGCAAAATTAAAAAAACTGTGCCTTAGACCAGAGGTTTCCCACCTTTTACCTCCGGGTCAGGTTGTCACCAGAGCAAAGGCATAAAAGCCTGACCAATCAGACGGCTGTTGGCTCATCCAATAAGCTATCATAAAAACATGTATTTACCATAAAATTTCCATTGTTCAATTTTTTCCTCAGGATTTTATGCAGGCTCAAACTACTTGCACAATGACAAAAAAAATTCCAGCGTGGATCTGTCATATTTTGAACTTATTCTCACATTGGTAATCATGCAGTTATTCATCTGGCATTTATGATTTCTCTCTCTTTCTAGCAAAATTGTTCTGGAGAAGGTCAAAGTAAAAAGAGTTAATTAGTAGCAGCTTCATGTTCCTGTCATGAATGGAGCATCATAATCCCTGAAAAGGTGAATTCCAAGGCAAAAATACTAATTAGCTGTCTTGACAGCTAAGATATTTTAGTAAGGATATTTTTTTCCAAGCCACTGGCCTCATTTAAAATGTAATACATCATCTACTACTTCTCTAACTAATCAGGTGTGTGGAAAATCTGTAGTACATGATGCTTAGTATTAACCCAGTTAACAGTAGCTTGGTATGCCTGATTTAATGTCTGTCTTCAGGTGCTTCCATGTAGCAAAGCCTCAAGCTGACACAACTGTTAACAGTCAGAGAATGACAGGAGCGAGTAATGTCATCTGAGGAGAAAGAGGCATTAGCCACAGATGTGGCTTATTGGGCTGACAGCAAAATGTCAGTCTGTGAGGAGTACAGCTTCAGTGCCACCACAGAGGCAGTTTAATCACAACATTTGAGACTTGGGGACAATGAGGTCTAATAATTGGGTGTCAAGATTCAAAAAGGATACAGGTTGAGCCAGTCTGCTGTTGTCAACGATCTTGGACACAGTGTGGTCTGGACCGACGATTATTTTGACTGTTTGCAGCCTGCGTTGGAATTCCTTAAATTGTGAAGTCATGTGCAGGGAAGCCCTGATGTTCAAGTAACCATACTGACCATTTGTAAGTGATGTCTCATCGATCAATTGATCAATCAGTCTTTATTTGTATAGTGCCAATTCATAACAAGCGTTATCTCAAGGCAGTTTACAATAGAGCAGGCTGAAGCCATACTCTTCGTTTCAGACATATAAAATATGTATAAACACATATATACCAAAAATACACCCAGAGATGTATCCATCCAGGAAGAGGCAAAGGGAATGAAAATAAGAATTTATGATAGCGTCAAACTTACGGACGCTTAAATCATAAATCTGTCCTCACCATATTTGTCTCTGCTGAATATAAATTTGTTTGAGGTTAGCCCTTGAGATATGGCATCTTGTTTTTAAGAGGTTCCTTATGTCAGTGTGGTTGTAAATGTATTAATTGTGAAGGTATAATCAATAACCATGTATAGAGAGGTCATTCTAATATTAACATTAACACCTACAATGATTATAAACTGGAGGGGAATGATGTTTATTAATATAGCAGCATCCTGCTGAACTGCCTTTAAATTGCCATCTCGTTCCATTCCAACAAGATGCCAAAAGCGATGCCATCCAGTATGTAACTTAATGGTCTTCTCATGCAAATGATGACACTTAACGTCACAAGTTCTCAACAACTTTTCAGATATCACTGAGGAATGAAGAAGTCAATTTTTGCAAGCTAGCAACACTGAGAACCGATTAAAAGTGCTCTGAAACTGAGGTTGTGGAGCGAAAAGAGAAAACAAAGTTGAAGACAAATCCCTTTGGGATTACAAACTGATACCTACACTTTAATTTGGAAACAGTGGCACCAGTTAAAGTGATACGTTTATGTAGCATTTGAAGAAAATGGCTACTCAGCCTTTCATTTGGATCATGCAGTGACTACATCAAACATTGTCAGGCTAAGTGAAAAGACTTGTTTGATGGTGTGTTTGAATGTTAAAGTGATCATTTGCATGTGTGTGCGGCATGCATTACTTCCCCTGAGTGTTCAGTTGCCACCAGCACACAGTGTTGTACTCCGTGCTCGGCCTTGCGGCTGTTGTGTTGTGATGAGACTTCTTCAAAACCAGTGATTCTGATTTAGCAGTTATCTGCAGAATGCATCTCTCTCCAGCTCTCATTTCAAATCCCAAACCACAGCTCTGCGCTAACCCTCAGCCTTTGCAGAGCATTTTTAAGGTCTTCTTTTAGCCTGCCTCCTGGGCAGCCTCAACTGCCTTCAGCCTCGCTCCTACTCAGAGGAGCGAAGAGGCGCATGCATTTTTTAGTTTCTCTTTGTTTCATCAGTTTCATTAACCACAGGAAACAGAGCAAAAGGACATTTTTATTACTAGCTATACATTAAGTTGGTGTTTTCTTTGATGCATTGGTTATGCAACATGGCAATAGGCATCAGGCCCGTAGCCAGCCTTGTGGAGGGGGGGATCTTTTTTTTTCTAAAAAGTGGTCTTTACCACCCGCCCCCCTAAATACACAAGCACATTTCATACGTTTTAATTTAGACTTTTTATTGATTACACCTTCACTTTTACATGACTTTTCTCTCCCCAGTTGTCTCTCTGTTTTAGGATAAGATAAGATAAGATATTCCTTTATTAGTCCCACAGGGGAAAATTCCAGAATTCCAGTTTTCCTCTATACGTCTCCGTTGCTCTCCTCTGCTGACATGAATGAATATGAATTAATTAAATTTAAGTATACTACCATCCAAACTTTCTTTTAACATGAATTAATTAATTGAATTAAATTTAAGTGTACTGTCTCTATATCATTCAAATTTTCCTTCAAATGTTGTGATTTGACCATTTTTGGCCACTATAGGCATACTTTCTCTTCTAATGTGGCAGTGGATGAGCTGGTACTCATCACATTTGGTACAGGTGATTATTTTTAGATTAATGTTCAAATTCCAAACACAGCCTATTACAGCAATTTTCACCATGTAATAAAAAAAATTCTGATAATGGCCACTTTTCAATTGTATAATTCCCCATTTTCAACCCTCTCAGTGCCAGTGTTTCTGTGGCTTTCTCCTTGTCTGTCTCTCTGTTGCTCACCTCTGCTGTCTGTTGTCTGTCTCTGCTTCTCTCTTCTGCTGCATGTCTCTGTCAACATGCATTAATTCATTGAATGAATAAACATGAATGAATTTAATGGAAATGCACCATCTCTATTATCATCCAAACATTCCTTTTACTGTGAATCAATGAATTGAATTAAATTTAGGTATACTATTTCTCTACTATCGGACAGTCATCTTTCTCTTAGTTGTAGCTCTCCTTGTGTCTCTGTTGCTCTCTTTTGTTGTCTGTCCATATCTGTTGCTCTCTTTTGATCATTTCAAAATTAAGTTGAAATTAAATTAATTAATTTTAATTTCCAAAATTAAAATTAATTTCACACACATACATATGGTAAACACACAGAGAATTATAATGAAGTTGTTTTAAAATGTTATATCTTAATGTGTGTGTGTATATATAATAGACATCTTCAGCTAGTACATAACATCTATCCTACTATCCTACATATCCAGATTTTCTGATATCGATGACAGCTGTACCTTCTGTAAAAAAGATCAAGAAAGCATCATCCATTTTTTTTTATAAATGTCCATTTTGCATCACCTTTTAAAGATTTGGGACATTTTCTTTTCGTTAAAACTACAGTCAAGTATCACTTTTTTGAGAAAAAAATAATTTTTGGCTCCTTCTCTCAAAGTAATAAATTTAACATAATTATTCTCTTCATATTACTTGATAAATTACATATACATAAAGTAAGAATATCCAAGGCAACCCCCTCATTCCCATTATTTTTAATTGAATTAAAAATCTAATTTGAGTGTGTCACATATCAAATCCAACAAAAAATAATCAGATATTCAATTTTATTCCAATTACATTAAGTGAAGTTGTCTGTCATGTTAATTTGCCCGTGTTTAATTTACATTTTTCTCTAAATTTATTTACATTTACTTTTTTATGTACAAATATATATTTTACCATTTCTATATTATCTATATTAGTTATCAATAATTGTACATTATTAATTTATTCATCTGCCCCCTGGTTGTGCGCGGATCTTAGTGATGACGTTGGACAGAAACCCGTCTACTGATAATAAAGTTAAAATAAATGATGCTAACAGAGCTAACGGAGCTAACGACCGCTAATCGATACACGTCAGTCGGTGCCTGGACTTAGCACCTTACCCATTTTTGCCCTTTTTCGGAAATTCTCACAAGCATGATTACCTGTAGATGGGAGTCAAGGTTATCTTTAAGGTTGCACCACTTCTTCTTGGCCTGCCTAGCTGATATAGGCAGGCCAGAAGTTGTCACAAAGTCCCTGGCAAAACAGGAGCATAGAAGTCAGTCATCATGGATATAGTCATAAAACGTCTTCATAATGCCCCTAAACATACAATAAGCAACAGTACACAAATCAATACCCACTCCCAACCAGTCTGGGCCGACCCACGCCTGCCTGTAAACAGGCGTTCATTGGCTGCCCGCCAGCGGCTCAGGGCCCGGGTCTCCTCAGTTGTCCCTGCATAGAAAGAAGTTCATACCGTCATTGTAAAAAACAAGCAAAAGCAATTACAGGGTTCATGTAACACTGCAGTAGTTAGCCTAGTCATACAACTTTTAGCTGTATTAGCTGTAATGAAAAGAGCATAAGTACTATGTATTAATACTAGTATTAACAGAGACCACTGGGTCGGTGCTACAGAAGCTAACTTAATGTCCCGCTTTTATCGTTTCAAAATCACCCACTTTGTCCATTCAGAATATATCAAGGATGACTTTTATTCAACGTTCAGGCTTGAAACACAACTCTATCGAAAAGAATTATCTTATTCAAAATTTTACGCGGCAACAAGGGTTACTTACAATTGTGTGCCTTTTCCTCTGCCATTTCTTCTTCTTTGCGGCTGATGTAGTTTCCTGCTGAACGGTGCGAATTGCATTGTGGGATTGGAGCTGTGAAAAGTCCGCTCAAGTTACGAGCGGAGCGGGTACATGGACCGAACTTGTGTCGATGCAGACTTAGTATTGGAACAGGACTTCGGCTGTGGTTGATGACGTATCACGAGTGCGCAAGTCCGGAAGTTCGCTGAAGTACACATATTGAGAAACACCCCTTGATGTGTCGTCATATTTATCTGCTTGATTTTTTTCTTGCTGCTCAGAACCTAAACCATCTAGCAGAAGCCTTTGTGAGATTAAACAAGCATTGACAGTCTTTGCATCCAAACATCTTCATCTACAGGTGCTTCATGATGCATCATTTATGAGATTATTTTCAACATCCCTATTTGGTTGGTCTCTGAGGTGGAGAGAGCAGAGAGCAACACACCCCTGACTCGTGGTTGACCTTGCTTGGTATTATCAGTGTTACAGACTTTGTGTCACATTGTGAATTTAAGAGAAGATACACTGATCTGCTGTATTGAAGTGAACCAACATGAAAATGTCTCCAGCGTTCCTCTGCACAGACAGAGGAGTTGTACAACGGCCTGAGCAATGTGTTGACAAAGCCTGGAAGACTGACAGTCCCAAAGAAGGTGAAACCACGAGTCAAAGTGCATTGCTGTCTGCCAGGGACTCCACCGAATATTTCTCTCTGAAATCAGAGCGAGCAGAGGGCCGAGGGCCAAGGTGGTCCCCGTCCTGGGTGCTCGGGCCAGCCCTCGCCTTTTCCTTTGATTTTCTAAACACATTTTGGATGATTTCCTGACTTTGGGTGCTGATTTCTTGTCCATTTCTTGTCAATCGTGGCCAAGCCACATCCCCAAAAGTATTAAAGTCCACCCTCAGGTCTACACTTCCTCATTCCTACACATCATGAATCAGTATCACAATCAATTAATCACAGGGCCAACTGTCTACCACAATGTCATCGTACCTTTCTATACTCTACTCAGGTATATCCAATCAAATCCTATCACTCTGCGTCATATCGTATCGTTACTCATCATATCACGTCATATTGATACTGAATCATATTGTTCTTATAAAATCATATCATATCTTCCATATGGTTTCATCGTATCACACAATATCCTATTGCTCTATATAACGCTGAGTCATGTGATATATTGATTGATTCTGGATAAACGTCTATGATGTGCCAAGAATTGAGGAATTATTTCAGCTTGTGTCAATGCGGACTTAGTATTGGAACAGGACTTCGGCTGTGGTTGATGACATATCACGAGTGCCCTAGTCCGGAAGTTTGCTGAAGTACACATATTGAGAAACACCCCTTATAAAGTATGAGGCTCCTGATGGGGCTGCAGGTACACACATAGGGACGTAACGGTATGAGAATGTCATATCATGGTTATTGTGACCAAAATTATCACGGTTATTATTATGATCGTGCTATTGTTGCAGTGTGCTGAAAATGTTTTTTGCTCTTGTTTTATGAGAAATAAAAGTAAACAATTCTGGCAAGTATTTGTCATTATTATGTTATAAATGCTTAAATAGTGTGAAATTACAAGAAAAGAAAAGAAAAAAAACAGATTTAAACTTCAAACAGGATTCTCTTCATAAACAATTGTAAATGAGCATGTTCAAAGTTTTGAGATGTCCAACAATAAGCTTAACCTGTTTTACATACACTCACACATTTCTGTTTGCTCGCAGCATTAGTGTCCATGTTACAGCTTGTTATATCAAACCATGTCCAGGCGTTTTTGTTTTTTTTGTTGTTTTTTACTTATGTTACGGCCTCCATATCACCAGAAAAATACCTGGCTCAGTGTTAACCAAAGGAGACCAGAAACATATTAAGAAGGACGCCACACAGAGGACAAAGTTGATTATCTTTGTTGAAGTAAAAACACTCAAATGAGAAACAAGCTAAATGAAACAAAAGGGGCTGGAGTTGTCTGCAAAAATGGACAAAACAGGAGAAAATGATCAGGCCAACCCATAAGGGGCCATCGCACCCAACACCTCTCTATACGCTGCCTGACCAAAAACTAAGTAAACCAAGGTATAATCAAAACTGAGAAAACAGGACCACCGACAATCTCCAGCCCAAACTAAAACAACAAAACCCAGCAACCTAGTGCTGCTGAGGAACAAAAGAGGGAAAAGGAGAAACAAAAATACCTGTAAATCCAGAAAACAAAGGAGTACAAAGAAACCTCCTGCTCCCCAGGTCTGTGTGTGTGCCCAACCATTGCTCCTCTCTCAGCTCCTCCAAATAGCCCTCCCCTCCCTGAGCACAGATTACTCTCAGGTGCGCAGCAGAGGAGAGGAAGGAGGAGTACCAGGGAGAAACAGGGCAAAAAAAAGGGGCGAAAATGGGTAAGGTGCTAAGTCCAGGCACCAACTGACGTGTATGGATTAGCGGTCATTAGCTCCGTTAGCTCTGTTAGCATCATTTTTTTTTAAACTTTATTATCAGTAGACGGGTTTCTGTCCAACGTCATCACTAAGATGCGCGCACAACCAGGGGGCAGATGAATAAATTAATAATGTACAATTATTGATAACTAATATAGATAATATAGAAATGGTAAAATATATATTTGTACTTAAAAAAAATGTAAATGTAAACAAATTTAGAGAAAAATGTAAATTAAACATGGGCAAATTTACATGACAGACAACTTCACTAAATGTAATTATATAATAAATAAAACTGAATAGCTGATTTATTTTTTGTTGGATTTGATATGTGACACACTCAAATTAGATTTTTAATTCAATTAAAAATAATGGGAACGAGGGGGTTGCCTTGGTTATTCTTACTTTGTGTATATGTAATTTATCAAGTAATATGAAGAGATTAATTATGTTAAATTTATTACTTTGAGAGAAGGAGCCAAAAATTATTTTTTTCTCATAAAAGTGATACTTGACTGTAGTTTCAATCCAAATCTTCAAAAGGTGATGCAAAATGGACATTATAAAAAAAAAAAAAAGGATGATGCTTTCTTGATCTTTTTTACAGAAGGTACAGCTGTCATCGATATCAGAAAATCTGGATATGTATACATCAGTAGGATAGATGTTATGTAATAGCTGAAGATGTCTATTATATATACACACACACACATTAAGATATAACATTTTAAAACAACTTCATTATAATTCTCTGTGTGTTTACCATATGTATGTGTGTGAAATTAATTTTAATTTTGAAATTAAAATTAATTAATTTAATTTCAACTTAATTTTGAAATGATCAAAAGAGAGCAACAGAGATGGACAGACAACAAAAGAGAGCAACAGAGACACAAGGAGAGCTACAACAAAGAGAAAGATAACTGTCCGATAGTAGAGAAATAGTACACCTAAATTTAATTCAATTCATTGATTCACAGTAAAAGGAATGTTTGGATGATAATAGAGATGGTGCATTTCCATTAAATTCATTCATGTTTATTCATTCAATGAATTAATGCATGTTGACAGAGACATGCAGCAGAAGAGAGAAGCAGAGGACAGACAACAGACAGCAGAGGTGAGCAACAGAGAGACAGACAAGGAGAAAGCCACAGGAACACTGGCACTGAGAGGGTTGAAAATGGGGAATTATACATTTGAAAAGTGGCCATTATCAGAATTTTTTTTTGGGACATAATAGCCGCAGCTTTCTTTGGTTTTCTTTCTTTATCTTCCTCTTTAACCATTTTCTCGTTTTCCTCTTCTTCTTCTTCTTCGTCTTCTGCGGTTATAGGGGCATTACCGCCACCCTCTGGCTTGGAGTGTGAACAGGAGCACAGGAGAAATGGACGTTTGTTTTTGCAACGTTATAGTTTTCTGTCAACTCATGCCCCAAGGTCCCCAGACTCGGTGCTAGGGCTTCGATCTGCTTAATTACCTTTCCTTTTTTGATCAGGTTTGAATGATTTGGAATAGTTATTTAAAAGGTGACAGCCATTTATATTTATTTATATGACATGACAGAAAACCTTCGGGGGGGGGGCTCTGGAGGGGGGGTTCGAACGAACCCTTCGATCCCCCTTGCCTACGGGCCAGGGCATGGGTATAGAAAAAGTGATTTGAATATTTGAGAGGGGATGTAACTTTTGCTTCTGCTTTTCCCTGCTAACAGCTCCATAAGTATTTCAGTGATTAAGTTCAGGAAGATTATTGCCTCCCACATAAATTTTATGTATCCCAAAACAAGGATGTCCAGGTTTGAGACCACTATGAAACAATGTGTGGGGAATAACTGGTAAAAATATTTTACATTAATTTTATGAATTAAAATCCTACAGTGAGCTCTGAGTCATCTTATTTTACTTCTGTTTAACTAGCTGTGATATCACAAGAGGGACCATCTCTGAGTTTGCCTATATTTTACATTAACAAATGTGAATCACAATAACGGTTTGATTGACAGAAGAGAACTGTTTTTTCCATCTGTACTTGTACTTTTATCAACAGACTTTTGATAGTGAACCAGTGAGGTGTCAAAGAGAGCAGAAAAGGGTCAGGATGAAGAAAAATGTAAACCAGCAGAAGTTGAGTGAGTGAGGACAGTCAGCTAGTGATCTCTGACTATGGGTTCTAGCTGAAAATAACGGAGTTTTTAGCTGAAATGTTTTAAAGTCTTGCCAAACTAAAGCTCAGAGTCACCACAGACAGGCTGCTCATAAAGTGTGTGTTGGTCTTTTAGAATTCACCATCACTACTGATGCTTTAGACCTGCTCCCCCTCAAGCCTGCTGTATTTATCCCATGAGTCTGAGAGCAGAGACAGATACCTGTAAAAGACATCAGACCAGAGGAAGATGTTTTTATCACTTTCAGTGAGGCTCTCTGTGAGTTTCAGCTCTTTCTGCTGAGTTATTGATGAGCTGTGAGCCTCCACCTCCCACTCCTGAGTTTAGATTGCTTTGTTCAGTCTGATTAAGTTGCTGCTGCTGTAAACACCCCTGTTTCCTGTTCAGCTGTTTCAGCTTAAAACCCTTTAACAAATAAAGACATGACGATTTTTGTTGTGAAGTGTTTATAAGAAACAGAATATGCCCATCATCTAGCTTGACTGCAGTTTAGCAGAGAAACAACCAGTGTTACATGACAGAAGATAACGTATATGCGAAATCAGATTTTTCTCTTTCATGTTGGAGAAAAATTGACTTAAAACTGTAATTAAAGAAACAAACATGAACAGAATATTGACTCAATTACCAACAAGTAAAATGGAGTGCAAGAATGTGAAGATGGTGTAAATATAACATGGAGTGAGCGCTCAGTCTCTCATTGACTGAGAGATTACAGTCATGTAGCATGACCCCCTTGAATGACATAATACAGTATGGGGGGAAATAATGTTCTGGCAGCCTAACTGAAAAAAGGCACTCTTCATCTAGTTTTGAGTCTTTTTCTTTTGAAAAAACGTTTAAAATAAATTGTTACCTTGCATGACAGACTTTGACGAACAAGATTTTGTATTAATTTCCAAATAAATTTCACCGGCACATCACTCTTTAAGAACCTGCTGTCACCAAAGCATTATGTTTGGTGTGACGAAGCGCTTAAACAAAGGTTATGTGAAGAATATCATGGCGGACCACCGCAGTGGATAGTTTGACTAAACTATGCTAAAAGACAATGACAGCTTATGTGAAAAAGACATTTAATATAGACAATGCAGAAAAAAACAACATGATGATGCATTAACTTCAACTCACCATGAATGTGAGGAAATGCACCTTGTTTGTGTTTAACGATTTCCCATCCACTTACCCCATTATATTTCCAGCCACGGGTAGCGGTTGCCACTTGTGCCAACATCTTGTTACAAACAGGTGAAACTCAGCTGAGCTCAGGTTCACGACTCTTTTAAGGTAAACAAATCATGTTAACAAATATTGGGCATGTAGCTCACTTCAGTGATGAATAAACGAGGAGGATGTCTTTCTACAATGAGTGATAAGACTTAAAGTGAAGGAATTAGGAACCGTGAAGAACCAGTATCAATATGCAGAACTGGAAGTAGAGCCAGAATCAATAAAATCTAAACAGTACAAACAGCATGAATTTGAGAGGAAACTGTTCACCTTCGGACACTGTCATTTCTGCATACAGTATGACCCAGCAGTAATTAAACTAAAAGATGATTTACCCAGTCTGTTTTCCAGATATTTTATTATTTGCTCCAGAAGAAACATCTCCATGCTTTCAAGTACCCAGCTCTATACAGAATGAGGCACATTATCATACTTCATGGATGGTAATGATTTGGATTATTTCAGTAGAGGAGGTGTTAGTAGGAAAAGCCCTCCATATATCAGAGAATAAACAATGAGCCAAAGCAATCAGAAATATCTTAAATGTCAGGGAATGGTGAAATATTGACTAAACATGTATCACACTCCAAATGTGAGGTTCAGGCAGCATGATAAATTGGTGTGAAGGTCAGGGTAGCGTGGAAGCGTACAACCCTTCAGATAAAAGAGCGTGGTAAATGTGGCATATCTGAAGAGGATCTAAATGTAAAAATGAGGATGTTTATCTCTCCTATGAAGATATTTGCAGAAAGTTGTAATAAGTAAAGAATTCAAATCCTATCTCTGTAAAATGCCCCAAATCATGCTGAAAGAATGGACTTCATGTCTTTAATGTCTCTTGTGTCATATGATCTACTAAGGTTGCATGCACTGCATCGGGAGCAGGGTCCTGCAGGCAACCGAATCTCACAGGAGCGGGCAGTCTGAACGTTGCTGCAGGCAGGAGCAGGCAGTTGAAAAAAATCACTGCAGGTCCCAGATGTAGCTCATACCTACAACATGGAGCCAACAAATCCAATGGAAAAGAGAACAAAAGCATGATTTTACATCACAAAAACAGAGTATGGCAAGTCCGGTGTAAGGAATAATTTCACTTTTTTAACTTTTGATGATGGAGAAGAAATGGACTTTGTCAGCTACAACAAATGTGCTAAGCTTCTGATATACAACAGGCAAAGATCTTAAGCTTCCAGCTTACGACAAAACATCTTCTTTGTTCATCACGGTCAAAGCAAACTCTCTTTCAAGGATAATGCTTTGCCCCTTTCACACTTAAACAAGAAACTACAGAGAAATGTGTCACACTCTGCAGCAAGGACATTTGGCCATGTAATGTGATCATGAAAGAGGCCACTTTTGCATTTTATTCATAAGATTAAGTATAAACTATCAAACATTATATATGTAATATATAAAGAAAGTTCCTTGAATGGTATGCTTTCCTTATATAGTCTGTATATGTTTTTAATTGGTACCTAAATATCTGCAATAGGCATATGTTTTTCATATATAAATAGTTCCATTACATATGCATTTTTTGTGATAATTGCAATTAAGTTATATGATTTTTTTCTACTGCCTATATGTTTTCTATAAGAATAAGAAGAATATATTCTCTTCATACACTTTGCTTTGTTATGTTTGTAATTTCAGCTCCACAGTCAAAGCCTAAAGACGAGTTTGGATCCGACATTTCTCTTTGTTGTGGTCCTGTGTGAAGGTCCTGGCAGAACTTTACAGTCCCCTGGAACTGTACAGAGACTTCCCTTGTTCTCCAAAATACTTTAAAAATAGCTTTTGGAGACATTACTCAGCTCCCGCAAGCACTCTCCTTTAAAAGCTACTCTCAGAGCTGAGAGCAGCTGCCTGAACCTTAGATTTTACTGCAGAGGTGAAGAGGGGAGTGCTGTCTGAGGATGCTAACTACAGGAAAATTCAGCTTGACTCCTATTAAATTCCCTTACATGTGCTCTGTTTCCTGTCATTTTAGCCTCTGCAACAATTATTTTAATATTCATGATTACATATGTTAGAAACAATAGTTTTTTTTTTGATTAAAAAATTCTGTTACACATTTTGTGGGATATGTGAGGACCATCGATGTCAGAGCTTTTCTTTGACAAAAATTCTTTGTTGGGTTAAAACAATAGATTGAATTAATGGCATACTTTGATGAAATCCAGCACAGAGGTTATTGTTGGTCACAAAAATTACTCTATTTGTGTAAATAGAGTGTTTGGGAATGGGCAGAACCTTTAAAAGCATATCTGGCAGCTGAATGGACCATCCTCCCATCAATAGCATTCATTAAGAGCCCATCAGATAATGTAGAAGGCAGGCTCTACTGCTGCGGTGTAAAATACAGAACATGAGCCACTTTGTAGAACAAACTCCTGCCAAAACATTTTGGAAGTGGAGCAAAAATATCTTTTTTATCCAGAAACTCTTTCAGTGTTTGTTTTTCATTTGATAAAGAAATGTGGTCCAGATCTGATTGAACTGCTACTACAGCTGTTAGCATCTATGCTAATCTTTGTATGAGCACTCACTTCCTGCTGTTGTCTCGCTTGTAGCCCCCACCTCTTCCTGCTCTATAGGACGCTGACTAGGTTGTGCCACTTTGTAATGTTCACAATTGTTGTAGATTGGAGCTTGACAAGATGGATATGCCTGATTAAAGACACTGAATGAGGTGGATCCAGCTGCTGTGCAAGGGGATTAGTTTGCACCAAAAGAAAAAAAAAACATGCTTGTAATATAGTTAGTTGGTGACTCTAAAACAGTCTTAGGTTTGAGTGTGTGTGTGAATGATCATCTTCCTATGTGTCGGCCCTGTGGTTGCCTGATGACCAGTCCAGGTGTGTACCCACTCCTTGCAAAGTGTCAGTTGTCAGCTATTAAAAATGTGGACAACTTCTCAAATCTTTCTAAAAGATTCCTGGGTCTGCATCTGTATGCAGTTTACCACCAAAATCAATTGACTTCCCCCTAATGCTATGACCAACATTTCCAGAAAGTGTCATTGAAATCCTTTGAGGGATTTTTGAGTTATTATCCAAAATGTGGACAACTGCCATATCGTGAAATGGTGACAAATCCTTAATATAAAATCTTAGATCTGCACCCTCATTCATATCACCACCATTCACTTCCTCCCTTTGTCATGAGCAACATTTACAGAAAATGTCATCAAAATCTGTTGAGATCTTTTTGAGTTATCTCGCTCACAGACAAACAATCAAACCAACAATCAGTCAAACACTGTTAAAAATAACATATCTAGCAAAAGGCAACAACTCATGGAAGAATGTTGGATTCAAATGCACCTATAGGTAAGGTTTTTTTAAAAAAAATCAGTAATTTCAGACATTAAATAAATATCAAGGGTGGCAATAATTTCTTTGCTAAGTGTATGAAGATGATTTTAAACCAGGCATTGGAGTAATCTCAGTCTGTAAAATGTGTTTTGGTGGCAGTCTGTTGTGATCCCATGATCCCACATAAGGTCTTTTTTTTATTTGCTCTCAGGGTTGCAACAGAAGCTGACCCATGACTCATCGAGCACAGAGGCACAGTGACGCTAAACCTCAGTCCATCATAAATATCTTTTGCCTCCCCAACAAATAGAGTAGATACCACAGAGAATATTGTGTCCTCTCTGCAGTCTCTAAAATCACGAGGAGCAGGAGTTTATCAGTGGCAGATGCTGATAAAAATGCCACTTATTGTGATTTGAATACTTTGTAGTTGGTATTGAGATGCGCTTGACCTAATTGCATATTATTCCTGACATACTTTCTTTTTTCATGTGCTCACAATGTTTGTTCTTCACATTAAATCATTTACATAGAAGGCACTCCATCTTTCATTGAGTATCAGCTTTGATGTTGTGTTTGCCATGAATAAATCAACCAAATCATTCAGCCGCATGCCCTACCTCTCTGAACTTCATATCCAATCTTCGTTCTGCATCTTTCACGCAGAGATGAGGTGAGAAAAGCAGGAGGGGGGACGGTGACATAAAGGTCTTACGAAAACATTATAAAACTGCTGTGTGTGTGCGTGTGGATGCCACAGTGAAATAGACTAAGAGTTTGGACGTAGTGGATTTATGCTCAGGAAAAAGGCTGTATGAAAGAAAGAGAGAGAAACAGAGATGGCTCCTGCATAAGTGCATTCATGCTCGAGTCAGTCTGGGCTGCTTATTCATACACAGAACTAGCTTAACCTCCTCATATGAACCTTGAAATAAATTGCTCCTCCAAGTGTAACCAATGCGCCCTCGAATTTCAAAATGGTTTGGGCTGTTCTGAAAAAAGGAAGCAGCAAAGAGAGTTGTAGCAGGCACGTCTGCACTCGACAGACAGCCTCTTTACTTTAAAATAAAAGTGTTAAAGGAAATACTCCAAGAGGATTGTGAAGTCATATGTACAGTGAGCATGCTTTTCAAAGTGAGTGAGTGACCTTGTGTGCTATTCTCAGCTGCTTTCAACCATTTTACAGATGTTTTGTGGCTTCTGCTTCTCAAACTTTTACTGCAACAGAACCATCTAAAGCCTATTCAGTTCACCCCGAACACTTTTAGTTAAACTCACCTCTTACTCTTGAAGGGCTGGAGATATACTGGCTGTTAACTATCTATCTGCTATCATTATTTTCTTCCTCTATTTGTGCTCAAACACATAGCGTTTTTTCCTGAACTTCTTACACTGATGGCCTCTTCATATGTTCTGTGAATGTGGACTTACATCTTGGTGGACCATATTTATTTATTTTTGTTTATTTATTTATTTTTTAATTCGTCGAAGGGTTATTTCTCTAACCTGTTAACTAAGGATCGACCAATACATCGGCCGGCCGATATATCAGGCCGATATTTGCGTTCTTTACTTGAACCGGCATCGGCCGATTCGCACGTGGGTTTGCCCATGTATTTTTCCGCGGCGTGATTTACAGACAGGCGTCCATGGGCAGCTCTGTGTTGCCGGAAGACCCTGCAGCACATGCAGACGCGTTACCCCTCCCCCACTGCAAGAGTGGTGAAAGCAGCAGTGCCTTGGAGGCTCCTTCACAACAACAATAAGTTTTAAACTTTCATTTAGCCTCTAACAGTTAAACTTAGTTGAAATATTGCCACCCACTTTGAAATAGGAAACATGAATGCCAAGTGCATGTAATATACATGCTTGAAAATATAGTTAAGTTTGTGGGTCAGAAAAACGGGAATGCTGTTGAATGCTTCATCTTTAAAACTGCTTACCATCGTATTCAGGGAGCTGGGCTGAGGTTAAATGCGTGTCGTGTGTGTGTGTGTGTGTGTGTGTGTATGTGCTCTCTCCCTCAGAGCCGAGTAGAGCAGCCATGTCTGCTATCAGAGAGGTCTTTAGCGTGCACTAGACAAACTTTAATGATGAGAGAAATGTTTTATATGTAGTACTAAATTGTGTCATTGTTTCGTGAAAACGTGTTTAGAGCTGTTTGCTGCCGTTATCAATCCAGCGTTAGCGGAGTTTTTCAGTCAGCGTCTGCTCAGCTGATGTGTGTATGTGGAGGTGGGAGGGGGTGCGCATCTCCATCAGCCATCACAGCGATTGGAGATAAAACTTAAACTATGAGAGAAATGTTGTGTACATGGTTGAATATTTATTCCTTTTAAAGTCGATAATGTCATTTTTTTCATGTAAATTGAGGGAGCAAAAAGCAGTATCGGCCACAAATATCGGGCCAAGAAAATCGGCAGTCCATAATCGGTCATCGGCTAAGGGTGATGGAAGAAAAATCGGTATCGGCATGGGCCCTAAAAGTCCATATCGGTCAATCCCTACTGTTAACTAGGGCTGTGAAAAGGCTTCCAGGTCTGTGCCACTGGAAGGCACCAATGAAAACTGAAGAAGCTCCATCTGTACATCTGAACTCAAGCCCATCTGGTTCGTTTTAACGTTTTCAAGCAAAGAAAGATGTATAAAAGGAACTTGGAGGATCAGTCGGTCTTTATTAGTGTAGTGTCAATTCATAACAAGTGTTATCTCAAGACACTTTACAATAGAGCATGCTGAAGCTATAATCTCCATTTTGCAGATACACACACACATACCAAGAGATGTAACTATCTAGGCAGAGACAAAGGGACTAAAGATAAGAATTTATGATGGCGTCAAACCCATGGATGCCCAGATCATAAATCTGTCCTCATCCCATTTGTCTCTGTTGAAAATAGATTTATTCTAGGTTAACCCCATGAGATGGGACCTCTAGTTTTAAAGAGGATCTTCATGTCTATATGGTTGTTAAGACAGGGAGGTATAATCAATAACAACCTAAGACAGAGGTCATTCTAATATCAACATTAACACCTATAATGATCATAAACTAGAGAGGAATGATGAATAATATAACAGCATCTAGTTGAGCTGCCATTAAAATGGGTTTAACTGCTCTAAAATTATGAATTTAGTGGTTGATGTAGGATAAAGCACTCGGAGTCAAGCAGGTCCACAGCAGCAGGTTGCCTATGAGTGTTTATCAAGGTCATACTAATTTATATGTGCTGTTTGCAGGAACTACCATGTATTTGATTTTGTTGATCTCTCTGAGGTTAATATCAGGAGTTTCAATGATAATGTTATGGGGCTAAAAGAAGGGCCAGATATTTGTAATTGTAGTTATTGAAGCTTTGTAGGTCCACAGCAGCAGGCTGTCCATACCAATGATCCTAGGCTGCCTACAAGACAAACCTACAGTCTTAATCAGTCTTGTTTACAGGACATGGAGCTATAAAGAGTAATTTTTCCAGATACCAATACACTTGGAGACAGTAAAAACAAACTTCTCACTTAAGGAATTTGGAGGCTAATTGATAGTTTATGGGAAAAAGCAAGATGAATGAGGTCCTTGTGTTGTTCTCAAAGGTCAAAAGTCACAATGCTTTCATCAGTCAAATACAAAACCCAGAATTCAGCAGCATCCTTTATCTGATCCAAACATCTCCACATTAAAAATAAAAATCCAAACCAAAACAATATAATCCAAACAATTAACAGTCATAAACTGCTGTCATTGTAGGGACGGCCATCTGTTAGTGATTGGAAGCTCATGACTTGAACAGGGTTAAACCTCTGTAAAGTAAAACAAACAAATGACAGTGCCGTGCAGATGGCGGTGAAACACTTACAGTCCTCTTTCTGATTTATTAGCTCTTCTGTCATGTTTAATACCCACTAACATCCTGCTATGTCTTTATACTTTAAAGCTACAAATGTTAGGATAATGGGTTCAGTGATAAATGGTGTAGTTGGAGCAAAAACAACCACGATTAGAGCCTCTGCATCCTCACCAGATGACAGTAAAGAAAAGAGCTCATTATCCGGGTGATCGTGTTCATGGTTCTGCACCAACACTTCACTTCAGTAAAACACTTTCTCGAAGTGATAAAAGGAAACTCTATGTTCCTGCAAGAGTAACCCAGAGAAATAATGTGAGAGCATACCTGTTTTGGAAGAGCAATTTCACTTTGGCTTTGAAAGTGAAACTCAGGTTCATATGTTCCATCTGCTAGAGTTTGGACACAATCAGTAATGTTCAAAAACCTGCCAGACTTAATTCCTGAATGCTCCTGATTCCCCTCTACTCTCTCTCTGTGTGAGATGCTCTGTTGGAGCACCTGTCACAGATCCTCTTCCCATGAAAGCCCAGTCTGCTCTGATTGGTTAACAGGTCTGCTCTGTGATTATTGGTCAGTTCAGTGCAGCTCTGCGTTATTTCTTTGCGCTTTCTCTGCACTGGGTTTGTTTCTAATAGGTTGTGTGGCATGGCTGTCAAGCTTGAAGGGGGGAAATTGAATTAAAAACAGATCCCTTTCCTTTCATGGGTAATTAAGAGTGTTTTCATCCAACTTTTTTGTGTTTTTCCACAAATTACATCCCATTTCTTTGTTTTTACTCTCATACAGTTGCAATCAAAATGATTAAACCCCCATTGCAAATAAGTTTTATTGGCAAAATTTACAAACTTCCAGCTGTTTGCAGTAAACAAGTAGTCTGTATTAGAGTAGGGTGTGCCTTTAAGAACCTGATCTCTGCACCATGGGGTGCCATTTCCACAGTTCCTTTCTCACACACACAGCTTTGTTAAAACAAGTTCTTTGATTTTTATCTATTTATTTATTTGGTATTATTTATTTATTATCATTATAATTTTTGCTTAATTTAAGGATTTTTTATTCTTGTTATTGTTCTTTAAATTTGTTTTGCATATATTTTCTCCTATTTTTTCTGTTTATGTAAAGCACTTTTGCTACATATGTTGTATGAAAAGCGCTACACAAATAAAGTTTGATTGAATGATTGAAAATACACTGTAGCTGTCAAGAGCCTCGAGCCGCTGCATCCAAACGCACCGCAATCTTGCTTAGTAACCTATCAAGGACTAACGCACTGATTACAAGCGTGTGTCCTTTTATGCACCCTAAAATTCTTCACAATGTTTACACACTGCTGCTCTTCATGAGCAGCATTTGCAAATGTAAATGCCACCCTGTGGTAAATATTGTCAAGTTCTCTTAACCATTATTACATTTCTACTATTTTAACCCTTTAGCTGAATTTATTTTTGTCTTTATATCATGTGTTTTATACTGTTCATTGTTTTGTAAGCAGAACTCTACAAATTTCATTGTGCTTAGGTGCAATGACAATAAAGGCTATTCTAGAATAAGATTATTAAACAGAAAGACTTGTCAAATATCTGCTTTCATTACATCAAATCAAACGTCTTAAAGTAGTGCTTCTTCAACAGATTTTCTGCTGTCCAAGCATAAAGCCATGGGACAAAGTGATGACATGTCGATCTGTCATGACAGTCACATATGGATACCATCATAAAGAATGTATGGATTGAGGGAGTCAGTTGTGCTGAAATGTCATTTTTTCCACTCGATGGATCACAGATTTTATGAGCACGTCCAACAGATACCTCAAAGCTCAGCAGATATTTCAGGAAACACTTCCATATGTAACACCCATTTCATCCCATCCTACACACTCCTTTAACTCAGTATTTATCTCCTCTCTGTTGCTTTATGCTTTGTTCATACCCTCATGATTGCTCACTCATTCTTCTGATCAGTCCTCTCTCTGCTCTCTCAGCTTTTAGAATGAGGGGGTGAGAAACCCCAAAACATGAATCATTAAAAGATGTGAGGAGGAAAATAGATCACTGCAGATGCACCTGCAAAAATAACAGCGTGTGATGAAGAAAGAGGGGGACGGGACAGAAGGAGGAGAGGAGGGGGGGCATTAGTCTGCTTTTCTCCTCATAAGACAGAATCTGTCCTCGCCCCATCGGACTGATTCAGTCTTTACAAATACTGTAAGGTTCTTTGAGGGATCCAGAACAATGTCAGCTGATGATTAGTTTGGTCTCCAAAATTACTGCTATGAAATGTTTTGGAGATCGTTTTTTTAAATGTGAAATAGAAATGTACACACAACTAAGAAGGGGAAAAACTGATGAATTCTCTCAGTTATTAAATTTCAAGGTTTGAAACATCCTTTTATCCACTTAAATGCACTTTTTTAAATATCAGTCCAGGATAATTAATCTTCTAAAAGTGATAATTTACAGGTTTATTAGCACGAGTTCATCACCTGCTGTTATTGTTCGCTGCTGCATGCTCTTCTAATGGTAACATTTATGGGTTTGACATTTTTATTAGGACTTTTTCTCCACAATGTCAGTTTAATAAATAACATACCTTTAATCCTGCTTTTTTGCATGGCAAAGGCTGAATTCACACTGTGAGCCTTAATGTGTACTTCTTTTTCCAATTTTCTCTTTTTTATTTCTTCAGTGATATGAAAAATACATTTAAACATACTTAAAACAGCTTCATGTGCAAGGTAAAATGAACACAAAGACCATACAAACCCAGTGCATTGATGTAGAGGATGTAGATTTAACAGTATCAAGGCAAAAAGTAAATGACCAAATAAGTACACAATATGACTGAATTAGGAGAAAAATTAGTGACAAAATATAAACCTAGTAAAAGAGTCAAAGGATTACATATATAGCAAGAAATTAAATAAGATGAATGAAATGATACCCACAGTCATGGCATTAGGAAAGTCTGATCTGACAGCAGAGACACACATAAGCCATTTTCTCTAGTTTCTGCTAAATGTATCTATATTTTTGTGATCTTAAGTTAAAGGTTATTCTTTCCATAACAAAGAAATTCAGCACTAGATCAATCCATTCATCTACTTTAGGTATTTCTTTCTTAAGCCATTTGTTAGTAGCAGTATCCTTCAGAGATAGTTATCCTTCATTTTCTTCTCAGTTCAAGCAACGAGACAAAACAACTTAAATTCAAGAGGATTTTTTGTTAAAATCACAGTTTCCAAAATTTTATGAATTTATTACCAAAATGGGATCACAGCAGGGCAAATCCAAAAAGCATGAAAGTGGTTTTCCTCTTTGTTTCCACATCTCCAACAGTCTGCCTGACTGGATTAAGATTTATTCTGCAAGGTGGACTGAAATAAAGTATTACATTTACATCCTAGAAGGGAATCGTATTGTTTTCCACTGTTGTTTCTTGTGAAATTATTCAGCTGCCCTCTGTTTCCCATCTCCATTTCACATCAGGTATTCTCTGTGTTCTGGGATTATAAACTTAAATATAACTTCGTAGACTTTCACAAACATTTGGATTAGTTCATTTCCAACATCTTTGTTTTTGGTAATATCTTTTCTCATATAATCTCTGATTTGTAGATATCTGAAAAGGTCTTGATTTTGTAGAACAAAGCTGTCTTTAAGATCCTAAAAACTCCTCATTACACTTTGATTTAAAGTGAATAATATGTCCTGCAGACATCCAGTCTTTAAATCTATTGTTATATTTATTTGGTGTTAATTCTACACCATCAACATGCTACATATTGCCTCCAGGACCACATTTTGCCAATCCCCAGACTAGAGAGGGAGATTTGCAGCAGAGTGCACGGTGCACACAGCCAGCTACTGTTTCATCATGCATAGTGCAGCCAGTGGGCACTGCGGGTGTTTACCAATGCAGTGGGAAAATCAGGCAGTGCTGTAATGACATAAAGGCAGCTCTTCCTCAGTGTGTGCTTTTGGCTGCTTCACAATGCTGCTGCCTGAGTAAAAAGCAAACTAAAGGACAAATACAGACATGAATCATTTTATCACCTCAATCAGAACAAAGGAAAAAAGCCATAAATGTTTGCATCTCAACCTCACAGAGTCCCGCAGTCAGTCATTTCCTTTATAATCAGTAAGTTTCACTCTAAACTTTTTCGTTCTTCTAACAAACTATCACCCGCCTGTGTGAGGACTCTGGGGGCAGAGAAGTACAGTTGCCAGTCTTATTTTTATATTTTGCTGAAGTCACTGAATTGACAGTAACAGTAGAGAAAACACAGGAGGATGAAATGCAGCACAGTCACACATCCGAGCAGCTTTCAGAAATATCCTGTCCCCTGTGATAACAGAGCAGGGTCAGTTTAAAAAAATCCGTCCTTCTGTAGACACACAGTGCAGGAAAAGGTCTGATTTAGTTTTTGGCTGTTTTAGCTCCACTAGTTGCAGATTAATGCCATGGATTGAATTATTTAAAGGAGTCCTGCATTCATAGGCATTTATGGAGCTGTCCGTGGTGCTGGAGGATGAATGTGGAAACTCTGATCCTCGGCTGTGTCACAATGCGGCGTCATTTTGTGTTTTTTAGAGGGAAAACGAACAACAGTTGATTTTTATACCAACATTACTTCCCAATTTTAGTTTGGTGGTCCGTTATTCCTGGATAAATTATAAGGCCACAGTTTCTATGAGTGTGACAAAATATCCATCCATTCATCCATCCATTATCTATTTTGCTTATCGTTTACAGGGTTGTGGGGAGTGTGGGGGTGGAGCCTATCCCCGCTGACATTGGGCGAGAGGTGGGGTACATTCTGTACAGGTCTCCAGCCAATTGCAGGGCCATGTAGAGAGACAGACAACCCTTCACACTCACACACATAACTGTTTGGAGTCACCTTTTAACTTAATAAGCATGTTTTTTGATCTGTGGGAGGAAGCTGGATTGCCTGAAGAGAACCCACACATGCACAGGAAGAAAATGCAGACTACACACAAAAAGGCCCTGACCAACCTGGAGACCTTCTTGCTGTGAGGCACGTGCACTACCTGCTGCGCCACCCTGAGAGAATTTCACCACACCAATATATCACAATATTTAGTGGAATTGATATATTAGAGCAATATCTTTGTCTTAATTTTTAGTTAATTATATCATTATGGTTTGGTTTTGGCACTCACCTGTCCAGAGACTACAGCCAAAAATTTCCCATGACGGCTAAACTGGCATATTCAAGAAATGTTATAATGTGCACTGTCCCAGTAACTTTATAAATATGCTGATTCACTCACTGGCAATAGCAGACTACTGATGATATCCATAAACGGAGAGGATCTCACAATGAGCTGGAAATTTGCAAAACTTTGTGTCAAATGCTCATCAGCAAAGCTCAACTCATTCGGTCCTCCACCAGTAGAATAGGAGCACTTGATGTACATTATTAGCGTGGTGAAACCAGGGCATAGAAGTTAATATTTCTTAAATACAGCGTGGACAGTGAGCATTCGCTGTTGTACGATGGATTGCAATGCCATGCAATGCGAGGCGACGTCTGATGTTGGCCCTAAGAAGAGTGTTTATTCAGTCTCTTAAATTTAAATTGGTATGTTCACCTGAGAGCTGAGCAGTTGGTTGAGTTTATTTTCATTTACGATTACTGCCTGTGACAATTCTAAAAACTGATTAATTAAAACATAACTGTGCCTCATGAAACTGTGATCATTCTGGGCATGAGTGGATTTCTTTAGTTTCTTAAAAAATATAATTAAGTTTTTCATATAAAGACATCACAGAGAGTAGAATTTGTTAAAATAACCTTTAGCCTTGCTCTTACTATGAGATTTTTGAGGTGCTGTGCAGCACAGTCACTTCCTTTTTTTCTCCACAGTTTTTAGACAATGATATCTATGTATTGCAGCACTACCCAGTGGATATAATCAGACTTACATACACTATTCAAAGAGGTGAATGAGGATAAAAAGCCAAACATAGGTTTTGTTTTAAATACAGCAATATGGCAGAAAAAAAAAAGGTCAACCGTGCAGTCACAATGCCAGTCAAAGGGTTAACCATTTTATATTTATTATTTTTAGGTATTTGTTTCAGATTCAGATAACTTTATTAATCGCAAATGAGCAGTTGGATGGAAAGCCACCAACAAAGAAAGCAAATGAAACACAATCACATTCACTTGTGGCAAAAGGTGATGACGACCCCAACAGGGTCACCCATGAACAAAGCTTCACAAGTTATCAATGATAACAAGCACATAATTACTTATGTTCGACAATGTGCAACAAGCATAGAGCAAAAACAAGCATTTAACAGTCTAATAGCTGAAGGAATTAAGGAAAAAAAATATCTGTTTGTTGTCCTTGGGGTGAGAGGGCGCCACCCAGTGGGCATTAAGGAAAAGCCACCAGGGAGAATGTGGTCCGGTCGATCCTTTATTCTTTTTGCTTTTTGAACTTCCTGTTTCTTCATATTTTTCACATATATTTTCATCTAATGCTTGATCCTTATTGCACAAAATGATAGTGTTAAGAGCATTTAGGTTAGGATTGCATGTGGTGAGTGTTGGAGAATTGGCAAGTGATTGTGTTTAAAAAATGATATTTTAATATCTATCAAAAACATTGCGATGGCGGTTGTTGCCATGATTCTGCAGCCCTCATTTGCCCTTAGATGCAACAAACTTTCCTCATTCACATGTGTATATGAGGATTTAAGCTGGATCATGATCATTTCGGGAGTGAGATATTTTAAATTATCGTCACTTTACAGTCTGAGTCTCATTTTTAGAATATATGTTTTATACATTTCATGCATCACATTTGATGCCATACGAAACAGTGCTTATAATTGTAATATTGTCTCTTTGTAGCCATGTTCACTAATTAAGTACCTCAAACATTGTCAAAAGCTTTGCACTCATCAACACATATATATAAATATATCTCCACCCACACACGAAGCGTCACTCCTTTGTCAGAGATAATACTGAAACATATTACATGCTGCAGTTAAAGTTGAAGAGGCACATTGAGGCAAAGCTGCAAACAAAAACACATCACCCCAAATAAACCCTGAGATGATATAAAGCCAAATTCTCCTGTTTCATCTCCTGCATCCGCACAGAGAGCTTGCATTATAAATATCTTTTATAGATAATCTTTATGAGAGCGGCCTTTTATAGGAGGGTAATTTCATGACTTTCAGATTCCAGCTTAGAGGGAGAGAAGTGAAATTACCTGTCATTAGGCCACCTTCACTTCAAACTGTGAAGGAGGGACCGCTGGGTAATTATTCTCTCAGCTCCTGCGGCTAATCAGACAATTGTTTTACAGCTTCACGTGGATGCTGCAATTCTGGGAGCACCATCATTAGATTTAGCTGTGATTAGAACTCTGTTAAGAGCTGTTGAACTGATTAGGACTTTGTAAAATGTGAGAAAAGCTATGGGAAAGTGTTCCTCAAACTTGCAACTCAGGAGCAAAACTCTTGTTCAACAATCAGCTGAAGACGCACTTGAAACATTTTGAATAATAGACACACTTATGGAGGCCTGGTCACAGTTTTAGGGTCTGTGATTAGTTTTGGTCCTTGAAGATTCTGATGACCCTTTTGGACCAATCATATGTCCAAATGGAGCAGTGTTAAGGGTTTCTCTTGTCATCATTTGCCTTAATTTGCACTTATTTTAATGTGTTACTACAGTGTACAAGGTGTGTCAGAAAAGTTCCCAGATTGGTGTCACAAAAGATTTATTTAGAATCCAAACTACATACTACAAGTTTTCCCCTTCAAAGTAATCCCCCTGGAGTTGAATACACTTTCCCATCCTTCTCTGCCTCACTTTCATGCACTCCTGGAAGGATTCTTCCGAGATCCTCCGCAGCTCCGTCAGCACGGCCCTTTTGATGTCGTCCACGTCTTCAAAACGGGTCCCCTTGATGACCCCCTTGAGCTTGGAGAAGAGGAAAAAATCACACAGAGCCAGGTCGGGTGAGTAGGGAGGTTGCTCCAGCACGGCGATGTTCTTCTCGGCCAGGAACTGTCGGATGCTCAGGGCATTATGAGCAGGCATGTTGTCATGGTGAAGCAGCCACGACTTGCCACAACTCTCGCCTCTTCTCGCCCTCGAATAAAGCACCACAGTATCTCTTTGTAGACATGCTGGTTGATCATCTGGCCCTGTGGCAAGAAGTTTGAACTTTGGGTTTTAAATTAATCTTTTGTGACACCAGTCCTGCAACTTTTCTGACACATCACGTATAATATGCAGCCACTTAAAACTTCCCCAGTTTTCTTAATGGGTCTTGGCTGGTCCATGGCAGCTCCATTATGAGGGCTGACTATGCAGGAAGTTTTGAAAATTTAGGCCATGCTTGTCTGAATTTTTTCATTTGGCAGTTACTTTAATAACCAAGGAAAAGGATGATGCTGTGAAATCTTGTGAGGGAAGTGCATTTCAGGGAGACACCCCACAAATGCATGAATGAATATGTTTTCAGAGAGGTTTTGGTGTTCAGAAGTTGGCTAGTAGTTGGCTGGTAGTTGACTGGGAGGAGAAAATTGAAGTGGCTGGATCTGTATCTGGTCCCTGCAGGCTTCAGCAAAATATATAGTTGCCTGCAAAAGTCACTTAAATTCAGCCTTTGCATGCAAAGTTGTCAGTAACTCACTTCCTATGCTTCTTTAGTCTTCTTTGGTCTGCATACTGTTGTTAGTCCACATTGGGCTGTTCCTATTTCAACTTAATTTGTAATAAGCTCTGCCTAAATTAATCTAAATTAGATATTTGATATAATTGTGATGCTGATGATGTTAATATGACTATCTAAAACTATAATACATCAATGTGCTCTCACTCTGACACTTTGCTATTGGTCAGACGGCCTTAAATCCCACCTTTCTGTCTGTGGAGCTAAAGTTTGGTTGAGATAGCATGTGTAGGATTACAAAGGCTCCTATGTCATGGCTTCGTACAATTCCTTTACAGCCTATGGGTTTGACAAAGGGTCAGTTTTATCTCAGCATGTTTATTTCTTTCTATTGACAATGGTGATTACTGTGTGTTAATTTCCCTCTATTATATTAACATCTGGTAACGTAGCATATATTATAGTGAGGCTTTTAAACTAATAGTGTCAATTTGACTAAAACCACTACACTAGTTTCATGTCAATATAAAAACAACATATTGAGAGCAAGTTTCTCCTGCAAAGCTGTTAGTAAAATTTTGACATTCCCCTGACAGGTACATTAAATGTTGTTGTCCCGGTCCACTTATAGCAAACAAACATCTGTGAAACATTCTGTAGATACTGCAGTAAGCAGAGGTGATGTGGCACCTTACACAATGCATTTACGGCTTATTATTGTTCTAAACAAGCTGGGCTCTGACAGTATACAGTTATTTGCTGTAAAGACAGCTGCTGCAGCTCTGCTTGGTTGAAGGTGTAGGAGCAGGAATACCATCTGCTTGCTAGAACAGTTTGTGGGTGATTTTTATAAAAGGATAAGGCTGCAGTGGAGTTCTACTGTATACATTCTACCGTTCCTTTCAGTAAGTCAGCATCATTAGATCCACACAGGGTTTAACCTTCAGTGTTTCTATGACGAATGTTACCACACACAGCACGAGTAAAGTAATGCAGCAGTTCAGTCATACAGTTCACTGCTTACACATGACCCCAGCATGCAGTGTGACGTCCATTAAAAATGTGTCACAGCAATAATCATAACAACCGCTGCAAATTGCCACAGCCACAGTCACAGTGACAGATATGGCAGAGGCATTGTCACATAATGGGTCCAGTCATAATCACAGCCTGCACTCTCTCTGAGCCTCAGCAGTAGCAGAAAGAAGTAAATTTAGTTTAACAGCAGTAAGATGTCTGTCCAAATGATCCTGATTTTTGTTATGTGCACATTTGTTAAAAAACCATTTACTGTATTAGTTTTTGCTGCTGAGGAGCAGGGAAAGACTGCAAACCTGTGCTGTGGATGATGAGTGTTGATCTGGGAATACTGATTAGAACACCATCAAAACAACTCTTTCCCTTGCACGGACTTTTTTGTTTTCAGTTTTTTTTTGAGTACAGTTGAGAGGATTTGTCTGGATGTGCTGAATATGTATGTTTGGTCTGCTCGACAATAGAAGCAGGAGACAAAGACTCTCACTCTGAGATGGGTTCAGAGACTTCTGACTCACCTGGGCTCAAGATTTGAGACTCACGCCCAGTCATTTTAATTTTTAATTCCATATTTTTAGAATCAGAAAGGTGTCGTGATAGTTAGTGATAGTAAACTGATAGTTGATTTTAGAAAAAGAGAGGCAAGACACACAAGCCTGTCTACATCAGTGGACCTGAGGTGGAACAAGTGAGCAGTTTTAAAGGGATACGCCAACATATTTTTTGTTTTTGTGTCTTGCCTCACCCACCGAGTCCATGACAAGCAGATAGACACCACTCTTTTGACTGTGCGTGCCCTAAGAAGGAAGACAGGCAGAGCTTGCCCACCGCAAATTAGCTTAGCTCAGACACTGGGTGTCAATGGGTAGCGTTAGCCTGCCTCTGCCTACAGTCATCAGATAAACTCTTCAGCAACTAAGATGAGTACTGTATGTCATTTACAAAAGAAATACATATGAAACTAAACCACAGGGTGCATGCGTGCCAGTAAACAGCTGAGGAAGAAAGCAGAAGATGATACATAAAGTGCTAATCTTAGTCTAAAAAAAGATAATGTACCTTTTGAACCGGTTTATTTCCTATTAGGGATATCACCATAAGGTGTAGTGGACAGATAAGATTCTGTTATTAAAAATACCTCTTCTTATTGCCAAGAAGATGATCTCCTGGTCTCCTGGCTAAAGCCGCAGCCACCAACACTGACACATTGGAGAACAAGAGTTAAAGAGGTCTACAACATGGAATTTATAACTGCAAGGCTAACATTGAATTTGGAGAGCTTTCTGGTTAAATGGTCCCCAATATACACTGCCAGGCCAAAAAAAAAAGTCGCCACCAAAAAACAGGGTCACACACTCTAATATGTCATTGAACTGCCTTTAGCTTTGATTACAGCACAAATTTGCTGTGGCATTGTTTCAATAAGCTTCTGCAATGTCACAAGATTTATCACAGATCATAGCACTGCCCCCACAGGCTTGTACAGTAGGCACTAGGCATGATGGGTGCATCACTTCACCTGCCTCTCTTCTTACCCTGATGCTCCCATCACTCTGGAACAGGGTAAATCTGGACTCATCAGACCACATGACCTTCTTTCAGTCCTCCAGAGTCCAATCTTTATGCTCCCTAGCAAACTGAAGCCTTTTTTTCCAGTAAGCCTTACTGTTTAGTGGTTTTCTTGAGGCTACACAGCTGTTCAGTCCCAATCCCTTGAGTTCCCTTCACATTGTGTGTGTGGAAATGCTCTTACTTTCACTATTAAACATACCCCTGAGTTCTACTGTTGTTTTTCTTCTATTTGATTTGGTCAAACGTTTAAGTTATCACCGATCACGATCATGCAGGATTTTTTTCGACCACATTTCTTTCTTGAAGACGATGGTTCCCCACTATCCTTCCAGTTTTTAATAATGCGTTGGACAGTTCTTAACCCAAGTTTAGTAGTTTCTGCAATCTCCTTAGATGTTTTTTTCTGCTTGATGCATGCCAATGATTTGACCCTTCTTAAACAGACTAACATCTTTTCCATGACCATAGGATGTGTCTTTCCACATGGTTGTTTAAGAAATGAGAAGCTACTCATTGCATCAGCTGGGGTTAAATAAGTTGTTGCCAGCTGAAAGATGATCACACGTGCAGTAATTATCCAACAGGAGGCTCGTACCTATTTGCTTAGTTAAATCCAGGTGGTGACTTTTTTTTTTGGCCAGGCAGTGTATGTATTCTTTGTTAATTGATGGGAAATAAATAAATGGATGACATTCTTTGTCTACAGACACCTATAGCATTACTAACAAACAGACAAATAGACAAAGGGATGTTATGAAGCTTTGTTATCTGCCTTTTATTATTTCCTCTCTGAGCATATGTTGAAGGACCTCTGCATACTGCCCCTGACTAATTTATAAATTGTGAAAAGTGTCACCCTTTCCCGTGTATAGGGGTTCTACGTGGACATTATGGATACTCATATGTGTGGACAATTTGGACTGCTCAGTCAGTAAAAACAAAGTTAAAAAAATAAAAGATAACGTAATGTAACGCATTAAAGACACGAGTCACAAAAAGTACACAGGACCTTTTAGAGGTGCTGAAGAGTTTATCTGATGACTGTAGGCAGAGGCAGGCTAATTCTACCCATTGACTCCGAGTGTTTGAACTAAGCTAATTCTCGGTGGGCAAGCTTTAGCCGTCTCTTTCTTGTTGTTGCACGCAGAGTTGAAGGAATAGAGGTGGTGGAGGTGCTGTGATGTCAGCATATAGAGATTTCTGTACAAAAGTCTGATTTTTTTTTTTCTGCTTCTTAACCAGATCATGTAATGTTTTGACATAGCAGCTGGATACAGTAAGCTTGTCTGGATTGTAGATTATGATCTTAGGTCATAATCCCTTTGCTCTCAGATGATTCACTGTTATTTAACGTTGTCTGTACCAGACTGTCCGCCAGCCGCTGCAAGAAGAACCACAGCAGCAGATGCACCAGAATGCCATTTATCTTCCCCCCCTTTTAAATCTATTTCTCATATCTTTAGGAGCTTCTGTTCTTTCTTGTGTTACTTCCTCCATCTGTCACCTTCTGTCAATACAGAGGGAGGCTATATGAGTTCAGATGACAGATAGTTGGCTGCACTATTATTTTTAGATTCCAATACGTTGTAGAAAGATACAGTCTTATCATCCCTTGTGCCTGGATGAAAATAAAATGATGCTTTTAAATCTTTAAATGGGACTTTGACATCACAGCTGCACAATGTCAAAGTCCCAAGCCTTTGGTGTTATCTTCTTGAGTTTCAGATGGAGATGCCACAATAACAGTTTATTTTCCTCTCACATACAGTACATCACCAACGACAACATTAGCTGGTGTCAGTCTACTTAGCTTTGTCGTAAACTGGAACCCCTATAGGTGACAGTGTACTATACTCACTTTGTTCCCCAAAGAGGTACAAGAATCACCCAAGGATCAGTACAAGTATCCTGTAGTAAATACAGCTTACACCATACAAACAACTAAGTGATAGGACCACATGGCAATGGCTTCAACAAAAGTGTGATGATCATTTCCCCAGCTCAAAATGAAAGGGAAAAGGCCCAAGTCTGAAATATTTTTCAGGCAAGTGAGCGTAGAAATTTGAATACACCCAATTTAAATAGAAATGTGTTCAAACCCCAATAAAACGAACATAAGATATGAAGACTTAACAGCCATTTAAGAATTATACTGATCACTTTCAAGGTTAAACTCTTCATAGTATAAAATCAGCTCAGCTTTCACACAGAGTTCTCTAAATGATCTGTGTGGAGGGATCGTTACAAAGAGAGGGAGGTTAGGCTGCTACTTTGAAGCCTCAAATAAACTTTGGCTGAACCTTTGCAGACGGTTTTGCCCTGTGGGTTTCGTCCTCCATCACTGACTCCAGAGAGAGGTCCATTTTACAGAAAATTAAATTCTGAGGTTGAGTTAAAAAAAAGAGTAAACAGAGAGCCATGTGATGGAAAAACCTCAAGATCTTTCTCCCTGATGGCTTAACATGTTTGTGATGAGCTCAATGGATTTTAAATTTATCTTCTCATGTTGCAAGTGTGGCCATCATAAGTGTTCATTTGATTTTCCTAAAATCTACTCATCTGTTACCTATACTAGTCGAAAGAGTTTGGAAATTTTGTTTTGGTTGATTATTTCTCCCCTTAAGTAAAAACAATTGGGATTGTATTATATATCATTGGAAAGCCTGATTAGTCCCTTTACAACACAGCACAACCTGTAAGTACCATGCATACATGGACTAAGCAACACAGTTAAACAGGTCGGTAGTACCTAAATAAAAGTTCCAGAATCCCCTCTTACCCTCAAAGAAAGTCTATGGTTCCTCAGTGAAGCGAGACCTCATCTCATGATCATCTTTTGCATTAAAGATTTTTACAAAACCCAATTCCAATGAAGTTGGGACATTGTGTAACATAAATAAAAAAGAATACAATGATTTTCTTCTTCTATCTTCTTCTACCTATACTTAACAAGAAGATAGTTAACAGTTTAAGACAAGATATTTAATTCTCAAACTGATTGATTTTCATTCATTTTGAATTTGATGCCTAGAACATGTTCCAAAAAAGCTGGGACAGGGGCATGTGTACGACTGTGTTACACCACCTTTTCTTTTAACAACACTCATTAAGTGTTTAGGAACTGAGAACACTAATTGCTGAAGCTTTGTAGGTGGAATTCCTTTCCACTCTTGCTTGATGTACGACTTAAGTTGCTCAACAATCCAGGTTCTCTGTTGTGGTATTTTACGCTTCATAATGTGCCACACATTTTCAATGGGAGACATGTGTGGACCACAGGCCAGTCTAATACCTGCACTCTTTTACTCTGAGTCCATGCTGTTGTTGTTTGTTGTGTTGCTGAAATAAGAATGGGAAAGCATTAACTATGACTTTACAGATGTGTGTTACTGGCTTTTGAACTTTGATCTGATAACAGTCTGGATGGTCCTTTTCCTCTTTAGAAGATACGATGCCCATGATTCCCAAAAACACTTTAAAAGCACACTTTTCCACTTTCCGTCAGTCCATCTCAGTTGAGCTTGGGCCCAGAGAAGCTGGCAGTGTTTTTGGTTGTTGCTGATATATGGCTTTGACTTTGCATGTCGAAGAGTTTTAATTTGCAGTTGTAGATGTAGCGATAAACTGTGTTAACTGAAAATGGTTTTCTGGAGTGTTCCTGAACCTAGTAATATTATTTACAGAATGCTGTCAGTTTTCAATGCAGTACCGCCGAAGGCAGTGAAAAAAATCATCAGCACGTATGGGTACACATGGTATGACAAAAAGACTCAGGGGGTCCACAAGACAAAAAAGGTTGGGAACCACTGACCTAAGGGATCAAAGGTCACAGGCATTCACTTTTTGGCCTTTCCACTTAGGTGCAGACATTTCCAGATTATCTGAATGTTTTGATATTATGGACTGTAGATGATAAAATCCCACAAATGCCAACAAGAACATTGTTCTTAAATTATTGGACTGTTTGCTCACACAGTTTTTCACAAAAAGTTAAACCTCACCTCTTCCTTGCTTTTGAATGAGTTTTTTGGGGATGCTTACCTGTCTCAGCTTTCCCAGTCTTTTGTTGCCCCTGTCCCAGCTTCTATGGAACATGTTGCAGCCATCATATTCAAAACGAGGGAATATTTGTAAAAATGCAATGAAGATGATCAGTTTCAACATTAACTATCTAGTGTATTACACTGAATATAGGCGGAAAAGGATTTGCAAATCTGTGCATTCTCTTTTTTTATGTCCCAACTTCATTGGGATTGGGCTCAGTACAAATCACACTACCACACAATAACCACTCTAGCCTTGACCCATCACTACACCTTCACTTCCTGGCAGTTGTACACCTTGCAGGGGCATAAAACTGTCAGGTTTGAGTTCTGGTTTTATTTTCAACAGTTATTGCTTACTGAATTACTTTTAAATCTCCCCCTCATCAAGCTACAGAAAAACCTCTCCGACCACATAAAGAATGGTGTGTTTGGTGTCATTATTTGCATTCCTCCCTCCATAACGCATCTTGGCCATGTTTACTCCAAAGGCTCCCAGTGACGGAAGTGTTTGTGTCCATTAGTGTAGCTATTCACTGCCCTCGCGGCATGACATGGCAGAATGAAGGGGCTGCGTCCACTACCTCCCATTAGAGCAACATTGTAGCAATCAGCCTGCTGTTTATGGTAACGCAGAGAAAGGAGGTCCGGCTCTGAAACCAAAACACTTTTCACAAAGTAATTACAAGCAGGGAAGTTTGTGTACGCACCAGCAGTCTGTTTGAAGTTCTCAAAAGAAGCATGCAGCAAGAAACGCCTTGGCCGATAAAGATCAGCGCTGTAATTGAAAAGGGATTTTGAATCATGAATATACATCGAGCCGCCCGGACTCCCTCCTGCAGAAGTCAGTGACAAGAGAGTTTAAGCGCTCATAAACTTCAAAAGAGTTATGTCCCACATACTCTCAACTATTTCCTGCGAGTTTCATCAGATAAAGTCTTCAGGTTTTTTCTTCATTAAGTCGGGGGCATGCTGTTTGTGCTGTAGCTGTTCGTCAGCATCTTTCAGAGGGTCTTCAGTTGGTCTTCTTTGAACCAGACAGAGAGCACTCGTCATATTTAGCTGCAGAGAGTTACAAAACACTGCCGGCTGACTGGCTCTGTTGCCGCCGTTGCATCACCTTGACTTCCCCACTTTAGACTGCTTAATTGCTGCTCGTGCCTCGACTGTGGATGAGTGGGCACAGCATCCATCATCGCTGGAACGCCTTTTCTCAAGAGCCACTCAACAGAATGTGAGACAGGTAAAAGAAAACATTATGGGTTAAAGGGATAGTTCGTTTTTTTTGAAGTGGGGTTGTATGAGCTCCGTATATGGCCAATAAGTACATCAGATGCAGTAGAAAGTTCTTGACGCAGAGCCAGCTGCAAACAGGTAAGTATTGTACCAAGTACAAAGGGTTTTTTCTCCACCTACAAGAACTCCCATCAAAAAATAATACCACAGTTTAGGAGTACATTACCTACAAATATTTTTGAGTGCATTAACTTTTCGGAAAAATAGAGTTTATCTGGAAATAGGAATACGAGGAATACGAGGAATACATGATGTGAGTCGGTTATGGAGCTCATACAACCCCACTTCAAAAAAACTGAACTATCCATTTAAAGGCCAATGTGCGTTGTGCATGCAATATGGCAAAATCAATAAACTTGTGCTCTTTGGTTCTCAAATTGAGATCAGTTGGATACATGTGTAATAAAACTATTTTGGAGTTCATAGGAATGTTAATTGACAAAATAGTCCCAGTTTTTTCAACTACCTCCTTCCAGAAGCCTTGTCACACTCCCAAATACAATGTATCAGGGTTCCTTGAGCATTATTAGATTTAATACAGTTATCAGGTATATTGATGTTGTTTTTATTTAATTTCACAGGGGTTACATAAGTCAGCATTAACCAATTGTACTGAAGTAATTTTAAGTTAGTTTATCCTCCTTCAAAATTGCTGCAAACAGAGAAGTAATGTACCAAATACAAAGGGTATTTTCTCCTCCTACAAGAACTTCCATCAAAAAATAATAACACAGTTTAAGAGTACACTACCTAGAATTTAGGCAGAGAAAATGCCCTTTGTATTTGGTACAATACTTCCCTGTTTGCGGCTGGTTCTGCGTCACAAACTTTTACAAATTGTGGCTTACTGAGGGAGAGGAGAGGACTTTCTACTGCATCTAAAGTACTACGTGGCCATATGGAGCTCATACAACCCCACTTCAAAAAAACTGAACTATCCCTTTAAACTTGGAGTAAATCCAGGATCTGTTATGACTTTAGATTATGTGACTCTGTTTAATATTGAAGTCTTACATCCCCTGTTCCCTTCAGTGTTACTCTGTCCCGTAATCACCAGGATCTGCTCTCCTGATAAACCTATCGTCCATTTTCTCTGTTTAGTCTTCTTTGCCGTCCTCTCAAAATTTTCTCCACTCCACATGTTCATCTTCGTGTCTGAAGCAGTGTACCATTTGAAGGGCTAAAGCCTTTTGAGGGTGAATTCAGTACAATCCAGCCTCAGCCCTGGAGCACAAGCCCCTGGCATGATGGTGGTGCTTTATTGTAAACAGACAAAGGATACAGGAGGGACTTAACCAGACCATCTCAGTTCAGTTCCACCTGAGCAGCCTAAGCAGGCTGTTAAGGCTGTTTCTTTGTAGTCTGGGTCCTCAGAGGGATGTTCCCCTGCAGTGAGACTCACTTAAAGTCTGACTGTCTGTTAGCAGAGTTAAGAGTATCATGTATTAGTAACAACTGAATAAAGCATCACAAATCCTATTGTAATATGTAAAAAAAAGTGTTTTATTTTACATCTTTCACATCACACTTTATTCTTTAATCAAAACCTCTGAGAGTTAATTTATCTGTTTAGAGAGTGGTCTGGATTTCATGGCCTGAGATGTTTTCTTTCTATTTCCCCTCATGTATCTGAGTAAATGCAGTGTTGACAAGAGGCATTATATAATTAATATGAGATGATTTATCCCCCCTTTTAAGATGAGCTTATCTTTATTGATAAGATAATCATTAAATAAAACATTTCCAGCAGCATGTAGACTAGAAACCCAAAGGGCGATTACAAATGAAAAAAATATATTTATGTGTGGGTGACTCATCAAAGACTTATTTATTAATGCATTTATTCATGTGAATTCATAAAATTATTGCTGGATTTTAAAAAAAAAACTATAAATTTGATCAAACAGACAAATCAGCCTAAATAGTCTGATAAATAAAAGGCTGTACAATTAAGAACATTAAATGAGTTACATAATGTAACTTTCATATTGCAAAGAAAATAATTATCTCCCTCGCTTAATTTTATTTATTCAAGGCTTAATTAAAAATGTCAAATCCAGCTCTTTAAAGTACATTTAACACATCATGTGCTTACCTTTGTCAAATAGTCATTTTACCAAGGCAATCACAATATTACCAACTGGGCCACAAACGCAACACAATATGACGTGTAGCAAAGTGTTGCTCGCTTAGCTTAGCTGATTAGCTTTTATCGTGTTGGTCAAATGAATTTCAAAACAGACTTCAGCACTAGAGTTATTTTTTAACATTCATGACAGAAAAGAAAATTTGGAGGATTCTACCACACTTTTTATGAGGATGACGGAGCAGGAGATGAGATGAAAGGTGATTTGCTGACACAACAAGATGCTGCATCTCAAGGGGCTATCCTCCTGATATATATCCAATTGTAAGGTAGAGCACACAGTTACACCACAGGTGATCGTATCAGAGACCACGGACATTAATTTGATATTTTGACAAACATCAGCTGGGCAATTTAAGTGAAAGATCCATGGTGTATTTCAAAACCAATTGATTCAATATGGATGCATATGTGTTCACATGTCTATATTTTCACTGATGTTTAGTCATTATATATTCCCAAGAGTATTTGACATGTGTGACTGGTGTCTTTCGGGTGCTATATGTCGAGTAATATGATAAGAATACTTGAGTAATTTGAATGAGGATAGATGTTTCATGTACATTGTGAGGTGTACCTTCTCTGGTGCTTGATTATGTTTCTTTAAACAACCTACATTTATCAGAGTGGTCACAGGAGTCTAATTTTTTTTAATTTGTAAATGTTAGTTATAATGTATAGTCTCTTTATGACAGTTCCTATTCCAGATGGCTGTTTATTCTCTTGGGCCTGTAATATTTGCACACACCCCATGTTAAAGTCAGAAGCATGTGTTGTTGAGATCGTCTCCCTGTTAGCACTCCTGTTCCTGCCATCAGGGTGTCTCACAGGTATTGATCGTAGTGAAATGGCCTTTGACTAGAAGGTGGCGCTGAAGCAGCAGTACATACCACTGCTCTGTATTGATTACAGTTCCCTCCCCACAGAACCTTTCCATGCTTGTTTATTTAGGGCCTCCGGTGTGTTGTCAGAGCGAGGCAATAACTGACCGGACACACAGCACGAGCTTGTCAGAGCAAGCAGAGAGCGCTCAGAGACGCTGCAAGTGATTAAACCTGATTCATTCACTGCTGTCATTCATCGATTCTTCGTGAGGCTGCGAGAGATGGACATTGTGTTGTAACTTTGTAAACAAGAGCAAAGTTTAAAAAAAAAAAATACAATAAAATTAAGCTGGAAGTTTATGTCAAAAATGTTGAAAAGTGGCTTATGTTGCATTGGTAAAAAAAAAATCCTTTAATGTGTGGATGTGTACCCACATCCAGATTCAGATCGCTACCAAAATCTAATCACCTCCCTCTTATGCCAACAGGACCAACAGGACCAACATTCCCCAAGAAATTAATTTAAAAAAGTTATTGAGTAATTTGGGAAAATGTGGAAAACTGCCCTATCTCACAATGTCAAGACATCATTTACACAGTTCCTGGATATGCATTGAGATTATGATCACTATTATCACTTCTTCCTTGTGCCATGCTGACCATGGACATCCCTTCATAACCAGTGTCTCTTCTGATTGTTACTGATATTACCATACGAGGTGTGTCAGAAAAGTTCCAGGACTGGTGTCACAAAAGATTTATTTCAGACCCAAACTTCAAACTGAGAGTTTTACCCTTCAAAGTAATCCCAGCATGTCTACAAAGAGATACTGTGGCGTTCAGTGCGCAAGAAGAGGCGAGAGTTGTGGCAGGACAAGTCGTGGCTGCTTCACCATGACAACGCGCCTGCTCACAATGCCCTGAGCATCTGACAGTTCCTGGCCAAGAAGAACATCACCGTGCTGGAGTAACCTCCCCTACTCACCAGACCTGGCTCTGTGTGATTTTTTTCCTCTTCCCAAAGCTCAAGGGGGTCATCAAGGGCAGACGTGGACGACATCAAAAAGGCTGTGACGATGGAGCTGCGGAGGATCTCGGAAGAATCCTTCTAGGAGTGCATAAAAGTGTGGCAGAGAAGGATGGGAAAGTGCATTAGACTTCAGGGGGATTATTTTGAAGGGGAAAACTTGTAGTTTGGATTCTAAATACATTTTTTGTGACACCAATCTGGGAACTTTTCTGACACACTTGGTACTTCTGGATATCTCAGGTCAAATCATCTGGTTTCTTAAGCATGACATGAGTTCACTGTTCTGGCCTCCAGAGTCACCAGATATTGACCACAGAGCACCTTCAGGATAAGGCAGAATGGGAAATTTGCACCATGGATGTGCAGCTGACAAATCTTCGCCAAATGTGTGAAGGACCAAAACCTCTGGGGGTGTTTCCACCACCTTATTAAATCTTTGCAATGAAACCCACACCTAGCACTCGGGATCATGTTGATACCATTATTAGTTAGACAGTTATTGAGCAAAAACAGTTGTTCACTAATGGCAGTTACCTGGATCACCACCAAAATCTAACAGTTTTTTAAATTGGGCCATCACCAACATCTCCTGAAAATGTCAACAAAATCCGTCTAGCAGTTTTTGTGTTATCTAACTAGTCTAACAAACAAAGCTGGCAAAAACATAACCTCCTTGGTGGAGGTGGAGGAGTTTGATTTTCAATTTCTTGTCAGTGTTGGACAGAAATACCAGCATGCATCCTGACATGGATTTAACCACATAAAACCATAACCTGACAGGGATTGTGTGTGATTCATTCTGAACACTTGCTGTGCCCCTTTCACTCCAAGAAATCCTCATCCTAAGACATGTCATATACCAGCAGGTGCTTTCCCAAGTTGTCACATTGGCTGTCAACTATTGTGACATTCAATTACTCCTTCTGTGCCTGCCCTCACAAAAGTGCCTTTCTGGGGCAAAGTAGGTCACTCCATCTCTGCTCTGATTGGTCAATTCAGCCTGGTCAAGAGAGCAAGTTTAGCTGGTTGAAATGAGATGCTGAGCACACCTGACAGGGATCACCTGCGTGGCGCAACAGGGCTTCCAGTTTAGTGGTTACATGAAAAAATGTCTGAGTACATGTGTTCTGGTTACTCTGTGTGATGTTCTGAGTATTAACCCTCCCTCAAGGTTCACAGAGCAGCAGAGTTAGCTGCTGATGTGGAAGGAACAAAGCAATAACAAATACTCTTTCTTTTCCACGCAGCTCTATTTATTTTACATGACAAGATTCAATTTCATCTGCAGGGTGTGAGTAAGAAATATCAGCATTATTGTGAAACAAGCATCAGTGTGTCCTAGACTTTTCTTGACCAGAGTCTGTGAAGTCCTCTGCAGTTAGCTTCTTCACTGTTAAAGGCTTACCATGCTGGCCCGTAAGCAAGGGGGATCGAAGGGTTCGTTTGAACCCCCCCCCCCTCCAGAGCCCCCCCCCCCCCCCCCAATCCCAATTCCAAATCATTCTAACCTGATCAAAAAAGGAAAGGTAATTAAGCAGATCGCAGCCCTAGCACCGAGTCTGGGGACCTTGGGGCATGAGTTGACAGACAGCTGTAACGTTGCAAAAACAAACGTCCATTTCTCCTGTGCTCCTGTTCACACTCCAGTCCAGTGGGTGGCGGTAATGCCCCTATAACCGCAGAAGACAAAGAAGAGGAAAACGAGAAAATGGTTAAAGAGGAAGATAAAGAAAGAAAACCAAAGAAAGCTGCGGCTATTATGTCCCAAAATATCGGCAAGAATTTCCGAAAAAGGGCAAAAATGGGTAAGGTGCTAAGTCCAGGCACCGACTGACGTGTATGGATTAGCGGTCGTTAGCTCCGTTAGCTCTGTTAGCATTATTTTTTTTTTTACTTTATTATCAGTAGACGGGTTTCTGTCCAACGTCATCACTAAGATGCGCGCACAACCAGGGGGCAGATGAATAAATTAATAATGTACAATTATTGATAACTAATATAGATAATATAGAAATGGTAAAATATATATTTGTACATAAAAAAGTAAATGTAAATAAATTTAGAGAAAGAAATGGAAATTAAACACGGGTAATTTAACATGACAGACAACTTCACTTAATGTAATTATATAAATAAATAAAATTGAATAGCTGATTATTTTTTGTTGGATTTGATATGTGACACACTCAAATTAAATTTTTAATTCAATTAAAAATAATGGGAACGAGGGGGTTGCCTTGGATATTCTGACTTTATGCATATGTAATTTATCAAGTAATATGAAAAGATTAATTATGTTAAATTTATTACTTTGAGAGAAGGAGCCAAAAATTATTTTTTTCTCATAAAAGTGATACTTGACTGTAGTTTTAACGAAAAGAAAGTGTCCCAAATCTTTCAAAAGGTGATGCAAAATGGACATTTATAAAAAAAAAAAAGGATGATGCTTTCTTGATCTTTTTTACAGAAGGTACAGCTGTCATCGATATCAGAAAATCTGGATATGTATACATCAGTAGGATAGATGTTATGTAATAGCTGAAGATGTCTATTATATATACACACACACACATTAAGATATAACATTTTAAAACAACTTCATTATAATTCTCTGTGTGTTTACCATATGTATGTGTGTGAAATTAATTTTAATTTTGAAATTAAAATTAATTAATTAAATTTCAAATTAATTTTGAAATGATCAAAACAGAGCAACAGAGATGGACAGACAACAAAAGAGAGCAACAGAGACACAAGGAGAGCTACAACTAAGAGAAAGATAACTGTCCGATAGTAGAGAAATAGTACACGTAAATTTAATTCAATTCATTGATTCACAGTAAAAGGAATGTTTGGATGATAATAGAGATGGTGCATTTCCATTAAATTCATTCATGTTTATTCATTCAATGAATTAATGCATGTTGACAGAGACATGCAGCAGAAGAGAGAAGCAGAGACAGACGACAGACAGCAGAGGTGAGCAACAGAGAGACAGACAAGGAGAAAGCCACAGAAACACTGGCACTGAGAGGGTTGAAAATGGGGAATTATACATTTGAAAAGTGGCCATTATCAGAATTTTTTTTATTACATGGTGAAAATTGCTGTAATAGGCTGTGTTTGGAATTTGAACATTAATCTAAAAATAATCACCTGTACCAAATGTGATGAGTCCCAGCTCATCCACTGCCACATTAGAAGAGAAAGTATGCCTATAGTGGCCAAAAATGGTCAAAATTTGAATGATATAGAGACAGTACACTTAAATTTAATTCAATTAATCAATTTATGTTAAAAGAAAGTTTGGATGGTAGTACACTTAAATTTAATTAATTCATATTCATTCATGTCAGCAGAGGAGAGAAACAGAGACGTATAGAGGAAAACAGAGAGACAACTGGGGAGAGAAAAGTCATGTAAAGGTGAAGGTATAATCAATAAAAACTATAAATTAAAACATATGAAATGTGCTTGTGTATTTAGGGGGGCGGGTGGTAAAGACCACTTTTTAGAAAAAAAAAGATCCCCCCCTCCACAAGGCTGGCTACGGGCCTGCCATGTGACTTTTGGAGCAAATATTAAGACCAAGAAAAATGCCACACTCCCTGGTTTCCACAGTTAATTGCCTCTTCCTGCTGTTTAAGTATATAGCACTAAAATCAATCAATCAATCAATCTTTGTCAGTTCATAACAAGTGTTATCTCAAGGCACTTTGTAAGAGAGAGGCTGAAGCCATACTCTTTATTTTACAGATACATATAAACACATATATATATATATATATATATATATATATATATATATATATATATATGTATTTGTATGTACACATACATACATCCAGAGATGTATGCATCCAGACAGAGACAAAGAGACTGAAAATAATAATTTTTGATAGCGACAACCCCTGGACACCCAGATCATAAATCTGTCCACATCACACTTGTCTCTGCTGAATTTAGATTCAATCAATCAATCAATCTTTATCTGCATATTGTCATATCTGTCTTTGTTGAATATAAAATTAGTAAAAGGTAAGCCCTTTGATATTTGGCATCTTATTTTCAAGAGGAACCTCATGTCTATATGGTTGTAAAGATAGTTAGTATGGATGTGTAATCAATCCAACCATGGAAAGAGAAATCAATCTAAGATTAAAGTAAATATCTATAATGAATATAATCTGGAGAGGAATGATGTTGATTAATAGAGCAGCATCTAGTTGAACTGCCACTAAATTGGGTTTAACTGGTCTAAAAGTGTGAGTTTATGTTGAATGATGTCATTTAATGTCACTCATGATGTCATGTAAAACACACATGTAGATGGAGGTTGTAGTGCTATGACATAATTGTGATGGCCATGATATCATGGCATCATGAAGTGTCAGCCTGAGCCTGTGCCTGTGGGTGCAGCTCCTTGATTGGAGTGATGTCAGACACCTGGGTTGAGGTTATTTAAGCTCTGCAGACACACAGTGTCACTCTCTCTGACCGGGCCTCCACACAGGTATCACACTTGGGTTTAGTTATGTTGGATTAGGTTTAGTTCAGTTTGCATTTTTACACCATTTACACACATTATCTTCACTCATGCACATCCTACACTCCTGACTTTACTGATTTACATATTTTGTGTTTTAAACATTTGATTTGATCTTATTTGAAGTAATTTTGAGTAATTTGGTCTAATGTGGCTTTTCTGATTGTTTAGTTTGGTTCAATTCAGTTTAACAGTAAACTGCCTAATCTAAATATTTGATTTGGCCTAATTTGGTTTAGTATTGCTTTATTTGGTTTAATCAGAGATTTGTTTGAATTGAAGGTTTAACTTGATTTAACTTGGTTTGATTTGAAGAATAAAACATTTGAAAACTTTGCCATGGTGTTGTCTCCCTCTTTTGTTGTGACCGCCTGAGCCAGGTCATGACAATAATAAACCCCAGGAAGTGAAAACAGAGCCTTTACAGGAGGTTTTTCTCTTAGGAACTTAAAGTGTCATGTTCTTCTGCTCTCCAAGCCCCCTCTAACAACATTAAAGCAAGGAAAATTGACTTGCAGGACATGAGACCTTTAAAAAGCTCAAGAAACTGTTTGACCACCATAGCATCTCCATCGTGTAACCCCAAAAGTGCAGTAATGACAAATAAACATTTTATTGTCCATAAGAAACACTTAATCACTGATAATTTTGTGTTTCAGACCTCCTCAGTGTAGATATTTCATGACTTTTAGCACAGGCAATGAAAAGCTATTAGTGTAAGCATGTTTTCCTAATTATGCATAGCAGATGGTGCTAACAGTCGGTACTCTTTATGTGTTCATAATCATGTTTCACCGTGCCTCTCCTTTGTGATGTTAAAACATCATGGTGTTGTACTCTCATTTTGGAAAGACAGCTACATGCCATGAAGCGTGTGCAGCTAATAGAATCTGTGATAATGTTGCTTTGGGTGATAAAACTAAGTGCCTTCCCAGCGTCTGACCTTTAAAACTCTCCCTGTGCCTCACAGCTGTCAGGCGTGTTGACATGAGTGTGTGAATTAACGTGTACTCGTGAGAGATAGAGCTGTTACTTTAATGCACATTGACTTACGTTATTTGAAATCATTTAATACAGACTGAGAGCCAAACCTGGTATTTAAAAATGTGTTGTAAAACTAAAGGGCTAATGTGTTTTATTTTTAAATGAGCATAAGGGCTAAATGTTACAACACAGAAGAGTTAAGATCCATAACCGTGTTTTTGTTTACATGCACACATGGGCATGGACCACATCCTAGTGTTTCTGCCTGTTAATTATGTGTGAATGATTCCAAGCTAGTGATTCATTAATTTAACATAAACATGCGCACCGTTCCAACTATGGTATGAAGCAACATTATTACCCCTCCTGGGGCTTTGTTAGTACAAATATAAGTGTTAGACCAATTAAGCCAACATCGCTGATAATCTGGAGAGGACAGAATCCACAAGTTATGACCCTTAATAAGGCATGACCAGCAATCGTAACACAACAAACAAGGGGATATCTTCTAGGTTGTGTTTATTATGTAGGAAAATAACAACATTTATGTGTGCTGTGTAACCTTAGAGAGTTTTATTTAACTCTTTCATGTATAAATAAAAAAAAGGTCCCTGGATCACGTGAAGATTCTTCCTTCCATCCAACCATTATCTATTCCTCCTATCACTTTCGGGGTTGCAGGGGGCTGGAGCCTCTTCCAGTACAAATTGGGTGAGAGGCGGGTACACACTGAACCGGTCCCCAGCCAATCACAGGGCCACATGGAGAGACAGACAAGCATTCATGCACACACCCACACCTTAAGGCAATTTGGTGTCAGGCAATCAACCTAATGAGCATGTTTTTGGTCAGTGAGAGGAAGCCGAATTTCCCGGAGAGAACCTATGCATGCACAGGGGAGCATGCAAACTCCAAGATCCTTCCAGTCTTCAAACCCAAGATTCTCTTTATGACTAAAATAGTGCAAAACAGTGTGATTTATTTCTTGTTTGTTTCAGGTTATCATATTATTATATTTTCTTTAAACATATTTGTGGTGGCAGCAGCTTAGTCCGGATAGAGCTGGGTTGGGGACTGGAGTGTGGCTTGTTCAAGTCCCGGGGTGGGTGTATTATTTCATATTTGATAACTAAGCAAAAAGCAATACAGGAATAACTGAAGACTGGAATGCTGGTTTGATTCTTCTTGTCTAACAGGGTCTTTCTGTGTGGAGTTTGCATGGTTTCCCTGTGCCTCTGTGGGTTTTCTCCGATCACTCTGTTTTCCATCTATTAGATAAGTTTAGAAATTTAATAACAGACCTGTCTGTTCTCGTTATGATCATAAATAAAGAACATTTCATGATTCTGTGCCTCGCAAGTAGCTGCTCATCTCTGTCCTGAACTTCATTGAATTCAGTACCATCTTGGCTGCCCCTCTTTGGTAAAAAAAGCAAAAGAAAGTGAAATTAGTCAAATTTTAAGTTGATTGTCATTTCAGCAAATTATTTCAGGTTTATCTGTGTCTTAGAGGGAAACGCCAATTTTTTTTTTGTTCGTTTTTTGAATGTATTTTTTTTCGAAAGTTACATAAAGTGCTAATCTCAGTCCAAAAACAGATGATGTAAAATAACAGTGAGAAAAAAAAAAAAAAAGGACTCACAACAAGCACACAGGACCATTAAGAGAGCTAAGCTAATTAGTGGTTGGCAAGCTCAGCCCGCATCTTCCTTGTTACTGCACACACAAAGAAGTCAAAGGATGGTGTCTAACTGCTTATCATGGACTTGGGAGTGAGGCAAGACATGAAAACAAAAACAAATGTTGGCATATCCCTTTAACATCAATTTCTTGTTATTAAACTTTCCACTAACATTTTAAAATAAACTTCTCCACTGTTACATCAGATCTCCATGGTAACAACTATTCTGTTCTCCCTATTGGTCAACAGCGAGAAACATTGCAACACTACAGGGGATTCTGGGTAATAGTCTTTGGAAAACTGCAGTCTGAGGCTCCCTTGTGGTGGAGTGCATTAAGGGCACAGGAGGGACACCCTACAGTCTTGGTCCCCTTAGCAGGAACACACTTTTGGAGTGCACAGGGGCATCATAGCATGTACTGGGACGGGGCATCAATAGATTTGGAGTATGGCCATTTTAGATTGATGATGTTATTGAGCAGTGGTTTTGAGAACTTAAGATAGTGACTATAATAACAACACCATGGTTACCATGTTAAACCAGGTCACAGTTACATGTGTGAACACTGCACATAAGCATGCCGGGGGTCAGTTTTGACAGGAAGTTTCATGTTTGTTGAGTGTTAAACTCAGAGTGACAGCTGTCAGCATGTGTTCACATATTTATCTCATCATAGTGTGATACCCTTAGTTTGCTAATGGCCAAGGACTATCACCGCCTGTCAAGCTGAACTTAAATCAACATCTGAGTAGAATTTGACTTATGAGGCCTGAGCTGGATGTGGCAGTGCGACACGTTTGGTACCATCACAAACACCCAGCTGATAGCCGTCTCAAAGCTCATTAGCTGCATCTCAGTGTGAGCTCAGTTATGCCACAAACTGTTTTCAATAATTCCAAAAGTAAAGTCACAGATGTGGTCGTGTAAACTGAAACTCTTGTCAGTCAGAAGGATCAAAACTGTCTGATAAGTTAACGTATAAAAAAAATGAAACCCCCGTCTCGAGGTTGTCATTCATCCTTCCCTTCTCTGAGTTTCATTTCCAAACAGGATGTCCATGGATGTAAAATAAGGCTCAGATGGGCCTGCTGAATCACCGCTGCTCATTCTAATGTTGGCTGAATTTCAGATCACAAATAGAAAGCCTGTTTTTAGACCCCTAAATGGACTATTTTACATCAGACAGAGGGTGAAGACAATGTCTTCATAGAGATGAGTGTGTGGTGTCAAGTATTTTCATTTCCGAGGCTCTTGAATGTCAGCTTCTATTTTCACGGAAGGCAGGACAAATGTCAAGCACCCATAACCCCCCCAAAATTAAATGAAAGTACAAAAGAAACTCTATAAAACTGGGGAAACAGTGACTTGTTCACAGATGTTTACCACCTCTCACATACAGACAGCTGTGATGACTCCCTCCAACGGGAGAGAATACAGATCAGGGGTTCCCAGCCTGGGGTTTGGACCCTTGAGATCTAACAAAACTACCACAGAGTAGGCTGAATAATCTGGCAGTGTGTTGAGGAGAAGCCAGGGTTCTTGCAGAGCTGCTAGTGAGATGCAGGTGAGTGATTCAGCCAGGTGGCTTGATTACCAAGGCCCAGCCCTCCAATGTCAAAGACGGGAGAACACAGAGGAAACAGGAACATAGAGGGATCCCAGCCAGGGCTGTGGCAATTTTTGCTGTTAATGGTCATGGTAAACGTATTATTTCTTTCACAATTTCATGCTGCTATGAGCTGTCTTTACCATACAATGCAGCTACTTAACCACTGCTATTAATCTTGATCTACCTGCCAAAGCAGCTTCTGATTTTAGTTACCTTTCCATGCTGCTGTGAGCTCAATGCTTCCAGGTATTACCAAAAAGCTGGATGGATCTGCTGACCATCTCAATCAGGCATGCTGTTCCATGGGCCATTGTTCATCTGGACTGGATGGACTGGTGTGGAGGGGAAGTAAGGTGTCCTGGACATATTTTGAGCATCAGACATCCTCTTTGACTCTGATGAAGATTTAAAAAGGTTGAATCTGTACTCTAAGTTTCTGCTTATTCACGTACTATCATCACTCTCAGGATGTGGCTGTCCAGAGTTTGCTTTTATAATTCTAAGATGTTGCTCTGCAAGCAGTAAGTAGATATAATTAGTTTAGCTTGCAAATGTTAATTATTGTTTACAATCACGCAAATAACAAACACAATATGGTGAATAAAATGTTTTGTCTTGATTGTATTTCAATAAAGAAGAACTTAGCCCTTTAACCCAAGATTCTCAATTCTTTCAGCCCACAACCACCAAAACAGCTACAACCTGGACTCAGGACCTCAACTGTATGCAGCTCATTGATGTCATGTGCAAACTTAATTAATTTTAAAGATCTTTATGACATACAACCCTCATATTGGCATAAATCTAACTTAATGGCTTTGCTTTCATTACCTTCACCAAGGAGGTTATGTTTTTGTCAAAGTTTACAATCTGCTTCACTGTTAGAAAGATAACTCAGAAAATTATGAACAGATTTTGAAGAAACTGTCAGGGCGTGTAGGCCATGGAACAAGGTAGAAGTGATATGATTTTGGTGGCGATCCTATGAGGATCCAGGAAACTTTGAAGGATCTGTTAAAATCAAGAAAAAGGATAGTTTTCTACATTTCTGCTGATAATTTGGCGTGTAATGTTAGAAAAGCCTTGGCGGAGGGATGTGCTTTACGAGCATTTCTAATTTTACGTCAAACCCATTTTATGTGTGAATTCTACAAATAATATTTAAGATATACCGTTTGGCATTGTTTTAAAATTGTTACTATATTTTTGGAAAGCAGCTCAGGACCTTCTCTTGGTGTCTTGCAACCCCCCTGAGATCCCAAACACCATGTTTGAATCACTGCTTTAGGCAACAATAAGCCCAAGTATGTCAGGTGCAACAAGGGCTCCCTCTGTTAAATTTAGAGGCAGATATTTATTCAAACCTTGGTTTATTCTGGATTCCTGGGTTAGAGCTGGGGGTTAGGCTGTGGGACTCTATGACTAAAGGACTGGCATTGTCTTTCTGCTGGCAGATAGGATTTCCCAAACTTATCACTTATTATTGGGAGGCCCCAAGCAATAGGACCCCTGTCTTGGAGAGTGATACAGGTGATGGAGTTCAAGTCCAGTGGAGCCTGAGTGGGATAAGATTCTTGAAGGCTCTTGCAGCTTGAAACATGAGTATTTCGAAAAGAAAGAAAGATGAAGTAGGGTAACATGGGTTGGTAAAGTCAAGTGAGAGGTCTGTTATATGAGAGGTGAGAGAGCAAGGACAGACTGGTGTAGGGGGGTAAGGGAATGAAAGAGTGACAGAATAATACTTTTTAACTTTTGTATGCAGATGGGATGATTTGTCCTTGGTCAATGTCCAGAGATCTGCTGTTAAATTGTGCACCTAGAAAACCTAACATCAGATCTCATCAGCGTTAATTCATGTGGAAACAGAATGGATGCTGCATTAAAAGATGTGCCAAACTCATTGGTGAGGACTAAATCAGAGTTTGATTGATGATGAGAGCAAAGGACCCAATATGGACGGGGACAGTTTGCAGGCATCTGGTGGACAGGTGGAGAGTGATTGGGTTGGGAGATGAGGAAATGTGACAGTAGGGAGGGAGAGATGACAGGCACAGGGTGACAAAAGCATTATTTTATGCCAGATCTTTGGTTTCCAGTTGTACAGTTGGGGATGAGAGGGGTTTTTACTCAGTACATTTCACATTTTTTGCTCCAAGACTGCTTTTGGCTCTGCAATTCTATCACTGGGAATCATTTTACTTTAAAGCTTTGCATCTAGCTGATTTTTTCAATTAAATATGTCAGCATAATGGATTTCTGGCAATATGATTAAAGTAAGAAATCAGCATAATAATTGCTAATGTGCCTGCACATGAAAAATGCATGCATTCGTTAAACGTGCCCATAGATAGTGGTGCAGGGATGATGTATTTTTGTTGGCCAATGTGGAAGTTAGCATCATGCTGGTTCCCTTGACTGCATGACCACCAAAGCCTATGCTATATTTCACTGTGTTTTGGATCATTGCTGATAATAAGCTCTGTAGAGAATAAAAAACACAAAGGTTATGTGTTCTGCTCTTTGTGATAATCTTAACAAATGAAACCACATAAAAGATTATTTAAGCTTAAACATAATCAACAAGACCGAAAAGCCATTACCAAGCTCCTATGAAACTAAAGCAATTTAAAAGCAACTAAAATAGAAGCTAATTTTTTTTAACATTGACAACACAGTTTTGACCTTGTTTTATGAGGCTTTTATTGAGAGTATTCTTGCTTATTGCTGCATATGCTGGTATGGTAATTCTAAAGTTACCCATAGAAACAAATGGGGGAAGTTTGGGAGAACTAGTGGGAAGATCATTTGAGGAAACAAACTGATCTCTACCACCTTTATCTGTCCAGACTTACCCAAAAGGCAGACAAGGTCTGCATGTATAAAACCCACCCATTCTCAGTGGAGTTTATGCTTCTCCCCTCAGGGTGATGGTACAGACATCCCAATGTTAGAACAAATTGGGCAAAAAAACTCATTTCTTCCTATGGCAATCACACAACTAAACAAGGCATGGGCAGGGGTGTGATATGAATTATTACCCAATGAAAAGTGCTTCTTTAGCAAAGGAAAAGTTTTTATGGTTAGACTGTTTATTTCAGATTATTTATTTACTTACTTATTCCGTGTGTTAGGAAATTTTATGTCTGATAGGTCTGTGTAATCAATGTGTGTCATTGTATCTAGATGTATGTGCTGCAAACAAAATTGTCCCCCGGGGACATTAAAGGTTTTCTAAATCTAAGTCAATATTTCCATTGTGTAATGTCTTGCTGTAACCTTTTGTTTGAGGATTTTATCTTAATCAAACTACCTGATCAAGTTGGTCCTTAATAACCTAAAACTAAACAAAATTGACCTAAATGAGAAACTACATTGTAACTGACCCAGGGATGTGAAAGGAAATACACTTGAAACAATAGAAACAATAGAAAATGTTGTCAACTCAAAAACTCTTGTAACAATGTATGAACCTTCCAAAGAGGAAGCATCATGTCTGAGCCACGTTATTCATTTTACCCTTTTTCAGGGTGCACAATTTCCACTCTTTTACTATGAAGACATGCTGTTGTAACACATGCAGGGTGTGTCTTGGCATTGTCTTGCTGAAATAAGCAGGGAAGTCCCTGAAAAAGATGATGCTTGGATGGCAGAATACGTTGCTCCAAAGCCTGTATGCATCCTTCGGCATTAAGGGTCTCTTCACAGATGTGCAAGTTACCTATGCCATGGGCACTAACACTCGATACCATCACAGATGCTGGCTTTTGGCTTTAAGAAAAATTATTCCAACTTTGTCCGACAGAGACTTTACATTACATCATTATATCTGCAAAGGGCCAAAGTTGGTCAAAAAGAGTTAGCGTGACACAGCTGTAAAATATGTAACACAGTCATCACAGTAAAGAGTTTAGCCTCCAAATCCATTATAATCTGCTCGGTGCTGGAGATGCACCACTCAAAACTCATAATTAGTTTTCAGCCAACCTTCTGTTCCAGATAGTAATATTTTTGTCAATGTATTTGCATTCACAAGCGAGGTTACCACTTCTGTTTTGGGGAAAAAAAGATTGGAAAGTGAAGAATTAAAGGAGCAATTGTAATCCTTCTGTTAAATGACAGACACTCTGCCTTCCTATGCTGTATCTCATAAATGCAGACAGTTAAGCACCAAAAAATTAAATGCATCTCTTGCAAAATTGTGCATTAATGACTCTCAATTTGATGAGGTTGCGGGAAGTAATTTCTACCTTCTGAGCTCTTATACAGACTCTCCAGCCTACACAGAAATAAGCTGACAAGCAGATGATATTTAAAATCAACAACCCACTCTAACTCGAAATTACTGTTTATAAATGTTTATGCTGTTCATGTTTTGTTTTAGTCTCAACCTTGGTCTGACACTAGGAGCTTCAGCTGGAATTGTTTACAAGGAAAGTGAGTGAATTTCTATTGCTTTCAGGTTTAACTCAGGTGATCTTTAACTTCATAATTTATACATCTACTCATGATTTATATACTTTAATCCATCCATCCATTATCTAGACTGCTAATCTCCTGGTTGGATGCACCCTGGACTGACCGACACAAGTAGACAGTCATTCACACACACATTCACATCCAAGGGTGATGTGGAGTCCTCAATAAACCTAACATGCATGTTTTTAGTCTGTGGGAGGAAACTGAAGTATGCGGAGAAAACTCAAACTGCACACAGAGAGGCCTCAACTGTGCAACCATGTTTTAAAAAACTACTATTTAATACAGATTCTGGAGAAATCTTTTGTTAAAATGTTTGATTATTGCCGGTTTATGTGAAAATTTAATTAGGGATGCACAGTAGTGGATTTTTGCAAACATCCATTATGCTAATATTTCCAAATTCATTATCACTTCATTAGCCATATCAATACTGTTCATTTTTGCACAGCAGATGGATCCACCAGTTTCAATGTCTGTGATCAGACGGATCGATCTTACCAAGCTCTAATCTACAATGATTTTTAGCAGCCCAAAGCAGGACAGCCCAATCAGAGTCCTTTAGAGCAGGAAGAAGCTGCCCCTACAGATGTCTGATGCTAACAGCTACAGTCGCAGTTTTATCAGATCTGGACCACATTTCTTTATTAAATGAAAAACAAGTATCAGCACTGCGAACTTATCAATAGCAAGGATATTTTCACAAATATTTTGCCTAGAGTTTGTTTTACGAAGTGATTCAAGAACTGTAGTGCAGTAGCACTCGCCTACTACAGTATCTGATTGGCCCGTAATGATTGTGATTGACGGAAAAGTCATCCAATCACCTGCCCTATATGCTTTTGAAAGGTTGTGCCCATTCCCAAACAATTTCTTTAGGCTCTTTCCCAGATGGACTAGTGAAATACATTGTTTTAGAAACACAAGAAACATTTTATTCTTTAAAAAATGACTCTTAATATTACAGCCAGTGTATAGGATATCCATGGCAAATTTGTTTTGCTGAAATATAAGCTTAAAATATTGTTTAAAATGTTCATATCTGCCAATACCGATGCTGCTTATACAGATTTTATTTTCTGATTAAAAATTGTACATCCCTAGAATTAGACAACAGAATAAAACTGTCACAGCCCTCTCTGAATTCTTTGCATTAAAATGTTCTGCAGATTTGAAATAGGAGGAGAATATTAAAAAACAAAATATTATATACAGAATATTTCTATCTACAGGCAGTATTTGTAATGGCAAACTCAAGACCTTCCTACTTAGTCTGGCTTTTTGCTGATTTTATTTTATACTCTGAATATGTTTTATCTTTTCTTTCTCAATTTTAGTTTCAGAGTTACTGGTTTGTGTTTTTATTTATTTTATTTTTTAATTTATTTGGATCCCTATTAGCTACTGCCAAAGCAGCAGCTCCTCTTCCTGGGGTCCACACACATGTTTAAGTACCTTTTTAAATGTATTTTCTTATCATCCTTTCTTAGCATTTTTTTTAATCACAGTTAAGTTTTAGTATTTTATTATTTTTGTAGTTTTTCTTATTTTAAATTTGGTCTTTAAGTGTTTTAATTTTATCTGTTCATTTATCATTACTGTCTTATTTATCATCATTGATTTTATCATTATAGTCTTAGCTCCTGTGTTTCCTCATTTTTTTAACTGAAGATAACTTTTCCTCAGCCGTCCTTACCTTACCTTAGCGTCCTTTCTGAGTGCTGACTGTGGACTGGGAGCGCAGATTAGGTTTTGTATCATAATTATTATTCTTTTTTTTTTTCTCTCTTTTTTCACTTATCTGGTTGTGTATGTTGTATTTTATGTAAAGCACTTGGTGCCACATTACCTTGTTTGAGAGGTACTATACAAATAAAGTTCAACTGATTGATTGCCCTGATCTGAGCCTGTCACCTTCAGTCCCTCAAAGCTCCATCTTCCGCTCTCTTTTCTTCACATATGCAGTTGTTTGGTTTCTATTTTAAAAGTCTACCTGCCTGAGAAAGCAAACATACTGTATACAGTTTCTATGGATGCCTTGCTGAATGTTTAATCCTGGACAGACCTAAATGTCCTAATTTGAAGAATTAAGAAAAAAAATCTTATTGGTGAAAGCCTTTCTTGTTTTAAAGAATGTCATCATGTTAATGTCACAGGCTCTTTTGTGTACAATCCAGATCTATACGGTCTTTTCCGCCAAGGAGGTTATGTTTTTGCCAGGGTCTGTTTGTTTGTTTGTTTGTTTGTTTTTTAGCAATATTACACAAAACCTACTGGATGGATTTACATGTAAATTTTACCAGAGGTGTGGTTTGGTCCAAGGACAAAGCCATTACATTTTGGTGGTGATCCGCATATTTGTCTGGATGCAAAAAAATTCCCCAAATTTTCTGAAAATCCCATAAGTTAACATTGGGTTGTATATTAAAAAAATCATATCTCTGACATCACTTGATGGATTCGCTTCAAATTTTACAGGATAATATATATAATATAAGTCTATCATCAGTATATATTTCATCTGGATCCTATCTACATTGACATCACAAAAAAACATTGAAGTTTATAAAGGCAAATCCCATTCATTTCTCCTCGGCTGCTGTGAGGGTTCTGCCCCCTTTATGTCATTAAGGGAACTGTGGTTTATTTGAAAACTGACGTCAACATTTTCAAGCCTATGTCATTACATTTCTCAGCTCCCCTTGCAATGCCAGAACTGAGCTGCTGGGCAGAGGTCTGCGTTCTCCAAGTGCTTTTCTAGTTATCTCGAATATTTCTTTCTTGTTCAGCAAAACAAATGGTTGAGTTGGAGTTAATACAATTTCTCCAGGGGCTGAGGACCTCTAAAGGTCCGAGAACCTGCCCTTGGATGTCAGTGTTTGGTCCATGGGTGATGATTTTGTATAAAAGATTTAGACACAAGTGCACAGATGAAGAGAACTAAAAATATAACCCTTTTCAGCAGGTAATATTTCCTAAAACCTTTTTTTACACTGTAATCTAATGCATGTCATCCTGAAATATACAGAATGTTACACAGAGATATGTAGGTCATCACCTTGCCGCTTACTGCTATCTTTCAAAATGCCAACCCAGTCACTTACAAAATCATTTTTCCATGTTTCCTGTCCTACTTTTAAAATGGAAGGAGCAGAAAGCTGAGATAACAGCACTGCTGCAGAAAGCTGAGAGCAGAAGTTTGTGCTGCTGCTTTTATTACTATTGATGGTTTCGTCAGAGCAAATTAATGACATCTGCTGGAGCATGTTCCTCATCTACAGTCCAGACCATCTATTTTTTATGAGCTGCTATTTATGACTCTCCAACACTTTGTAGCACCTGTTTTCTTTGTGAGCTAACATCAGAGTATCCTGGGTGCCTTTAGCCTTCTGTTTCTGCTGATTTCAGTGAAATGCAAATGGAAATCAAAGACCCAAGCAGATGAAAGGTGTTCTTTAAGGCTATGGGATATAATATAATTTAAAGCCAAATAAATCATACTTGGTGAGCAATTTTGGAGCTCTGCATCTTTGGTGAGAGCTTTTCTGTCCTCCTTAAACACCTCATGAATACTGCCAGGTACACGACAAGCAGGGCCTTTTACACAGCACATCAGAATTAGTGGAAGTCAATCTACTAGCCATTGTTAGGTATGAAGGTATGGGAAGACATTTGAAAATGCCTTTATAACTCTATACTCTGATGAGAGCCCTCAAATTGAACAAAGAAACTAAAGGAGCTGAATCAAATTTTGTCTTTAAAAAGTATCAAAGACAGTATGTTGAGTAAATACAGGGAAATGTGTTGTCTTGCTATGTTTATTTGTGAGGAAAATGTAAATTAACGTGGTATTTTTTGTTTGTTTGTTGTGTTGGTTGTTTTTTTGAAAATAAGAAATAATTCAATGTAAAAACGCATGTTGGCCTGAAGCTCTTGTTAATTTGTATTATGTGTTTAGTTAATTAATGTCTTTGAGAGAGGGGCAAATACTATAAGATTTTTCCTCTTTTTGCTTCTTTTGATCAAGGTTTGAGATTTTTTTTGTTTGTAGCGTATTTAATGTTTCATTTAAAGCTGCAGTAGGTAGAGAGCCTGAAAACGGTTGATTTTTGAGTCTCATCTGAGTTAGGTTTCGTTCGTCTCCGCCCTGAGCCCCTCCTACCAGACGAGCACGCGCACACAGCATACAGCGCACACAGAGTCGCTATCGAGCCGCTGCTGGAATTCCACTTAGCAAAATTTTGAGTAATGTCCAACTCAGCCAGAGTCCAGTGGAGTACTTTCATGAAATCTAACTACACAACACAACTAACACCACAACACATTACGACAAATATTACAAGGTTATTCATTTAGCAGCTTACCTGTCCAAGAGAAGAGTGGCCAGCTCCGAATCCAACTTCAGACCTAGGCTATCCCGCAGTTCTCTCCATTTCTGGAATGCTCTGCTGATATTAACACGACTTTTGTTCCTTTTTTGGTCAGCCTCTCTTTTATATTCTTTCTTCTCTAATTCTGTCTTCCTTTTTTGAGTTGTTTAGCCATGTAGGCAGTTGTAGCCAATGCTGGAATAGCGATTTTACCTGGTGCACCGTCCACCATAGCCTTTTGCTCTTTCCTTCTGCAGGCGGCACGGGAACAGGCATATGCAGTAGAGTAGCTAATAGGAACGCAGTGGTCTGAGCCGACCTTTGATTGGTTGATGCACATCGTCCTGATACTGATTCTTTAGAGGCTGAACACAGAGCCATGGTGAGGTGCAGAAACCATTTGCTTGTCTCAGACCACTTGACTTACATTATGCTTGAGGATATTATAAAAAATTTTCTCAGTTATACTAAAACAATGTTGCCTACTGCAGATTTAATGACAGAATGAAATAAAGTCCTAAACTAAACTAAATTGTACATCTAATGCCTGTGCTCAGGCTTGACTCTGTTGGTACTCGAGTTCCCTACCAGGGACTACCTTGACAATTGGACTTGGGTAGTATATGCTCAGCTTGTCTGGCTGCTGGTGCTTTGTGATTAAGATGTAATTTGCCATAATTCTGTTTTGCAAATAAAGAGGGCAAATTGTCCCCAACTGAGTGCTTAATGGGTCAGCCTCTGTGTGTGCCAGTGCGACTTTGAGCGCTGACTGAGTGGTTTATGCCAAACACCAACACACTCAGCATCCTTACATGTTGGTATCTTAGGTGTCTATCTGCAGAGGAGAAGAGCTTTGACATACTGTTAGGCCACTTTATATTTGATATTTGAAGAGTCATACGCACTAGGGTGCAGGTAATTCATGTTTGTACTGTAGGGAGCAGTTGGAATTGAAACTAAACAGTGCAGCAGCACACCAAGGCGCCTGGAGCTGTGAGCATGTTGCTCTCAGTGCTCTCAGTGCAGCAGCTGCCTGATTCAGTGTCTGTAGTCAAGCAGATCCATTTTGCCAAGCTTAAATTTATGACAATTGTGGGATGGCCCAATCAGCGTCCTTCAGAACAGGAAGATATAGGAGATACAAGATTGAAGACTGCAGGAAGTGACTTCTCAGACAGAGATTAGCATTGATGCTAACAGCTACAGAGCAGTTTTATCAGATCTGGACCACATTTCTTTATTACATGAAAAACAGTTATCAGCACGACAAACTATAGTTAACTATGGTAAGGATATTTTTACTATTTTTACTATTATCAGCATGACAAACTATAGTAAGGATATTCTTGCTCCTATTCTGACATGTGTTGAGGAGTTTGTTTTAAGAAGTGGTTCACATTCTGTAGCGCACAGCCAAAAAAACGCTTTAATGCTGACTGGGTGATTATTGTCTTGTCCTGTTTACAAATGATTTGTTGTGACTTTTATTAAGTTTAATGTTTATAAAATTCACTTACCTACATGTTAGTGACCAATAGCACTGTTTTATGAAGAATGAAAATCATACAGAATGGAGATAGGAAGTTTGTGCACAACAGCAACAATTTTGTTTCACTTTTTGTTGAAATATATTGAAGAAAAGACAAAAAAATGATATTTTTACTGGTGTGAGGAAAGTGTCACCTGTGAGAAATATGTGCAAATTTAAGAATGGAAATTAATATTAATATTTTGATCATTTTTGCCCCCCTCGAGGGCCTCAAGAATCTTAATATCTCTCTACCCTTCACAGCTTCCCTGCCTTACATACACATTATAATGGTATAAGAAACAGCATGTACATCAAAAACTGAGTAATGATGATCCTTTGGCTCTCACTCCAACCAGAGAAAGGCTGAGCTCCGCAGCATGGCCCTTTCACGGCCACTCTGGTGTACTTATGTCAATTGGATTTGATGTTGTCTCTTTGTGTTGCAATCTGATTGACAGAAAAGACAGTAGGAAGTCAGTATGGTGCTGCCGCCAGAGCCTCGGGATCCATCTGTGAAACTCTGATAGGAAACCCTTATCAAATCATCAGAAAATCTGCCTGTTTTTGAGGAAAATAAAGTTTCTTTCCTGTCCAAGCGTTCTCAAATCAATCACAGCACAATGGAAACGCTACCAAACAATGGACTTTGCTGGCAGCTTAAACAAGGCCTCTGGTGGTTCATTTTGTTTGTCTGGCTGCCAGACCAATAGAATATGTTTGGCTTTGTTGACCTATCTTTGGCAAAACTGCCCTCTATCGAACAACAAATCAAATTCAGTTTTTAACCAAACAGCCCCTGGCTGCAGCACTTGGCAACATTTGGCATTATCAGCACACAGACTCGCTTTGACTTTTGTTTTTTTAATTGGAATTGCAATTTTTTAAAAAAGAATCCCAAATCTGACTAAATTAATTTTCATAATATCTGGTATAAACAGAACTAAATTCATTCTCATAATACACCCAACAAACTACTAAAAACATAATAAGTGTGCTTAAAAACCCTCTCTCAACCCATCCACCAGTTTATCCCTGTTTGGGTTAGGGGTGCTAGAGCTTATCCCAACTGACACTGGGCCAAGAGGGAGACCCAGCTGGTGGCCAGCCAATCATAGAGAGACAGGCTGACAACCATTCACATATTCACTCACATGTAAGTGCAATTTAGAGCCACCATTTGACCTAAAAAGCATGTTTTTGGTCTGTGGGTGAAGGAAACTCCCTGCTGCACAACTCTTTGGCCCCTATCATTATCCCCCCTTTCCATCCAGGGGTGCTGTAAGGAGGGGAAACTTTAGGACATTTCTTAGGGCCCATGACTAACAGGGGGCCCAAAATTAATTAAACATTAGAATTTTTTTTTTTTTTTTTTTGTACATTTAATGATTTTTTTCCAAGTTTTTTTCAATTTTCTATTTATATATTGTCTGATTATCCTTGCTTTTTTTGCACAAAAGAAAGGAAAGTTAAAGCTTCACTCAGGCATCCTTGGTAGTGCTCAAAGATCTTTTTTTTTTATTTATTCATATATATGCCCCCAAGTTTAGAAAGAGTCTAATGTTTTATAGTCTATTTGCCATTCTTGTATTAAAATACCAATGGATTTTTAATATGTTTTATTCATTTTAAGCTATTTTGTCATTTTTGACCAGAGACAATAGCTGTAATACTAATACGCCTACATATCAAGAGTGTTCAGATCACTTTTAGGGGCACATAATCTGCTCGGCAATGTTGGAAGTGCTTCGACAGGGGTTTGGATCATTTCTACTTTATATTTATTTTACCTTTATTTAGTTGTTAAGATCTAATTTTGCACATGCATGAATAAAATCTAACAAAATGAATGTTTGGTTGCCTCCATTTTCATCCATGTTTCACCATCCAAACGTAGGCTGATATCAGAACCCTCAACACCACTTTCAGGTTGCAGTGCAGCCAGAGACCCTGGGGCTACAGCGGGATGACACTTAATCTATATTTGACCAGCTCTAATGAAATATGCTGAAGAGGAGGAGTTATATCCTGTTTAATATGTGTGCATCCTCAGTGGGATCAGTGAAAATACTTTGGAAGCCTTTAAACAAGCTTTATATTTATTTATTTTCCCACCCTGAAGCTTCTGAGAAGATCCTGAGGATGATGCTAATTTAAGAACATTCCTGGAGTGAATACTAAGTGAATAACGTGGCCAAGATTCCACAGTGATAGCTGTTGCCAAATAAGGCTCATAAACCTCCAATAAATCAGTTGTTGACACAAACATTTAATTAACAGGAGGGGGGAGGGGGTTATTTTTCACACTGCCAAATGAACGCAGGGAGCAGAACATCATTCTCCTGCTGATCTCATTAACACCTCCACAGACATGTAGTGCACTCTGAGATAAGAGAGCGCAGCTTACGTGAGGACTCAATATTAAGCAGCAGTAACATGCATGCTCTTTTTTCCTGTTGTTTACTACAGTGACTATATGTGAGAAAAATAGACTTCCTAGTTTCTTAGCAAGGTGTCCCCTCAGTTCATTCAGATAGGACTTAACCTGTCAGATTAATTTGTGATTTGGTGATTTCAGGGGAATTTCATGCAGTAATTATGAATAAATTCAACCATCCTGTGCAATACATTTATATATATTTATTTTATATTCTTAATATTTATCCTTTTTATCTTATATTTGTACATAGAGTCAGTTACACTATAGTAGGATTTTATCTTGTATATATTTTGTACTTAAACTTTAAACTATTTTATACTTTACTCATAAACTATGTATTTGCTCTGAAAAAGGAGAAGCTCTCTAATCTCGCAGAACATTCTGTATAATTATAATTAAAGGCATTCTATTCTATTCTAAATGCTGCTTTTGATGGTTTTACTGGCCTGTGTGCTCTCTACAGCAGAACTTGATGCTAACATATACTGAGAAATCCTTTTAACAGGCTTACTAAATGAGCATAACCGATTAAAGACATGGTCAAATTGTACTTGACAGATCACATGCATTTATACTTAAACACATACACTGAGCAGACTCTTAATTAGGTACATCTTGCAAACACCTCGTTGGACCCACTTTTGCCTTCAGAGCTGCCTTAATTATTTTTGACATGAATTCAACAAGGTGCTGGAAACACTTCTCTGGGATTTTGGTCCATATTGACATGATAGCATCACACAGTTGGTGCAGATTTGTCGACTGATGCAAACCTCATGTTGCACCACATCCCAAAAGGGCTCTATCGGATTGAGATCTGGTGATTCTGAAGGTCACTGGAATACAGACTGAAGCCCTTTTAGCTCCACCCTTTAGGGTCAGTTTGGCACATACCAAACATATCTGACCACCTTCAGAGAGGAGTAAAAAGTGGGATGGCACGGTTCAGTTATTTAGGTACCTTTTCTCCTTTTTTAACAGTGGAAACAAACTGTAATTGCAGATTTATAACAATTTAGCATCATTCAGACATCACAGCTTATCTGTTGCTGACCATGTCCATCCTTTTAAGACCACAGTGATGTGAACTTCAAGCAAAATGACAGACCATGTCACAAAACGCACATAATCTTAAACTGGTTTCTTGAACATGACAATGGGTTCACTGGTCATAAAAATCGTCAATTACCATTTGACAGCAGCTAAAACGAAAACACATACCCAGCCATGTTCAAATAAGTCGTGGAATTAGAGCGATTCGTTCACTGCTGTTACTTTAAAGAATGTCTGTATGAAACAATTCTCCATGGACTACTGCAGTGCTGGAACTCATCCATTGTTGCCATTTGTTTACTATCATAGACTGCTTCACTGTGTCACACATTTACGTAGCTTGCTTGACCCTTTTCCTCCCAGCTCACGTCCCTGCCCTCAAGTACAGCTGGCACTGGCAACCAAACAAACCAGAACCAATACTGAACCAGACCAGACCATTCAGTGGAAATGAGTCTTAAGAGGCCACAAGTGTGCCAGAAATGATCCCCCACAATGTTACACCACCACTGGAGCATTGATGGCGTAGTCTGACAGTGTGTTCAGTTGGTAAATCGGAAGGTTGTAGGTTCAAGCCCGGCTCCGGCTGTCGCATGGTGATGTGTCCTTGGGCAAGACACTTAACCCCAAGTTGCTCCCACTGTTGTGTGTAAATGAACACAAAAGAGCATGAATGTGTTAGCTGATAACACATTCATGCCAAATATTGACACAAGCATCTATATCAATATAAATATTTATATCACAGTTGAAATCGAGACTCATCAGACCAGACAGCATTTTTCCAGTCTCCTGTTGTTTAATTTTGATGAGCGTGTGTGAATAGTAGCCTCAGTTTCGTGTTTTAGGTTGACAGGAGTGGCACCTGGTGTGGAATTCTGCTGCTGTAGCCCATCTGCTTCAAGATTCAATGTAATGTGCATCTAGAAATGGTCTTCCTCTACTTGGTTGAAACAAGTTTGAGTGACTGTTTCCTTTCTATCTTGCCAAGCTCCAATCCTCAATGACTGTGATCAGATTTGGACTGCATTTCTTTTTTAAATGAAAACAAATAACACTGAAAGCATCTTTGCTCCACTTCTGACATGTTTTGGCGAGAGTTTGTTCTCTCTGGCTCACATTTTGTAATTTACACCACAACTACATTATCTGATTGGCCTGTTTGCATTTGATTAATGGAATGATCGTCCAATCGCCTGCTAGATATGTTTTGAGGTTCTGCTCATTTCCAAACATGTTCAACAGGCTGTTGCTTCGATGGACTAGTGAAGTATATAATGAACAGTCCACCCGGTGTGCCAGGTTAACAACAACCATGGCATGTTCAAAGTCGCTAAAATCACCTTTCTTCTTTATGCTGATGTCCAGTTTGAACTTCAGCAGGTCATCTTTACGATGCCTTTATGCTTAAATGCACTGAGTTGCTGCCATGAAACTGGCTGGTTAGCTATGTGTGTAAGTGAACAGTGGAGCTGGTGTACCTAATAGAGTGGCCACTGAGTGTATGTTTCTTGACGTTTGTGAAAACAGACCTCATAAACACCTGAGTTGTCATGCCAAATCTGCAGCTTTATTTTTGCCTACTACGAAGTCGATGCTCGGATCCTGCAAAAGGTTTTTGCGATTTAACCTTCAAATTTTTTACAATTCACAGATGCCTTGAAAAAGTCTAAGCCGGCTGACACTGTATCTGTTACAGTCCATTCAAATGTCAAAAAGTAATCAATATGAGCTGAGAGAGAAAGCTTAAGACTAAAAACAAACAGTAGATGAAGTGTGGAAACAAACATGAAATAAAACCATATCTCTCCATGAGATCCCGATGTCATGGTTTCCAAATTGGTCCAGCTGCCAGAGTGAAGATTTATTTAAATCTATTTGCAATTTCAGCTCATCTAAAGGTCCAATGAAGCTGCAAAACCCACAAAATATGGTAAGTCAGCCTCACTATGCCTCTCCTCATTGTTTAAAGTCCCAAACTTTAAATTTGCGAAGCAGAATAATGTGTTTGTTTTCGAGTGCGACGCAGCCAAGCTCAGCAGGCCGCAGACGGAGAGAGAGATGACATTGCTGGTGGAAATCAAAACCAATTACAGCCTCGGGATATTGGTTTTTAGAGGTTTTACAGGTGGCAGCAGCGAGTGGCGGGGAGAAGAGATGGCAGGAGAAAAGAGGAGGGATGGTGGGAGCGAGTGATGGTGCGGATGGCAGAGAAGGGAGTGAGCTCCTAGAAGCCCCTGTGAAAATCAGCGGCCCCCTGGGAGACCAGCTGAGCTCAATTACCAGGAGAATACAGTTGCAAAGGGAAGCCGAAAGGAGACAGCATCGATCTGTCACACACTGACAGTGGGGAAGAGCACAAGTGGAGAGGGAGGGCGGCAGAGTGGTGAGAAAAAGATGAAATTGGAAAAGGAGCGAGCCTGAGCAAATAGTGCAGTAAAGGAAGGTAGGCGTGAGTGAGGAAAACAGATTCTGTTGTTTGAGGCTGGATTGTTCTTGCTTAAGTATGTGCATGTGCTAAATTTATATTCAGACAGACTGCTGTTTGTGTTTAAAGGCAGTTTTTCTGAATAAAACCCTTTTCACACAGGCAGCCCTGATGTTGTCAGGGTAATGTCCACGTAGCCCGCCTGGGATATTCTTGACATAGTTGTTCACACTTTCTTCTCTCAGCAAGGAATATTTCCTGCTGGATGTTGCAGGGGGGCGTCGCCAGTAGGCAGGACACGATATCAAATATCTGCAGTGGAAGTCAGTGTTCAAAATATGATAGCGGACAGCATAGCTTTAAGAGGGTAGCCAATCAATCAATCTTTATTTTTATAGTGCCAATTCATAACAAGTGTTACCTCAAGACACTTTACAATAGAGCAGGCTGAAGCCATACTCTCATTTTAAGGATACACATATATATATATACACATATACATATAAAAAAACACACATACATACATCCAACATGAATCCATATAGCCAATCATGAATCCTCCATCAAGGCAGCAAGAAAAAACCTCTGTTCAGCAGTAGGAAATCTTGAGTGTGGATCCCAGTGCCAGCCAAGGTAAAGGTGTCAAAATCCCCTGCATCTGAAAACTAGTGTTCTGGTGGCAGCATTATTTTGTGTCAGCTCTGGTACCATTTCCAAACTTAGGACCAAGCTCTGTGAGACAAGACGACCAGTTCCTCACCCTTGCTTTACTAGGGAACTGTAGGCTTTCTTCAAGGGGAAGAGGAGATTTTGCACCTTTTTGGGGGGCAATACCCAGAGTTTAGCTGTGTTGCTAAATCCATGAATGCCTGATCCTCGGGAGTTGTACCTTGTTGTAAAGGTGACTAATCAAACTTTCCTATGGTATAAAATACAATGCCAGTTCGTGTTTTTAGAGGGGAACTTTTTTAGAACTTTTTTATATAGCATATACAACAACTTGAGCCTTGGTAGTTCTGCAACTTGGCTTTGGAGAAGATACATAAATCTCCACTGTGATGTGAGGACGTTTAACTCCTTTATCTTCAGTGTAGAGGGTGAAATAAGCCAAGAGAAACAAAGGTTTAGGACTAGTTACCGCTGCTATGCTATGTTGTTTTTCTGTGGCCACTGTTTGATGACGCTGCTCCGTCAAAGATAGGAAGAGGAGTAAGATGACTAACTCCACTGAATAATCCCCTACAGAGAACAATTTAACATCCACGCATTACACCTAAAATGTGGCATGATGTAATTTAATGACTATCTGACAATAAAATCCATCACTGACCATTTCAGTCATCAAATCTTGTCGACTGCGCTGATGATTCGTTGCAATCCTAATAGATGTATCTGTGGATGCGAAGGACACATCCTGAGTGATGTGTCCTGTGGTCATCAGACTCATCCTGAGGTGTTTTGGTTCTCACAACATCATACACCCTCACTTAGGGTGGGGACAGATAAACCAGCCAGGGTTTATCAGGCCCTGACTTGTGTCGCAGCAGCACTGGCCCACTTCTTGGACCTTCTTGTACAGATCCACCTAGATGCCCTCTCTACAGTCTCCATAGCAGACTTGATGGCTCTCCTCCAAGAAGGGTGTAGATCTTGCAGAGGAAACATGAAGCAAAGCCTCCACACCCTACCTCTATGGGCCTACAGCAGACTTTCCAGCTCCTTCTCCGGCACTCCTCCACCAGTTTACGGAACTTCAGCCACTTGCATTCGTTGGCCTTGTCCATGTGGTCCTCCTGGGGTAATTTTGCACCATTTCTGGCCTCAAGAAGTTTGGTTTCATGCAGTGTTAATTTTGTTGACTAACTATTTTCATCATAGTTTTCGTCAACAACCATTTTTCCCCTGACGAAAACTAGACGGTAACTAATAAAACAAGTGTACATGGACAAAAATGAAAACTAAATTGACTGACATTTTCATCAATTAATAAAAACTAGACAAAAATGTTTGACAGATACTTAATCCTAACAGACCTAATTTGGTCATGCAGAAAGTAGGGACAAGTTAGGAATATATCAAGTAACTGTTACTTTGGTTATGTGGAAAGGTTGGATGAGTTAAGAGGGACAAGAGGGACATCCAATCAAAACGGCCTTAGCTACATGGTGGTAGGATAAGTTGGGGAGTGATCCAATCAGAGCTCCTCTCTTTATGATTTGATATATTCATGTAGAGCAGGTTCACTGTTTGTTGTCAATTCTTGTATTGTAACTGAGATGCTCTGCCAGGTAGCCTAAATAAAGGTGACTGCATTTCACACGAAAGTTGATTTGTTTCTGTTCATTTATACATTCAAACTTTACTAGCATTCAGTAAAGGGTTATTAGATGTTTCATTGTAACCAAGTGTAAAACATGACTTCAGAAATTCAAGGAAACATAAAAAATGCCTTACACTTTACACTTCATATTTTAGTCGACTAAATTTACAGTAGATTTCATCAACTAAAATGTTGTGAAATTTCATCAACTCAAACTAGACTAGCATTACAACAATTTAGATGATGAAAACCAAAAGATATTTTAGGCAAAAGACTGTACCTAAAACTAAATTAAGAAGTGCTGTCAAAATTAACACTGGTGTCATGTGGTCTGGGAACTTGCATGCCCAACTCAACCTGTAGTTCTCAGTCTGTTGCAGATGAGATTAGGCTGGTTGACTTTGGCGTCTTTCTGGCCCTGACAAAGGAGAAATATACTGTAAATACATTTCTTTTTTAACTAAGATAATCCAGTATTTTAATTAATACTGACAGAACATTGCTTTCTCAGCCATAGCTTCACAGCAGAAAAGTCCTTTAATAAATAATTTACATAACACTGGTTATGATGGAATGTACAGGGAACAAATGAACGCCATCTAATTAAAGCATATAATCATACCATCTGACTCTTATCTCATTAGCCATTCCTACTACAAAAGTGACATTTAGATGTTTATGAGGAACATTTTTCATTTATAATGTATGGCACTTTCTGTTGCTCAGTTTCTGTCACTTTAGAGCTCTATATGTCCCTCCACTTGCTGGGGAAAGAACATACTCAATTTTACAAGAACTGCCAGGCTTATTATTGCAAAAAAAAAAATAGCTTTGACAGGATGGAGCTCCTCTAAAAGCAGGCACAGCAACTCCACTTTGATATAGGCATCTATGTACCTTGTATGAGATCAAAAATGTCATATATGACCTTTAAAAGCAGATGGTGTGTTGATTTTAGAGATATGCGGTTGGCAGAAATGAAAGGGGGAGAAAATTGGCAGAGAAAACTGTAATGCGGGCACTACAAGACAAAAATATAAAACAGGGGATTTTTATGAATTATGTAAAAGAGATGCAGGATCTGAGCAGATCCCATTAAAGCACAGGACTGCAGAGGGAGAGCATGAGGAAACCAAAGGCAACAGATCTTAGAATATGTAAATGGAGATGAGTTTAGGAGCATCGGTTAATAGAATAATCAATTAATAAAACATTTAATTATAGCAAGCTTGGAAATTAAAGTTTTATTGTGAAGTTCATTAAACTTGTATCTTACCAAATGAGTTCAGCATTGTTGGAGCATTTTATTCTCAACAGTGAAGTGTGTTTAGGTAAGAGATATGCATTTCTCAGACAGATGCTATTTTGTGTTGCTATTTAGGCTGAATCATATGAAGTATAAAGCATACACAGGTGCAGTCCAGTTTTTGTCCTCACTAATGTCATTGGGACTTGAAGGGAGGTCAAAGTGAGCATTGCCCCTCTGACAGCACTAACTTCAGCCTGGCCTTCTCTGTTAAATTGGAATAAAACAGCCACTGCCTCCACATTCGATACAATGACCAGTGGGAGCACTGCAGGCTGACTTTCAACTAACTGGGTCCCTAAATGTCATTGTCAAGCAGCTGATGAAGACAGAGTGAGTCAAGAGTACATTTGAATCAGAATCAGCTTTATTTAGGAATTTGATGCCAGTTTACTTTGCTCTCTAAGTACAGACTAAACAGACAAAGAGTGTATCAGAAGCAGGAAATCAAAAAGCAGGAATTAAACTTTAAATACAAATTAAAATAAAAATTAAGTTAAGGAATAGAATATGTACAATATGTGCAAGATAATAGAAAAGACAGAGTGATCCAAACAACAACAAACAAGAAACAAAGTGCAGGTGCATGTACAGTTGGAGGATGATATGTGCACAGGGACAGACTGGATTTCAACGAATTTGGAGAAAAAGGTCAAGCAGAGCAAATTTATGGCATCTGAAGTAAATAGATTAATAAAAAATAATATATCTTGAAAACAAATGAGCATCTTTTGTGCAGGCTTGATGGAGAACATCTGAATATCTCTCTTTGGCCTTTCATGCTGTATTAGCAGGGCTCCTGCAGATGAATAGAAATGACAAGGGCGTGCTGTAAAGCCTCAGGGCGAAGGAAGTGCTGCTCCTCAAGGATGATCTACATCTGCCTCTTTCATGGCTGCCATGTGCCTTTTGTTTGGCCTGCAGGAGCTGAAGGATGCATGTAAAGTGCACGCTGCACTCACCTAATTCCGTTGACCAAATAAATTAACAGAGAGAGCACTGTTTGCTTCAGAAGGATCCAGGTTAATACAATTTACAATCAGGAAATGTGCATGTTTCCTGTTAACAATAACAAGGACCCAAACAGATCCCTCCATAAGTTCTGCTGTCTTTTTGTTCAGGAGCATTAGAGCGGCCGTAGAAATCGGAGCGATGCGCAGAGGAAAATTAATTTCACTAATTTAAAATGAATGGAGGTGTCTGCGCCGCAGGTGTTGGCTCCGGCTCATTTTCAGATGCAATTATTAGATTGGATCAGGAGGGGGACGTGAGTAATCATTTGTGGAAAATCAGTTTTCACAGGATTGTGATGGCATCCAGTGTCTCAGCGGGCTAGAGCGGCACATATTGGATTGTTGACTGGGAGGAGACGGTCACACTTGATTGGTTACTGATCCCCTGCAGCATGTTCCTTTTCTGGCTGTAATGAGGGAGTCTCTTCATGCAGGGGAAATGCCAAAACTGTCTCTGTTTTATTAGGTTTTTAAAAGTTATTGAAATATAAGCCTTCAGTCAGGATGACTACGAAAATACAATATTAAAAATGTCAGTGTTCTACATGCATACAAAGTTATTTTTTAAAGCCCAATTAGACACAAAGTTAACCAAAAATGCATCAAAAACGCAAGGCCAATATGCAACAGGGCAGAAAAATTCCAAACAAAAGATCCCTTGAGCAGACCAAACTATTTGGTTTAAAAACAGAAAGAATTAGGGTCAAGTAATTGAGTGTTAGTGAGTGTTAGTGATAAAAGATTCAGTTAAAATGGTCATAGAAAGCTGGTGTAGGGATGCTAAAATGGGTAGAATGTGCTCATATTTGCATTTACAAATGAAAGAATAGCTGCAGCATTCTGAGGAAGCTCTAACTCATCCAGTAAGACCAGTCCAGCACCAAAATACAGTGTTTTATAATTATCCATTATCCATTATCCATTACGAGGTGGGGTTGGAGCCTATCCCAGCTGACATTGGGCGAGAGGCGGTGTGCATCCTAAACTGGTTGCCAGCCGATCGCAGGGCCACATAGATTCACACTCACTCTAAGGACAAGTTGGAGTCACCAATCAGCTTAATGAGCATGTTTTTAGTCTGTGGGAGGAAGCCAGAGTGCCTGGAGATAACCCATGCATGCACGGGGAAAACATGCAAACTCCACAGAGAGGCCCTGACTGACACTGGGATCGAACCAGCAGTTTTCTTGCTGTGAGGAACGTGCACTACCTTCTGCGCCCTTTATAATTATTAATCAACTATTATTTTCTCCACCAGAGATCTTATGCTTTCACTGGCATTTTTAAGTTTGTTTTTAGGTTGTGAACAGGATAACTCAACAATGTATAAACAGATTTTTATGTCAAAAGGAAGATTTGATTAGATTTTTGTGGTGATCCAAATCTGGGTGCAGATCCAGGATTTTCTAACCCTATAACGCCTGTTGCATCATATTTGATACATAGTTTTATGATACCTCTATCTAATCAATATGATCAACAAATTACTAAAAAAAACATCTGAATACAACAAGATAAAAGATAGAAATGTCCTCAAATGGATTATCAGTTGCCACAACACCTAATGTATCAAATGAGATACAAAAAATATAAATGTTGAATTTTATGGAAAGTTAGATTTTTTAGGATTTCAGTAGAAAGTGAAATAAACATTTCAGCTCCAAACAATTATAATTTTCTGGCTATAATTTGTGCTTTCAGGCATTAAAGGGTTAAAGGATTTCTTAACAGTGCGAGACAGGGCAGTTTTTTGACAATAACTTGCCTGACATTGTTTATAATGCTTTTGATGAGGTTTGTGGGTCTCTAGTCCTGCAAAACCAAAGTTAATTGCTTTTTTTAATGTTGTTAGAAGGGGCTTGAGGAGCAGAAGACCATGACACTTTTAGATAGATTCTCAGTTCACTGAAATGCACTCTATCTCTTTAAGAAATGCCCCTTTAAACACTCGTTTTTATACTTCCTGAGGTTTATGATGTAAAAGCGATACAGCCTCCACCTACATGTGTGTTTTCTGCTCATGACAGGCAGATGGTAACCCCTCCCCCTGGGCAGCCAATCAGCACAGAGCTCATTATCATAGCCTCCTCACTCCTTCAGAAAAAAGTTTCAAAGGGGAGGGAAAAAGAGCTGCATCTGATCCTACAGGGACTACATTTTATGTTCTTTTATTCAACTTTAATCAAATCCTTGCTTTACAGACACCCAAGACATCATGTATATGGTCAAACAAACCAAGACATGGGATCTCTAAGGTGTGTTGCGGTATAAACTTTAATGATCTGCTGATATTTACTGACTGATAATTATGGATGGATGGATGGTTTTATCGAACAAACATTGTACAGAATGATTTTACATGATTGCTTGTTATTACCAGGGGAACTCCACATCTCTCGGCCCCTGCTGCCTTGCAGTACTATTTCGGGCTGTGCACTTAAAGTGTAGCAAGAAGGTGTTGACAGACAGTGGAGCGAAGAATCAAACTGTAGCGCAACAGTGATGCAACAGATGTGGACTTAGCTGTAGTCTGTGGTGATATTTTAGGTTGATAAAGAATTCCAGACAGGTTTTGAACCACTTTAAAGGCAAAAGTAAAAACTCTAGGAGGATTTTTAGGAGGTAAAACTGAGTAAGGTTTAATGTAAATGTTTTGATTTGCGTATATATTGTTTCTTTCTAAAAATACAATCGCTTTGGGATAACCTCATATTTCAGAAGGCTCATTTCTCAGACCTCATCTGCGGAGTGTCTCTTGTTCCTTTTATGATCCTCATTACAGCCTTTATTACTTTCATGCAATATTTTTCTCTGAATCCTCAGAGCTAATTCTTCCCCTCTTTAATCATTTTTACAGGGAATAGAACAGAAGCCCATCAGAAAAAAGCCTTTTTCATTTGAGCGGCGAGTTCTGGAGTGTCTCCCAGGTGTATAGATGTATTAGCCTCTCTTACATGTGTTTTATGTGTTTTCTTGAGAGCTCCTCGGCCTCCTGCAGCGACTTAGATTACCTTGGGGGGAAGTGATGTGGACATTCACTGATACTGTGCTTTTCATTCATCTTATTTGATGTTTTTTTGTCTCAGAGTCCTATTGCAGAGGTGTTTACTTATTTGTAAGCCTCAGGGGTAGCTGCGGATATGAAGACATTTGTTGTTGGTGTATATTCAGTCAGACATAGTTGTTAGGCTTGAGAAGTGGTTCTGTTCACCTTTTCGACTTTGACAGTGATTCTGGTTGACTACAGAAGTATGCAGTCACGTTTTAAGGACACATTTTCTCTCCAGAACTTCTAAAAAAATGTCAAGGTTCAAATTTTTCTTATTACATTTCCTCTAATTAGATCGGCATCCTTTTTATGTTGATCCCTCCAGGATTTCCAAATTGTTTGTTTTCCTTTCATTTGTTAGGACTGTCAGTGTTCATGCTGCAATCCCAACATAAATAAGGTCAGAAATTAATCAAGCAGATTCTCTAAATAGGGCAACACCTGTGAGCTAGTTCAGGCCAATAACTTGAGCTACACAGACTTTACTACTTTAGTAGTCTATGTGGTCAACAAAATTTGATGACATAAAATGCCAGTGACAGATTCAATTGTTGGGTTGTCATTAAATTAAACCATCCTTAGTTTTTTTGTGTGATGTGCTGACATAAAATTTGTTTCTGGAGGGGGGTTTTCTGTGAAGTGACTCGACTTACTCTCTTTGTTAAGAGCAGTATCTGCAAACCATGACCACAGAGCAAAAGGAGAATATCATAGCAAACGGGCAACCTTGGGGAGTTAAAAATGGAGGTCCATGCACTAGTGCCAAACTGTAGTACCCTGAGTGTCCACTTGAGGCTGGCTGCAGAAACCTGACACCTTAATAGAGTGGTGCAGGGATGATGGATTTTTGTAGGTTAATGCAGAAGTCAGCGTTGAGTTGGTTCCCTCAACTGCAAGCCCACTGAAAGTCTTTGGGATTTTTACTGTGTGGATCATTGCTGATAATAAGCTCTGTAGTGAACAAAGAATTATGAATAATATTAACAAAAGAAATAACTTTTCATGATGTTTTAAGCTCAACTGTAATCAGCGAGAGTGGAAAGTTACTATTAAGCAGCTATGGAACTATAATATGGTGGTTTGACCTAGAAGCAACTGCAATATTTCCAGTTTTTAACATCTCATTTGAGACTTTCCTCATAATCAAATGACCTGATCAAGTTGGTTACCTTGGTTGTGGCAGTAGTGTATGAAATATTGTTTCTTCAAAAAAGAAAAGAGCGCTTGCAGTGTGGTCCCTGGCCATTTTCGTGGTTCTTTTTTAACAGTTTGTTAGAAACATTTTAAGTATGAATCATTTTAAACACAAAACAACTGTATAACATTCATCTGAACTATATTTCAGACAAAAATCCCAAACTGGTATTTTTACATCCCATATAATTTTGGGCATGGGAACCAGGAAATGCTAAATAATTACTTCATTGATTTTGGACCCATTCCTGCAGTCTCAATCATTGTATGCAGGGAAACCATGACTGTTTTGAAAGTCTACTCTTAGCCTGTATCCCCTCCTCCCCTCTCCCATCAGATACTGTTTGGACAATCACTCAGTACAGAGCTCATTATCATAGTCTCTTGTAGCCCCCTCAGATCAGAGCATTTCCAAAGAGGAGGGAAAGAGATTTGCATCTGATCCTCTATAGATTAGATTTTTCATTTTCTTATTCAACTTGAGCCAAATCCTTACTTAATAGACACTCAGGACATGATGTAAACAGTCAAACACAACAGGACATAGGACCTGCTGACAAAACCAACAAAACATGTCTGAAGTAGAGCAAAAATATCTTTTCTATAATGCTTTCAGTGTCATTGTTGTTGTTGTTTTTTTCATTTAATAAAGAAATGCAGTCTATATCTTGTAAAATTGCTGCTTAAGCTGCTAGCATCTATGCTAATCTCTGTATTAGCAGCCACTTCCTGCTGTTGTCTTGCTTCTAGCTCCCACCTCTTGGCACTCTGATTGGGCCGTGCTGCTTTAGGCCATGCACAATCATTTTAGGATGGTGCTTGGCAGGATGAATCTGTTTGTTACAGTGAATCAGGCAGGTCCAGACGTAAAGCAAGGTTAAAAGCCAATAAAGCTGCTATGCCTTTGCCAGCTCTGCTCTGCATTAGTATTGTGCTCTTGCTTTGAACCCTCCACCACCTGCCTGCAGGCGCCAACAGGGGGCCCAAAGTCCATTTCACAGTGCATTTACGCAAAAGCTCTGCAACGAAGCCCTGCTGTCATTACACCTCAAGACATTCACATTAATTCTGCTACTAAATGATGTTTGTGCCATTTCACATTAGAGCGAAAGAGAGCGTGAGACAGCACACAGTTCATCCACACACATGAATGATTTTGGTGCCTCATTACTCTTTAAATAACATTTGGTTGTGTTTTTGAGTCATCATTAAGTCTGAATATCATGAAGTCTAAGCTGTGTACTCATATCATAAACAAACTAATGTAACAAAAATAGTCAAAGACTGTAAAAGTCCCTTAATGAGAGCAGCAGCTGGGCACCAATTAAGAGAACAAATGGGGCTTTTAACTTCATTGCTCATTAAATAGCTAATCTCCCATCACATATTAAAATAGCATTGTAGCTGTTAAACCATTCTGTGCAGACGGGCTAACTGTCAGAGATTGATGAACATTAATACACAGCCACAGACCAGACAACACATCATCCCACAAGCACACACTACTTAATTCATCTCATCATGATGCACAAATTACAGGGAATTTGGCCTTCAACCTTTAAATCTGACATCATAACACACCCGTCTCCTAAACCAGACAGCTGCAATGGCTCTGATCGTGTACGAGCACAATGGAGCAAAAATATAACAGCGAGTGACAGTCCTGTCTGCTTTTCATTCTGGCGTCCTCGGGACAGAAGTGATTATGCGTGGAAGTAATGTGACATCTTTTAGAAAGGCTGCGAGACTTTGAAGAACAGTGTTTCCATGGACGAGTGGAACAAATGGAGTTTAAATCCAACAATAGGATCCCAGCTTGTGCTGATAACAAAGAGTGCAGCAAATGGGATGAGGTGCTGAATATTTGTGTCATGCATAATTGGAATGGGAGCTTATTCAGGTTTATGTCAACAGAACATGTCATTAACAATCAAAATATTTAAAAGTCCTGAATACATCACAAAAAAAAGGCTGCAGGGGGAGACTGTTTGAGAACTGCATAAATCTTGTGATGCTGTGAATGCGTGGGATTCAAGTCAGTTCTCCACAGTGCTTAGGCACAGTATGCACTTGTGTGTTCTTGTTCATTTAAAAGGGTTATTTGATAATACTTACAGTAAGTAACACTTGACAAAATGCTCATAGTTAGTAGGGATTAGAGTTTATAAGAATTTTATTGATACCAATGCTATTGTCAATTCTGCATTCTGATCCCAATCTTTATTGATTCCCTTATTGAATCCTGTGATTTTTTTGTGAGAAAAAAAGTTGACCTACAAATATTTTATGTGACAACTATGTCAAAAACATGTCACTCCTTATATTAAAGCAGTGCTGCATGGACTAATGGTGTTTCCACCCTAACTTGAAATCACACAGACACTTTTAACTGCCCCTTTTTCCCGTCTGCCATGATCCCATCTTTAACATCTTTGCTATGGTTCCTGCTGACTGTCTTTAATGTGAGTGTTGCATCCTTGATTTGCAAGTCATGCAGAACAAAGTGGAAGGAATTGATATGAGAATTGTTAAGCATAAAGACTAATGATATCAATTACTTGAGCTGGTTAATATTGATTCTCAACTGGAATTGCTTTTATACTCATCAATAGTTACGAGGTGAGTTAGTAACAAACTGCTAATCAAGCACTTTACTGGATCAGAGGTACATAAAGATTGTCATTAATAGGAGGTCCTGAGAATATCAGTTTTTTTTTTTTTTCATTTTATTTAACTCATTTTTTTCACATAATGGATCACCACTTTTTAATTATCTTATTCTTCAGACATACCTTGACATATCTTCACAGTCACTAATGTTGAAAAGACCTCCTAGTTTTCTTATACTGGGAGTTGCCTGTGCAGATGGAGCTATTTCAAATACATGTATACGTACATATTAATTACCTCATCCATCTATAATCAAGGCATTTAGTCCATCCCTATCTTTGCCCTGCTCCTGGCTTTGTACCCTAAACCACTGTGCACCACATGCTTAAACCAAAGCACTTCACGCGTCAAAATAGAGCCTGCTGAATACCCCTGATCCGCCTCTATTCTCAGTCTGTCTGAGATGCTCTATTTGAGCTCCTCCCTCTTCAGTCCCCCTTCCCCATGGACCCAGTCTACTTTGATTGGTTGACCAGTCTGTTCTGCGGTAATTGATCAGTTCAGCGCTGCTCAGATCCATGTTGCCAACAACTCTGCATTCTTTCAACCATCTCAGCTCTGCAGACAAATAATAATTAATTCCCTTTATGTACCTTATTCATATTTAATTCCTTGGTTACCTGACATTGAGTTTCTGATTTGTTTCCCATTAATGAGTACTTTGTTGCTCATTTTGTGAGCCATATTATAAAGTGTTGACTAAAATGGCATAAATGCAGAGAAGGAAGCGAGGGGGTAAAATAGAACAGAGGTGTTTAGATGGTACGTTTCATTGCAAAAAATTATTGTGCTTTCATTTTCTTCTACTTTTCCACTTGTTTGTCACTTTGAGAGTGATGTAATAGATCAACTAGAGGAAAGTCCAATAGTAATTTGCCAAAAAGAAGCATACTGACACCAATCATGATGTGCAAGAAATGGATTTTTCTCTGGTGAATGCTGGGACAAACACAGCTGTCAAATTAAATTATCTCATCTAGCCATAAAAGAAGTGACTTAACAGTGCTGGTAACCTTACTGAGAGTGCCACATACTAAAGATCATGTTCATTAAAATAAAGACATAAAGACAATAAAATATCACCCATTAATTTTTGATACATTCTCATCTCTGTGCTTTTGTGGTGCACAAAAAGGTCATGGACCATTCCTGCGTGTAATGTGATCATTAACATTTAGCATAGCCCTTTCATGATGACTCCAAATGGACCATTTACCTCAGCATCTCTTTTTCACAAGCTCCAACAGTGCCGACGCAGGAACACAGATGCACCTACAGTACGCCCAGAGAGTAGGATCTGTATCGACTTTTGTTAGGATCATGTTTTGTAAAGAGAAAAAGAAAGAAGTAAAAGAGCAATTTCATCTCTGGATGTGATAACAAAACCCCTCTGGCCTCTCTGTGCTTTGTTACCTTTTTATCCTTCCCTCCTTAGCTCCGTCTGGACCAATTTCACATGGTAGTAATTACAAAAACAGAAAGCATTCAGAGCCTCTCAGCTTCTGGACAGTGGCAGATAAGAGGGAGCTTCTGAGCTGCATAATGGTCAGGATTAACCTCCCTCAAACTCTGGCTCTCCCTAAAAGCAGGCTTGTTGACAGGAATGCAATGACTCCCATTACATGGCACACCATAAAAATCACGTATTATTAACTCAAGTCACACTGCTGGACTGTTATTTAGCCAGCTGAACTGCGTTTCTGACAGAAAAGAGAAACCCAGGCTTTAAGATGATCATTGATTATTACCAAAGCAGACAGATTTAGTATGAGATGAGGTCTTAGATGCCATAAAAATCAAATATTCAAATAACATCTTTAAAGAATGCACTTCCCTTGGAGTATTACACCACTACCAGTCTGACACATGGCAGGATGGGTCAATGCCTTCATATTGTTTATGCCTAAGTCTGACCCTACTACCCAAATGTCTCAGCAGACATTGAGACTAATCAGCCCCTTCAAAAACTGTTCAATATTTTATCGTCCAACTTTGCTGCCTGTGCAAATTGTAGCTTCAGTTTCCTCTTTTCAGCAGACAGGAGTGGCGCCTAATGTATTCTTGTGACCAAAGCCAATCCGCCTTAAGTTTAGACATGTTATGTGTTCAGAAATGGATGTCTGTATACCCTGGTTGAAACAAATATTTGTTTGAGGTGTTGTTGCTTTTCAATAATCTTGAACAAGAATGGCAGCTTTAGTGTCCTAGGGGTTAACATGAAATTATCCTCATTGCCACAGGGTCAAATTTTTGCTATTTGAGGGGCTGTTACGTCTGCAGCTCCCACCTCCTTACCCTGATTGGGTCATTCAGCTTTTAGCCAAGTGAGGTTGTAGGAGATTGGAGCTTGGGGAGATGGACCTGAATGATTTCAGACTATTAATCAGGTAGGTCTAGCTGCTATGAAAGGTTAAATCCTCCTATGTCTAAAAAAAAAATTAAATATGGCAATCTGCTCAGAATCTAAGCTTTTTATGATATCAAATTTGTCACAATGACAACACTTGTCATGTTATCCTTATCCAAAGACCTCCATTAACAGCCACCCTCAGAGGACTCATGCTGGCAAACCTAAAGAAAAAGAGGAGGGGGAAGAAAGGGAGCTCAGAAACCTTCTCTGGTGTTTGATCCATTTTATATATTGAGCAAGCCATGGCACAGGCTTTCATTCAGATCACAGGGGGTTGTATTACAAGGAGAATAAGGGTATTATATGTCATTAAACATGTACCATACATTGAACTTCATGAATGGTCTTTGTAGCAGCTGGAGCAGGAACCATGCTGAAAAACATGTACTCAGTGGAAACCAAAGGGGGAACGGCTGAGTGTTCCCTCAATAAAATCTATGTTCGTACATGCACACACAGATAACAGCCGCCTTTTTCTGATGATCAGGATTTCCAGGAAACTGATGCATACAAGATCTTCATCATTGACCCAGAGACTGCTTCAAGAGACAAAAGGACACAGTGTTCAGATAACCAACACTATGGGTTTGCCCTCTCTCTCCCTCTCTCTCTCTGCTTAGCCGTGTGGTCGATATTCACTGGTGCATGTCATTGTGTCTGGGGAAGGGAGACAAAGGTTAATGATGGGGTAAAGGGCAAAAACCTCCCTCCCCAGAGTGCAGTTTGTTTACTGGAGAGGAAACAGGCAACACACAACAGGAAGCTTAACAGGGACCATAAATGTGTACAGAGTGTGAATGTCTCTAAAATATCTACCATAAAGTGTAATTTATAATCAGCAAATAGTGTTTGACTTGCTTATTCTCTTTGTTTTTGTTTAAATTAAATGAGCTGTTTAGTCATATTTATTGATGATGAGGATGCTTTTATATTTTGCAAGTGCTCATAACAGAACAAACAATGAGTGTGCATTAATTCAGCCTACAAATTATGTATTCATGCGTTTACAAGAGCTCCTTTGTGGACATTTACTCATTCCTACAATGTATTTATTAGTATAAAAATCAAGGTTTTTGCTCCGAAACATTTAGTTGGAAAAATATAGTCTCGTGATGTTTCCCTGCTCTGAGTTGTGGGCCTCTGGCGACTAAAACACAGTAAAATATTAAGGAAACTTCAATGAAAGGATCAAAAAGTTCCTTAAGAAATGTATTAAGATACTAATCCCTGAGGGCTTGTACATGAAAATGACACTAATAGTAGACAGGCTGTATGTGGTCATTTTGACTGTATGTTTCAAATTTCTATTTTTTCTTATCATTCTATTTGGCTATAATTTCTATTTAATTTCTATTTTATTTCTATTTAATTTCCATCTAACTTATATCAGGGATAGCTTCAAGGGAGACCTGACTAAGAATGGCAACAATGGTTAACTTGACTTAGACTAGTGCACTTGTATTTCAACGATAAGTCAATCAATAAAGCAAAAACAATACAAAAGATCAGTTTATCACCTGATTTAAAGGGTCATACTGCACTTCTTCAGCTTTATTATCCTATTGTGTCTTACATTTTTCTGCAATATGTGGTGGATTCGTTATGGAGGCAGACACCCTCTCTTCCCTTACCAGGGGACCCAGAACTTTCCTTTTTGATAAAGCTTTTAGTTCATGCTGGCTCAGGATTGGACCAGCCCACAGTTAAGCTGCAATAGGCTGAGACTGCTGAGGGATTTGGCATACTGAGCTCCGCCCTCTCCTTCTTCTTTTTATCTCTCTTTTTTGCTCTTGAAATGAAACTTTATTTATCCAGAAGAGCCTCACTGAGATTAAAAATCTCATTTGCAAGAGTGTCCTGGCCAAAACAGGCAGCAGCACATTTACAAAGTTATAGACATAAAACACTCTTGTTCTCATCTCTGGTTTTTAATTACTGTTATTAATCCCAATTTTAGTCTCTTTGTCTCTGCCGGCATTTGTGTCCTTCTACATCTCCAGAACAAATTTGAATTAACAAAATATATTTTTTAAATACAAAAAAGAGCACAGTATTGACCTATTCTTTTGCAAAGAACTTTTTGCGACAACACTTGCGATGTCCAGACGCATGTTGGAGTTGTGTTATCCCCTTACAGTCAGATAAATGCGAGAAAATTACCTGGGTAGAGTCTGAGTGAAAACTGGGCTTTTTGGGTTCATATGGCTCCCCAGAAAAATTTCAGGATTTTTTGCAGGTGTGAATGGGGTTTTGGAAACTCTGCACTTGAGTCAGACAGTAATGTGGTCACCCCAACTGTGTGGAGCTGTTCTCTTTTCTTTTCCCTCTTTGAGTCATAGCACCACAAGGCGCTCTACAAAAGTATGCTTCTCGCTACACTTGGGAGAGTTGTTGCAAGCTAAACTACAACAACCCAGCAGAGGTAACGTGTTCCTTTATGACTAAAATCATGTGCCTTGCTGTGAGGATAAGCTGAGTATGTTCTGGACAGAGCTAGGTGTAGTTTTCTGTGATATCTCTGTTCTGTGTTAATGACTGCAGGGCCACAGTGAAAGCAGACTCCGGCTGAAACCCTGATGCCTTTAATCCTCTGCACCCCGCTTCTCTCTGCAAAGAGAAACCAGCAGCAGAAAATCATTTTTCTACTGAACAAATCATCAACAAAGGCTTACATTTAGCTCAAGGCTCTGCACAATTTACTCATGGAGAGTGTGAATTTGTGACACAGAAGGGCAGAGAGAACAAGGGGGGGAAACACAGCAGCGGCTGGTCAGAAAAAAATTGTAAAACATTGTCATGTTGTTTGTGAAAGTGGTTTTGCAAACTGCACAAAGGAAATCTTCTACCTGTTGTTGCAAGTACAAGGTCATTTGTTCATGTGAGAGGATGTTGATGAAGACCTTGGTGGTGGAAGTTAGAGTGTCTACTGTGAGGTAAATCTCTAAGAGGCTATTAAACTGCTATACAAAGAAAATTCAAAAACATTGACGCAACTTTGTGAGGAAAAAATGCCCCTCTGGAAGTTGCTTTTTATTCACCCTCATAAGAACTTCATGATGATAATAAAGTTATGGATTTGATCAGAATGACTGATGTACTATATTAGCAGAACAATACTGGTATTGGTAGATAATTCCCTAAAAGGTGATGGTCATTACAAACAGATATGATCCTGACAGCTACACATCTGGATTAATTTCTTTCTTAAATGAAAAACAAATAACAACATTAAAAGCATTTCAATATAGAAATGATTTTTCACTCCACTTCCAATATGTTTAAAAATATGTTTGTTCTACACAGTACATCCATCCATCCATCCATTATCCATACTGCTTATCCTTTTTTGGATCACGGGGAAGACTGGAGCCTATCCCAACTGACATTGGGTGAGAGGCGGGGTATACCCTGAATCGGTCACTACACAATTGCGGGGCTACATAGAGAGACAGACAACTATTAACTCTCACTCATCAACCTTATGGAACATTTTTTGGTCTGTGGGAGAAGGCTGGAGTGCCCTGAGAGAACCCACACATGCACGGGAAGACCATGCAAACTTCACACAGAAAGGCACCACCCTGACCAACACAGGGATCGAACCCCTGTCTTACCCCTTTGTCTACCTCTTCCCCTTGGCCCTCAATACAGAGGACCAGGGGAAAGAGGTGATAAAACTCTCCTAAGAAACGAGACGCCACTCGATTCCCACTACGTCATCACCAAGAGCCGCTCGCTGATGCAACAGTAGCTGTAGCTATAGCTAAAGCTAGCTTGTTATAACGAGAAATGTTAAAATACGACCAACAATTGAAAACATGATTAATATTTACTTGGTGATTTAATAATTACTCATAATTTTCGCGCTTCTTCCGGTCTCCGCTCTGCCTTCTTCTCAGCGGGCGCAGTGTATTATGAGAAATTCTCATTGCCCTTCCTTTCCAGTGAGGTCCCGGTCTGTCTTCCTTTCAAGGGCTGTGTCGCCCTTCATCTTAGCCCTTCCCCTTGGCCCTACGGAGAATTGGGACACCCCTTCACTAGACGTGAACACGCAAAACCAAGGGCTAAGAGGTAAGACAAGGGCTAAGGGGTACAACTGGGATTCACCCTTAGTGTTTAAATTTTGGCCCCTTCTCTGATTGAATTTGACACCCCTGTTGTTTCAGAATGATCTAATCCATGATGACTGAATGGGGGCCCCCAACCATTCATTTTTGTAATCCACGTTAGCAGTCCATTAGCAACCATCCTTCTAAAAACACAATATAAAATTCAGTATCGGGGCAGTATCAGAAGCTTATTTTAAATATTGAAATTTCATAATCACATGATCATCACAGACCTAATTTCATTCATTCAAAAAAAGCTATAAAATCCCACAGACTTTGGGATGTTGGGAGCAGAATTGCTAAACTGCTAACTCACTTCCATGTTTTTGGACTAATTGCTGCACCACTATTTTGGGCATAAGTGAGGTTAAGGGTCTCTTCACTGAGCAATTATCCTCTCGTTATGGCACAAGTACCTTTCTTCCAAATAGTGTGTTTCACTTTTGTGTAAGGAAGATATAAAACTGAAAGCCACAAGACCACCACTAGTCCAGAGAATAATCTAAAGGGGACAATGGGCACCTTTTCTTTCCATTTCTGGATTGTCAACGTTTTCACTTTAAGCTGTGTTTTGTTTTTTCCTTTTGAGTAAACTTTTAAACTCCAAAAGAATTATCTGGAGGGTTTGAGCACAATCCCATATTTTCAGATCTCAGATCTACCTCCGGCAAGAAGGTTATGTTTCTATCCATTTAATTAGCCTCCATCTGTCAATAGAACATTTGTGGCCACATTTGACAGTATTTCAGTGAGATTTGGCAGACTTAGAGGCCTTGGGCTGTGGAAGAACTCATTAAAGTTCTGTGTTGATGGGGGGTTTGTGGCATTAGACAAAAATATATACGAAAATGAGTGAGTAACACAGATAAAGACATCATTCCAAGTCCTAAGGGGGTGTTTTAGGAGATGAAATCAATTAAGCTGGAAGTAAGAGATGGATATGTTGTTTTTGAGAGAAACAGTGTGTTCAGCACTGGCCGACGTTCCGGCTCGAGTGCTTTTTACTTTGATTTGTCTCTCTGCAGCCTCCTCCACATACCTATGGGTGTTTTTCTGCTTTGGCTCGGTAATGCTGCTGGGATCAAACTGTATAAATGATTCAGAGTTTCTTATAGCTCTCAACCCAAACTGAACTGCCTCCTCACAACACTCAGAGAGGAGAAAAACAGCATGAACACACACTCACACACTCTCAGGCACACTTAAACACACAAACTCCATCCCATAATAACTGCATTCACTATTTAGAAGGCATCAGAGGCGCTTGCAGGCCTTTGTAGAAAATGAATCGCTGTCCCGAAATGGAGGCGGCCATAAAGAAAGAGACTGTGCACTAAACTTTTACACTCCTAATCTATTGTTTTAATTGTTGTTCTGGGTAACTTTGGAGTGTCACTCTCATTAGAGCCCTGTGCACATCATTACACTGTGTGCAGGGAAAACAAAATTGGACATGCCTGGTTACCACTGCTAAGCTGTAATTGGACAATCACAGAGAGGTGCTGAGGTTTATCAAGCAGTCATTTACTCAATTCTCTTCTGTTTGGCAAGGAGGTGGAAATCTTGTAGCAGATATCTAAAGATCCCAACGCTCAAAGCAAAAGAATCAGCCCAAGAGCAACAGGAACAAGTGTGCTTTTCTTTTGGTATTTTTGTAAAATTGCTGGAGTTCTCAAATGCCGGGCTCCATAATAAATCATACATTCTGCAAGGGCTCTGAAAGTCTTACCCTGAGGTTCTGTAAAGGAAAAGTTTGAAAGAATCAGAAACAGAACTTAATTGTTTTTGCTCTTCAATCCACCAAAGTGTTGCATAAATGACTGCTTATCTTTAACACTACTTTCAAGTAATTTATAGGATTACTGTGTTACATTTTGAGAAAACAAACACATAAGCTATGCAGAAATAAATACACATTTATTTTTTCATATATATATTTTTTTCTCTCTCCTATCACAACAGCACTTTGTTAGTGAATCCATTTGTTCACTACACATTATCGAAGCGGCACCTTTGATGGTATAGTCATTATATGCAATGTATGTAGAGTAGTTGCGATATACCTAGAAAATGTGCAACATAGTTTAGCAAATGTGCATATAATATGTATGTTATATTTCAGTTAGGTTATGTTATTACTAAGTCTTGATATTTTGGATCTTCCTTTGAACGTAATCTTGATTAATGTGTCTTTCAGTGACTTTTTTTTTTGTAGCTTTTACCTTTTCCTCCTTAGGGACCATCTATTCAGGGACAACAGATGGAAATCAGCTACTGACTATAATCTGGCTTGTTTACTTTGCTGTATGGCAGAGCCATCTGGCCCGTTAGGCAGTTTAGGCAAATGCAAAGGGTGCCATAGCCTCTAGGGGGTGCCACAAAATCTGGAAAGTATAATCTTCAATAAAACTAGTTATTACAATTACTATTACTATTAACCTTAAAATGGTAGAGTTCACACTGATTCAAATGTAAATCAATGCCCAATTAATATTACTACAAATGATAATATCATACAAGTAAACTGGGTTGCATCATATCCTCTAAATTAAAGACAATGGTAAAAACAATGTTATTTGATTTGTTTTGTTAGTGTATGTAAATTGCAGATGGAGGGGGGTGCCATATAAAATCTCACCTAGGGTGCCACATTGGGTAGGGCCAGATCTGCTGTACGTTTATGTACATGAGCTCACACTGTCCCCTCTGAAATAAATAAATAAATAAAAGTAACTCATGAATATGCATCACCAAAATTGGAAATTCTTTAACTGCTTGTTCCTCATGTTATACTCAAAAAATCAGCATGAAGTTCATTGCATGTCGCATCTGCTTTTTATTGTGTGACCTTATCTTCAGTCTATGGTAGAAATTGGCAAAAAGCAGCCCAGGGACCAAATGCATCCCTCTCCCGTACAGTGTCGCCCACAGTTAATTGAAAACAACAATAACAACAATAAACCAAAAAAGACAAACAAAATTCCCATGACAATACAAAAATCATCAACAATCATTTTTGGTGATTGGAATATTTTTAGTTCTTTGTTAGAAGTTATCAATGTTAGTGACATCCTATTTCTTTACAAATCTTGTATATGTATCACTGTTTTTATAATAAAAAAAGACATCTCAGTAAAATTTATCAGGAAAAACATAAATTTACGATTATTACAAAGAAACATTCGTTTTAATTGGCTTGAATTTTATGTTGAGCTGTATGACTGTTTGCAATGCAACTTATAATATGAATGATAATATGGGTCATTTTTGTAAAAGCGTGGTGTGTTTGACTATTTTCTTCATGTCATTCATGTCGAGTAAGCAAAGATTTGATTTAAATTGAAAAAAGAAATAAAAAATCTGGTCTCTGTAGAGGGTCAGATGCAGCTCTTATTTCCTCCTCTTTGGAGACGCTTGGATCAGAGGTGGTGCAGAGATTACAGGAGGCTATGATAAATAGCTGTGCATTGATTGGCTACTTAAACAATGTCTGATGGGAGGGGGAAGGAGAGGTTACATTTGTGCGTCAAACTTTCCAAATAATCATAGCAGCTACCACAGACTAGCAGAAAACACACACATAAGTCTAATCTGTAAAGCGGTTGCATCATTAACCCCAAGAAGTAAGAGTATTTTAAGAGGCATTTCTTCAAAGAGGTACATCGCAATCCTCGGTGAACAGAGTTTAGTTAGAGGTGTCAAGTTCTTCTGCTCCCCAAGCCCCTTCTAACAACATAAAAAGCAAAGAAAATTGATTTATAAGATCATGGGACCTCTAAGATATATAAACATTCCAACCAAAAAATAAGGCCCACCATGTAAATGGTGGGCCTTATTTTCTGTCACTGATTGGTTTGGTCTATGTAACACCCAAAACACACAGATGTATAATCAAGGCACATAATACGGCCCACTGTTGGCATCGTGCTGAGAATTTTCAACATCAAAGTAGCAAAATATAGACTGACACGCCCCAAACCATTGTGCGCCACACGCCTCAAGACAAGTCACTTCACATTGTCAAAATAGGGCCCTAATAATGCTCTGTCAGGAAAACAGAAGAGTAACTAATAAAGCGAAGATTCAGAGATACTCACTTGTGCTCCACTGTGTAGAACACTGAGATCTAGAAAAGCCAGGACTAAACTCCTGCATCATCAGCTCATTGATCCTAAAACACAGGAGGGCTGTTGCTCCATCCATCTTGATACACACTCCATGTTACAGCTCAACCATGGAGATTTTGAACATTTATAAATGTCTACGTCTTAATTTGTAGATTAACTAAAGAAAATATGAATTGATTATTGTGATCTCATGACCTTTTGTAAAATGATGTATAATGAAACCATATCCTGATCCATCACTCCTGAGGACATTAACCATTGTGTGCACATTCATCCTCCCTTGGGGAAATAATATTTATTGATTTTCAAAAACCCTTGACATTTCCTTCCAGCACAAGACCACAATTTGACAGTATTAGTTTAAGTATTTTGTCACAATAGTTGACAGCATTGATCAAATATATTGGCAAATGTGGGGCAGACTTGTTTCAAGTTTGACTTTGATGCATTATAGCCTATAACTCATGAAGTCTTTTGACAATGTTGTGGAGTAAAATGCCACACTGAGGAGTTAAATCACCCCTAGAGAAAGGGACTGTGGTTCCAAAGTCACAATGAAGTCAGAAGTTTATTAGGTGTATTGTTCAGTGTCACCAGTTTTGACTGCTGGTCATTGCACATGAAAAATGGCGGCATGATAGAATGAGGTAAGGACTACGGGACCTCAATTGTGAAACCAACAAGCCCTGTCCTTGGGGAGCTTTAGATGTGTGTGTTTGTGTGTAAATGTTCTCTAAGAAAAATAATGGGAGTATAGAAGCATTAGGACCAGATGTTGACAGAGCATCAAGCAGTGAGAAATGAAAAATCAATGTGCCCTCCTATCATCCTTATGTTCTTCCTTTTTATCACACACTGTGGTGAACTTTGACCTCAAAAACTGTTCATCAAGAGGTACCTGTGAGGTCCCCGAAACACAGCATCGACCTTGAATTCTTTTAATGAAACAACCCATCAAACTGGCCATATCCAGGAGATTTAAAATTAATCTTTACATGCAGCAAACCATGACGTTATTCCACAGGTTCATGCTCTTGTATCTTAACACCTTCAACTCCACCAGAGGGTTGGAGCAAAACTCAGCGTGTTTGCTTATATCTCTGGAGCCATACACAGATTATTCTTCTCTCAATCTATGAGGGACTTCAGGTTAAGTGTATCCCTTATGCATTATTTTTGGAGGCCAGCCATGAACTACAATGGGCTTTTTGGGGGGAATTTTTTTTTTTTTTTTGTGGCTCCACAGTGATAAATTTGTAATAAGTTATTTTGTTTTTGTCACATTTATTAACAAAAATGTAGCAGTGGTGCATTAGAGAAAGTGACAACTTCCTTTCAGCCAAGTCACCAATCAGATCAGTCTAATATCTTTTTTTTTGTTTTTCATGGCGAAGGTCAACAAGAAACAAATTAGTAACCTGTCAGTTCCAAACTAATTGAAATGTGAATAATGTAATGAAGCCCTTTTGAACATTTGAGACAAAAACTGCTTCCAAGTGTGGCACCAAGAATTATAGTGAGAAAAAATGCCTCTGGAAGAATAAGTGTAAATTTGTATCCACTTTTTCTCTGTAAGTTTCTTTGCTTATTTATATTTTTCACATGGCAGCCGAGGCTCGACAGAACCAGATTCAGATGTAAAAATAAAAGGCTGTTCATCATTGATCTGTGTGTGATTTGTATGGAGCTCTGAAATTTACATTCAATGTAGATTTTTTGTATTGTGTCTATGGTCAACATTTAATACAGTAATTTGACACCAATACAGTGTATGCTCTCTTAAAGCCCAAGTTGTCCTGAAAATAAAGATGTCTTCAGCTTGTTTGTGCTTAAGGGTTCAGGTTCTACATGCATTGCAATAAAAAAAAAAAAAGGAGGACTAAAAACAGCAGAAAATAAACTGGAGTTACAGGGGTTAAGAGGGAACAACTTTCTACAAGAGGGGCCTCAGCTTAACAGTAAACTCTTCCTTCTTTTTTGATCATTACTTTTTGATCATTGTAATTTATATGGTGGCCTCATTGAGCAAGGCAAAGGGTTGCATGTGGGCTCCTGGCCACCAATTTCCAGTGGGTTCTTGCCTTTGTTGAGTGTTAGCCCTTTCTTCAAGCTCTAAAGTTAACATCATAACATACTTTACAGTTTGATTTGTCCCACTGTATAAAGGAGTGTTAAATTTTTTTTTTTTTCCTGACACTACAAGAAAATCGAGTTTGCAACCCTTCATCAGTACAACACCAAAGTAATGACTTGTACAGAGAAATTTTGGCTTTGTCAGAGATTACTGAATGTGTGAAAGTGAAATTCAGGTCCAATTCATGCTAAAAATCTGCATTTGAGAGAGCTTCAAAGAGGATCCCTTCCACTGAAATAAATCCTTCTCTTATCGTGTACTCTTTCTTGACAGGGTAGAACACTGTTTTTCCTTCTTTGACAAATGTTGACGTCTTGTCAGACTTTCAAAAAAGTACAACTTACTGAGTCATTTCTTTTTCTTGCCATCACTGAAACCTTTTTTTAATCTTGTTTTTCTCACCTTGATGTATTGCAGTCTCTACTGGCTGCTTTGATAGATTCTAGAGATACAAAACTTCAGAAATCATAGCTTTCAGGACCCTATTTGTTCAAGTACATCTGAAGAGGATTTCTCCTATGAAAGTGGTCTCTGACACTGTGAAGGACACAAACTATGGAAAATACAAAAACCTTGCAAATCTACTCGCAACCCTCCCAAAACAGCAGCGACCCTGGCTAGTGTAAGTTCATCCTGCACTGCTTTTGAGATGGAAAAAGGAGTAAAATAAATGCAGTAAATTCATCTGTTCTGCTTAGTGGCTGGGGGATGTTCAACCTCAGAGGAAAATAAAAGACAGCTCTAAAACAAAATTCACATATATTAAGTACAAGATATGGCTGTTAATGAGTGTACACTGATTGGAATAAAACCATGTGGTTTACACTAACACTGTGTGTTTTATATATTAAAGTTTGGGTACCAACAACTGCTGTAAGTTTAGAATAAGTGATGTCTTCAGTTTACTGCTAGGAACTGATTGAAGTGAACGTGTTTTTGCGGAGGCATCAGAAAAGTAACCAGACACACCAGACAGACCATTCATTATATTTCATTATGTTTCACTTGTCCATCCAGTTAACATTCCATAGAAAGTGTTTGGGAATGGGCAGCATCTCTCAAAAGCATATCCGGCAGATGATTGGATGATCATACTGTCAGTCACTTTATTACAGCCCAATCTGATGATGTAGTAGGCTGGCGTTACTGCCACAGTGTAAAGTACAAAACCTGAGCCACTTTGTAGAACAAACTCTTGCCAAAACATGTCTGAAGTGGAGTGAAGAATATCCTTTCCATCAAGAAATTCTTTGAGTGTTGTTTGTTTTTAATTAACTGAAGAAGTGCAGTCCAGATCTGATTAAACTGCTACTGAAGCTGTCACTTCTTGCTGTCATCTCACTCTTACCTTCCACCTCTTCCTGGACACTGATTGGACCATGTTGCGTTGGGCTGAGTAGGATCGTTGTTGATTGGAGCTGCACTGCAAGGTTATCAGAAAAGGATTAGCTTAACAGCTGAGCAACACATTAACTTGATATTTTTGTTGAATTGAACAAAACAAGTGCTGAATCTTTTCATGCATTAACTGAGGTGTGTGTGGGGAACACTGCATGTCGCGTGTGTTTGAATGGCACAAAAGACTTCATGAAGGCAGAGAGGATGTCCAAGACCTTCTACAAATGCACAATCCTTACATGCTGTATACATCTGCTTCACTTTTTGTTGTTATATATCTTTAATGTATTCTCAGTTTGCTGCTAACTTGCAGTGCATGCTTATATACGTATGTATACATTCATGGCACACTGCCGGTGCTCCTGTAACTGTGTTTGGATGTATTTATGTATTAATGACTAATGTAACATTCTACCTCATATAAGAACAACTCTAAATTCTAGAACCTTTAAACATGCACTTTAAAAATGTTTATTAAGACCCAATGCACTTTTAGTATTTTAGATTGTATTATTGTTGATTTATAAATTGCTGGGAAGACTTAACCCAGCATGCATTGTTTTCATAGTAACTGTATCTGCTATTGTTTGTGGTATTTTACTGTTTTTACCTCTTTATATTGAGTTTCATGTTTCTCTGAAATGTTTGGGGCTACAGATGAAAATTGGCATTGTGCTAAATCCAGCATGTTTATGTTGGTATTGTATGAACTCCCAAGATATTGTATATTAACCAATATTCACTGTCCCATCCAACTAAAAGTTTAAATTAAACATGTTGTGCCTAATTTTCAAACTTTTTTATGGAGTGTATTTTGTCTTACAGAGAGGCACACCATGGTGAAAAAAAAGTTGGGGACTGCTGATAAAGAATATAGAAAAATACTGCATTACTTGCTGTGGTAAAATACTAGATGATATCATCTATGGCCAAATGACTTTTGACAAATAGACATATAACATAAAATCAGTCCCTCTTATTCAGATAAAATATTTAAGATATAGACAAAGTATAACATGATCCCAAAGAATGAAGGCCTTACTTTGAAAAATATCTGCTTTAGCTGGACTTACGTCTTGGTATAATTCAGATGTCAAAGGCCTGTAAACAAATCACTGAAAAGTAGACATTACATAAAAGTCAGATTTGACACATATTACATAATGAGGGGCATTTCCACGAGTTAATCTGAGAACGCGGTTCAGGAAGTAGAGGTCAGACCTCTGAGGGTTAGGCTTGTTGACCCTGCAAGGTAATGTTCAGTCTGTTGCCTTTTCTTGGAATATTTGAGTGGTAAAGCTCATTGCCTGATCATTTTTTCAGCCTGTTAACCACTTTATTGTGTAATTCAGCGGTCATGGCTGTGGGATACATGTTTCAATGCTCCTTGGCAGGTTTTAGTGTTGCTAATGCCACTAAGTAAAAAGATAATGTTGCTGACTGAAGAAGGAAGACCCTCAGGCTTCTTTTATCAGGTTATGCTGCCCCCTGTAGGAGGTTTTGGTACACGACAGAACTTACGGATCAGTGCCAGCAGGAGAACAAAAAAAGCAACTGAGGCATCCTCTCCAAAAAAATACAAGATGTTAACTCCACAGGAGCATCTTTGAATCACATTTAAATTTCAAAAGCATCATTTTACTCCTTATTTCTGTATAAGAAATGATAAGAACACAACATGTCATCGGCTTAACTGTTTGTCATCTGCTCTCTGTATCGATAGAAGGTGACAGATAGAGGAAGAAACAGCAAGTACAGAGAGCTCCTAAAAATATGAGTAATAGATTTTTTTAAAGGTGTGATGAATGGCATTCTGGTGCTGCTGTTGCTGTGATTCTTTATGCTGAAGCCATCGCACTTACAGGTGCAGACAACATTAAATAACACTGAATCACTGGAGAGGACCTCAGATCATAGGCTAGGATACAGAACACTCTGCAAAGATCTGTAGCATTTGTTTGAAAGGTTATATTACTTATGTTTGAAAGAAGTATATTTATTATGTTTCGTCTCTGCCTGCCTCTCTCTCTCTCTCTCTCTCTCTGCATTGATGACACAGTCTGTTAGTGCACTTGGTTGGTAATGGGGAGGTCGCAGGTTCAAACCCTGCTAGGGCTGTAACATGTGATGTTTCCTCGGGCGAGACACTTGTCCCTAAATTGCTCACACTGCTGTGTCAGTGGAGTGTCAATGGGTATGAAAGGGCATGATTGTGTTAGTTAACACTGATGGACAATCGACATAGAAATTCCAACCATTAGTGTGTGAATGGGTGTGAATGTGTAGATGTGACCTGCGGTGTAAAGCTGATAAGAGTCATCAAATAGACTAGGAAAGTGCTACAAGCTCAAGTCCATTACTTTAGCCACTCACATGATGTGACAGTAGATGGCTGGTCAACATTAGTTTGAGATTTTTTTTTTTTTTTTAATGGGTCAGTAGCCATTGATGAACATTTACATTTGAATGCATGGGATTATAGCCAGGTGGCTAATTTCCATCCCCAGTCCCATTAGCAGGTTGTTGTGGACACATTAAACAAAACAAACATCCGTAATAGGAATAAAAACATACAGAGCGTGTTAAAAGACAAGCAACATACACTGCCTGGCCAAAAACAAAGTCGCCACCACAAAAAAAGGTCACACACTCTAATATTTTGTTGGACCAACTTTAGCTTTTATTACAGCATGCATTCGTTGTGGCATTGTTTCAGTAAGCTTCTGCAATGTCACAAGATTTATTTCCATCCAGTGTTGCATTAATTTTTTCATCAAGAGCTTGCATTGATGATGGGAGAGTCTGACCACTATGCAAAGCCTTCTCCAGCACATCCCAAAGATTCTCTATGAGGTTAAGGTCTGGACTCTGTGGTGGCCAATCCATGTGTGAAAATGTCTCATGCTCCCTGAACCACTCTTTCACAATTTGAGCCCGATGAATCCTGGCATTGTCATCTTGGAATATGGAAGAAAAAATCCATTGATGGAATAACCTGGTCATTCAGTATATTCAGGTAGTCAGCTGACCTCATTCTTTGTGCACATAATGTTGCTGAACCTAGACCTGACCAACTGCAGCAACCCCAGATCATAGCACTGCCCCCACAGGCTTGTACAGTAGGCACAAGGCATGATGGGGGCATCACTTCACCTACCTCTCTTCTTACCCTGATGTGCCCATCACTCTGGAACAGGGTAAATCTGGACTCATTAGACCACATGGCCTTCTTCCAGGACAGTTCTTAATCCAATTTTAGTAGTTTCTGCAATCTCCTTAGATGTTTTCTCTTCTTGATGCATGCCAATGATTTGACCCTTTTTGAACAGACTAACATCTTTTCCATGAACACAGGATGTGTCTTTTGACATGGTTGTTTAAGAAATGAGAAGCTACTCATTGTATCAGCTGGGGTTTAATAACTTGTTGCCAGCTGAAAGACAACCGCCCATGTGGTAATTATCCAATAGGAGGCTCGTACTTATTTGCTTAGTTAAATCCAGGTGGCGACTTTTTTTTTGACCAGGCAGTGTACATAAACCATAGACAACCTAAAATGTCATACGGTCCAAAAGAGAATGGGCCGGGAGTTGGGGGACCATGGGAATTATACACACTCAATTATAAAGTGCTGGAGTGATAATTAAAGTGCCACAGTGCTAAAGTGCCAAATGCTAAAGTGCAGAGTGCCGGCTGCCTGAGAGCTCAGGTCCTCGTTATATTGCACAGAAGTATAAAGTGCATGTTGCTCAGCCCATTACCCTACTGCCCAAGATTATAAAGCTCCATGTTGAATATTATATTGCACGATGCCCATAGCACACGGTTGCACATGCAGATGTGTGAGTAGATATTGCACCAAGACAGCATACATAGATGTCTTATGTAAGCACTAATTCACAAAAATAGCATAAATAGATGTACTTATTTACGCAATAGTGGACAATTATGGATGGTGCCCCAACACACTGAGCCCATTAAACATACATACAAAGTTAGACACAGTTATGATTGGTTCTGCTCACGATTTCCTGCCTGCAAGCAAAAGCTTTTTTCTTGCTGCTGTAACTTTTGCTAAATGTTTTGAAGTACTGAACTCACTGTGGTCCCATCCTGGGTCTTTATTGAAAACAACAATAGTTAGAAATTCTGAAATTAAATAATTGAGGACTGGTCTAGACCAGTGAGTTTCAGACCTTTTTTTTTTTTTTTTTTTGAACAAAACACATCTAAAACAAACCAAAGTCTCAGGGCACACCAATATCACTTCCATGCTAAACAGCCCTTTTAGCGTGTATTACAACAGATCTATAACCTGAATGCCATAAAAATGTCAAACTGTATTACTCAAGGATATCTTATTATTATTATTAGTTTAAGATTCTTTTGAAATGTATACTTCACATTCACACTTTATTAATTACCCATACACTTTTATTTCAATAAACATAAAAGATTGTGTTTGCTCAGAGACATACGTCTATAATGCATGATGAAAATGTTTGTTCTCTTGCAACAATCATGGTTGTCCTCTCTGTAATTCAGTGAATATGGCAAGAATCTGGCAATATGATACATATCAGGACACATGGATGACTTTATGATATATGACACAATATATTGTGACTCTATAAACAGGACACAATATGTTTTTATTTAAAGTATGTTTGAGTATTTTTATAGCATTCAGTACCTTATATGTAATATGCTTAAAAATATGGTTTTAATCAGTGTTACATTTATTGCTATTATTAAAGAGACAACAAAAATATAACAGAGAGCAGGAGAGTCAAATGGCTAAATGTCTGCTGCCAAATAGTGCATGTAGGCTGTAGGCTGCACGAAATTACAAAACAAATGTTCTGAATTTCTTTAAATCACTGTTTAATAAAATATCCCAATGCTGCATTAAAATATCAACACCATATATAATGGCTTTCACTGTATATTTACGTTTTACCTCATTCCTGTTTTCCTGAATTTGGTTAGTACGTTGCATAGTTTATGAATTAAGTACTGGGATATAAATGAAGTGGCACAGAGAGTTTTCAGTAAAAGCTCCATCAGTCTTTAAATTTATGCTACAGGTATTCTTGAACCAAGTTAAATATGTGGATATCGTTATCCCTCTTTGACATTAAATAACTTTTATATTTCAGTTCAGTGATGGGTTTTAAAATGTATTTCAAACTACTGTATGTTCCAGATGTTATTGACCTGAGATACAAAAGACATGTTTGAAAAATGTAATTAAATACAAACTATGAAACAAAACAAAGAAGTAGAGGAAGAAAAGATTAAAATGGAAGGAAAGATTTCTTCATTTTTATCTATCCATATCACCTCAGCTGGTGATTGAAATGTTTGTTCAATGATAGACATGAAACTTAAATATTTAGAGAAAGAGACACACATATGCACAAATACACATCTTTAGTCAGTTGAAGAGACACAAGGCGTGCATTCAGACAGGCATGTTCATGCATGAAAATAAGATTATTTAAGTTCATGAGAGTTGACACAGTTTAGATTCCAATGCATTATCATGGGTTTGTACATAAATCAAATGTTTTAATAAAAACTTACATGTGAGTTTTCTTAGTGCAACACAGAAAATAAACATTGTGGCAATAGATAACTGAATCAGTGAATTTACAAAGGAACAAATTTTGATATCTAATTTTAAATTGCTATTTGGATGCTTCATCATTATGTAGAGGAAGATTATGACCAATCATTAATTCCTGAATGATCCGTTATGCATTTAACTGGATCAGGAAAATAAGTGTCCACCAACAGTGTGTCTAAATGTAAAATGAGCCAGCAGCGCCATCTAGTGGACATGGAAAACCCATGGCAGTGACAGAATAAAATTCTGAATACAATGCATTAATAAATTAGAACAAAAGTCTTAATAAGCATTTTTTCAAAATACAGTCAGTGACCTGTATATTTGTTGAACCAACACCAAATCTTATTAATCTTTCAGAGACGCTTCTCAGTGTTTCATATTTATTGATATGAACCTTTTTTTTTTTAGATGTTTTTTGTTTATCCTAAGTTCTAACACTAAATTATAATTATTTATTATCACTATTATAAAGCATAGTAAATTATCACAAGTTTTACTGTGCTTATAAAATTGTAAAGGCTGTAAAAATCCAGAGGCTACAAAGATGTTTTAATTTATGCATTGCTTCTATTTGAAAAAAGAAAATGTCCTCTACATATCTGACCTTAATGAAATTTTTAAATTATTACAAAGCAGTTCTAAATTAGTGAAGAAAATTTGCAGTAATTGGAATTATAAGCTAGTTTCATCCAGGTGCTGAAGGCATTACAGAGAGTAATTAAAAAACAGACATTAAATTAAAGTCAGACATGACAAACGTGTTACGCACTAAGACGCAATTCCAAGAGTTCATTTAAGCACATGACACAGGAAGCGGAGGTCAGACCTCTGAGGGGGGGACTCCCTCTGTCAAGACCCTAATCCTGTTAGGTTTGTTGACCCTGAAAGGTTAGCTGTAATTGAGGGACCATACAAACAAATAATTATCACAAACACAGACGTAAACCAGCTCAAATTAAGCCCAGCCGGCCCATTCATCCCTTTTCAAAGATCTTTGTGCTTTTATTTTGCTCTACACACATTTATAATTGATGCAGGATAAATTCCTGATGTCTTTTGATTCAGTATGGTTGTAAATTACATATAAAGCAACAGGTCCTGCATACATCTCAGACAGAAGATTCTGTGTTATGTTACAACACTTCATGTTAAATATAGTTCTTTAAATCACTCATTAATTACAGCTTCTCTGAATGAAGTTAAACCCACAGAGGGGTGTGATCATGTGCACCTTAAAGAGAACAACACTGCCAGTCTTATTTCATTTCTTCCTGGTTATGTTGTTTTCTCAGTAAGTAAGTTGAGGACTCGAATAGCCGAGGCCACACTGCTGCTCATTAAATCCTCTTAGGGTCACACTGAGTAAACCTTCTCTGGGCTCTTAACTTGGCCACGATTGAGCTGCTAATTTTAGATCCTTTCTCTCAGGATGGCCCTGAACCTGCCCACGCTTTGTCTATACAGGCTTTCATGGAAATTATACATTACTTACACCACTGACTAGCAGATTTGTCCATTTTTAATGTCAAAAAGTGATACAAGTTCTACTTTTTTTTCTCATTTATGCCCATGTTAAGAATCAGTATATCCTAGCAGACTCATTTCTCACTATATAACTGTGACACAGAAAAGTTAGCTCTAATTATTTTGGCTGAAGTAAAGGTCATGTAGTCATCTTCAACACCAAAATGCAACCCTTAAAAAGTGACAGATGTAGATTCATCGAGAACATTAAAGCCACACTGTGGAGTTTGTTCTCCCGTCTAGTGGTGAAACTGTATTTTTGCAATCAAACACATAGTGCTCTCGAGCGCCTTGCTTTTTCAAATGTGCGTTGCACCTGTTGAACTCTACGGTAGTTGGTATGTGCCTAGAAGCTATGTCTTCTCTTTTTCATTTTTTTGTCGACGAGGATTCCTTCACCTGTGGCGTGACATAAGTATGATCTTGCATTATGAACCAAAATGCAATGCAGGCTTTTAACTTTGCTGGGGCAGTGACAAGCGCATCTCACTGTGCTCCGTCTCTGTTTCAGTCACGCTGGCTATGAGCAAAAACGCTTTTAGCCTTGGCATGTAGTACTACGTAGAGCTTTATGTTCCTCTCGGTTGTGCATAGTTTTTATCAACCTGAAGGACATGGAAACCTCTATAGGACTAACCCGGTCTATGTAAATACAGACAAGAAATTCTTCGCTCAGGAGGACGAGTCAGATTGTTGGCAGAGCAATTTGACACAAATGAGGACGTAATTGTGAATGTAGACATTGTTTTTAGCTCATAAATACTTAAAAACACTACACATTGTCCCTTTAACAGAAGATTATTGTTAGAAATTTTTGAATACATTTTTTTTTATATAATCTTGTATATAATCTTTACCCTTGTGTATAATCTTTAGAGTTGAGAGCTGTTATTCAAGAGACACCCCCCCCCCCCCCCCCCCCCCCCCCCGGTGACCTTGCGCAGCAGCTGGATCTGCCTCTTTCAATGTCTGCTCCATCTTGTCAATCTCTAGTCTACAACAACTTAGCAGCCCGAAGTGGCACAGCCCAATCAGAGTCTTTTAAGCAAGAAGAGGTGAGAGCTACAAGCAAGAACTGACTGCTCTTACCAAGATTAGCATAGATGCTAACAGCTTCAGTAGCGGTTTTATCTGATCTGGACCGCATTTCTTTTTTAAATAAATAGCACCACTTGATAGAAAAGATATTTTCGCTCCCCTTTCAACATGTTTTGACAAGAGTTTACCTTAAAATGTGCCTCGAATTCTGTAGCACAGTAGTGCGTACTACATTATCTGATTTGCCAGCAATAAATGTGTTTGACAGAACGATCATCCAATCCCCAGCTGGATATGCATCTGAAAGGTTCTGCCCATTCCCAAACATTTCCGTGGGCTCAGATGGACGAGTGAAATATATTGAACAGTCCAACTGGTGTGCCAGGTTACCCCTCAGGTTGTCATCTACTAATTTAATATGTAGGAAACATAGGTGGCCTTACATTTGATTTGCACACTCCTAGTATAAGCTATAGTCCTCGAAGATGCCTGGCCCAGTTTAAATGTGGCTTGTCGCTCCTTAACACCATGTCATGCCACTCACTTTCCCCAACTGTCAACTCTGTCCACTTTCCTGTCAATTAAATAAGGCATACAAATGTCTCCACAAAATAAAATATGTGCTGAAAAAAGGCAATAGTAAAACCAGCATGTTGGATAAGTAAAATCAGGGCGACTCTGGAGTTGACAAAAAGACAAAAAAAGGTGTGTTGCAGGTCTTACTGTGGCTGAAGAGTGCAACTTTTTAATTGCTTCTCTTCTAGAGTTTTGACTTTGTGAGTAATCTTTCTTAAAAAAAAAAAATCCAACAGAAACTTCTGGATTTACCACTTTACATCTGGAATGAAACACCGGCTTTCCAGATCACAGTATTCTTTCCAAGTTACAACTTTGCCTACAAAAAATATGCCATTAATCTGTCTCTGTGTAAGTGTAATTCCAGATGTGGTATAGGCTTCTCCTCCTTGTTTGTTTGTTTTTATATTCCTAATGATTCATTTTGAAACGTCCAAGCGGGTGCAGAGAAGCCAATCTGAGGCAGGCAAGAGTCTTAAAATGTCCCCCCCTCCTGCTGTGTGAGGCCAGCCCTGCTGTGAGTGTATCATTGTCAGTGCAGAAAGATTTACGGATCAGGCCTTTCAGAGCCACATAATCAGATCAACAAAGTGAAAAGTAGCCTGGCTCTAATAGAATTCAGCACCTAAGAGAGTAGTGAACCGCTGAGGTGCCCACAGATAGCTGGCAGCCTCCCTCGGTTGACCTCAGGGATTTACCGCCGAGGTTGAATGAAGCAAGAAGAGATGTAACACAAATTTATCCCTCTGAAATCGCTGAATAAATGACGTTTGATCACATCTCTTCTGGAGGACTTCTAGCAATCATACTTTTACTTGTACAGCACTTTGTAAGGGACACACGTATAACCAAGTGTTTTAAATAAACAGAAAATAATTAACATAAAAGCATGTTCAAGGCAGATGTAAACAAACAAATCCATTCTAGACAAAAGCAAGGGAAAATAACAAGGAATCCAGGAAATGCCAGTTGATAATGAGAAAACGCTGAAGGTTATGTTAAAAAAAACTAAAGCCAGATGTAATTTTGCTACTTTTTGCATCCAGGAAATGTAATAGGGAATCACTTATGGATTGTTTTGCTGTGGATCCACAAATTTATGTACTTATTTATTTTAAACCTCGTATTGTTTTATCTCTCAGCTTCAGCTCAGATTTATTGTTTGGAATTTCATTCTCTGTTAATTAATTTTCTTTCCATTTTCCTACTTTAGTAGATATTATTACACTTTGGTGTTTGGTTCTCTTATTACACCATATTATTTTAAAATTTTATTTATTTACTTATTTATTTATTTTCCTACAGTATTTTTTATCTAATTTCTTATCACAATTTTCATCATCAGTTTAGTCTTAATTTGTGTGTTTTGTCATTTTTAACTAATTTCCTCAGTCCTCTGATTCTGTTTTCTGTGTGTCTTTGTGTGTGTGTAAGTGAGATTCAAGATTCAAGATTCAAGATTCAAAGAGTTTATTGTCATTTGCACATTGAGAAACGTGTTTCCCTGCACAATGAAATTCCTACTCTGCTGTCCACAACAAATGCCAAACAAAAATAACAATAGGTTCAAATAGCAGCACAAAATAATACTAAATAATACTAATAATAGCAGCAAAAAAGAAATACTGTCGAGACAACGTGACTGTTTTGACCCATCAGTGCGACATGTGTGCCTTGAACTCAATCCCGGGACAGGGACCATTTCAATTCACACAATGAGTGTGTGCCGTAGGTGGATTGCGAGGGTAGGGGTGGGGGTTGTATTTTTCATTGTGTTCAATTTTCTACTTTATATTTATTTTATTTTATGTCTTTGTTTTTATGTGAATCCCTGTAAAGCTCCAAGACCTTATAGGAAAAGTGCTATACAAATAAAGTTTGATTGATTGAAATACAAAATTTCTGAAATGAAACACTTCACTTCAACAGTGAGTTAAAAAGTGTGAGGTAGTGACATATTTGACCTGATGCCATTGTTGAACTGACAAATTATGATCTTCCAAACACAGTTGTCCCCATAAATATCCTTTATATGGTTCCATTGATGTAAGCTGACAGTATACAGAAAGTGTTACTGCATGGGGCACCGGCAAGCCGATGGAGTTGATAAAAAAGAAGAATAAAAGTAATTTTGGGGTGTTGGTTTTGCAGAGTCATGGACAGCCAGGCATGACTTATGTACGGTCTAGGTTTGGATCCAGCCTGTGGCCAGTTTGCAGAGTGTCCTCCCCTACTCTCTCGCCCCCCTTTACATGCCTATCCACTGTCTCCCTCCTATAACTAAAGGTATAAAATGCCCCAAAAAAGTCTCAAAAGTAGTTTTAAAATGAATATTGTTATAATTAATACATTTATAAGGAATCAAAGTAGAATAAAGGGAGATATAAACAATATAAACCAATAAACAAATACAAACAAGAGTGAAAACTCTAAGAGATTTGATGCTAACAGTCATATACAATCCACAGCATAAACAGACTGAGACAGATAAAGAAAGATTGTTCAGAATCATAGAACAAACAGCTAAAATACATGATTCAATAACCTATCAGTGTCCTTTAGAGCAGGAAAGAGTGGGAGCTACGAGTAAGCTAACAGCAGGAAGTGCTGCTCATACAGAGATTAGCATGGATGCTAACAGCTTCAGTAGCAGTTTTATCAGATCTGGAACACATTTCTTTAATAAATGGAAAACAACAACACTCAAAGCATTTCTTGATGGAAAATATATTTAGCTCCACTATCTGATTGGCTTGTTATGAATGTGATTGACAGAGCGAATGCCCAGTCACCTGTCAGATACGCTTTTGAAAGGTTTTGCCCATTCTCAAACACTTTGGAGGGAATGTTGCTTAAATGGATTAGTGAAATATATTTAACAGTCCATCTTGTGTGTCACATTACACCCCAACAAGACAGGGACAGGGTTTTGTGTTTTACCTTTAATGTGAAACGCACATAGATTTGTGTTTCAGATCTTGAAAACAAAGTTTGGTAGTTCAACTCATTGGTTTTCATTATTCCCAAGCACACCAAGAATCAAGCCAAAATGTCAGGGCACTTGTTAAATATTCTTTTCTGACATTACAGTATCTTATTACTCTTATTTATTTCTACTAAGGCCTTATGAAATTTCACAAGCAGCTGCATTAGTCATCAAATTTTTATTAACAAAAATATTAAAGAATTTATTAGTACCTTTGTTGATTCAGCAACACTCTCGAAGAGCCCATATTATGCGTTTTTTAGTTTTACATTCCCTATAGTTTCTTTGCATCTCTCCTTCATGTGGTAGAGTACTTCTTTGCACCAGACAATAACTCCAGTGTCAGGACTTCTCCCTGTTCCCAGTAACAGCTTGAAATGTTCAATGTCAAAGGGAAAGTGAGTGTTAACTATTTCTAATTGAAGTCATTTATCTAACAGTGTGTTAAGACACTTACTGCTGCGTGTCTTAATGAGATTGGATGCAGGACAATTGAGTTAAATCGAACAGAAACCAAGAAGTAACCATTAATACTTTATCTTTAATTCTATCATAAGCTAATGGTTGATTTAAGCACGGTGAAGGATACTCTCAGTCATACAGCAATGCCCCCAGTCTATAAGCCATTAGATCTATTTTAATCTAGTTAAAACTGATAGATATGCCTGTCCTAAACTAGAGTGACTGAGAGCTTCTTAGTTCCTCACCTTCTTTTCAAGGCACAAAAACAACGCTACAACTGATTAGAGAAAGCAATTGGTTTGGATTGAAGCCATTTGGCAGATACTTCATCAAATAGCCAGAACAGAGAGACGCCTTGTCGAACACATTTTTCTACATCAAGGGAGAAGTAATCTCAATGTGAAGAAAAGAGGAAAAGAGATGAAAACATTTAAACAGAGCTCTGATATTTTGTATTAAAATAGAAAAAAAAAGTGGTGAGAATAAATTGTGTTGTTGTTTTTCTTGGTGGTCTGTGCGCCCATGTTGCCGTTTTCGGACAACACAGCAACCAAACTGATTTAACAATTTTGATAAGACACAGATATAAGGCAGTAAATGCTAGCACTTGTATGCTAGGAAGCCCACAGTGAAAAACTATTCAGGGGCTAATCGGTAGAAATGTTCATACACATGAGGGTTGGGATACAAGTAGCCCAGGGGCCACATGTGGTCTGCCAGCTCCCTCAGTGTGGCCTCCCAGTCCATTTACAATTGATTTTAAACAAATACATGGAGAAAATGTGACAAAATCTGCCTTGAAGACATCAAAAACAGCAATATTTCAGAGAAAATAAATCTGTATCTGGCCTAGTTCTTCTGAAAACAGATTCTTCCCTCAATAAATGTATCTGTAAAAAAATATAAAAATAGAAATGTAGGGGGGAAAAAACCCTAATAATCAGTATGCCTCATAAATTGCATTAAAAAAGTAGCGAAGACTGGTTTGTACTCTCCATTAAGGTCATTCAGTAAAGTATCACAACTCTCATTTCAGCTCAAATGTCTAAATGTTTTGGTACACAAAAGTTTAACTTTATTAGATTATCCAATAAATCACATTAATTTGGCCTTATAGGAAACTAAAGTTGCTCATCCCTGATCTAGGGTGCATTCACACTAGGGGCCCTGTCCCGGATCCAAGCGCACTTAAGCCCAAAGTCCGGTTCATTTTGGTAGTGTGAATGCAAACGAACCGCGCCTGGGCACCGGGCCCGGGACCACCTGGGGAGGTGGTCTCCGGCACAACTGAAGGGGACTCGGGCACGGATCGGTTGAGATGTGAATGCAAGCGCGCCAGGATACGGGACAGAAAGCTGATGCTGCTGCGTGATGTCACGGTTGTCCCTTCTCTCTTTAAACATGACGGCCAAAGGTTCACTTTGGAGCAGCGAAGAAATAAAATTCTTACTTGAAATTTGGGCTAACGAGGACATTCAAAAACATCTGAATTCAACACATAAAAAATCAGAAATTTGCGGCATCATATCTCAAAAACTACTGTCACTTGGGTATACCAGGACCACCGATAAATGCCGTGATAAGATAAAGAAGCTCCGGCAGCAGTGTCACAGGGTGCAGGACTCGCTACGTAAGTCCGGCAGCTCAACTGGTGAAAAGCAAAAGTTTCCTCGGTATGATGCAGTCTGTAATATCATCGGCCACAAACCAACAAGTCAGGCTAATGTACTGGAGTCGGAACCTCTTTCTCCACCGACACCGTTTACATCTCCTCCGCCATCTGATCCAGTGAGCTGAGGAGGCAACTGGTAGCCTCGGTTAGATGTTGCAAGTGTGAATGCAAGCCAGCGGGGGGGGGGGACCGCACCAAGGCGCGGTTCGAAGCAAGTGGGCCTAATGTGAAAGCGCCCCTTCATGGTGGGCAAATCTCAAACTACCATCTAAAAAGAAATAACAATATTAAGTTGTGTGTCATGTACTGGGCTACACAGTGATCCAGCAAGTATTGCTTATGCCTCATAGCAAGAGGGTTTCGAGTTCGGGCCTGGCCTTCATAACATGACACACCAGATGGGCTTTTCAATATATTTTTCTGCTCTAGAAGAGCAAAAATATCCTATAGAGAAGTTTGTAGTGTTGATATTTGTTTTTCATTTAATTAAGAAATACAGTCCAGGTCTGATGAAACTTCTACTGAAGCTGTTAGCATCTATGCTAATCCCTGTACAAGCAGTCACTTCCTGTTGTTATCTCGCTAGTAGCTTCCACCTCTTCCTGCTTTAAAGGATTGGGCCGTCACATGTTGGGCTGGTCACAGTCGTTGCTGATTGGAGCTTGGCAAGATCTGCCTGATTACAGACATTGAATCAGCAGCTGCACTGTGTGGAGGATTAATATCACCAAAGATAAGAAGGAGGAAGCAAATTAAAAGGCTAAAACTACCAAAAGACAAAAGGTAATAAGAAAAAAATTATTTAAAATATATAAAGCCAAAAGAGGATAAAAAGTTAAAATGATGAAAAGATTAAAAATGAAAGAATAAAAGATGCTGCTTGTGAAACTGTCTAAAACTGGAAATAAAAGCAGCGCAGGAGCGTTAAAAGTATATTAAAAATATGAATGTTGATAAAAAAAAATCTAAAAAAATTCATAGAGCATTTTTCCTTTTTTTTGTTTAATTTAAAGTAATCACAGTCTTGTTAAAAGTGTCCTACAGTATGTGACACTTTCACCCTCCAGCAGCGAGAATTCATTTTTGTGGCCCTCTTGTTTCACACTGTGTGATTTAAGACATTGTACATTTCATTTTCATGCTGCAGCAGTCCACAAGTTCGACCTCTCCCCATGCAGCTTTAGACATACTAAACTCAGAGAGAGGAAACCCCAGCTACATAAGACCAGAGTAATCCTAAGGCTGCACTAATCACCTGTCACAAACGTAAACTGTGGCTTTGGGATTCCACGGGTATTAAAAAACTCTGAGGAGAGAGAGACACTGAGGTGTCCATTTCTAGGTAGGTCACTCCAGAGCTCCATCCAAAGGCTGCAGGAATATGGACTGATAAATGAAAAGCACCAGCGATGGGACAGGTGCAGCAAACGGAGAACAGTGAGGAGATAGATGTCAAAGCTATTCAGGACATGTATAGAAAGTTTGTGAACGAGTGCCCGAGTGGACGTCTCTTCCTGCACGAGTTCAAGCGATTCTTCGGAGTGGATCCTACAGGGGAAGCGTCGGAGTATGCAGAGAATATGTTCAGAGCTTTTGACAAAAATGGGGTGAGAGACTAAACTGTTACAACCTTGAATTTTGTGGTTTTTTTTACTGAAATGTCACTGAAAAATCTTGTTCTGATTTTCTTGAATTCAATCAACCTTTCAGGACAACACTATAGATTTCCTGGAGTTTGTGGCAGCATTAAATCTGGTGTTCAGAGGAGATTTGGAGCACAAACTGCGCTGGTCTTTCAAGGTGTATGATAAAGACAACAACGGTTTTGTGGACAGGAAGGAGCTAAGGTCAATAATTGATGTAAGTATTGATTATATTTGCTAAAATAAAGTCTGATGGATGTTTGAAGCAACTACAGTTCCAACCTTGGAGAAGAGATATGTCCTCTATCTTGTATCTTTATTACTTTGGTTACTAAGACAATCTTAACTGGGTAATCTTTTTTTGTAAACATGTTGACAATTCAGATTGAGAATTGGTGTCATTAATAGCATTAACAGCAGCTCTGTCAAGCGTCCCAGTAAGCCATGCCAATTTAGCACAATTCCAGGAAACTGAAGCCAGAAATAACCGGGTCAGCGAGGTCTTAATTGAAGATATCTACACTAGAGATGAGCGATATGGGACCTTGAGGGCCACATAGTTTTAATTCTGTATATATTTGAAAAAATGAGAAATGATTTTGATAAGACAATTTTCGAGTTGAATAATTTACCTTAAGGAGATAAAATACCAGTTTTATTTGACTTTATCATATCAGTATTGAAATTGTCAAACTCAGAGTTCACTTTAGTAATCATTACATGAGCAGTAAAATGACCAGATTTGACATCCTTGTGAACTTTACTGTATTTTTTTACCTTTTTACCTCCGCCAAGGCGACTGTTTTCGCCAGCATTTGTTTGTCTGTTCCTCTGTTGGTGGGAAAGATTACTCGAGAAGTTCTCATCGGATATTGAAGACAATTTTTTGGGGATTTTGGTCATGGCACAAGGAAGAAATGAAGAGATTTTGGAAGCGTTCATTAGCATCCTGTGATTGAGAAGGCTTCTGCATTTTTGATAATAACACAGCTAAACATGCACTTACTTATGCTACTGGTAAAAATTTATTTTAGGTCACCACCTTAACCAGTAATTAGCAGCTCATGAATATGCAAATAGATAGCATACTGGCTACTTATTAGGGCAACAATATACAGCTAATATGCTATTAATTCAAGATAAATCAGGGAGAATTTTTCAAAAAACAGAAACTGTTTGCTTTTACAAAACCACCCACTACATGCTACGTTTTGTAGTTTAATATCCCTGTAGTTTAGTAATATGTTCCTGGATCTAAAGTGAGGTCTTGCTCATAACTAATCAACTTGTAGTTTCACACTAACTATCTAATGACAGGAATCGCAACTGTCCTAGACATGGTTGAACCTTGAATAAACTCAGATTTTAAGGATCCTCCATTCAGTTATGGCCATTTGGCAAAAGCAATCCCCTTTTAGGCCCTGTATACACATTACATTTAAAGCTGTTTTGAGCATTCAGATACCAAATGGTAGTCCTTAAGGCTTCAGAAGTCCACCTTTTAATGCACACCAGACACAGCTTTATACCAGATTCTTCCATCTACATCTAAGGGTGGTGTGGGGTGCTTTTCTTTTCATTTCTTTTTCTTTTTTATCTGTGATTGTATAGACTGGATGAGCGTGGACACACATTAAACACCAATTCATCTACTAAAACAATTAGCTTTAGCCATGTATCAATAGCCTGTGGCCATTACAGCTGTCAATTAAGCCCTTACAGTCCTCACATTTTAATTTTTAGCTCATTCTTGGTCCTATTTAGCTCACTGTGGCTCATTGTCCATTAAAAAATCCATATTTAGAAGGTAGATAATAGGAAACATCATAAAGGACAATAATGAAAGAGACACAGACCAAAGTGTTTTGGCTTTTCTTCTGATATTTTTGTCAAACTTTGGATTGGAGTATTATTCTTCTCTCCAGCTGATGGTGCATTGTTAAGAGCTTGGTGAGCAATATTGCCCTTCACTGAGAAAAATGACACAGAAATGTTGTATGGGCTGATATTTACATTATGGTTGCATATGTGAGGATTTACTTGCAGGCAGTGATGGTCATTGTTAATGTATTGTGTGCTCAGGTACCTGAATGCCCCAAACTATTTGTAATTTGTGCTAATGCACTGTAAAAACAAGCTCTCAATGTTGCTATGCTCCCCGTGAGAGATGTGCCCCACCATTTGAGAAACACTGATTTACTGTAACGATAGCCCAAAAGGAACCAAATGCAGACTCAGAGACAAAAGGCAAGTTTCAGTCCATTTAATCAGAAAAAGGTTCGGTACACAGGAGTTCAAAATCATCAGGCAGAGGTACAAAATCGGCAGGCAAAAAACTGGGTCAAGGAATCAGGAACAGATCTGGATACACGAGAAGGCAGAAGAAAAAACGCTCGAAAGGATGCACACTAGGGAAAACAACACAATCTCGCACAGAAAACAGGGAGTGACTGACTTAAATACACGAGGAAGGGCCCAATAGACAAGGATCACCAGGTGCACACTCAGACAATCAACGCAGGTGAGACAAATGAAGCAGATGAGCGAGGAGCACAGGTAGGGGAGGGCAGGAAGGAGAAATCTGGAGGAAAAACACAAGGTAAGAAATCACGAAAATAAAACAGGAAATGACCAGACAAGAAACATGAGGCGGAAATAAAAAGGGTAGCCTAACCAGGGGATGTGACATTTACATTCATTACCATGTTAATTATCCCAGAGAGGTCAAAGGGGTTTATGTTGACAAAAATGCTCACATTAATTAAACAAAACTTGCCTCTCTCTCCTCTTCAGAGTATATATCGATTAAAGAAAGGCCAAAAGATGGCTGGGACTGATGGACAACTAACAGTGGATGAAGTTGTGGATCGAATATTTAAGGCTGTTGACGCTGATGGAGATGGTAAGCATAGAGTTTATGCATGCGTCTCTACAGCCTGAACCATCAGATTTTATTTGTTGTCTTGAAAAAGAATAATAACCCCTGTCTGTGTTATTTTACAGGTCACATTAGCATGGAAGAGTTTATTAAGGGGGCAAAGGAGGACCCCTGGCTCTTAAACATGCTGAAGTTGGATATGAACCCAGCCCGGTGGATGATGGAGCAGAGGAGAAAGAGCGCACACTTTTGAAATGTCAAAGCCAAATCATTCTCACTCCCAGCTCGAGGGATGTGGCAGCTTGTAGGGCGATGATCATGTAACCTTGTTATGTCATGGTTTCTAGTGCAAAGCTGTGAAAATACAGCAGTCTGGTATAAGGATTATCAAATGGCAACAAGGTCAGACTAACACAAGCATAGCATTGTGAAATGGTCACTATTTTTCATAAGTTTTTGTATCAATTTTTTTACTTAGCTTAAAGGCGAGTAAATTTCAAAGTGCCATCATTTTAGGATCTGACTTTTAAAGAAAGTATATAGCATAAAACAGACTTCCAAACCACACATAGCATGAACAAGAAGTATTTGACTTTTATTAACAACAATAGTAGGCCTAACTGTGTTTTAACCACAGTATTCTTTGTATAACGTTTGTTTTTTGCTAAAGCAATTTATAAGTAATGGCGTTAATGTTTTTATTCATTAAGCTGTCATCAGTACATTATTTTGGGAGCTATTCTGAATAATAGGTACATTAACTCATTTTTGAGTCCTAATTTAATACCTCTTTAAATCAACAAAGCTTTAAGTGCAGGACTTGTCACGCTCAAACTATGGAGAGTCTATTTAAATGAATTGTGGGGAAATTGACTCCTGATTTTGTTACTTTAACAATAAAAAACACAAAGTTAACCCACCTACATCCAAAGGTAACAGAAGACATTACATTACTGAGAATATTTGATATTCTCGGAATATAAAACAGAAATATTATTTTTCAAACACATTACTGTAGTTTTGTCTTAATTCTTTCAGTGAGTCCAGATTAGTCCAAAAGAAAAAAAATAAGTTGATTTAAATGGGAGACAGGCCAACAAAAACAGAGTTTGTCTGAATAAGTAACAGTCACGAAGGAGGCCAGGGCTTGATAAAGGATCACTTCCTTTAAAGGGCGAGCTTTAAAGCTCCAGCGGCATAATTGTTCAGAAAACATCTTTATTGGACTCAAACGTTTCTGCTTGTGGCCTTCATCAGGGTCATCAGAAACACACTGCAAACATCACTTTAAAAATGTAGGTATGAAATCAAAAAGAAAATAGTGAAAAGAGTAAAGCAGGTTCAAGATTTAACTGCTCATGTGCAACCACAAATCAATCAGCCAATAGAAGAGCTGTAGAGGTGTGAAAATTGAGTGGCCATGTGATTAGGAGCCAATAAAGCACTGACAAGAAGTGAGGAACAGTGTCCAATGAGAGACATGAGTGACAGCATATTTGGAAAAAGCTTGAGAGACGGCACCCACTGGATGGTATTTGAGTTAATGCTGCAGCCATTTGAAAATGCTTATTGACCAGGTATCAGCAAGAGATGTTATAAGTAATCATTATACATAAGGATGAGATATTCACAGGTTTAGATAAGACTGTTCCAAATGAAAAGATTAGATGTAATCAAATATATTAAAATTAAAAATTAAAAAACACATTAGGGAGGGGCTTCACAAAGGGTCAAATATGTAGTAAAATGTTTGTGTCTCTTTCCCAATATTTTAATGACAGGCCTGTTAATTTAAAGGGCCTTAAAACTCATATAATGTCACAAAAATGCATTACTGGCCACTGTCTTTTTTCTGCATCCTGACATGAATTATTATTTTAGTGTTTAGTGTATGGTTACTAAATATTAAACATACACATTTGCATATTTAGCATGTCAGACTGAAAATGTGTTGCAGAGCATTTACCCCACACTTTCATTATTTCAGAGGCTACCATATAACTTAAGGCTGCTTTACTCCCCCCAAATATGGCCCAAATCACCTGCAGGACTCAAAACAAGTCAACTGTTGAACTAAAATCAAAACTGCAAATTGGTTCCTACAAAACTCAAATACTGGTCTGTGAAATGGCAGTCTAGAGCTGTCTGACCATGAAAATACATTCTTGCACAGTAATCATGTCATACTCTAACTCAACAGCATCACAACCAAAAACAGTATTAGTGGGTGGAAATAAATCATCAAAAAGTAGCCAAGAGTGACCTGGCTGCCACATCACAAGGAGCGGGACTGAGAAATGGCTATTTGAGCATTAAAGGCCTTTTCCATGTGGGAACGTAATGTTATTATATATTTATGGCTTGCACTCAAGTTCTAACCTGCATGCATAAAATGTTAGTCCAGAAAGAAGGAAGGGAAGAAAGTTTATTTAACACTTTAGGCGAGCAGATGTCACAAAGTGCTTCATAATCATAGATCCAAATCAAGAGTGGACAATTGAATAAAAAGGCAGAGATTAGACAAAGGTACTCCAAAACCTTTGTGCTAAAACACATCTTACAAGTAAAATTAAACTTTTTAAAATGTATTTTAGCAATTCTAAGTGTTTTTGCTTGCTAACTCAAGCTACAGCCTTCTTGTTTTGCCATGGCAACATGTAAAAATTGATTGTATTGTATGTTTTTGTATTTTTTTAATATTTATAACTTTTTCCCTGTTCACCAAATGATTATTTCACAAAGACATAAATGTTTGCTTGCTGCTCTGTGTTTCGAAGTTAGGTTTTAATAGTAAACCCAAACTGTTTTACCTGGTTGTTGGTATCAAATGGATGTTTCAACACTTAATAGCCAGTTAAATAAAAAAGCATGATAACTCATTGTCATGTGCTGCTCTACATGTTTATAAATGTGTGTGTTTTACTGTTTCATCACAGAAACATAAACCCAATCTGCAATGTGTCTTTCATCACCAGTCAAACATAATCCAGCTGACACAGCCTTAAGCCATGTACCTCTAAAATGTACTCCTTCTTTACCTCCTGTGGTGTGCAAATCATCCTACTTTCATCAATCTCAAAGACTCTGAAGTCTTCCCCTCTTTTCTCAAAATGTTGAGATACAAACAGACTACCGTAATTTCTGCAAGCCGCTACGTTTTTCCCCACACTTTGAACCCTGCGGCTTAAACAATGATGCAGCTAATTTAAAGGTTTTTTCACATTTCATTTAGCCTCGTCACATCAGATTTAATTTAGTTAAAAAAATCTATTTTCTGTGTACAACGTGGACAGTGCCAGAGCATGTGAGCGGAGTGGAGCGATGAAATGTCCCTTTCGCGCACAGAGCTGTTTCTTGCGCCCGCTCGTCAGCTCAGAGGGGATGCACACTGCTCCTCTTATTATCCCTACACCTTCCACTCAAATTTCAACCCTTTAGACACATGGTGTGAGCGGTACCGGAACAAAACTGGAGTGGGAAGGAGCAAAGAATAAGGTGACGCTCCAGCTTGTTAGAAAAAAAACACTCAGCGCTCTGGCCAAAGTCCTTCTCCTTGTGCTCCCGATCAGCTCCGCTCACCTGACACCTACGGCTTATAGGCAAGTGTGGCCTAGATGTACACATTTTTTTTCATTATTTTGTGGGTGTAGCTAATATTCAGGTGCACTCAATAGCCTGGAATTTACAGTAATTAGATATGCACCAAACATGATAATTCAACTGGTAACATCCATTATCTATGCTACTGGTTCCGTATAGAGCTTAAAAGGTGCTAAAGATTTATGCCACCATTTAGCATGATGTGGGGCAACTTCATTGGTTATCAGTCAATCGTGCTTACGTGTATACTCACACTTAAACCTTTGGACAGCTTGAAGTCGCAATTTTAGCTTTTGATAATCTGTGAAGGAGGCCAGAGTATCCAGAGAGAAACTCAAATGCACCAAGAGAACAATCTCCACACAGGAAGACTTTAAACTGAGACTATGTCCACACATACAGATGCAACCACTTCAAACTCCCCCACTTTCCTTGATAGGATCTTGGCTGGTCCATGGCAGGTCCTTGATGGGGCCAGCCCACCCTGAAAGCTTTAAATTGTAAATTTCACGCCAAGTTTGTGTTCTTCTGTGGTGTCAAGATTCTTCTCTGTTGATTTGGCAAAAAGGAAAAGACCAGAGCTATGGGGAAGCACCATTTCAGATAGACACCCTGCATAAACAAACATGTTTTCAGAGGAAACTAGGCACTTGGAGGTTGGCTGGTAACTGGCTGGAAACTGGCTGGAAGTTTGCAGGCTGCTGGCAGGGAGGGGAAAATTGAAGCAGCTGGATCTGTAGGCAGATCTTTTTAAAAACTAAGAACTTCTTGCTTCTTTTCTGTTAAAAATATTCCTGTCCACATGGGTCCTTTTTCGAAAAAAAAAAGTATAAATGCACAGTTAAGTACTCTTTATTACTTTGTAGATATCTCCATGATATGCACCTTTTTTCCAAATCTATGCAGGAGGTGTTTTATTTTTATATCTATTCCTGAAACCATCCCCAACTGGTGTTAAGATCGAATGTATGTCTAACTGATGATAGCACGCATGTTGAATAAATATTTAACTGTTTATATTTCAGTTTGAGACTTATCTGATAATCTTGATCAAATCCTGTTACCAAACACTTTTATGTGCACTCCTGTTGGTTCCAACAACTGTTAATAAAAAGGACCCAGATTTGTAGTCATTAATGATCAAGTGCTTCCTGTTTTATCTGTTTTTTTGTATTGTTACCTCCGCCAAGGAGGTTATGTTTTTGCCAGGGTCTGTTTTTTTGTTTGTTTGTTTGTCTGTTAACAAGATTACGGAAAAACTACTGGATGGATTTACATGAAATTTTTTACCAGAGGTGTGGTTTGATCCAAGGAAGAAGCCATTACATTCTGGTGGTGATCTGCATATTTGTCTGGATTCGAAAAATTCCCAAGAGTTGCGAAATATCCCATAACTTAATATTGGGCCATATTTTAAAAAATCATATCTCTGACATCACTTGATGGATTTGCTTCAGAATTTACATTATAATATATATAATACAACTCTATCGTCACGGTCAATTTCATCTGGATCCAATTCAGATTGACGTCACAAAAAAACATTGAAGTTTATAAAATCCCATTAATTTCTCCTTGGCTGCTGTGAGGGCTCCACCCACTTTATGTCATTATGGGAATTGTAGTTTATTTGCAAACTCACCTCAACTTTTTCAAGCCTATGTCACTACATTACCCAGCTTCCTTTGCAATACCAGCGGAGGACTTCTCCACATGGACAGACATGACCGGAGACTCGGCCGTCATATCGGAACGCGTGGTGATACAGAATTGTATCTTGGCGGAGGTCTGCGATCTCTGAGTTGTTCTGTCTGTAATTGTTGAGCTTGTTAGGTTTTTTGTTTGTTTGTTTCAACAGTATTTATTGTTTTTTTTTATGTCTTTGGAGGCCCAACTAGGAACGGGCATTGCAAATTGACACCAGTCAACACGGTCACCTGTGAAACAACAACACCAGGTCTCATCTGAAACATGGGCAGCGTTTGTGTCATCTGGGTGTTAATTTAAATCATCTACTCATCCCTTTCGGGGTCACAGGAGGCTGAAGCTTATCCCTGCTGACATTGGGCAGGGGTACATCCTGAACGGACAACCATTCAGGGGCAATTTTAAGTCACCATTCGAACTTATGAATATGCTTTTGGTCTGTGGGAGGAAGTTAGATTGCCCGGAGAGAACCCACGCAGACACAGGGGGAACATGCAAACTCCACACAAGAAGGCCCTGAAAGACACAGGAATCAAACCAGCAACCTCCTTGTTGTGAGGCATGTGCACACCACTGCGCCACCCGTGATAAAACAATGCATGATTTAAATATGCATTGACCTCATTGACATCACGCCTTTGTAAATGGTATTTTTTCCGAATTAAAATGTGCCAACGAGGCTCTCAAGTAGGGCTGCTCGATAAGGGGATGTACCACATGCTTTCATTTCTACTCATTTTGAACATTAAAGAACAGACAATACATGGACAAATGTTTCTTTTTTAAATACAAATACCTCAAAATAATGCTGATAGTAATTGGGGACAAAGAAAAAAAATCAACATGTGATGCGTCACAGTACTCTTTTAAACTTGATCACTCAGTTTTCATAATTTTAGAAGGCAGTAATTGTAATTTCATTTAATGTTTGAGTAGTTGCTGAGCTCTACTCTCAGGTGTCTCTAGTATTTGTTTACGGTTATGAAAAGCCACTGACACAAACACTTTGAAATTACTTAGAAACCACTTGTAGCTTCCTTGAACTGATTCCTTCCCATAAACCCCTGGCGAGTTAGACTTAATGTTCAGATGGATAATATCTTAGGTGACCTTTTAGAGCTCATATGGCCACAGAAAGAAAGCTCTTGCTAAAATGAGCCCTTCTGCACATGGGCAGTCTGTACGTACGTGCATCCAGAGGGCAGGGGAGTGAATTGCTGCTGGAGTTCACGCCCTGGGTCATGTATAATTCTGTGTACTTTGCGGATCAGGGATGAAGTGACACAATCCGATAAGTTGCAGGTGGGAATTCCTCACAGTTTGCAAACGAGTCATATCTAAATGTTTGTGTCTATTGAACTAATGACACCAGAAAGGAAGATGCATGTCTCGATTGTAGCACAGTGATGGATGAGAAGATGGTGGTTAATTAAGGCAAAGATTGTTCTGACTTACATGCTTGTAAAGGCCCATGGTATGCAGATTAAAACATAGATTTATGTCCAATAATGCCTGTCCGCCATAGAGATGCAATTAATATTACGTCCTATTCCATAGTTGTGAATCAGAGGAGCGTGGATCAATGTTTTTAGTGCAAATGATTTTTTTCTCTTTTTATTTTTCTGTACTTGTGATCAAAATTGGCATATCTATTGTGTGTTAAAATGGTGTATAGGATGTTGTTAGGTTGGCATTGCATCATACTGAAAAAGCAAGCAATGCAAACATACTGTCATCTGCATATAATGAGTGGACGGTAAAAGGGGATGGCCATGACTTAAAAAGTCAAACTAAACCAATTTTTGTTTTTTGGTAGACTCTTTTTAGTTGAATTCATCTAGAACTTAGAGTTAAATCTAATTATCTTACTAACACATGCCCTCCAAAGTCTTCCTGAGCAACAGAAGGAGTATATCTTTATAGGAAAAAGGGCTTAACATCACTGTTGTCATCTCAGGAAGCCAAGATGTAAAATGCACTACTGACCCCAGGTTGCTAAAGGTCCAAGATAGGATAAGGCATGAGGATTAGTGCAGCAAAGACAGCTTGCCAGAGACTTTGGCTAAAAATAATCCTTGTGGTAGGGGTCGAGCATCACATGAATCACTTATTGCACTTCTCTCGACCCCTGAACCATTGTAGAGACCTTTGACAGCAGCCATGAGAGGACGACGAACCATTCACTGAAGGCTTCCTTTAGAAAATCTCTTCAGTAATGCAGAAATATTTACTGATTTTACATAGAAGAATTTTTCTTTTGTCGTCGGAGGGGCAGGATTTGGATTAAGCATGGGGCAGAACCAGCAGGGCCAGTCTGCTGATGAAGAACTGGAGTTAATGAGCATCCAGGACCTCTACAAGTCATTCATCATGGAGTGCCCCAGTGGTTCTCTGTACCTGCATGAGTTCAAAAGGATGTTTGGAGTACAGACCGGGACACCAGAGTCAGAATACATGGACAATATTTTCAGAGCATTTGACATGAACAATGTGAGTAAAATGAATCCTTCACACGACAGTTCAAGCAATGTACAGGTAAAGGTTGTATACCATAATATAGCAAACAAAAGAACAAAATATACTGTGTGACAGACTAATTAATATGATCTAATCACAGCAATTGGCAAACTTGCTATGGCTAACAAACAAGCAGTTAACTGCTTACTAATAAGAGAACAATTAAGTAATCTATACAAAAAATGTATACTTAAATATACTAAAAATGGCATACTTGATAGATAATAATTCAGTAACTACCTGAGAGTTAAAGGTATAGTTCAGTGTTTTATTGGGGTTGCATGAAGTCTATCTCAGTAATACAGTAGCCACTGGAAGTTGACGCAGATGGGGCCAGGAGCTCCTCTCAGTTTTGTGCGTTTTACTTGAGAAGAAACAGCATTGGGCTGTTTTGACACCTCATTGGACACATTAATGTCAATTTACTTCTCTATCAAACCCCTTTGTTTTACCTACTTCACTTCAAGTGGAGGGGCACGTATATGCAGTATGCTGAAGTAAGACCAAAACAAAGAGGCTTGCTGGCAGAAAACTAAAGTATAGGAAGTATGTCGACAGAAGTGAAAAATATTGTTTTTTTTTGGTTTGTTTTGTTTTTTTTTAGGGGGGGGAGGTGCATTCACCAAATTAGATCCATCTGCGGGAATATACAGTGCAGTTTTCATGCTAGTTTACCTCTCAGAGGGGCAGAGCTGACCAGATTAACTTTAGCTAATGTACTGACTAGTAGCGTGAACTTTATGCAACCTCATCTCAAAAATACTGAACTGTCCCTTTAACCAGTGAACCAAAAGCTGTTTAACCAGCTAAGAAATTAGTAATAAACAGTTTTTATGAAAAGAAATATATGAGTACCTGACTACAAATTTAAAGAGGCAACAAATTAATAAATACTGGTGGGTTATGAAAAGAGAAAATGAGTGTTGAACTGCCAGTTAGCCTAGGGGGACATGTTCATGACTGCTAACTTGCACACTAATTGGTATTCTTACAAGAGAATAAATGACTTACTGCTATTCAACCAAGCACCAAATGAGTAATTAACTGCTAGTTGCCTATCATAAAATGACTGACTTGTTGCTGGTTAACAATGGAGGAATTGGAAACTAACTGCTAGTTAACCTAGCTCTGCTTTAGGTACAAGGTAGAAATGAGTACTTACTGGAGGGTTATCAAAAGAATGAACAAGTGTTGAACTGCTAGTTAGCCAGTGCAATAAAGGCATGGTCTCTAGGTAACAAATGAAAAATAAAGTTATGTTACAAGGAAACCTATTACTGAGTGCCAGTTAACCTACAATCTAACTGGTAGTCTTACAAGATAATGAATGACTGACTTAATGCTGTTCAACCAAGGCCCAAATGAGTAACTAACTGCTAGTTAATCAGGTGAAAATATGAATAACTTTCAGCGAATCTACACTATTTTCAATAACATACAGTATTTTAGGCACAATTACTTGGGAAACATTTGGTGATTAACTGCCAGTTAACAGGAGACACATGTCAATGCCTGCTAGCTAGCTTAAACTAACTGCTAGTTAACATAGTTCTTTTTGGCAAAGGCACAAGGTAACAAATTAGTAAATTATTGCTGGTTAACCAGATTACAATGACCAATGAACTGTGAGTTAACCCTGGCACAATAATTGAAGAACAAATGAGTTACTAACTTCCAGTCAACAGGTAATAAATGTGTAGGTAACTTCTTGTTAGCTCTGCCATGAAATTGGCACAGTAACAAGATAACAAATGAGTATCTCCCTGCTTGTTAACAGAACTAATGACTAACTTCTAGCTTACCTACACTATGTTGGGTATGCAACAAGATAACTCATTAACTAACTGCTAGTTAACCAAGCAACTACCTGCTTGCTCGTTACTGGTATTTATAATTTAGCAAATTCACCAGGTAACAAATTAGTTATTAGTTGCTAGATAACCTACCACATCATGACATAATTACAAGGCACAAATGACTTATTAACTTTTATTATGGAGTGAACGAGCAACTAGCTGCCAGTTTTTCGACTCCAAAAATGGTTTCATCAAGACTCACTGCCAGTTAATCTACACTAATATTTATATATTTGCTAGAAAACAAATTAATAACTAACTGTTTGTTAACAAGGAAGTGGATTTGCAACTGCTGGTTGACCTTCAATAAAACTTCTATTGTTTCAGCTAAAATAATTTGCTACCTGGTAGTTAATTTCTGATAACATTAGAAGATATCAGGCTTCAGATGAGTTCTGAAATGAAAGTTGACCAAAGAATGCACAAGAAACTTACTGCTTTTTGATCAACTCGGTAATGAATTTGTGACAGACTGCTGGTTGACCAAAGCATTTCTCACCACTTTACAACAGGGGGTTCAAAATTGGTTCTAAGTGAAAATGTAATAAATTATTAGGCATTCATTCATTATTTAGTAAGATCCCAGTATAATGAGCTACCAAAAGTAATCAGTTACTTTTTAGATTTTGTCAAGAACTAAAGAACCATTAACTAGAAGGTAAACCTCCATTCAGGTGAATCCCACAGATCAACTCAGTGTGCGACACTTTTTTTGATCCTTTCAGGACAACACCATGGATTTTATCGAGTATGTGGCTGCACTTAATCTTGTTCTCCGTGGAAAACTTGAGGATAAGCTGCGGTGGTCTTTCAAGGTGTTTGATGGTGACGAAAATGGCCGCCTTGACAGAAGGGAACTACGGAAAATTGTTAAGGTGAGGATTTTAGAATTTGCTTGCCTAGACATGGTTTCAGTTACATGAAAAGTTTGGTCCAAATGTACATCAAGCGCCTCTGGTCGCCTTTCTGATTAAACTTACATTTTATCCTTTTTGGATAGTGTTTAATTATTGACTAAAGTCTCATTTAGACTGCAGGCTAAAGTGACCTGATTCTGATACTTTTTGCTCCTTTGTGACCCATTTCTAAGTTTTTATGCCAATTTGAATTGCTCAAATCACATGGAATCTGATATTTGTGAAAAAGAGCACAGTCACTTTTGTGGGTGACTTCATGAAGTTTATATGAGAGTGAGGTAAACTTGTAAATGTAGAGCTGAGGCAAAGAAAAATGGAGCTGATGTTCGTGCTTCAGGATAAATTGTCAAACAAAGACTGTTAATCCATCAAATAATGTCTCAACTGTAAGGCCATTAGACTGGCAGTAGCATCCTTTGAACAGTTTAATTCAAATGGCTGGTAGTCACAAAATTTGTCATCACTAGAGAAAAAGAGGAGAATCTAACCCCAATTACACCTTACATCGACATCATCCATGCAGGTAGTTGCATACAAAGTGGTTATCTTGTATGCTAAGTGTAAACATACTTTGTTAGCATTTGATGATCTATAGTTCAGAATACAAAGGCTGCCTAAGATGCCTTTATTAGATTCGGATGACATTTTCAGGTCATCTGGTCATCGCAGGTTATCACACAAGGGACAAGTAGTCAGATTTTAGTGTAAATCTGAATCCGAATGTGGAACCAGGATGATTTTTCTATATCAGTGGGGCCAAGGGCAGCTTTCCACATTTTTTACAATAGCGTGCAGGCAACAGTGGAAATGCCTTGATAGAAGTTTGTGATCTCAAAACATTTCTAGTTAGGACTAGTTTGGTAGTTGAGCTAATTGCATATTTGCACACATTAAATACCATCATAGATGTAATGATACAAGCAGTCTGTATGCAAAAAAAAGATGTCAGTAATAATTCTAAGAGATAACATTCTATTGGATAAATTTTGAGTTTTAACCATTAAAAAAGTCATGTACAACCTGTTTAAAAGGAGATTGCTTAGTTTCGTGGCAGATAAACATATTTCTTCTGATATATATGCCCCATACATATCAACCATACAAATCCCATATATTTGCTGTAATGTGAAAAGAATGTTTGATGGACCACAATGCTTCACCGTATCATTACTGTCTACATTTAATATCAACATTATCTCTTTTCAGAGAATTAGATGATATTTTCCTTGTTTCAGATCTATTTTTAAAATAAATAAACTGTCACAGTGAGATACATTGGTCAATATAACATTAACAAGAAATCTTGTTTTATTTCATTGTTCTTTTAGTTAACATCCCGGACGAGCCCCCAAAATTATGTTACGCACCCGTCTAGGGGGAAGGTGCCTAACATATTTGGAAGGGAAAAGGGAAAACAGAAAATCACTCTCGGTCTCCAAATCTCAATTAACCCAAACAATGATCGAATTTCTCACAATTTATTTACAGCAAACAAACAAAAAAACAAGCCAAAGGCAAAAAGGTATGTACAAAAAAACAAACTTAAAAAGCCGAGATCTTAAGCCAAAAAAAAAAAGGGTACAAAAACAAAAGGCCGCGAAGGCTGGCACACAAACTAAAGAGTTACCCAAAACTAGAGCGAGCTGTCTAAATACAAAGAAAATATCCGAGAACTATACTAACTAAAATTAGTACACAATTGGCAAAAACACATTTGGAGGCCGACAGTGACGTGGAGCTGCTGCTGTCAGAAGGGACGCCGACTTCCATCTTCTGACTGAGGCTATTTGAATTTGAAGCCGTTCTTCTTGGGCCAATAGCAGGGCCGCTTCTCCCTCAGCCGATCCAGCACCTCAGCCAATCAAGCCCGGCCACCTGAGTACTGCCTCAAAGATCCTCCTGGGGAGAAGAGCTCTCACTCCACACGCACTCTCAAACACTCACACACGCATATATGTAACAATTTACGGCCAGGGCCGTAACAATGGTCATACAGTTGCATTGGTGCTATGATTTTTTTGTCTACATCTACCCAGATGATTTAAGTGTTTAGCATCTGTCCTGTCCACAGGAGGCTTTTAGAAGTTATAAATGGAGATAGGTAAAAGACAATTAGAATCATTAAAAGGCCATTAGAAAATTATTTAAAACGCAGTACAGCTATAAATACAGAAAAAAAATGTTAAGAATAAAATACAAATTTAAATACTGTGTAGTTTAAACTATAAGACAAAATAAAATACAACTAAAATAATGGGCTAAGTAGACTACAGGTGCATCTTTTGTAATTTTGTACAGGTACCGGCAATAATGACTGGAAATACCAGCATATCTGATATTGACTAAAATCCAGTATCATGCATCCCTTAAAATAATGTAATTGTTGTCCGTAGCGAGAAAAGCTTTTAAAGAAGAATCACTTTTGTGGCTATCATGCTGTGTGAAGCTACAGGCAACACCAATGAAGAAGTCCAAATTAGCATTAAGCTACGAAGCTAGTGATGCTCAGCCAAATCACATTTGCATTGAATGAAGCTGGCAGCTCATTCATTAAGCTTTATTCACTTAATGCTACGACACTGTTTCCTTTAAAGGCATCGCTATGGCTACATAAGGTAGAAAAGCTGTTAAAGAGGCACCACTAGCATCTTACATGAAGCATACTGGAATACAGGGTTTAGGAGATTAACAGCCTCTTAATATTTTTCTTATTTAGTGTGATACAAGGTGTAGATATGAATATAAACGAAACACTAAAACACTATTTAGAGAAAAAAAACTTTCAGGGTGCCGGTTAGTTGAACATGACTTTTGATTGGTTATTGTCACCTGAGAAATTACATCAATGCATGGATGATGGATTTGCACTTGTCTGACATCTTTCAGTCTAAAGTACTTTTTCACATCCTTGGTTACATCTACTTATCCACACTATTATTCGCTCACTGATAGTTGAACCTTCTCTGTAAGTTTTACTGACTGATCACGTTTACACCCTTTTATACAAACTCATCCACAGAAAGCATTTGTGGTTAACACTGCCTGCTATCCCCACTGCAGGTACAGTTATGTTCCACTTTTCCCTTTGTAAACATTACATCAAGTGATTTTACTGTACAGTTGAAGAAACTGATGTGTGGTGCCTTGTTCTGACGAGTGGTTGACACAGAGTCTCATAGGTACACAGCTCTCTGTGAGCCAATCGATGTGTCCCCCTTGGTGTTGAAAGTGAAAGAAAATCATTTCACATACGGAAACAGATGAATGCTCCTCTATCTCCACTGAACAAGCTCTGCTGAGGAAGAAAAGTCAAAGATAATCAAGAAAGTCCCTCCAACAGTTCCTCAAAATCCCTCTTGTTGCCCACGTTGATGTGAGTCATAAAGAAGAAATAGAGACCGGGCGTCAAGGCAAAAACGTTGTATTACATAGTGCAGTGTCACTCATGGGCAGTTAGGAATTTTGCGCATGAGATGTTGGATTTGGAATAACAATAAAAAATACATGAATTAATTTTAAAAAAGTGAATAAAGAAACATTTATAAATTGAAGAGTATGGCATTGAACTACTCTTTTGTAAAATGTCTTGAGATAACATTTGTTGATTTTGTACTCTAAAAATAAAGATTGATTGACTGACTGATTGATATGATTCCATGTAATAAGCCTGATTTTGACACTGACGTTCATGTAAGTTGGGTTCAGTTAGGGCAGGTGTAAGTGTCTTGCCTATGGACACATCAATAAGACATCAGTAGTTAGGTTCACACCCTTGACCTCTTGATTAACACCCAGGGAAACTCCAAACTGAGCCACCGATGCGGCTTTTTTTTGTAAGAGTATTTTTTGGGCATTCTGTGCCTTTATTGATAGGTGAGAGAGAGACAATGGATAGGCTTTTGAAAGGGGGCGAGAGAGAACAGGGTAGGACACATTGTACTGTTAAAGCTAGAAATGACAACAACCATCAAGCTCCTCTGTTAAAATGTGACTAAATGTACAAAAAAAAAATGGTATCCAGTTACCCATCAAAAATAAATAATGAAAAAATACTCCATGCTATGAACAGCTTCTCTGATTGATCATTTGTCTTTCAGATTATCTACAAAATAAAGAAAGGCTCTGTTATGGACGAAACAGGAACAGTGAACCTCACTTCAGAGCAAGTGTGTGAGCGCATTTTCCATGAGGTCGATGTGAACCACGATGGTATGTGAAAAAACGTACAAAGGAGCATTTTTTCATTATCATGAGGCTGCATAATTCATCTGAGTCTTTCACGTTTGTGCTGCAGATCAGATCACTCTGGAGGAGTTCGTGGAGGGAGCTCAGAGGAGTCCGTGGCTGCAGAGCTTCTTAAAACTTGATGTCAACCCCAATGGATATGTCCAGAGGTACATGTGTGATAGGAAACTCACAGAAAACAAAGAATCCTGAAGCTGATCCGATCATACAAGCATGCCAAATGGAAAGGACACTGGTTATGAACTGTGAACCAGCAGAGTGAGGGAAAACTCCTCATGCCTTTTGTTGAGATGCAGCCATGGGCTGACTCCACAGGCTCTCTGGAAGATCTCCGAATAGACTCACAGGGTCCGTGAGCAAATTCAAGGATTTTGCCCATAATGTGTTATTTCAGGGGGAATCAGGCAGCACATTATGGGGACACATCTGATTCTGTGGCCTCAAATTGCTTTGAAATGTTTGCTCTTGTGGTTGTGTAAATAAATCCAAAGTATAGTCCTCATATGTTTTATAAAAAAATAATAAATATAAGAGCCGGTCACACATATCATTCAGTGTGGGATGGTGCTGTCCCTCAGCTGTGCTGGGAAAATCACAAGGTCAGATAATGGACCTCATGTGGAAACAAAAAAACTAATGTCGCTTGTTTAAAGAGACATCAGCCAATGAAGACTGCACTGCTGTGCAGTTGTTGAGGAAAAGAGAAGAGGTTTTAGAGGTATAAACTTCTTTTAATTCACATCACCTGTAAATAGAAATGTTTATGAAAAATCTTCTCCACTTGTCCTCAAGAGCAGAGGTCCCCAACCACTGGGCCATAGATCATTTGGTACATGGTTATAGAGAAACAAAAATAGTGAATTTAATTCCTCTTTTTTTTTGAATAACTGAGATACTAGGGTGTTTTATTTTGAAAGAATGACCATATTTGTCTGTGTAGCTTGTCTGCACGGTGATGAACAAAAAGTACAACCAGAGATCTGGATGTAGTTGTAAATATATTAGTCTCTGCATGGTGTGCGTTGCTGGAGGACAGTTGAGGCACACGTGTGCAATGTAAGAATTCAATTCAGAGGTAAAGACTAATAAAATACCATCAGTTGAAACATCAGATCAGCTAGGGCTGATGACCTATGGATGGAATATACACCATCAATAACACCATTTTTACAGCATTTCCTCCACGAACTGAAGCTGTTGCAGTTTAATTAGTTCCTGTGTCAACTGCTGACCGTTTAGTCGGCTGTGTTCCTAAATGTCATTGTTAAGCAGCTGATAAAAACAGAGTGAGGTGTCTCTCATTTGGGGTTTAGGAACAAGCCCATGGCTCCCTCTGATCCTGCCTTTTTGTGAGTTATACTTTGCCCAACTTGTGTGATTGTTTGTCCTCTGTATTGTGTTACATAAAACAAGGTTGTGAAGGAAAACAGGTTGGGGACCATTGCTCTAGGACGAGTTTATCTGGGCACTTCATCCAGGCTGCATAATCTCAACCCTTCACCCGACAAGAGCAGAAGTAAAGTGATTATATAGTTAGGTTAATAGTTAAACTACCCGTTGGTTTGTACTTTGACATGTCAAAGTAGTGCAGTGTCCCTTTAAGTTAATAATATCATTATACAAAATGTGTGAGTACAAAAGACCTTCAATCATGGTTAAAATATCTCAATGTGGTATTAACATTTTGCTAAACAAAAAGAGTGTTTGCTAATAAATGTTGCCTTTTGCATAATAATGATGTGACCCATGCAAACATTTGTTTTCATGTCTCTGTAGGTGCTTGATGACAGCCCTAATAATTGTGATGCCATTTAGTTGACCGTAGTTGCAGGTTTATTTTCATATCAACACCTGAGTTCATGTCAGATATAACATCCTGTGTGATATGACATGTATGATGCCAATGATTCCTGCTGTGCAGCATTAAAAGAGATGACTGAGTCCTTTTTGTCGTAGTAATGCAAAATAGCAATACAGCATTGAACAGAAGAGTATAGAGGGCAACAGGGATGAAGTGTTTTTGTAGACCAGAACAGAAAAGGGAAGATCATGTAGGATTATGCATCTTTCTGCTCCTTTTTATTCATATTTATTTTTATATTTGACTGCTTTTTTATTTGTTTATTTTTTTACCAACAAATGACTAAACATGCCAAACAAACAGATAAAATCAACATCATCTGTCTCCACTGACAAAAAGTTAATGGAATTTTTCAACTGCTTTTTTGGATTATTGCTCATACTGAGCGATTAAGAGTTGTTTTTTAATAACTTAACAAAGCCATCTCTAAGCTCTAACTTTTGTCTCATGGTCTAAACTCATACGTAAAGGAGCATATTACGAATGTGACCTAAAGTCAATTGTCAATGGTTGTGGCAATTATGTGGGTCAGGCCCGTAGCCAGCCTTGTGGAGGGGGGGATCTTTTTTTTCTAAATAGTGGTCTTTACCACCCGCCCCCCTAAATACACAAGCACTTTCATACGTTTTAATTTATACTTTTTATTGATTACACCTTCACTTTTACATGACTTTTCTCTCCCCAGTTGTCTCTCTGTTTTCCTCTATACGTCTCTGTTGCTCTCCTCTGCTGACATGAATGAATATGAATTAATTAATTTAAGTGTACTACCATCCAAACTTTCTTTTAACATGAATTAATTAATTTAATTAAATTTAAGTGTACTGTCTCTATATCATTCAAATTTTCCTTCAAATGTTGTGATTTGACCATTTTTGGCCACTATAGGCATACTTTCTCTTCTAATGTGGCAGTGGATGAGCTGGGACTCATCACATTTGGTACAGGTGATTATTTTTAGATTAATGTTCAAATTCCAAACACAGCCTATTACAGCAATTTTCACCATGTAATAAAAAAAATTCTGATAATGACCACTTTTCAAATGTATAATTCCCCATTTTCAACCCTCTCAGTGCCAGTGTTTCTGTGGCTTTCTCCTTGTCTGTCTCTCTGTTGCTCACCTCTGCTGTCTGTTGTCTGTCTCTGCTTCTCTCTTCTGCTGCATGTCTCTGTCAACATGCATTAATTCATTGAATGAATAAACATGAATGAATTTAATGGAAATGCACCATCTCTATTATCATCCAAACATTCCTTTTACTGTGAATCAATGAATTGAATTAAATTTAGGTGTACTATTTCTCTACTATCGGACAGTTATCTTTGTCTTAGTTGTAGCTCTCCTCGTGTCTCTGTTGCTCTCTTTTGTTGTCTGTCCATCTCTGTTGCTCTCTTTTGCTCATTTCAAAATTAATTTGAAATTAAATTAATTAATTTTAATTTCAAAATTAAAATTAATTTCACACACATACATATGGTAAACACACAGAGAATTATAATGAAGTTGTTTTAAAATGTTATATTTTAATGTGTGTGTGTATATATAATAGACATCTTCAGCTATTACATAACATCTATCCTACTGATGTATATATATACAGATTTTCTGATATCGATGACAGCTGTACCTTCTGTAAAAAAGATCAAGAAAGCATCATCCTTTTTTTTTTTTATAAATGTCCATTTTGCATCACCTTTTAAAGATTTGGGACACTTTCTTTTCATTAAAACTACAGTCAAGTATCATTTTTATGAGAAAAAAATAATTTTTGGCTCCTGATCTCAAAGTAATAAATTTAACATAATTATTCTCTTAATATTACTTGATAAATTACATATACATAAAGTCAGAATATCCAAGGCAACCCCCTCATTCCCATTATTTTTAATTGAATTAAAAATTTAATTTGAGTGTGTCACATATCAAATCCAACAAAAAATAATCAGCTATTCAATTTTATTTATTTATATAATTACATTAAGTGAAGTTGTCCGTCATGTTAATTTGCCCGTGTTTAATTTACATTTCTTTCTCTAAATTTGTTTACATTTACTTTTTTATGTACAAATATATATTTTACCATTTCTATATTATCTATATTAGTTATCAATAATTGTACATTATTAATTTATTCATCTGCCCCCTGGTTGTGCGCGCATCTTAGTGATGACGTTGGACAGAAACCCGTCTACTGATAATAAAATTAAAAAAAAATAATGCTAACAGAGCTAACGGAGCTACGACCGCTAATCCATACACGTCAGTCGGTGCCTGGACTTAGCACCTTACCCATTTTTGCCCTTTTTCAGAAATTCTCGCCGATATTTTGGGACATAATAGCCGCAGTTTTCTTTGGTTTTCTTTCTTTATCTTCCTCTTTAACCATTTTTTGGTTTTCCTCTTCTTCTTCTTCTTCGTCTTATAGGGGCATTACCGCCACCCTCTGGACTGGAGTGTGAATAGGAGCACAGGAGAAATGGACGTCTGTATTTGCAACGTTATAGTTGTCTGTCAACTCATGCCCCAAGGTCCCCAGACTCGGTGCTAGGGCTTCAATCTGCTTAATTACCTTTCCTTTTTTGATCAGGTTAGAATGATTTGGAATAGTTATTTAAAAGGTGACAGCCATTTATATTTATTTATATGACATGACAGAAAACCTTCACCGAGGCGGCGGGGGGGCTCTGGAGGGGGGGTTCGAACGAACCCTTCGATCCCCCTTGCCTACGGGCCACCTTTTTTTAAAATATCATTAAAAATGACGTTGCTTAATGTAACCAACCAACTCTGTCGTCCTAGTTGGCAATTTTAGAGCGTCACATTATTAAATTGTGATAATGCAAAAGAAGAATTCCCAAGAGTGGAAGTTTGAGATTTATGTGGAAGGAGAAAACATCCATATATCCAATGCAAGATTTACAACTGAATTTACTGTATTTCAGTATTAAGTTTGTCTAAAAACCATATTAAAAAAAAAAAAAAAAAAACACAGACCTTCAGATGAGGGAACTGGAAGTGCTAAAATGTTCACTCACATCCACATTTTATGACTCATCACAGCAGAAAAACAAAGTACAGGTCTGCACAACAGTGACTAAATCATCTGATGATTCAGACTTCTTCAGTAGCTGCTGGTGCACAACTCTTTGTCAAATGCCAGTTGAAGAATAATGAAGTCCCTAAAGTGCTGTTCTTTATGTTTTACAAGATTTAGAGAGGATTCTGCACAAACAAGATTGAGGATGGAAGCATTTGTTGTTCTGCTCAGGACTCATTACTGCACTACTTTATCAGGGAGAGCAGGATGAAATACTAAAACAGAGTGATATAAATCTGGACTTTTTCTTGATATTAGAGATTATTTTTTTCAAATAGTGTTTTCTTTTTTTAAAGGAGGTTTGGGCTGAAGGAGTTTTTTTCCAATGATCATACATTTTTAAATTCTGAGAAAAAGCCAAAGTGTTAAGAAATAAATCCACTACTGACCCTTGATTGATCAAAGTTACACAGTTTGACTTTTGTTCCAGCAGAGTCTATTCTAATGCATTGTGACACAATTGTGATCATAAATTTGTTACTTCATCACTGAAAATCACTCAAAAAAAATCATCAAGTCTAAAATTTTATACACTTGTAGTTCTGTCTGTATTTGGTGTTCTAGAAACATTTAGCAGAGACAATAAAAGCATTTTGTTGATGTGAACAGCCGATGTAGATGACATCTCTAAGGTCATTCGCCTGTTAGATTTTAATTATTGTAACAGCATCATTAATTTCAAGAATCTGAATTTTTTTCATACACCCTACTGTAGTTTTATCTTTTTTCTTTCACTGAGGCCAAAGTTAACAAAAAAATCAATTGAAACTTTTTTTTTTCTACAGGGTACTAAGTCTGATCTCAAACTAATGGGGAAAAAATTAATTATGGCTATAATCTCAAAATTATGATTTAAATCTAAATGATTATAGTGGGGGAAAAAATTAAAAAGTCACCTATTTTTTAAGTACTGTATTTTTTTCTTAAGATTTCAGTTATTTTTTTAGTAGAATGTGAGCCTATTTAACCCTCTCACCACTTTGCCACTTTATGCATTTAATTTGGAGTTTTTTACAATTTAAACCTCCTTTCAACACTTTGACTTTATCCAGTCCTTACATTTTTCTTCAAGTGCATAATAAAAAACCTTCCTCCTCTCAGTTTTCTTTCTTATGCCTGACCCTCATGCTTCTATGTAATTCTCTAATTTAACACCAGAATATAAATCAAACAGCCATAAACACACCTCTCATCACCTGTAAAAGCTGTTATTAAGACCATTAGAAACATGAACACAGTTAAAGGGGTGTATTTCAATTAGGAACACCATCTGACCCATAGGACTCTTTAAACTTTTTATTTATTGTTGGCTCCAACTTTAAGTGTGTTGAAAATATGCATAATAATCTTCTTTTACTCCCCTTCTTTATCTTTTTGTTGACTTCATGTAAACATCTTAGAAATGTATTGAACATCATTTTGCCAAAGGTCAGCCACTGATGTTTGTCACTATGTCTGTACAGATCTTCACAGGTGGGGAATAATCCCCTCCCACAGCTCAAAACAGAGATAATCCCACCATAGCCAAGTATTTAGAATAACAGTTATAGCACACACAGGCTTAAAGCAGATGAAGGATGTCATGCTAATGTAGTGCCGGGAAATTTGACAAGGTCACAGGAGAAAAAACATTATTTATGAATGTAAAATGTCTTTCTCTTAAATAAGTAAGAATACCAGGTAAGTGAAGAGGATAAAGGTCAGAGGTGACAAAGTGCTGCAAAAGGAGCACAACAACAATATCTTGTATTAACACTGGGTTAAAAACACCATTTTGAATTTGAACTTGAATGTATTTTTATCATGTGAAAAATGGCCACAGAAAAATTAATATTCAAGAAAGTAGAGAGTATTGTTCAACACAGAGGAATTGGTTTATACATTTGAGAAGAGCACAGTTTTTTAATCCTATGTATTCTCTGTGGATTATCCAGCCCTCCTATACATTTGAAATACAACAATATTTTTTTCTTACACCAATCGAATAATTTTAATTACATACTTCCTTGTCTGACATAACTGTTTATCACACTACAGTTTAGTAGGGTCACTCTAAAAAAACACTTAGTCAAAGGAAAATTAAATTTACAGAATTAATCAAACTCAACATTTTCAAGTTCAAAAGAGTTGTATATTACTTATTGTACATTAATGAGAAACTTAACTGTATGAAGTCTCAAACAGCTCATGATGGAAAACCATAGCAGGTAAAGTTTAGCTTGAATCATTCCTACAGTCAAGAGCCTGATCAAGATATCCTTTTACTATAAACTAAGTAAAAAAAAAAAAAAAACATACCTGTGATTTTAGTCCAGATTCACAATATCATCATAAGCAGCCAGAATTTGAGGAGATATTGATATAAATTGAGGCTTTTAAAAGAAAACAACTCACTGGTCTGGATCAGGGGATACCTGTAACCATCAGGAACTACAGTACACTGGGCTGATGTGAAATGAAATACAAGTTTATAAAGTCTAAAAATAAATACAAAACAATGCCAAAACTTTCAAAATCTTCTGATACAAAAAGCAGCTTAACCTTAAAAATTCTCTGAGTAGTATTTCCACTTAATTTACAGTTTTGTATCTACTTTGTATCTATAAGTATAAGCAGGTGATATAAACAAAGTGAGTCCTCATGACTATCTCTTAATATTTATTTTAGTGGTGTATCTATCTATCCATCTATCTATCTATCTGTATGTCCACCTATCTGTAGAAAAAAGGAGACAGTGCCTCTAGACAGAAGTGTCAGTCAGAAAGAAAAATTGTTGCCTAAGTTTTAACAGTCCTCTCTGCCATCAATGGAGCTTTTTCTGCCATGATGATGAATTCAAACTTTCCTTAAATAAACTTTATATAAGTCAGAAGAATGAGAAAACTTAAATATTTTAGAAATTGTTCAAAAACTTGTTAAAACTGAAAATGTAATTGTTATTGGACATACATTTTAAACAAGAATAATGAATTTCAAAGTGAATTCAACTTTTTCATATCCAAATTTGAGCCGCTCACTGAGCTTCTCTGAGAAGTCAGAAATTAATCATCATAACATTCAAACACTTCAACTATTTTCTCTGAATGCAACTGAATGATTTGACATTTTGATCAAGAAAAAATTACGTGCATTACTGTGTTTCTGGGATGTTCTTAAAGAAAAAAATCAGTTTATTTGAAAATTCATGGATAACAATAATAATTATATTTTAGCATTAAAAACATCTTTTAGGTTAAAGGGCTTCTACGTAAAGGTGTATTAACCATAACAGAAACATAAAAATGATTTTGGTAATTACTTACCAGTGCTGTTAATTTAAGGCAGCTGTGGAGTGAAACTTACACTGGGTTGTGGTCTAATAAATTTGTTTGGCACCGTTTCTATACACACGCACACACATGAATACTATTTTGATTTTCATAATAAAAAATAAAAATTGTCAGGTATTCTGTAAAAGGCGCAGTCACAGTTTAAGTATATGTTTTGTATCCTGGCTTTTGTATCAGAATATGTATGCTGTTGTGAGTTTGCCTGAAATACCCAGCCCTACTTTGTTACATTTTTAATCACTTGTGTTTTGTCGGCTGCGTGCTCTCGCTTTTTAGGTGAAGAAAAGTCATATTTGAAAAAAATACTTTAAGTTGATCTTTACCAGGTAAGTGGCATCTCCAGACCCTTAGACAGAGTTTGAATCTTTGTGTTTTATTTGTAGGATGATATGGGCTGTTTCAGTGCTAAGATCAAATCTATTCAATGATAAACTCTTGTTCTCTGCAGTTTCACAATCCATTTCTCCACAACGTTGTGAGAAAGAGACTGAAAAAGGTGCATGATGAGCAGCAGGATGTGAATTGCCAAAGGTTCTTCATTTCACTTCCTCATATTCCTGTTGCTTCACTGGCTGCTGACGTCAGTGATTTCATCCTCACACTGGCTAGAGCACTTCCTGAACTGAGCGCGCAACAGGAGATCTGACTCAGAAATATCTGAAGAGAAGAAAATGTTACCTGCATACGGTAAGAGAGTCTCTAAAGTTCAGGGGTCACGGTGGATGCTTTTGGCGGGGTACGCGGGGGTGGTTGTTCAGGAATATAACTTTTGAAAGGCTTAATACAGCACATTATGATGCAGCACTAAGTACAACAACTGAAACAGAACTTGAAACACAGTAAATTTATTTTATTAAAAAAACAATATCATTACTTTTAATGATCATGATGTCACTGTAGACGTTAGAAACATGATGGGCTCTTAAACTGATGCCCCAACAACTATCATCTGTGTGACATTCAATATTCTGATGTTATGTCAAGACAAGAATGAGGCTGAATCCATTAATGACAAACATTTTAAAGTTTAACACTGGATGAGAGTTTTAGGTCGTGTTCACACCAAAAGGTCTGTTTTCTGATTCGAACCAAAGCGAGGATGATCCATTGTTGCAATTTCTCAGTTGGTCCGGTTCGCGTTTGGTCCAAAAATTGTCATGTGGCAGCAAATGTTCGGTGATTGCTTATACAGTTCAGGTGGGTAGACAACAAATCCCTCGCAATTTTTACTGTACATCATGGAGCATCGTCTGCTCATTTTCATGTTTGTGCTGATCTGGACTGCGTCGGTGGCGCAGCTGGATAGTGCGCTTGGTCAGTGATCGGTAGGTTGCAGGTTCAAGCCCAGCTCCGGGCGACACATGGCGATGTGTCCTTGGGCAAGACACTTAACCCCAAGTTGCTCCCACTGCTGCGTCAGTGGCGTGTAAATGGGCATGAAAGGGCATGATTGTGTTAGTTGATACTGATGGATAACTAACATAGAAACTCTGAACCATCAGTGAGTGAATGTGAGAGCGAATGGGTGTGAATGGGTAAGTGTGACCTGCGGTGTAAAGCAGCTTTGAGTAGTCAAAGACTAGAAAGGTGCTATATAAGCTCAAGTCCATTTACCATTTACCATATCAGCAGACTTTAACGGACCGCGCATATGAACGGCTGGTAAGACTGTAGCAATTAAATAATATATTAATACACGCACGTCGCAGAAGACGCTCTGCAATCGGACGGTCATATCACAGAAGACGACAGGCAATAATGAGAGCCTACCACGATGTTTTTTTCCTTTGCCATACAAGCGCGACCAGCGAGGTGAGTGGACAATAAAAAGGTCACAATCACATACATGTAAAAGTCACAAAGTTGGCTCATCATAAAAGAAGCTTTTGTTTACTGAATCCATGCATCTCCCTGGATGAATGAATAGGCCTACCCCTGTACTCTAGGCTGCAAGCACAAAAATGTATTAAGCTGCTCTCCTTTATCAAGAATAAATATTAGCCTATACATATTATTAATAACAACATGGTGACAATAAATGAAGACCATGTTAAATAATATTTTGCTGTAAAGCTAAAGCTGATCAAGCGAGCCTAGATGTTTAACCAGATGCTGAGTATCAACATGTAATTCTTTTTAATATTTCATCTATTCTTTTTTTAATATTTCACCTAAAAACTGTGGTGTATGACATGTAAAACGGTGCGTTTCCTGTGATTGGCGCTGACAGGGTGCACACCAGAAGTATAACGCTCTAGGGTTCACCTGATAGGGGTCCGAGACCGACCCTACCAGGCGGACCCGAGAGCGGTTGACTGATCCGCACCAGAGTTCGAGGCCAGCGTTCACACCAACCAAAATGAACCGCACCAAGGATTCAGTTCAACTGGACTAAACAAGGCTGGTGTGAACGCGACCTAATTAGAGTATGTCCACACGTAGGTGTTTTTCTTAAAGGTTTCCCTCTTCAGTCTTTAAAAACAAATCCCTATCCACATGTAAACAGAAAAACGCAATAATGCACCATTATATTGAGGTTATCTGTCATATATTGATATTTATGACCTTTTACCTATTTCTCTGATATGCACTTTTTTGTAGTTTCTATGCAAAAGCTGTTTTATTTTCAAATCTGTTTCTAACACCATGTCTAACTGGTGTTACAGTTTAAATTGAGGCTATGTTAGCTGGTGACAGCAGGCATGTTGAGATAATATTTCTGTTCATATTTCATTTTGAGACGTATCTGATAAACTTGGTCAAATCCTGTTATTAAACACTTTCAGCTGTACTCTTGTTGGCTTGATGCAGCTCAATGAGAGGAAAACAACTGAAGCGCTCCAGGCCAGAGGGCTCTGGAGCAGGGAGAGCCAGACAAGAGAGTCTGCGGTAAAATCAGCCATCCCAAAATTTGAAGTGCTCTTGTATTTGGACCCTTACAGTAAATGCTCCATGCAGAGCAACAGGGTGATGACAGACAGGCTGTCAACTGTATCACATTACTGCTTCTGATTCTGATTCTGACTCTGATTTTCTTTCACTATCAAAAGCGTGAAATACAGGCATCTTACCCGACATGTATCGGCTTGTGCCTCCCTCAGGGTGTGACAATTCAGGTTTGACACCCTGAAGAAGGCAGAAGCCGATACATGTTGGTGTGATTTTTCGTGTATCTAGCCCTAAATTTGCTGGCAATTTGCATTTAAGAATGGCTCAGAAACGAACAGCTCACTCACAACTGCGAATTGGTTCTTATTATTCACTTAAAATAGCTGTTCAAAAAACTCAACTTGTTATGAGTAAAAGAAGATAAGAAGATGATGGTTATTGTGTCAATAATACTGATGAAAGTTTTCTTTTGACTTCTTTGTGTGTGCAGTAACAAGGAAGAGACGGGCTGAGCTAGCCCACCACTCATTAGCTTACCTCAAACACTGGGGTTCAGTTGGTAGCGTTAGCCTGCCTCTGCCTACAGTCTTCAGATAAACTCTTCAGCAACTCTAAATGGTCCTGTGTGCTTTTTGTGACTCGTTTTTTTGCCGTGTTATGTTATGTTATCTATTTTTAGACTAAGATTAGCACTTTATTTAATTTACGAAAGAAATACATACAAAACTAACCCGCAGGGCGCAGACGCAAACCACCGCATACATGCTTGTAAGTAGGTCAACAAAACAAAGTCTATGTTTACAAGTAGAAGAAGATAATTTGAAGATAGTGGGAGATAACGTAGCATGAAGAGATAAAAAAACGAGTCACAACAAGCACACAGGACTGTTTGGAGTTGCTGAAGAGTTTATCTGATGACTGTAGGCAGAGGCATGCTAGCTGTACTGAAGACTCCCAGTGTTTGAACTAAGCTAACTAGCAGTGGGCGAGCTTTGGACATGTCTTTCAAAGTCAAACAGTCAAAGTATTTTTTTCTTAACTCTGTAAACCTGCTTACATCAGTGGTGCCAGCATCTTAAATAAACTGTTTTACCTGTGATGCAGAAACCAGTTGGGAGCACTGTAACATGGCAGGACAGAAACTGAAGTCCCTGCCTCAGGACGTCCCACTATACACAAGAAGCATAGATCTGCAGAGGAACAAGCTGAAACGGATCACTGGCATCTCCAGATTCCCCTTCCTGACTGAGCTTGATCTTTCAAGGAACAAGATAATGGAGATTCCTCATGAGACACAAAACCTGCAGAAACTGGAGGGGCTCTACTTGAACCAGAACAACATCAGATTCATTCCAGAGGGGATCTTTCCACATCTCTGGAGGTTAAAGTTCCTAAAGCTCAGCACCAATCGCCTGACCCATCTTCCTGCAGACATAAACCAGTGCACCAATATTATTCACCTGGACCTTTCAAAAAACAACCTGCAGGACATCCAACCACTGGTCGGTCTCCCAAAACTGAGGGAGCTTTTCGTGGAGAAGAACCAGCTGAGCGAGCTTCCATCACAGCTCTTCGTGGACGGTGCCTGTGAGCTAACCGTGTGCAAAGCTATGGGCAACCCGCTGAGGTGCCCGCCGGAGGAGGTCTGTGCCGGTGGGGTCATGGACATCAAGAGCTACTTCCAACAAATGGAGGAGAACCCGAACACACGCAGCGCCTGGACTGTTAAGACCATGTTCTTGGGGTGCTCTATGGCAGGGAAGTCCACTCTGTGCCGCAGCCTGAAGGAGGGGAAGCCTGTCGCTGTGGCAGTGGAGGATCGGACAGAGGGGATAGAAATCACTCAGCTGTACACACAAGGAATCCGTTTCCTGTTCTGGGACTTCGCGGGGCAGGAAGAGTACTATCTGACACACCATGTCTTCATCTCACCTCGAGCCCTTGTCATCCTCACTGTTGACTTAGCCAGGTAAGTTAGAACCAGTATCTCTTACTTTTTTCTTTAGAAAACCTGGTAACACTTTCTATAAAGCCCCCACTTAAATTGCAGTACAAATGTATTATCAGCATGTTTATGATTTATCACAGCATGTTATAAGGTGGTTAAAATATAATGCTTCATATTAGTAACCATAGGTCATTATAATGCCAGCTTTTATAATGAGTTATAAGATATGTATAGTCTGTGATGGTATGAACCCTGAGTTTCACTGTTGGACCCAAAAGCTGATAACCGGAGTATAGGTGTATATAGAGCTTTTAATGCACAAGGAGACCAGGCGAGGGGATAAAGGGGAGAATCCAGGATCTGTGAGGGATTGTCCGTGAGGAAGGTGAGTGAAAATGGTGGTTGGCGTGGTGAAGGCTTGTGGAGACACTAGAAGGAGAAGGAGCAGAAGCACAGTTAAGTAACAGGGCAAAAAAAAACCTCAAGAAACACACAGAGCAACGCGAAGGCAAAACTCCCAACAGGAGATCAAAAGTTTAGCACAATAGCAAAAATACAAGAAAGGAGTGATGGCCAACAAATCACTTGTAGATGCGGAAACCAACTGGCACTGGAGAGGAGTCAGAGAGACAGCTTTATAGGTGCAGGTGATGAGGTGACTGCGGGCAGGCGTGGAGCTGCAGAGGATCAGTGCAGGGGAGACCACGCCCACTCCCAGAGAGTTAGAGAGGCAAAGAACCAAAAAATACCTCTATACTGCAGTCAGTGTTAAAATTCAATATTTTGCCCTTATTACAGCATATTACAATGACTCATAAGTCTGATGATGCATTTGGGGTTCCCATGACCACAAAAAATGATGAAAAAAACAATAGAACCAAAGACTAGGGTTTTTGTGTTGACACTCATTGGCCATTTTATTATGTTAAACTCGTTATACCATCCTGGTATGTCACAGCTCTGACTTTCACGTCTTGCTTTAGTTCCTTCATTTTTTGGATTATGAGTCATTTTTATGCAGATAGTAAAATAAAAATGCCATTGTTTATGATTACTTTACTTTATTGTGCACTGATTCTGAAATTAGCCATCAATTTTTGTTTTTTGTTCACCAGCTACAGCATGGTGGACCCCCAGTCTTTCAGAGACAAACTCTGGTTCTGGATCAACAACATACAGCTGCGTGTGCCCGACTCAGTGGTCCTGTTGGTGGGGACACACTGTGACCAGTGCACGGGCCAGGAGGAGGTGATGGAGAAGAAAAGAGACATTGAGGAGAAAATCAGAATAATGTTGGCAAGCAGAAGGACAGTTTTAATGCAGCAGAGGAGAAATCTGGAGGAAAATGTCAACCCGTCTCTTTTTGCAGATCAACTGGATGAGCTGAACTGTCTTTTGGAATATAATTTAAAGGTACTGCATGGGATTATAGACTTTTCTTATCGCTTTATTAGACCTTTAGTGAATGTATTTGCTTGGATTCTATCATTAAAGTTTAGTGTAGAATACAAGACAGAATTTTAGTCTCTCTAAGCACAATGAGTTTTTCCATTTTGATAGGTGTTTCTTTTTAGATCCCTTAAATTATGAAAATGTCTTCTTTAAATCAGCTCTCCATTAAAGTTTCCATGAACTCCTATAGCTTTTAATTTTTTTATCCATACATTTATTTATTATGAAATTCAATGACAGCGTGCATTGAGTATTAAAACATACTGTATATGCAGATATTCAAATACTTTTCTGCAAAGAGACATACATATTTGCAGATATATTCCTATAAATGGATGCAGAGACATTCATTGTATATTTATTGAAAAAAGAAATAATAATAATAATAATAATAATAGTAATTAATAAATAAAACAAACAGATAAATTAATTGATTAATAAGAAAAAAAATCACTCAGTTCACTTTCAGTAGGGCGAACACAAGGTGGGAATAAATAAACGAATAAATAAATAAGAAGATATCACAATCAGCCATGAACAACAGTGAACAAAGAGGCAAAAAAATAAATTAGCCAAAATAAAAAGATGGAAATAAATAAGTGAGTAAATACTAATAGTAGTTCATGTATTGAACTTATTGCTGTCAGGCACAAACCTCTTATTTAATTTTTTTAATGATTTTCATTTTTTCATAATCTAGTGCTATTGGTCACCTTTCATGCTGGTGAATAGGTTTTATAAAGTTTTTAACTAACAACAGTACAATTAATACTTTGTTATCAGGGCAATACAGTATTCTTTCAATCAGTTTTTATTTCCTGAACAGAATCAGTTTTGGAGAGGTTTTTGCCTGACGGTGATATAATGAACCTCACATGAATTCTTTGTCATGTCTTTCATTCTAGGTTCTTGACCTCATAACCGTTGACTGCACAGAGATGAAGGACATCGGGAAGCTCAGAGCTCATATTTTGTCCTGCATTCAGTCAGAGAGTGTGTTTCTTTGCTTGGGGAGCATCCTGCCAAAAAGCTATGAGGCGGTGGAACAGGCCATCCACACACTTGTTGGTCTGCAGGACATTCCTCAGCACGGTAAGACACTTTCTGACCCAAAACACCACATGTAATGTTTTACAGTCTATGCCTCTGCAAGCTTATACAGTTTCCAGAAAGTGAAAGTTCTGCGGTGAGTCAGGAGAGGTGGTTTTTGAGGAACTATGAGTGAGTTATATAAGTCTTGTTGAAAAGGGAAAAACATGAGACCTGATGACCGAACCCTGTTTGTCATTCACAAATGATTGAATTCCTTCACCAAGTCAGGATGAATTTTTATTTTAAGGTGTAAAAGAAGTCTTTGTAACACTTTCTACGAAGCCTCCTTTTATAATGCATTATAAATGCATTATATTAATTATACATGATAAAGCTCTGTGAATAGATATTTTTATTTCGGTTACATGAATTTTAAAAACACAAAATACAATAATTTAACACATCCTTGTCAATAAGTGAAAAAGATATTGACTGAAGCTTGTGGCTTAGTTTTGCCCGTCCTGTAAACCCAAGATAAATCACACTTGTAAAGAAAAAACACCTTAGACAATCCACTTTAAATCATAATACTGAACTGTCAATATACATTGTAAGCAACAATTAATTACTGTTTTTGAGTTTTTCTAAACCTCAACAGAGTTTCACATCATTTTAATTATTAACCGAGCTCACTCAAAAACTGAAACGTGTGTATTTAATGTTTGTTCTCACTTTTCTTGTTTCAAACATAATCACACCTCATAAATTATAGTTTGCTTTTCTTTAAAAATTAAAATTGAATGCAAACATGAAGAGTTTTATTTACTAAATGTGTTTTGTAAGTATTTCCCTGGGAAAAGTCACAGTATGACACATAAGGCATTGTGAGTGAACAGTACAAGATCTTAAATCAGTTCTTATTTAATAAATCCTTTGTTTTACAAAGAGTTGCAACAGATTTTGTGTTCTGTATGTGATTTCTAACTAAGTTTCTGAACTTTTCTTCTTAAACTCTTTCAATGTTCACACTATATAGATTAAGCTTTAAGTAAGAGTTGGTCCTTGTCCCACCAAACACCATACTTTTGTTTGGTTTTAATTTAATAATAACTTAATAATTCAAACTATGTTTTCAACTTAATTAGCTACCCTTCTACCAACTCCAATAAATGTTTTATATTATACACAGAACAAAATAGATTGGCATTGTCCTCAAACATCACAAATTTTAATATCCCAGGCACTGTACAGATATAATTTAAAGCATAAACTAGAAAGAGCACAAACTTCCGAAAAGGTTGCTGTTACATCTGTAAGCAATAGTTCCATGATAAAGTTACCATCATAATATGATTCCTTGACCCTGAAAACCCACACCTAGCACTCAGAATCATGCTGATATCATTATTAGTTAGACAGTCACTGAGCAAAAATTATGGTTCATGAATGGCGGTTATCTGAATCACCACCAAAATCGAATCATTTTTAAGTTGGGCCATTACCAACATCTCCTGAAAATTTCAGACAAATCTGTCCAGTAGTTTTTGTGTATACATGCTAACAAACAACCAGACAAACATTTTTTGCAAACGTGCAAAAACATAACCTCCTTGGCTGAGGTAAAAATCCCAGATCTGCATGGATCACTACCAATATCAAATCACTTCTTTCTTGTGCCATGACCAACACTTCCTGAAAAATTCAGCAAAATCCTTTGAGAGCTTTTTGAGTTATCTTCTTTACAGACGAACAAAAGAAGACAAGTGCCAGAAAAAAACATAGCCTTCTTGGCAGAGGTAAAAGTCTGCACATAGCCACAAAATAATTAACCTTGATTTTGTTTTTACTTACCAGGTATTATTCAACTTGAAGAATTGAGGGATTTAATTCTGAACCATGTTGAGCTGAGCCGAGAGAGCCTCAACTCCATCCTGCGGTTCCTCCTGAGATATCTGTATCGTATCGGGGTCATCGTTTGGTACGAAGACATCAGAGCACTCAGTGACAAAGTGTTCATCCAGCCTTCATTCCTCATCTCCATGTTCAAAGTAAGCATCTCATTTTTTCTTTTAAAGATTATTTTTTGGGCATTTTTAGGCCTTTTTTGACAGGAGAGAGGGGCCATAGATAGGCTTGTGAAAGGGGGCAATAGAGAGTAAGGGGAAGACCCTCTGCAAACTGATCACAGGCTGGATTAGAAACCGAACCGGCAGAAGCATGTGCCAGGTTGTGCCTGGTTGCATACCACTCCACCAAACCAGCACCCGGCATCTCATTTTTGACATTTCCTTGGCAAGAACAGATTATCACAGTCTACAAGGTTGATGGACAGTTGGTTTGGGACAATGTTGGTAGCCATAGTTTGACTTCTAAAGCCCCCAAACTGTTGATGCCTCCCAGGGCCCTTTCGTACATCCTCTTTGTGCTTTGTGCTTGGTTTTGGATTATGTGTCCACTCACTCACAAAATATAGACCACCCCAAATTCACGAAAACTGCTGTTTGATGCATTTTTTTGGACAACATCCTTCACACAGCCAAAACAAGGCCCTCAGAATTCTTCCAAATTTTCTGCAGTCTAAGGGCCCTTTTACATAACAACGAAAATGACCAGAAACAGAGTTTTTGTTGTGTTTGTGCCTTCCGTTCACACGAGAACTGTGCCCGAGGTGCCTGAATCCGCAAACCTTTGAAGCCGGGGTCCAGAATGAAAGGTTTTGAAAATGTTTTTGTCCTTGTCTCCATGTAAACAGGGATTCCTGTTGTCAGGGAAAATGGTGACACGTGGCGCATGCTCAGTACTCTCTATAGTACAACAACAACAGCAGCTATGGCCAACTAAGGAGCAACAAAATGTGGATTTGCTCTGCCAATACTCTGATCAGCAAAGACGCATTTGTTATATTGACCAAGGACACTACAAACTTACAGTACATCGCCAACTACGGGCCTGGCATGCACGCTACTGAGTTTTCAGTCGTTCTTGCGGATCTGTATGAACACGTGTTGTTATCACACCATCTCTGTGTGAACGCAGAGCACTTTTGAAAACACTAAGGAAAACTTTTCCGTTTCTGGTGACAATGTTGTCATGTAAATGGGCCCTAAGATGTCTACCCTACTGTTTCCAAAGCCATTTTCACTCCTTTTAATTTTCTCTTTATGCAGACCATTGTGAGACACGACCTGGTGCAGCAGCTGGAGGGGGTCTCCAGAGACCTCCTCATGCAGGAGGGAGCTCTGGTAAAGCAGAAGTTCACCTGGGTGGATGACTTGAAGTGCAGAGGCACCCTGCACAATACAGCCATGAGAATCTTGGTCCGTAGGGCGATACAGAAACTGGTTGTGGATGATGACGACTTGATTGAGGAGGTGGTGGGGACTAAAAGGGAGGAGGGTATTATTCTCACTTTACTGCAGCATTTTGAGGTCTGCCTCCCCACTCTTCTTGGAGGGGCCCTGAACCCACGGGCACCCGAGTTCATCCCTGGTGACAAAAAGTGGAGGTCAGCGAGTGAGGTCAAAAGAGATCCAAATGGAGCCTGTCTGTTCCCAATCTACCTGAAAGATGACCTCATAGTCCGGCAAAAGTGGGGAGAGGACAGACAGGACGACCTGAGTGTTCACGTGTACTTCCTACCTGAGATACCACACGGCTTCTTTCACAGGTAACGCGTAATGTCACAGAAGAAAATACAGGCTCTTCAAATCTTGTTGGATTTTTGTATGAGCACTGTAACTTGGTGGTATGTTACAAGTACAAGCAAAAGTAGTTAGAGAGGAATAACTAAGTTCAGCTCCACCTGCAGAATCATAGCTGTCAAGTCTCTCGTTTTGGCGTCCTCCCGTATTAGTATTCTCCCGTAAATCTCCTGTATTATAATATAATAATAATTTTTAAAAAAATCCTCTGCCTCTCCAAACTGAACTCTGTCACTAGCCTCGCGAGAATGGGGCAGTAATGCACTAAACTGATGGATACCAACCGCCGTAAAACCGAAGAAGAAGAAAAAGGCTTGGAGGACTGCCACCTGCAGTAGCCTGGGTGGCAGCTGTCGCGAGGTTAGTGCCAACAGCAGGAACAATCCAAGAAAAACAAAGTGGTTATTTTAGATTTCTTGTACACCTGTTTTAACATGTAAGGGATACTGGAGCTTGGTTGGGGTGATGGGACGTCTCACAGCAGGCACTGGAAAATTGCCCTTATTTTAAACTCCAAAACTTGACAGGTATGGCAAGAATATTTGTACAACACAGCATACAAGACAAAATCAGAGTCAGAAATACTTTATGAATCCCCATGGGGAAATTCAGTAAAAATATACCCCATGTAAGCTAGTTAGTAGCTTAAAAGCAATGCCAGAGAGACCCTGCTTACATTTACATTATTTAGACTGTCATGGTTGTAGTTAGTTTAGTTTCTTAAATGCAAATTACCTGCAAATTTGAGAATGGCTCACGAACGATCGTCTCACTCACAACAGCGAATTGGTTCTCATTATTAACGTCAAAGTGCTGTTCAGAAGACTCGACTTGTTCACGAATGTCACATCTCCAGCGCAAACCACCATGGAAGTAGGTCAACCAAACAAAGCCTCTGTTTACGAGAAGAAGAAGATAATACAATGATAGTAGAAGATAACATAACACGGTAAAAAACGAGTCACATCAAGCACACATGATTGTTTGGAGTTGCTGAAAAGTTTATCCGGTGATTGTAGGCAGAGGCAGGCTAGCTATACCCGTTGACTCCCAGCGTTTGAGCTAAGCTTATTAGCGGTGGGCGAGTTTTGCCCGTCTCCTTCAAAGTTTAAGTCAGAGTATCTTTGTTGTCTCCCTTGGGAGAAATTTGTCTTGGATAGAGGGGCCTGCTGCACAGACAATTCAACATGTCCTACTCATGCATCCAGAATTAGCAAAATAACACACAATTACAATAAATTAATTCATTAATTAAAAAAAAACATCAGGTAAAAGTGAAAGCCAGCATTTCAGTGCAAATTCAGCATCAGGTAAAAAAAGAAAAACATCTCTTGTTACTTGATGTAAAGATGAAAGAATGGTCTCTAAATGGTTGTCATGGACTCGGGAGTGAGGCAAGACACTATCGCTTTAAGGTAGCAAAGCATAAAAACGTGGGGAATCAATATTAGTCAACAACAAATCAATTTTGTAACAGATACTGTGTTTGACATGGATTCAGAGATTCTCATAAATTTGCATTGGTGGCTTTTCACCGAAAAACTTGCTTTTGTCACCAACACCTTCACTTCTCATAAAACTCACCATCTTGTCCTTATGTGACCTCCAGAGTGATCGTCAAGACGTGCTCCCTGTACCAGACTCACTGGGTGGGGAAGGACCAGTGCCTCCTCTGCTGTGGGAACAGGCTGTGTCTGGTGAGGCAGAGGAACAGAGATGAAGATCCTTTCATAGAGATACGCTGCAGGAGACCTGAGAAAGATCACGGTAAAAGCTCATAATTACCCTTTCATATGTGATCCTGAAGTGCAGCTGCAGGACAAAAAGATGGTTTGTTTCCCCTCAGAGTTTCGGCAGTCGTGGGATCTGATCCTGGCCGTGATTTCCAAGCTGTTTGTGCTGTCCAGGCAGTGGCCGGGCCTGACTCAGCAGATACACTCACCCTGTCCGGAGAGGGGCTGTGCACACTACTTCACCTGGAGGGACTGGCACGAGTTCAGCAACATAGACTTCTACAACCTGTGAGTGATTAGTGTCTGCTGTGTTGTCATAACTTTTGATATGCATCTGTCTTCAACACAGGGACTGATCAAAGAGCTTTTATAATCTTGGACATTGTAAAATAACTTTTCTCAGTAACCCTGTGTCAAGAGGACCAACGTTTTCTTGCTTAGATTTTTTTTGAAGAAAATTATAATAAAAGATAAAAAGTGGTACCTGGGGTTAGTCCAAGTAGGTTCATTATGTCTATGTAGATAATATGCTTATACTTTCTTTTTTAACAGACAAGAAGGTTTTTAGTTCATACCTTTACATGTTTCGACGGAGATCTTCCGTCTTCATATGGTATGAACTAAAAACTTTCTTTTAAAAAAGAAAGTATAAGCATGGTACCTGGGGTTTTGGGAAAAATAACTCAAATGTAACCGGCATCATTCTCCCCCATCTTGTCATGAACATGCTTGTGACCTGCAAGGCTGGTTGAACTACTTCGCCACAGTAGCCTGAGAGTCATTGAAATGATGTTGTGGCTGTTTTTTTGAGCGAGAAAAGACCCAAAGTGTGAATTCACATTCTTACAGTAAGTGAAGTCACCTTAGTCAGGGGCACTGGCAGAAACTGTAGGCCCCATGACATTATACAACCTTGGTCCCCCCACCAGCACAGTCCAAACAACCCTTAAAGTTTGTTTAAAATTCCCTTAAGAAAAAAATCATCTGTAACTTAATCATCTGTAACTTTGTGGAAAATTCCACCTACAGGGTCACAGATAGCCTAGCGGTTATGCCTGCGTGCCACTTGCACAGAGCCTGTTGCCCCCAACGCAGGTGGCTTCAGTACTGGCTGTGGTTATGGCCATAAAAAAACGGGGCCATAAAAATAAAGTGAACTGTAATTTAAGAGCTTTCTTGCCATGGGGGTGTTTTTAAGCATCCAACAGAGTTTTCTGTTCAGTAGTTTGTTTTAATGCTTTATTATTACAACCTGGATGATGCCTTTTTGGTCTTAAAACAAAAAGATGGGAGAAAAGCTTTTACTTCACTTTTCTGGACAAGTTTACAGAACCACTGAGCTTGGTTTCCAATTATCTGAAATGTATTTTATTAAAAAATGTAAATAAGGTTTTGGACTGACTTGTGCTTCCTGCAAAAATAACATGTTGAAAACTTGTCTTCTTGTCTTCTTTTAGGGTAAAGGAGGAGAAAATAGTTTGCAAAGGAGGACATACAAGAAGAACTGAGCTGATTTTTCCAAAAGAGAAATAAATACCTCTCAAAGATAAATCACTCTTCTTTAACCATCACAAACGATAAATCATGTAAGTTTGTGATTACAGATGTCAAGAATACACAACATCCAAAAGTGTACAGTTTCAACCAATCAATCTGCATGGACAAATTTACTCTTACAGAGTTGACGTTGTCACTTCTTAAATGTCTGTATGTGTGCAGACCAAAGAAGTTTTCTTTTTGACGAGTTGGTACTTTAACTCTCATCAGTTGTAATTATTGACTCTTTGTGGAGTTACAATTCAAAACTTTGTAACAGTGGGACTATTGATCAACCCTTCCATGTAGTAAAAAATGCACTCAGAGAATATTTTTAGCAACTTAATTGTGAAGTCTATATTAACACTTTGATGAGTAAACAATGCTGTATTTATTTACTTTATATTTATGATGATCATTTCAAGCAATATGTTATTTTGTGAAAAGGACGTCACTTTTATTTTTTTATCCAATAAATGATGGTTACAAAAACATTTATCCCATCCACATCAGTATTTTTATATTTCTACTTAATAATTAAAATAATTAAAAATGTACACCTAAATATTCAGATATAACCAAGATTGCCATTTACAATTACTTACTTTATAGACCTTTAGCAGTAAGTAACAGGTGATATGATGGAGAAAAAAGGTTAAAAGTACAAAAATCCGTTACAGTGTAGTCTTATTTGCTTTTTATTCCCCAGATTGCACAACTTTTACCCTGCATGTCCTGAAGAGGGCAGTAAAAGGTAGTGCTGCATTTGCATTGGGTTAATTTAGTGTCCCTGGAGTAATTGCTTTACTTTAGTGTTATTCAGAAGAAAGATCTGATTAAATCCATAATATGTCTTTTGAGAATGCATTAACTTCAAACTCTCTGGTCAGAAAATGAGGAATATGAAGGAAAATGGGTGAAAAAGTTTTGAGGACAATGTAAAATAATATAACCCCTAAAAGAGGAAGATGTGAAACTAAATGATTATGTGCAATGAAAAAAGGGAATCGTGAATTGGGGCTTATCAAGAAAATACAAGGTTGTTCCTCCTTTTCTTTTACTGTCAACACTTTTCAGACCTGCTGCTTTCAAAGACTGTCCACTGTTTACTCTGTGAAACATCGCCCTCTGCTGGTCTCTTACTGTCACTGCATCAATGCATCAATGCTTCTCATCCTCATTCATGAAAACAAATATTCTTCTCTGTGAGGATAACCTTGAATTTTCAATTTAACAGCTCTGTCAACAACACAGGGATTTTCTGTCTGGATGACTCGATTACCCGTTTAACCAAACCACTGGTTGAAAAAAAAAAATACACATACCTTTTACATCAGCTGTTGAGATGTTGAAACACATTGAGCTGTGTTTTTAAAATAAGTTCAACCTTATATATCTATTTCTACAGCAACTTGGTGTATACCTCTGTATGCCTCATTTGTATTTATGAATACAGCTCTCTCCTCTCTGTGGGAAACCCTGATGCCTTCATGGTCCCCTTGTAAAAAAACATTTTTATAGGTTGTAGTCATACAAATTACACTCAGGATAAGGGATGACCTCATTAAATGACAAAATTACAGAACAAGTAACGGTATCAGCAGCATTAGGGTAAATCACAAACAGAGTTTTGCCTAAACAACATCTGTAAATATAACAAAGTGTTGATAGAAACTGTGTTTGAAGGGGGTTTCTGGGCAGCTCAGGGCAGTGTCATGACAAATGCATCAAACTGTGACCCAGTTTTTCTTGAAGAAATTCTGCTGTGGGTTAGTCAAGACCAGCTGGTTCATTTCTGCCTGCTGGAAAGATTATAAATAAATATATGCAATTTTTGTTTTTGGTCGATGTCACTGTAATATATCTTTTTATATCGTAATTTAATATATTTTTTTCTTTTTTGGCTGTGGTGCAGCAGGTAGAGCTGATGCCTCATAGCAACAGGAGTAAAGAGTGCATATGTTCTGCTTGTTAAATTATTTGGTGAATCTAAATTACCTAATTGTCTATTTCTGTGCACCAGCCCTGTGATTGGCTGGCAACCAGTCCAGGTTGTAGCCCATGCAAGGCTCCAGCCCCCTGCCCAACCTGGGAGGAAAACAGTATCATGGATATTTCATTTTATCTCCTTTTGTGGTCTTTTAAAGCTCTCTTTGTCATTTAATGTCTGTTTTAAACTTTATGATGCACTTTAAATAGTTTTTTTCTGTTGTTTTTTAGGTAAACCTGCTTTGCCTTGGTAGTTGACTTTTGTCGGCCTGTTAGGGCATTATGTTGTTTGTATATATTAAATGTTTTTATAGTCTTATTTAGTTCTACTTCATCGTTTTTATTAATCTAGTATTTTAGTTAATTGTTTTTTTAAAATGTGATATATAAAAAAGGTGGATTTGATTTGATTTGGCCTATGGAAATATAAAATAAAATTAAGTAAAACAACATGAAATAGAACAGGCTGCATCTTTCGTGAGTGGTTTTCAGATGTCTTGCTTGCATTAGAAATGATCTAGGGTATTTGTTTAAGACCAGCCTGATAATGTAAAGAAATTGCAGAAAGAATTACTGATAAGTCAGGACCCAAAGGTGGACTGTGAGGCTGTTTTTGGTAGTTAGTAAACTCTGTTTTACAGTATTTTGCTGTGATAATGATGGAATCAGTGACACCATGAGGGGTTAATTTCTGGAAATCTCTGGAAGACAAATGAACATGCTCCTAAAAAAGTGGGTTGGAGAAAAATGTATTCATGCATGTTCTCCTAAGGCCTTTCTGTAAAACGAAGTCCTGTACCTCTTTTTTTGTATCTTGGCTGTTAATGCCCTCTTAATATTTTAATTGGCAGCCCACTATTGGTGACTTTTCTTGGGTCTTGTTTTTTTAAGCATGGATTTGATTTAAGTTGTATATAAAAATGAAAAAAAAAATGTTATCTCTGCAGCTCTTTTCCCTTCCCCTTTGGAAATGCTCGAATCTGAGGGGTTAGAGAGGCTATAATAATGAGCTCTGTGTTGATTAGCTGCCCAAGTTATGTCTGATGAGAGAGGAAGGAGTTGTTATAGGTTGTGGAGTGGACTCCAGAACAGCCAAGGGCCCAATCCCAATGTCAACACTCACTGACTTTGAGGAGCGCTCCCACAAAGTCCGTGAGGGCTTAGGGCTGTCCCACTGTCAAATCATAAAGTGTGTGAGGCATCTCTCACTGACTTTTTGAGCCCTTCATACACCCTTTCCGTGAGTTGGCATCTCTGCAGATTTAGCATAAGGGAATTACCCATAGTTCATTGCATTGTGACGTATGGCAGGAATCTCCTGGGGCAACCAGCTGGCGGTCGCTACAAAAGAGAAGTGAAACGAACGAGTTAGTAAACAAAAAACATGGAGCCTTGAGGCTGCAAAAAGAAGAAGTAGGTATATTATATATAAAACAAACTTCATCAACAAAGGAAATAGGCATATAGGCAAGGTATATTTGTCTTTATCTCTTGTCAAGCTCATCAGTGCCTTTTGTGGGAGTAGATCATTGTTTAATGCTGTCGCATCGCTGTCAACAAAAAGCAAAGGGCTGTCCCATTCCTATTTTTAATACATCAAGCCCTTGCAGCCTCATGCACTCAATTACTTTCCAGGTGCAATCACTTAAGTCAATGAGGGCCGAGGGTTTAGGAAGAAGACTGAGACTCTGCCTGTGATGAACAGAAAACACATGTAGGTGGAGGCTGTATGGCTATGACATCATAAATCCTAGGATGTAAAATGTAAAAAATGTAAAAAACAGAGCTTCTTAAGTGATTTTTTTTCTGTAAATAGGCAGGGTGCCTTTCTCTGTGAACTTAGAGTTTGGTAAAAGGTATCACGTTCTTCTGCTCCCCAAGCCCCTTTTAACGACTTTAAAAGCAAATAACGGATTTTGCAGAGGGCTGGGACAATTTAGAAAAAAGGGGGTTGATGTTGTGAAAAAGACATTTCACTGAAAAGCTCATAAATAAATGCAAAATTTTGTTTCTTTGATACCTAACGCCAGTATTTGGATTTAGAGTAAAGTCTGGATATATTTGATTAAATTTAGGGTGGACAGGTTTCAACTTTTATGGGCCCACCCATGAGGCTGGGCCCTGAAAGCCTTAGAGCCTCCACCCCCCTTATGGGCGGACTTGTCTAAAATAACAGCCTCTTTCAACACCTTCTAGCAGACTTAGCTCTACAATCATCGATCAACAGTCTGTTCAAATACTGTGAGCTATCCTCATCGTAGTTTAGTCTAAGAACGGGGCAGTTTTTCCGGACACCCTCGTGCAGCCCATGTGAGTGTCCGTTTCTCCCACAGTCCTTGAAGGCAGCAGCCTATCGCAGCATCTTCAGGTGTCTCTGCCTCTCTCTGCTGGCGGCCGCACGGCGGAGCCAATGGAGGAGTGTTGACGGGGCGGGATGGCGGACCGAGACAAGAGGAAAAGCAGCCCTCCGCCTGGCAGAAACATCCAGGTGAAGTCCCCGGCCAGCTTCAGGTAAGAGCACGGGCTGTGTGGGGAGGTGTGGGCTCGAGCCGCCGACCCCCGCGGGCTCGTGCATGAGCGGAGGAGCAGCGTGAGCTCTGCGGGGCTGGGGGCGCGGAGGCTGGGGGACGCGGTGCCGCTGCGGCTGCGTGCGGCTCCGGGCAGCTTTGCGGGGCTGAAGTCGCAGTGTGTTGCTCAGTGGCATGTTTTGTGTGTTGGGCGTGTCTGCTCCCGGGAGGACCGAGCCCTGCTGTGTGCGTGTTTGCTCCCTGCGTCCACGGGAACCATTCATATTTAATGTGACACACTTTTTGGTTATCCCGCTCCAATCAAAAAATCATCACTCATCAACAACTGTGCGGCTGCTTTACGAGTTTCAGCCACGATGATTGACTTGGTGTTGACCGTAAATCCTGCAATATGGTCGCCCTGCACTTTACTGAAGCCTTGTGCTCTCACTCCAGCAGTGTTTTCTTACTGTAGCCTCATGATTTGTCCAGAATAGATTTAAGGAAAGATGATGCTCTCTTAATATTTAAAGGAGGGATGAAGAAGCAAAGACGAGGAAGAAACGTGGTTGATTAGAAAAATACAGACCCAGACACATAAAAACAAACCAATAAATTACTAGCAAACTCTTTGGCACACCTGTTCAACTGCTCCTTTTCACAAATATCCAATTAACTAATCACATGGCAGCAACTCAGTGCATCCAGGCATGTAGATGAGGGCATGTCCACCACCTGTATTTCAAACTGAGCATCAACACAGGAAAGAAAGGTGATTGAAGGGAATTTCCACATGGTATGTTTGATGCTAGACAGGCTGGTCCCAGTATTACAGGAATCTACTGGGATTTCATCCAGGGCTGCCCCCAGAAGTACCTGGGCCCCTGAAAGGCCTTGTTAATGGGACCCTGATGTGATCTGATTATATCAACGCTGAAACAAGGGACAAGGGAGAAAGGGTACCCAAAATAACCAACCCATGCCATCCTGCTTTGTGGCACACATCTGAAGGGACCAGGCATGCCAAACCAACCCTAAAAGGTGGAGCTTAAATAGTCACAAAAATAGTCAGTTCCCATGTGACAGCAGCAACAATGAAAACACCTACATTACCTTTTTTAAAGGTGATTTGTCCCCTGCTGTTGCTGTAGAGAATGTCCTCATGAAACAATGGTCCACAGAGAACTGGAGTGGTGGAGGTCCAAACCAGACAACCCAGTGGAAACGAGGTTGAAGTGGGCCAACTTTTGCCTACACAGAAAATCCACTGTAAACAATGAGGGAATCGTTAAAGAATCGCATCGATATGCAGAATCAATAATGGCATTGGTATCAATTAAACCTTATTCCCATCCCCTTGTTATAATTTACACTGAAGGTTGTCTTAAATTTTAACAAGATGCCAGTAAGTTACTGTAAATGTCTTTACTTGTTTTACTACTGTATTTATATTCAAGGTATCATTACTTTGTTTCAATTTACAGCATAATTACCGTATTTTTAAAAACAACATCCTTACTGTTTTTTTATTTGCTATATCATTGCTGTATTTTATTTTACAATTATTTAATGCATTTTAATTTACTGTGAACTTGCTATATATTAGTTTATATTACCATATCTCTAACTATTTTAATGATCATTTATCTGTAAGATATATTTTGTAAAAAGGAAGAAAATCTCATACATCAATTTTTATCCAATAAAATACATTTACTCAACATTTGTTTCACCAAAAATGTGAAACATTTACTCGAAGAAATTTTGCCTGCTAGTGGTCAGTTTTTCTGGGCAACATTAAATTTTCTCTTGATCCATTGCCCTTTTCAGTAATTTACTGTATGAACATTTTACTGTAGGTAACTGTATATTTTATGGTAGAATGGTCTTACTTTTGCAGAAATCAGGATGTTTTTCCACAATCTTTTGGAAGTAATATACTGTACAGATTTTTTTTTTTTTTACTGTAGGTAACTGTAGATATTATGGTAAAATACTGTTAAGTTTCCAAAAGTCTGTTACAGTGTAGTGTAAACAAAATGGCATGGATCCATCCTGCTTTCTTTTTGGCACACTTTTAGCCAATTAGTACCAATCGAACACTGATTAAACCCCACAGCCTACCTGAGTATTGTTTCTCAGATTACTCACATTAATAATTAGTTAATTGCTTTCCCTGACTTGAAAAATAATCATGTGGAAACACTAGTTCTTATTTCTTGAAAGACTCAAAGACATGAATCACAAAAGTCGCAGTCTAAAGTCCTTAATTGCCTTGTTAAAAAAAACAATATGAACAGCCTGTTGAGACACATCACACATTGATTTTAACATAAATCCCACCTCTGACCGAGCGAACAGCCAATCACGGTGAAGGATTTTAGACCAGCACCTGCTCAGGCAACCTGCACTCCCTCTTTAGTAACCCCACACAGCAGGTAGTGCACATGCCTCACAGCGAAAAAGTTGCTGGTTTGAATCCCATGTCGTCAGGGCCTTTCTGTGTGGAGTTTTGCATGTTCTCCCCGTGCATGCATGGGTTCTCTCCGGGCACTCTTGCTCCCTCTCATAGATGAAAACACGCTCATTAGGTTGATTGGTGTCTCTAAATTGCCCTTAGAGTGTGAATGTGAGTGTGAATGGTTGTCTGGCTCTCTATGTGGCCCTGTGAGTGGCTGGTGGCTGGTTCATTGTATACTCCGCCTCTTGCCCAGTGTCAGCTGGGATAGGCTCCAGCCCATTGCAACCCTGAAAAGGATAAGATTTAAATAAACACACTGAGGAAAAACTCCACTACAACTAAAGGACTCATATTAAAGTTATGGCAGTACTTCTTATTTTAAAAGATTAAAGTATTAATGGTGCAGTAGAATCATCAAAATATGTCAAACAGAGTCATATTCATTTTCAAAGTTTGGCTCATGAGCTTACAGGCAGGAAACAAATGTAAAACTATGACAAAAAAATAACGTACAGGGACTAAAACTGATGCTCATTTATCTTAAGTTTAAACTAAAATAGCTGCCAATATTAACACCAAAATGGTGCTTTTGTATAAATTAAAGGTAATCCTGTACGACATAATGTGGAGTGGTCTGGCATACCAATATGTTTATGCTTGAATACATATAAATCTGCCTGATCTGTGATTTTGAGTTTTCTTATTTAGAGTAAAAGGATAAAAAATAATCTAAAATGTAATAAACACATCTCACTGATAAAGCTCCTACAGCTGTGATGTATCTCTGTACCTCATGTGGAGCAGCGTGCGCCTTAATCTGTTAGCAGCACACATGAATTACTTCATCATCCGTACTCTCACGTCACATTAATCTCCTTTTCTAAATCAGGCTGATAACAAAGGACTCTTGTTGGATGCAGCAGCACGTTTAGACCAGTGGAGGACTAAAGTTCTGTATCTTGTATGGGATGCTTTATATGATTTGCAGTTTTACTTTTATTTTTATGTCTTTTTTTTTTATCATAAAATAGAAAAAAAGTCATTTCCACTGTTAAAGATTTGCTCTACCAGAACATGTCTTGTTATCCACTGATATGAATGTGTAATTCTGTGAATATACAGTTATAGCTTCAGTGAGAGGAGAGTAAAACCAGGAATATTGTTGAGGATAGTTTTTGTTTGTATATTTATACTTAAAAAGGCAGTATCTCCTTGAAAGCATCTCAACCAGTTAATTTAATTATTCTACATTCAAACTCATATGAAGATGTCTTAAAACCAATAAATAATCAGGTACATAATTTGTGATCAGCATCATCCAGTGTAATCAGAAGTATTACTTTTCCATGATGGAGCGTCCCTTTCCATTTCTAATATAGACTTTTATTTGGATTTTCATTTGTATTTTATTTTTCATACTTGTATTTGTTGTTTAAAATAAGTCTTTAGATTCATCCAGTACACACATCCGTGGGTGCTGGATCAAAAAAGTACAAACATGTCAATAAACAAAGAGATCTGAACACCAGAAGCTCCTGTAGAAGGATTTTATTTTGCAGATTAAGATTTAGAGCCGTTCAGCAAATTTGAGGAAGAGCCGTGTGGCTCCAAACATCAGTTTTGCTGAACAAGATCCTTCAGATGGAGCATTTGGTGTGTGAATCTCTCTGTTTTTCTTTTTAAAAAGTCTTTGCCACTGTTGTAAATCTGCTGATCTAAGATATGTTTGTAGATGTGTTTGTTTATAACTTAATGAAATGGAAATTTCTGGGTTGAACCCTCAGTTAACGGCCATAGTGACGATTAATATGAAATATGAAATTTCCTCTGTTAGCACTTTGTCAGTTTTGCATTAAAAAGGCCATAGTTTGGCTTAACTCCAGTTAATGGATTCATTTTTGATGGCTGCTTTAGTATGTCCCTATAGCCATATTAAAAAAAGTCTAGTTCTGCTGCGTACCCCTGATCCACCTGTATTCTCACACTGTCTGAGATGCTCCCTTCCTAAGGTCAACTTCGGGGTGACAAGCATAAAACACTTCAGGTGGAGGCTGTATAGCTATGACATCATAAACCCCAGGAAGTAGAAAACAGAGCACTTTAAGAGGCATTGTCTTGTAAGAGAGTAAAGGTGTTATGATCTTCTGCTACTTAAGCCCCTTCTAACAACATCTAAAGCAAAGAAAATTAATTTTGCAGGACATGGGACCTTAAAGATTATGCAGAGTTGGTTGCCTCATCTGCAGCAGTGTATCACTGTAGCTTCCATGTCGGATCTTTCTGTGCTGACAGAGAGTTGATCTCCATCACTGTGGCTAATGATCAAGCTCATGTTTTGTACCTCAAACAACCCCACATCAAAAATCTTGAACCTTCCCTTTAAACTGCAGTTGGACTCATGGTAGGATGCTGAAAAGAGTCGAGGGAGAAATCTTTGCTGCTGACTTTGTCGTCTATCATGGGGAGACATTTCAAACACACTAAAGGACATATTGGGATATGATTTTTGTCCTTATCGCTCGGCCTTGTTTTGTCTCTGTATACACTCACTTTTTTGCACACAGGAGTGTTTTGGCTAACAAAGGGTGTGCTGTATGGTCTGAAATACTGCAGGCGTTTTATCACACATGATGAATAAATAATGAGCTGCATATAGCCTGGCCTGAAAGGGTGTTGATAATGAAAGTGTTTCAGAGCAACAGATTAGCTTGAGTCCATCAGGTTGGTGTTAAGTCAGAGCTTATCAACCTGTAGAAGAGCTCAACATGGTAAAGCAGCGAGCTGTGAGAGGGATTAGCTGCACGCTGCACACATGCTCTCACATTCACAGTCACACATGTACATGCACAGTAACACCCAGAGGGCCTTACAGTGCTGCACTGAGACTGGCTGTGATTTTTCACTGTCATCACCGGGTGTATGGAGGCCTGTGATCAATATTCCCCAGTGAGCTAGCACACACACACACACACACACACACACACACACACACATATTTACAGCCACACACAGGGACACACCCACCCTCAGGCTCAGTCTGTCCCAGTCTCATTAGCTGAGCTGCAAACAGGCAGATCCACAACCATCCTTCTTTGGATTTTTATCACCGTGGCTTCAAAGAGGCTGCAGCAGAATTTGATTTATCTGTCACATAAAATATAAAGATAAAAACATCAGGGGCTTGAAGTGTCATCGAGGAAAAATCAAACAAGCAACAAAGACCAAATATTCAGACAAACTGATTTGACCTGTCAGCAGAAGAGAAATCTGGATCTTTGATTACAAAAATCAAACAGCAAGGAGCACTGATGTGTGGGGCTGAGCAGTGTATTAAGCTTTTGATTTACACTTAAAAAGATGCAGGGGGAGAGGCAGTCACTGGACGTAAAACTACAAAAGAGAATAAGGGTCAAAGACAAAATATATATATATTTTTTTAGCGATTTAATGTTTTTTTCAAGTCTTTGGAAAAAGTCAGAGATTAAAGTTAGAATAGTGGAAAAAACCTGGATTCTGAGATTAAAGTCAGAAAGTTCAGTTCAGTGAATTTCCTAATAATCAAGTCAGTTTTTCTGTGAAAAAGTGGAATTCCAGGACAAAATGTCAGAATTGTGAGATTTGCCTGTAAACTGTATAAAAATAAAATACAGAATTATAAGAAAAAAGTAAAAAAAAAAAAAAAATTAAATTAAATTTAAGTCACAATTCTTAGAAAAAGGTCAAAAATGTGAAAGAAAGGTCAGATTCCTGGGCCAAGGGTCAGAATTTTGAGATTGAAACAAAGATTTTAAGAAAAAAGTAAGAACTCTAAGTTTAAAGTCAAAATTCAGAGAACTAAGTCAGAATTAAAGAAGTCAGAATCCTGAGATTTAACTCAGATTTCTAAAACAAAGGGCAGAATTCTGGTTTTAAAATCTAAATAAAAAACAATCAGGATTCTGAGATTTGAGTCAGAAATCAAAATTGCAGATTAATTAGATTAAAGTAAGATTATCTGTAACAAAGTCCAGAAATCTGAGCTAGAATTTGAAATTCAACAAGTCAGAACTCTTGGCCAAGGATCAGAATTCTAGAATTTAATACTGGAATCTAAGAAAGCAAATCAGAATTTAAGTCAGAATTTATAATCCTGGGATTGAAGTCAGATTTTTAAAACAAAGGTCAACATTCTGAGATAGAAGTCAGAATTCAAAAAGTCAGAATTTCAAGATTCAAGACAGTTGTTGGTAAAAAGGTCAGGAGTCTAAGATCAATGTTAGAATTCAGAGATTGAAGTCAGGATTCTAAAAAAAAGTCTGAATTCTAAGATTATAGTCAGATGTCTGAAACAAAGGTAAAAAAAAAACTTAGAATTAAGTCGGAACTAAAAACGTAAGAATCTTGAACGTTTTAAAAGAAAGCTCGAGAAACTTATCTCAGTGTCAGAATCTAAAGATAAAATTTGGAATTCTAGAAAAAAAAATCAAATTCTGAAGTTCTGAGATTGAAGATTTAAATTGGATTTCTGAAACAAATGTCTGAAATTTGAAGTCAGAGCTCTGTGGTTGGAGTCAGGATTTAGGGCAGTGTTTTTCAACCTTGGGGTCGGGACCCCACGTGGGGTCGCCTGAAATGTCAAGTAAATGATAAAAAAGAAAAAAAATTAGGCTACTGATAAAAATATTTTTTTAACTAATTATTATTCTTTTTAAAATGAAAACACCACATACAATCTTAAAAAAGCTGTATTCCATACTTTCACTTTCTCAAATATAAATGTAGTTCAAATAAAATGCAGTATTTGAAAATATCTGAGCTGGCGCAACTTGATTGAAGGCCGCAATCACGTGACTTTACAGTTACTGGTGCTTCAGTTCCCTCGCTTCAACTTAACACACAAACTTGCAGTCAGTAGGAAAAAACAGCATACAGTATAGCAAACATGATGAAATACTAAAGAAAAAATGTCTCTGGGGTCCCCAGAAATTTGTGATGCCAAAATGGGGTCACCGACCAAAAAAGGTTGGGAACCACTGATTTAGGGAAAGGAGTCGACACAAGACACAAAAAAGTCAGAATTTTAAACATAATCCTCAGAATCCTGAGATTAAGATTGCAGAGCTCTGACTTTTGTTCAGAATTGTTAATATAATCACAGTGCTAACTTTTTTTTCTCAGAATCGTGACTTCTTTTTTTTACAGAATTAAGAAAAATAATAATAATCTCAATTTTTAATTAAGTGCCCCTAATCGTTTTTTTTGTGTAAAACAAAGTTTAACTGGAGGCAAACATGAATCACCACTGTAGACCAGCAGACAGCAGGAGACAATAAAATGAATTGAAGCTGTAATAGTAATGGCTTAAAACTGTAACGTATCCTTTCTGCTCCATTTCAAGTAACACTCTCAGTCCTGCAGGGCCTCACATACTTGCTGATCAGCACCGACTAAAATACCTGAAGGGATTGTTTTGCCTCCAGCTAAGCCCCGCCCACTAAAGAACGTCACACTGTTTACAAACATGGAAAAGGTTGATCCCCGGTCATTGTAGTAATGATCAGCCGACTGGGACCACGATCCAGTTGGCGCAAGAGCTAATCCTATTTAAAGGTGTGCAAACATCCGTCTATTTGTGACAAGGTGTGGTAATATTTCCCTGGCAATGGCACTTGGACTGCAAATGTCTCCCTTATTTAATGGCATTGCTTGATTGAAAATGGCAAAAATCTCGTCTGGTTTTATTCACAATAACCTGATAGTTGTTTTTCTGAGCTGGCGCATTGAACACATTATAATGTAACCAGTAGGAAAGCTTGTTAAGTTTGTCGATTACATTCATCCTACTTTTAGCATGAACTTCAAGATTGAATTTATATTTTAAGACTTGCAGGATTTACGACAACATTTTGGATTTCTTTTTCAAGCCAGATTTAGTCAAAGACGTGAATCTGCAGTGCTAGAGAACTGATGAGTGTTTCTGCACCAGTAGCGTGATGAAATGTTCTGTCACAGGGCTTTTTAGTAGTATTGATAAGCCCCAACTTGATTGGATATTTACTAGAGGACTTGAGTTTCCTTATCCCTTCACGTTGACTGGCAGGCTCACACAAAGCTCAGCTATTGCAGTAATACAGTTCACAGGCCTGTGTTGAACCGTAAGGCTGTATCAAACAGCCCAATGCTGTGTTCAGAGAAGTGAAATATGTTTAAGTGACAGAATGAATCACTCCCTGGTTTTTGCAGACTTCTTTCAGAGTGGTCGTAGGCTGGAGAAAGGAGGCCAGATAATCCACAGTCTTGTTGTTGGCCCGCTCCCAAAGCAACCATATGCTGACATGTTTTCCTCCGTCACCCTCCCTGATCCACACGCTGTGGTCCAATCCTCCATCTTTTCCTGTTAGGGAACAGACTGTTGGTACGCTGCTGTCTGTGCAGCTCTGTGTGTGGAGATATTCAGTGTCTGAGACGAAGGAGCTGCCTGTCTTCAGATTTTGATTCAGTCCACGCTCTTCCTCAGCGTTTTAGCCTGTCATCATCAAATTTTGAGTCCCCTGAAGTATTCATGACGTGCCAGCAGGGAGGGTTGACATTTTACTGTAAATTCAACATATTTGATGTCGAGCTGGGAGCTTTGACAGATTGTATATTAGGCCTGCACAGTTTGTTCAGTGCTGCAAACATAGAATGAAGTGCACTAATAATGCAATATGATGTAAAAATCTGAACTTACAGACACAAAGACAGGATTTAACCGAGTTCTATATTCTTTGCAGAATGCCTCAATGTCCCTTCTGAAAACAAAGCATGTCAAAAAATGTTTTTTCCAGCTTTTGCTGTACTACCTGTAATACACACTCACTGGCCACTTTATTAAGCATACCTTACCAGTACTAAGTTGGACCCTTATTTCCCTTCAGAGCTAGGCATGGGAATTGATGCCTTTGTTGATACCAGTGCCATTAATTCCCTTCTCGATTCCTGATGATTCTCTGTTTTTGGCAAATTTTGCCCTGCATAGGTTTTCTGTGGCATTCCTGATATTCAGTGCTGTGCTGTGAAGTTAAATGCTCACTGAAACTTGTTTTTGTCTTCCTCAGGAACAAAACTGGTACTGCAGTCTCTGCAAGATTTAATGATTATTGACTGTGTCTGCATCAATGCATCTTCATCTTCATCTGCATCACAGTGCTTGGATTAAACGATTGTTTTTGACACCCCTGCTGCCTCTTGCCCATTGACATCTGGGATCAGCTCCTGCCCCTCTAAATATTAAGATATATGTTTTGCATAGCCATTTAACTGAAAGAGAGGGTCAGTTTTTTTTTCATTAATCAGTCAATCCAAATTTATTTTTCAATCACTTTTCCTACAAAAAGAGTGTAGCACAAAGTGCTGTACATGGACAGAAACAACAACCGAACATGCAAGACAGACAAAAACATTTAGAACAGACAAAGCCATATTGAAGAAAAACAAAGCAAACATAACTTTATTAAATACCTCCATTTAACAAAACTGGGAGTGAGGAACTGAGGAAACACATTCATAATGTTCATAATGAGGAAACTCAGAAGATTATGGTAAAAACACTAAAATTAGAGATAAAATACGAGTTATAGTAAGATAAAAATAGTAGAAGTGAATACAAACATAAGAAATGAAAAGTTAAAGAATTGAGGATGATCTAAACTAAACACTTAATTTATCAACCAGTAAACAAATAAAAACACGAGTGAAATAATAAAACACAGGAATTTAACATTAAATATTAAGTGTTTCACAATATAGGTAGACTGAGATAAATAGCAAAGATTGTTACAAATAATGAAACAAACACAGCTAAAATATATAGTTCAATAAAACACATTAAAAAAATAAATGGATAAATTAATACTTTTTGTCATGACTAAAAAAACACTACCTGAAGACCTGAGGGCTCTCACAGGCTCAAGTGATAAGAGCAAATCAGATAAATAAGCTGGAGCATCATTAAGATGTTCAAAACCTAATAAAAGAACCTTTAAAAATATTTTAAAACATACAGGAAGCCAATGTAGACTTTAAAATCAGTGTACTGTGAGCTTTCTTTCTGGTTTTCGTCTTCAGCTGAGTTTTGCAGCAGCTGAAGTCGTGAAATGTTCTTTTTTGAAGACCAGAAAGAAGAGAGTTACTATAATCAATTTGGCAAGTAATAAAAGCATGAAGAAGAGCTCCTGCTTTGGCTTGAGAGAGAAACTGTCGCACTATAGAAATATTCTTTAAATGATAAAATGATTTTTTTTCTTAACCCTTGGGTCTCTATGTGGCTTTTTTCTGCCACAAAGGGGTGATATTTAGAACAAGTTGTCCATAACTTTCACTATATTTAAGAGAGTGAAAACATTTTTGGTGAGAAAACTTAATTCTCCATAAATTTAGAAAATGTGATATCAAAAATTTTAGAAGGTCAAAATACACTGTGAGTAAATTTACTACCCTTTCATCCCGTTTTGGCTGTTTAAAAGCCACAAACTGTAGCTGTGGTAAAAACATATCAGATAATTATTTTTTCAAACTTTTTTTTTCCCAAGTCTCTTCATCAAGCTCAGTGCTGATCAATAGTATTGTTTTTTGTTTTTAAATTATGGATTTTAACCCTTTAAATGCCAGTTTCATAGGTGATTTCACTGCAGTGTCATGGCTGCATTCAAAAATGTGGTTATAATGGGAGTCAATGTCGAGTAAAACATAAAATCTGATGCTGCGCAAAAAATAGTAATGCACCCAAGCCAATGTTTTTACTAATCTTTGACATATGCAAGAGTGTGAAAGCACGCAAAACATCTCCAGCCTCTGGTCATTTTTTACATTGAAAATCAGTATTTTTTTTTTTTTTTTTTTTTTTTTTTTCACTAAATCTGTGACATCTCCTATGGAATTGGCATTTAAAGGGTTAAATCCATGATTTTTTTTTTTTTTATTAAATAGTTTTGATCAGGGCTGAGCTTGATGAAGAGATCCGAGTAAATGAAAATTTGAAAAAAAAAATATCTCTTGTGTTTTTACAGCAGCTAAATTTGTGGCTTTTAGACAGCCAAAATAGGACTAAGGGATGTGTTTTAATACAGTACAGGATGTAACGATATATCGTAACACGATATATCGCGATAGAGAACGGCCACGGTTATCGTTCGTAAGCTTTTCCATGTTTTATCGTGCCACAATAGTCAAGTGATGTTATGGAGGCAGGCTTTGTGTGTGGATGTATGTTAGTGTGGCAGACTACTGTTTTTTTTTTCAATCAGCATTTATACATTTTATTAGAAGAATTGTGAGATTTCTGGGATTAATATCGTGTTGTGATATCGTGATATAAACTGCAATATCATGTCATATCGTATCGTTCTGAAAAGTTCGTATCGTGACATCCCTAGTACCCAAGGATTAATTAACTCCAAGCTCATTATTATTCTTTGAACAGGCAAATTTAGTTTTCCATGATGACATTAAAAGCAGCCTGGTATACATCAGTTTAACCCGGATTTGTAGGGTATATATTTTAAATTTGACCCATTTTTACATAAATGTGAATCAGAAAGCAAAGACACAAAGAGCTGGGCAGCATTGAGCACAGGGTCATGTATATATCATCAATCCTCAGATTCTGTAGTTAAAAATACTGTATGAATTATGTTTCTTGATTTAATTAACACTCATAAAGCGCTGCTCTTGGCTGTAAAAGGCAGTTTAACATGAGTATTGTTTTAAAACAAAGAGAAGCTCCTCCAAACTCCCAATTACGGCAGATTTTCACTGAAAACAATTTTTTGTAGATATTAAACAGAGTGATGCTGATACACTGTTGAATAGATTTATACAAACTCTTCCTTTAAATTCTCCCATGCTGCAGTACTCCTTTTACGCACTAGAGGGCGTCACAGGCGATCCCTTCACATGAGTACAGTGTTTACATCCCTCTGTGTGTGTGCTGAGCAGCATGAACAGTGAGGAGCAACAACAGTGCAGGACTGCAGTCAGCTCTGTGATGCATTATGGGTAAAAAAGGAAAACTACTGATGACTGTAACATAAAACCAAACATTGATCCATCGTAGGGCAAAACTGTTCCCTCTTTCTCTGGACGCAGTTCAATGTTAATCTCATTTAAAGGGATGATTTTAGCTTAAGCTGTCCACACTGAGGCAGACTGTATTGATGTACGCAGTATGGATTGATGGTTAATTGTTTGGTTATTGATCAAACTGATAGATTACTGGGTCTTAAGTTGCAGAGTCATTAAACTGATTTGATGGTGTGACTTAAGCTTTTGTCCTTTAGCTGTTTGTCAATGTGAAATATGATACACCACAGGCAGAAGCGATGTAACCTAAATGATTTCTGGATTTTAGTTAGTTAGTTGGTTTGTTTATTTGTCCCCGTAGCGAAATTGGGGTGTGGCAGTAATCACAGACATTTGGCAACAAAAATACAATTTCAAATCTGATACAGTGTTTAAAATAAACAAACAAAAACACATTAACATCACTTAAACAATGCCCTCACACAGAGAAGAAAAGCAATAACTTAACTTTAGCATGATACAAGTAACAATCAAACTCCTTTAAACTGTTTTTGTGCTATTAAAACATAATGCACAACAACACTAAAACAGCCTGCAGGGATTTGTTCACATTTTCTGATAGATACATTTCTTCTTAAAGCAAATATATTAAAGAAAAATAACTTTTTGAAGCTCATGTTCTTCAAAATAATGTTGATCATTAGAAGATGAAGAGTGTTTGGGAGCATCTGAAGTACCTAACATTTTTACAGCTTCACTAATCCTTGCTTGACCCATAAGGCTTTTTTCTGATGAGGGCAGATCTATGTTGTGGTTGGATGTTTCCTGTTGTGAAATGTAATCCTGGATTTTCTCTTCAGTTTCTTCTAAACATCAGAGGTGAACAAGCGTTGGGCTTATTTAATATTTTGTTGTCGCTTTTTGTGTGTTCAGTTCAGTGACCCTTTTTTATTTTGTCTCCTTAAACTGTGATTTTCCTGTAATAATTTGTATAAGTTGTTGTGGAAAAAGGTACTAAAATGGGTCTGAAGGATGTACAAATATCTGGGATGTCCCAAGACCAGTCAAAAGTATTGGATTGGGACGATATTAGCATTTTTTTAAATTTAACAGGCATCTGAATTTCATAGTGATGAGAATCCCCAGTCCTGATTGGATCTTTAGTGTGATTCTTAAGATTTTATGCAAAGTACTGCAATACTTAACATAACAATATATTGTGATTTAAAAAAAAATATTGTCCGCATTAAAGAAAATACAGGATTCTATAAAATTTATTAAGAAACATCTCAGCGTAATCATTGTGTCCCTTCAGTTTTATTAGAAACAGGAGTTGAACTCACTGACTGATGTTCACTTGTAGCCAGTTAATGAAACTTGCTCTGCTGTGCTCAGCCTCTCGTTAGCTTTTAGCTCCACTGCTCTGAAGAGCTTCGGTGTTTCTGTTGTTGAAGTAATACCTAGGCTCTGTTCACACTTTAGGCAAATGTGTCCCAAATCTGACTTTTTTTGCCCATATGTGACCCATATCTGATTTTTTTATTACAGTCTGAACGCCACAAATCTGATTTTTTTCGAATCAGACCCAGACCACCTTCATATGTGGTCCTAAATCAGATTCATATCTGATGTTTCTCAAAGCGACCTCACTCTGAACAGTCATGTCACATTTCATCCAACTTTTATGTTCCTGAACTAAGACAGACGTCACAAAGCTGTGCTGGAGGAGGCAGGACCCTGCAAGATCAAGTCCTCGTCACTTTGTCATGATTTTGTCATCTCTGATTCACAACAGCTTCACAACTAATACACACGCTGACGTATAGCATCCATATTTACTTCTGTAAACACAGGGCGCTGCGTGTAACGTCATGTCTTCTCCTGTGCATGTGGGTCACTGCAGGGTTGTTATACTGAAGTCTGATGGTAGTCACATTTACATTATAATGTCAACAACAACGCAAAAAATCAATTTCAACAAAAAAATCAGAATTGAGCATTAAGACCTGCTGTGTGAACGCAGCCCTAGAGATAGCACCTATGCTCCAGCTAGCATGTAACAAAAGCCCTTGTTTTTCACACCATAGCAAGGCCTTGAGACTTTACACATAAAGTTAGATATAGATTGAGCTGTTTTCTTCTCTCACTCAGAACTGGGAGGCAGTTTTGACTAGGGCTGTAATGTGTTAGTCGACTGGTCGACTCATTGGTCGATAAGTGCTGGGGCGACCAGAACTCTGATTGGTCGACCAATCGTGGTTTTTTTTTCGCTTCAATTTATTTTTTCCCGCGGCAATTTACAGTCATCAGGAGGAACGTAGTGCTAATGGGGGTGTTTTCAGACCACCCCGGTTTCACAGGTAACTTGCCTGTCTCAGAACACTTCCTGGGTTTCACCACTTTGGATTCGCCCACCATCTGGAGACCTGGCTGGAGACAGGAGGATTGAAGAGCGTCCATGTTAGCCTATTCAACGTCCGGTGGTCTGCTGAGTATTTATTTTTATTTTGAGCATTGTCCTCTACCACCCGCCAAGACGCGGGGGGTAGAGGACGCCAAACCGAGCCGTCCCCACGCAGGAGGGTTTCCCGTCAGAGTCCCCCGCCCCCCCTGCCAAGACGCGCTCTGCCAAGCCAAGCCTTCCCCTCGCAGGAGGGTTTCCTGTCAGAGTCCTCGCCCCCCCCCGCCGAGCCGCCTCCCCGCACAGGAGGGATTTTCCGTCAGAGTCCCCCCCCCGATTAGTCGATTTTGGTCGACAATTTCAGTGTGTCAGTCAACCAACAAATTCTTTGGTTGATTACAGCCCTAGTTTGACAAGCTCAGCATGTCAAGTGTAGGCTGGTTTATCAGGTCTTTTAGGGTTAGCTTAGCATTAGCTCTGCTGCCATCAGGTTTCACTCCCCCTGGGTGGTGGCAAGTAAGTTGAGCTTTATTTCCACTCTTTTTTACTCTCCCTCATAAAATACCCTGTCATAGTTATAATGCATTTTTTTTGTCTCTCTCCTTTGCAGACATGATTGTTTACATCTAACTCTACAGCACAATGAACTTTCACCTGTCTGACCCGGCTCAACACCACCTTTGTGTGGACTTAAGGAGGGATTGATTTTATTTTGAACCAAAAGCTTTAGTAAAGTTTGGGAATTAGTAAATTGAAATTATCAATACATGGCAGCTGTGAATCTCCATCCCTTAAAAATCATACTGATCATCTTACCTGGATTGCTTATGTCTTAGTTGAGCACACTTTACGACAGGCTGTAAATGAGCGAGTGAGTTGCAATGGCAGCCCTGTGGCTAAAATGTTGACGATGTGGAAATACTTAAATTTTAGCAGCCAGTTTGATATACTATTTAAAAATGGAACAGAAACAGAGCATTTACCAAATCCACCCAGGAAAGGGGAAAGGCCACAGTGCCAAAACAACAGACTTTAGACTTAAGAAAAAAGGATAGATATCCTAGAGCCAGCATTAAGGCCAAAAAGATTACAGCAAAGGTGGCTGAATTCGTTGCTTTGGATGACTTATGATGTATTCATGAGCTCCACATGACTCCTGGTGAATAAAGGTTTTTGTATTTCTGAGCTTTTGGATTCACAGTATGCCTTCTCGACGCTACATTGCAGACACAGCTTTACTTGACAACATAGTGGTTGATCTAAAACACGATGAAGCTGCAAGTTTCTCTCCCCATGGACAATTAGAGCTCCATTGTTTGTCTGGTGTCCTCGCTGAGCTTCACTGCACACTGGATTGATTCCCCCACTTTTTAATTTAAGGCATGCTGTATCGGTCTCATACAGAAGAGCATGTCAAACAGGACATGGAGGAAATCAACAATCAACATGTCCATGTCGTTCTGTGTAACAAAACAAGGAATATGAAGAAGGCAGTGGACGATATGGGGGTTCAAAGTGTGGGCTGCACTGCTCACTTACTACTGCTGTCTGTACACGAGGGCCTGTCACAACAGAGCATCACAGATTCACTTTTAGGTGCAAAAAAGATTGAGGCATTTGAAGCCCTCACAGCAGGCCTACTCAAGACTAGAGGATATCCAAAATGACATTAATAAATAACTCACATACACCACTCGTAGTAGATTGGATTCAAGTAGAGAGTGAGGCTTTAGTACATGTGCTCAGATGTGACGTTAGATTTGAGCTTCTTCTACGCCCACATTTATGTCAGATTCAGCTTGTTAAATGCTGACCTGCGCGTGGAAACGACTGTACACTCACTTTTTGGCCGTACAAACGTCTGATAAATGAGGACTCACTTAAGCGGGGTACACAAATATGGGTTTTCTAAATCCGAAGAGATTTTTTTATCTGTTGGGGACCACACACGAAGGTAAAGATCAGGCGTTGAACAGTTTTGATCGTACTGTGTGGTGTGCTCCGATAAATCTCAACAGAGCACACCACACACATTATGATTCTGTCCCACCACCGATCTGGAATCTAGTCCTCCAAGACAGAAATCTTGTGTGATCAAACGTGATCTAACAAAACCAAAGAAGTAGTGTTTGTACTTGTTTTTATTAACGCCTGCTTCCTTGTTCCTCAGTCAGCTCACTTCTTGATTGGCTATGTTCTGTTTCACGTCACAATTCACAGAGCCATGACTCAAGAGTCGTCGGCTTTCCCCACACACATGAAGATTTTTGGTCGTAAATGTTGAACAAGTTTAATATTTACAATTGTCGGCCCGACCCGTTTTGGAGCATATTATCAGGACAAATTCATTCTTAACACACCTCAGACCGCAGGATAATCTTAAAGGATAATCTTATTAGACATAAAATAATCTTCAGCTCTCACAAATTTTTGGCAGATTCATTTTTACACCATGTCCAAGGTATTCTCAAGAACTATTGTATACCTGATATTCTACTAAAGAAATGGAAGTAATGGCTTTCACATCCGTAATTGCTAAACGCCACCTCCTCCTTAACTGGAAATCCAACAGCTTCTTCCAGCACACAATACATTAATGAGGTTATGTCAGTAGAGAAACTTAGACACTCAAAAAGGGGTAAACTCAATAAATTCTATAATAAATGACAACTATGGATTTTTTTCAACAATGTAATCTCCCCCCTCTTTTTTTTTTGATATATTGTCTGTTTGGTTTTATAATTTGTATTTGTTATTTGTTGTGGGGGAAAAAAAAAACACAAATATAAATTTAAAGGTGTATACAAACAACATTTGATGTGTAAGTGCCTTGTTCTTTCTGTATGCACATCAATAAAAATATGGAACAGAGACATTAAATAATCTGGCGATTGTCGTCCTTGGTTGGGAAGTTGGGACAAAAACAGCCCGATAATCTTTATGTGTGTACCCCGCTTTAGTTCCTGATCGGTGACTGAGGCTCCGGCAGCTGCTGCTCTTCAATCAGGCTGGTTACAGACAGGTGGCTGGCATCGGCCCACCTGCATAAGCCAAGCCCACACCCTCACAGCCACTCACTTATAAAGAGCACTTTAAAACTGGCAGAGAGGAGGGGGTGTGGTGGCAGCTGTGACAAATGGAAATCTGCTCAGAGTGCTGTATTGTTCAGTAGTTTATTATGTTGATATTTGGCATCAGAAATTCAGTTGTTGCATCTCACAGGATGACAGGATGATTATATATTGCAATATCAATATATGATCCCACACTATACAGATACTTTGACATGAAATACTGGCTGTGCAATACCTATACGTTACCTTGAATACTTCCCCAAGTGGCCGCATGTCTGATAACTACTCCATGAATTCATCTGTTTTCCACCTCAGTATAGGCCAGACTTTATTGTGTGTATGTATCCAGAAAATAGACTTATTCAGTTTATTTTGCAGCTCACTGAATAATCTAAATGAGAAGTCCCTCTCTCTCTCTCTGTCTCTGTCTCTCTCTCATTTATTCATCGGCAGAGCCTCTTTTCTCCTCTTTCATCTTCCCTCTGCTGCTGTCTCTCTGACGTGACTCTGCTGACAAGATCTGCTCGGGCAGATGGATTCACAGGGTGCTCGATGTGAGAGGAGGAGGGAGGTTAAGCAGATTTTGAAGTGTCAGTTTCCCCGATTCACCGCATCTGTCTCCTGAGGACTTTGATGTTTTCTTTCATAAAAGATAGTTTTTTATTATTTATTTATTTATTTTTTAACAGGGTAAAGGTTCAGCATTCTGTCGGGTTTATATTTTTCATCAAAGAGAGACTTTATAATGGAGCTGATTTGAATTTCTCCGTCGGTGAGGCTGACACAGTGGACAGTTAGTGCTCTGGTTGCACTTCCCCTCTCGCTGATTATTTACTGCTGTCCATCAGTTCTGCTGACTCGACACGTTCCATCCAAAGGCACCTCCCCTCTGCTTATACAGTACCCCCTCTCTTTATCTCCCTCCCTCTCTCTCTCTGGTTTGTTTTTGTCCTTCTCTTTACCTGATGTACGCAAGCCTATTTCCCATCTGGATCAACATACATAACATATATTATAAACTATAAACTTGTTATTTTGGTCAGTTGTTTCTTCTTTAATTATACCAATTGATATTGTATTTTAGATTTTTGGAAAGCCTGATTCGTCACATTTAGAATAGGGATGCACGATATCATGGGTTTGATGCCGGTATCACCCAACATCAGCCTAAGAAGTTAAGTATCAGCATCGGCCGATATTGTTGATATTTTCAGCATAGTTTTCGTCAACAACCTTTTTCCCCTGACGAAAACTACACAGTAACTAATAAAAACAAGTGCACATTGACAAAAGCTAAAACTAAACTAACTGACATTTTCATCAACAAATATAAACTAGACGAAAATGTCTGACAAAGACTTAATCCAATCAGACGTAATTTGGTCATGTAGAAAGTAGGGACAAGTTAGGAATATATCCAATCACAGCTACTTTGGTTGTGTGGAAAGGTTGGATGAGTTAAGAGGGACATCCAATCACAACTGCCTTAGCTGCCTGGTGGTGGGATAAGTTGGGGAGCGATCCAATCAGAGCTGCTCTCTTTATGAATTTTTGAAATATTCATGTAGAGCAGGTTCACTGTTTGTTGTCAATTCTGGTATTGTAACTGAGATGCTCTGCCAGGTAGCCTTAATAAAGGTGACTGCATTTCACACAAAAGTTCAATTTGTTTCTGTTAATTTATACATTCAGACTTTACTAGCATTCAGTAAAGGGTTATTAGATGTTTCATTTAATCAAAGTGACTTCAGAAATTCAAGGAAACTTGAAAATGTCATTCACTTTACACTTCATTTTTTCGTCGACTAAATTTACACTAGATTTCGTCGACTAAAATGTTGTGAAGCTTTGTCAACTAAAACAGTTTGGATGAAATTAAAAAGTGCTGTCAAAATGAACACTGGTCCAATGTTTGTCTTGCTTAATTGAAGTTCAGGATTAATTAAAACTAGATGAATCAACTGTCTCTTAAGCTTCCATCTGTTATGTCAATTTTGAATTAAGTTTTGCTTTGTCCTTATTTTGTAAGACAGCTTTATGTTTTATTGTTGTAAAAAATCCAGAAATACAGACATGATTAAATGAACGAATGATAAGATTACAAAGGCACAGTATTGAAGGCTGTCCCAATACTGATGAAATCTTTCAATCATGAGTAAAACTTCTCCCATTGTGTTTAAAAGGTTTGATATGTATCTGATATTTTCAGACATGCAGAAAAAATCTTCAGACCTGCACTAAAGAGATGTCAGAGTGAGGGGCTGTATATGAGGGGCAATGTGAAGAATTGGAGGTCGAATGTTATGCTGAAGGAGCCCTCAGCAGTGTTAAGAAGGTAGCTGGCACCTCTGATTTAACCCGACCAAATCCCTTTGGCACCAAGGCTTGAACTGATGACCCTATGGTTCCAAACTTAAGTCCCCACGGAGCTACTGCCACCCACATTTGGCTATGACGGGGTTAAATTTGGCTCTCCTGAGAAACACAGCAGGGATTAAACGTCACACTCTCTCACACAGAAAGCAGGGATACCTCTTGCTTTCTTCTATTAGAACCAAAAGAAATACCTCAATAGAAGCTCTTTGTCCCTGCTCTGTGTTTGTTGTATTATTTCTTGTTTTCTCAGCAAATGTGTCTCATTTTTTAATATAAACTGTGTGAAAGTGTTTAAAGCCCATATGATGTGTCTGAGCTCCATAGGCTCTGGCCATGTGCCCAGGCTGTCTGTATGGACAGATGGTATGAAAGTGTGAAAACAGAGACCAGCATGAAGGAACATTTAAGGATTTTTAGATATATACATTATTAGCTATTGCTCATTAGTCCCGTGGCTCTTACTTGTCTTAAGTCATTTTCCTCCTTCTTTCTCCTCAGCATTTGCACAGAGAGAATAAATGACAGAAAATGGTATATATCAGGATTATTCATGCAGCAATCTGGACAATAATTGACTTCTGTCTTTGAGATGGTTGCAGGAGGATTTGGTTTATGGTCGATCATTATGTTTGGTTATGGGTGTGAAATTTTCTTCCAAAACACTGATAACAGGAAAAACCTTGGTCTCCTGCACGGACAACCAAAGGAATGCATGTTTGCTTTCAACTTTCATTGATGAAGCTAATAGCTGTAATCAGCAAAAGTGCTTTAATTTGGAAAACGAGCTGCAAGACAATCAAACAGGTTTTATACAGACCATTGGGAAACCTATTTTCTTCTAGGACATGCCAATTTAAAGCATATCAAGAGCATCCATCCATTATCTATACCACTTATCCATTTCAGTGTTGCTGGGCTGGAGCCTATCACAGCTGACATTTGGTGAGAGGTGGGATACACCCTGGACTGGTCGCCAGTCATTCACAGGGCCACAAAGAGAGACAGACAGCCATTCACGCTCACACTTACAGCTAAGGGCAGCTGGGAGCTACAAGTTAACCAAATGAGCATGTTTTTGGTCAGTGGGAGGAGGCCGGAGTGCCCGGAGAGAAGCCGTGCATGCACGGGGAGAACATGCAACTTTCTTGCTGTGAGGCATGTGCACTACCTGCTGCACCACCGTGATGCCCATATCAAGCCTATAATTATGATAAAGATGTTTGTTGAACTTATTACCTTCACAGAGAAGGTTATGCTTATGCTGACATGTTTTTTGCCTGTCTGTCCCAGTGTTAGAGCTAACACTCTTCCTTGTTACTGCACTCACAGTCTGAATGGTGTCTATATACTAAGGCTGTCAGTTTTCCTCAAATTAAACTTGAATGGTTTTCGAACATATACGCAAATAACCGAAGATATTCAATTACTTTGCCCTCTCGTCAGTCATCAGTAGTATCTTATCCGCGCCTAAGGACCCTGCCGAAAAAAACGCAGTCACACTTGAACTCTTGACGAAGCGCTACTGCACTCGACTGCATAACTTGGGAGAAAAGCCGACAGGTGACCCCGCAAATTTTATGTGGAGGACGAGTAAGTTAACTGCTTTGCACATAAGAACACACAGCCCAGTCTCTGATTTTAATTTTGCCATCAATGTTGTAGAACCCAAAACACCACCACACAGCGCTTCTCAGATGATTCAGGGCTGTTTTTGTCCGCTCGGAGTGGCACTTCTTTGTTTACTGAGGTCAAGAGAGCTGACGGTCAGGTCACTATTTAGGTACGCTAAATATTTTTACATTCGAATATTTGTTTAAGAGTACGGATATTTATCCCCATGCTCGAACGGTTGTTCGAATATCGAGTACCGTAATTTCTCGTATATAATATGCCCTCATTTATAACACGCACCCCATTTTTTCATGCCTTTATCCAGGAAAAATGCTGTATTCAAATATAACACACACCCACATTTTGCACAAACCTTACTCTCTTAGACAACTCAAAAATTACCTTTTATTCAAAGTTTTAATCAATGAAATTTCAGTATTTTCACAACAAATACCGTACACGATTTTCTCTCTCAACCAGATGCAGACACACCTTGTGCTTCACGCATGCACATCCAATCGATTTCTGCCTGAGCATGCTCAGTCATAGTGTACCGACCAATCAGAGAGCAGCTATCAACATGCCAATGTCTTCGACCAATCACAGCGCAGCTGTTTTAGTCCCCTTGCTCACAAGATGGCAGCGCCCTGTGTTTGCATGTGAGTGGTACCGTAACACTTGAGAATTACACAATCATTACGCAAAAGTAAACTAAATAAGACCCAAAATATTGGATTAGAGCAGTTTAACAGTCAGTTTAATAAGACTTACAAAAGTTTGGTGCTAATGTTTTGCAGAGAGAGAGAATATTTCGGCTTTTTGTATCAGAAGTGTTGTAATCCCGATGTTGGTGAGATTAAATATTTTACATATTTGCTTGTGTTTGTGTATAATACACACCCGAAAATAAGACCTTATTTAAGAGCAAAAAAATGCGTGCTATATACAAGAAATTATGGTATAAGGTGACAGCCCTACTATCTGCTTGTCATGGACTTGGGAGTGAGGCAAGACACGAACAAACAAAGAAATGTTGGCATATTCCTTTAAAAGTGTCAGCCTACTTCAGGGCCAACAATGTCAAACACATATCACTCCTGATATTTGATGTCATGCTGCACAGACAAATGCTTCTGCAAGTTGCTGATGTTTCCGCCATTGCTTGAAATCCCAGATACACACTGGTTGCACACAGCTTGTATTTTTTTTGTAAGTTTTTGCAGGTTTTTCGGTCCGTGTGTGAGCAAGATAAGTAAAAGTTCTGAGGGGTATTGATGAAATGAGGGATTTTTCTGATGTTGTTGGGGTTATGGAAAGGCCATTGGCACATGTTTTAGTATTAAAAAAGTTTAATTGCACAATATGAAACCCTTCACGCTTACTGTTTCGCTCTAAAAATCTCTACTGTTCCTTTGCTGCTCCCATCTTTTTACTATATTACATCAGTTATTTTGCTGTTTTTTTATCCAAAGAGACTCACAATGAGTGCATCCACCCGTAACAGACTTGCAGGAATCCTGCAGGAACGTCGGCCTCTTGAAATATGCGGACATGCCTCAAGTGCTTCATTTTCAGACCACAGCGCTTACACCAGGAAAAAAAAAATGTGTTTGTTGAAAAGATTAAAGAATGCAAGAATTAGAGCAAATATGTGATACAACAGCACTCTCTTTAAAAAAGGATGAGCAAAAAAAAAGACAGAGGGATAATTAGGCGTCCTATGATCAATGGGCTTCATGAATAATTGAGGGTGAGGGTGTTTTGCAGAGCAAGAGAGAGAGAGGGAATGAAAGAGGAGAGTCCCGTTGTGCTGATGTTCCTCCTGTTCGGGCTCACTGTGGCGTTGGATGTTCTGCAAACACCAGCACTTTTCTGTGGTTGTGGAGTAAATCTGATGCTCACCGGACGGAGTAAACATCAAACAGAGAGAGGTGGCGAGAGAGGGGGAAAAAGGGAACAGAGCAGATTATATAACACAACTCCTCTGTGGCAGATTCAGCTCCTTTGCTTTAAATAATTTCCCCCTCTCTCCCTCTCTCTCTCTCTCTCCTCTGGATGATGAGCGGCAGCAGCTCCTGAATCGGACGCTTCTCCCATCGACCCGAACGAGCTGCACCCCTCCTCCTTTTTTTTTCTCTCCCTTCCTGCTCGCTCCTCCCTCTCCTTCGCCCTCCCATCTTTCACTTTTCCAGCCCTCCTCCTCCTCCTCCTCCTCATCTTCTCGGCTGTGGATGCCCTCCTCACTTACAGTATGGACTCGGGAGGGGAAGGAGGAGAGGGCTGGATGGAGGACCAGTGGGAGAAATGGTAGGGAATCTCTTTTACTTCACTACCTCCTCATGTTCCTGCAGCAACATGGCTGTGCTTGACCTTGTGAGTGTGTAACATGCCTGTTTCTCGCTGCACATCGTCTCCTTGCATCTTTAAAGCTCAGAGCAGGGATGCCCTTGAAGCAGAGTGGAGGCATATGGCTGTTTGTTTGTGTTTTTGAAGGGGGAGCGTGCTGCACAGGTTGCCGGTTTTTGGTGGTGAAAAATAGAAGTCGGGGGATTGCAGATGATGGACAGGCAACGTGTGTGTCTTCAGAGTTTGTTTTCATACAGCACATGATGATGCAGGTGGGGGTGTCTTGCCGGGACGGTCCTGATTCTCGACCTGGTCCTGTCCTTGCAGGAGGCTGATGAATGACGGCTAACGTGCAGATGTGTGATCTGTCAGCGGGGGCATAAATGTGAATTATTGGGGTTACATGGGGAGAGAAATGTCACAAGCAAGAGGGGATGCACGCTCTTGCTGTGACGTATAAAAGCCGGTCTGACAGCAAAGAAATGGGGATGATGCATGATAACAGTGCAGCATAGATGCTAGTCATATGAGCATTTAGCATATAAGATGCATTAAGTGTGGCATATTGATAGTTGTGTGGGAAATATGCTTGAATGCTGCAAAAACATATGAATCCAGATTGAGTTTTCACCTTTTTTAATCGTTTAGAGGCCAGATTAGCAGCTGCTTTGCATTTTATTTGCATTTTTCTGCACTGGAAACTCTTACTGATCAATCTTTACCACAATGTGACCTTTTTTTCAGCAAAAAAGAGACTTTCTCAAGCAGATTGAGGGGCAATTTTGTGGAATCAGTTCTTTCTAAAACTGTCTATAATGATACTTATGTATATCTGACCTTGCATGCAACATCTAAGCGAAAACGGCATCAACATTTGCAACCAAGTGTCAGGTAAATGCCTTCCTGTTTCCTATCAGGGTCATAGCTGGACTCAGATAAGGACTAATGAGCCGACCGGGCCCCTCCTGTCCTTCATTAACACGCAGAGAGGCCGGCTAAGGAGGCACAGCCGGACCTGCAGGATGCCCTGTCACCCCCTGCTGCCAGAAAAATGTGGGAGTTTATCCCAAATCCTCTGTGAGATAAACTGAAACATCCGTCCTGCTGTGCCTGAGCCCTCTCATGTCATTTTTACAGCAGGAGTGGTGATGTACTGTCTGGGATGTCACCTTTTCAAGGAGGTGCTTAGAGACCTTTAATGCCAAACTCAAGTGTTATGGCAGCATATTATTGCAGATAATAACTGTAGATGTGTTTTGAAATCTGAAGATGTGAAACTCAGGAGTTTGATCAAGCCCCATATATGGAAGCTGTGATAGGGGTGCACCAGTGCAGATGCCAGTGTTGGGTATTGTTGCAATCAGTCAGTCAATCAATCAATCAAACTTTATTGATATTGCACTTTTCATACAAGAAAATGTAGCACAAAGTGCTTTACAAACAGGCAGACAAATGAAAAGAAAAGGAAGTATGACCCAAACCCAGTGTTGTGTGTTACACTAACGTAACTACTTTTTGGATTTTGTAACTGAAAATATGGTAACGAAACATAGTTCCTTTTTTAATTTGGCACAATGTCACTTTCCCCACGGACAGATCTGACACCGATGCTGCCTTCTCAGCCGCCCGCATTAGACACAAGCAGTGTTGCCAAGTCCAGAGCCTGTTTTTCTCTAAAGTTGCTTGCAAATCTTGTGAGTCGCGGCTGCGGGTTGCGTTTTTTTGGGCTTGTTTCTTAACATGTAGTTGTTTATTGGGGCTTTTCTGTCTGCGTGAATCCCCCCTGACTGTTATCTCCCAGCTCTCAACAATAAAACAAAACACGTTGTACACGAAGTAGGTAGTTTGTCCTTTCCACTTGCTCGTTTCCTGGTTATCGTGCCCGCCCCCAAACACACTCATGCACATGGCGCATGCGCCGGAGCCATTGTTGCCAGGTCCGTTTATTATAAGCGACGTTGGAATTCTTTTTTTTGAATAGTTGCTTGACACTGTGAAATTGAGGTGTAACGTAAACAAAAATTAAAACATGCTTTATGTAGATTTCTCTTTTTTTTTTTTTTTTTTTTTTCAAAAAAGTAATATATTACAAAGGAAATAGCTGGAGGTTGCTTGTTTCGGGCTTGTTTTTATTGACCTGGTTGCTTATTTTAGAGGAAAAATCTGGAAAAACTGGACATTCCAGTTTCATTCCACACGTATGTGACATGATTTTGTATGATAAAGAGCACAAAAGAAATACCTGTTATTTCCTCCGTAGAAGAAATTTATGTAGGCCTACACATTTAGGAGCAGATATGGGGTTCTGATCAAAGTACATACAAGTAACGTAACGTAAGTATTAAATAAGTAAAATATTATCTATTTGCCAGCATTTGTTTGTCTGTCCATTCAGGCGTGAGTTTGAAAATTGGTCATTGAGCAAGGGAGAAGTGATTAGAAATACTGATTCACACCCAGGAATTTGAAAAAAGGATTTTATAACAATGCATGATGAGGCTTTTTTCACTTTTTCGTGGATTTCAGATTTGTCCTTGTGTTTGTGTTTGCGCCCAGTGGTGACAGTGTTTTGGTCTGTGTCTGATGCCCGTTACTGGAGGACACCACTAGAGAGCGTAAAGACCTCAAGCTGTGTGTCAGAAGTAAACTGCAAACATGGTGGTAATTCTGAATATAATCAAAATCATTATTAAAAATTTGTTGACAACAGATGATCTGACACCATCAACATCGTCCTCACTAAATTTCTACATATTTTCCTCGGTGCACTGTCAGAGCTGTCCTGGTGTATGGGTGTTGGTGTATGGGTGTAATGAGTTACTGTGTTCACTGATGACTTGCGGCCAACTGTGCTGAAAGATGTTGTAGTTAAAGCACTGGAAAAAGTAGAGGGTGCTCTCTTCAGTGTTTCACTTTTATTTAGCAGTGTATCAAAGAAAACTTCATTAGTTTATATGTGAGAGAATAAAGCCAAGGAAACCAAACTAACACAAACATATCTACAGATAAAGTCAACCATGAGGTCAGCTCCAAGTCACCAATTTACACAGTCACCAGTTGAATTATTACACCAAACTTATTTCCATGTTTCCTGGCTTCTACAGAAGAATTTATCATCACCCAGATGAACAGTCAGGTTTGTGTCCATACAGTCTCACATGTTATTCTGATTTTGATAATCAGGGTCTTGAATTTATCAGCTTGTCTTTCAAACTTTCTGTCACTGTTGTTTCTGCTGCTGTGATCAATCTGTCAGCACTATTCTACCTCTACAATGATCCTACCGGTGACGTGTAGGCTGCAGCTTGCTTCTGTGTCATGTTTATGGATTATGGATTATGGATACCGACCTGCTGAATCTATGCAGGCGATGGGTGGCGGCCGTCATGCATCTGCGGCCACGTAATTTGCAGCATGTACAAACCATAATATCTCGATTATAACACGCACTTGATGATTACATGCACCCCATATTTTTACGATTTTTGCCTGGAAAAACACTGTACTCAAATGTAACACGCTCCCAAATTTTGCCCAAACTCAAAAATTACCTTTATTCAAAGTTTGAATTAATGAAATTTTAGTGTTTTCACAACAAATGCTGTACACGATTTTTTCTCCCAAACGGATGTGGAAACACCTTTTCTTCTTCTTCTTCTTCTTTCGTTTAATGCCCTTGCTCACAAGATGGCAGCGCCCTGTGTTTGCCAGTGTTTTCTCAGAGAAAGAGAATATTATTGTATCAGATGTGTTGCAATCGCGATGTTGGCGAGACGAAATATGGTAAGTATTTTGCTTGTGCTCGTGTATAATACGCACCTGAAAAAGTAGAGCTTATATAAAAGCAATAAAGTGCGTGTTATAATTGAGAAATTATGGTATCCAGCTTGAAAATGTCAGTAATGTCTTGGCGGAGGTAATGTCTTTGCTTCCTCTCTGAGCACTTCTAGTACTTGCACTTGGCATCACTCATTTCTCTAATGATAGAACTTAGGCGTGGTGGTGTCAGTTGTGTTGCTCCTAGTGTTTAAGTCTGACCAGATGATTCCTCTCTCTCATAAACCAAAGCTGTGGAGTGCTTGTGGTCTCATAGTAAGCCCCAGCCCTTTGTATTGAGGTGATAGTCTTTTAAGCAGATGTCCCAAGTGGAGATGGGAATAGAAAAACTTTATCAGCTGAGAACTCAAGAAAAAACAGCTTGCTGAAGGAATCAATATCATGCATTTTTATGTGTAACAATTCCCTGATCAGTTCCTTCCACTTTGGTCTGGATGCCTCGCAAATCAAACACACCACTCTCATCTGAAGCAGTCTGCAGAAACAGTGACCAAATACAAATTTAAAGATGAATGATTGCATAGAGGAGACTCTATGGTCGTACTTTTCATTAAAATGTCTTCTGTTGATGCTGATTTCCTCTGGTTGGATAATTATGAAAAGCTTGAGTTGTGATTTAGGGGAGGAACTTTTTTTGTGGCAGGTTTCATATGCAAAGCTTGATGGGAGAAAATGCAGAAAACAATGTTTAATTCTAAATTGTAAAGAAAAAATGCAACTTTATTTTAGTCCGTTGTGAGCTGTCAAGAGCAACAAGGTGGCACAGCAGGTAGTGCATGTACCTCACAGTGAGAAGGTCACAGGTTCAATGCTGGGGTCAGACTAGGCCTTTCTGTTTGGAGTTTGTGACTGTCGAATCACCAAATTTTGTTATTGACCCATGAGGGTTGGGCCCTTGGTATGTGCATGGCACGCAAATAAAGAAAAATCAATCAATTAATTAATAAAGGCCCTGACTGGGAATCAAACAGGTCCTCCTGTAATGCGACAGTGCTAACCACTGCACCACTGTGCTGCCACAAAATCAATGATATTAAAGAGAAGTTTAATACTCAGAATTTTACACAACAGTAGCATTTTGAGATCAATAGTTTGGAGCCCCTCAAACTGCACATAAAACATAAACTCTTACTTGGTCGGCCATCTCAGTTGCGCAAATGTGACTCTTGGGTTGACTGTCTGCTCTTTACAAACTGTTTACATGTAGAGTATTAGCTTACTCAACCATCCAGGAGCAGCATAACAGCTTGATGTCAGACTTGTACTGTTTTGCAAAGCCATAAAGACGTACATGCCTTCCCAGTACTTCTTTTATTAGCTCTACTGTTCTCCACCACATAAGGTCATTCATTGTGTCAGAAGGGTGTGTGACCTAGTGCTGAAAAGCTGTTCCCACTTCATGCTAGAGAAAACTTTACCCTTGGTTATTTAAGTTACTGTAACTTTCGATCAGCTTTGAAACTACCACTTTAAAGAGGAAAAAGTCACATATTTTAGCTTTAATGTCTTGTTTTCTGTCACTGCATCCATTTCAAATTGCATTATATGACTGTGATCCTCTTTAAATACAGCATGTCTGTATCTAAACTGCAGTACACAGCAATATGATCACAGAGCTCAAGTGTAAAATCAAACCTTCTGTTGTCAGAGATGAAGTCATGGGAAAAAATATCAGACGTGCAGAGAGACTTCAAAATCACTGGAAAGCTCATGAAGTATTTAAATCGCCCATGAGGGATGGACTCAAGGCTTAAAGCTCATTATAATTAAAATGAACTGACAAGAATCTTGTGAAAGGAATCTATATTTGAAGAGCTGCTCGGGTTTTTGGAGCCAGCACCAAGTGTATTAAAGAGCCCAATTCTAAGCTTTGTCTGGAGTCTTTTAAGCATCAAGTGCTGATTTTTACTTTATGTGCAGATTATCTTTGCAAACTAAAACTCTAAAACTCTATACTGTATACTCTATACTATACTCTTGCTGCTTACCAGGCTGTGTTTTTGTCTCTGTGGACATAATAATGAGAAATTTGCTTACTTTTCAGGGCTTAGTACTATTTTAGAAGTGCTTTATCAATCTCTGCCTTGAGAAAAGTAAGTGTGCCTCTGGAATTGGTCTAAACATTTATTATTGTTGGTATATTATTGTGAGCAGTATTGTTATTATTATTACATTTATCACATCTACAATAGCATTTGAATATGTTTTCCATTTTCTCTATCAGCTCTTTAATTTCCACATGATCTGCAATGTTGAAATATGTCTTTCTGAATTTATGAAATTGAACAAAGTTTCAAATGAAATCTGAATGACTAATACAGAAACTGCACCAAGTTAAAGTGGCTTGTATGCATGGTAATGAATTTTGTACACTTTGAGATTTTAGCCTTCAAGATCTAAATAATACCCAGGATAAGATCTCAAAAAAGCAATGTTTACCCCCAAAATGTGCCGTTTTGTTTTCTTCAGTTAATTCTTTTCTGCACAGACACATGGAAAACCTATGGTACAGGCCAGGCTAGTTGGTCGCAAAGTGACTTTGTAAAATAAACACATACCTACATGTACCCCTCTACACAAAGCCATGGGGAGTAGACATATAAAAATGATCCATGAACAAATGTTTGTGTCTACAGATAATGAGGCAGGGCAGCTTCTTTGAGTGTCCCAAGTGGTAAATTTCGAGAAAATGACAGCTGAGAGTGAGCGGAATAAAGAGAAATTAGGAGTCTGCTATGGTTGTAGTTAGGGTTGCAACATTCCAGGAATTTTCAAAGTTGGAAACTTTCCCCGAGAATTAAGGGAAATTTATGGGAATAAACTGTAAACCAGGAATTTACAAAAATGTTGGTTGGCCCTTAAAAGAGGTTTTAAATACAGTTTGGGAAATTATAATATAATGGACAGTTGTTCTGTCAATCACATTCATTTTGGACCAATTAGATAATGTAAAAGGAGGGAACTACCGCTGCAATGTAAGGACAGAATGTGAGCCACTATGTAGAACAAACTCACAGGACAACATGCTGAGAGTGGACCAGAAATATCATTTCTATTGAGAAGAGTGTTTGTAGTAAAGATCAGTCCAGATCTGATTAAGCTGCTACTGAAGCTGGTAGCATTGATGCTAATCTCTGTACAAGCAGTTACTTCTTGCTGTGGTCTTGCTCGTAGCTCCTACCTCTTCCTGCTCAAAGGACATTGCTCACAATCTTGTAGATTGGAGCTTGGCAAGCTGGATCTGACTGATTACAGACATTGAATCAGGCTGATCCATCTGCACTGCAAGGCTAATCAATTCCCAAAATTCTAATGGAAAGTTTCCAATTTGGAATACTTCCAAAGTTCTCCAGCTTAACTTCTCATGGAAAGTTTCTGGAAATTTACCTGAAACTTTCCACCCCTTTTCAGCCTTAGTTGTAGTAATTCCCTTGGCTGTTAACTGGAGGTGTAATGGTTAAGATAAAAAAAAAAAAAAAAAAAAAAAAAAAAAAAACTTCCCGTAGTGCAACGACACAGATGGTACCACATTCAAAAGTTAACATGTTAGAATCTATTTTCGAAAGTTTTACATTTGAAGAGATAAATGCCAAGGAATAGCTAAAACAGGAAAAATAATTCTACTAGCATGAGCCTAACACACTCAAAATCTACTATTAGTCTGAAATTGTCAAATCCAAACACATTTTCCCGTCATGTTGTCTGTCCTTTGAGCACTTTCAAACAGAACCTCTTGACTCGCCTGCCAGAGTCAAAACTTCATCAGTTTGCTGATATAAGTATTCTCGAGCGTCCTTGAGTTTCCCGGATGGTTTTTAGGATCCTGTTAGACAGCACTGTGACAGTCCTGATGATGTTTGTGTCAGCTTGTTGTTACTCTGCTCTGGCTGATTTGTAGTCTCACTTTCAGCCATGATGACACAGTGAATGTGCCACAGAGATCTCTGACCTGCACGGCTCAGTCATTGTGCTGAGTCAGCGTGCATCGATCGCGGAGGATGTAGTGAGCGAGTGAGATGATGTGTATACAGCGTACAGGAACACAATCCCAGAGGAGAATGAGGAGGTTATTTTAGGCTCTGGATATTCCAGCTTATGAATGGATCCATATGTTATCAGTGCCAAAAAAAATGGTCAGGATGAGTGCAAGTGAGAGTTTGCTTGATGTATGCATAAGTAAATACTGAAGTGTGTTTGATAGTAGTGTCACAGTCTCTTTTATTACATTTTATTATTACATTGTTCTCTATTCAACACCAGAAGGGCACACAGAAAATACAAACCCCACTAAGATCAGATGTTAAGTCTTTTGATTTTTGCAGCTCTGTGAACCCAAATAAAAAATAATGTATGGATCTGCGAGAGATGTAGACACTCTTCATGGCTGTAGACGGGCTTTTAAGGGGATAAGCCAACATTTTTTGTTGTTTTCGTGTCTTGCCTCCCTCCCCGGATAATGACCATGCGTGCAGAAACAAGGAAAAGACAGGAAGAACTAGCCCACCGCTAATTAGCTTAGCTAAAACACTGGGAGTCAATGGATAGCATTAGCCTGCAGAGTTCATCAGATGAACTGTGCAACTGTAAACGGTCCTGTGTTTATGTAATTGTCAAAAGAAATAAATACTAAATTTAACCGCTGGGCACATGTGCAAACCACTGCAGACGTGCTTGTAAGTAGGTCAACAAAACGAAGCCTCTGTTTAAGAGTAGAAAAATAGATACTGTAACATAACATGGTAAAAAAAAAAAAAAAAACAAGCACAAAGGACCGTTTAGAATAGCTGAAGAGTTTATCTGATGACTGTAGGCAGAGGCAGGCTAATACTACCCATTGACTCCCAATGTTTTAGCTAAGCTAATTAGTGGTGGGCGAACCCTGCCTGTCTCTTCCTTGTTACTGCACACACAGTAGAAAGAATGGTTTCTACCTGCTTTGTGATGGACTCGGGAGTGAGGTAAGACAAGAAAACAAAAAAAAATTGTTGGCGTATGAAGTACAATAAGAAATTGGAAGGTGTTTTGGTTTAGGTAATTACCATTTCAACTGGTGGCTTGAACTGTCCCAATATGATGAATGATGATTCTCTGTCTTTTAAGCTTCATATTGAGCAGCTTGTAAAGAAGCTAAGGCTGCGATTGGGCTTTTAGTTCAGAAATAAGTCTTGTTTTTCTTTCGCTGCAAAAAAAACATCTTGTTTCTGCTACTTTCATGCCTCTGATTGACTATGGTGATGTTTTATATCTGCATGCATCTTCTCAATGCTCTAAATCTTTGGATACTGTTTACCATGGAGCTCTAAGGTTCATAACTGATCTTAAGCCTTTAACTCATCATTGTACTCTGTATGAGCGAGTTGGGTGGCCCTCTCTTACCATCCGTAGGCTGAATCATTGGCATATCCTTATTTACAAGACTATACTTGGCCTGCTTCCATCATACTTAAGTAACTATATTCACGTGAGAATTTCTGGAAGCTACAGCCTTTGTTCTGTGACTCTGTCACAAAATCTACTTTTGCTCTCTGTCCCTGAAGTTCGTCTTGAAATGGGTAAAAGGAGTTTCAGATATGCTGCTCCTGCAGACTGGAATCTGCTACAAGAAAAACTGTGTCTTGGAGAACTGGTCTCTTTAAATTTTTTAAGGGAAGGTTAAAGGCATTGGAGGAAGAAAGAGGCTGTAGATGCTTTGACTGATAAACTTGCTGCTCTGTGACTCTGACTTGATTGGTTTATATGTATGTATTTGTGTCTATAATTTTTTTTTTTTTTTTTGTCTGTAACTTTGTAAATGTGCTGCTGCCTGTCTTGGCCAGGACACTCTTGAAAATGAGATTCTTAATCTCAACAAGGCTTTTCTGGTTAAATAAAGTTCATTCATTCAATATCTACACTTGCGCCCTTGTGCACCCCAAATGTGCGCTCCCGATAAGATCCGCAAGACTGTAGGGGGTCCCATTTCTTAAGTGTGTTGCCGAGGGCGCCCTCTTGTGCCCTTAATGCACCCTTCCCACAAGCCCGCATCAGCCCACACTTCCCGAAAGACTCTTAACAAGAATGCCTTGTTGTGTTGCAGCATTTCTTGCAGCTAACTAAGGGCAAAGCAGAACGGTTGCTACCTTGGATATCGGGGGGGCAGGGAAGCCAAATGAAGGCAAAAAAAGCAACAAGGCAGAAGAGATTTTAAAATGTAAGTGGAAAGTTTAATAGCAAGATAGATATACTCCAGGTTATGGGCTGAAATTAAGCCATTGAAATATGGCCTAAAGTTTGACAAACACAATTTTCTTTTGCTCTTTTTTTCCACGTAGGGAAAGACCAGATGGTGTTGAAATCAGAAAAGTTCAGGCCAGAGATGTGCAGCTGCTCATGAGGCACAGTATTAAGAATGTTCATGAATCATGACCATAACAAGAGCAGACAGATCTGTGATTAAATGATAAACCTAGCTAATGGATGAACATGTGTCTGTCGGTGAAAGCACATAACTAATCCCACAACAGTGTGAATAGAAATTGGAAAATTATAATCCTGATGATGGACGTTGGTGATTTCTGAGCAATGTAAGCAGCAGAACTGTTTAGAGAGCTATTCTTGAAAGTGTTCCCTTTAACGCAAAGTGAAATGACCCAATAAGTGACGTTTGCAAAAGTAGCCCATTTCTGTTCTGAACAGTTTTGTCCCCTTGTGCACTTCACACTGCAGAACACTCTCAACAAAGTGTACTTTCAGGAAGGCGTTAGGTCACAAGTACAGGTATTTGAACAAGGCATTTGTTCTGTAATGTCATTTGTTAAGCAGCTGAGAAAAACAGAGCGAGTTCTAGTGTATGTCTGTGTTCGTGTAGAAAAAAGTCCCTCCTAATCCTACATTATATTGAGTCAAATTATGGTCATGTGTGTTTTTTGTATCCTTGATGCCCTAAAAGAAAAAAACACTTCAGTAAAGCCGCCGATTAGAATGATTGCACAGTTGTTTTTTCCATCCTGTGTTAGTCTGCAATGCCTTTCCAGAGATCTGCATGCTCCTTAGTCAGACTCTCCCATCACAATCAGACCTTTGAAAAATCAACCCTGCTTTCACCCCATCATGCCTGAATTGTTGGGATTTTCTGTGTCCATGGGATCAGCCTAAAGGCCATCTTTCATTTACAGCTCAGTCACAACTATCAGGAGACTTTAATAAAGAGGAAGTTACTTCCATCATAAGTCACTTACAGTCAGAGACCTACATACAGTTGCCTTCATGAATCATTCATGTACTTTTACATTATGAGAAGAATCTCTGCTCCTGTCTTACCCAACAACCTGCGCCAAGAAGCCACGTTTTAAAGCAAAGAAGTAAAATATCATGGCAGAAAGGGGGAAGAAGTGATCAAAACTGTCTTTTTTTTTTTTTTTTTAATGAAAATACATTAACTGCGCAACTTTCTGTAAGTGGAGACACCAGCAACATGCTGAAGCATTTATCTATGCAGTACAGCGATGAATCAGGGGTGCCATGTGTTTGACATTGTTGCCACTGAAAATCTATGGAAGCCAACTTTTTTTCACACTGAAAATCCACAGCAGTTGATAAGGGGATCGTTAAAGAATCGAATTGATAAGCAGAATTGTTAATGACATTGGCATCAATGATATCTTATTAATTCCCTTTCCTAATGGTCGCAGGAGAGAAACAAAATCACCACTTTTCTGCAGGACTGGTTAGTAAATTATGGGCAAAGTCAAAAGCAGATGGCAATAACACATTCAGGATTTTGTGCTTATTTGAATAGACTTAAAACAACATTGAACTATCAAAACAGTTGCAATCTTTGCAGGATTGTTGGTCTAAATTTTTATTGTTATTACAATTAAACTGTGATTATTATTTACTGTATCATCCTAATTTAATAAATCAGTATCGCACATTGAATAACAAACTAAACTATGCTTGTTTTAACGAGATGTCCTTGCAACAACTAATACTATTGGTGTAAATTTTAATGAATTGTGTTGGACTATCATGTTTTTAAGTCAATATGCTTTTTGTCTGAGTTGTGTATGTAGGACATACTGAGGGAATTCTGGGCAGGAATAGAAATGTTTAAGTGGTTGTTGCAGTCCACACTTACAGAGCTTCACACTTCACTGAATCCTCTGTAGATAAATCTGACAGTGTTGGTGGTGGGAGGCAGGTGAGGGATCATGTGGCTGCACTCAGCAGCTGGTGACTTTGCAGAGGAGGTAGAGATCTGCAGGGCAGGAATAAAAGCATAGATGCTGATACTGAGACAGCATGATTCAGAGTTTTAAAGGGATGCACCAACTTTTTTTGTTTTCCTGTGTTGCCTCACTCCTGAGTCCATGACAAGCAATAACCCGGTAAAATATAACCCGGTAAAAACTGTCGCAGCAAGCACACAGGACCATTTAGAGGCAGGCTAACACTACCCATTGATTCCCAGTGTTTGAGCTAAGCTAATTAGCAGTGGGAAAGCTCTACCCATTTCTTCCTTGTTAGTGCACACACGGTCGAAAGAATGGTGTCTATCTGCTTGTCTTTGACTCGGGAATGAGGAAGGACAAGAAAACAAAGAAAATGTTCCCTTTAAGTTTTAATAGACATTTTTATTTGGTCAGTATCTAACTTTATAGTTGTAAACATGATTGGATTCTAAAAAATCCAGCTATATCCTATTTATTGCCAATCATTTGAAAAATTCAGGATATCTTTTTTGCTCTACCTCAATGTTGAGATAAACAAACCATCCTCTATCTCCTGTGACACACTGAAGAGTGTTTCAGGCATCAGGCAGGCTGAACATGACAGTGCAGCCTGTGTGATGTGAGCATGCCTGACATTGTCCGCCCTGTGTGTTCCCCTGTAACGTCTGAGCCCTGCTGTGCGACAGCCTCATTTGTTGTATTATACACTCTGTTGGTTTCCTCTGGTGTCTGCCTCCCTGCTTACCCACAATTCCCTGCAGCTAAGGGGTCACCCTGTCCAGTTTAGGTGGTTTATCTCTCTGCACTTAATTTTCCATGCCCTCACTCCCTCCATTCATTTTTGTCCCCTTGATCCCCTCGTCCTGTCACTGTCCGCTGCTTCCACTTAGACTTTTCTCTGATCTGCAGTCACCACATCATTTCCTTTCGCCTCTCTCCCCTTTTTGTCTTTGTAAAGCCTCTATCAAAGGTCAAACTGTATGTCTAGAAGTACAAAACGAAGACAAATGTTATGTTTATTGGCTCCGAGCAGCATCTGCAGTCTTGTTTTACTCTCCTCTCCTCTCCCTCAGCCTCTCTCCTTCTTCCTGTAAGTGATGCTGATCAAGGGGGACACTCAGGAAAATATTGATTTTGTTTCTTTTCCAGGCTTCTGTCTTTGGAGTCATAAATCAAGCTTGTCCCAAACTGATAAACTCACCATTTTTACTATTCAAAAGCAGACAAGTGTCCTTAGAACAAATCCTGACAGGTGAATAACTATGAGACAAAATAAAATGTGGATTGTTCACTGAGCCACATGTTGTTTCTTGAAGCTTCTCCAGTTTGACTTGTTAGTCAGGTAGAGACAACTTACCTGACACAGCAGATACACCGTTCAATATACAGTATATCAGTATATCGTACAGAACATATTTCACCAGTCCAGTCCAACAGGGCAACAGGCCATTGAAGAGTTTGGGGAGGGCAGAACTTTTCAAAAACATATCCAGCAGGTGACTGGACAATCATTCTGTCAATCAAATACTTTACAGACCAATCAGATAATGTAGAAGGCGGACGCTACTGCTGCGGTGTAAAGTACAAAACATGAGCCCTTTCATAGAACAAACTCTTACCAAAACTTGTTGGAACTGGAATGACAAATATCCTTTCTACCAAATAATGTCTTTAATGTTATTTTTTTTTATTTCATAGAGAAATGGAGTCTAGATCAATTGACTGATTGGGCACAGCCTATGTGTCCTTCTGCCAGCAGCATACTAATCAAAACTGATCAATTGGAAATAATATTAAACTAAACCAAAGGTTTGTAGACTTCTGTTTATCACATGGTGTAGCAGAATTCTTCAAACAAAACAATAAGTGGCATTTACTGTATTTACTGATGGTGCCCAAATTGTATTGGCAACAATAAGTATTGGCCAATTTTTGTGAGAAAAAAAAAAAACGGGATTGGTTGATCAGAATTAAAGCCTGTAAACACTGATCACCTGTGGATGAACCTCATGTCTACTGGTGGACACAAGCTCATCCGCAGCTCCCGCTGCTCTGTCGTCTGGTGAAAATGATCGTTATGTCTCGATGGCAACCAATGCATGATGTGTTCTTAAAAGAGAGCGAAAAATAGCTGCTGTCCACAGCAGGAGTAAACCAGGGAAAACACCAACCAATCACAGCGATTTGGACCGAATTTATTAAACCAATCAAGTCCCGTACTGCCGTTCTGCCCACATTCTGCGTGTACATTTTGCCGGCGTGCACAGACCCTATTTCAATGCCCATAGCTGAGCTGAAAGGGATCCAAGTACACTGGAGAGTGGCAGAGAAACTACCTATACCCCCATTACTGGTAACCACTCCTCCTGCTAAACAGAGCAAGGAAAAAAAGACGGAGGCAGAGAAGGCCGAAACAAAAAAGAATTTAGACAAAGCTAGGGCAAAAACGAGAGTCAACATCGGGTTGTGAGTACTAACTAACTTGCCATGTTTGTTTTTTTAACTGTACTATGATAATGTTTTGGTGTTTTCTTACTGCTGAGTGAGACATGACTTGGCGTAGTGCAAAACAAAAACGATGTGCTGAGGACAGGTTTGGTTTTTACGGAGCCCCTAAGGTGCCACGGAGAAAAAACATAAATAAATTGTGCGCACGAGATAGTAAAACGTGCGCACGATATATTAAAACGTGCGCACGTTTAAGATAAAACGTGCGCTCGACTTAAATATACAGGCAAGTGGCAACAGACAGCCGGGCTCATCAGTAGATGGCGGTAATGCCCCATAATATTGTGGTCACCTGCCGGTAAAAACCAAGAAGAAGAAGAAGACAACTGGGCTCGATTGAAGCATCCCAGTAACCAGCTAACGTTAGCTGTGTCTGTGAATGTAGGAGTGCAGGGTATGTACAGTCCCTTAGGCTATTTATCAGTACCTTCAATAAAAGCTGCACAACTTTCAAGACTCAAGCAAAGCTCGTGTCTTGCTGCCAACCGCTGAATAAGGTGGAGGGAGTTAGCCCTGAAGTTAGCTATAACTTTGCCTCTGTAGCAGCAAACAAGTCCCCCCTGTGCATCCCAGGTCAGGACACTGACTGAATCTGAGTACTCCTTCCGCCGGCTGAGCCTGTTGTCTTTCAGTATGCGCAGCAAAGTTCTCCAATTTAGGATTATTCCATCTCTCATGGCAAGAGCAGCAAGAATGTCATTGACATTCCAAGGTGGAAGTAAAAGTTAACTAGCTCACTTCTTCTCTCCATTGTGTGTGTCTGTAAACATCTGACGTCAAAGTTAAAACGTGGTAAATAACTTTATTTCGAGCGCACGTTTTAGCTAAAACGTGCGCACAAATAAATATTTCGTGCGCACGTTTTAATATATCATGCGCACGTTTTAGTATCTCGTGCGCACGTTTGAGCTAAAACGTGCGCACAAATAAGTATTTTGTGCGCACGTTTTAATATATCGTGCACACGATTTATATATTTTTTTTTCTCCGTTGCACCTTGGGGGCTCCGTAGGTTTTTGGTGGTTTTAGTCAGACATATAGTTGTGAATCACCGGCGCTCATGCATGTGAGCAGGGGCATTGTTTTGGAGGTGCTCCGGCAGGGGGGGGGTCTAGACAGAGTCCTGAGGAGATGCTACATTCAAATTCATGCTAGTTTTCATGACTACCAACCCCACCTTTAAATAAACTGTAGCAGAGTCTTCAAAACCTTTTCCTCAGTCCATTAGGTCAAAAATGTCATGACCAGCAGCATAAAAGCTAACCAGCTAAGCTAAATAAGCAACACATTGCTCTGTTTGGTGATGCATTTGAGGTCAAGTCAGAAACATCGTGATACGTTCAGGTTAGCCCAATAAAAATAGTATTTGACAAAGCTGAGAGCTTGATGTGTTTAAATATATTTTCTGAGTTGGAGATTTAGATTTTTTCTGAACCTTGAATAATGAAGTTGAGTGAAAGTGAATCTGTTTTCTTGTTATCATGAAATAGTTAAATCAGTCACATTATGTTAATGAGTGGATATTTAAAGTGTGTTGCCTTTTATGTAACATATCAACAAATTGTTAAAATAAAAAAAGAAACATAATTGGTATAAGCTGATCTCTCCAACAGGTGGTCTGTGATTAATATCGGCTTAGAAAACGCCTGATTGGGGCTTTCCTAGTATTTACTGGCCTTGCAAATGTGGATGCACAGAACTAAAGTAGTAGGACTTAAAGGGCGTTCACATTTTGTGGAGAACATTATAGGGTCTTGTTATCTCCAGAAACAGTCCTTAATGTCCGTGCAGTGACGTGCAGAGAGAGTAAATGTCCTGCTGTCTGCGGCAAGATTCAATTATGTTCCAGTAAACAATGCTTCAGTTTTCCCCGTCTGTGATTATGTCCGCTTTTTATCTATTTACCCTTCAGCCTCCAGGGCATAGCAGACAGTCAGGGAACAGGAAGATGTTATTAGAGGGAGCACAGAGAAGAAGACGGTGATCACAGCGTGCACTAAAGAAACCTGTTTGTAGGACTAGATCGACGTGGTGGTACATGGTCCTTCTGTTGTTTCATGATGTTATAATGTCATTAATGACTACACCCACACTGCAGCTGCTTCTTTTTGCCGAAGTGCGCACAGCTGTGACTGTCTGTAGCCGTCACGTGTCGACGAATGGGTACGGGAGTTAAATAGCCTGAATAGAAGCAGCTGTTTATTTCTATAATGAGGCCCTGAAGGAGGCAGGAGAGCAGGGCTGAGGAATAATCAGAGAAATAAGACAGAGGGAGAAGAAGACAGAGAAAATATGAATACAGTAATCTAAAGGGAATGAGGATGAGATGGGAATAAATGCACACCTGATGGAAAGAATAAAACTCAAGGGAGAGAGAAGCAGAGCAGTGAAATGCAGTCATTCACCTTCAGCAAACATCAACAAAACTGCAGCAGCATTGCTCAGTTTACAGTCTGGAGAGAATACTGTTGATGTGGAAGACGGCATTCGTGTAATATGCATAGTACCAAATGACCTGTCTGCCTACGTTACATGATATTGATGACTATTGATAAGCATGTCTAAATATCTAATAATTCTTAGTTATTAGCTTTACTTAGTTATTACGAAGGAGTCTCCCAACCTCTTCAAATCTGAGTGTTTCCAAAGGGGAGCAAAAAAGAGCTGCATCTGATCCCCTACAGAGACGAAATTTTTCATTTTGTTATTCATCTTAAATCGAATCCTTGTCTAATAGACACCCAAGATGATGTAAGCAGTCAAACACACCAAAACACAGAACTTTTAAAGGGCTTAGAAAAGTTTAAAAAAAAGCAAAATATGGGCTTTTTAATGAATGTTTTATTTTATTTTAACAGTTTTAATCAGAGCCCGTGACCCACATTCACACGTCTGATGTGTCACCAGGATTGGATTTTGGATTGCATTAGCCACCCTGGCAGACACATAATTCGTTTAATGGCAGATTTTGAGGTGTACTGTAGCTAAAAATGAGGGCCAAAGGATTAACTTTATTTTTCCCCCCCCTTCTCTCTCCTTCCTCACCTTAATCCTCCCTCCTCTTTAACCAGGTTGACCCATGACATCAGCCTGGATGAGTTTGAAGATGACGACCTGTCGGAGATTACGGAGATCACAGACGAGTGCGGGATGAGCCTCAACTGTAACGGCCCAGATATAAAGGTAAGCCTTCCCCACAGAGAAGCTGTTCCCTCCAGATTTATGAAAATGAGACTCACATTCTTACTGGGAAATCTCCAGCTCTGATTTGGAGTCATAGCAGAGAGTGCAAGCTGATTGATTTTACAGAAGTTGGTGTAGTATTTGCACAACCATCTTTCATTGTGTCTCCTGAGCCAGTGACATCTTTTCCTAGTCTGTCAGCTTTCATTTCTTTCCTCTGTGTCTGTTCACAGAGTAGTCGCTCCAGTGCACTTCAAAGATCACCACTGTCGTAGAAAAGAGCCCTTTTTTATATTTCCATTCACAAATATTGTTTCCTCGTTTCCTCCTTTAAGTTTTATTTGAGAAATTCCAGTTGCAGTAAGACGTTATCTCATTAGCTGCACTGAGAGAGCTAGCTGACAAACATGATTTTCACTAAAGCGGGGTACACACATAAAGATTAATGAGCGGTTTTTGTCCTGACTTTCCCCTTCCCGACCAAGGACGGCAAATGCCAGGTTATCTTATGTCTTATAAGATAATCCTATAAGATTATCCTGTGATCTGAGGTGTGTTAAGAGCGAATTTGTCTCAATAATTGGCTCTGAAACGGGTCAAGGTCAACAATCGTAAATATTAAACTTGTTAAATATTTATGACCAAAAATCTTTATGTGTGTGGAGAAAGCCCATGTCTCTGTGAAACGGAATGTAGCCAATCAAGAAGCGCGCTTACTGAGTAACAAGGAAGCAGGTGTAAATAAAAACAAGCATGGCCAACCTGAAACATAAAGTTCGGTCGACCTCAGACATGGAGGCCCAGCTTATGGAGTTGTGGGAAGCCCGAGAATGTCTATTAACATAATTAACCGTGCACAATGTCTCTTTCTTGTCGGCTGCCAGGTTTACTTAGCTAAGTTACATTTAGGCTTTAGTGTTACTAGGCTAATAACATCAGCCATTGGCTTAATTTGAGAACAACTCACCTCTAGCTTGCTCAGTAGACTCTAAAGTCCGTGTTCACACTGTCTCTTGTATTTTCTCCACAGTCATTTCATTTTTTTAAGTTCAGGACACCATCATTCCCTCCTCTCATATGCCTTCTTTCATGTTGTGTGTTGTGCTTTCCAGTTGTTGCCGTTTCTTCTTCTACATTTTTGTTAGCCCATGTTTGATCACGCGAGATTTCTGGCTTGGAGGACTAGATTCTAGATTGGTGGCAGGACAGAATCGATGTGTGTGTGGTGTGCTGTGTTTATATTATTGGAGCACACCACACACAGTGCGATCAAAACTGATTTTTTCTCTTCATGTGTGGGCTCTCCAACAAATAATCTCTTCAGTTTTAGAAAATCCTTGTGTGTACCCTGCTTTAGATAGATTAATCAGGAAGGTGTCAAAGTGATGCTGCAAACTATTCTAGGCTGTGCCCTTCTGGATTCACATCTGTATGGGGGAAAACTTTGTTTTTGGTCTAGTTCGACTGTTTACTAGTCAACAAAGTTGGAACCATTTATTAGTGTGGCAGTCTTAGAGGTTTTACAATTTGAGATTTTCCATGACAGACTACTTCAAATTTGCCTAATCTCAGAAATATCTCCATTACTCCTCGCTGTTAAGTTTGCAGAGGAATGAGTTGGTCCACAGTCAGATGTTTTAGATTGAGGTGTGAGCTCTGTGAGGGGTAACACTCTCCTGTCTGTCCCATTTTGTCCTGAACATCTGCTGCACTCAGCCTCCTGCCAGAGGCTGAGCAGTCTGACAGACGGTGAGAGCGACATTCTGTAAAAAGCCTGTCCAGTCATAGACGACACTGCACCCCCTGCTCACTGCACATATGTGTAAAATCAGCCTGCTCTCTTTGCTGTTTGGAGCAGCTGTCTTAAACTGTGCAGAGGCCATCGTCTGTACTGTAGCACTCTAGTATTTACAGGGTTGATTGGTGAAAGGCGTGGGTCAACACTCACACACTGTGTATTCCATATGTTGGCTGTAATATTGACAGTATGTAGAAATGTACCATCATTGTTAACAATAGCATCACTGAATATGCATTTTTATAAATCAAAATCATTTATTAAAGAATAAAATTGTTGTTTTCTTTAGCTCCACATTTGTGTCTAACACCAGTAGAATGTCACCATAAAAGATGGAGGTCAGTTGTAGTAAGTGAAGGTTTTTTTGCTCTTGACAATGAATATTAGCATACTGAATATCGACAACAATTCCACACAATTCCGCATCCCTAAGCTTTTTTTTCTCCAATATTTTTTATTGGCATTTTTATAGGGCCCAACTGATATGGATTTTTTGAGGATGATGCTGATATTTGGCAGAAAAAAATACCGATTACCGATTAATCAGCCGATTACTTTAAAAAATATATATCAGATGAATTTTTTAAAAATTTGGTCCCAAAACACTTACAACAATGAATATATGAATTACAGGCAGAACATTTTGCTGTTTTACAATACTTTGTCCCTAAGTATTTGTTTAACTTTACATCAGAGAGGAATTTTCAAGTACAAAACCATGCAGAAAAGCATTAAACCTCTGGGAAATTAATTACATAACCTTAAAAAAGAGTCACTCTTTATCTTGAACTTCTTGTTGATGAAAAGAAGAGGTAGGTTATAGTACAAGTAGAACAGCTTTAAAAAAAGTTGTAAACAGGTCATTGTGAGAGGAAAACAATGACATTTTTTTCATAAACCTCTTTTATTTTTCTACTCTGCAACTTTCAAGAACAAAGAACTTTTAAGTACAAAATAAAATACTGGGCAAAACTGCAGTCAATTCCTGCAAAATAAAATAAATAACCTTATTCAACATGTAATTATATAGATGAATTATGAACCCTGTCTTGTCACATCTGCCTTTCAGGACCTAATTTTTTATAAACACAAAGGAAGCATACAGTAACAGTCAAAGAGTTTCAGGCCTTAAACCCGTGCATGTATCAACAAACTCACATACCCGCACTCAACTTGCACACATTTTTAGATTTAAAAATAATAAAATAAATCAATTTTAGAATTTCTGTTCAGGTCAAGTCTAAATTCCTGGCCTCTCTCATGCTCATATTGGTTCCCAGAGCTGGACAAAATCTCTCCGTTTGCCTTTAACAATGTGTGTTAATCTCTCGCATCCCTAAGCTTTATGTTTTGAATCACCTTTCAGTTGAGAAAATGTTGGGGTTTGACTTTTTGTCCATATTTCCCAGCCCTAGTGTTAAGTATTTGAGCTAGAGGAGGATGTGGAGTGTCAGAGAAATAATCAGAGGTGAATTTATTATGCTGTCAGATCTCTCGCTCTCTGTTCCTACTGAAACCATCATCACCTCCTCCTCCATTCAGCTCCTCCACTGTAACCAAGGCAACAGGAGGGTCTGGGAGGCGGGGGGCTTAAATCAGTGAGGAGCAGATAACAGATTTTTTTTTTTCTTATGTGACTCGTATTTGATTGTCTGAGTGACCTGTCGGATGAGAAATTGCAGTGGGATTATTTTTAGGTTGAAAAGCCAGCTCTGGCTCTCCCTCTGCTGTTTCTCGTGCTCCTGTCCGGGGAGCTAATTATAGCTGTGATTACTGAGCGTGAGAACCTTCTGCAGGAGGTGTGTAAATGTGTGCGTGGACATTGATGACTCATACTCCTGCAGGGGACCTTGTAGTGATCAGAATCCAAAATGGCTCCCTGACAGCAAACAGGAGACAGCGACACGTGTGGTTTGTTGTTGTTGTTGTCACAGCTGAGTGTTGTCCCTGTCAGGACATGAAACTCTCCGTCTTGAGTTGTTGGATGAGGAGCATGTGAGGAGTATTTCTGCCTAGGGATTTTCTCTCAGCATTATTTTGTAGGGAAAGAGCAGGCTCTGCTGGCTGCTCTTTATATCGTGTTTCCTCCTTCAGTCTGGTGTCATCCTCTCTGATGATTGTGGATTTCCTGCTCCTGTTTGTTCTGCTCCTCATCACACAGACAGTATTTCCTCTCTTCTTTTCTGAGGTGAACAAACATCCAGTGTGTGGACACACTTCAAAAAGGCAAAGGCAGAGGTTTGTTTTGAGAACACAAACCTCCCAGACAGCCCACACTTTGGGAGCCCTCTCAGAAGAATTACAACTGCATTAATACAGATTTTTCACAGTAAAAGGAACAAATACACTACCTGGCCAAAAAAAACATCACCACCTGGATTTAACTAAGCAAATAGGTACAAGCTTCCTATTGGATAATTACTTGCATGGGCGATTATCTTTCAGCTGGCAACAAGTTATTCATGCAATGAGTAGCTTCTCATTTCTTATACAACCATGTCGAAAGACACATCCTGTGGTCGTGGAAAAGATGTTAGTCTGTTTAAGAAGGGTCAATCATTGGCATGCATCAAGCAGAGAAAACATCTAAGGAGACTGCAGAAACTACTACAATTGGGTTGCAGTATCCATCAAGGGTGGAGACACAAACAACTTGCAGAATATTGTGCAGCATTATATGTAAGTAGTATGACTTGTCCGTTGTTGCTTCTGAAAAATTGTGCAGGGTTACTTTTTTTCCACACAGAAAAGGCAAAAGAATGAATAAGGGAATCAATAAAAAATCGGATGGATAAGCAGAATCGATATGCATTGTATCATAAATCATTTATCGTTGTATCTTTTCGGAAGAGGATCGGGGTCACCCTGACTCAAAACCATAAATTTTAGATGTGTTAAATATCTATTACCAGAAATCCTGTTGTGTTTTTTTAGTGCACTTAGGACAGCTGGACACATCCTCTGTGTTTGTCACATGGACCAGAGCAAAGCCAATCAGGGAGCAGGCTGGCAGAAGCAGGAAGCAAATGTAGCCATGGCAATGAGGTGAAGCATAAAGTTAGACGGTTGTCAAAATGGAGGTCCAACTCGTTGATTTGTGTGTGAAAACACAAGCGTCTAAACACCATAACCTGTACCTTAACAAACTGATAAGAGGAGCTGGACAGAAATCACAACCACCTAGGATGTCATAGGAAGCTAACCACTAGCCGCATTTCACCTCATAACATTGTCTAGCATGTTTGTCTACATTCAAGTCGACTGTGATCATACAAGATCACAAGCTGCAAGAGCACAGCCTTCTTGGTAAATGAATCAGTTGGTTTGTGGCGTCCTGTGTCTCTCTCTGTAGCACACCACACACTACAGGAACAAAATGAATAAATCTGACATTATCTGTCCTCTTGTGTGGCTCCCTCACTGTTACAAAATCAAAGGTTTTTCAAATTTATGTGTGTGCCAGGCCTTAAAATCTATGATCCTACTGTGAGAGTAGAGACCGTGGTCGTTGGTAAGTGAGTCTGTTGGTGTGTGGTGTATTGGTCATCCAGTTTCACTCCACAAACTGTAAAACCAAAATTGTTAAATCTGTTGTAATTTATTTACATGTGTGGGATCTCCTGCGGTTTCAAAATCAGCAACTCAAACCTGCTTTGACTTATTTGAAATGATTTGTTGTGGAGCATCCTGAATTAAGGGTGATGTTACTCTACTTTGGAGGGACAGCTGCTGCTTCCTCTTAAGCCATAACAGATGAACTGCTTTTTTTTGTAATGGATTATTTTTTGGGGGGTATTTTGTCCCTTTATTGACAGGAGAGAGAGACAGTAGATAGGCTTGTGAGAGGGGGTGAGAGAGTGTAAGGGGAGGACACTGGACTCTGAAAACTGGCTACAGGCTGTGCTTGAACCCGAGCTCGCAGAGGCATGTATGTAGGTCGTGCCTGGTTGCTAACCACCCCACCAAACCAGCACCCCATGAACTTCTTTTTTAGTTTTCTTCTAAGTCATAAAGTATACCAACTCTGAGATTATGTGGTTATTAAATCATAAAGGAGGACCAAAAGCTGTCAGACGGACTGATGCTTTATCTGATAGTCTGTCATGTCCCTGCAGTCATCAAGTCTCTCAGCTTCATCTGTCCTCTGTTTTATTTCTATTTCAAGTGCGCTGTGTTTGACGGAGGCCCGACAGGTTAAAAATGTATGAGGAAGGGGTGCAGCTGCAGGAGGCTTGGGGCTGACAGTGGGTGGGGTTATGAACTGTGAGCACTTTCTGCAGAGCACTGACTGCATCTCCACACACAGAGTGGTGACCTCATCATCTCAGGGGGGTTTCACCATGCATCTCATCTCATCAATAATGGACGGTCACATAGAGGGAGCATCACTCACTGCTGCAGACAGGCATGATGTCTGTCCCAGCGGGGGGGGGGGGGGGGGTACAGGGAGGGGTCAGAGAGGGTGTCCCAAGTGATGCAGACTTTTGACAGCACTGTTGCAGGTCAAACTGAGTTACAGTCATATTCTAAAATCAAATGTACATTCATGTGAAAAAACCTTATGATTTTGATTTTAAGAATCAAATAAAGGACAGAGACTCATAATGCTCCCTGGCTTAAGATGCAAAATAAATTCAAGGTTTTGAACCTGCCCCTCACTCAAATTTGGTTATAGGTTTTGCCTGTTGTCTTAACCTGCAATTCCCACATAGTCCATCTGTGCAGCGTTCCAAATCACACACTCCACAGCAATTGCCCTAAGTCTCTTCAGGCACTTGGTTTCCACAGCCTGCATCTTGATCCCTCTATGGCACATGTCAGCAAAGCAGCTCTGTGCTGGTTCGCTGGGAATATGCAACAAGTCTGTTTTCAACAGAAGCTGCTTCAACCTTGCCTCAATCTCCACCAAACACATTGACCCAAAACAGGAAAACAAGGGCTCAGAGTTTCCAGGAAATGTCAAAATACAGCATAAACAGAGGAAACTTAGAAGATTTTCCAGGGACGAACTAAAGGTGTAATATAAAAGTTTTTAAATTGTGCCAACTAAAGAAAGAACTCCCAACAAACAACAAAAGGGGTTGCTAAGATTTTTAACTGAAACAGAAAGAAAACTGAAGGCCAAAACAACAACTAGAAACTACCCACCATCTAACTAGGAACAAAATAAATCTTTCCTGTTACCATTAAAAGAAAAGACTATCCTTACCTCCCAAAGTTGCCACTAAACCATAGCCTATAGACTTGAGGACTCTCTTAAAAATCAGATGCCACATCTCAAGAGGCTAAGCTTTAATAAATCTATTTTCAGCAGAGACAAATGTGAAGATGACAGATTTATGGTCTGGGCGTCCATGGATTTGTTGCTATCATAAATTATTATTTTTAGTCCCTTTGTCTCTGTCTGCCTCTGCATATACTGTATATGTATCGATAAAATGAAGGGTATGACTTCAGCCTGCTCTATTGTAAAGTGACTTGAGATAACACTTGTTATGATTTGGTGATGTACAAATAAAGATTGATTGATGGATTGATTAAACAAAGACTATAGTTAAACCCATTGAGTAAAATAACAGAGACACCCTTATGGGTTTTCAGTTAAACTAGCAAAAATTACAAAGGTTCAGAAATCTCAAGTCACTGTTAACTATATTTGTCAACTTTTTTATTTCAAGATTATATATCTTCATGTTTTATTAAAGGATAAGTTCGGTTTTTTGACGCCTGGACCTTATTTTTAGGATTAAATACGCTCGTAGACTCACCCAGACAATTTTGGCGGAGCTTACTCTCAGCTTATATCCCATCAATCTTTCAATAGTAGGTTAGGGTTGTTATGCAAACTTTAGAGGGATTGAACATGATGTTATTGTGCTTTATTCAGTTTTAACTGTCAGTGTAAAGTTTGACCAAAATCCAGTAAGCCTCTCTTTCCTGACTGAACGTCTTGTCCGGTTTCTTCGGCTCTGACATCTTATTTTGCACATCTTCTCTCGCAGCCACCTAAGGGTTTTTTCGCAGCAGATAATGTCTGATTTAGGGGCTTCGATTTCTGGCCCCGTCTGCTACTATGGCATGAGAGAAAAACGGCGTCGAATGGATCTAAATTGCTCGAAAACGGCTCCGAGCTCCGCCAAAATTGTCTGGGTGAGTCTACGAGCGTATTTAATCCTAAAAATAAGGTCCAGGTGTCAAAAAAACGGACTTATCCTTTAAGTTTTTTTAACCAGTTTTTATTTGTTAGGTTAACATGACTTCAAACCCCTTACATGTAAGTTGGTCTACTAATTTTCATTTGCAAACAAAAAATATATTCAAGTATTCTCTACATACAAAAAGTTAACAAGATAAATGAAAATGTTGTCACCCAAGTGAGGCAAAGAGACAAACCCCCAACAATTTTGATGATTAATTCATTAGTTAATTTATTTGTTTGTTTGGTTGGTTATTGTTGTTTTTTTGTATTTTCAATTTTGTTAATTCACAACCTCCAACAAAGAGGTTATGTTTTTTGCTGGGATTGGTCCATTTTTTAATTTATTTTTTTGTTTGTCTTTCGGTCCGACCATCCATCCATCCATCCATCCATCCATCCCTCTGTGAACATTAAAACTTAAAAAAAGTTCTCAACAGTTTATATTGAAATTCTCAGGGGATTTGTGCCCAGGACTTTTCTAATTGCACAAGTTGACAGTTTTCCAAATTTTCCTTCTTAACTCAGCTAACAATGTCAGAAATGCCATGGCAGTGGTTTATGTTTTTGGGGCACTTCCACTTTCATTCATTTATTCATTATTGGTGGCTTGTGTTTTTTGTTTGTTTGTTTGCAGCCCGGGATCTATGACTGGAAACAACTCACTGGGGACATTTTAACTCCTAAAGCAACAGTAGACTTTTCATTATGCAGACAAATGTTACTTTTTTAAGATTATTGGAGTTTTTTTTAAATTTTCTAAGTCCACATTATATTTCTAAATTCAACATCACATTATGAAAAAAGAAAGGAATAATTGATTCTCCTGCCAAAATGTTGCTTTCTTTCCACTGGTATCTCCAGTCCTCTTGTCTTTGCAGCTCTTCAGATCCTTGAATTTCTTAGAAGTACAAGAACAAATCCATAAAATGGCCTGTATGATCCAAGAAGATGTCCTGATAATATAAGGATTATTTGATGTAGGGAGAGGCTCCATGCGTATGAAAGGTGTTTTCCAGCTGAAGCTGAAGTAGTGTGCATGTGGTCATCGTTATGAGGGGATAATTTGAAGCATCTCAGGCACCAAATGAAAGCTAAAGAGGTTTTGTTCCCCAGAGAGATGAAATGACAACATGAATTATCAGAGCTGCTCTGTCTGAGTGTGAGTGGAGAGTGCTCCATGTTTGTGTGCAGGGTTAATGGATTTGATCAGCTGGTATTTTGTCCTGTAGATGGTTATGAAAGGTCATGTTGAGGTGAGGTCAGACAGAACAGACTACATACTACCTCAGCGATGTCCCATACAGACACACAAACATAATCCGTCCAGACATTAGATGATCCATCTATCCATACATAGATGTCATCTGTCTGTCCATCAAATGGCTTATCATATACGGATGAACAAGCACTCAGTCCATACATCCATCCATCATCCATCCATCTGTCCATCATAAGTGAATGATCGGGGCTCGCTTTACAATCTCTGTGAAAGTTAGAAACTTCTTTCTCAAGCATACCACCTTATAATCCCTCATGATTCTGTGGTTTTGTCTTTATTAGATAGCCTACTTTTTGGAAGTGTTTCATGCTGTATTATTTAGATTTAATGATTAAATTCTTTAACGTCTTCATCTCCCTGATACAGATGAGTATTTCAAATAAAATGAAAGTATTCAATAATATTAGATTTTCCAAAAGATGGACAAGAAAGTACATCTGAGTTTGTTAGCTTGATGCTAAGACAAGATGGAAACTGCCATAAAGGGGCTAATGATATACTGTTGATTAGGGCTGGGCAATTAATCGAAAAACAATCGAAACCCACACTTAGACCCTCTAATAGGAGTAATTTTACTCATGTCGATTATTTTCCCTGTGTAAGTCACGTGACCGCGCCCCCTCCATACAGTCTGTGTTCACTTTCGACAAGAGCAAAGGACGCGCTGCCAACATGGAGGAGACAAGTGCCAATCTATCAGAGGACCTTGTAGCCAAGAAAAATGTCATCTCCATTGTTTGGGCATGTCTGTGTAGATTCTTATTCATCCAGGTCATGGTCATTTTGAAGATTCAAAAACAAGGCAGCTGGACTGTGTTGAGTTTGTTGGGAAGACGTTTCACTTCTCATCCAAGAACCTTCTTCAGCGTTTGGGCACATTTTGGATTCTGTGCAGAGGACATCGAGCAGAAAGAAGTTAAGTGTAAATACTGCATGAAGACCGTTTTGACGACCATCGGTAACACCACCAATTTGTTCCAGCATAGCATAAAATAATCGTTCATTAATTGGAATCGAGGTCAGAGCTTCAATTACTCGTGATACTGAGATCAGGTAATATCGCCCAGCCCTACTGTTGACCTCATTTTAACCTTATTAAGATGTTTTCCTATTTTAAGACACATTGTTTTACATGACAGCACTAATATTTGTCGATATATTCACTTAAAAATTTTAGTATCACATTCTATTTCAGAAAATTTAAACCAGTTCCTCAAACTTTTACTGCTTTCTCACTCTTTTGTAATTTAAGTCACATATTGAAAACCAGCAACAATTAGCTCAAGTAATCAATATTAAAAGTATTTACGCCAAATGATTCCCTTGTTCCTTGTTTCCTTTATAGGTGGTCCACATGAGGAGATCAAATAAAGCAATGTCAAAATATTGATTTAAAAAAAAATTAAGAGATGTAGTATCAAAAAATGAATATGACAAAGTACATACTAAAAATCTTAAATTACTCATTCAATAACAAAATGTGAAAACTATGTTATGTGCAAAATGCATTTAACCTCTTTCTTTAAATCCAGCTTCATCTGCCCTTTGATGAGCTCAAACACTGATTTATCAAACTTTTGACAGAAAATCAGCACAGTTTTTCGAGCTATTTCTTTAGAACTAATAAATATGCAAAATCTCTACAAACTTCTAAATAAGGCAATAGTATCAGCAGTATATTTGGGCAGAAATGCTCATATCCGTTGGTATCAGCATTATGCTTTAAAGCAAATATGTGATTATTCAATATACTAATTATATTGTGCATCCCTAATAACAACCGTTTGGATAGTTGGATACGTTACCCATCACTATGATGTAAAGTTGTTCACACAGCAGTGTAGAGGTGATCTGCAGTTGGAAATTCAGACTCTTAGGAGTGGAGGGTGATTTTTTGCTAACCAAGACACTTTACTCGTGGGAACATTAAAGTTACTGTATTGTTTTTTTTTTTACTACATTAATTAAACTAGGTTTTTAGAGTTAACAAAAGGAAGAGGGGCATACATAGCAAAAGAGAGAGAGAGGAAGGGCTGAGACGCACAGATAGGAGGACATAACATGGAGGGGAGGGGGAAAAGGGGTCCAGCAAAACATTTACGAGAGGAGAAGGAGGCTATTGCCATGGCAACAGTGTCTCTCTCACCTATTGCATGTGTCAGAGCTGAAAATACATACAACACATGGTTGGCATGCCCCCATGGTTACTGCTCACGTCATGTAGTCCACACATGGAGACAGCAGAGAGGGAGCTGCCCCGTGAACACAAACAGAAACCAGAGAGGCTCTTTGTGGTGTCTGGACTTGTTTACAGAGTCATTTATAATGGGATGTTATTGTTTACACATTTCAGCCTTCTGCTGATGGATGCTGTTTCATCAACTCAGCACCCTGTTCAGCAAGACTGGTCAGCTGGACCAGCGGCAGTATCACTGTCTGATGTTTTACTGTGTGGTTTGGGGGTTTTAGCTCCTTTTCCATTTTTTTGTTAAATGAAAAGCAAAAGAAAACACAAACTTAAAGGTCAAATACTCTGCAAAATACACTTTTAATGGTTTGGTATAATTGATATTAATAATTTAATAAATATTTAGAAAATTTCAATGGCCTGTTTTTCTTTTTTCTAATGATTTGTAGCTTGTAAATTTTGTTACACTGCATGTAGACATTATTGAGTTACATAAGCTTATAGCCATGGTTGTCCTGAATCTATAAAGGTGATGGACTTCATGTTGCAGAGAAAAGTAAGACCACAGTGAGTGAAAATGTGAGAGAAGCAAAAAACGACCAGAAACTGCTTGGGATAGGAGGGATTCATCTCAAAATATGTCTCTGTGGCTGATCAACAAATTCACACAAACATAAAAAACCCTTTCTCAAAGTCAAAGTCAAAGTATCTTTATTGTCTCCCTTGGGGTAAATTTGTCTTGGATAGATGGGTCTGCTGCATAGACAACACATTGAGCACATTGTACTCATGCTTCCAGGATTAGCAAAAGAACAGATAATTACAATAAATAAATAAATTAAAAAACATTTGCATCTCAGTGCAAATTCTGTGTAACTTGACCTTCACCTGAGTGTTTATATCTGTTATGCTTACATGGAGGAACTCTGTACCTCCTCCCTGAGTTCAGTAGAACATATTCAGGGTGAAGTGCATGAGACGCATCAGGTAGAGTATTATTTGCAAGTCTAAGGGTTGTTTGTTCAAACTGGTCTAGTGGAGTTACAGGTGTTGCCGTGCCAATGATTCTCCTGCTGTTTTTATCAGACTTAGTATTTGCTTTTTTGATTTAACAGTTAAGTTGCCGAACCAGCTAGTAATGCCGTACCGTAGCACAAACTCAATAGTTTCTCTGTAGAAAATCCACAAGATATTCCCACACACACCAATCACTCTTAGTCAGTGGAGAAAATGCATACGCTGGACACTTGCATGTGCCAACTAAAGTCGTTACCATTGTGAACCCCCAGGTATTTGTATGAATTGACCTGCACTATGTTACGTCCATGTATGTCCACTGAGCTGTGGTCCCCAATTGTGGTCCACCAGCATCTCCACTGTCTTGTCTGTGTGAATCTGCAGTTGGTGAGCATCACACCAGTTCACAAAGCTGTTGACGGTATTAGTTGTTAGTAGACTAGGGATTACAGTGTCGTCTGAGAGTCTTCCTCTTCGTCTTCTAATCACCTCATATTAGAAATTACTCTCAATCTGTTTTGAAAATTATCTCCGTATACTGCTGCTTGTCTTTTAACGGGTACTAAAAAAAACGTAACATATCACCCCATCCTGGCCTCTTTCCACTGGCTCTCCATTCATTTTAGAATTCATTTTAAGATTTAATTATCTTTTTTAAGTGTATAAATCGATTTGCACCTCATTACATCTCTGATCTATATCTACAACCCATCGAGATCTTTGAGGTCTGCAGGGCAGCCTCTCCTTGTCGTTCCAAAGGCCAAACTAAAAACTTCAAGAAACCGAGCATTTTCTGTAGTGGGTCCTCAACTATTGAACAATCTACCTTCTGAAATCAGAATGTTCCCCACCCTACCTGCTTTAAAATCTCATCTCAAAATGTGCTTTTACGTGTTGGCTTTTAATTCAGCATGAGAATTGTGAGGCTTCTGTTTTAATGTGTTTCTTATTTTCGTAAGTTTGGCTTTTAATTTTTATTCTAATTTTAAATTTCTATTTTTGCAATCTGGCTTGTTTTATGTGTTTAATGCAATTTTATACTTTTTTTTGTTTTTGTAATACTCTGTTATTTGGTTTTAATTCTTAGTTTTTATCATATTTTTAGTTGATTCTGTTCCTGCTTGGTAGTCACTGTGCAGCACTTTGGTAAACTTGATTTTTTTTTTTTTAAATTGTGCTATATAAATAAAGTAGATTGGATTGTAAGTTGATTATGATGTCATTAGGGGATATGCCACCTCCCACAGGTGGGACATGCTTTCTGCCAGGTGTTTCTTCAGCCTGCAGGACACCCAAGTTAAAGGAACATATCTGGGCATGTCTATGCAGCCACAGAAAACATTAGAGCACAGTGCTAGCAAAGCCACACCCACTTCCTGAGAGGGGCTTATAGTTTAAAGTCACATGTTAACAGATTTATTGAAGTTGGAAAGTACTTGACAGTCTCAAGTTAGTTTCTTTATTGAGATTTTATGGTATTTAATGTGCTGCAAGGATTAAGCCTTAGAGCCAAGAGTTGGGTTTGGTTTTGTTACGTGTTCTAAGATTGATTTTACAACAGACTGAAATCTAAACACAGTAATTGTGAAAATAATTGGGAGTGGATTTTTTTTATTGTATTGGCATCAGTTGAAAAATTTTATTTTTTTTTTAACAGAAACTGTAAACTCAAGCTTCATCTGCGCTTTTAATAGCCAGTAACACTGATTTGCTGGTCTGTGACAGGGAGTCAGCCCATTTGTGGAGTTTACACTTTCATAAACATAATCAATATTGACATGCAAAAACACAAACTTTATTATTTCAGTATTTTTGAAGTTAGGTTGCATCAGGCAGGTGACAATAGTCAGTACGGATGCCATCGAAAACAAATTCCAGTTGAGAATCAATAACAAATCCCTTAAAGAATTGCTATCATTTGTCTTTTTGCTTAACAGTTCCCTTATTGATTCCTTCCACTTTATTCTGCATGCCTAAAAAATCCAAGACGACATGCTTTTAGCAGAAAGAACAACAGAGATGTCAAAAAAATGGCAGACAGGAGGCAGAAGTGGTCGAAATCATGTCTTGTATTTGTTGCAACTTTAAACCATAAAGGAGTTGCTAAAGAATTGGGTCAAAAAGCAGAATGGTAAATTGCATTGGTATCAACAAAATCTTATCAGTTTCCATCCCTAGTAGTCAGATGCTGAAAGGGCTCCCAGCAGCGCTACACCTTTAAGAGGAGCAAGCTTAGACAACCAACAAGATACACTGCTTTTGGCAGGTGCGGTTATTTTGTGTAACTGTGTGAGTTTGACTTAAAAACAATCAACAAAACTATGTTGGGTAAATGTTTGATTGGTGGAAAAACGGTGGAGCACTTCATTTTTCCTTTAGGAAGTTTGTGTTTTGCACTATTTTACAATGCAGCAAGTGGCTGTGTTCTTCCACCTGTGTGCATTGATTTATTCTTTTTTAGGATATCATTCTCCATATTTATAAATATTTTTGTATTTGCTATGTTTAGATTAAATCTGTCATTCTGTACGTTTAAAATTGTCACTCCTGAAGTATTTGATTCATCCCATTTCCAAAGAATCCTGTGTCAGGTTTGTAGCAAATTAATTTGTATTTGTATTGTTGCTTTGGTCAATTTGATTAATTGTTTATTATGTTCATATGTTCATGTTCATTGTCTCTGTATTTTAAAATATCTGATCGAAGCAGCAGCCGTTGTATTTCAGTATTTTTCAGTCTTTGCCTCATTGAGTCATGTGTTGTTGTATGTGACCTATTGGCTGAGTGATTGCCCTCCTCTGGCTGCTCTCATTGGATGAGACACAAGCATCAGAGCATCTACCGGGCAGCCGCATCTCTCAGCCTCCTCATCGTCACTGAGCCCCTTGTCTCCTAGCAACAGGGGCCAAGTCTCTCTTAAAGGGACCAGTCATTATTTAAGGCCACAAGCCAGAAGCTGCTGCATTAGCAATTATTGATCTTCAGCAGGTGAAAAGGTGAAGAGTAGCAGAGAGGGAGAGAGAAGGATTAATAATTGCAGGAAAGTATCAGTGCTTTGATTATAGACACAGGAGCGGATGATTTGATATGAATGTCTGGATCTAAAGGGAAAAGAGGGGTTGGGAGCATCCTCTGACAGCTCATCGTTTTGGAGAGTGAAATACTGATAGTAAATGGACAGGTTGATGGAAGGGATCAGCAGATAGAGGGGTGATTTAAAATATGGTCAGGTGGGCGGACAGGACACACAGTAAAGGAAAATAAATGGGCAGAAGAAACATGATTCATGGAAGATGGATGGATTCATAGACGGGTTAGAAAATGATTGATGGATGATGGGCTGACAGACAAATGGACTACTGTGAGGATAGATAGATTGATAAATGGTCAATTAATAGGTGTTAAGCAGATGGATGGATAACTTGTTGATTATCATATGATAACCTAATGGACAAATAGACAGACAGATGGATGTCTTAATAGTCAGATAGAGAAACAGAAGACCAGATGGACTGATGATCAGATGGAGGGAAGGTTGGAAGATGAAGGGATTTACTGATTTCACATTGATGGATGGATGGATTCATGGATGGGTGATGGATGAATGGATTGACTGAGTATTTGCTCATTAATATATGATAAGCCATTTGATGGATAATTAGATGGATGGTTGGATGTATGGATGTATGGACTGATGGATAAAAGATTGGATAATTGGGCTGATGAATTGCTGGTTAGCTTGTTGATGGAAAGAGCACATATCCATGGATGGAAAGATATCCAAATGGATGAATGGGAGATTCATTTAAAGGGATAGTTCACTTTATCTGAAGTATCTTCTCAAGTTTGTGACGCAGAACCAGCCACAAACAGGTGAGTATTGTGCCAAATACAAAGGGTATTTTCAAGAACTCCCATCAAAAAATAATACCACAGTTCAAGAGTACGCTACCTAGAATTTTTTTTTTGAGTGGATTAACTTTTCGGAAAAATAAAGTTTATCTAGAACTACAGCAGCGCTGTGCAGAGGAATACGTGACGTGAGTCGGTTAGTTCCAGATAAACTTTATTTTATTGTAAACCTTCAGAATCATCCAGTCTGAAAATAAACCTTTCATCACTGATTGTTGTTCAGTGTAATATCAAGGGCTTCAAAACTGGGGCAGTAAACAAAATCAAAGATTAGTGATTCACAAATTAGGAGTGTGGAGAGAGAGAAGCATGGAAAACAGTCGAAGCTGCAGCCGACTGCTACACCACATCTTTTACTCCTTGCTATAGAAATATATTTACATTATATACCTTTTTCAATTTTAATTCCAAAGCATCAAGTCCAACCTCTATTATTTACTCCTTTCTGTAATCTGACAATGATTTCCAGGACACACCGCTGCTCCACAGAAGGAAACCCAGGCTTCCTTTGGAGCACATTCGAAATAACAGGTTTTTCCTTTTGCATTGAGCCTGAAAGGTGGGCTGTCAAGGATGTGCACCCTGAATAGAAAGGCAGCTACAATAAATACCAATTGTAGTCCCATTTCAAAGGGTTTCTGGCTTTTAGGCAAATTACACCAGCAGCCTCCTCTCAAATGCACACCAGCCGCTTTCTTTTCAAGTGAAAGACCTCTGAATGTCTGTGATCTCTGTTTCATTGCATACAAATGTGCTCGAAGGCAATACTTAGTAGATGGAATTGGATTAACCTCCTTTCTCTTCACCCCCAGCGAGGTTGTTCCCAGCATGCAGCGGCGCACATGCATGTTAATACTCACTCTGCTCCATTTTAAAAGCAAATCACTCAAAGTAATGTTCAGTCATTCACAAATACGCAACAAAAATGTAGGTAATACACGTCACGATAGTCAGAGCTCCATGATATTTGGCTTTAACCCTTGATGCTATAATTCTGAGTATGAACATAAAAAGTGATATTTATTTTAATAGAGGTCTGGATAAAAGCTGTCATTTTTTTATCTTCTATCCTGATGTGGTTCAAATGTAATAAATCTTCATGCTCACATGCAATTGTCAGATTAAAAAAATGATTAAAAAAACAAAGAAGCTGTTGAATAAAGTCAGAATTGTTCATATAATTACCTGTGCTCCATTTTACTATTTCAATAAGTTGTTTTCTCAAGAAATGCTGTTTGTTCCAAGATAATTTGTCACTTTCTTAGCATCTCTCATGGAAATGCACGGTATTATTGATATTTAAAGCCAATATTTTGGCCATTGATATCCCATATATTGGCTGTAACATTAGCAGAATGCACAGATGTTCCATAGTGGTTTTCCTCATCATCACTGTATGTCCACTTTTATTAATCAAAAGTATCATAAAGAACAAAATGATGTTTATCTTGTCTGGCATTTATTTCTAACACAAATGGACTGTCACCATTAAAGGGAGGAGTCCATTTGGTTAAGTGGTGGTGTTGTGCTCTTGACAAGAAAATATCCGTATATCTGGAATGGTGGGTTTGGAAATATGGGCTTATCATATCCAGTGTTATACATTAACAAATACATTTTTTTACCAAATAAAGTGCAAGAAAACCTATTTGTTATCAGGACAATACAATATTCATTCGTTCAGTAGTAGAGGATTTTTTTTTATATTGATAGCTCTTTGGTAGTGTGTCTTTTTTTTCTATAAAACTTAAAACAGAAACAATTAAAATTACTGTTTTTTTCTTTATTTCCTTTAAAGTAGCAATTTTGAAGATATGAAGTTTGTGCCCGACAGAGACAGTTTCTTATGTCTTGTCTTTTTGTTTCACCATATTTTGTTCCATCAAAAATCCATTATGTGACTTTTTTTTGTTAGAAAATACATTTTATTACTCATATTATTTGTTATACATTAACCCATTCATGCATGGTGAACAATACAGTAGACAGATATTTGGAATACATGTCGTACAACTGAGGTTGCAGTACCATGTCCAAGTATCAGGTGGTGAACTCCCAAACCCTTGTCTCACGTTTCGTAAAAATATTATCTTTGCATATTTTAGTCAAATCGAGATGTCGCATCATAAATCCAAAATGGCCGACGAAGGGTGAATTGCAGCACACCCTTCAGAAATAAGTGTTAAATCCTTCTTTTCTCAAAGAATCAGACATGTTAAAAATATATTTCTTCTAATTTGATTATATATTAGGAACAACATGATTTTTAGCTTGTTTGAAAGTAAAAAACAAACATTTGAAAAAAGTATTCCTTTGTGATCTAATAATTCATGCATGAAAGGGTGAAAGTAGTCAATGGGCTGCTTAGTGGTGCAGAATGTTAGTGCTCATGCCTCACAGCAAGGAGGTTGCTGGTTCAATTCCCAGGTTGATCAGAGCCTTCATGTGTGGAGTTCACACAGAGAGACAGACAATCATTCACGCTCACAATCATACCTAAGGTCAATTTGAAGTCACCAATCAACCCAGTGAACATTGGACCCGAAGAGAACATGCAAACTCCACACAGAAAGGCCCGAACCGACCTGGGGATCAAACCGACAACCTTCTTTCTGTGAGACACATGCACGACCTGCTGCTCCACCGTGCCATCTGAGCTGTCTTGTCACGTTTAATTTCTACATTCTACTTGTGTTGAATAATGAGGTTCACAGTCTAAAATGTCAGTCATGTGTTTATAAAGTGGGAGCAGCAGACTGCATCAGCATGTGTTTACGTTGTTTGTACGTACGGAGCAAAGACGATCTTTATAGGCTGTAATAGGCTTAACAGTGACTCCTGTGTCCATGTCAGATCATCAGCTGACAGCAGGAGTGACTGTGTGAGTGTGTGTTTGTGTCTGTAGCTGCAGGCTCTGTGATGCTAAGTGATGCAGACAGTTCTGCCCCAGTGCCCTCTGACATCCTCTGTCTCAGATGACGGCTTTGTTTGCCACTTACTGTGAACTCAACAGCAATGTAAAAAAAAAACAACCAAAGTGATCACAAAGTGAAACAACTACTCAGAATTTTTGAGCCGTTGACCTCTGGGCCAAGCAGAGTTATAAATTCAAGGCTGAAGGCGGGTGTTTTCTATGCTAGTATTAAAGTAAATTAAAAAATAAATGAATTTCTAAATGATTACTAAAGGTCACAGGACCATTATTCCACAGTCTGCAGCTGGCTTCTCTGTTATTTATAACATCAACATCTACCACGAAAAAAAATTTACCACTTTTGCAAGCCTCAGCATTTGTGATATCTTGCAAATTCTCATAATCATTGAAAATATGCACGACAATAGCCATATGGTTTGAGTCGTCAAACATCCAAGACTTGTGCATATAAATACTGTTATTGAGCATCCATCCATCAGTCATCTGTACCGCTTGTTGCTTTTGGGTTGCGGAGGCTGGAGTCTCTCCCAACTGACATTGGGCGAGAGGCAGGGGTACACGACGGAGTGATCACCAGCCAATCACAGGGCCACATAGAGAGAGAGACAACCATTTGCACATGCAAAACTAGACCATGTGCAGGAGTTTTTCTTGCAGTTTTTGAATATTGAAAACAACAAATTCCAGATATTGGGTGTTAAGGACTTCAGTTTTTTGTTGATTTTACTAATAAAAGGGCCTCTTAAATATAATTAAAAACACTCATGACCACTTTATTTAGTCACCTTTTCAAATGCTCTTTATTGCAAATAGCTAACCAGCCAATCACATGACATCAACTCAGTGTATTTAGGCTTGTGGACATGGTGAAGTTCACACTGAGCTTCAGAATGAGGAAGAAAGGGGATTTAAGTGATTTTTATTGTAGCTTGCTTGTTGTTGCCAGCAGGCTGGTCTGAATATTTTAACAACAGCTGATCAATTGGGATTTTCACACCCAGCTATCACTAGGGTTTACAGAGAATGGTCCGAAAAAGGGAAAATATCAGGTGAGTGGGCGTTTTCTGGGTTACATGATCGAAAACAACAGTAACTCAAATAACCACTCGTTACAACCAATGTATGCAGAAGGCCTCTCTGAATGCATAGCATGTTGAATCTTGGAACAGGTGGGCTACAGCAGCAGAAAACCCAAAGGGGTGCCACTCCTGTTTACTAAGACAAGAAAACTGAATTTGGACGATAGAAGATTAGAAAATGTTGTCTGGTCCAATGAGTGTTGATTCTGATGTAACTTTCAGATGATATGATCAGAATTTGGCATAAACAACATGCAAACATGGACCCCTTCTGCCTTATACCAACAGTGCTGGTGGTGTAATGATGTGGGAGACATCATTTGAATACTTTGGGCCCATATGAACATCACTTAAACTCCTGAGTATCGTTGTCCATGCCATTATTCACACAGTGTACCCATCTTGCTAGCAGGATACTGCACCATATCACAAACCTCAAATCATCTCAAACTGGTTTCTTGAGCATGACAGAGAGTTCACTTACTCCAGGGGCCTCCACAGTCACCAGATCTCAATCCAATTGAGCACCTTTGGGATTTGGTGGAACAGGGGATTTGCATCATGGATGTGCAGCCAACAGATCTGCAGTAACTGTGTGATGCTGTCACGCCAACTAGGAGCAAAATCTCACATGTTTTAGCACCTTGATGAATCTATGCCAGTGATTCTCAACTGGTGGGTTGAGACCCAAAAGTGGGTCGTGGACCCTTTTTCAATGGGTCGAGCCCTTGCCTGGGCCAAAAAAGTGTTAGAGAAAAAGTCCTTTGCTTTTATTTTGAAGGGTTTTTTTATGCAGTTGAGTGCCTTCTTTTCACACTCCTTTGCAACAGGTGGCGATAATACCCTGCAATGCTAATTGATACACATTTCAATCAAAGGGTGTTTGTTATATATTCAATGAGTAGGTATTCAGCTTAAGTTACATATTTTTTATTTATATTGTAAATAATGCTGAAGTTACTGAAGTGTTTTGGGTGTTGTGACAGCCCCACGTTCAATGGCTTATTTGGTGCGACTGATTGATATTATTACTTCAGACCTCGTGTCCCAAAGATGCACTGTTTTGTTTCAATTAAAGTGAAGTTAATTGAGTGTAAAAAGGAATATTTCCCTCTCTAGCATCACCACATGCAGGGTCATTTTGGTTTCTCACTCAACTTTTATTTTGTGTTGCATACTGTGATGTTCTGTACTATCCCAGGTTCAAAGTGCAGCATTGTTTTATTAAATAATTTGCGAAGCTGAAAATGTCCCTTAATTTGGGTTGCAGCTTGAAATTAAAGGGTGATGGTGGGTCTCGAAGCCAGACCAGTTGAGAATCACTGATCTATGCCATGGAGAATGTGGTACTAGGTGTTCCTAATGACGTGGCCAGTAGTTGTAAATAAGAACCATTTAGACTGAACCTTTCTGAGTATTAGACAAGATATCTTCTCTTAATCACCCTAAAATCATTTTGATTCAAACAGCATGGCCTTCGTCAAATGGTTGAACACATAGTATATCAATACATTTTTTAAACTGTATATATTTCCCAGCCCTACAGTCATGTGTGGGGGGTAGAGCAGGAGTTTTCTCTCTCCTTTAAGCAGCTCAGTGTCGGCAGTGATAGTGTTACAGGCTGAAAACAGAGCAGCTTCTAATTGGCAGGCTCAGTCTCCTCATCCCATCCACACTCTCTCCCTCTCTATCTCTCCGTGTCTGTATCTCTCTCTCGCTTTAACTCGACTGACAGCCTGTTTCCTCCAATCCCTGCAGGGCCATGTGAGGCGGGGAACCAACAGCATGTCAGGGAGGGCGGAGCTGGGTGCCGTTGGCCAGCTCCAGGCAGAGATGTTGCACTTGGAGCTCATCGACGGTGCTGACGGATACCGCGGTGACAAGGAGTCCTCGAAGGCGTCTGCCATCGCACCCCAGCCAGTCACCAAGGACCAGGCAGCACCTGTTACCATGGATACCTACCGGCCCAAGAGACCCACAACCCTTAACCTCTTCCCGATTGTGCCGCGCACACAGGTAGAGCTGAAATCAAGCTTATCAATACACTCACTCAGACGGTTTGTAACAGATGATAGAGTATTGATTATATTGATCAGCAGCAGGAGAGTGTCAGTGAGGATTTTTTGTGTGTGTGTTTGATTGTCTGTGTTTTTCCTCTGTCACACAAATGTGACATTAAAAAACGGATGTAAGAGCGATCAATGTGCCTGACATCACCATAGGATTCACAATTGTTTCTCAGACAGGATGTGTTTACTGACCCGAACAATAGCTGTAATTGTCCCCACTCACAGAGAGACACTGATTTTTTTTTTCTTGGTGCCCATCTCTGTTTGTGTTTGCTGCTTGAGCTCGTGACTGTATCCCTGTATATCAGTCTTTGTGAAAACCAGATTCACATCCATCTCTTAATTTTGTGTCAAAGGGTGTTTTACTGATTACGTCCATGTTTCAGGTTTGAAATGCAAACTCTACTATCATGAATGTCCTCTCAAGACAATCAAACATAGCTGAGTGTCTTTGGGTGAGGCTCTGACAGTGTAGGTATTCATGACTAATGACGACTGTTGGTTCAATGAATGTTCATCAAGCCGGCATTAAGTCCTCCTGATTAAGTATCATCTTACATCATCAGTATTCAAACCAAGGATGAATACAATAAGTGTCATCTGACCCTTTCTGGCAGGATAAAACCCTTACTTGGTGTCTCTAAACTCCACAAGAAAATGTTGTTGGAACAATTGAATTTACCTTATAAGGTGGCAAGAGCTATGGCAAGGATTTGGTTACATTTAAGCGTTTAAGTGTTTGGGTTAGATTGAGGGAAGGACCGTGCTATAGGTTTAAAATAAGATAGTTTTTAGATCATTTAGGAGTGTTGTTCCAGTACAAGCATGTGTTGCCTGTTTGGTTAGGTTTGTTTGACTATATATAAACAGACTAATTGATCCCTGTTTCAGTACAAACAGTGGCGTCAAGCTCATCTGAAAGAGGTGGTCTCGGCTTGCTTCCAATCAACCACCTGGAGCGGTTCACTTGCAAGGAGGACAAAATCGAGTCACCAACCAACACAAATAGCTGTAGTTTAAATAATGATTGTATTACAGCTACCAAGCACCCAGGCTAATGATGAAGTATGATTTAGAAATGATGTTTTGGAGTCACTGTCTTTGGGTGCTGGTTTGGTGGAGAGGTAATCTACAAGGCACAAGCCATAAACCGTAATTTCTCGATTATATCACGCCCTCGTCTATAACACGCACCCCATTTTTCATGCTTTTTTCCAGGAAAATTCTGTATTCAAATATAACACGCACCCACATTTTGCCCAAACCTTACTCTCTCAGACAACTCAAAAAAACTACCTCTATTCAAAGTTTAAATCAATGACAACTCAGTATTTTCACAACTAACACCATATACGATTTTGTCTCTCAACCGGATGCAGAAACACCTTTTGCTCCACGCATACGCAGTTACTCGATTTCTGCCCCAGCATGCTCAGTCGTAGTGTACTAACCAATCAGAGAGCAGCTATCAACAAGCCGATGTCTTTGACCAATCACAGTGCAGCTTTTTTGGTCACCTTGCTCACAAGATGGCAGCGCCCTGTGTTTGCATGTGAATGGTACTGTAACGCTTGGGAATTACACAATCGTTACGCAAAGGTAAACTAATGAAGACCCAAAATATTGGAATAGAGCAGTTTTACAGTCAGTTTAAAAAGAATTATGCAAATTTGGCGGTAATGTTCAGAGAAAGAGAATATTCGGCTTTTTGTATCAGATGTGTTGTAATCGCGATGTTGGGAGACAAAATATTTTACATATTTTGCTTGTGCTTGTGTATAATACGCACCCAAAATTAGACCTTATTTAAGAGCAAAAAAATTTGTGTTATACACGAGAAATTATGGTGCAACCACCTGCTGGTCCGGGTTTGAATCCAGCCTGTGGCCTGTGTGCAGAGTGTCCTCCCCTACTCTCTCTCACCCCCATTCACAAGTCTACCCAATGTCTCGCTAAAAAGCATGCCCAAGAAATAATCCTGAAAAAAATAAAAATTAAAAAAGTCACTTTCTTTTCACATGTGGACCAAGTACTGCACAGAACTGAGTCCATGTCATTCAGGCATCATTATCTCCTCTCTCTCTGTATCTGACAGTTTTTATATGAGTTGGTCGTAAGTTGTGATATGAATCTGTTTGATGTCATGTAATTAGGCTCAAGTCTGTCAGTTATAAATGACAAAATCACTCTAAACATTTTGATTCAGCTGTAAAACTCATGAAAAAAACAGGCTACAGGTTTTGTAATAAACCTTTTAGTGAAGCTTTAGTCCTGCTGTCTCAACAGGTGAGATTTATGCAGTGGCGTTTTCCTTCATAACTTTTGCCTGAAGGCCCATGTGACTTGAACTCTGTGGTGAGGAAAAAACGATCCTGAGAATACAAGCGTACCTGGTGTGGCCCTGTCAGCTAATGTGTAACAACTGTCATCCTGGAGAGCAGGAGTTTAGGATAATATTGACAGAATGACGCTGCAGATAATGGAAACAACAGCATTTGAAGCTTCATTTTTTCATACGGAGTTACTGTAATAAGCTTGTGATAATAAACCATCCATTTATACTATTATCTATTTATATTATCTAGACTGCTCATCCCTTTTGGGGTTGCAGGGGCTGGAGTTTGTCCCGGCTGAACCGGACCCTAGCCAATCCCAGGGTGACATAGAGAGACAGACAACCATTCACTCTCACACTAATACCTAAGGACAATTTGGAGTCACCAATCAACCTAATGAGCAAGATTTTGGTCTCCAGAGTGCCCGTCAAGAACCCGCGCATGCACAGGAGGAACATGCAAACTCCACAGAGAAAGGCCTTGCCCAGCCCGGGAAGGTAACCTTCTTGCTGTGAGGCATGTGCACTACCTGTTGTGCCACTGTGTCGCCCCATAACAAACCAATAAATACAAATGAAATTGCTTAAAAGTGTCCATATTTGTGGCTTAAAGAGGTTTAATATTTCTACAGAGCCTCAGAATTGTTGATGATTTCATGTGTGCACTTTAAACGGGACTTGGTCATAATGTAGTCCCACAGTTTATACAAACCAATGATACTAGGTTAAAAAGCACGAGCTAAGTCATTTTACGAATGAATCAGATCACTGACACTAATACAATTGACTAATCAATACTAATTGAAAGCTGACCTCCGGCTGGCAGCCTGCCTACCCCGCAAAACCAACTCCAGATCACGGTTACTCTCTACAGATGCCCTTAGAGAGAGAACTGTAGTATTTTTAGGGCATGATTAAATATTGTGTTACGTCTTACTGACATGTCTTACTCATACTCCTCTGTCAATTATATTAACTGAAATTCACTCTTTCAGTAGTAGCTGCCGTTAGCTGTGATACTGTTGTTATGCAATTGATAAAGTAACGTATACGTGAGTGAGTCTCTCTAACATGCACACGCTCCCCCACAGAGCAGCCTGCCAGCATGATCAACCAAGCAGCTCTATATTCGTCTGTGCTTTGTTCTTTTCCCAGTTTCCATGATGCGGAAACAAGCCCACTGTTCTGGCTGTTGTGTGCTTTTTTCATTGTGTGTCTGTGTGTGTGTGTGTGTGTGTGTGTGTTTGAGCTGTCAGAGCTAGAAAGTGTAAAGGAAATAATTGCTCTGAAACACTTTCTTTCTTGGCACATCTTTCTGTCTCCTGGGTGGTTGTTAACTTTGTTCACCCAGTAGCTTGAAAAAAAATGTTTGAATTTGTAGCTGAATGGTTGAGTGTTAGCCCTAATGTGGACTTTGTATGAACTGTGGAGATATGAGGCAGTGAACTGCATCTCATTAACATCCATCAGCAGAAAATCTTGATCTGAATGTCTCTGAGGGACGTCTCCATGATAACAGATGATATGCCACACTGTGTTTGAATTGAGGATCCAGCTGTTTATGGTGCAGTGGATGCTTCACTGATTTGACACAAACCACAGTTTTTGACTTCCAAGCTCAAAGCAGGGCTCGACAGAAGGGTCAAAAAATCAAAATGCAGTTTTCTTAAGTGAGCTTGAACATGTATAGTTTGTTTCTAGTCATTTGAAAACTTAAAGCACTTTTTACACAACAGTGTACGTTTTCTTATTCACACCACATTTTCAGACGCAGATGATGGAGGGAATTTCCAGTTCATCCCATTCAAACACACTCATATGCTTTTACAGGCTACTGACACAGAAGCACCCAAAGTGAGTTATTTTACAAAATATGGGAAACTGCCCTATCTTGCAGTGTTAAAAAATTCCATTAAACAATCACTTATCTCTTGTGCGATGGTCAAAATTCCCTGAAAATGTCATCAAAATCCATTGAGAACTTACTGAGTTATTAGCAAAACTGTAGGAAGCTGCCATAACTCATAATGTTAGCAAATAATTAAAAAAAATCTTGGATCTGAGTCCAGATTCAGATCACCACCAAAATCTGAACACTTTTTCCTTGTGCCATGAACAACATTCCCTGGAAATTTCATAAAGAAACTAGTCTAAACTTTTTGAGTTATTGTTTTAAAATCAAACAAATGCATGCAAAAACAACCTTCCTGGCAGAGGTAGTAAATGTGACCGTTGGAGCTTTGGACTGAAGATTTAACAATCCAACTTTACCACTTACCCACAGCCACCATTTTTGCAGATTGTATTAATACATACAGATATATACTTTAGGCCTTTAACTGCTGCTTTCCTATACTTCCTACAATGCACTTTTAAAAAACTAACTTTTTTTTTCATTTATAAGCTTCAAGCTACATCTGCTTGTCAAATGGTTCATGGAAAGCATTACAAAAAGAAAACAATCTTCTAACAAATCCTCTAAAGGCTCCTTTGAGAGTATGATTTTGCACTTTGTCAACTTCTACTCCTTAAATTTGTCTAAATGATGTTTTCTCATGGATATAGTTTCCTCATTTTTTTCACTTTTGTTTGTGTTTTAATTGCTATGTGCAGAAAACAACCTCTCCATATCCAAGATAGTCTGGCAGGGTGCATCATATTTTAACCAAAAGGGTTTAAAGATGGATTTATTCTTCAGCTCAGCTTTAATTGAGACACTTCCTCAGGTCCTCCTGCTCCTGCTGACAGTGATATATGCAGTCCAGTCAGGCGAGATGCACAACACTCGAAATAGATGAGATGGGTGAGTGCAGAGGATCTTCAGGCCTTTATTTACCTGAGACAGAAAAGTTTTAAAGGAGCCAGAGAGACTTTTCCAGGTCAGTTGATCTGAAAAGAGGAAAAGTACACTGTCAACTCTGCATCCTGTGATGGAGTATGACAGAGATAAGGGGATTGAACAGTGGGGATCTTGTTTAAGCTGATATTTGTAGATGAAACAGATGTTTGTTTAAGGATATATCAGTTGATATCAATGCAGGCGTCACCAGAGAAGGTAACTTGTGATCTTTAAATAGATAACTAGACAGTGTAAAGGCATGTCATGACTCTTTGCAGTCACAAGGACAGGTTTTGTTTCACAGATGGTCTCCTCTGAGACTACGTGATTGAAATAAATCAAGGAGACAGACTGACAGACGTCCACCTCATGAGGGACTCCTTCCTCCTAATCCGAGTCAAACTCTAATCTCTAACCTGGTTACAGGGACGCTCCTTATGCTGAAGTTAATCTTCCAAGTTGTACATGAATGAGGATGGAGAGAAGGCACTCTTTACATTCAACATACTCAGAATAACCAAATACTCAACATATGTAACATATCAGTGCAGAGCAGCAAAGGTGAAACCAACACTTTAGTGGAAAAAGGGCCATGATGAAGTAACCTTTGATTTACTGTTTGATTCTCAAAGATTTATTGACCAAAATCGAGATGAGGGAATAAATAAAACTCTTGACCATCATTAGCATTATTGTTTATCCTGAACGTACTGATCAAAGCATACTAAGATGTTTAAAAAATGGAAATATTTTCATGACCTCACTCAAATAAAAAGGACACTTGACTTGAACAAAAATAAAACAATTAAAATGAAGAAAAACTCAGTGGTGGGTTTAAAATAAGATTAAATTATTGATTTGTTTTTTTATTTATTACCACAAGCATATTGAGACAGAAGACCCTATTGCATCTTGCTCTCTGACTGGCTTTGCTTTGGTCCATGTGAAAAAAACAGAGTACATGCTCAGCTGTCCCTGTTGCACTCAGCACACATCAGGACTTCTGGTCTTAAATATTGAACATGTTGAATATTTAGGATTTCAAGTTCGGGCGGTCGCGATCCTCTTCTGAGTACATCGATTCAGCCTTACAGACAGAGATTCCTCTCAATTAACCCAAAAATAAACAGCACAAAAGTAAGAAAAAGTTGCTAACATGGAAGCCAAAAGATAAAATTTTGTTTTTGCAGTAACTTCTTTTAAGATTAAATTAGCCAAAATAGGCCTTGACGAAGTTAACCCTTAGATGCACGAGTGACTGGCCCCATACTCCACAAGGGGGTCAAAAATGACCCCTATAAGAATCAGTGTGTTTTATATGCCTTTTTTTTATGTTAAGAATAATCATCTGCATTATTACTTGCAGTACCGTTTGATCTACACAAGAATAATTTTATGTTTGAAGCAGGTTTATTTTTCAGTTTATAACAGTTTTTGAACATTTTGATGGTTGAAAAAGAAGATCTTTAAAAATATTTCGGCCAAAGTTTGTACAAAAGAGTTGGAATCAATATTCTTTCGTATAAATACATATATTGATTAGATTAGATTAGATTAGATTAGATGTGATTAGATTAGATTAGATATAACTTTATTAATCCCTTTGGGAAACTCCCTCACAGAAATAAGGATTCCAATAGCAGTTTGAAAAGTAGGTAGGAAATAATATAACAAAAATCTAAATAAATATAAAATAAAAATTTAAATAAAAATATGTGGCATGTGCCGCATATCCATATATGTGCATCCACAGAAAAAAATGTTAAAGCCTTCATCTCAACCGTGAAGGAGCAGAATATAAGGATCAGGCTCTTAATCTAAAAGGGAGATAAACTCTTAAACTTTGAAAATGTGGAAATTGAAAGAGTCTATGAAATTAAGTTTAAATTAAGTATCTTGGTGTTTTAATTGATCATACGCTATCCTGGAAACCTCATACTAAGTATTTGTGCGCCAAAGTTTCCAGAAGTATTGGAGTTCCGAGTAAAACTAAATATGTTTTAGATCAAAAGTCACGTCAGATTTTGTACTATGCAATTATCGATCCATATCTGTCCTACTGTGTTGAGGTATGGGGAAATACATATAAAAGCACTTTACAAAAGATTTACTCCTTACAAAAGAGAGCAATAAGGATGGTTCATCACGCTGGGTATCTTGCTCATACAAATCCTTGTTCTTAAAATCAGGTATTTTAAAATTCTGGGACCTAATCCAATATAAAACAGGTCAGATTTTGTTCAAAGCCTGGAATAAGTTGTTACCAAGTAACATCCAAACGATGTTCATGGTTAGAGAGGGAGCATACAACTTAAGAGGAAATTGTAATTTTAAACAACCGACCATCCATTCAACTCTGAAAAGTATGTGCATCTCTTTTTGTGGTGTAAAATTGTGGAATAAACTAGATGAGGACTTAAAAATGTGCATTAACTTAAAACAATTTAAAAGTAACTACAAAAAAACACTCTTGTTCAGTTGTATAGAACTGGACAGCTAATGTTATATTCCTTTTTTTAAAGAATTCATTTATTTTAATCAGGGTTCTAGTTTTATGAAAGTTGAATGTTCTTCTAAGATCATATGGATTATGAATTATGTATCATGTATCCTGAAATTATATGACAGCGTAAGAGGGGGCTGAACTTGATAAGCTTTGCTTCTTTCAGCCCCTTCTCGAACTTGCACTTTGTCATAGTGTGCCATTTTTTTCCCATTATACATATTGTTTGTTTTAATACATGTGCTTGTTTGAGAAAAATAAGAATCAAATCAAATCAAACTGCCCAATGGCTAACATTTCCTGCATTGCTTGAATTTTAATTAGCAACGTTAGCATGCAGATGTCAATAGTTTGAAAACAGAACAATCAGCCTTTGAAATCGTGTCCATGTAGACATGAATAAACATATTAATACTTGATCTGACTCATCAGCCTGAGGTCTGATCTCTCATTTACTACGTTAAACAAAACTTTGAGCTTTAGATCAATGTCGTAGTCTCCCACCTGCTGAGTCACCCGTTACCATGGCAACAGCCCCATGTGTGTCTGCCTGGTACACGTAGATAGGAAGTGAGTCATGAGTGGTGGGAGGACAGAGGAGGACGATATGATCTTATTCTGGATGACAAGTTGCCGTCACAGGAGTTTTCGAGCTCTCTTTCCATCAGATAGAATCTCCCTCTTCTCTCTGCCTCTGCTTCTCCTAACTCAGAGCTGGATATCAATCTGTAATGATGTTGTGAAGTTGACTGAATTGCTTTTACCGCAGAGACAATAAATGAGCATTGTGTTTTTTCATTAGGGAGTCTAACAAATCCTTTATTAAACTGACAAGGCTATCACTAAACTGTCTGATTTGTCTGGTGCTGAGCGAGTGTATAGCAGTTTTTTTGTTTGTTTGTTTAGCCTTCTGAGGCTAAAAAAAATCCATTTGCTAAGAAACAGATGGTTGTGAGGCAGACAACACAGGGCTGGATAACAGGAACATTTTCTGCTCTTTCCTAACACCACTGTTAAATTAACTGTCATTAAACTGTTAAAACAGCAGCTTCAAACAAGATAAAATAAAACTTTAAAAATGCCACCATATAATTTAACCTCCTCCTGCTATAACTCTCCTACGCTAAGAGCAAGTTTTGTGTACAGGGGCTGCAGGATGCTTCTCATAATGGAGAGGACTATCTGCTCCAACGTCTCTTACAATGTTGCTGTTAAATTCACTCTGTTTTAAAGTGTGGCTGCGACCTTAATTTTACTGGTAGAGAGTGTTCTGTTGGATCCTTGTAAATTTAAGCATCTGCAGAGAAGAGCAACCTAAAGGAGGGTAGAACTTTTTAAGACTCTGGCCAACTGCATTTTGTAAAGGCAAAGAGGCAGAGGAAGACAGCGTCAGTGTGGCTGCAGCCTCGGACTTTTTCTGCCAAGAACGTGGAAGCACTGGGCTGAGCACTTAATAAGGTACTACTACACTGGAGAGGGTGAAAGTCCGACAAGTGGATCAATCGATTTGTCTTGGTTGGCCGGCTGCTTTGCACATAATCAACACGCAGTGGAGCCCAAAGTGCTTCCACACGGCGCTCCTCACATGTTTCAGTGCTGTTATCTTCCGCTCAGAGTGGCTTTGCTCCATTTCCTCAATGTGTTTTCTTTTGTTGGTTTTCTGGCAGCCTAGATGAAGCTGTTTTTGAGGTCAAGAGAGCATTGGCTTAACAGCTTGCACTGGGAGAGCCCTCTGCTGGATCATGTGGTTCACTGCTCCAGGCGACCTAATGTAGTGTTGAGATGTTTCTTTTATATTCTAACGTTTATTTACTGTTAGAGTAAAGATTTTTACCTCTATGCTTGAATATGAGTTAAAAGGTGACATCCCTAATATGTCAGATATTGCCGTTCAGCTTAAAGATATCGTGATATAGATTTTGGACTATATTTTCCAGCACTAGTAAAGATTGTCCATGCTAATTAATTGATCACACATCTCATAATCTGCCTTCATAAATAAATAAATATACTGACCTTTGTATATATGTTTGTATTGGAAATATTTATATTTATATATAGTCAAAGACACCCTGAAGGGCAGGAAATTTAGTACTTTAAGTTCAGATGTCATGTCAGTATATCAGGGCAGGCACGATCACCATCATGAGAAAACCGAAACACTCTAAACTATTTTTTTTTTAATGCCGAGGAGTATTAAGTCAAAAAATGAGCTGCATTCATATAAACAAAACCCTTTTTTTTTTTTTTTTTTTTTTTTTTTTTGTTACGTTTTTTTGAGTATGACTACATAACAAAAAAGAGAAAAAAAATGATCACCACAGTTTAATAACAGAGGCCATAACTGGTCATTCAGTGAAGGGTGTGATGCAGATAAACACAATAATCAACTGATTTAGTCGGTCTAAATCTGGCTTTTCTCATGAGGTGGACCCAGACGGCTCTCTATTCAGAGCTAGTATTACGCAACATGTAATTTCAACGTTATATTTCACTCATTTGCACTGCAGAAATTCCTGCACAGCAATCAAAAATCAATGCATATGGTTTCTGAATCCACAAGCATAGATTAGATGTTTTGCATATTTTCTCATGTTTACAATTTAATTATATTTGTCATTGGCTTGCAGGCCTCTCTGAATAAGTATTAGGGTCCTGTAAACATTTTAAAATATAAGAAAAGTCAATAAAGTAGCTAAGAGTGACCGCAGAGAGGTATGCTTTTTATCAAAAGGGTGAACTGACCTTCTAACTAGAATCAACACAGGGAGAACAGGTCCTCGAGCAGAATCATTATTTCGAGAAAAGACTCTCAAATCAATCAACCAGTCTTTTCAAAAACTGCCAAAATAGACTGTCATTGGATGTGTGTCTGTGCGAGTTCTCAGTAACTTTGGTAAAAGGTCTGGTTCCCTTTAAATGCACATCACGGAGCACAGACAAAAGAGTGCCTGCTCATTCAACAGAATAAAAGCTTTGTGTGTGTGTGTGTGTGTGTGTGTGTGTGTGTGTGTGTGTGTGTGTGTGTGTGAGTGTGTGTGTGTGAGAAGTGAGAGAAAGAGAGGGACAAAAGTTGTGTTTATCAAGCGTCTGGATTCAGAACTCTGTGACCAAATCTCCCTCTTCCTCTTCCTCTGTCTTTCCTCTTTTAGGTCCCTGCATCTATTCTTATTTCTCTCCACTTCCCTCATTTTAATCTTCCTCTATTTTCTGGTTTGCTCCAGGACACACTGAACAATAACTCCTTTGGGAAGAAATACAGTTGGCAGGAGAAGGTGTCGGGTTCGTCCTCGCCGCTAAAAACAGGTGAGCTGTTATTTCTTATTGTATCCTCTCTGTAATTCTCATTCACAACCTGAAAGTGTGAAATGTCCAATTAAGTTTTTACCAGCCAGGAGAAGTAGACAAAAGTGCTCAAAGATACAATCCACCCTCGGGCTAAACTCAGCAGCTAAACACATCAGTGATTTGCATTTCCTTCAGCAGGCTGTGCGTCCGTCTGATCCTCAGGGGACGCTGTGAAGGCTCGGATAATCGAAACTCTGCTGAAGTGTAGCAAACTAAGGCGATGTTATATACTGTGTGTTAGCCAGCTCGGGGCTTAGCTAGCCGGGAGCTGTCATAGCTCATTGCTGCAACTCTTTTCAGACCACCATGTGAGGCGAAAATAATCAAACTGTCTGCCAGCAACTCTTCAGAGTGTAAGAGAGTGTTAACTGTTATCTCAGGCACACCAAACACTCGGTAAAACCTGAAAAATCAGAATGAATCAGAGCCTGAGGGTGGAAACTATATAACAGACTACATCATACTCATACTTGCTACATAAGTTTTGTTTTTGTATTCAGACCAAATCAGCTGAAGTGATTTCTTATTCCAAAGGTTGAAACATGAATATTCCAGAGCACTTAAAACAAACTGAAACATAAGAACATCCACACTCAGATAAACAATATGATAAAGATACTTTAATTCTTGAGAGTTAAGTTCTCAAAATGTCTGCTGTGTTAATATTCACTCAATCAATCGATCCAACTTTATTTTTGTAGCACATAACGTATACATTTAATTGCAGGCCAAAGTGCTAAAAGTACACAGAGAAAAATGTTTTACAAAACAAAACATTACAAACATACTGCAAGGCAGTATTCATCTGTGATTGCAGTAATAATTGGAAGGATGTCAAGAAGGATTTGAAGACTAATGTGCACCAAAACAACAAAATAAAAGAAACAATAAAATCAAGATGTTTGGAAAAAAAGAAGAAATAAGAAAAAAGCAAAGCAATAAAACCAAGAACCAAAAGACAGGATAAATGAAAAGCTAAAATGCATTTAAAAACATGTTAAAAAGAATATATTAAAATTTAAATGATTAAGTGTTAAAATGTATAAATCTATCTGATGTTAAACAAAAATTTAATTAAACATTAAGCAATCCAATATAAAACTTAGGTTAAACAATAATGTAAGGTAAAAAGTGATATTCAAAAATAAATAAATGATTGTCAATTAAATTGATAAAGTTCTACATTAAAGCAATCCAATGAGTTTTTAGACTGAATTTATAGATGTTTACATTTTCAGATCCTCTGGAAGTTTTTTCCACAGTTTTGGAGGGATTTTTTCTCTGTTGAACGACTTGAAGTGAAGAACCAGAGGATCTGAGGGGCCGTTTTTGTTCATAAACTAAAACCATCTCTGAATCTGTAAAAATTTTAAATGTTAAGGGTAAATATGTGCCAAAAAACATTTTGATTTAAAGATTTTGCAGCAGAGATGTTCTGGCCTTTGTATTTCACACAGATGAAAAAAAAATAATTAAATCAGTGTGGTGCAGAAATAGCAAAAAATAGCAAATATTTCTATAACTTTTTGAATATATTTTGGGCTGAACAAAATGAATGAGCTAAAACTGTCATTACATATGATACTAAAAAGTGTATCAAAATCAAAATAAAGGTTAAAATAATCCCATTGCTATGTCTTTTTCTCCAAACTGCTCCCAGCCCCAGTGAAAATATACCAGGGGTAATATCACCCATTGAGCGGTGTTTATAAGCCAAAACATCGTGATGCAGACACATTCTTAATTAAAAAAATGACCTCTAAATGTCTGTTAACCTGAAGTTTATGTTTTTGAGTTTTAGGATCCTTTCAGTTTGTCCATGCTGTTTTTCTTTTAACTAAAACGTGCAAAAGAGTGGAAGCAACCATTTAAGAGTTCCAATGGAGATCGACATTTTCACTTGAAGGTGGAACTTTATAAACACATATGGGTTGTTTAAACAAAACTGTGTCAGAATATAGTTGTATGTAATACTTGTCATAGTATATACTAAACCCTGCAAGTAATGACGTGCTGTTGACCTCTTGGCCAGGTCACCCTTGTGAAAGAGATCTGGATCTTAATGGGTTTTTTATCTGGTTAAATAAAGGTTAAGAAAAAACAATAAATAAGAAATGTCTGTATCACTGTTTAAAGTTGCTCTTAATCATTTATAACTTTTAATGTAATAAATTATTTTTATTATCTCATTTACTTTTATTTCATTTTAAACCTTTTTACTGTGCTTCGTGATGTTTTTTGTTTCTTTTTATGTATTTTATATTGTTTTTATTATTTATCAATTTTTCAAATTAAGTCCTATGTCACTGACTAATATGTTTTGTAAAATTGGACAAAAAAAGAATTAACAAACATTAAAAGAAAAAAAACTTGTATTATATTGCATTGTGAAGTTGCTGGTAATACCCAGCCCTAGTGTAAACCAAAATACTGGTACTTTATTTTAAATCCTTTACACAGTATATGCTAAGCTCTGCAGGAAATGTCTGTCTCAATGTTTGTGGTTTCTCTTAATCATTTTTAACTTTTAGTATAAGAAACGATTTTCAATTGTCTCATTTACTTTTTTTCATTTTTCATTCATTTTTTGTTTAATTTTATGGATTTTATATTGTTTAAATTATTCATCTATTTTTCAAATTAAGTCCCATGTCACAAAATATTATGTTTTGTAGAACTGGACAAAAAAAGAATTAACAAACAATAATTAAAAAAAAAAAAAAAAAACAGAGAAAACAAAACTCTGTATTGTATTGTGTTGTGAAGTTGTCAGTAATACCCAGCCCTAGTGTAAACCAAAATATTGGTACTTTATTTTCTCTGAAGGTTACATTTATGATTATTATAAGAAAATCTCTTTATGCAACATCCTAAGAATTTCTGGAAATACAATAATTTTGAACTTAAGAAGGTAAGAAGGAGGGAATAAATGATATTGAACCTTTGTCACTGCATTTAGTCACATAACAGATTACGTCATATCTGAACAACAATATGTCTGTCCAGATCAGGGATTATAACACAGGCTCTTCAAATCTGACAAAGATATTTATGTAACAGTGAAATGCAGAGAGTGGATGTTTCTATCATTGGTGGATATTTTTAGGATCTTCTTCTTTAGAGCCTCAGTGCCGCCTTAAGTTTATTTTAAACCCATCCCAGAGCTCACATGACTGGTGGTCTGTGATGTCATGCTGCTTCATAGCCGGTCAGAATATCATCCTTGGATTTCCTGGCCATGGATTATGACGCAACTCAGCATCTACCTTCTCCTGGCTGTGTGCTGTGATTTTGATGACTCATGAGGATTTAGCTGTGTAATCCCGACACCCGTTATCTAACCCATGCTTCTGCCTTCTCTTGTTTGTTTCCCCGTATCTCTTCATCCATTTGCTGTCATGTCTGCCTTCACATCTGCATGCGCATTCGTGTGCCGCTCATGCCTCCAACTCTCCATCATCTACATCTACTCCGTGCTTCTCTCCGGCTTCTGTGTGTGTCTGTGCGTCTGCCTGTGTGTCTCTGTGGCCGTCTGCATGCTGCTGTTTGCCTCCACTCTCCCTCCAGGTGAGCTCACACCTCCGCGAGAGCACAGCTGTCTGAGCGACGAGGACAAGGTGCAGGGCGGGGGAGCGCAGACCAAAGACCGAGGGACCTCCACCGACGCCCCCTGCAGGCACAGCCACACATCCGGACACACGCACGGGTCGTCCACGGCGGCAGCAACTCGCTCGAAGGTCTCGGAGAAGCCGCCAGCTCCGCCCCCGCCTCAGAACTACACGCCGGCGCCTCTTTATCCAGCAGCAGGTAAAGCGGATGGAGGCGGGAACAGGGAGAGAATCCGCTACCACACGGACGTTCATTTAGAGCCCACAGAGGAGATCTATCTGACCCCTGTGCAGCGCTCTGCAGACCCTCTAGATCCTCCAAACGCACAGGACAGACCCTTCCTCTCCCAGCAGACTGAGCAGGGTCGCATGTCCATCAGCTCAGACACAGAGGGCCCGCCACCTTACCAGCCCCTTCCAGACCGGACAAACCCCTCAATCTACGAGGAGGACGAGGTCTATGTCCCTCCGCCTTCTTATGCTTCCTGTGTAGAGTCCCTCATCACGCCGCCTAGCATGGCTCAATCCTCCTGCGCTCTGGACCTAAGCCTGAAGGGCGCAGGAACGGGGGCAGGGCTGATGCTACGAGGTGGATCATCTGTGGAGTACGTGGACGCCACTGATGACAGCTACTGCGAGGACGAGGATGTAGACAGGATAATAATGGACGTAAAGACTAGAAAGGGGGGAGGAAAGGGGGATGGAGTTGGTAGCAAAGCCCCTCTGAGGACTTCCATGAGCTCGGAGGCCAGCGGGCTTTCCTATGACTCAGTCAAATACACTCTGGTGGTGGATGAGCATGCTCAGTTGGAGCTGGTCAGCCTCAGGCAGTGTTACCAAGGCTACAGTGACGACAGTGACTCAGCCACCGTCTACGATAACTGCGTCTCCTCTCCATACGAGTCGGCCATCGGGGAGGAGTACGAGGAGGATGAGGAGGAGGAGGACAGCGCTCAGATAGGAGGAGTGAGGAGGGAGGCTACGGCGTGTCTGTCGGAGGACTCGACTCCTGAGGTGGACCTCCACTTCTCAAAGAAGTTCCTCAACGTGTTCATGAACGGACGCTCACGCTCATCCAGTAAGTCAAAGATAAAAATACTTTTACCAAAAATGATCATTCAGCTGAGATGACAGTTTATGGAAAGCTGTTTTGACATAGAATAGATATCAGTGATAGTAAATGTAGTTCAGCTCTACTGGTACCCAAATTTGGAGCACATGTCCTCAATTTTGGTCAACTAGTGCGTGAGTAGACTTTACTAATGAAGCAGAAAGTGTCATTAGTACCTCTAGTAGATCAAAAAAAGTTCACTGGTTCTACTAGTACAATGTTTTGGGTCTACTAATACTAGTAATAGACTTAAAAATGTTCACTAGTACTACTAGTAAGCCTATATGCTAATAAGGGGTTGGGAAGAAGCTTTGAGTTTTTGCTAGTATCATTTTTTAAGTTTACTTGTAGTACTAGTAACACAAGTTGTCTAGTAGTAGGCGATTTTGCTTTACTACTAAGATTTGAGCACTGGTGTAACAAAAACCTTTACTAGTAAAACAACATTTTTGTTTACTAGTACTACTAGTAAACTCAAAATATCTCACTCGTAGTACAAGTTGACTGTTTTTAGTTTGCTAGTAGTACTAATAAAGTCAAAAGTTTCATTAGTAGTACTAGTAGACTTAATGCAAATGAAGTAGGAGAGGTTAAAACCAAATCCAGCGGGTGTAATTTTTGCGATCAAGCCAATGGGAAGCCTGAATTTGCTTTTCCTCACCTGCCTATTAGCATATAATGCTTACTAGTAGTATTAGTGAATATTTTTAAGTAGGGATGCACGATATTGGATCGTGCATCCCTACAAGCTCTAGACATCACAAAAATGGACTTGTTTCTGTCAGTGTTACAGTATATGATCACAGGAACAGATGTAAAACGAGAAAAACAGCTTTTAACTCTTGCAATAATGAAACCCGCAATATTTAAATGTACCCATGCAGTGATGAGAAGGTGCATCAATATTGAACATTTGTATAATTTGAAGATTTTCCAGCCAATAAATGGCCTATATGTGTGGCCAATATATAGGCTGTAAGTATCTGCAAAAATTTCAATATCAGCCGATACCGATATCAAACCGCTAATATCGTGCATCCCTATTTTTAATTCTACTAGTAGTGATAGTAGAGCCAAAACGGTCTACTAGTAGTACTAATGAACATTTTTTTCAATCTACCAGTAGTACTAGTGACATTTTTGCTTTACTAGTAAAGTCTACTCGTGCACTAGTTGACCAAAAATTGAGTACATGTACTCCAAATTAGAGTACTAGTAGAGCTGAGCTGTGGTTGATATCACCAATATCAATTTTATGCCCAAACGGCTTTCCATTACATTTTTATCTGTGTAGTGTCAGTTCATAAATACAAAAAGAGCAAGTCTTACAGGAGCGTATTTTACTCACCATGAGCAAAGTTACAGTGGGAAGGACAGAACTTTAAAGAGTCAGTATTTACTTTTTTGAGTTTTATATACCCTTAAATGTGTTCATGTCTTCTCCTGTTAACAACACCAGGAACTGCTTCAAGTGGCTCATTCCCCAGCCCCCCATAATATACCTACCGCTGTGACATCATACTGTTAGTTCATCAGCAGTTTAAGGCCATTGGCTAGGGATAGCAGAGTGAATGCAAACACAGAGATGCTGGCAGATTTGCCTTTACATTTTAAGATATTAGATGTATTCTAATTGAAGATTAGATTATGCCCCCGACAACTGATGGATGAATATGTCTGGGTTTTTTTAGGTATTTTTACTCATCCATTCAAACATAAATCAGCTCCTCACAATCTCGAAGGGTTTCATCCTTTTGGGTGATGTTCAGAATTTGGGGAAATACTCTTAAAATATCTGCAAAGGTTAACTCTGTACATGTTTTTGTCCCGTGGATCAAAATAATCCCCAACAAAAGATGACTGAAATGAGGTTAAACATTTGCTGTAATTAATGTTCCATGTTTGATGCACAATAACTAAAGACAAACTTGAGTCCTAATGATTTCATACAGAAGCAGCCACTTCAATTTTCCCCTCCCAGCCAAATGCCAGCCAATTTCCAGCCAGTGAGGGTCTAAATAAGTGTTTCTGTTTGTTTGTTAGTTTGAACTCTCAGTTTCTGTTCTTAGTAGAATTTCCCATGCTAATCAAATTTGTCATTCATATATCTTCTGAAATAGAAATTGTCTGGGTAACATGTTAATCACATTATCTTGGGGATCTCGTTACAGCTATGAGTGTAGGATTGTCCTGTCATGGACCAGCCAAGACTCAGTCATGCAGTTGGGGAAAACTGAAGTGGCTCAACCTGAGGTTCAATAAACCTTATTGTCTGTCTCAGAGATTTGCCTTTACATGTTAAGAAATTAGATCATTTAAGACGTGATATTCCCACCTAAGAATGATGTGTGAAATAGCCGAGCCAACATTTGGGCTGCAGGACAAGCAGCTGTTCTGTGTTATTCTCAGTAAACATGGAGTAACACAGCAGTGAATGCTGTCCAGCTAATCTGGCAGTGAATGCAAAAGGCTCTGAGCAATGTGGCTGATGAAGCAAAGCTGCAGAGAGCACAGAGCTGGAATATTCTCATTCATTACAAACCATCAAGTGCTGTGGATCACATGGAGCTTTCTATTGTGTGCACGTTATATTCACGCTTCATATGCTGGTATTGGAAAATGATAGCTGTGAGCAGTGCTTGCAGCAGCTTTTATGGTTTTTTGAGCATTAGTATTTTTACATTTTGTACTTTCATACCAGCAGCTTAAAATCATACAAGTCCAGACAACATGGAAACTAATTAGGACTACGCAGAGAAGCTCAGCATGTAAGTCTTGTGAATTAAAGCCGCAGTGTTTGCTGCTTTGTTGATAATGTTATCAGCGCTCTGACAGCAGCAGGCAAAAACACAGCTGGACATACAGATGCCCTGCAGGGTGGAGGGAAACTCAGCCAAAAACACACACCACGGTTTCTGGATTTGCCTCCAGACTCTTTCAGGCCCTTTGTTTTACACACCAAACACGCTCAAAAACAGTTAGTACAAGCTATTTACCTGTTTACACTTTCAAACTTTATTTGTCTGCTGTTTTTTAACACTGAAATTGGATGGCTGGTGAAAATCTGTCCCAAATTATTAGAATTGAATAGGAAATTGGGCCCTTGACTGTAACTTTGTACTTTTAAGTGTGTTCATGTTTGTGCTTTAATATGTTAAAAAATAAAACTCCTGGAGCTTCTGGCATTTGGCGGAGGTCGAGACTCAATGGTGAACGACACACCCAAATGAAGGAGGGGCAAGAAGTAAAGTAAAAGTGAAAAATGGATAGCTCAACGGCTTGTCTACTCCAACAAAGTTAAAGCAATTTTCCATTTTTCAAAAACCTGTGTTTTCAGTACTCACAGTAAAATGTAACTATGATTATTTAGTTAGTGATTTAATTTGATTTAGTATCACAATGCAATGCAGCATATCAGGAAGCATCTTTTATTTTCTGTATTACTGCACATATCTACTTTTTATCAGTAAATAAAAACAATACGATAAAAATAACTCCCTTTTGTTGTTAAGAAAGTGCTCCTAAATTATTTTAAACAAAATGTTTTTCACCGGTTACCTAAACAGTTGATTTTTCAACTCAATATTCTCAGTATTATGGACAAAGTCCGTAGCTGAACAAGAACATTTGCAGGAAATGAAGGTTGACAACGTTTTGTAGAATCCTAAATAGCAGATGATTTGAAATGAAAATAACTTGGTGATTGGTTGTACACAAAGTACAGAAACTTACTTATCTCTATTAATTTTTTCAACCAGAAAAAGAGACTGGGCACAACAAAATACACAAACCTTGCACCAAGGCTTTTCTCACACTTTCTCTCAGGGTTGACAAATCCTGAGAGAAATTTCCATGATCCACGTCAGGATTCAGATCACTATCAGCATCTCATCAGTTCTTCTTTTGCTATGACTTACATTACCTGAAAATTTCAACAAAATCAATTCCTTACTTTTCAAGTTATTTTGTTAACAGACAATCGCCAGCCATGGACACCATGGTGTCCAAGACAATTTGGCACTAAATGAGCATCAAAAGTCAACACACCACTGCTGTGTTGAGAAACATTTGTCCTTAATAGATAAAATATGGTCTAAATTTCTCACTGTTTGAATCTCAAGAAGGCCTTAAAAATTAAGGAATTTGATTTTAGAAATGCTCAAGGGCCTTGTCCATATCTGTTTGCAAAGCAAATGGACTGCATAGATGAGATTTCAGTTGTTCACAAATATCAAATTATCTCAAAAGTCAGAGATTACACAGAAACACCAACCAGCCATCCAGATCTGAGACCATCTTGAATTCTTGAATTTATTTTTTTTGGTCTCTAGTTGTTAAAGAAAGAAAAAGTCCAGGGAGGAAGAGGATGTCTCTTTAATCGAGAATTGTAATAATTACCTTTATGAGGATGATTCTTACCTTGGGAAAACAATAGAGCTGACCCATATGATGAATAGTTTGTATTTGTGTGAGTAAAGCATCCAGCAGTAACGGTCCTCATGATTTCTATAAAGTGGACAAAGACTAAGAGTCCCTCTGTAATGTATGTGAGGTCCTTCCACTAATAGTCCTGGATGTCCTGCTGGAAGGCGTCCATGTGTTTTAAACACCACAGCAGTTTATCTGAACGGCGCAGGAGGGAGAACAGATTACTCAGGGGAAAGCAGGTAGAATTACCCACAATGCTCATCTGCTCTACGCCTAATTAAAGTTTGATTCATTGATCCTAAAGACTGCTGCTGCTTTAGAGTAAACAAAACAGACCCTAAATGTGTTTACTGTTTGAGTGTGGAAAACTTTTGTTTCTGTGTAAAGTCAACCTCATTCATCTTCTTCTGTTGGAGCTTCATAATGTATAACTGCATCATTCACTGTTTCTGTTTTTCAAGGTGCAGAGTCATTCGGCTTATACTCTTGTGTCATTAATGGGGAAGAGAGGGAGCAGAGCCACAGAGCCGTTTACAGGTAAGAAAGGCTTAACTACCGTCATCATCATCATTATCACCTTCACCTCAGCAGCTGTGTTCGGCTTCACACTAAGACTGAAGAAGTGTGAGCTCTAATTTCTGCTGAATATAGCACCTCACTTAGCACATCATTCCACAAGCAAAGAATGTGTATGTGTTTAATTTAAATGGAGATGCAACAAGGAGAAAGCAAATATATTGTACAATTTGTATGTCTGTTAACCTGACACACCAGATGGACCTTCAAAAGCGTATCAAGCAGGTAATTGGACAACTTTGTCATCGCAAGAATCACAAGCTAATCAGATAACGTCATAGATGGGCACTGCTGTGGTGTATTTAGAAATGCTTTCAGTGTTGACATTTGTTTTTCATTAAATAAAAACATAGAGTCCAGATCTGTCAAAACTGTGACTGAAGCTGTTAGCATCTATGCTAATCTTCGTATGACCAGGAACCTCTCCCTGCTCTGAAGGATGCTGATTGGGTCATCCCCCTTTAGGCCAAGCACTATTGTTGTAAATTGGAGCTTGGCAATATGGATCTTCCTGATCAATAACATTGAATCAGGTGGGTTCAACTGCACTGCAAGGGTACATGTCTGTGAAACTATGAATCTTTTAAAAGAGTAAGATTCAAGGCATAAATTCAACAACATAAAAGCAAAGAATGCACAGTTAAATTATTTTTTGCCATATAATGTTGGCATTTAAAAAAATAAAGTCTTATTTCTACATTAAAAGTGAAAAAAGTTAGTAAGTTAGCAAATTTGAGTCCCTCGATATACTAACTTATGTAGTTCATCCAGGAACATTCTTGTCATACCTAAAGAGACATATTATGCGTTTTAAAGTTTTATATGCCCTTTGGTGTGCTTTGCATGTGTCCTATGCCTGATCAAGTCCTTCTTTACACAAGACAAAAAGTATTTTGCCTTCTCACTCTTCCCATTTTTACAGCCCCAGCAGCTGCCCTCCTCCAACCCACAAATAAACCTACAAGTGTGACCTCCTACCGTTGTTACATCAGCAGTTTAATCCCATTGGCTCTGACTGGCAAGCCTGTATAGAGCATGGATGGTAGACAATATGCAGAAATGTTGAAAATAACAACTGACCAATCACCACAGAGAAGGTGATTCAACCAATCAGAGCGGAATGGGCCAACATGAGGAAGGGGGCCTTAATGGGACAGGAGCTCTATCGGAGCATCTCAGATGGATTGAGAATACAGCTGATCAGGGGTACTCAGTATGTGAAAAGTAGTTATTTTGAACATTAGTGATCGTGAATATTCTCTACAAGGGATCAAAATGTGATTTATGAATCTGAATAAGGCAAAATATGGGCTCTTTTTGGAAGTATTGAAAAATAGGTTTGCAGTTTTGCTTGGTGATTTAGCCTATCCTTCAAAGATGGGGCCTCTTAACTTTTACCCATTTTCCTTGGAATAGTCTTTGCTGGAAAGTGCAAGGACCTCCCATGATCGTAATGAGATCCCCATAATGATGCGATAAACATATAACCCTTACTACTTATATTTTACAGGATATATAAATGGTACTTTTGATCGGCATGTAAATTTCCACAAAATAAAGAAATTGAGAGCAAAAAACAAACAAAAAATACAGTTTAGACCCTGATTGGCTGGATGTTGGCTGGTAACTTGCTGGAACTCGGCTGGCATTTGGCTGGGAGGGGAAATTTGAATTGGCTTCATCTGTATGGTAGCAAAGCAGCTTGTCTGAATTTTCCAACAAGCACGTTGTGAAAAAGAAAACCTTCCTGGGAAAATCAAAATCTTTACAGCGATTTCATACTGAATGTGTTTGGCTGACGTGTGTGCCAGCTGCAGCTTGAGATGCTATGACTTTTATACCAGGTGTGTGTGTGTGTGTGTGTGTGTTTGTGTGAGTGTTCGTTACGCTTTGGCTGTATCTGATTTGGGAAACCTGCAGAACAAAAGCAATCTGCACAAACAAGGGCAGTTTCTCCACAGAGGAGGCAAACTGAGCACAGAGGGGAAATGTGATTGATCATTTTTTTTCATTTCTGTGGCACATTCTACCTCTGTGGCCATACATACCTGCTGGAATAAGGTAAAGATGGTTCTTGGGAGACATGCAGCACACACACCTGCAGTCTGAAAGTGCTGACTCTAACATGCTCACACAGCTGCCACTGTGCAGGTAAAAAGCATCAAGTGTGAAACAGCCGTTAAAGAGAGGAGGGAGGCTGCCACGGTGGATACAGTTCGCCAGCTGCAGAGTGTTCCTGTCAATGGTGCCGCAGGGTTCAGTGTGAAAGAAGTTCTGTCTATGGACTTTGTTATGATGTGCTGTGAGTGGTGGGATATTTGCCAATTAATAATTAAATTAGCTGTCAGTCAGCTGACAGCAGCAGAGTGTATGGTTCCAGCGTCCTGCCTGAGCTAAAGCCAGGCTTCATGTGGCTTGTCTCATTTGAGAATCTTACTCAACACATTTGATCAGATCTGAGTTTCTGCAGCGTACCTACACTAACAGCTTTGGCTGTTAAGAAAAATAAAGCTAATCTTACAGGCAGCTGTCACTTTTGGGGTGGCAGAGCTTGCGATTGATATCCAGTCATCTATTTCTTCCACCAGTCTGCACAAAGGAATACAGAGTTCAGTCATGGACTGTGTAAATGTGGAGTCTAAAAACACGAAAGCCACAGTTCTGCTAGAGGACATTAAGTCGGGGGTGTGTAAGCTGTCATTGTGTTTTGAAGGCCAAAGGGTAAGTTCGGGCTTTTTGAAGTGGAGTTGCTAGAGGCCCATGGCACTAATATGATTGATACGATACAGTAATTTTCTTTACAGCGTTTAACTTTTCCTCAACGAAGCCCCTGTGTTTAGAACTATGTTGTGATGCAGTGAAAGTCCATGTGTCCTTCCACCAGAGACTCCCCTCATTAGACTAGAGTGCTGCAGCGAGGTCAGGTAGCAGTCACTGGAGCACAAACTGATATGAATCGCTAAATTTATTGTCTGCGGATCCCTTTAACCCTTTGGCTGGCATTGTAACCGTGACTTTTTGCCACCACTGTATTTAAAACTCTGAAAGCTCATATTTGTCTGTTTTCCCTGATCCACCTCTCTGAATAGTGTTTGTAACACCAATATACATCCACTGGGTGGCGCTGCTGTACATGAATATAATTGTTTGAAACTAGAAAAAATCAGAAGTGAATTGTTGCTGCATAGCTCTTGAGAATCTTACAGTAAGAGCATACGTTGGAGTAAGAAAAATCTTTTCACATATTTCCAGATCCTCTAACAATCATAATTTATTTGAAGGAAATAAATTTGACAATATAAAATATATCTATGATTCCTTCGAAAACTGAGTCAATGGCTTAAATGTGTCAATTTTGCTCTGTGATGTTTTCATATGAAAAAAAAACAAAAAAACATGTTGCAGAAATGAAATGATCCGTTCATGCCCAGGATAACCCTTAATGGGCAAGTCAACCAGCAGGTTGACCTGCATATCTGCTTTACGATTGGGTAATCTGAAAATAAAACCTGAAATGTTACTAAATGAAAAAGGAGCACAATTTTACCAACAAATAATTTGTTGTAATGCATTCCTTAGTTTGGAAGTTAAAGGGTTAAGCTGAGTCTTACTTTTTGTAACTATAACAAGATACAAGGCAAAATTAGCTTTAGTAGCCATGTTAACAGGTAAATTTTCAGCCCTCTCTGTTATTTCTGCTACACTGAGCCCAGATCTGTCAGCCAGAGCCTCCCTCGTCTTTCACCGCCACGTCAAACCCAGGCGTTATGTCAGTTTGTTGTCACCTCTTAAATGCTCATCTCCATTAGTCTTTCCTTCTGTAATTGTGATCATTGTAGCAGATAATGCTCCACTTCCTCTTATCACCATGGTAACATTCACACTCGAGCTGGCAGCGTGCAGTTACAGCTGCTGATGAAGACCTCCGGCTGATAAATGCATAGAGGAGGGGGACAAAAATAACAGCACTGCAGTCATGTGAAAAGCAGCATCTCTGTACACGGAGGGATCATGTGATGGTGCAGAATTTAATCTAAAGATAGCTGAAGGCACACAGCTCTTTTCAGTGGTCCTTTAGTTTAGAGGTTACCAAGGGTGCACCAGAGTTTGTGTGTTTTTGGTGATGTTAGCCATTAGCATCGCTGTTGATTGACTGTCAAGTTATTTAAGCAAAATTGTATCACTGTTCCTTTACATATACATTAAAAGAAATGGCAACACGTCAATGGGACAGGTTTCTTTTCAGTGTTTTTAACACTAATGCACAATCGTGAGTCATAAAAAGATGGCAGCTATAGTCACCCCAGATGCACAAATGTTACTTTGTTTTTATGAGGATAAATAAGCCAATATCTTAAAAGAAACAGTCAAAGTTTACAGAATATTATAATATAGGAATCTGTGTCCTGGTTTATACATCATAGATTCTTTGCCACTTTTTTCGGTGGGCAGAAATTCCAAACACTGTGAAGATTGGTTTAGATAACACTTCACTTTGCCACATTAGGGATGTAAGAAAATATTAATACACCTATATTTCCTGATATTTTGTGGTGCAATACTGAATCAATTTTACACAAAATACTGTGATATTTATTTTTCAATAATTTGTAGAAATTCAGGGTATTTTTTTGTTCAGCCCCCAGCCATTAGTAGGCAGCAGACATTATACATTTTACTCTTTAGCTTTCTGTTATGTTTACTGTGATTATTTCTGTCACTTTGACAGACAGTAAAGTTCATTAATATTGCAGGTACCATGAGTTATATGAAAAAATGTATGTTTTATGCATGCAATGTTGAGTAAGAAAAGTTTTTAAAAAAGTGAAAAAAAAACAAAGTATCCCAATATAACATAAAATATCGTATCATTAACCTTTTATCATGACGCGTATCGCGTTTCCAGATTCTTACCAGTACATAACCCTGTATGAGAAATCAGTAAACTATAATGATTGTTTTCCAGGCACTTTTTCATCGAAGAAGCCCAAGAAAAAAATCACTTATACAGGCGAATATCAACAATAAACATGTTTGTGGTACAGATTCAGTTTACGGTGTATATAGATGTAAAAACAGAAACAAACCTGTGAGGTCACACGGATCCTGTTACTAAACCATCTGTCTCTGCAGGTTTGTCCCTCGACATGACGATGAGTTGGAGCTGGAGGTGGATGACCCACTGCTGGTGGAGGTGCAGTCGGAGGATTATTGGTACGAGGGCTACAACATGAGGACTGGAGCACACGGGATTTTTCCAGCTTTCTATGCTACAGAGGTGGCCAAGGACTCTGATAGTGAGAAAGGTACAGATTCTATCACAGGTAATTACCATCAACAGCTGTCTCTCATTACTTTAATAAAGATTCTGAAATACCTGTATCATACTGTGACTCAAAACTGTCATAAATAATGTTGTTAAGTCAGTATATTCAGGTTTTTCTTTGAAAATGTTAAAACTTTGTTTTGTGTGTTTTTGTGTACTGAATTTTAGACATTTATCATGACACTCAATAATTTAGCTCACTGTTGCTACACCAACAAGATCAATAGGGATGCTAGGATTTTAGATAGGCCAAACATACCAACATAATCTGAATAACTCAGCAACAACGTCGACTGCAGATGTGTTAAAGGGATAGTTCAGTATTTTTGAGGTTTGGTTGTATAAGGCACTGACAATAGTCACTACATTGGCTGAAAGGGCTAACAGAGGAGCTGTACCTTTAACTCTTGCCACTCCAAGTCATTTTTTGATATTTTCAGTTCCTCTGGATCTTAATTAAAGACAATGCATGCAGAATCTAAACCCTTTAAGTAAAATCATGTTAGAGAAATCTTTAGCTGGACTGTCAGAATATTTATGCTGTAATGATGTCAGATTGATGTATTTAAAGTTGTATGACCATAGAGACAAAACAATAATCAAAACAGAATTTAAGTATCACAAAACTTTATTTAAATCACACTCTTAACAATGATGGGCAAGCTTTTTCACGTCTGAATATGTTAATGTTAAGCTCTGGACATTAGGAGAAGAAAATTAAAGTATGCAAAGACACTGACAACTGAAACCATTTTCATATTCACACCTATTCCTTAACATATTTTTCACATGCAGATAGAATACATTAAAATAAAATAAAATAAAATAAAATAAAAAGGTTGAAAACACCACTCAAAACAATGTGCACAGGCGGAAGAACACAGTTGTTGCTGCATGTAAAATAGTGCCAAACACAGAGACTACCTGAAGGAAAAATAAAGCGCTCTAATTTTATTCCAGTCATACATCCAACATAGTTTCATGGCTTGTTTTTATATAAAAAAAATCACACCAATAACCAATCACAGCACTGTCATTGTTGATCGTCTCAGGTCTTTCTTAAAGGTGCAACGCTGCCACTTCACTGACTGTAGCAAGTATCTCTTACAAAGCCAATTTGGAAAAAAAATGCTGAACTGTCAGTTTAAACATTGATTTTAGGTATTTCACTAACACTTGACAAGGATAAAAAAACACTTTTACCCAGAAAAAAGAAACACATTTTTTGTGTGATTTAGCAGAGCTCACTACAAATCACTACCATGAAGACAGAGGACACTCATTTAACGCAAGGACCTGTCCAAGAGGAGACTCAGTTTTATAAATTATTTTAAAAAGTTGTTGCAAGTAGAATTTGAGAAATAGCCTTTAAGGAACAGAGTTATTAAAATGTCAAGCAAAAATCAGGGTTTCCTTATATCTAACCATACTGAGGAAGTACTTAAAAAATGTCTCAGCTTGACTAATGAGGTGTTTTTTTCTGGTGGCCAGAGGATAAATTGTCCCACAGAGACTGTCTCAGGCTTGAGTCTCTGTATCCGTCTTCTTTACCACTTGAGTCATAGTTTAAGAGCATACTGCTGACTAAGAAAATCAAGACTGAAAATGTGATCCAGCTCATTTTGTTTGTTGTTTTCCAGCCTTTCTGCACGAGTGCACTCATGCTTCATTGAATCACTGCACGCAAGTGTTTCAGAAAGCTGTCTAAATATAGAAGTAATTCATATTCAGAGCAGTTTTTACAAAGACACAAAGAGGAGAGGCTGGAGAGAAAAGCAGCTGGAGAGAGGACACAGAGGGAGAGACAAAAGAGATGGTGAACTGCTCCATCTGCTACACCTTTAGATGGTTTCTCTAAAAGCTCCATAAAATGTAGAGCTGGGACGAGCACTAAGTGTGCTGTATTAAAGAGGGAGGGGGCATGGTGGCGCAGTAGGTAGTGCACATGCCTCACAGCAAGAAGGTCACCGGGTCGGGCAGGGCTTCTCTGTGTTCCCATGCATGTCTGGGCACTCCAGCTTCCTCCCACAGACCAAAAACATGCCCATTAGGTTGATTAGTGACTCCAAACTGCCCTGTGAGAGTGAATGGTTGTCCGTCTCTCTATGTGGCTCAGTGATTGGCTGGTGACCAGTTCAGGCTGTACCCCACCTGTCAGCTGGGATAGGCTCCAGCCCCCTATGACCCCAAAATGATTAAAGGATATTGATAATGGATGGATGGATATTAAAAAGTGCCAGTCTAGGTGGGGAAATATAACAATTATCAGTGCAATAAAAGACAAAGTAAAACAATCTATAGGTATTTTTCGAAGCTTCCTTCATTTTAAACTTAAATGCACAAATTAGAAAATAAGACTAAATGAAAATATTCAGCTACACATTCAATGATGTCCTTTACAGGATATCAAGGTTTATTCTGCTGTCATTTCTGTTTGAAAATGCCCTCAGAAACAGTTCACAGAAACAGTTACATTTTCATCTACTTATTCCCCTCCTCAAAAAGGTAAACATATCACTGCTTCTATAATTTGATGATTTCTGTTTTTGCGTTTTTTTTAAACTTGTAACGTGAAATGGGAATCGAAAACCAGTTCCAGTTGAGAATCGACATCATTAGTATTTTTCCTTAACAGTTCCCTTATCAATTCCTTCCATTTTGTTCTGCATGCCTTGGAAATTAAAGACATCACACTCTCGCACACATCACGCAAGTTTGCAGAAATGATAAGAAAGAAGTCTAAGATGGAATCTTCATTACTGTTATGACAACTACTGCAAAGTATTTACTGGTTATTTTCAATATTTTCACATTCATTGATGTTTTGAAAAAGGCTTTTAGAGAGACCAAAATAGTCATTTATATCAATCATTGTGGAGATGTTTCTTTTGCTTTGGGCCATGGCATTTGCTCTTTGTATTGAGTTGCACATCATTTTTTAAACCAACTTGTGAACTGCATTAAGAGAAGAAGAGGTTGACAGTTGCCTGTCCATTAAGAGGATAAAGAAATGTTCAAGTGTCTAAATAAATCTGTGCTCATTATGTCTCATCTGATTTTTATTGGAGTTTTTGTTCTAATCTCGTGCTCGTCCTTCTTCTTTCAGAGGTGAAGAGCAGTGAGTGGATGGACAGATACAGACTGAAGTTCCTGGGCTCAGTTCAAGTGCCCTTCCACAAAGGAAATGATGTTCTGTGTGCAGCTATGCAGAAGGTAAAGGAATAATACGTGTTTTTATTTGTACAAATCTGCACGTTTGTCTGAGAGTCTGAAAGTAAAAAGATAGTACAAAACATGAGCTGTTGCCTCTTCAATCAATCAATCAAATTTCATACAAATGTATGCTTCACAAAAAGGCAGAAAATGCTTTACAAAAGATAAAACTATAATAATGATAATAATTTCATTTTTTTTATAACTACGTAGCTCATAAGCATTCAGCAGAGGTCCATCTGCTAAGCTGTATTATTGTCATGATAGTAGGTTGGATGTCAAGAAGGATTTAGAGACTTATTCACAAAAGAATAGCTGAAATAAAAGTAACAATAAAATCAAGATAAGTGAAGAAAATATACAAAAAAAAAAAAACCAAGAGAATCATTTTTAACTCAACTTGAAACATTTTTACAGAGGACTCACTTTTGTATTCAGTAATGATCAAGTGCCTCCTGTTTAAGTTGTTTTTATACAGTATTTATTGTTTTTTATGTCTTTAATGGCACAATTAGGGATGGGCTTTGCAAATTAGCTCAGATTGTTAATATTGTAGTATAAACTTATAAACATTAAATAAATAAATAGGTAAGGAGTAAAGCCATAAAACCAAGAATCAACAGGCATGATTTAACAAAAAGCCAGAACTACATAGCAAAACATGTTTTTTTTATGTAAATAAAAGAAAATCTTAAATGATTAAGTTGTAAAGATCAAACTTTACAATCACGAGAACATTTATAAAAAGGAAAAGTTCATTTTTTTTTTGTTTTGTTTTTATTATAGAAACTTTTCTCCACATCAGCATTAAACATGACAATTTATCTTTTTTTTTATATGCATTAAATGCTTTTCACTGCCTTTCATGCGTGTATGAAATCTCAAAAATGACTGTATTTAAAATCTTGCAGGACACAATACAAAACAGTTTTCTGTTCAGTTTCAAACATCTAACTAATTGAAACTTTCCAGCATCATAGTATTGAGTGTTTCTCAACATAACAACCCTCTGTGCTGACTTATTTACTGTCATGAGAACTAAAGTTTGGTGTAAAGATGAAGATCTACCATGAAAAATGTTTGCATCATGTCTTCACATTTGTTTTCCAGATTGCCACCAACAGAAGAATGACAGTAAAATATAACCCGCCGTCATCCTGCATCCTGGAAATCAGTGTGAAGGGCATCAAGCTCTCAGTTCAGGAGGATTATTATGCCTGTGACAGAGTAAGAGTCTCACCCTTCCTTTGTCTGTCTTATATAAAAGATGCCCCATCTTATGTAAAAGAAATTAAGAGCAGATGCATGAGATTTGCTCAAATGAGAGTCTGTCTGCATCATAGCAGAGTCCTAACATTTAGATCATGTCGCCCCCATGTGGCTGAGAACAGGAGCTGCAGGCAGAGTGTGTGTCCCTCTATAATGATCAGTGATTGGCTACTGCAGATTCACGGGATGACGTCTGTATAAATACAGGCTGTAATTGACTGTTGTTTGTGTTTGCTTTTCCACAGAGTAACCAGTGCAATCACTTCTTCCAACTAAAGAACGTCTCCTTCTGTGGTTATCACCCAAAAAACAACAAGTAAGAGACAAGATAATTCTTTATTGATCCCAGAGGGGAAGTTCAAGTGTTACAGCAACACAAAGGTGCATGCAGGAGATAACAATATACAATTTAAGAAGGAAAAAATAAATTAAGTGCTTGAATATGATATTAAAACTAGTTAATGTACAGAGAAGTAGGGTCTTAATCCAGGACAAAAAGAGATATTTTGTTCATTGGATTGCAAGTTAAGTGACATAATACATGTATAAAGTCTAGTTAGATACAATGAAGTGACATCGTAAAATGAGCAAAATGTGCTAACATCATACTGGAGAGAGATACATAAAACATTGAGTACTGTGTTTAAAACTCTTCTACCTGTGAACTTTGAGACTCTATATTTTGATCGAACTCGAGTAATGAATCAAGGGAAAGATGTAAAGCTAGTACAGGCTCTTCTAGCAGCTAGTAAAAAAGCAATTACCAGAAAGTGGTTGAATCCATCACCTCCCACACTGAAGGAGTGATTTGGAATAATTCTTGAGATATACAAACTGGAAAAATTGACCTACTGCCTGAAAATGTAAAAAGTTAAGTTTGACCAAATTTGGGAACACTATGTAAGCCGCCTTGGTTCATATGTTTTGTATGTTTGTTTAAATAAAAGAGGGAGAAATGGATGCTGTAAAATAATGCTGAATAATACTGAAAAAGGTTGTATAATTAAAAAAAAGTAAAGTGAATAAAATGTGAATAAGTGTCAAGTAAGTGAATAAAGTGATATACTGTACAGCAAGAGTTAAATTAAATAAAGTGACATATTTAGCAGCAAAAGAAAAAAGCAACACAATGTACAGTTAATGAAAGTAAAGTGAAAGAGGAAGCAAAGGCAAAAAATAAATAAAATGTAATTAAATTGAATGAAATAAATTATTTCACCAACTTATTACAACCTTAAATGTCCAAATTATCAGAGACCACAAGGTATAGCTCGTGTCTGTTTACTGATGAACGAATGGATAGACTTTATTGCCTTTTTAGAAACTTTAAGTACACCCATTACAGGAAAAAGAGATTTCCTGTCTTCAGAGTACCTAATCTATTTCCCTTGTCCCCTCTGCAGATATTTTGGTTTTATAACAAAGCACCCAGCGGACCAGAGATTTGCCTGCCACGTGTTTGTGTCTGAAAACTCCACCAAACCTCTCGCAGAGTCAGTCGGGTGAGTTTGACACTTGTTTCAGATTTCAGATTTTTATTCTTTGTATGAGTGAGGTTTGTGTGTTTTATTCTGAAGAAAAACACAAATTAACACATAACAAGTTGTTATTAGGTTTTTGCAATGAATCAATGAAATTGATTGAGTTTTTTGAAAATCAAGATTTTAAAAATAAAAATTTATATATATTTTTTTTTTTTTTTCCCTCCATTGTCATTTTACCAAAAATTTAAGTTTCTCTCGGTAACCTTGATCTTGTGTGAATTTTCTGTTTTGGTGACCTCTGTGAATAAAATTAGTTATATTTTATTTACACCTTACTCATGTATGACAACTTTTCTCAAACTGAATATAAAACAATCTTTGGACCTTGATAATCACTTATATCAGACAGATATATCTAAAAAAAATAATATTTCATAATACATATATCATCACATACTCTTTGCCAATACGTGGATCAATATGGATTTTATAGAACCAATACAGCCCAAAGTGCTGTACCAGCACTTTACCTTTGGTAAAAACATTTGCTGTGGCTCAAAGGTGGAGAGGAAGCCAAACTACATGATGCAGTGCAGGCTTAAAATCTTATATTACAAGATCTCGAAAGACTTGAAATGTAAGTGGTCCTTTTAACCTCATCCTTGCTGTTTTTGTTTTGATTAAAAAGAAATAGAAAAAAAGGGAGAGAGGAGAGGAGGGCTGTCACTGTGCAGTGAGAGAGAAGATTTTTGATAAAGCTTGAGCCTTTCTGACACACAGTCAATCAATCAATCAATCAATCAAGCTTTATTTATAAGGCACTTTTCATACTTAAAAGCAACATAAAGTGCCTCACAGAGGCTAAAAACAACATAAAAACAACAAACCCGTCCATCCCATCCCCAAAAAATATAGAGACATATCGAGACACACACTCGCAGACATCAGCATACACACACACACACACACACACACACACCCACACACCTGCGCCCACACACACATACACACACACATTCACACGAGCTATCGTAAAACAGTCAACAGCATTAATGTTTTAAATCACATAATGTGTTTCTGGATACAGAAATTTTCATTATAAATGAGTTTCATATCATTTTATAAACATGCTTTATCTGAAGATGCTTACAGAAAAAATAATAGAAACAGTGACATGATATAACGTGACTGAATCTGTAGTTTTTTGTATTTTTTTGTCATTATTAAACATTTTCAGTTAATAATTATTAATGTTAATATGTCCTCATTATAAGGGCAGTATTTATTGGTATTTAGAGGGAAGTATAACTTGGTCGAAATGTTAACAGGGAGATTTTATTCAACATGATTATCATGTTTTACTCTCCAAAAAAATGTGAAATCAGAGTTCAGAACCATTAAGATCAAGAACCGAAAGAAGTACTGGAACGAAAATTGTTAATGGTACCCAACCATAAACTAGATACATATTGTATCATGAGGTTGCTGGAAATTCTCTGCCCTACCACACAACCTGTTTCTTAAAGGGATACGCCAACAGTCATCAGATATACTGATCAGCAACTCTAAATAGTTCTGTGTGCTTGTTGTGACTCGTTTTTTCTTTTTTAATTTGTTTGTTTTGTTTTTTACCGCGTTATGTTATGTTATCTATTTTTAGACTAAGATTTGCACTTTATGTATTTTTTAAAAGAAATACATGTTTTGTTGACCTGCTTACAACCATGGTGGTTTGCGCATGTGCCCTGCTGTTTATTTTTTGCACTCTGGACCGTTTGGAGTTGCTGAAGAGTTTATCTGATGACTGTAGGCAGAGGCAGGCTAAAGCTACTCAATGACTCCCAGTGTTTGAGCTCAGCTAATTAGCTGTGGACGAGCTCTGCCCATCACAGTTGAAAGAATGGTGTCTATCTGTTTGTCATGGGCTCAAGAGTGAGGCAAGACACAAAAGCAAAAAAAAAAAAAAATCATTCAAATCCCTTGTAAAACCAGGTTTAAGGCTTACATTTGAACCCTAAAGGGGATATTCAGTACATTTGTTGTTATAACACTGGATGCATGTGGCTGACTTTGTGTGACAGCTCCAACATAAGACGCTTCGGCTCAAGAGCTTCACAAACTAACTGCACTCCCTCCGTTTGTCTTCCAGGAAAGCTTTCCAGTTGTACTATAAAGAGTTTGTGGAGTTCTCCTGCCCCACAGAGGACATCTACCTGGAATAACCCTGACCTGCCTTCAACCACCACAGCCCTGTACAGTACACTGTATCATAACATAAATCTGCATGAAGGACAGACATATCTAAAGATTAAAAACAAGAGACAAACTGAGACGTTAACACACCTTACGAACAAGAAAGAGAAGAAAGACGAAGCACTGGAACTGTGGTCTGCTCAGAGGGAAGAGAGGAAAAATGAGCCAAAGGAGGAGAAGAAAATATGCAAAATGGAGTCAGTGATGAGGTGATCACAGGCCGCCCATGGAAAGCACAAACATCCTATCACCGCAGCCTTGGCAGCGCTTGTTAGCCTGTAGCCTCGTCCCAGAGGAGGAATGGCTGAAAAGGCCAGGAGCTGTGTCAGACTGAATCAGCTTGTACCTTCACGTATGAAAAGAAAATCAGCAGCTGAGAAAAGGAAAAATGATCCCATGATTAGTTTGCTTTGACTCGTGGTGTTGGAAGTCTAAGCACAAAGGAGGTGTATATTAACTGAACAACATCCTCACACTGAAAATGTACACTTAGTCAAATAAAACCATGTAGGAACAGTGAATTTTATCCTTTTAGCACACCTAGATGAAGGTGATATTCACAATGTTCAGATAACTGAACACAGCCAAGCTTAAGCACTCCAGCTACGAGTGATGCTCTGTGCATTTATGGACCTATTATTTTAATCATACAACGTTGGTAAAGGTGAGTTTATTTGTGAAATTCAACAGGAGAATGATGAGGTGTCCGTGTTGATTCCTTACAGATGATCTGTGATACAAGCAAATGGCAGTTTGAGTGCAGCATAGCTTCATAGTATTCTACAGATGTGCACCAGGTATAGAGGAGTTTATTAAAACACAAAGACAAGTCCAAGTGGGTGGAAACGGACAGAACCTAAAGATGGATTCTTGATTTAGAGGAATGCTGAAAGTATGAGCACAGGCCTGATCATTAGTGGAGTCTCACATTGAGAAAGAGGATGTGGAGCCGGGGTTTATTTTGCTGCTCAAATCTGTAGCAAACACTGGGGATAGTTTGTCAAGAGTGATGCAAGTGAGATGTAAAGCAGGCTGCCTGATATTGCATTATTTAACAAATAGAAACTGCACAGTGCTGCAGTGGTGATAATTAGTGTTGGACGGATCAATCCAAATATCAAAATTATTAATACCAACATTGGTTTTGATATTGATTGATTCTTCAATTTCAGTTTCTGTCCTGTATGCACTGCTGTGGTTTCATCAGAGAGACGTCCTGGTTGTTGAGTGCTGCTGCTTTCACAGCATGGAGCCACAAACCAAGAACATGCCTATTAGGTTAAAATTACTCTAACAGCCAGTAGGTGTGAGTTTGACTGCTTCCTTTCTCCTTGGAGAAAGTGGTTTGCATTTTGCATGGGGTGGTGTAACAGCTCACACGGACTCTGGTATGGACCAAAGAACCAAACTCTGGTCCACCTGAAAACAGGAGGGATCTCAGTTCGATTCCAGTCTGATCAGAGTTGTGTTTTCTATTTTGCTTTGTTATGCCTCGTGCAGATGCTGTGACACCGGGTGTGACTTTTTCTCTTAATTCTAAAGCATGTCACCCCTACAGTGGATTGGCATAACCTTGAGCTGGATCTACCTTGTTCAGTGTCTGTAATCAGGCAGATATATCTCGCCAAGCTCCAATCTACAGCGTTTGTGTTTGGCCAAAAGCATGGCCCAATCAGCTCATTAGAGCAGGAGGAGGCAAGAGCTGCGAGCATGACGTCAGGAAGCATTTCTTGATGGAGTGGATGTTTTCGCTCCACTTTTGACCTGTTTTTATGAAGTGGCTTACCTCTTCTACTTTACACTGTGGCAGTAACACCTGCCGACTGCATTATTTGATTGGCCTGTAATGAATGTGATTGATGGAACGGATATGCTATTGAAAGGTTCTGCTCATTCCCAAACACTTTCTCTGGGCTGTTCCCACATGGACCAGTGAAATATATTGAACTGTAACTGTGCTCATTTGCTGGTGGCAGCGACCTCTAACAAGACAAAAGAATGATAATGGATGGATAAGTGAAAGAGTAAATGATCTTGGTAAGTGAGAATAATCATAACAGTATGCAATATATTATAATTTTCTGTACCTACAATCGCAGCATCACCTTTTTAAGAAAGTCAGGGGGTTTCCTAACTTGTTTCAAGATAAAACTGTGAATTTCTTAGTGTGCAATATCAAATTTAACAGAAATATTGGCAATATTAAACAGATACAAAACAGCTTTAAAGGGATATGGCAACATTTTTTTTTGTTTTTGTGCCTTGCCTCACTCCCAAGTCCATGACAACCAGACAGACACCACTCTTTAGACTGTGGGTGCAGTAACAAGAAAGAGACAAGCAGAGCTCGTTGCATGCTAATTAGCTTAGCTCAAACACTGGGATTCAGTGGGTAGTGTTAGCCTGCCTCTGCCTGCAGTCATCAGACAAACTCTTCAGCAACTCTAAACTGTACTGTGTGCTTGTTGAGACTTGTTTTTTTTTTTTTTTTACTGCATTATGTTACGTTACCTATTTTTAGACTAAGACTAGCACTTTATGTAATTTTGGAAAGAAATATATAACATTGGATACAGAAGATACAGATAACATAACATAATGTGGTAAAAAAAAAAATGCAAGTCACAACAAGCGCACAAGACTGTTTAGAGTTGCTGAAGAGTTTATCTGATGACTGTAGGCAGAGGCAGGCTAAAGCTACTCATTGACTCCCAGTGTTTTAGCTAAGCTAATTAGCAGTTGGTGAGCTCTGCTTGTCTCTTCCTTGTTGCTGCACGCACAGTCGAAAGAATGGTTTCTATCTTCTTGTATTGGACTCAGGAGTGAGGCAAGACACGAAACCAACAAAAATGTTGGCGTATCCCTTTAAAGCAGATCATATGGAAATATCCTTTGACTCATAAAACCAAAATTTTCCAAAAAAGCGAATGAGGAAGGAAGACCCCAGCAAAAATTTATGTTTACTGAATTATTTCTAAGTTGATAAATGCACTCAGCATCACTCGTCCTTGATAAAAACTGAAGAGCATGGCTGGATTTTGATTAATTTTTCCTTTAACTTTTCTGCAGCTTCTTTGGTACTGTAGTGCTAAGTTAACAGTCCTGACACAGTGAAGCCTTAGTCTTAAATTATGAGACACACGGCGCTTACTTATCGTGTCTGAATGAAGTTTATTACTCATGAGGAAAAAAATCTCTTGAACCTTCAGTGGCACAAATGAGGCAAACAGTCAAATCTTCCTTTATGTGGTTTTTCTAGAAATGTACTCCTCCTGGTTTTTTCTCATCAGAATATAAAATGCTCTCAGTGTGACAGAAAGAGGAGAATAAGGCTGATGGTACAGGTGCTTTAAAGGGAGGAAAGAAAAAACTCCTGTGTCTTCATATCTTCACTAGTAGTGCCTCTTCTTCATCAGCTCATCGTCATCATCCTCAGTCGACATTATCACAGCATATAAAGGAGTTGCCATTGAGCGTGTGTTAAGTTTGAATGCAAGTAGAGATGTAGGAGGATGTTTGATGTGAGTTGTGATGTTTTCCACTGCCCACAAATCCTGTTCTGTACCCGTGGAGCACGTTCATATTTGTTTTAATATACAGATATAGACTCGGGAGAAAGTTAAGGACTGAAGGATCAATGGAAATAATGTTTCACTTCCTCAGATTTAAAAGTGTGGCTCATCACTAGAGATGATGCACATTTCATTATAATTTTTAATGAAGATTGTAGATGCTGAACATCAACTAAAACTGTCAATCTTAAGCCCAGTTCAGACCAAAGGCTTAAGAGGTATCAAGCAGTTTTAAGGGTGTTAAGATGCTTTTGTGTGAACTGAGCTGTTCCTGCTCAAACCAGGCTGGCTGAAGGTGTTGCCTGTGATTCAGTTTGTCCCCAATAGTTGGTTAAAGGAAGCGAGGTGCATCCTGTGTTTCAACAACCAATCAACACCTCAGAGTCCAGACTTTCAACATTAAATTGATTTAAAACTTGCAAAATAAAAAATAATTGTAATTGGGAACAAAAGAAGGCCTTATCATCCTTTATCATGAGCTGACATGAAAATGTATACTCTAAGTTTTTATGATATTGGAATGCATACTTATTTTAGGAATCTTTCAAAAACTAGCTGAAAACAGAAAATGTTATTGGAAATTTGAAAAGGAATGAGCAACTACCTGTTGAACTCACCTTTGTATATCCAAATTTGAGTTGCTTACTGGACTTCTCTGAGAAGTATGAAATTAATCAAGCAATTTAACTATAAATAACATGTAATTTGAGATATTAATCATGAATAAAAATGTGCTTTACTATTTTTTCTGTTTTTATGCAAAACAGTACATTTGCAAACTCACTATACACACTGTTTATATACAAATATATATAATTTTAAGATTTTGACCTCTCTGTCATGTAAATTTGGGAAGAAAAGTGCTTTTTTCCTCATGAGTCCATTTCACAAGCAAATGACGCAAAAAAAAAAAGTATGTGAATGCATCTCTGTAGAGGGTAATAATGTTTTGATCCTTTCAAGGTCCAAACTGCATATTATTTATTAAATTAATTTTAGCTATTTAACATTTTTCAAACATTTCTCATTTAAGAGTTGCTTATTTGCCTTGCACATGGGTCCGAGCACCAACCTAGCAGTAAGGACCCCAGTGAAATGCAGGGAATTATCATTTCTCTATATATTTCAGCAAAATAAATGTTGATTTTGGAGCTTTAACATGCCCCAAAATTAATCTTAATTTGTCTATAACTGTGGTGCAAATATACATTTTGATAGTTTCATGAATCCTGAATGTAGCTCCTGCTACATGTCTAAGAAAGGGTGAATAATAAAGTCTTATCTTACTATTGTGGGAAAAGCTACAGGAGGTGGACTACGTTCAGTTAAAGCTCAAAATGTTGCTTTTTTGGCTCATGAGGTTCCTCTTATTTATAGACTTGCTCATGTGTTTTACTTTTTTGACAAAAGCAGCACAGCAAGTGTCTCATCATCACTGTCCTCATTTATGCCACAAGCTATGCACAGAAGGGCAGACATGAAAAACTTAAGCACAGAGAGCTGTCACTGTGGGGACAATATGTCTTCCTCATTTGGAGGTTGCAGCAGTGTTAACTGACTCTCAGAATGTTGCAGAGCGTCCTTTTCCAGGCATTACTAAGACTAAAGTTACTAAAGTTTGATCCAGCCCACCATGTTAAGCATCTTTGGACTGGACTGAGCTTTTAAAAGATTTTCAAGAGCAAAGATCTAATCAACGAAAAGACAGAACCAAAGCATGTCCATGTTTTTAAGACACCCTGAGTGTAGCACAGGTACAGAACAGCTATTCCATGCAGTGGAAAGCACATAGAAAGTGAGCTTCTTACTTCAATAATCACTGACACTGATTTCTAACAGATTATTTAATGTGATATATTTAACTGAAGAAAACATGTCTTTGAATGAGAAACTGATCAATGAAGAATGTGGTCATTCAGCCATGTCACCAGTCCCCATAGTTTGTTCATTTTGCAAAAAGAACCTCACACAAAACAAAATGTCTGCCAGTCAAAGCCATCGTAGTTCACCAAGAGATCAAGACTGACTTTTCTTTGATTCCCCCTCTTTAAAGCCAATCCAGCACACAGGAGGTAATGTGAAGAAATGGGAGCTATACAAAAGGTGTATAGACATGCCATATATAAATAAATAAATAATTTAATATCTGTAATTATAAATCTATGACATTGTATTGATTCAAATGTAGTATGTGAAATTTCTCTTAATTTTGGAATTTTTTTAGGTGTGAATTTTTCTTTATTTAAAAATTTTAATGCAGATCTCATGGTGTCCTGTCATTATTTAACATGCTGCGTCACTTACATTCACACACATCCACACCTGTGCTTGTGAGGCCCTGATTCAGCAGATATTGGTGTGTTTCCCATTTGGTTAATTACAGTTTTGGACATCAAACGCTCCTGGTGGCAGCAGTGGTAATAATAGTTATACCACACATTTTTGATCACAACTTAGCAAAATAAAGATAATTATAATGTACATTCAATAGGGTAGACATACCATGAAAATAGCAACAGGTTAACAGTACCCACCATATTTTCAGCAGATCATCACAGGACCTGACATCAGTGCCCTCTGATTTTTTCCAGATCTAAAGTTGTCATTATAATCATAGCAGCACACCACCGTCGTGCATTAATTATAACAATATTCTATCATATATCACAAACTGCATGTGAGTTGACTGATATATGGTGGTGAGACGAGGAGCAGTGCAGTCTTTGAGCTCAGACAATCACACTGTCCCAATTTTAGCAGGTGCACATGGTCTGAGAGAAAAGGCCTTACCACCCTCCTGACTTTACATTTACACCATGTTGATATCATAATAAATACACAATCTGTTTTTTAAAGGTCCCACTTTGGAGATCATTCCCCAAGGACCAAGCTATTTTGCCACTAAATTTGCAGTGGCTTTAAGGATGAAGTACTGGTGTCCCAAAGCAAGGATTTCATTATTGGGATCAAATATGGGTTGTCAGTTTTATTAAGAAGTCTTTGAAAGGTAGAGGTGCCAGATGATGTTCCAACCAGTATTTTTTGTTTTTTTTTTGTCTCTCTTTTTTTAAAAAATATTTAAAACTTTAACTTAATTCAGAAAATTAAACCCACCACATAAGATACCATAAAAGGGAAACTTGACCATAGTGCCTTGATTTTTTTTCAGAATATAATTCCAGTACCTTTGGCAATAAATACAAATTACAGTTCAGTCCCACAATATTAAAGATATACTAACACAAAGTAAAAAAAAAACAGCAAAAAGTAATCAATAAACAACAAGAGTGTCCCTTTAGGCAAGCAGTGTTCATACCATAGTCCAAAACCTAACAAAAAATCTTTCCAGTCTCCTACAGGTCACTATACTACCGAAGAGTATAAGGGCCATGTTAAATGGAGAAAATAATTTGGGGAAATCGAGATTAAAGTTGAAATTTCAGGATTAAAGTTGATATGACGAGAATAAAGTTGAAATGGTGAGAATAAAGTTGAAATACAATTTTGTGATAAAAGTCGAAAATGTTGAGAAAAAAGTTGAAATGTCGAGAAAAAAGTCGACATGCATTGTATGTCAACTTTTTTCTCAATTTTCGATTTTTTTTCTCGACATTTTAACTTTAACTCATCATTTTGACTTATATCACGAAATTGTATTTCAACTTTGTTGTCGACATTTCAACTTTTATCTCGTCATTTCAACTTTTATCTCAAAATATTGTCCTTATTGTTGTTATTTTGACTTTAATCTTGACCTGCCGAAAATTATTTTTTCAATCTAAAATGGCCCTAATACTCTTCCGTACTACACAGTTGACTCCAGAAAAGATGCTCAAAGAAAAATAAACAGAGTGAGACCTCTTGTCTCCGAAACACTCTTGGATAAACCAACAACCATTCATTGATTCATTAATTTTCTATACCGCTTTTCCCTTTCAGGGTCGCTGGGGACTGAGCCTATCCCAGCTGTAACCAACAACCAAGTTTTCTTTTTTTTTTTTTTTTTTTAATTCAAGTTTTTATTGAACTTTTTCAAAGGTTTGGTACATGGTAAACGCTACATCTTTCTCCACAAAACAAAATATGTATTATAGCATCAGACCTGGCACACCCATGATAAACAAAACAAGGAGATGTGACAGATAAATGAATGAATATGGCAGAGTGAATAAATGCACGCCCACACACACAAATACTTCACCAGCATATTTCAGCACACCTCATATTATCTTCATGTAGTCCCAAAACCCATCCCAAGGGTTCACTCCCTCCCTCTTGTCGTCACTCAGTCTGCTCAGCATGCATTCATAAGATGCAGTTTCAGTCATTGCGCAGACCCATTCTTTCACTTGTGGTGTTTCTGGTTCCTTCCAGTGTCTTAAAATGACCCGACATGCTGTTGTCGTACCCACTGAAATTACGGAAAGGTTACATTTGGATATACTAGGTAGCTGGGATTTATCCCCCAGTAAACAAAGCTCTGGACTGGAGCCAGTTACTTGCTCCCAGCCAGTTACTTAAAATAATTAGAATCTTATCCCAGAAGGGTCTGATTAAGACACATTCCCACAAACAGTGGAGAAGGGTTCCAGTTTCCTTTTTGCACTTCCAGCATAAGTCATCACCCTGTAGTTTCATCCTATACAGTCTAGATGGTGTATAGTAATACCTATGTAATATATTGTATTGAGTAAGTCTACCCCTTACCTCTCTCACATATCTACCACAGTCAGCCACCATTCTTGTCCATCTATCACTATCAAACTCTCTACCAAGGTCCCTCTGCCAGATCATCTTTAGGTGATTAACGTCATTACCAAGGGAAGAATTACCAATTTTGTAAAATAGTGAGGCTTTCCGTTGTCTGAATGGAAGTTTCATATAATCTATCACCATGTTATCAATAATATTGTATGGTTTTGAGGTGATACAACTCCTTATTTGCAAGAATTTCCAAAAGTTACCTTTTCCGGCCAAATTAAATTTCTCTAACAACTTATCATATGACAAAAACACTCCATCTTCAAATAAATCATTTATAGTGCTTAAACCGCCAGAGTGCCACTGTTTCCAATATATAGGTTTCTTCCCAACACAAACATCAGGATTATACCACAACGATGAATATCTTTGGAACGTGTGCGTAAGTTTAAACATTTTATGCACTCTGGTCCAGACATCCCTTGAGTGTATAAGTATTGGATTTGTAATGTTAGACCTTTTTTGTGATAGTACTTCTATAGGTTGGAAAGGCAAACATATCTCCTTTTCCACCTCCATCCAAGCTGCATCCTTCCCTGCAGCTTGCCAGTATCTTGCTATTTTGGCCATCTCAAAAGCTAAATAATACAATCTAAAATCTGGGAGGCCCAGCCCTCCCTCCTCTTTATGCGCACATAACTTTCTCAGTTTGATTCGAGGTCTTTTCCCACTCCATAAAAAATGTTTTATCATATCATTCATTTGTCTGAAGGTGGTAGGTGGTATCTTAATTGGTAGCATCATTGCCACATAACTAAACTGTGGGGCAACTATCATTTTTATAACATTAATTTTCCCCCATAGTGTTAATTTTAGTTGTCCCCACTTATCAAGGTTTGTTTTAATCTTTTGGAGTAAGGGAATAAAGTTTAGTGTCGCTATTTTGTCTATATCCTCAGAAAGTTTAATACCAAGATACTTCATTCCCTCTCGTATCCATCTACAATTGAACTTCTCCAACATGGATGGAGTGCATAACTTGAAGAGAGGCATTGCCTCAGATTTGCTCCAGTTAATGGAGTAGCCTGAAAATTTTGAAAATGACTGTATAGTATCCATCAGATGTGGCAGGGAACTTAAGGGCTCGGATACTACTGCCAAGATGTCATCAGCATATAACAGTAATTTATGTTCACTGGCACCTCCCCATACTCCTTTTATTCCAGGGTGTGCTCTAACAGACACTGCCAGGACCTCTAAGGAGATGATGAACAATAGTGGGCTCAGTGAACATCCCTGTCGTGTTCCTCGGGTCAGATTAAAGAAAGGGGAGATTATTCCATTTGTAAACACAGCTGCTTTAGGTTCTTTATACAGCATTTTTATCCACAACCAAGTTTTCTTAATTTTTTTAAGGAGTGAGCGCTCCACCCAATAGACAACCTTTGAGCCTAGACAAATGAACGGTAACAGCGTCGGGCCTCCTTCCCCCTCCGAGGTTCAGTTGAGACCTTCCGGAGTTAGTGAGCTGTGAAGGAGAAGCGACAGGCTCCAAGTCTGGGGTTTCTCGGAGGATTCAATGGACACGGAGTTAGGAGGAGTTTCTCCCCCTTGTGTGAGTCTGTGCGTGCGTACGTGCATGTGTGCGTGTGTGCGTATGTGCCTATCTGCGTGCTCTCAGGTCGCCGCTGCTGCCTGAGTGCTGATCCAGTTCACCTGCGCTAAGGAACCCTGATTGGGCAGCTGACTCGCAAGCCCACACCAGCCAATCAGGAGCGACTGAGGAAACGGGATGAGAAGACGACCGGAAGCTCGACCGCAAACTGTATCCGGCAATGCTCCCGTGCCTCTTCACTTCAGAACTATTGTTAGAAACTTTAAAGCTCTGTTAACCCCTTTTGTGAAGCACTGGATTATTTTTGTTACCTCTGAACACATTACACACACGCTAGTTCTTTATTTGTTAGACACATTAGGGATTTTGGGTGCCGTTTTGTTTTGTATTGTTGTTATTGTTTCTAATAACTCAAGGTTAGAGTCTCATTTTGTTCTTGTTTTACTTTTATTTTACAGCAGTCATTTAGTTAATTGCCTCCCCTTTTGTTGTCACGACCACATTTAGATCTTGGTTTTTATGTTACTTCCCCTTTCTCAAAACGAGCTGGTTGTAACAACGGACTATTGGGTTAAAGGACAGCCACAGCCATGGACGATCTACTTACCTGGTGGATTTCCCGCCGTGAGTGCCGCCATATTGGCTCATGGCGCCAGTTTCTTTAATGGACCTTCAATGATTGAAAGGATCTGTTGGCCACTTTGTTAAAGGAAGACAACCAAGAAAAGGTAAATGAAAAATTATGCTTCTTTTTCTCTTTTCAGAGGAAATTAGTTGGGTGAGACCATTACAGTGTTTACATGTAAATTAATTTTGTTTGTGGTTTGGCTTTGTTAACTTTCGTATCATAAGTGGTGTCAAAAATGAGTGTTTTTATCTGCTCAAAAATGTTAGAGACATTCAACCTCTTGCCTCTGTTCCAGATTAAACCACCATTTTGTCAGTAGATTAGCCTGCCAAATAGTGCCAGGGTGCAAAGTGCCAAAGTGGGCATTGAATTTTTTGTACTTTTTTTAATTAACTTTATTTAAGGAATAGCAGTGCAAAATGAAGTCAGGTACAAAGGTCAGAAGCACAAATATAGTCGAGAGAGATTAACTTAAAACAGCTAACTTTCATATTAAAAGACTGTTGATGAAATTGAGGACAATTTTAAAACTTGAACACTTAAAACAAATTGATTGAAACTTAAATCAGAGCGATTAAAAAGTGAGAATAACAGAAATAACAATACAAACAAACACAGTAGACTGATTTAAAGGGGAATGGTTTTATTGTGATTCATTAATTTGTTACATATTTTGTTGTTAAGTTTAGTGATTAAATCAGGGGAGGCAGCAGGTTGGTGCTTGTGCCTAACGGTATAAAGGTTGCTGGTTTTACTTCCTGAGTTGGTTTGGGCCTTTTTTGGGGGTTTTCTCCAGATACTTCACTCCCTCCAAAGACCAAAAACATGTTTATTAGGTGAATTGGTGACTCTTAATTATTCTTAGGTGTGGGTGGGAGCATGAATAATTGTCAGTCTCTTTCCAGCCCTGTGATTGGCTACCAACTGGTCTGTGGTGTGCCCCTTCTTTGGCCTAATCAGTTAAGCTCCAGCCCCCAATAATGCCATAATGAAAGGGGTCAGCAGTTGGATAATGGATGGATAATTCTTGAAGAATGATTGAGATTTTTTTTTAATTGTTTTTTTTTTTTTTTTTTTGCAAATAAATTACTTTCAAAAAGTTTACATCTCACAAAAGATGTAGTTTAATACAGCCTGAACAAAAATGAATATTACGTTGATGGATGCAAACGAGAACACAATTTAAGCCCTTTTAAAGCACTTGTTTACACTGAAGTGTGCTTGACTGTAACCGGCTATACGTCAGCCTTGTAATAAACCAACAAAAAGCAGGTGATGACCAGATGAACACATCAGGTGAAGTAGATCTGACGTTTAAATGATTAAAAGTCTCACAAGTATCTTCAGCTGCAGATGAAGAACTAAATTGACAAATGCAAGTATTGCCCATCAAAATCTCGTCTGCCCTTCTCACCCACGGGTGGTCCTCCCTCTGGCCCAGCATGAATCACAAAGCAGCCACCTGTGTTATTGAGCTGACCCCAGATCAGCTTGGACCTGTCTGACTGAAGGCACAGTGATGTATTATTCATAGACTGTCTCCATCTGGCACATCGGCACATCAACACAGCCTGCCACCTCAGGCCTTACCCTGTCAGAGACACACAGGCAAGAACAGGACACTTCATCAGATTAGTCCTTTCTGCTGTGTTAAAAAGTTGCAGTTAAAGGCAGGGGTAGGGTAGATCTGTTTATGGGCCCTTTAAAAAAGGTCCAGACAATTCCTAAGGCAACAAGCTGCATGAAAAAGTCACAAAGTCAACTTTAGTGCACATGAAAGAGCAGTTTTCCTGCACACTACCGGTCCGCATCTACTTTGAAAACAAACTTGAAATCACATCAAACATGTCAAGTATAAAAGCACCCAACATTAAAAAAAGAGCGAAGCAGTCAGGGCTGTAGGTTAGTGGATCATAGAAAGACGACTGCTGGATCTACTCCCTATTCAGATGGTTTTATTGTGTAGAGTTTGCCCGTTCTAACTGTGCATTCATGTTTTCTGTGAGTCCTCCAGTTTCCTCCTGTGGACCAAAAACATGCTCAGTACACAGCAAAATCTACAGGGACAATTCAACACTGCCAGAGTTTACATTTTTAGAGAATTTAAAACTTTGTAACACTTAACAGTGTAACTTTTGATCAACACTTCTATGTAGTGTCTGGAACACACTCTCTCACAGTATGTTTTTAACTACTGAAGTGTTATCTCTGTATCAACACTGCTAAGTGTAAACGTTGCTGTATTTATCTACTGTATATTAACAGGGAAAATTAGTTAATATAAAGACATCATGTCTGGTTAAAGCACATTAAAGAACATTTGCACTTCAGTTTTCAGGCTTGTGGCATCTGTTGGTACTTGTCCAATAACAGAAGGACAGAAGGGATGATTGACTCTACAATTGTCACTTACAGGTTCAGAGTGAAAAGTCTAGAGTTCAAAATCATACGGTGACACCTATGCATTTGATTTATTACAACTTAACCCTTTAACTCCAACAAAAAATAGCCATGTTTTTTTTTTTACAAACTGGAGCATTAATGCAACATTTACTTTTTTTACACCCTAGTTATTTATAAATCACTGGCCTCTACCAAATGGTTGAGCTGGGAGTTTAAAGTTGAAGAAGTAGTCCCATTGTAAAAGTAAAAAGAGAACAAAAATAAAGTAAAATGTCCTTTTTGAGAATTGCTTTTGACTTGTTGGATGTCATATTCATTTCATATAAGCCATTTTTGTTTTTTATGACTGTTTTTTTTATAATTCTAGGTTTACCTATCTGAGAACTTTCCTTCTTTAATAATAAATTAAGAAGACATTCATATAACATTTTTTTCCTCTTATTGAAATTACATTAGTTCTGTTGGTCGGCCATAAACACCCAGCTCGTCTGTTTTGTGAGGCATATTTTGTATTATTTTTAAGTTTGATATCCTTTATCTTACCCCTTAAGACTTTATAAATTGTATCACTTACATTAATCTGTTGAATAAGATCTCCTGGTACCATCATACACTGACTATGTCATCTTACCTCTAAACATTTTGTTAGAATGAGGCATTTTTACTTTTGTGGATGAAGGAGATTTAAAAATCTACTACCTTTTAACAAAACAAAAAGGAACAACTGCTTTTTTCTAGCATTATATTTAAATACATAAGGTTTTAGAAGTTATATGCATTTATAAAATAAGATACTGTTACACAAAATTTGGTCTACCAAGCAGTTGATCTGGGAGTTAAAGGGTTAATTTACGCTTGTTTTTGACACCAACACTTTTTCAACTGAGATTAAAGTTTAAAGAATTTTCTCCATCCAGTGTATAACCAACTCTCCACTTGCTAAAATTTGGCCAACACCAACATTTATCTCTTCTCATTGTGCTGTGTAGGTGAACTGGAGCTAATTTGCCCTCAGGTGTGAATCGTTGTCTGTCTCTTTCTGTCATTCCTGTGAGTAGCTGACATCTTGTCCAGGTTGTCCCCTGTCTCTTGTCTAGTGACGTCATATTTGGGCTTTGTCCCCTGGGACCCCTGAAAAGCTTCAGCAGTTCAAATAATAGATGGTGGATGGAAAAATAGATCTGAAGACCCAAACCACAAGATGGTGCTAGAGTCAAGTCTATGTTTACCAGCCTGCAGTCCACCTTTTCATGCATTCACTGCAAATATGTTCTTGCACCTTTGTACTATGTAGATTATCATAGAAGAATCTGTACTTGTTAATTTAGACCCTCATTTTTGAAGGATTATTTTTTATTTCAGGGTTTTTTGTATGTGTGAATGGGGTTTGGAAAGGCCTTGTTGGAGGTTTGTGCTCTCGAAGCACTCCTAGTCAGAGTTCGTTTTTACTCTTAATCCTCTGATAATCTAGACTTTGCTCCAACCTGTACCTCATGCAGTCAGTCCCAGCTGTTTAACCACATCAGTACAAAGGCTGGCTCCTGAATGGGTTTGGCAGCTTTGATGACGAATGAGCAGGTGATTATGAGGACAAAAGAACCAACATGAGTAATAACTACAGCTGTAACTGTACAGTAGAGAGAGTGCTTAACTTTAGCATAGGCAGCATCTTCCCTTTAACTCCTGTGGCCAGTTTTAATCCAGTGTTACTGAAAACAGCTCCGTACTTTTCAAATATTCAATATAAAACTCCCTACACACTGTACAGTCTCAAACATCTGTGTAATGTCACTCAAGAGTTTTGTCTTCGTTATACCAACTAAGGAAGGGTGTGAGCTCTGCTGTCATGTGAAAACAGATCTGAAGAAAAAGGAGACAAATAATCAGTCCTGAAATTAGACTCAGCAGGGGTCTATATGGGGCAGTGAGATACTGTCACTCCAAAAGAAAAGGGAAAAAACAGGAAAACAATATCATGTCTTGCAAAGTGCTACTGGGGGCTTTTAACAACAGCTCTACTGGAGAAGAGGCACTCATTGGCCATTTTATTGGAGTTGAAATACTTTCCTAGCACCAGGTTGAAGCAGACATTAGAAAATGGGTACACTGTGGCCATAAAGGGATGGACGGGTGCCGTAATTATACTCAGGTGGGCTGTGGCATTTAAACAAAGCTTCACTGGTACTAAGGGGCCTAAAGTGTGCCAAGAAAAGATCTCCCACACCATTACACCACCACCAGCCTGAACTGTTGAGGCAGATGGATTCATGTTGTTTATGCCAGATTCAGATCCTACCATCTAAATGTTGCAGCAGAAATCTAGACTCATTGGTCCAGGCAGCATTCTTCCAATCCTCTATTGTCTAATTTTGGTGAGCCTGTGTGAGTTGTAGTAGCCTCAGTTTCCTGTTCTTCACAGACAGGAATGGCACCCAGTGCTGTTGTAGCCAGTTTGCGTCAATGTTCTACATGTTATGTGTTCAGAAATGTTCTTCTGCATAACTTGGTTTCAACAAGTTATTATTTGAGTTATCGTTGACTTCCTGTCATTTTGCCGTCATCTGACCGCTGGCATCACAAGACATTTTCAGAACTACAGCTCACTGGATATTTTCTCTTCTTTGGACCATACATGTGGTTACGTGTGAAAATCCAAGCAGGTCAGTAGATCAGTAGGTCTGTGACCAACAACCCTGTCATGTTTAAAGTCACTTAAATCACCTTTCTTCTTCATTCTGATGCTCATTTTGAACTTCAGCAGATAGTCATGTCTATTAGGGGTGGATAAAAATATCGATTCATCAATGCATTGCAATATATTCCCCTCCCAATTCAATATTGATTCAGCAAATCCTCTGAATCAGTTCACTTCCTAGCCAGTGGGGGGCACTGTGCACTTTTTCAGTTTTTATACAGAACTGTTATGTTTTTTACTCTTGTACTCCATATGCAAAAATAAGTTATTATTGTGCAATTTTTTATTTTTTGATGTTTTATCGCTTAAAAATGTGGAGTGACACCACATATGTTCACATGGGAATGAAAATATATATTTAAAAATTGTCAACAGGTACTGTAATTATTTGTGTATTTCTACTTCTTACTGAATCGACTTTGAAGCATTTAAATCAATATTGAATCGAATTGCAGCCTAAATAATTGAAATTGAATCGAATTGTGAGGTTCTTAACAATACCCAGCCCTAATGTCTATGCTAAATCATACATTAGTGCATTGAGTTGCTGCCATTTGATTGGCTGATTAGCTCTTTGCATTAATAAGCAGTTAAACCGGTGTACCTGATTAGATGTTTAGTGAATGTATTGTAAACAGAGGGATAGTAATTGAGTATTTGGATTATAAATTAAGTTCACCAATGCTGAGGATCGGCATTAAAGTAGGTCTTTTTTTTTTAACCCAGCTGATGGCTGGAGTTATGAGTAACTTTGCCAGTTAATAGCTGTATTTTCTATTCTAAGTAGTAGCAGTAGTAGCACAGTTGGTATTAACAAATACCCTCACATAAATGTGTCTTATGTATCATTTCAAAAGGTTTGGGCTGAAGCAAAAGCCTAGTGGATCATATTGTGAAAAACTCTCAAAAATGTGTGTTATTTTTAACAGGAAAGACATACCTACATAAACTTTGCCTAAGGATCTACTTCGTTTTATTTGATCTTTACTCTGTAATTCAGCTGAAACTGTCCGTCCAGTAATTATGTCTTTGTGAAATTTAGCTCGTGGTGGAAACATTCCGACCTGCATCTTACCCCAGGAAATGTATGTTGGGAAACATTTTTCCTCTTAATCTGGACCTGGAGGTACTAGTCTTAGGCTATGTCCACGTAGGCGAGCATTTTTCTGTGCATTTTGGCCTTCTGTCCACACATAAACATTGTTTTAGGTTAATGAAAATGATATTTTGAAAAACTCTGGCATGAAACGTCACACCCTCATTAACCTCTCCACTTGATGGCATCACTCTCTGGGACATTCTCACTGTATTTTACATGTGTAGCAGCAGACGTTGCTTAACTGTTGCTGTTTTAAATAACTGGATTATTTACATGATCACACACATCCTGTCCCTCCTTCACTATGATGCTGGATAAAAAACACTCTGGCGATACAAATGCTGCCAACGTTAAGACTGCGTTAGCTGGTGACCTAAGGCTGTTTGCTCTGTGGTAGCTGTGGTTCTATTAGTTGTTGAAACAAACGGGAGTACTCACAAGTTTATCAAATGAAACATTGATTCAACACTCCAGCTATCATCAGTTAACATAGCCACAAGTTAAACTGTAACACCAGCCTGCCATGGTGTTCAGAAGAGATATGAAAATTAAACAGCTTTTCCATAGTAATTGCAAGAAATGGGATCATATCATGGATATGGCAACAAGATAATAAACAGTTAACAGTGTGTTTATTAGTCTTTGTCTTTTCATGTGGACAGGGTTTTTTGTTTAACTGGAGGAGGAAACATAGACGACTGGTACAATATAATTTATGAATATATGTAATGGAACGAATCACCTTTTCATTGTGGCTTCAGAAAAACAAATTTCAGCAATTGTGGGAAAAATGGAAATTCTATGTCCTCCCTGAATGCCCCTTTTTGGTTTAAATTCTTATTTATTTAACAGACTCCTGTTTGAGAAGATTTTTTTCCTTTTTTAATAGGTAAGCCATGTTTGGATGTTAAATGTAATTTTGCTTTCTTGTTAATTTTACACTTTTTGCTTTTGTTTTTTTTTCTAATTTTCTTTTTTTCATTGCTTTGGTTGTTAAAAAATACCGGATAGGAAAAGGGATTACTTCATGTTGGACTACATTGACTAATAACAGTTTGAATTCTTCTCAAAAAAAAAAAAAAAAGATGGAGGAGGAAAGCCTTTGTTTCTAAAAATACCCCCTTACGTGTGGACACGGCCTCAGTCTCCAGGGTTCGACCGGGTGTGCAGCAGGTATAATCACCTCCCTTTAAGTAACCACTCTGTATGTCAGGTGTGTAACACAACAGCTGCTGTGTCCATTGAATGAGGCAGCAGTCTGCTCATGCATGGTTCACACTGAGCACACACAGCTGTGTTTACACTGTGCTGACTCTGGTGCAGCATGCACTTATTTACGGTTACTCTAATGTCCCCTGTTACTAATTAACTCATCTATTATTTTGTTTAATTCAGCATTAATGCACTACTTATTAAAATTTTTATATTAAGACTGGATCATCATTTATCCAGCTGAAGTATCACACATCTCTGATTCTGACAAGCGTGGATAAGATTTGAATTCCATTTTTATGTTAGTTGAATACATGTTAAGAGTCTTTGTAGTCCTTTTTATGAAACACATTCCCATCTTTGTTTGTGCAACTTTTTTCTCACAATACAAGACTACCTGTTATTTTTACTGGTGCCTGGCTGTGATGCACTTGTACCACCAGATGGTAGCTGTAGCCCATGTTTAAGAAGTTTGCTTAGGCTCAGTAGAAACATTTTTTTTTACAATCTAAACAGTTTTTGAAACTTTTAGAAACCTGTCTTGTCTATTCTTTAGAGGACAGAGAAAGTAGATGGACTTGCAAAGTGTGGCAAAAGAGTGAGGGAAGACATGCATTACAGGGCTGCAGAGAATCACACATGAGGTGGGCAGACATAACCCTCAAAGTGAACCACACCCCTAATAGTTTTGTTTTTATCTAAGCCTCTATGACTGCACACAGTCTTGCCAGTTCAAACCAGACTAAAGAGTGGAAAAACAAACAAACATGATGGACATGAGCAGGAGGAATTAGGATAAATGTGGCTGGAACATCCATAGCGGTAGCAAATTTAACCCAACTCCTCCCTGTTTAAGCTAAGTTATAGTATTTTTACAATTCATATATATAAATGTCTGTTTCATTTCCAAAAATCAACACCATAGTCCTCCATGTCCGACATCAATCTGACGTTTACTGTTGTCGTTTTGTTTGTTGTGTTTCCTGCTTAAGCTATCCTCAGTGCTCCCTCCACACAGCAGGATTACTGCCTGTAAATGAATTCAAAATTCACGATTTCTCATCAGAACAGCCAAGATCCTCTGCTGCGATGAGGATGATCAGGTTAGTCCATCTTTGAGACAACCAGATAATCAGGCATTTGCTGACTTTGGTCGGAGGGGCGCATTTGAGCCAAAAATCGGGGAGATTATGGTGAAGTTTGCGACTCGCTTAAGCATAATGAAATAACAAATTGAGGAGAAATTGGCACAGACTGTCGAGATTAGTCATACACGGGGTAAAGTTTGCAATGTCAATGCAATGGATTGTGACAAATTTACTAAAGATGTAGAGTGCTTAAAGCCATAACTTGGTCAGAATCAGAATTGTATTTACTGCCAAGTAAATACACTTGCACATAAAAGTAATTTGACTTGACAAGTTGGTGAAAAAAAAATTAACATATACTTAGAATAAAAATAAAAATAAGAGTCAGGAGGAATAAAATAAAGTACAAAAAGGGGTAATAAATGGTGCAAAACTGACTTGGGCATATATCAAAAATAGAAAGAACAGACGAAGCGTACAATAGGCACTAAAAGAACAAAACACAACCCAACAACATATTCAAATGGTGGGGTGAAGGAGCTGTACAGATTAGCATTGAACTTTTTCATTCTTGCCCAAGCTAATTCTGGATCTAAGAGAAACTTTTTCTCCAATAAACTGGAATAAATAAATTGAAAAGGTACATTTATAGCTGGTATTTTGCCTCATCTGGCTGCACAAAAAAGGTGTGAAAGCAGGGCTGTTGGACCTGCCGTGAATCTCTGTCTGACCACATTAAAAAAGTGTATCTAACTATTTAAGGTAAGTCCATATTGCTGCAATGTGTTCATTTCAAGATCTCGTATTTCAATAACAATAAAAGCCAGACTAATTGTGCAGCCCTAGTAGAGGGACAATCTGTGCCGGATGGTGGTTAGAGCGTGGAGGTTGTACCCTAACCTTGGCAGTGTAATTCATCGATCTGCTAACTGTGAGGCTGAGCTCAGTCTCAGACTTGGCCTTGCTTTTGGGGCGATGAGTTCACTGGACAAGAGGGTATGATGCTCATGGTATCTGAGCATGTGAACAAGGTCAAAGTCCTTAATCTTTACTGGTCTTGCTATACTCTTGCGAGGCCTGGACATTGACTAGTGGCCAGAAATGCCTGCTGGACTCCTTCATGGCTGTTTCCCCTCAACACATTTTTGGGTATCGTTGGCAGGACCATGTGTCCGATGCTGCAGTGCTTAGGAGGGTGAGAATAGGAAAGGTCAGCTGCTGGATACAGGAGTGGCAGCTGCGCTTCTATGGACACCTGAACCTGATCCAGCTCACTGTATACTGGGTGCCCAGGACCCCAGTGGGTTGGACCAGAACACAGGAGTGATTGCCTGCATTAGGGCTGGGCGAAATGGCCTAAAAATAAAATCCCAGACTTTTTTTCCCACAAAACTTGATTTAAAATTTTAATCCATTTTTTCCATCTCAAGGAAAAAACCTCCAAGTGACACAAAAATATGAGAATCAAGTTTTGCTTTTGTTATCAAAACATATTCTGAAACTAAACAGAATTTCCCTCTAATAGTTAAGTTGCATGCTGGTATTTTTTCCTAAAATGTTGATAATGTAGTTTGAACGTAGACAGGTTTGTCTACATAAACACTAAATTCTGAGCTTTTCTCACAGTACATTAACATGGAACTCTCTGATCAGTATTTAATCTCATTTAAGAAACAAATACAAGCCTAGACAAGTGCTTGTGCAAAACCTGACAAGACTTACCACCATGAAAACTAAATTTTCATATTTGTCTTTTTAAACACTGCAACCACTTACAATAAGAGTAAGTGTAAGTTAAGAGGAATTCTCGAATTTTAGTTTTTCAGTCTTTTACAACAAATAATTTGAATGAATTGATTGAATCGATATATTGCCCAGCCCTAGCAGCATCATGGAGGTGTCTGCTCAAAGGATACCTGAAGAGTTGGAACATGGGGCTGGGACAGGCCTGGACGAAGGCTATCAGGAGGCTGGAGGAGTACAGAGGTGAAGTGCTGAACCTGCTTAAGCTCCCATACCTGGCCTGATCTAGTCAAGAAGCTGAGAAGTGAACTCTGGAGGGGGGTTAGTGCTCGAGCCTGGCGCAGAAATTGGCCCTGGTGTGAGTGAGCCCCAAGGGTGTGGCTGTTCCCCTCCTTTAGATCTCTAGGTTTAGTAGCTGTTTGACACCTTATGTTTTGAAGTGTTGATGGTTCTGTTATTTTATTTAAGAACAAGAAAACAGGAGCGTAGAAACAAAAAGCAAAACAAATAAATTCAAAAAAGTAATTACCAGATTGTTTGTCTGTAGAACCACTGACTGGGCAATCAGGCACAAATTAGAATTACAGGAAAAACAAATTGCAGAAAAGTGGAAAAAATGGGTTGATTTCAGGAGGACAGAAGAAGACACCACCACTTTCACTGGACATCGACATAAGGCAGTGTTAATATTGACAGAGCTTTTTAATTTAGTTTTAGTTATAATCTATTGCCTAAAATATTTACTTTATACTTTTAGTCTAGTTTCAGTTGATGAAATTTCACTACATTTTAGTCAACTAAAATATGAAGTGTAATGCATTTTTTTATGTTTCCTTGAATTTCTGAAGTCATGTTTTACACTTTGATTAAATGAAATATCTAATAACCCTTTACTGAATGCCATTAAAGTTTGAATGTATAAATGAACAGAAATTAATTGAACTTTTGTGTGAAATGCAGTCACCTTTATTTAGGCTACCTGGCAGAGCATCTCAGTTACAATACCAGAACTGACAACAAACAGTGAACCTGCTCTACATGAATATATCCATTCATAAAGAGAGTAGCTCTGATTGGATCGCTCCACAACTTATCCCACCACCATGAAGCTAAGGCAGCTGTGATTGGATGTCCCTTTTGACTCATCCAACCTTTCCACACAACCAAAGTAGCTGTGGTTGGATATATTCCTTACTTGTCCCTTCTTTCTACATGACCAAATTAGGTCTGATTGGATAAAGTCAAATGTTTTAGTCTAGTTTTTATCTGTTGATGAAAATCTCTGTTAATTTAGTTTTAGTTTTTGTCCATGTGCACTTGTTTTAATTAGTTATTGTCTAGTTTTCATCAGGGGAAAAAAGGTTGTTGACAAAAACTATGATAAAAATAATGAGTCAACAAAATTAACACTGACATAAGGAGGGTTGATGAATGATGTAAATCTGTTTTGACCTGACGCTGTAACTGTTAAAGAAAAAAAAATCAATAAAAAATCAATAAAAGTAAGTAAATAAATCAAAGATCAACTACAAACAACATGTACTGTGGGACATTTTGAGTTTAAATGGACAAAGGCCCAATTACAGTCTAAGAGGTCAGAGGTTAAACAAAAGTTACTGTTCCTCTTAAGTTAGCAGTAATAAAACTCCTCGACTCCATCAATGGCGTGAAGTGTCCTGACTTAGAGGTCCTTTTGTCAACAGGCTGGTTGTCTGAAGCAGCTCATTCAGGCAGGGACCTGCTGACATCATGCTGCTCTTGTTTTCTTTATGAGGGGTGACATATATGTTGAAAAGCAGCTATGAAAATATGAGGGTGATCTGGAAATGCACGACTCATGGCACATAAACATCACAGTTAGTATGAAGTCAGGTCTAAGTGTATGTTCACCTGCGAGCGTATCTGGTAGTTTAAAACTTTGTGTTGACGGACCTGCCTCGGCCTCACAGCGCCCTTTCTCCATGAAAAAGCTGCATTCTTACAGCACTTATGGACTGCTCACTCAAGCAGAGAAGTAAACATGGAAGAAGGCGTGAATTAAAGCCTCTTTAGGGAGTGCAGGCCTCGACCTTTTGCCCTCATAAAAGCTGCAAAAGTCAGCAGAATATGATTGGATGGCTTCTGACACGTCTGTTTGTAAAATGTCAGTACTCTGCCTTTTTCAGTTAAGGTTTGAAGTAGTAGATATTTTCAAGTCAGCATGATTTTAAATGAGTGTGTTTATCTTAATGCATGAGAGTTACTGAAACAGCAGGTAGTGCACGTCCCTCACAGCAAGACGGTTGCTGGTTTGATCCCCGTGTCAGTCTGGGCCTTTCTGCGTTGAGTGTGCATGTTCTCCCCATGCACGTGGGTTTTCTCCAGGCACTCCGGCCCCTCCAACAGTCCTATAACATGCTCATTCGGTTGATTGGTGATTCATATGGCCCTTGGTATGAGTGTGAGCGTGAATGGTTGTCACTCTCTATGTGGCCCTGCTATTGGCTGGCGACTGGTTAAGGGTGTACCCTGCTTCCTGCCTTATGTCAGTTGGGACAGGCCCCAGCCCCTCACCGACCCAAAAGAAATAAGATAAGAATATAAGATAGTGGATGGATGGATCACTGAAATCAAACCATAAAAGAGGATACTTAACTAAATCATTATTCTAAAGTTGTTCTTAGGGCTCAAATTTTTCGAGACATTTTCAGGATGCAGGGAAACAAATACCGTCACGGAAAAAATTATTAGACCGCCCTTGTTTTCTCCAATTTCTTGTTCATTTTAATGCCTGGTACATCTAAAGGTACATTTGTTTGGACAAATATAATGATAACAACAAAAATAGCTCATAAGAGTTTAATCTGAGAGCTGATATCTAGCCATTTTCATGGTTTTCTTGATAATAACCATGCTGTCACAGCAGCCCATTTCTGTTGCAAAAATTCAAATAAATTTGCTTTGTTTTTGGGCTTGCGTTTCTCCATTTTGAGTTTGATGATGTTGTCCACAGGTTTTCACTTGGATTTAGATCTGGTGATTGAGCAGGCCAGGGCATGGTTCGAATGTTCTGGTTCTCCATCCAGGCTTTAACTGACCTTGCTGTGTGGCAAGGGGCATTGTCTTGTTGGAAAATCCAGTCATTTGAGGCCGAAAAGAGTTTATCAGCTGATGGAAGAAGACTGTTTTCAAGAGTAGCCCTGTACGTGACCTGGTTCATTCACCCCTCACACAATTGCATTTGACCTGTTCCACCCATACTGAAACAACCCCAGATCATCACCAGTCCACCCCCATGTTTTACTTTAGGCTTCTCCAGGCTTCCTCCTAACCAGTAAGTTGGCTGGAGTGGGCATCAACCCAAAATTGGATTCATCACTGAAGAGAAGCTTGGCCCAATCATCAACAGTCCAATCCTTGTGATCTCTAGCAAAGAGTAACCGAGCCTTCCTCTGCCTTTCGTTGATGAAGGGCTTCTTCTGTGCCCTGTGTGACTTCAGACCAGCTTCAAGAAGTCGGTTTCGAACTGTCCTTGCTGAACAAGTCACATTTCTCGACAGTACCCACTCATTTTTAAGGTCCCTGGAGGTCTGACGACGATTCCTGACACAAGAACGGATGAGTGCACGGTCCTCTCGTGGGGTAGAAAGACGTTTCCTGCCTCGACCAGCTAGCAATTTGGTAATACCATGTTCAGCTTGCTTTTTCCTGGTGTAATGAACGGCTGTCTTGGAGATCTTCAGTTTTTTGGCTACCTGTCTCTCACTCATGCCACTTTCCAGCAGTGCCCTAATGGCTCCCTTTGTGGCTTCACATAATTCTTTTGTTTTAGGAATTATGTGAGTGCTGACAACTTCTGAGTTGCTCTACGGCTTAAATGTTAGCAGGAAACCACTCTAGGCCTTTACATGTGCAGTGCTGCTTATGACATGAAATGGCGTCTTATATCAAGGTTCCCACGTGTCCTGGAAACCTGGAAAATCTGGTTACCAATTTTCCAGTCATGGAAAACATATGGAAAAAGAGGAAAAAGCAAAATGTCCTGGAAAAAAATTTAATTGTCCTGGAAAATTATATATATGTAATATATATCTTCCTTCTACCTTGGTAGGGAACCAAAAACAAACATAGGAAAAGAAGTAAAAATGCACTTGGTAACTAATGCACACTTAGCTATAAAATATGAGTAGATAAAATAATGCAAGTCAAAGAATAAAATATAAAAGCTGAAAACAATGGTGACTAAAAGAAATAATAAGAAAATGGCAAAATAGATTTTTGGCTACTTAAACAGTAAATCAGAAAAATCTATTTCTAAAAAAAGCAGAGTAAATAAAAGATACAAAAAATAAGTATAAATCATACATTTATGATCGTGAGACACTACATAAAAGTCAGACTAAAAAGATAGCCAGCAGACAATGTTCATGCCCGAGAGTTAGAAATAAATACATTTGAAGTTCAATATGATAAGGTGGACCTAGCTGGAGATATCAAGAGATATTAGTCATTAGCCTTTAATCTTGTTTTTTAGAAACCTAGATTAACCTGAGAATTGTCCACACCAATATTGTAACTTGTTACTTGTATTGTAATTCAGTGGGAACCCTGTATATACCCCAGGAATACAATTAAGCTTAAGTCAAATAGGACATAAAGTATTATGGAATAAACTGCATTTTTGTCATGTTCATTGTATGCTTCAGGTAATATACCTTTAGTGGTGCCAGCCATTAAAATGAACAAGAAATTAAAGAAAACAAGGGTGGTCTAAGATTTTTCCATGACTGTATTTCATAATTGCTTCAACAAGAGCTTGAAAGGACAGAAGTCCTTAAATAGTTCAATAATTTTGTATAAATGATTGAATAATAAAAAATAACACTAAAATATTGATACTGTATTTCATGTGGTTTTTTGGCAAAGTTTTAGAAAAATGATTCATTTAAGTTTTCTCATTTGTGTTTTTAAATCGTTTCAGTGATTTTTCCCCACATGTTTTCATTCAGTGCAGTCGTTAGACTTAGCACGGCTGATGATCATACAATCCGTCTGCTTTGGCAAACCCCCCATACGTTCTATTTCTTCACAATTTATTATCTTTTATTGTACACCCCTACTTCTGTTTTAAGTTCAGTATGTGGGCTTTTTACGGATATTTATATGTTTGGCTCTGGTGAGCAATTTGCAAATATATTAAAAATGAGAAAAAAAGGAGAAAATCATGATACAACCATAAACAATGCAATGCAGTTTTTTTTCCTGTTTCCCACCCCTTCTTGGGTCATATGGGAACAACAGTGGATCAGACTGTAATCTTAAGAAATGTCAAGAGAGTAATATCAGCCAATCCCAGGACCAGAAGACATGGAAGAAAAAAAAAGGCAAATATTTTCTAATACATTTTTCTCATCAATCTCTGTCTATGCAAAAAAAAAAGTCTGAGGCTTTGCCCGGGCTCACAGAGACCACATCGTGATCAAAAAGCACATTCCTGTGGATAACCCCTCTCATATATTCCTTTACAAACTCTAATAAGTAACATCAATATGACATTGTTGGTAAAATGAAGGGCAGATTTTGGAGGTTTAGTGGTTTTACCCCCTGACTCTCTCACTGATCTTTGACTTTGATGAAAGCTGCTCTGGCTGAGCCCTAAACACAATAGACCCTCACCCAGCCCCTGCATGCCCTTGTCAGAGGATATATGTCAAAGCTGTAACATCATACTCCTAAGTATCTCCTCGACGCTCCATGGGTCACATTCTTTCATGACGGCGGAGGACGTGTGAATGGATTTAACCTTGTTCGGGGGAGAGAAGGACGGGAATGAGTTAAAGAAAAGGTGGGGGGGTGAAAGAAAAAACTCAAGAAGAAAAGAAATACAAGAGGAACAGCAGAGTCCTGAAAGTCCACGACACACTGCAGCATCTAGCACAGCTCATCTTTACCATCACACACATTCCTGTAAGACACACTCACAAAGCACCATTGTTATGAAGTGGATCTGACTCATATCCTCGCTGCTACCTGCCCTTTAAGGTGCACACAAACACACACACACACACGTTTGGCCTTGAGACACCCCCGTTGTGCAGAATTATGGGCTGACAACTCTAGCACCGCCTGTAAATGATTCTCTACTGTACAGCGGAGAGGTGTGAACTTCAAAAGATAACCAGAGGAGGATTGATGAGCCTTGATTTACTGCTGCCTCACTGTCACGTGAACTCGGGTCAAAGGGAACTATATGTGTGTGTGTTTGTGTGTGTGTGGCCCCTTATACCTGTCCCATGAAGCTCCAACCATGAGCCATAGGCTGTACTAGATGACAGGATATTTGGTACCAGACTGTATGTGGATATGAATAATTAATGGATATGAATAAAAAAAATATGATATTCAACCGTTTGGCCCACGGTTCAATTTGCTTAAATGAACTAAGGTATTCTTGGTTTTTAGCACAAACTGCAGAGTCGGCATGCAAGGTTGAAGCCACGCCTGCCACCAGTAACAATTAAGGCTGGGAGATGTATCGAGTTTTTGAAAAATATCTGTACTTTTTCAACCAAGATATGAGTTTAGACAGTATCATTGATATCCATATTGTTGTTGATGTGCTATAAAAGCATAAAGCAAGCCACCAATTCGAGTTATCCTCTTGATTGTCTTTGCTAAACAGTTTTTTTCTTGCGGCTGTTACTGTAAGCCTCCTTCAAAATTCACCTCTCTGTAGGTTAGCCCAGTGCAGGTTTGGATACATGGATATATGTATATATTTGTTTTTTATATATTATATTTTATATATCTGTGTGTGTAGAAAAACTGAAGAGTGTGGCTGCAGCAACATTTAGAAAAACACAATAGCCCACCAAAGGTTAGATTTTATCCCCAAGCCTGCACCCAGTCATCTCCCGACTGGGGCTGGACGATATGAACTTCAAAAAAAAATCCCAGATATTTTTCCACAACACTCGATTTACGATTTTACTGTATTTCTTTCCTCTCAAAAAAAAGAAGAGACACAAAACTTACATGAATCATGTTTTGCCTTTGTTATCAAAATATTTTCCAAAACTAAACAGACTTTCCCTCCTATAGTTAAAATGCATGCTGTAATTTTGTCATTAAATGTTGATTATGTTGTCATAAGCACTGAAGGATATTTTCACAGTATAGTAACATGGATCCGATCAATATTTAACCTCGTTTAGGAAACAAATAAAAGCCTAAACATGCTTGTTCAAAACCTGACAAGACCTATCATCACAAAAATACATATTCAGTTTTTTTCAAACATTGCAGCAACTTATGATTGGTGTAAGTTGGGAAAAAAATCTACATTTTTCATTTTAAAATCTTATGCAGAAAATAATTTGAATTAATCAATTTAATCGATATATTGCCCAACCCTACTCCCATCACTCAGGTTTTTGAGAATGAAAGAGAATAAGCAGTGGTGATAATCATGAATAACATAAGTATTTAGCAATCAGCTCTATAAAACCATAATATATAAATATATACAACAATACACAGAATAAGGCTTCAACTAATGAATTTTCCTATGCATGCATGACACATGCTTTATGGACGTGCATCTTCCTTTGACTTCTCTTAGCTTCCTGCATCACCTGCACAGCAAGAAAATGGAGCTTAAAGCCACAAAAACAAACTCTTATCTGAAGAATTTTCGCTGTGCAGGAACATTGGGAGTATGGAGTAACTTCAACTTTCTTGTTGAATAAATCCCTCTGTGATGTACTCATTTAGGTGTCACCCTTATATGGATTTCTGCCATTGAACCACACCACTAAATCAAGTAGCAATAAAATGAGAAAGTAATATGCTTAAAAAAAAAGTTCAACTGGATGATCTACAAACTAGCTTTCTCTGGATTCTCCTCGCAAATGAAAGGTTTTGATATTATCTTACTTTCTTTGAATAAGGAAGATTTTGCCCCTGAGTCATCGCAAAAGAAGAGCGGGTAGAGTCGAGCGACCTCAGGGCAGAGGTGTGTGTCCGCCAAATGTGACAAGAGAGGAAAAATCCCCAAATTCCCCCTCTGTGAATTCACGAAGTAATTAATCTGCAGCAGGGTTTTGCCCTCCTTTCTGACATGTGAGTGACATGCAGCCTGTGAGTGTGAGGTGTTTGATTGCCTCTCCCCAAGGCCTGCTCCATCATGTCCTATTTTTCTTTTGATGTTTCCCTTTTCTTTCTTCTTCTCTCTGCCGCCTGCTGTACTCACTGTTCTGGGACTTTATTTCTGGCTCCATTTCTCCACCATAACAGTTCCTAATATTAATTTAAGAATCATCGATCTATTAAGATACCCGCACTTATATTACTGTAGCCATGACTACCAACTTCAGTCCTCCACTTTAAAATCATTATAGCTGTGAATGTTAACATTGCATTGATTTCTTTATTCATGTTTCTTATTGATTATACCTCCATATATCTACTTTTATAACCACATTGAAAACAATACTTTTATAACTCTTGAAAACAGTATGCCTCATCTCAAGGGGATAACCTCTAATGTGTTTTTATTGAACAGGAAAACAGGGCCCGACCAATATGGATTTTTTTGAGGTCAATGCCGATGTTGATATTTAGCAGAAAAAAAAACTGATTAATTGGTATTAATTATGATTAATTGAAAAAATATAAAATGAATTTAAAAAATAAAATAGCTTGGTCCCTTGACACTTACAACAATGAATATATGAATTACAGGTGGAACATTTGACTATTTTACAATACTTTATTCCTAAGTATTTGTTTAACTTTACAACAGAGAGAGATTTTTAAGTACAAAAACATGCATAAAAGCATTAAACCTCTGGGAAATTAATTATATAACCTTGAAAAAAAAGAGTCAGTAATTGAGTTATGAAATACATCTTGTCTTGTACGTCTTGTTAATGAAAATTAGAGGCAGGTTACAGGACAGGTAGAACAACTTTGGAAAAAGTTGCAAACAGGTAATTGTGAGAGGAAAGCAACAAAAACACAAAGGTAACATTATTTTCTTAAGCCTCTTATTTTTCTACTCTGCAGTTTTCAAGAACAAAGAACTTTCATGTACAAAATACAATAGTGTGCAGAACTGCAGTAAATTCCTGCAGGTGAAATAAATAACCTTATTAAAAATATAAATATATAGATGAATTATGAACTCTATCTTGTCACATCTGCCTTTCAGTCCCAGAGTCCTCATTAGTGCATCAGAAGTAAGTTTTAGTTCAGGTAGAACCACTTTTTTACTGTAAGTATGAGGTAACGTGTGAGGAAATCACTCTTCTTAAAATGCACTTCAGCACGCAGCTGATGGAGTGATGAACGGTCGTTCTCTGCCTCTCAAGTATTTGTGCACTTATGTTGTTTCTGCGGTAACTGGCTGTTTTTTAAGCTGTTAACTAATGCTGTGCTAGGTTGACATAACTTTGGCGATATCATTGTTAACATAGACAGGGAGTAACTTAAGCTAGGTCAGCACAACTTGTACCAATGTAACGTAATTGAAAAGCTTGACCGACACAACGAAGCACGCGTCACTTGTCATGACACATTGCAAAAGGAGTTAAATTGAAACGGGAGACATTTTGAGTCACTCTTAATTTCACAATGTTGTTATAAACATACCTGTCAGCAAACTCCATTCAGCCCACTCTTGTGTTGTTGCCTGGCGGTGTGACTGATTAGACAGCGGTGGGGAGGGGACTGAGGATTGAATGGAGTCAGAGCTCTATGTAATGAACTAACGGCAACATCAACAACATCATTCTGTGCAGCTTGGACACTGAACAGCATTTACTGTTTTATGAGAAAGTAAGAATTTATCAGCGTTATATCGACAAAACTCTGGCCGATGTTGAATATTTTGAAAAGGGCTGTAATCGGCCGATTAAATCGGCCTGGCCCTACAGGGAAATATAATAAGGACAAATTTATGGTCTTGGCATCCATAAATTATCATAATCATGAATTCTCATTTTTGTCCCTTAATCTCTGCCCACCTCTTTATCTTTCTACATCTTTTGTCAAGAAAGAAAATATAAAAAAATGATGATATATAAAACCAAAAAGGCAAGTTTATTTTATTTGTCTAGCACCTTTCAGCAACAAGGCAGTTCAAACAAAATAAAAAAAACACATCCAATCAAAACATATATGAAAAGAATCAATGAAACCACAAAGATTAAAACAAAGAAATTAAAGCTGATTAAATAAATAAATTAAAACTGATGACGAAAGAAGACACAGTGGTCTGAAACAAAAGCTACAATGTGAACAAAACATTTTTTGATTAAAATCAAAACTCAAAATTAAATAATTTTAAAAGTTACAGTGCAGTGTTGAAGTTGAAATTGTAACTCATTTTTGTTTTTCAATTAGGAAGCTAAAACTGTGATAGTTAAAGTGAAGTGTTGTAATAAGTTATTAACTCTGGGCTCCTTTCTCTTTATACTAAAATCAAGCAGACTTCTTCTGTTCACAGTTTTTAGTTGTAATTAGTGGTAGTGGGGTGTCAGTGGCACAGTCTAATAGTCTGTCTGTCAGTAATCAGAAGGTTGCAGGTTCGAGTCCAGCTCCGACTGTCACATGGTGATGTGTCCTTGGGCAAGGCACTTAACCCCAAGTTGCTTCCACTGCTGCATCAGTGGTGTGTAAATGGGCATGAAAGGGTGTGAATGTGTTTGGTAACAGTGATTGACTTACAGAGGAACTCTGAACCATCAGTGAGTGAATGAGTGGATGTGACCTGCAATCTAAAGCTGCTCTGAGTAGTCAATAGAGAATTTATATAAGCTGAAGTCCATTTTCCATTTTTTCATTTAAAATGAAATAAATACAAAGATGAAACAAACAAACTTCTTGTCATTTCATTTTGCTATGATAAGTGACTTAGTTGTCTTGTTATGATTTGGTGCTTTACAAATAAAGATTGATTAATTGGTCTATCATAAGAGAGATCATTATGTGAGTGTGAGCACATGGTCTCCCTAGCTGACATCATGATGCTCTTGGAAAGAAATAAACATTCAATGCAGTTGTTTTTAATAGCTGATAAATATTTCTATAATCTCACTGGAGCATAATAATAAATGGTGAAAAGTAGGGCTGTCAGGAATTTAAGGTTCAAAACAAGCTCAGAGAATTGAAAACTTTGAACTTTTGATCACACGCTAACTGTCCACTCTATCAGGTTCACCTATTCAACTGCTTGTTAACACTAACTGCTAATCAGCCAATCGCGTGGCAGCAAACTCAATGCAACTCGAGACGATATGCTGAGTTTTACACTGCATCAGAATAGGGATGTACATGCAAAACCATTGAAGGCTAGTAAAGTTTGAATGTATGCACAGAAACAAAGCTAACTTTTGTGTGAAATGCTATCACCTTTATTTACCTGGCAGAGCATCTCAGTTACAATACCAGAATTGACAACAAACAGTGAACCTGCTCTACATGAATATATCAATTCATAAAGAGAGGAGCTCTGATTGGATCGCTCCCCAACTTATCCCACCACCACATATCCACAACAGCAGTTGTGGATATGTTCCCAACTTGTTCCTACTTTCTACATGACCAAATTAGGTCTGATTGGATTAAGTCTCCGTCAAACATTTTCATCTAGTTTTTATTTGTTGATGAAAATGTCGGGGGAAAAAAGGTTCTTGATGAAAATTATGACAAAAATAATTAGTCAACAAAATTCCCACTGATGCCCTCATATCAATATGGACCAAAATCTCTGAGGAATGTTTCTAGTACCTTGCTGAATCTTTGCCATGAAGACTTAAAGCAGTGCCGAAGGCAAAATGCAAGCAAGGTGTGCCTAAAAAAGTGGCCAGTTAGTGTAGATTATAATACTATGCAGCTGCTCTGAGCAGTGTTGTGCCTCAAAAATGGAGCCAGTGGGGGAGGGCATGCACCATCGGTCAGAGCAAAACTGTGGCACAGATGGAATTCTGTGGACACCGATCATGTGGAAACTGTGGGTTACCTGGAGCTAAAAGTGTCTGAATATCAATGTAACAGCTCACACAAGCTCCATGTCTGCATTTCTGATTTTCTAACAGTGGAACATGTTATTTCTTCTGGACTTCCCTTCTTTAAATAAAATCTTTTGGTGAGCATCAGTGACAATCTATGGGCCATAACCTGAACTATATGGGAGCAGTGCACGTCTATGTCGAAGTGCTCCAGAGGCTATGGAAGGAAAAGCTCCCACATTAATGACAACCACACTTGTGTAAAGCTCGGTGCAGTATTTTTAGAGTCAGCTGGGCTTCAAGAGGCCACAGTCGGAAAGTCCACAAACCACAGCTCATGGCGCTCACAAATACACAAACACACACTGCCACTCACAAGCTGCATGTTTTCTTTATTCATTGGTAATACAAGCCAGAATAAATGTTATTTCAGTTGTAGAAAAGTGTCTTAAATCTACCAAAAGTTTATTTACTGAGAGATCTGTTTGGAGGCACAAGATAACTCTGCTTCCACCAAGGCGGGAGGAAAACTTTTGAGGACGAGGGACAGCAAGTTAAGTTTTAAGAGTTGGAAATGAATTTAGTGTTTGAGCTGAGAGGTCTTAAAGATCAGACATGGGCCACGGTTACATGCTGTTCTTTAATTCGAAATTAAGTATTCAGAATAAAATAATTTGGAATTAAAGTATCCTCCTTCACGTTTACATGGAAATAGTAATTCCGAATTGAGGCTTACATGGAAAACACGTTTATTCGCCTTTATTCAATTTGGCTTAAGGTCTGGGGGTTGGGAATGGCTCTGATTGGACTGGAGACGGCCGTAGTGACGTATTTACATCCACCGGAAGAAAACAAACTCCTGTTCAGCATCTCCAGCGTCTCTGTCAGGGAAACCTCGTCCAACTTGGATGCTACAACTTTTAAAAGGTCTGCATTTTTATGCTTACATCCATCCACTCTTTTCATTATTTCCAAGGCTCTTCTAAGGCTCTAATGAAATAAATTGTCTCGGCTCGAGTCCAACGCTTACTTCAGGCAGCCATTCTGTTCCCGTCAGCGTCATTGTGACAGGACAATGGAACAAGCATGTGCATAACAACCGGAATTAATTTAAAGCAGAATGAACGTGTACATGATTGAGGAATTATTGAATTTGGATTGAAATTCAGAATAAACTGGCCACCTACTTCGGAATTAAGTTTTATTCGGAATGGTCATTTTCATTTGGAATTAAGTGTTTACAAGGTCATTTTTAATCTTTTTAAAGAGGATTCAAGTTTTATTCTGAAATAAAGGGGAATTGAAGCTCTCATGTAAACGTGGTAATTAACATTAATTAACTGCTACTAAATTTGTTGAAAACACAAGATAAGCCTATTCATGAAGAGGGATAAAACTTAACACGCTATGCAAACAATATCAGTATTGTGACACAAATAGCCGACCTTTAGGTTCTACTACTTTCAATATGTTGATATAATTGTGCAAATTGAGCTCTTTGTATATTTTTCCATGATGAGAGGAGGTTCAAGTCTGGATCAAGCACATGTTCAGCTTGATTTTGACTCAGCTGCACAGTCCCTGCCCATCATCAGACATCAGGTCCCCAGTCATTAGATGTGACAGATGCACTCATAGTGTGACACAGTTCATGTTGCATCCTGGGAGTCCCACAGCCCAAATTCAACAAGACTTGAGTGTCAGAATTTGTCTTGTATCTCATGTCTAGTTTGATGTGATAGTATTGAATGATTGTTTTGATTGATTTATGTCTTTATTTTGATCATGTAAATTACAACTTAAAAACAATTCAATAATACAAATAAGTGATAATCAAAAAATGAAACCTGATTCTGCAGTTTCTTAAGCCTCTCAGCTTACATGAGCAAAAAGAAGTAGGTAGAAGTATAAACTTATCTAGTCCCAACCTCTTAAATTTTAATATACAGTACCTCCTAACTGAAACATGTACAGTGAATATACAATGTATCACTCAGAAAAAAATACACATTGTGGTATTTATTCATCAGAGGTATTTATTGTGTATTGTATGAGTTTGTTGAAAGTGTGTGTTGCTGCCGTTCTTGGCCAGGTCTCCCTTGAGGAAGAGATTTGTTTTCAGTGGGACTAACCTCGCTGTATAAAAGTTAAATAAATGAATAATGACCAATAGAATTGCACAATTTCCTCCTTATTATTTAGAGCATTAGGCATTTCCTCAAACCCAGTCTTTTTCTCTGTGGAGACTCTGTATTTACATGTTGGCATTTCACCAGACTTGTTGGGTTTATTTTAAAATTTTTACCTTCAGCAAGGAGAAATTTGTTTTGGCATTTATCCATTTGTTTGTTTGTTTGTTTGTTTGTTTGTCTGTGACTTAGATAACTCAAGATTGTCTTTGGATTGTGATGACATTTTCAGAGAATCTTGGTCAGGGCACAAAGAAGAGGGGCTTAGATTTTGGTGGACAGAATGATATATCCATAAAAAACAATGACCTTAGACTCCTTTTTTGTATTTTTTTTTTATTTATTATTGTTTTGGAATGATAGAAATTTCAGTCCATTAAAGTCAATGTCTTTCATATTTTCCCTGTCAGATAACAGACGAGAAAGGAGACTGCTTGTAGTTCATCTCCCTAATCCAAACCACATCAGTCCATGGGGCTGGTTAGTCTTAATCTGACATGTTAGACCCAGTCCGTGTGTCACTGACTCAGATGATCAGCACTGGTCACCACATTGAGTCCTGCTTGCATGTTTGTTCAGGGAACTTAAAGTTCTGCAGAACAACTTCAAAGATTTTCTGCCATATTTACTAGAGACACATCTGTGTTTATGACGCTGCCAAGGCAACTCTACACAAATATATACAACATTAGAGCTGACACATCTGTATCTGTCTGCATTACAGAAAACAGAAATAAATGTGGGGAGAATGAAAGTGGCAGGGATTTTAGAGCTGTCTTTCTGACATTTTTGTTGCTCCAGCACGGGTTCAACAAGTTTCTCTGGAATTGATTCCAATTTTTTCTGAGATATTATCGCACAAACACAGGACTGACGGACACCAATGCTATAATAATGCATAAGAAGATTATCTAACACTGATCCAAATGGACTTGTTCAGATTCCTGAAAAAAATTGTCACGTAGCGGCTCAAATTTGGGTATGAAAAGGTGAATTCAATTGAAAGTCTCCATTCATATTAAAATGTTTGTCCAATAACATTTTCAGTTTTAACAAGTTTTTGAAAGACCTCTAAAATGTTTAGGTATACTTATTTTAATTACAAATGGTCTAATAAATGTGTTAAGCACTGACTATATAATTATATATCCTTTTAAATCATAGAAGTTTATAAAAGATCTGTTATTTCAGTAGAAGCTGCTCACCACAAACATATGAAACTCAGGGATGTAAGTACTCTACACATAATCTTTTAACCTTAGTTTGCATGTGTATTTTTTGCTAAAGCTTTTATTGTCTTTTTCAATTACAAAGACACAAAACAGTAAGTACAAAAAGGCTTTTGACAAACTTTCAAATATGCAGGTACCGTAAAGAGACCGAAGACCGAATTTCCCCTTGGGGATTAATAAAGTATTTCGGATTTTAATAAGGAAAGAAAAGAAAAAATCTAAGTTAAAAATGTTAATAGGAATAAAAACAGTAGACTACAAAGCTGTAATGAAATTGTCCCCCTCCAGAAATTCCATAAATGAGCCCCAAATCTTTTCATAAGCGTTTCATTTCCCTTTGATAACATATGTAAATCTCTGTAGGGCAAGTCACTGTAGTAGCCCTTCAACCCAGACTCGCTTGCTTGGTCTGTGAACTGACTTCCACGACAGTGCAAGTTTATGTTTAGCTTCAAGAAGGCAAAATATGACCATCTTCTTACTATTGTTGCTAATTGTACAGCTTGCTGGGAAACATCCAAATACAAAGTTTAGGACATAATGGAAGTTGTTTTCTAGCTTGCATGTGTTCATGGGGTATAATTAATCTATCATGATTAAGTTGCAACCTTTGATGTTTAAGATATGAAGATGCTAAAAAGAAAAAGGCAGTTCCTTGGGTGTCCACATGAAGCCTGAAGGTCCTTTTACCACCCATGTTAAAATGCCCATTTTGATAGCAGAAGTGAACATATTTACAATCTGGTGCAGAAAATATTTTTGGCTTAACAGGTTTGTTCTTATGTGTATGTGACAAATTCATTTAGCTTTAAGCAATGCTAAAATGACGCTTAACTAGGGTTATTAGTAATAAGACAGTAAGACAGCACATTTGAAACAGCGCACTGAGTCTGTAGCCTTCCTCTTCCTTGTAGCTAAGGTTTACCAAAAGTTAGTCTAAGATAGCATTTTGTTGGTGATGGGCACAAACCTCAGATTTAATTGCTAACGTTTGTAAATGATGAAAAAAGTATTCCTCCTGAATGAATGAATATTGTACAGCCCATTTCTTGTACCTTCATTCAGTTAAATGTTTATAAAAGCCCACTCACCAACATGGAGGGCAACCAGTAGCACTGTTTTATGAAAACAAAGAAGTTCAATAAAAAATAGATGTGAGAGGTTTGTGCTTAACAGCAACGATTTCCAACATGGCAGTCGCCATCATTTGGCTTCAAACTATCATGTAGAAACCAAGTCACTGAGACTACGTCCATATTTGATTCATTGCAAGACCTTAAACCTGTATTTATGCATCACTTTACAACACGTGAACAGAGACACTTGGGAATATTGTTTGACTTCCTATGCAGCATCTACAAACAGTGTTTTTTATGGTTATCAAGATTGTTTTTGCATCAAAACATGTTTGTGTACTGTCAGTTATCCATTGTTTTAGTTTCAGTTGAAGTTGCGACAGATCTCAAAGTTTCCAAAGTAGAAAGTTTACCCCATCTCTAGTCCTGATACAGGAAGATTACATTTTGTCAGTCCTGACTGCTCTTCAGAGGGATAAAAGATGCTGCCACAGTGGGGGGCCTCCATAATTGGCCCGGCCCGATGGAGGAGGATTATGTATGGGATGTGTTTGTGTGTGTGTGTGTGTGTGTGTGTGTGTGTGTGTGTGTGTGTGTGTGTGTGTCAGAGAGAGAGGGAGTGCTTACTGGCCCACTCTGTGTAACAAAACTCACCAGAAAAAGTAAAAACTGCACGCACAACTGCAGAGGCCTCTTTATGCTACAGTCTGTGAACAGCTTTCTTCTTATCTTCTTCTTCATGTGTGTTTGTTTTTGGTGTGTACTAGACTGTGTCTGATGAGTTCAGTGTGTGTTGTTGTGCCTTGTTGCGTGCTTAGGTATCATAATTTCACAAAGCAGTGCGATGGTGAAACAGATGCTTCTCAGGGATCTCTGGCTGTTGTTTCAAAAAGAGTTGTTCCTTTTCATCTTCTCTGATTTTTCAAGCATTTGGGATCTAAAGTCTTCACAACAAAAATGTCTCATAATCATGCATAACATATGTTCATGTAAAGAGCCATAAGGTTCCATGGTTTTCTCCAAGATAAATCTTCAGTCATCTTGCTAGAAAATCAGTTGTTAATGCATGCCAAGGCGCTAAAGAAGGTAAACTCGGTTGTCTTCTGCATGCATCTGTCACCAAAAATAGAAGAGGAGCTTAGAGTAAGTTTTCTTGTTTTACTAAAGGTTTCTGAAGCACAAGCTCAGCCCAGTGATGTTTACCTTTTAACAAGATTTACAAATTTCTCCTCTGCTGAAATTGTTACTCATATCTTCATGTGTGACCATTGCGTTTGAGGATGTCCCATGTGTTTCTTTCTCTAAACATATTATGATTTCATCTAATTCTGTTTCAGCAGAACTTGTTAGACTTCCTCTCTCTCCTGATTTAGAAGACTTTTTTTTTTTTTTTTTTTTTTTTGTTAATTCAGGAGTGAGCAGAGCATTGTTGGGGTGGGCAGCAGCTCAGTCAGAAGGACTTGCTTTGGAAACACGAAGCTGGCCGGTTCAAGTCCCAACCGAACCATGTTTGGAAGTTGGTTCGGTAGCTGGAGAGGTGCCAGCTGACTTTCTAGGCACTGTTAAAGTGCCTTTGAGCAAAGCCACTATACCCTAAAACTGCTAAAAGCAGAATTCAATATAGACCAAATATCACGGAAATGGCTGACAATTTACTTTAAATTGTTTTTCCAGAATGAAAAGCAACGTATCTCTCGAGAAAATGCTCCAAGGGGGTCACTAAGGCTGGGAACAATGCACACTTCACTTCCCCCTCCCCCACCCCTCATTAACAATGCAATCTGAGACACTGGCTAGTTGGCAAAGAAGCTATGAAACTCCTGGCTAAATCCAAAGTACAGGGCAGAGCAGTTTTCCAACGATTATTATGAGTCAAGCGATCAAATGTTCTGCAAATTTTGTCAACATACTGTTGACTAGACCCGCAAAGATACGTGTGAGGACTATCTGTCGAGTGGGTGTCTATATTTTATTACTTTATGCAGTGTCTCTGGGTTAAATTTGCGTAAAATACTAAAAACCGAATTCTCTGAAAAATAAAACAAAAAAAAAAAACGGAGTATGGGAAAATTAAAACAGAATTTGGGAAAAAAATAAAACATATTTTATAGGGCCCTAAGCAAGCCATGACTTGGCCATCTTTCCATAAGTACATGATCATAGGACCTGTTTGTGCATGCACATTTCAGCCTGTATGTGAGTAGCATGTTTCATTGACAGAGTGTAAAGAATTGAATTTTCACCTGAGGGGTCAATACAGTATGACTTAGTGTTGTGTACCTTTTTCGTAGGTTGGTTTAAACAGGGATGTAGTCTCACTGACATTATCTATTTGTCTCTTTGATGCAGTTTTGAAGCTAAACAGCTGCTGTCATCATGTTGGAAATGTTGACTCAAGTAACCTCTAGTGCCTTGGTTCCCGACCTGGGGTCCAGGGTCCAAGGCAAGAGGTTCTTGGTGGGGGGGGGGGGGTCTTTAAAGTGGTCAAACTTGGCTCACATAAATTGAAAAAAAAAAAAAAAAAAGTTTAACAGTATGGAGATACTTTGAAGATAGTTTGCACACGAATGTCCTTGTTAACCAATTTAATCGTGATTGTATCGTGAAAACACTTAAAATTGGTGTTTATTTAAGTTGGTGGGGAGGTTGGACGAACAAAGTTCGGAAACCGCTGCCCAAGTGTATTTGATGGATTGGCTCGACTTCAGGCTGTCAGGTTATCAAGTCCTGGACTGGCCTTATCTTCTCATTATATTGCAAACTATACACTGTCATGTCTTTTTATCAAAAGCAGAAAAACCCTCAAAAACCAGTGAATGAGATCATCGCTGTTAATATTCAAGCCAGTAACCAAATAAACCTCATCAAACCACAGCAGTGTGGTTGAGGCTGATTTATTCTTCAGAGAACTTGACAGTAGAAATTCAGGAGAGGCCTGGGATGCCTTTAACACCTGCTGGAACATTAAGGCACTGGACTCATGATATATTTTTCATTGAACGTGTTTGTCATTAAGATAAGCTCTATAAAATAAGCAACCTTTGCAAAATTCACACAGAGTATGGAAGACATTATGCTCAACCGTTTAATATAAACACACACTTGAGGCAGTTCTGCATAAACTGTAACACTACACCGCAGTAAATGGATTTCACAGCTCATACTGACAACTTAAGACTCCACCAACAGCCTTAACTACACATTTCCTGGCTGTTTTTAAGGTTCTCAGCAGCAGCAGGATGTACACGCTGTATCATGACTGAGGAAGCCTGTCCACTGGAGCCTCATTTCTATCCTCTAGAGAATGAATAACCCTCACTTCAGCCATCCATCCATCCATAATCTTGTTTGGCACAGTTTGAGACATGTCCACGGGCCTTTTCCACACCATAAATCTGCTTTTACAGCTGTGATATCCATTAATACCTCTGCACGCTCGCCACAATTTACAGTTTGTTTCTTAAGTGAGAAGAATCTATGAAAATCTTCAAGTGTAATTTTAAGGGTGTACACAAAGTTTAGAGGTTCATGGCAAGGCCTTGGTTTCTGAGGATTTCTCAAGTGTCCATGCTGGCAATAGACAGAGCTTGAAGCATTCTGATCCTGAATGATCCATCTGCCCAAGACATTCTTGTAAACACATTAGCTCAAAAGCGCTTCAAAGGATTTTGCTCGATTTCACAAATATTTACGCTGGCTTAAGAGTGAATTTAAGAGTGACTGCAGGTCATTGGTGAAAGGTCATGATAACAAGGCCTCATTTTTATTCATAAGAGCAGAATATGTCAAGAATACTTTCAGGCAATAATTTTACACTTTTCAAGACTGACTTATGATTAAACTTGATAGACTTGAGTGCTCATGGGTCAAAGTCAAGTTTATTAGGCCTCAGGTCATCCTTCAGCTGACAACATAATTCTTCAAGAATTCTTCAAGTATTTCTTTAAATTTAACACAAATCTTTACTCAGACTTGGAGATTAAACAGTTACATTTTGGAGGTCAAAGGTAGTTTGGGGGTTGTGTCCGTTACTCTCAATGCTTTTTTAAGAAATGAGTAAAGTTATGTTTTAGTTTTGCAAGTCCAAGTAATCCATTACTTGGTACTTGTTTCATGTAAGCAACTTATTACTTAACTCTGTATCACTGTCCCTTTTGTCGCTGCAGCACTGTTCCTGTTTCTCTCCTACCTGTTATCACTTCAGCACAGACCTGCAAGTAGGTGAAGGTAAACAAAGCTGTGGTTTAGTTACAGAGATGACAGGAAAGAGAGTATTACACTATGTAAAGCAGTAATCAAAGTGATTATTTTAGGGGTAACGCTACACAACACTGGTAGTAGATCAGAAATCAAGATTACTGAGCCTCCTGTTTATTCCTTGCCTGTGAAAGAAATATCTCAAGAATGCTTTGAGAGATTTTTGTCAAGCTTCGCACAAACATCCTCTCAAAAAATATATTTTCATTTCGGAGTTCATTGGTCAAATTTCAAGGTCATTTAGTCTTTTGGCCATTTCACACTGGATGCATTTAATTGCATGATGACAGTGGTGCCTGCCTATTTTCCTTTTGGGATGCATGTTATCAAGTCAGAGCTTTCAGACAACCAGCATGAGCCACATGTCTCATGCAGGTCTCCTGTGCCAAAATTATTTGAAATAGAAGCCTGCCTATTTTTTCCAAGAGTCACTTGCATGTGTCAGCCAAAACAGACAGGAAAATGAAAAATAGAGAGCCATTCTGGCCTTAATCCAGCATGTATGCATGTTCTCAGAGGTAGAAAATGTCACAGAATGAATAATAACCATTTTATTACACTTCCTGTCCACCAACTGTTTCTGGTCTTTCACAATAAAACTTAAGCAGTGATTGGCATCAGAAATCGATGGGAGCTCAGCAAACAGTTTGACACTTGAGGGACACTTTTAAGAAAGCCTCAATGTTAACACTGAACAGTTTAGTCTAAAGGAAACTCTAAAATAAAGAGCAGCATGTTCTCTCAAGCAAACAGACTCTCAAACAGGCACAATGGCAACATGAAATGAATAGAGGACTCCCTCGTGAACAGCAAGGACAAACGAACAAAGACACTAAAAATCACTGAGAGTGTTTGGTGCTCTTTCATGACCTCTCTTCCTGTTCCTAGCTTACCTTTGTTTGACGTTTTCAACTGTTTTCCTTTTCTCTTGTAAACTCTCAGTGTGTGCGTGTATGTGTGAGCTCAGCAGGTGCTGTGCTGCAGCAGCAGCCGACTGCAGCATAAAGATGGGCAGTTTTGTCCTGCAGCTCGACACCTGGGAGGCAGATTCAAGCTGCTGGAAGTTCAAACAATCAGACAGACAGACGCAATGCCCCCTGAGTCACCAGGACAAACACAAAGACTCCACAAAGACAAAATCTACCTTTTTGCTCTCTCGCTGAATTTCAAGGCCAAAGGTGCCTCTGCAGTCTGACCAGCTCTATTAACATTCCTCTGCACATCTTTCCTTTACTCACTCTCAACTCTCTGTAAGGATACACTCTCTGAAGCTGTTGTGAAGTTTACTGTTCCAAGATTTCTATCTGGCTGGATTACAACTTTCTACCTAATTGTAGGGTATTCCTGTAAATAACCAAGATGGCTGTTTCTGATGATAACTGTTCTAGATTACTTTAAGGTTATTTTCACTCGAAGATCGTTTGGGAGAGTTCTTCCGATACACGTGGGCTACCATACTCAACACAATTTGTTTGAATATATATGAACACAGCATTTGATCCATGATGCATTAGTTCCCAGTTCATTCAAGGAGAATGTATCTTTATGGGAGGCCCCTTGAGAAATAAATCATACTTGCTTTTACATTCACCATCATACTCTCATACATACACTAGTATACTCTCTTACATTAACTATCATACTCTCTTACATTCACTAACAAACTCTTATATTTACTATCATACTCTCATAAATACACTAGTATACTCTCTTACATTAACTATTAAACTCTCTTACATTTACTATCAAACTCTTTTACATTTACTATTAAACTCTCTTACATTTACTATCAAACTCTTTTACATTTACTATTAAACTCTCTTACACTTACTATCAAACTCTCTTACATACACTATTAAACTCTCTTACATTTACTATTAAACTCTTTTACATTTACTATCGAACCCTCTTACATTTACTATCAAACTCTCATACATATACTATCAAACTCTCTTACATTTACTATCAAACTCTTTTACATTTACTATTAAACTCTCTTACACTTACTATCAAACTCTCTTACATACACTATTAAACTCTCTTACATTTACTATCAAACTCTCTTACATACACTATCAAACTCTCTTACATTTACTATTAAACTCTCTTACATACACTATTAAACTCTCTTACATTTACTATCAAACTCTCTTACATACACTATTAAACTCTTACATTTACTATTAAACTCTTTTACATTTACTATCAAACTCTCTTACATTTACTATCAAACTCGCACAGAGAATAATAGGATATGTGAATGAGAATAGTAGTATGTGTGTAAGAGTTTGCTTGAAATGGAAGTGAGTTTGATTGAAACGGATATAGCACTAAATTTTCTGTCTCTGATTGGTTACGTTCTTCGAAAAAGCTGGGGGAGGCGTATTTTTACATTCATGGCCATGATTGAAATGACAGTATGGTGGACAGAGAGCAACTACATGAAGCCATGGGCCTCCTTAATAACATTTTAAACTCTTAAACCGTCACAACAGTGTCAGACATATTACAACAACGGCAACAGCCATCCACTCCGCATCCAATGCGGCCGCTGAGGAGGGAATGCGGCGGCTTTTCAGAGCTAAATCAGGTTTAACCGGGAGCCAACGTCGCACCTGTACTCCGCTTGGAGCCAACGCGAGCGTCAGAGTGACACCTCCTTATTCGCTTAGCGTCTATGAGCACGCGCTCCTTCGTGTGCCGGTGAGCGTAAAGACGCAGATAGGCATGCATCGCAGGGGACAGTGAGGGATCATCAGTCCTTTGTGTGATTTTATAATTCAACCGGCGTCTTGATAGCTCATGTGCAAGGTGAATGAGACGTCGTTGGCTCCCGGTTAAACCCGATTCAGCTCTGAAAAGCCGCCGCATTCCCTCCTCAGCGGCCGCATTGGATGCGGAGTGGATGGCTGTTGCCGTTGTTGTAATATGTCTGACACTGTTGTGATGGTTTAAGAGTTTAATTACTATTAAGGAGGCCCATGGCTTCATGTAGTTGCTCTCTGTCCACCATGCTGCCATTTCAATCATGGCCATATATGTAAAAATACGCCTCCCCTTGCTTTTTCGAAGCAGATAACCAATCAGAGACAGAAAATTTAGTGCTATATCCGTTTCAATCAAACTCACTTCCGTTTCAAGCAAACTCTTACACACATACTACTATTCTCATTCACATACTACTATTCTCATTCACATATCCTATTATTCTCTGTGAGAGTTTGATAGTAAATATAAGAGAGTTTAATAGTGTATGTATGAGAGTTTGATAGTGAATGTAAGAGAGTTTAATTGTAAATGTAAGAGAGTTTAATATTGTATGTATGAGAGTTTGATAGTAAATGTAAGAGAGTTTGATAGTAAATGTAAGAGAGTTTAATAGTGTATGTATGAGAGTTTGATAGTGTATGTAAGAGAGTTTGATAGTAAATGTAAGAGAGTTTGATAGTGTATGTAAGAGAGTTTGATAGTAAATGTAAGAGAGTTTGATAGTGTATGTAAGAGAGTTTGATAGTAAATGTAAGACAGTTTAATATTGTATGTAAGAGAGTTTGATAGTAAATGTAAGAGCGTTTGATAGTAAATGTAAGAGAGTTTAATAGTGTATGTATGAGAGTTTAATAGTGTATGTATGAGAGTATGATGGTGAATGTAAAAGCAAGTATGATATATTTCTCAAGGGGCCTCCCATATATCTTTCTACTTTCCCACATCGCTGTCAGTTTTTCTGCGGCCACTTCTACAGGTGTAACGTCATAACAAGTTACCATACTATCCAGTGTCCTCTGTGGGCCACTGTAGAGACTGGCAAGCGTTAAAAGCCCCTCTTTTTCATCCAAATGTCTGTTGAAAGCTGTATACATATGAATACTAGGGATGCATGATACTGGATTTTTGCCAATATCCAATACCCTAATAGGGCTGAACGATTTCAGGAAAAGATCTAATTGCGATTTTTCTGGTAGATATTGCGATTTCAATTTGATTCACGATTTTCTTCAAATCAAGCTTCAGTGCCATATTCACTATGTTTACAGTATAGACAACAGTAAGGAAATCAATTACCAACAGCACACAACACAATATTCATCTAATATTAATGATGAATAATCTGTTAACATTATTTAAGGGATACTCATCTGTTCAAACTCTCCCACTTCCTCTAATCTTTTGCACTGTCTTTATATTATATTGTTTGCTTTTATACCTGTTTTATGCACTTTGCACATTTTTTGTAAGGTGACCTTGAGTGTCATGAAAGGTGCCCTTAAATAAAATGGATTATTATTACTATTACTTGTACTCCTAAACAGAGTCTTTGTATTGTTCATCAGCTAACCAGCACTTCAGCAAATGCAAATTACCTGCAAATGTGTAAAATAGTATATGTAAAACAGCTGACACAACAGATCCTGGGTCAGTCAGAAGGGCTGCAAAACATTGCAGCTTTGGCGATCACAAATTGCCTTGTCTGAAATTGCGATTTTGATCTGAAAATGATAAATTGTTCAGCCCTATACCCTAATATTTAATATTCACTTATCACTGCTGATACTGGTATTTTTTGGCAAGGGTACGTGGAATCTCCTTTACTAAAATGGACCTGTTTCCCTCATGATGACAGCATGTTTGTGGAGGAAATTTATGTGGACCAAGGAAAACAACATTTAATGCTCTTATAGAAGAGACTAATAGGGTGAAACATTGTGGTGCACTCATTCATTCTGTGGTTATTACAGCCAATATTGTGATATATATGGATAATATATATGGAAATTTTGAGAACTGCAGATACTTGATGTTTCACTTTTTAAGCCAATATGTGCTGAAACCGATATTGTGCCAATAGTTTTGTGCATCCCTGTTCAAAACAAAACAAAAAAGGTCCCCTTTTTTAATAAAACTATCATTAATAGCCATTTGTTAATGTAAAAACGCAAACTCATTGATCTTCCCTGTGATTATGTAACAGATGTTTAAGTGAAATCAAACCCCCAAAAGTGACTTCACTGTGGTGTCTAAATTTATCAAATTTGTGGAAAATGTTTCCTTATTTTCTCACAAGCTGATTCAGCAGGGTATCCAACTTGCAAATTGTTCTTTAAATTACAGTTGAACATAGTGACCAAAGGCATTTGATATTAAAACAAAATCTCTCATTTAGGAAACAGCGACACATTGTTTTGACAAGCACACTGCACCCTCTTACAATGTAAATATGAACTCTTTATCATAACACATGAGTATCAATGGCAGTGATTAATGTAATTGTGGTAATAGCTTTATTATCAAATTTAACCAGCAGAAGGCTAAAAGGGACAAGAAGACGTACGCTTTTGAGTGGATAAAATCTAGTTTTAGTCTTGTAAGTCGGTTAACATCTAAGATTGTAGACAATTTGTCTTAAGATGCGAGTGAGTGTCAGATCACAGTCCTTAGAAAGTCTTAAAGTTTTAACAAAGTCTTCTAGTGCAGTGGTTCTCAACTGGTCTGGCTTCAGGACCCACCATCACCCCGTAAGGACAAGCTGCGGCCCAAATCGAGGAAAACTTCTCAAATTTATATAATTAAAAGGTGCTGCACTTTAAACCTGAAATAGTACAGAATTTCACAGTATGCAAACACACACAAACAGTAAGTTTAATGCTATAGAGGGAAATATACCTTTGACATTTAATTATCTGCATTTTAATTGAGACCAAAAATGCATCTCAGGGACACAAGGTTGTAAGACTATAAATGTAGCTGTGATAACCCTGCATCAGTGGATACATACTGAACAGCTCTGTGCAGTATTCAATCAGTAGCACTAAATAAGCCATTGATCATGAGGCTGTCACAACAAAAATCTTGTAGATATGTAGCTTAAGCTGAGTACATACTTATTGAATATATAACAAACACATTTCAATAAAGCATGTGTCAATTGGTATTACCACCTAAAGAGTGTGAAAAGATGACACTCCCTTCAAAATAAAAGCACAGGATTTCTTTTCCTAACATTTTTTTTGTGCCCCGGCAAAGGCTTGTGACCCACAGGAAAAGGGTTTTGCTACCCAATTTTAGGTCATGATCTTCCAGGTAAGAATCACTGTTCTAGTGTTGGGTGGGCAAAAATTGTGCATTACTGACATCAAACTGAGATCTTTGTAAGCATTTGACATTGAAAACATCACAGTTTAAAAAGGACATTGATACCGCTGAGTGAACATGAACTCCAGAGTTATTCCCCAAAACTCTCAACACAAACGACTGCAATGGTTTTGAGCTTCGGTTTGTAGGTCAACCAAAACACAACTTTCTCCCCTCTTTGAAATATCAGTGTAAGGCCTCAGCACTGGTCTGCGGATTGTTTGACAAACTGTTTGGTTGATTGCTCTTTGTTTACCCAAGATTTTCCTCTGGAGAAGCTGCTCATACATTGATTTTCGATTTGAATTTGGGAGGTAAATGTTGTTATAGCTGATTGAAGTGATGGAACAAATCTACAAAAATAACACAAGTTGGAGAAGAATACACAGACTTGATGGGCAAGTGTGTCTTCAAGCCAAAAGTGTGTTAGGAGATCCAGAAATGTGGTTTTGTTTGAGTTTACGAAACTATAATGTTTATATTGAATTTTCTGGCTTTTTGTTTTTTCTGGCAGGAAAAACAAAAAGAAGTCCATGATTCTGAAGGAAGGGCTTTCCTCCTGTGTCCAATGGATACTTCATGCATGTACACCAGTCACTCCCATCATCCTCTGCTCTCCCCTGTCATCATGCTGTGAGGAAAATAGCTTTCTTTTCTGACCCCTCTTTGTCTCTTACTGTGCTACTGGCTACACACACTGATTAAATTAAACTGTGCGTGTGTGCGTGTGCATGTGTCATGAGTGCATCTTAATGTACAGCTTGGCACAGCCAGAGCTTTTGCAGTGACAGAGACAAAATTGAAGAGATTTTGTTATAATATTATTGTGCAGTTGCTTGGACACGACATGCAGTGAAAACAGGAAAATAAGCCTTAACAAAGCAAACTACATGTTACTATTCTAATCTCCCATCTAAAAACACATCTTCTTTGAGAAGTTATGCAATTATTTGTTTTTGTTTTTGGAAAGAATAATATTTTCATGTAATCCAAACAGACCCAGGAACAAGGAAACGATGTCAATGTGAAAGGAATCATCAATATTTACCCTGACACACCAAATGGACCGTTCAACATATTTCAGTAATCCAATTTTGGGCAACAGTCCATAGAAAGTGTTTGGGAGGACAGAACCTTCGAATAGCACATCTAGCAGGTGATTGGACGACCTCTCAGTCAATCTCATTCATTACTGGCCAATCAGATAATGTCGAAGGTCATTTCATCTCGCCAAAACATGTCAGAAGTGGAGCGAAAGTATCCTTTCTTTCAAGAAATGCTTTCAGTGTTATTTGTTTTTCTTGAATAAAGAAATGCGGTCCCGATCTGACAAAACTGCTCCTGAGGCTGTTAGCATCTATGCTAATCTCTGTAGGAGCAGTTACTTCCTGCTGTCATCACTCTCTGAAACTCCCACCTCTTCCTGCTTTAAAGGACTCTGATTGAACAGGGCTGCTATGGGCCAAGCACAATCATTGTAGATTGGAGCTTGGCAAGGTGGATCTGCTTGATTACAGACATTGAATCAGGCGGCTCCAACTGCAATGCAAGGTTAGAAAATTTGTGTTTTTCTTGGAGAAACAGTAGAATGGACAGAAGGACATTTTACAAGAGAATGTTGATGCTGCCAGAATCACGTGTCTGTTCGTTAAGCCACACGTGAGTTTTTCTTCAGAAAAGTACCTAAAGTTGCCAATCAGTGGTTCTAGTCACCTGGGACAGAATAAAGAGTGTAAAAGATAAAGTAGGCAACATGTTTTGAAAGTAAGGGAGTGAGATATGAAAATATTGGATCATGAAGAACCAGAATGTATCGGCAATCTGCCAAAGCAGAGAGATCGTGGAATCATCTATGGGGTCCTTTCTGTCTACTTTAGTTCTGTGCTCCCTTTCTTTCATCATGGCGGAGTGGAAAAAATGAAACTGAAATTTAAGAAAAAGGTTTTCATACAGGAACATATATTCTGTTAAGTCTCCTGACAAAATTACAGATGCATATATCATGTAGGGCTAAATTAGTGCCAAAACACCAGACCTTTCAAGTTTTATGCTTTAAAATGAATGTATTTATCATTGAATTGATGGTTCAGGTATGGTTTAGTACCTCAAGAGTATTTTATTTTTTGTAGACAGGAGATCAGCCTTCCAGAGTAAAAAACAGTAACAGATATGCAAGATATGTGTGCAATATGTATGATAATCACTGAAATTGATTTAAAAAACACAAGAGACGACAAACAGTTAAATCAAAGCTCTTAAGTTGTGCAAAAAATACATCAATTTTTTCAATGAAAATTATTCATAAAGCAGGGAAAAAAATGGTCTCATGCGTCTTTCACTGTAGACCTCCATGACCAAATAGTCCAATAATTCCAACTGTAAAATGTTAAATATTTAAATATATCATGCATTGACCAACATTTTATTCTCTGAAACACGCAAGTTTTAAATAAAAACCCTTAAATTATATATTTAATTGTGTATTTGTGCATTTGGAGTGATATTTAGATGAAAGTTTGGTTCTGGATGGTAATTTGCAAATAAGTGTTAACTTTGACTACAGAAATAATTATGATAAAATTAAAGTAGAAGCAATTTCAAGTTTATTTAAAGATTTTGTATTCAAGTAAACAAACTAAAACATTTAGTTTGGATGATTAATCCTAAGGATCAAATTCATGTAAATATATTGATTTAAAAATAAGTAAATGGGTTGTTTATGTAAATGTTTAGATTTATCGATACCTGTCTGGAAAATGTTTGGTTATGGGTGAAGTTTTAATCATATAAGTAAACCAGCACAGGCGTACAGGTCAGTCTTATGTTTTGTTCAGGTTAAGACAAGTGTGACGCAAATTTTTGAATGATAAGCTTAAAAAAAGACATTGAATCATGGAATCCACATCTGCCAAAATAGATGGGACATCAACTGCAGACCTGTGAGTACTGGAATTGTTTTTATGGATGAAAGTGGACACGAGTCAGATCACCAGTTAAGCTTGGATCATTCAGGTAGCTTTAAAACTGTGTGGGAGGAATGTGCCACTACAATTTAGATTGTGATGTTGAATACGTAAAATATTGTGATCCATTTTTTTCCATATCGCCTGTCCCTGTTCGTAAGCTATGCTTTCGTTTATCATTAAAGGATGAGCAGGAATTCAAGCCCAACAAAGTATTTTTTTATCACATAGAAAACGACATTCAACAGGATCAATCCATTTTTTTTTCACAGTGAATGATTGCTTTTTATTTGTGGTTACAGTTTTTCTGATTAAGTCAAAGACGTGTCCCAGTAAATGGTAAAATGCATGTATAACTTAGAGAAGCTTCTCACTTCGATCTTCATGTTTGCTTGTAGCCGACATGCACGTGTTTCCCTCTGATGTCCTCTCGCTGTTGCGTGCTCGTCAGCCTTGACACCATTCTTCACCCTGGATCTGACGGTGGCCCCCCAAGCACAATTTGTCCCTAATAGCTTATTCCCCCCTCGTCGTCATTCCCATGATGCTCGTCTCCTTTAGCCCCTGTCGCGCTCCTCTGTCTGCCTCGGCCCCGTCTCCTCATTGTGATGTTCTCGCAGCAGATGGAGGCCCTTTCAGCACCATCAGCTGGGCCTTCAGTCCACCAGGACATTAGTCATGCCTCCGGGCGAGCAGCGACACAAGAGGGCTAATTGGAAACAGATCACACACACACACACATGCACGCGCTTGTGATCACATTTACACGTTCGATCACACACACACACACGCAGACACACACTTAATTACTCAGACCCTCACACTAATACACTCTCACACAATACACTTGCGCTCTGTGTCTTTCAGAGGCCCCTCCGTGTCCCCAAAGGAAGCACCTCAGGGTGAAGGGAAGGGGGTCAGTTTATTGTTTCTTATGAAGAGGATGTGAAACAAACGAGGGGACTCCGTAGACGGGTAATGAGTGAGTGATAGAGGGATGGACGAACAGAGAGAATGAGAATCCTCCACCTCCATTAATGTGGCCTTTCCTCCTCGTGTACAAAGAACAGCTCGCTCCGCGTCCACATTGTGAGAAGTCAGCCCAGCGTGAACCCTTAATGGCTAATAGTAGAATGCACACAAATCCCCAATAGAGCCGCGCATCGACTCTGCGGCTCACACACTCAGTTAACGGCCTCTTAATTAGCTCATCATGGCCTGACAGGTGGTAACACTTTAGTCACACTAAATTACAGGTTATGTCCAGGCATGTCTGTGAATGAACTCATCCGAATCATGGAGGCTGTGTGCCTGCAGGAGCAGTTTTGAAGTTACCAGTTACTCATTGTGTTTCTTCTTCTTAGATTTTTTTCAAGCCGTTGGCAGAAATTCATACAGACAATTCGTCTTCTTCCTGAATCCCCATAACCAATTTAAAAAGAATGGTCTGCTGCCACAGATGTTTCCTGAGAAGAAACAAATACACAAAACTGCACTGAGGACAAATTATCCAGATTTGCTGACAGCTGCAAAAAAAATGCTTTTATTTTTAAAGGCTGCAACTCGTTTATGCCAAAATGCAACATGCTGGGGTATAAAAATGTGGTCAAAACAGCTAAGTGAGTGGCTGTCATAGTTTTTAAACCGCTGAGTAAGTAGTTTTATGACTAGAAGCTTTCTGACATTGTCTAATTGCGGGGAAAAGATGCAGATTCATCTTAAAGGAACACTCCAACATTTTTGTTTGTATCGTGTCTTACCTCACTCCTGAGTCCATGACAAGGAGGTAGACACCATTCTTTCAACTGTGCATCCTGTAACAAGAAAGAGACGGACAAAAATCGCCAACCACTAGTTAGCTTAGCTCAAACGCTGGAAGTATACGGCTAATGCTTTAGCCTGCCTCTGCCTACAGTCATCAGATAACTCTAGATGGTCCTGTGTGCCTGTTGTTACTCGTTTGTTTGCCCCTTTATGTTACGTTATCTTCTATCTTCATATTATCTTCTTCTACTTCTAAACAGAGGCTTGTTTTTCGCGAGAGATGTGACGTTCTCGAACGAGTCAAGTCTTTAAACAGCTCTTTCAAGTGAACAGTGAAAACCGATTTGCAATTCTGAGTGGGTCTGTCTGTGGTCGTACTTTTTCATTCATCGCAGCAGTGACAGGGACAAAGATTCTTCTCCAGTATCTGTTAATCAAAAAGATGATGTAAATTATCATATTCGTTAATAAATGACCTACGGTTTTGTTCTTGTCCACGACCCGGTGAATGAGGACCTCTGGTCTAGACACTTTTAGGCCAGATTTTTGACCCTGTTCGCTCCTCTCATCAATCAGGTGGACATTACCCTGTTCTGTGCCTCTGCTCACCTCTGCTTGGTCATAAGTTTTCTGTGGCCAAGTCATGTCACAAGTGTTTGAGGCTGAGTCCAAGTCATGTTTCAAGTCTAAGGGCAAGTCCAAATTAAGACTGAAGTCTCTAAGAGGCAGCCACAAGTCTTATCAGCTCTCTTATGGTTTAAATAAGTAATTTTAAAAATGGCTAAAATTATTGCATTAGGCGAGAATAATATCTCTGGGTCTTACTAATGTTCATGTAGCACTGTAAATGAACAAACCTAATCCTTCAGACAGTAATGTTAACTTAATATGCTGGTAATATTCAAAGTCAAGTCAAGTCACTCCCATGGCTGCGCAGCCATTTGGGCACTTTGTCTTCTCAATCCTTCTCCATTGATCTCTATCACCTGCCTCCCTGATGCACTTCATCAGGTCAGGTCTCTTGACTTGCTACTGATAACATGTAAACCAGTACAACCTGTGACATGGTCGGGTTGTTGGCAACTAAACTGGCTCCCCCACCAATCTATGACAATGCAAACCAAATTTTCCATACCAGATCGGTCGAGGCCCCGAGTCAACAACGGCTGTGCCTCTCACTGTGGCGCAGGGTGGGAGTGATAAATGTGATACTGGATCCAAACACAAGCCAACTCCGTATCAAAAAGTATCAGTAAGTTACTTTTAGATTATATGATATAATGGACATTTAGGGGATTATTTCAAACAAGGAGAGAAAGTGGGCTCCCAGCAAATATCTCATTCACTGCTAAGATTTAGGTTCATATTGTGGGAAAACAGCATTTACTTCATTGCGAGGAGAATCAAGACAGTTAACCAATGAAGACTTTTAAGAATTTCAGTAATTACTCTACATTTAAACTTTATATGTCTGAGGTTTCTTCCAGTATCTTGGAATAATGAAATCTGTGTTCAGTGTTTTGCTTTGGCTAGATCTGTTGGACATTACCATATTTATTAAAGTGTTACAGAAAATCCAATCAATAAGTCAGTCAGCGACAGCCAGATGGAAGCTCAAGATGTAAAGGTTACAGCAGTTAGCACATTCCTTAAGGGTAAAATTGGTAAACAGAAATGCTCTGCTGAATGGGAATTGAGTCCACTGCATTAATGTAAAGTATTAGAACAATGTGCTTGCAGTGTTGGATGGGAAACATGAAGGTTAACGTCTGCTGTTTGGAGTCAAGGTGACTTCCCAAATCTCCTCCTCTGCCTCGGTTTGTACACTTCTCTCTTTCTCACTGCCAGATGATGAAGAAGGAGCCAAGCGGAGGATGTCATTCAGAATCTGCCAATTAAATGATGCCCTGGAGCATGCCTCACCAACGCAGCTAATTTGTGTATATTTAGAGATTGCAGTTTGGAGGCGGGCTTGCGGATGGCGTACCTGTCCTCCAGATCGGCCGAGTCAGCAGCAGTGGAGCGGAGGCAGCCATGATGGACAGCAGCTGATTAGGGGAAGTCCAGGGCAGGTTGGGTTTGCTCCAGTGCCCCAAGGCTTTGTCAAGGCTGCAAACATCTCAGCCTGTGGTGCAAACACGCCCCCCCATTACTTATTTATTCATACCCTCTGGATGATTCCCTGACAGCTGAGGGGTCGCGCCAGGCTGTGATGAACAGGATATTGTTGGTCAGAGGTGGTTCAGTGACGAACTGCTCTACAGTCCACCAGGTTTTCCTCTCATGCTGCAAATTGGGCAATGAATGACATTAAGGAGGGAGAGGAGGAAGGAGGGAAACAGAGGCAATGACTGTCGTAGAGGAAAACCTGAGCTCTTAACCGTGCACAGACTGGCTGTCAGGTTGGACAGGTGCATGTCATCACAGGATGTCAAGCTGGAGTCTGTCCTGAGGCTGTGGCTGATGCTGCCGCCGCTGTGATCCATAAAACATTCAGTAACACATTAATATCTAATTTTCTGCTTTGCATTCATGTATATGTGCTCATTCTGTATTTACAAGTCAGGCATCAGTACTAAATGGTGATGGTAAATAGTGGATCAGTTTCATGGTATAGAACTAGAAAGCACTCAGAGAGCACAAACGTCCACCATGGTAGCTCACATATTGCTGTTACATCTATAAGCAATAGTTCCATGAAAAAGTTGCCATCGTAATATGATTGATGACCCTGAAAACCCTCACCGAGCACTCGGAATCATGTTGATATTGTTATAAGTGAGAAGGTTATTGAGCAAGACTGATTATTCGCTAATGTGATCACCACCAAAATCTTATCCTTTTTAAGTTGGGCCATTACCAACATCTCCTGAAAATTTCAGCAAAATCCATTCAGTAATTTTTGTGTAATCTTGCTAACAAACAAACAAACCAACATACGCAGGCAAAAACATAACCTCCTTGGCGGTGTTAAATACAGACTGACCAGACAGTAAAGAGGGTTGACCTGTGACCTGTCAGCCACAAAACTCTGTAGTTTCTACTCATGTAACGTGTCATAGTAAATGACAATAAAAGACCAGTCTCGAATGCCTCACAGCTCTACAAAAGAAAGTACAGCATGTTTGATTTGTGTCCTGCCTACTACAATTTCTTCCCTCATGTCAGAGACATTGACCAATGAGAGCACCGGAGCTCCGCAGGTATGATGTGTTGTAGAGGAGCTACCACTAGATTGAATAAGGAGAAATGTTGCAAAACAAATGTAGAGGAACCTCGGCACCTAACTGCATTTACCATGAAGGTGACATATCATTTATCATAATGTTTAGTAAAGGCCAACCTAAGTATAGCACTCAAAACCCAGTATGTTTGTTTGCTGTCTTAAGTCTCAGCCCTCCTTCCACCATCAGTATGTTGGTGGTTAAATGCAGTTGGTTGTAGTCTGTCATGCTATGCAGGCAAGTGACAGCACAATTTTATGGCTCTGTGGTCACTTAATCTGACACAATGACTGACATAACCTACAAAAAACCTATGAATGGTAATATCTTCATAACACATTTTGACATGCACAGTTGATAAGAGGTATGCTCAGTCCGACAGTCAGCACAATGAAAACAGACAAACTGACTTAAACTTTATTGATGCTGGGGCTTATGTGGCTTGTTTTGGATAGATATGGACCTCGAACACGATCATTATCACCTTCGCCAAGGAGGTTGTTTTAGTTGCATTTGCTAGCAAGATAACTCAAATTGTAACAAACATATTTTGATGAATTTTTTAGGGAATGTTGATCATGGCACGAGGAAGAAGTGATTAGATTTTAGTGGTGATCTGAATTTTTTTAACGCTTTGTTATCATTGCAAGATAGGCCAGTTTTCTACATTTATGACACCGTATTTATAACTCACCGGACAATGTTGGTTTGCCTTGGCAGAAGGTTTGTGACCTAAGAGCACTCATAAAGTTGGAATATTTTTAGAAGGGAATGCTTGCAAGTGTATTGCACATTTGGCTTTTTTCGGGAAGGTCATTTAACTTCATAAAATTGGTTGCTATTCGATCTAAATGAGCATTTTACACATTAAAATGAAGCGTTTTTCCATGTTGGAGCAGGTGAAAAAGCAAGAATTTCACATCCTGGGCTTGTGTTGTTGCACTTTGTAGTTGTGAAACTTGCTCTGTACAGAAGGTGATATGAAAAAAAAAACGATTCCTGGCTTCGAATTGCTATATCTACATGTCTTATATAAACTAACTGTACATTTTGATTTGTTTTTGTAACAACAAGGGATGTAAGCATAGTGCTGTTTCATCCACTTTTTAATGTTCAAAATGTACCAAATGTATGGATCAGCAAAGATGTGCTCACCAGCATGGATTACAATAAAATCTGAATGAAATCTAAGAATATATGATCCATTTTATTCATGTGTAGAGACAAAGATCCTCCATTTTAACTTGACCATATTAGGCTCTGCACTTTACACTGTGCAGCAGCACCAGCGGGATCCAACAGGGAAGTATAACCCCCTGAGCTGATGGAAGGTTTTTAATATGAAACAGATGCATGAAGTGTTGAGTCAGCATTAACAGTAAACAGCAGCTACAGCAAATTAACACAATTAATGTAACAGACCATTACAGAGAGAGCCCTGCTACCAAAATATGGAAATGTACTGAATGTTAAGACTTGAGACAAGGATTGACGTAAACAGGGGCAAGAAACAAATGAAGACTCAAACTCTGAACAAAAAAAAAATGCATTCCTTAATCGTAAAGAATTGGACAAGATATTTATACAACATAAACTGACAAAACTTGAATTTTTTTGGAAATATATTCACATCCTGAATTTAATGCTTGCAAAAGGATTAAAAATGAAGGAAAAGTTGCAAAAAAAGACTGGGGAAAGTTGTTAGATGCTAAAAAAAAAAAAGGAGAAACTTACCCCATGTCAGTAGATTAAATGATAACAGGTAAAAGTGCCGTGATTGGGTAAAAAAATCTCTCTCCAAAGGCTCAGTCACTTACTATCAACAAGTTTATTAAGCCAGGTTAGTCCCATTGAGGTCAAGTTCCTCTTTTACAAGGGAGGCCTGAGTATTACCTTAATCAAACAGGTTTCACTGGACAATGTCCTAAAATGTAATTTGTTTTTTATTTTTATTTGTTTATTTATCTTCCCTTTTTCTTCTGCTCTTGCTTATTTGATATCCGATAAGAAAATCCACCTCCCCAGTTGTGCTTCATATCAACCACAAACTTCTGAAACCTTTCTTATTTGTATATACATTTGGGTGTCAGATTTCTGTCGCCAACCTCACATGGACTCTTGGGGTACTACAGGTTTTGGCACTTCAGCGTCCATTTTCAGCCCCGGAGGTTGTCGCCTGGAGAAAACACATCTGAAAGTGGACTTCCTGATTCATGCTAAAGGCAGTCCAAGAATTATTTGTTTGTGCTCAGAGTGCAAACCCTGAAGTTCTTTTTTTTGCAGTGAAGATTGGTTGGGCTAAATGTGGGTCACCACACTCTCATGTTTTGACTCATCTTCAGTTATATTGTTTAGTTAAAAGCACCCTGGCAGCAGAATTTTACACACTGTGCCTTAAACTCCATAGAAAATCAGTGGCTTTTTTATTTTTTTTGTTTTGAGTGGCAGGGGGTTGTGTTGGGTTGTACTGCCACCCCAAATGATTGGTAGGAGAATTGCAGCAGAATATTAAGTATCATAATGATTTATATCCATATATTTCGAAAGCAGGAGCACCACTGTTGTGGCACTCAGTGAAAATAGATATGAAATGCAAGCATTGGTGAAGACTAGAGTCTGTACTATTGCCTCTGTATGTTTGTTTGTTTGTTTGTTAGCAAGATTATGCAAAAACTACTGGATTGATTTTGCTGAAATTTTCAGGAGATGTCGGTAATGGCCCGACTTAAAAATGATTAGATTTTGGTGGTGATCCAGATATCCGCCATTAGCGAACAATTGTTTTTGCTCAATAACTGTCTAACTATTAATGATATCAACATGATTCCGAGTGCAAAGTGTGGGTTTTCAGGGTCAAGGAATCATATTATAATGGCGACTTTATCATGGAACTATTGCTTATAGATGTAACAGCCATATGTAAGCTACCTTGGTGGAGGTTTATGCTCTCTGAGTGCTTTCTAGTTTAGTTTTAAAATGACATTTTCTTCAAAAATAAACCCAGCATTGAAGCTTCATATGCCTGTCTTGTAAAACACATTTCATATATTGATTTCTCAACCTTTTTCCTTCAGGTTGTATCCAAGGAAATACTTTCAAACAAGTGTGCTCTTATCCAGCTGAGAAACTGAATGATGTTTTAAAGGTCAAATCTCACAGATCACACTCTTTAATTAGATTTTTTATCAGACTGGAAGACTTTTCATCTTACTGTGTTGCTGTAAAAACACAATAGAGACAGGATACATTCTAATTTACTGACCAAACAGTTAAACATAGAAGGAGCATTATGCCTCCTCCGGGATTTCATGAGTAAATACCTATGCTTAATAACGTCCATTTTCACAGCTCCCACCTTTGTTTCTAGTTGGCCCTCATGATCTGCCTCTGGATTAATAAAGTAAGATTTGCATGCAAGGGAAGGAAATATCATGGATGTAATAAAAGCCTAATTTATGACAGAAGGAGCTTTGAGTGCACCCACTAAGGGGGGGTTGCATATGCATTTAATCAATTATTATATTACGCAAGAGAGCATGAAATGAGGAAATTAAAGACAGCATTCTTTGGCGCGGCTAGTAAATACATAAATTGAATTATTCTTGTAATCACAGTAAAAGCAGGAATTGAATTAGGTCCATGTTATGCATGAAAGCAGAGTCACTTATTCTATTAGTTCACCACATAGGGCCGAGTCAGATTATTTGAACATCCACTCACCGCTGATGGGTCTTCTTTGGTCCTTTATTGGGCCCCTTTGTACAGTGACAAAAGCTGAATTTCTGTACAAGTGTTTGTGTGTTACACAGTCATTATGGCTCAGATTAGTTTATGGTCAGCGGGTTTTTGAAGCTTGTTATATGGGTTAAAAGTTCAAAATTGCCCCATGAAAGATGGTGTGACTAAAGCAATACACTGCAGGGAGGAATGTGAAAACGGTCGACAAAGGCATCGAAGAAAAGAGTCGAGCTATCTAAGGAGTGGATCAGGGGGACGGGCAGAGGTTGTACTGATGTGCGGTTAAGAATATTTATGCAAACGTAGCCTCTTCTCAATCAGATATGAAGGCCCTATTTCATTTTTTTATTACAGATGACATATGTGACTGTTAGAGTGTGAAATTGATTTAGACCAGGGACATCCTCGACAAACGACACAAACACAACCACAACAGAGGAAACAAGGTGGTTTTTGAAGTATTTTGACATTTTATGTTGCATATATAACATTCTAATCCAGTATGTTGTACATATCACATGAATGTTTCTTTTCATACTGTCATATTACTCATTTGTTCAGTTTTCTGGACGCACCAAAACAATCAAAAATCTTTGTTCCAGGAATGAAAGCAGATATTTAATAAAAAAAGAAATAGGTTCAACATTGAGGTTTTACCTGCTATTTTGGAATTATCCTGTTCAAGGTGAGTGCCTCTTATACGTTGCTTTTTCATCAAGATATAAAAAAGCAGATGGAAAAAGCATGAATACCAGACAACCTGCTTTTTTTTTAAACTGGTTATTACTGGAGGCACAAAGTGACAAGGGGTGAGCAACTTTCTAGCCGACTACTTAACGAAATAAGTAACACACTCACCGGATACTTTATTTGGCACAGCCATTCAAGTGTTTGTTAATGCAAATAGCTGATCAGCCATTCACATGGCTGCAACTCAGTGCATTTAGGCATGTAGATATGGTCAAGAAGACCTGCTAAAGTTCAAACGGAGCATCAGAATGAAGAAGAGGTGATTTAAGTGACTTAACGTGAGAATGAGTTCACTGTACTCCAATGGCAGCCACAGTAACCAGATCTCAATCCAGTAGAGCACTTTTGGCATGTGGTGGAACCCTGCAGCAACTGTGTGATGGTATCACGGACTAAAATATTAAAGGAATTATTCAACACCTTGTTTAATCTATGCCATGAAGAATTAAGGCAGTTTGTTAGATGCACCTTGTTAGTTCACCCCAAAAAGTGGCAGACAAGTGTAAAAGTGTGATCAGTTATCAGTAGAAGAAATGACATTAATATTAATCCTCAATGGAAAAGATAATTCACTCCAGTTCTGACATGTTTTAGCGAGTTTTCTTACCAATTAACTTACATTTTGTAGTTTACATTGCAGCAGTAACAAATGCTGCTTCATATAGCCACCCACTGCTTGCTGGTGACACCTACATATTAGTCGGAGCAATGTGTAACCGTATTTCACACAGAATTAAAGATTTTAATCTATAAAGACGAGTTGAAGCTGGCAGTGTTTGCAATGCTCTCTCTGCTGGATGTGTTATTTAACATCCCATTAGCTTGCTTTCTGTAATGACATTCACACAGAATCAAGCCACAATGCGCAGCATTTTTGTTTGCAATCGTGTTTGGTTGAAATGACTTTCACTTGCACCGCAAACTGATCTCTGGTTCACTACAAAGCACACTGAGGACCTCTGTTTTCAGCTAGACCAGAGTTCAGTTCTTTGGTCTGCACCAGAGTTTGTGTGAGCTTCAAATCAAGCAAAGTTTTCCAGAAAGTGATTTGGTTTGGTCCGGACCAAATGTATTAGATACGCAATTGACCTTTATAACCAACTGCAGCTTGTAGATTCATTTACTGAACATACAGGCAGTGCTGCAGCTGATTGCCTGTTAAAATGACATCAGCAAGGTGCTGAGAATTTTCTTTGTTGCTCATCATTCACACTTTGCATCCTGTACCTGCATTCTTGATTGGTTGTAGACTCCCTCCTCTTGGAGAACAACATGATTCACATTTCAATACCTAATCCTTCTTCACTTGGCATGTTGTGGCCAGGACGTGGTGAACTTGTTTGGCCAGACTCTTGTATCCATCCACTCCACTTGAACGAAAATGGTCAAATAGCCAATCCAATGGGCGATTAGGTAATGAACAGCCAATCAGGGAAACAGGCATGTTTATGTCACTGTGAAGCTGTTGTCAAGCTTTGTGAAAAAATTCAACTGAAACTCCCAGCAGGATTTTAAATTTACTCCACACCTAGAATCCAGACAAAACCGTAATATTGGCATGGGAAGGCATTGGTTTTGACCTAACATGACGTTATGTTTTGGACAACACGCTGGTCTCTGGTGATTCATTAGGGACAGAGGAATCCCCTGGAGTGTCATACGTTGACAATCCTGTCTGATATCAGCCAACTGGTGCACAGGTTTGATAAAAGAATCACGATATTCAAATAGCCATCACAGGGCCGCAGCCAAGAAGCCAAAATTACTTGGCAAAAAACAGACCTAAATATGGCATTCCTGGGCAACCGTGCCAACTGTAATGACCAATTATAATTAGAATAGGCACAAGTATGCTGGCCCAATTTTGGAACAATAAAAGCCCAAAGATGCCCTAAGAGCCGCTAACTTGGTCTGCACCTTTTAAGGCCTGCCAAATCTGGCAGCCATATTTAGGTCAGAGCTGCCTCCCACATGGTGCACAGTGGACCAAAACACTAGTTATTGTGCATGCAGTTGGCCAAATTAGACCAACTTGGCTGCTTGGATGGTGAGGTACAGGGCTGATTGAAAGTCTGCGATGGATATGGAGCACAAGTAGGGTTGTTTTTCTCTTCCCGCCTTCTCGATTTTCTCACCTTACCTGTTTGAAACACTAATGGGAGATTTATATTTCTCTGCAATGGAAGCTGTGGAGTGACACAGTAAAGGTATCCGTGTGTTCATTAGTGGTCTAATGTGTCTGCACCCCTCACGAAGGCTTCAATACACTTTATTTTCCTGCTCAGGGTCGAAGAAGTTTGACTCCTCTCCCTGTAGTCTGTCTGTGAAGCCGATAGACTCTAATTTCCTCTCATTACCCAATCAGATAGTAAAAACCGCCACAGGGGCAGACGTTTCCTGTGGGGCTGGAGAGGAAAAAGAGACAAAGAGAGAAAGAGACAGAGAGGGGGGTCAGACAGACTAAGCTGGCAGATTGGAGAGGAAATTTGAGAGAAGAGTAAGTGATGTGTGGCTCTGTAAATAGAGATGAACATAATCATTACTCTGAATAAAAAGAGGCAAAGAAGACACTTGTTAAGCAAAAGGGAACAATATATGCAGATGATACTGTATTCACATGGAGTAACAATCAGTGGAGTGAATGGGAAACAAATGATTTGGAAGTGGATCTTTGTTTGCTCTCTGAACCACTATTAAAAAGATATGCCACCATTTTTTTTTTTGGTTTTTGTGTCTTGCCTTTATGTTATTTTTGAATAAAACGCATATGAAACTAAACCACAGGGCGAATGCACACACCACTGTGGAGATGTTTTGTTTTGTTGACCTACTTACAAGCACATCTGCAGTGGTTTGTGCATGCGCCTGCGGTTTAGTTTCTTATGTATTTCTTTTGAAAATAAAGTGCTAATCTCAGTCTAAAAATAGATAATGTAACATAACACGGTAAAAAAGCAGGTCACAACAAGCACACAGTACCGTTTAGAGTTGCTGAAGAGTTTATCTGATGACTGAAGGCAGAGGCAGGCTAACACTACCCATTGCCTCCCAGTGTTTGAACTAAGCTAACTAGCGTTGGACGAGCTCTGCCCATCTCTTCCTTGTTACTGAACACAGTCAAATGAATAGAGTCTATTTGCTTGTCATAGACTTGGGAGTGAGGCAAGACACAAAAACCAAAAAATGTTGCCGCATCCCTTTAAGAGAGCTCACAGCAACTGTTGCCAGAACGACAAACTTTTGCCCTGGCCAAGTCTCACCAGGGTATTAGGGTGAAATTATGACCTTACATCAGTATGGTCAGGCTGTGTGCTTAGGATGTCTGCAAGACATCCACATCATAATTTAGTCATATTTTTTTCCTGTTCTTTAGTGTAGAATACACCCTCTATAGTCCCTACCATTTGACATTTAGCAAGCAATTAAACCCATAAACAATTTTATTTTTAGGTTTTCTGTCTGTCCTTCCTCTATGCCATCCAAAGTAGGATTTGGGGATAAACTGGTTTCATTTTGAAGTTTATTGGTTCAAGGTCAAGGCAGTCAAGCCTTATTTTTAACCCTTATTTCAAAAAGCTTTTCTTAAAACTTCCAAGAAATGTCCACTCTGACCTAACCTTGCAGAGCAGCTGGCTCCTCCTGATTCAGAATCTGTAATCAGGTAGGTCTGTCTTGAAAAGCTCCAAGCTGGGATGGTTGAGCTTGGTCTTCTGCAGAGGCACTGACCAATCGGTGTCCTTTAAGGGGAGAGAGAGAGTGTGCCACAGCGAGGGGCGACTGCACGCGGATAAACAATAGCTGTAGAGATTAGCATGGATGCTACCTATTGTAGTGGCGCTCTTATGAACAAAAAATACTTTCACCCTCTCCAGAAAAGTTTAGGCAAGATTTTGATTTATGAAGTGGCTGGCGGTAGGAACTTAATTCCTCTGCAGCAGCACCCACCCACTTCATTATTTCATTTGCCAGTATTGAATGTGATTGACATAACACTTGTCCACCCACCTTTCAGATATGTATTTGAAACATGCTGTTTGCCCCAAACACTTTCTATGGGCTGTTATCCAGACTGACCAGTAAAATGTATCCTGTACTAGACGTATTGAACTGTCGAATTGGTGTGTTGGGTAAACAATGGCTAATCAATGAAAATAATAGTAATGGGCCAAAATATCAAGCTCATTGGTCCTTCAGTTCAACCCTTGCTTTCAGACTTGTACCTTAAGAAGTCGGTAGTAGACCTGCTTATATAGCCAGTGATTCTGGCATAGTGTAGAGTTGACATTGTTTTCTGTAAGGACAGAAAACTAGAATTAAAATCAACCTACAGTTTGATATGAATGCGGCTGTAATAACTTATGTTACATTTTTATAATTCCTGTTAATCCCTTTTTTCTAAAACAAGAACTTGGAACTTGGGGAAAGACAGTGTTAGAGTTACTGTAATTTGAGGTACTGTATCATTATCCTCATTCTCAAACTGCAGCCAAGTTTATAAAGGCGTTGGATTAATTCAGTGTATTTAATCGCTATCTAAAAATAGATGTCTAATCTGATATCAGTAACTATGGAGGGTGGGGGTCACTTCTTGATGATAGTGGGGCTTGACAAAGAGTCAATTGAGGAGATGAAGTCAGAGGGAAAGACAGATCTACAAAATTGAAAAGACAAAAGGAGGTGAGAACTCCTTAAACTTGACCCAGTGACCCTTCAGAGTGATGACAGACGAGATGGAGAGAAAGATGACCGACATCAGAGGGATTTTTCCCTATCTGCCAAACCACTGGCTCCTCACACTCTCACTGCAGACGGCAGACGGTTTTTAGAGGAGACGGAAATGGAGAAAGAAAAGAGAGTTGGTGTTGAGCTCCTCGACAGCAGGAAGCTCCTTTCAGGGACAGATGGATGCAGAAAGATTTGTGGTTGAAGTTAAGGTTATGGTTGGATCTTGTCTCTTTGTATTTGGTTGATAGATGGTGTGTTATTTGGCCATCAGAAGGTTGATGATAACGCTTGTAAAAAGCAGACTAAACATTTAATGTCTTGACTGAAGTGGGTTTTAGTGGTTGCTTGGTCTGAAGACAAACAAATAACTTGTGAAGAAATTCCTTTCCTGCTGTCACTACTTTGTCAGAATGTATAAACATTCCAGCAATCTGTCGTCTGAAACATCGAAATAATAAGAAAGGCTAGATTTCCAGTTTTCTAACATTTTCTATGGTTCATATATGACCAAGATGTTTTAATACATAAGAGTAAACTGACTGTGGAGGTCCAGTGTTTTCCAGTGCTTATTAAAATAATCTGTCAAATCTTTCTGGGAGGCTATAGGAACCTGGTGAACTCTACAGAGAGCTGTGAGAAATAAATCCAGTAAATCCAGCCCATGAATAAAAGCTGGACTGAAGAACGTATTAATACATATTTCAGCTTTCAGCATAATTTTTTCATTTTCTGCAGCTCCAAATGAAATCATTGATTAAGAACATAACTTTATCATAAACCACATACTTATTTATAACCTGCTACATATTTAGCAGCTTGAACTGCATACTGCGGGCTAATTGAACCTTTCATTTACGAGCATGAACTTGGTGCCCTTTGCTGCAACACCAGGGCTGCAGGGATCAGGGTCGTAGTTGTCTTTCCATCCTTTCACTTGTCTGTCCTGGCCATTCTCGTGAACATTATCCCTCAAGAACATTGTTTTCAAATGTTTACCCTGACTCAGTGATGCAGTGATAACATTTTGGAGGTGACAGGACAAAAAGTGAAAGTGACGATGCTTTGCTGCTTTTGCCACCCCTCGATGCGAGACTTCCAGAATACTTTGCAAGTTGTCTGCAGTGAGGGACAGCATTGTAACAATTAAAGCAATTTTCTGTGTTTGTACATAGAATTAATTAATGAAACTAGAATGATGGATTGCCCTTAGTCTTCCCCTAGCTTGTGTAGGTTATGCCTTTAAAAAGCTTCAAACTATCCACAAATGTCTTAAATGCCACTCTAGTGCATGGGCCAAAGTCAGATTTTTGAGGTCATAGGTCAGTTTGGTTGTTAATGTCTGTAGCAAAATAATTGGCACTGCTTCAGAAACACTACATGAGTTTTACAACAAACAGCCATTGAAGAAAGCAGAACCCATCTTGTCTGACTGTTCTCACCCTTTAAATCAACAGTTTCAGTTTCTTCCATCTGGCTCACTACTCAGACTTCCACTTGCAAAAACTAACAGATATAAACATTCATTTGTACCTTCTGCCATCTCCCTAATAAACTCCTTCAGGAAAAGGTAGTCTAGTGTATCTGCAACTGTCCTGCCTTAAATTAAGGGTCTTCTATTTATTCAATCTTTTGTTTCTCATATTTTATACTTTGTACTTAGTATTTTTTTTATGTATTTTTATGACTTTTTTTCTGCAATTAAGTATTTTGCTATTGACTGAATATTCAGAGTTATTTATTGCCCTGCTAAACTGTTTTAAGTTCATGTATTTGTGCTAAAGTTTTATGTATATTTTATTTTCTGCTCCTACTGCTTTACAGCTACACAGCTAATTGCCCAATTGGAGACAAATAAATTTTTAAAAAAGTCTTTTTTGCCTTGTCTTTTCTGTATTTTATTTATAAGCACATTTCGTCTTATTTTTTAAAATAATTTTATTAACTTGTCTTTATATTTCAACTTTTATTATCCTTTTATGGATTCTTTTTTTAATTAATATTGCTTTATGTAGCAACATTATTAATTTTTTATTTGATATATTCATCTTTATATTTCCACTTTTATTTGCTTTTTCTTTTGTACATTTATTTTTGTAATTTGACACTCTCACTACTCCATAAGGGAGGTTATAATCTAAGGGGAAACCTGAATTAAAAAAAAAAAAACCCAAAAGGTTCGAACAACAATGAAAACTTCCTGTATGTCAAGCTGTGGGGTGACTTTATGGAACAATTTGGATATGGAGATAAAACAAAGTACAAACATAAATCTGTTTTTAAAAAAAACTGTTTATTAACAAGTATATGGAAGAGGAAGTGTGTTACCCATGAGCGATGGGGGAAATAAATCAATCAAAAAAATTACAATGGTGAAATTCATTAGTATTTGCTATGCAGTGTTTAGATATTAGATATATTTAAATGGATATTTACGTAATATGTGTATACATGTAAGTATGTATGTGTTGTGTGGTTAGGTACAAATTACACGGTATTTATATGGATGATGTGTTTTGTAGTGTACATAGTATAATATATTTGCATAGATGTTAAAGCAGAATATTTTTTTATACGACCCATGAGAACAGTAATAAGGGGTAGGAATTCAAAAAGTATTTACTTCTTCCTACTCCTTTTCGAACATGCATAATTACTTTATTTCTCTTTTCTTTTCATGTAAATGGTATTTCTCTATTTTTATTTATTTGCATATAGAGATAATGCAAATTCAAGTGGGATGGTTGACTCTACAGGTGTCACTTGCAGGTTCAGAAATCAAAGTGAAAAGTTAACGATCTTACAGGGACACCTGGATTTTATTTACTGAAACGTCACTTTTACACTTGATTCTGACACTGACTCTTTTTCAACTAAGATTAAATTTTCAGGGATTTGACTCCATCCAGAGTAAAATCAAATTTTGCCAACAAAAAAATTCTAACTCTTCTCCATTTGCTGTGTACTAATCAGTTAGCCACAAAAACCAGGCCAGCCCTTTTCCTTTCCCCACTTCTGTGCTCTGACTGTCTGTGGCCTGAACACCTCGTGGAGGCATGAAACAGCCAGCCTGTAGTTGTAGTTTTATTCAGTTGATGTGTGGTGTTTTGACATGTAGATGATCCAGATCTGCAGTGGGACCGTCAGAGCGAGACATGCTGACATGGCTGTCACACACACAGCTTGAAGAAATACAGTAACTCCCCTGCTCACTGCTGTTGCCATTGTTACTGTCTGTTGCAGTTACCACAGCAACTAATGCACAAACACACACGTCTCGGCTTGTGTTTGCTCTTGTCCGGACCCTTGCCCTCGCCCCTCCTCTCCCTGCCTCAAACACACACACAGACAGTGGTGTTGAATGACAGCGCTCTCCTGACCTTGGCGGCACTTGGAGCTCATCCAGGCGAGCAGCAGCGGGAGGTGTTGAAGCCTGAGCAGAGCGGCGAGGTGAAGGACGGCCAGCACTGTCAATGCTGGAGCTGCTTCAGTCTTCACCTCACACTCCCTCAGCAGTGGAGGCTCTCATCAAATTATTTTGACTCCTCATTCACCCACAAATACACACACATGTCCTTGTTAGCGCTGCTGCTGTTTCCCCATGACTTAACGTGACACCGCTGTTCTGTTGACGCTGCCATTTTGACTCCTTAAACAAACGCTTTCAGTTTAGAGAGAAAGTGCCAACAGCAGCTTTTTCACTAAATCGCACACTTTGCTTCCTGAGGACCAATTAAGATGCCTGTCACACACTGAGCCCTGGTTTGTAATAATGGTGTCAGGGTGGTAGGAGTGTCTCATTATTCACCCCATAACAAAAAGAGGTGAGACATATTGGGAGTTATTAATGAAGATGATGCTCTCAGCCTGGAGTTCTCAGGCTGGTGCCACACATGACCATTTTAAATCTTAACTGCAGACACGAGGACAGTTAAACCAAGATTTAACACTATAATCACCCAAATGCACACACTGGACAACACAGCCAGACTGTAGCCTTGTTGGCCTTGCTGTAGACCTGATGAAGACGCTCATGTTATTACCACGTTTTTACAAAATGGTTGCTTTCAGTATACATAACCATCTGGCAGGGGCACAGTGTATGTTTGCTGTTGTGATTGTGAGCTGAAAAATATGTTACATCGACTGGTAGGGTTGGTAAGGTCCCCCATCTTCTTGCTCTTAATGGCAACAGTCAAAAGCATCTCAACTGAGAACTGTCCTTTTTAAGCATGTTTAATGTGTAAACTTCAAGAAGCTGAAGCTCAAGTTCATCTGGGAGCAGTAAAATATAACCTGATACACCATATGGACTGTTCAATATTTCACTAGTCCATCTGGAAAACATCCCATAGAAAGTGTTTGGGAATGAGCAGAACCTTTCAAAAGGTGATTGAATGTTCATTCCGTCAATCACATTCATTCAACGAAATCTACTGTAAGTTTAGTCGACTAAAATATGAAGTATAAAGTGTAAGGCATTTTTTATGTTTCCCTCAAACTTCTGAAGTCATGTTTTAATCTTGGATAAAATGAAATAACCCGTTCTTGAATGCTAGTAAAGTTTTAATGTGTAAATGAACAGAAACAAATAGAACTTTTGTGTGAAATACAATCACCTTTATTTAGGCTACCTGGCAGAGCATCTCAGTTACAATACCAGAATCGACAACAAACCGTGAACCTGCTCTACATGAATATATTAATTCACAAAGAGAGGAGCTCTGATTGGATCGCTCTACCACCAAGCTAAGGCAGTTGTGATTGGATGCCCCTCTCAAAGGTGCAGTGTGTAGAACTTGAGAGCATTTCGCCGAACAGAAACAGTGAATATAGGATATAATGTTTCTATTTGTATGTAAAGTCCGTCAAAATAGGATAACAATCATTCCCAAAAAACGCTGTTTTATTTTTATTTAGTTGTAAATTTTTTGAAGCTTTTTCTATTACTGCGGGCCGCGTTCATGTAGGCCGACATAACGATCCGCCATGTTATCTACGGGTGGATTTTAGGGACAAAAAGAACAAAACGCGAATCTGTCCGCCGGTTCTGAAATCTACCTGGAATGCAGGCGAAGAAGAGGAGAGAGGACAACAACTGACCTATAATCTATAAAAATAATGGTTAAAAACCTTGTCACTTTAGTAAATGATGCCGTGTTCACGATCCCTTTTGGTCTTCACAGGCTTCTGTTGCTCAGCGATGTGACGTTTTGGTTACGGTTGGGCTCATTCTAGAATCTGAACAATAGATGTCGCCCAAATGCCAAATTCTACACACTGCACCTTTAACTCATCCAATCTTTCCACACAACCAAAGTAGCTGTGATTGGATATATTCCCAACATGTCCCTACTTTCTACATGACCCAGTGAGGTCTGATTGTATTAAGTCTCTGTCAAACATTTTCATTTTTTATTTGTTGATGAAAATGTCAGTTAATTTAGTTTTAGTTTTTGTCCATGTGCACTTGTTTTTATTAGTTACTGTCTAGTTTTCGTCAGGGGAAAGAAGGTTGTTGAAGAAAACTATGACGAAAATAATTAGTCAACAAAATTAACACTGGTAATGGCCAAACTTAGAGATGATTAGATTTTTGAAAGATCGTTTTTGCTTAACAACTAACTAATAATAATATCAACATGATTCCGGATGATAGGTGTGGGTTTTCAGGGTCAAGGAATCACATTATGATGGAACTATTGCTTATAGATTTAACAGCAATATGTGAGCTACCTCGGCGGAGGTTTGCGCTCTCTGAATGCTTTCTAGTTTCTTTGTTTTTATGATGCTTCTTGGTAATTGATCATATCTAATTGGAAAGCCAGTTTATTTCCCTTATGAATGATGCCACATTTGTAAGGAACATGCATTTGTGGGATGAGCAGCAGGTGTGAGTATGTGAGTTGCCCTCGTGAAAAATTTGCCGGATTTTCCAATGTCAGCTTGGAATGACTCGAGCTCCCTATGACCCCAAAATGGTTAAGCTGTACAGATGATATGGACGTGTAGATGAAAGCAGTGCAGCCTATTGTACACAGTTGATAATGAGTTAAAACATGAAGACCTGCATTTAATCCCAGATAGATTACTCCAGAGGAGCGGGAAACCCATTCTACAGATCAAGAGAGACACTTATTGGTTTTAAAGTCAGTAGAACACTGGCATCACTCGCTTGAACAAGATTACAAAAACACTTATTTCTCTTTCTGTCTGTTTCCCGGTGTCTTTAAGTGTGGAGTAAACTTTTTCCAGACACTGACTTTGCTCTCTCCTCTTGTTCTCTGCCGTGTTGCTCTTTGTCAGCGTGTCAGAATAATGAGGGCAAAGAAAAACGCAGCGTTCAGGCCGGAGCAGGGACAGCCAGCTCAGCGCCCCGCATGAATATTCAGCCACGCATATGGCGGTGTGCATACGGATCTGCATCCACTTACAGGCACTAATTAGGACGCTCAATTTGAAGAGAAGTGGCTGCGGTTGCTGTCAAAGAGCCTCTCGAGCTCAGTTAGTTTTTCCTCACTTGAGGGGAGCAGAGAGGTTGGAGAGGGAGAAGGTAGATCTTCTCTGGAAGTGGATTATTTAAGTGTTGACTGACCTGAACAAAACACTGAGGGGCTTTTATTTTGGAGGGTGAGAGAAATGCCATGTCACATCAGGTCATGGATCACTGAGCTTAAAACACGCCCTCATTTTAAGGATCCCACCAGTGATTTTTTCTGTTTCTCAGTCAGAGTCCTGCGTTCAGGTTCATCCTCTGGGGTCAGAGCAGACACAGATATCAACATTGTTTTTTTTTCTTCATTTTTGAAATATTTTGGTTTTGCAGGAGAGGGAAAAAATCCACCAAGTGTGATGATCTGTCACAGCAGATACAAAAAAATCTCCTTGTTATCCCTCTTTCATGGCTGCTTTCATTACAGAGTGACGACAATATAGATTGGAATATCTAATAACTTCATGTAATCCTGACGACCTAACACAGAAATTCAAGCTCAGAACAGATTTCAATCAGCACCTCTTAGATAAGCAAAATAGAATCAAGAGCTTCACATTGCTACGTTAGTTCTTGGATTTTGCTGCATTAATAAATGTCACCGTTGCCTTTTTCAACTGACCAAAGCCCTGCAAATTTGGGACTGAGTCCAGACATTTGCTTGTTTCACAAGAAAAGCAGCACCTCTGTAAGGTTCCCCTGCATATGGTCAAATTTGGCATGCCCACTGACTGATAAGGTTTTTCTAAATCTGAGGAGATTTTTTTATCTGTTGGAGACCCCACACATGAAGATAAAAAATCAGGTATTTGAACAGTTTTGATCATACAGTGCGTGGTATGCTCCGATAATCTCAACACAGTACACCACACATAACAATTCTGTCCCACCACTGATCTAGTATCTAGTCCCCAAAGACAGAAATCTTGCATGATCAAACGTGATCTAACAAAAACGAAGAAGAAGAAACATAGCAACAACCATAAACGTTGGCAACAACCAGAAAACACAACATGCAACATGGGAGAGGACATACGAGAAATGGGAATGATGGTGGTCTTTGGACTATTTTTGATGGAAAATCAGGAACTAAAACAAAAGAAAAGACTCTGGAGATTGGAGACTACGTTAGGTCCACAGAACCTCATGTTTATGTTTCAGGTCGGCCATGCTTGTTTTTATTTACGCCTGCTTCCTTGTTTCTCACTCAGCTCGCTTCTTTATTGGCTACATTCTGTTCCACGTGACTCGAGAATCGTCAACTTTTCCCACACACAAAGATTTTTGGTTGTAAAAACTGAACAAGTTTAATATTTACAATTGCCGGTCCCGACCCGTTTTGGTGCGTTTATCGGGACAAATTCACTCTTAACACACCTCAGACCACAGGATAATCTTGTAAGACGATAATAAGATAATCAGGTGCTTGTTGTCCTTGGTCGGGAAGGGGGAAAGACGGGACAAAAACAGCTCGATAATCTTTATGCGTGGGCCCCGCTTAAGACGCAACTGTGGATAAAACTATATGTATTCAGTGGGGTGCTGGTTTGCCGGAGTGGTGAGCTGCCAGGCACGACCCATATACATGTTTCTGCCGGGTTCGAGTCCAGCCTGTGGCCTGTTTTGTCTTCCCCTACTCTCTCTCACCCCCTTATCCACTGTCTCTCTCTCTCCTGTCAATAAAGGCCTAAAAATACCCCAAAAAATCTTAAAAAAAAAAAACAACTACATGTATTCAGGCATAAACTTGGCAAAACTGACGAAGAAATTGTATTTTAGTATGATTTTTGCTGAATGGGGAGACATGATTTAGTATTTTCCCCAAAAAAATAACAAAAACAGAAACATATATTCAAGTAGGGGTCATGTTAAGCAAATATCTTCAATCATAGACAGCATTGGGGCGGCAGTAGCTCAATCCAGAAGGACTTGGGTTGGGGACGGGGGATGCCTCAAGTACTGACTTTCAACTATGTGTGTGTGGCATGTTTCAACTGTAGTTCCTTTCTTTTAGATCAGTGATTTTCAACTGATGGATCGTGACCCAAAAGTGGCTCACGGACCCTTTTCCACCCTTTGCCTGTGCAAAAAAATGTTAGGAGGAAAAATCCTGTGCTTTTATTTTGAAAGTTTTTTTGTGCAGTGGAGTGCCATATTTTCTAACTCCTTACGTGGCAATAAAACCCTGTAATAATAATTGACACATTTTAATAGAAAGGTGTTTGTTATATATTCAGTAAGTAGGTACTCAGCTTAAGCTACATATTTTTGGAGTTTTTTTTTTATTAACTTCTCAGAAGATGGACTTTTTCATTTCATGTTATGCATGAAAACACAGTGGAGTCTGTCAAGGATGAAGTTACTAAAGTGTTTTGTGTGTTGTGACAGCCTTATGATCAATAACTTATTGATCTACTGGTTGATATAATTAATAAAGGGCTGTTCAGGATGTATCCACTGATGCAGGGTTATCACAGCAACCGTTAGATTTATAGTCTTAAAACTTTGTGTCCCTGAGACGGACTTTTTGCTTTTAATTCAAATGCAGCTAATTGAATATTAAAGGACATATTCTCCTCTCTAGCATCGCCACATGAAGGTTGTTTTGGTTTCTCATTAAACTTATTTTTGTGAGTGTTGGCATAATATATCCTGTAATATCTCAGGTTCAAAGTGCAACATTGTTTCATTAAACAAATGTGAGAAGTTAAAAATGTTCCTCGGTTTGGACCGCAGCTTGTCCTTAAGGGGCGATGATGGGTCCTGAAGCCAGATCAGTTGAGAACCACTGTTTTAGATCATACATGTAATCATAGTGTTCATGTTACAAAAGTAAACTGCCCTGGATATGCACTTTGGATATTTGATGAACTTTTGCATCATTAAGAAGAATGAAATAGTCAAATTGGCTTTATTGGCTGTAGAAAAAAGTTGAGTTTGCTCAAACTTGGTTTGGCTCTTTTCTGCCAGACACTTTTATTTTGGCAATCTGCTGGATCTCATCTAGATGAGTGAGGGGGCTGTTTTTCCACACTGTGGAAATAACATTATGAAAAAGCCTGATTGGCCTCATACTGGTTTTGGAAATAATGTGGTTCCAAACAGGCCTTAGTTTAATTATTGATAAACATGGATTCTCAAAGCTTCACCAAAGCAAAATGAGGCAGAGGAGTGAGGCAGAAGTGTCAAAGACATGATCAGTAAGGGTTTAACTTGATATTGCACATGAGCAAATGTAGGCATGAAGCATAAAACTGAAAAGTATATGTAGGGACATCACGTACAGTACATGCACAGACACAAATGGAAATATTGATGTTTCTCAATACATTTACTTCCCGCATAATAATCGTTCCTTTTTGTCTGCGCAGAGTTCAGCCTGTCCTATAAATCCAACATGGACTCTACACATGGCCTGTAAATTCTCGACCACATCCTGACTCTTGATGCTCCAGCCAATCTGTCTTGTCAGGTTCTCAGGGTGAGTTAGCATCTTGTCTTGCTGTAAATTTCCAGGAACCCACTAGCGAGCAATTTTGTCATTTGGGGCCTTTTCCATCATTCCTGCTGATGTATGGTTAGTACCTCTGTGTCATGTTTCATAACACTTACTGCTTTAAATGACAGCAGGGACAACCATGGAGTTCTGTAAACTGTGCAAAGAGTAGCCCTGAAAACAAATGTACACTCGGCCAAAATACTTTCTTTCCTGTTATCCTATTTACAGCAGTGCAGGGACCACAATGTAAATAAATGTGTGGTCTTTTCAGTCCTATTTCTCTCATAATCATATATGGGAAAAGGAAAGTGGTCCTATTAAATAGCCTTACTGTTATTTAACCATCACTTGACCTTTCTTTTTATGTAAATAAATTAACTGTGTGCACAATATTCCTGTATTTGTTATGATCAGACATCAGATACAATTAAAGAAACAGCATTGATTATAATGTGATTGCCTTTTAAATGGACATCTTCTAATGAAATTCCGAAAACATAATTATAACCAAATGTCTCTGAATTCCTTCTAACAGAAAATTGATTTAACTTCATATGGACATTATTTTTGACCTTTTCTGTTGTGTACAGCCTGGAGAACCTGAATGACTTTGACATGGTAAGAGCATTCACTGCCAAAGAAACATTAGTGGTCATATTTTAGGCCAGAGAATGTAAAGAAACTGCACAGAGGCGCCGAGGTTCAGGATTAAAACTGAACTGGCGCTAAAGACTTGACCAAAATGAGCTGCCATTGGTAACAAGTCAAAAAAAAAATCCTCATGTGTGTTTTACTGATTAAGGTTTATTTAAATTAAAGTCCATTGTGGCCAAGAGGTCACAGACTCATGTTTTAAATGTGTTTGACAACTGAGGGGTTGTGGCTTCATATTTTTTAAAATGTAAACAGTATGTATGGTTTTAAAAAACAGAAACAGATGTTATTGTGTATTATTTGTTGGTCTTACACCAAGTCTGAACTGAACGTGAGTGTTGAATTTTACAACCAAGGGTGTCAGTTTGTGCTTAAAGTGGGGTGGATGGCTACTGGCAGAAGTGACTTTTGAGAAGTGCTTGGGATGATGACTATAATTGATTTTACTGTCAGTATGGCTACTATAAAATGCGTCGACTTTTTTCATGTTTTAAGTTATTGTCATGTATTAAATACAAACCTCTTGAGAGCTGGGCCAACACTACAGACCCCCAACAATGTTGAACTTCATGTTGAAATAAGAACGTCAAATATACCACCCCAGAGACGGTAAGTCTATTAGTGATAATTACCGTTAGCTCTGCTCCATCCCGACTGAGGCACTACTAAGAAAAGGCCAAAAAACTTCAAAATGTTGTTCCAAAAGTGTTCAAACTCATCTGCATCCCATATTCTAACTGGATTTGGTATTATCATATCAGGAAAAAAATGTATGTTTTCCTGACAGAGAGTTTTAACCATGGCAAATTGTAACATTAGTAAATTTGGTTTGTTAGCATGTTGAGTGTAAAGTTGTGTGAGGACATATCCACTTTTCAAAACAAACACCCCACTTGCATATCTTTAGCCTATTACATGGGATAATCACAGGGTTAAACAAGCAAACAAGTTTTCTAACTCACCACAGGTATTATCAGAAGAAAAAGCACACTCTGGGTCTGGGTTCAACTTTGCATAGATGCAAATTTACAGCAGCTGCACATTTTTTTTATCCTGGCGAAGGTCTGCTGCGTCTCTTGGACGAATGTGGATGGTGCGTTCAGGAGCGTCGGAGTTTTCTATACTACTGAAAATAATTGGGATTACAATGGCTACAATGGCTTTGTGTGTGGTGGAGACAAAATGACCCCTGACAAAAAGTGGGGGGGACACATCCCCCCCGTCCCCCCCTAAACTGATGCCTATGGTCGCAACTCCTGCTGCCCATGAAGCCGTTATACTGTAAATCCATAGCCTATGATTTCCCATGTGAACAGTACATCAGGTGCTTTCACTGTTCAGCTAAAGAAACAGGCCAAAGCACTTTGTATTGACATGGGGTTGCCTCAAAAGATCAAAACTGAACAGCTCTTTGTGAGCCAAAGTTTCTGCCTTGGTGTTGAAAGTGAAAGTAAATCACCTTTCTCCACTATCTCTGCTATGTTTAACAGATAAACAAACTCAGCTGTGAGAGAAAAGCCTAAGAAAGCTAAGAAAATCCTTCCTGCACCTTGTCAAAATCCCTCTTTTGTCCCTCCTTGCCTGCTTTGATGTCGGCGTTGATGCAAAAACCTCAGAGCAATGCGATGCATCACTTGCTATCAGGACACTCACATAGGATTAAATGAAATTAGCCTGATTTTGTCACCAATGCTTTTCATCATGTTTAGTTAGGACAAAAATGTAAAACCCAATTCAGACCAAAGATTCGTCAAGCAAAAAACAGTCAAGAGAAGCTGCTGAAGTCACAGCTGTGTGAACTGGGCTGTTGCAGCTTGAATCAAGCCGGCTGATGGAGTTGCATATAATTCAGACCGTCAAATCACCCTCAGCTGATCGTAGAACATAATGTTTGTCATGTGTTCCAACAGCCAATCAACACCTCAAAGCCAAAAGGGGAAACATGTCAAATAGAATACAACATAAAGTCTACAGTAAATGACTGTCAATGGTTTGGGCTCACCAGAAAGTGCAGTGTTATCATCAGTTGTTCTCTAAATACAGCTTTCACTGGATGAACCATCCTAGTCTAAGGGAAAAAAAACATATTCAAAAATACCAGACTAGGATGGTGTGAATTAAAGACAGAGGTGTGCCTTGAAGTAGTGTGTATATTAAATTAGATTGATTTGTACTGTGGGTAATGCTTAGATTTTCTGTTGCACTTTGGCTGTTAGTGATATCAAGCTGTATTATTTGGTGATTTCTTTTTTTTTTTTTTGAATGCCTGAAGCTTAAAATATTTTATTTTATTTTTGGAAATAAGGGTTTGGATAATATATCTCACTGAGCTACATTCACTACAGCGAATGTAGCAGCAAGTGAACATTCTGTCCCCAAAGCTGATGTTTGACAAGGGCCAAATTGTGATGGCTAGACGACTGGGTCAGAGCATCTCCAAAACTGCAGCTCTTGTGGGGTGGTCCTGGTCTGCAATGGTCAGTATTTCTCAAAAGTGGTCTAAGGAAGGAACAGTGGTGAACTGGGACAGGGTCATGGGTAGCCAAGGCTCATTGATGCCAGCGGGGGAACATAGTCTGGCCAGTGTGGTCCAATCCAACAGACAAGTTGCTCAAACTGCTGAAGAACTTAATGCTGGTTCTGAAAGAAAGGTCAGAATACACAGAGCATCACATTTTGTTGAGTATAGGGCTTTATAACTGCAGACCAGTCTATGTGGCAGGTGGTCAAATACTTGATCGGTGTATATAAGTCTGTTTTGTGTCATAAATTTGGCAGAGTAGTCAGACATTATGAAGCTCCAGACCTTTGCTGAAGGGAATTTTACCAGTTTAATGGATACAAATGGCGACTTTATAAGAGTACATTTCTGTCTGAAAACTGAGTCAGTATAGCTGGACTGCATTATTCCTCTGTTTAGCTTTGTTAGACACAACAGTCAGTGGGATTCGATCCAGCAAAGGACTTGAACTTAACCACATCCTCTGCATTAAAATGTTTAGTTTTGGTGTTTGAAACTTGATATATCAGTTGATTGAGTTACAGAAGTGGTTTGACAGTTTTAAACATTCTTTATTCCTGTATCCGTTTTGCCTAAATGAAAAAGGAGTAAAAAATGTGAGGAGAAGCTCAAGACAACAGAGGTCAGGGGTATATAAAGCAAACAGTTTAGGAGGAGGATATCTGTTGTTTAGGATTAGCTCCCCTATCCTCTGGAAAAAGTTAATCCTACGTAAGTACCATAAATTTGTTGGTTTAACGCAAAGCTCTTGTAAATCAGTGTGGACACAGATGGAGGTGGAGCAGGTACCCCAGCTGTTTAAGATTTTTAAGAAAGAGATGAATCTACCCCTTAATCCAGGTAAACAAAGGTATGACTGTCTTTACAGGAGGCCTGCTAAACCGTTTAATTGAGGCATTTGATTTAGGCTGATGATCAACACGTCCATATGGGGCTTAATGGATTCACTTATAATCAAGAGAGCTTATGAGTCAAAACAAAGAGCCTCTCAGTTGGAAAGCCTTCACTGGGCTTATGTAATGTTGATACAAAAACCCTCTCAGTGGCTGGATACTAATGATATCTGAGCCTGGGATTAATCCACGATGACGGGCCTGCATGTAGAGGCTGGAGCGTGATGAAGTGACTGCACACATATGTAAAGAGAAATTAAGTAGAAGAGTTGTCTTAGTGAAAGACTTCAGGATTTTTACATGTTTCTGGGACTCATGATGACGTAGATGACATACCAAACCTCACTCACCAACAACCAGGGCCTCTTCTCTCACAGTTTGTAATCCTGTGTGACCAAATGTGACAACTTCAGGGGGAACTGAGGCTAAATGCAGCCAGCGGTTCGCTTCCTGTGACATCCTCAGCGTTTGTGATGTCCGTCTAGCTCCTCTCCTATTAGATGAGAAAAGTTTACCAATCAACACCCAGAACCAATTTGAAAAAGAGAAAGTCGTTAAAATTTAAGAGGATTTGAAATGTTAAAAAAAAAAAAAGACTAATAACAAAGCTGAGTGAGAGGAATCAGTTTATGAACAATCTGAACAAAGAAACTAAAGAAGCTAAATCAAATTTTGTCTTTAAAAAAAGTATCAAAGCCAGTTTGTTGAGTAAATACAGGGAAATGTGTTAATCTAAGTCTTACTATGTTTACTTTTTTGGAAAAATTAGAAATTAACTTGGTCTTTTTTTGTGTGTTTGTTTGTTTTGTTGGTTGTTTTTGAAAATAAGAAATAATGAAATGTAAAAAGGCATGTTGACCTGCAGCCCGTTTGTATTAATATCTTGTGAGAGAGGGGCAGATTCTACAAGATTTTTCTTCTTTTTCCTCCTTTTCATTCACATGTTCGAGACTTTTTTGTTTGTGTTGAATTTTTTTTATTTAATGATAGAATTAAATAAAGTCCTAAACTAGATATATAATCTACAGGTAACGCTGTATAGATGGTCATGTTTTGCCACAAGCAAACAAGTCAATTTCTGACTTTTGTCTAACTGTCAGCTTCGCTACAGTTGGCTACATTTGCTTTGGGCTTAAGCTAGCTTGCTCCCTGTTTGGCTCTGTTCACTTTCATGTGACAAAACACAGTGGACGTGCTCGGCTGTGCTCGGTGAACTCCACATACATTAGGATTTCTGATCTTAACTAGAAAGCACTCAGAGAGCACAAACCTCCGTCCAAAGTAGCTAACATATTGCTGTTACATCTACAAGCAATAGTTCCATGATAAAGTTACCATCATAATATTATTCCTTGACCCTGAAAACCCACACCTAGCAATCGGAAGCATGTTGATATCATTATTGGTTAGACAGTTATTGAGCAAAAACGATCATTTGCTAATGTCAGTTCTCCGGATCACCACCAAATCTAATCATTTTTAAGTTGGGCCATTACCAACATCTCGGCAAAATCCATCTAGTAGTTTTTGCGTAATCTTGCTAACAAACAAACAGGCAAAACAACAAACAAACAAACGTACACGGCAAAAACATGACCTCCTTGGTGGAGATAAATATTTGACAGGTTTAATATTTCCGATTTCTAGTCAGGGTGTTCAGAATCCTCTTCCAAGATCAATCTTTATTTTTGTAATGTGCCAATTCATAACAAGTGTTTTCTCAAGACCTTTTACAATAGAGCAGGCTGAAGACAAACTCTTCTTTTTATGGATACACATACAGTATATGCATATATACATATAAAATACACATATACATATGTAAACAAATACATACATCCAACACCCAACATGAATCCATTTAGCCTCCAAGATGGTGGCAAAGAAAACCTGTTTAGCAGTAGGAAATCCTGAATGTGGATCCCAGTCCATGGAAAAAGGTCAGGAACCACTGCATAAAATCACTTTTTTTTTTCTAAAGTTTCTGTCCTTCCTCATCACTCTCCATGGTGTTGCCCAGATGAACCTGAAACATAACCCACTGATTTCCAAAGAAGTCCATCTGGTGTGTCAGAATTGATATGACATTAAAAACCAACGAAACAGAATATATTCTGGCCTCAGCATTAATCCAGCCAGCCCTCAATAAGATTGATTACCTGAATAACATTAAAAATAAATTAAATAAAGATTTTTACGATATTCGAGACTTAATAAATGGGTCTCATGTTCAATTTTGTTTTGGTGAGGTCTTACCCTCAGGGTTAAATCGAGACACATAAATCATTTCTGTCACGTTGACGTCATAGTCTTGACAAAGATAAAGCACTTCACTGTCCATGTCTGTTTTTCAGTTAGTTTGGCATTTAATAGTTTCCTTCTTGGTTTGGCTAAAGATTATGACCATGTACAATGTCCGTGTTAGTTATGATATTTTCTGTTGGAAGACGGGACTCCTTTGTGAACTAGCTCTTATTTTTTTATCTTAAAATATCAAATTTATATTAACTTATCATCAGTACAGCATAGATTCCTTTTTTCATTGAGATCGTTTAGGATATCAGTGTAATTGCTCACACCTATTTGTGTCTGTTTCTTTAATTTATCAGGTGGTTATCACACCTGTTGCTCGGCTGATTTGTTCTAAGTCAGATAAAAAAAAAAACACAAATGAGTGTTTATCTTTCTTATTGAAGCAGGCCAGATCACACCAAAAGGTAGGGCTGATCATTACATTGCAGTGAGTGATGCTATGACTATGAGCTGAGCTCTGCATTATAGAAAGGAAGTCAGCAGCCTAAGCTACCCTGAAAGGAGTTAGAGAAGGTCAAATGTCTTATGAAGGATAATAGAGCTCAAAATACCATAATTTCTCGATTTTAACATGCACTCGATTATAACACACACCCCATATTTTCTCGATTGTTGCCTGAAATACACTGTACTTGAATATAACACGCACCCAATTTTTGTCCAAACCTTACTCTCTCAGACAACTCAAAAATATACCTTTATTATTACTCAAGTTTGCCGAGAATGTTTCACAGAGAAATAGAGTATTTCAGCTAGATGTGTTGCAATCACGATGTTGGCGAGACGAAATATTTTAGTTATTTTGCTTGTACTTGTGTATAATACGCACCCCAAAAATTAGAGCTTATTTAAAAGCAAAAAGTGTGTGTTAAAATCGAGAAATTACGCTGTTTGAAATGCCTTGTGACATAAATGTAAACAAACTCAGCATGAAGAAGAGGGGCTTTTAACACTTGCTAGCAGACCACAGAGGACATTAGATAGTATGGTAACTTATTACACTCTAACAAGCAAGAAACTGTCAGTGATGCTGAAAAGTAGAGAGCAGCTTTAAAAAGGGATCCTTTGTCCTTCAGATTTTAAATCGGTCACTGTTATTGAGTCCTTTTTCATGTGATGTTGTGCCTGAGCACATAAAGTGACTCTACAGGATCCAAAACATTATCATGAAGCAGTATTTTGTTATCAGTCTGGTTGCTTGGTAGCCTGTTTGTGCTGGTTGCTTGGTCAATTGTGCCCTCACAATCCACTCCAGGGGTTGATTGGAAGCGAGCCTATACCACCTCTTTCAGGCGAGCTTGGCGTGGTTCTTTGTACCAAAACAGGGATTGATTAATCATCATATATATTCTAACAAACTGTGCCAAACAGAAAATAAATACTTTTATCAGAACAACTCTCCCAAATGATCCAGGTGTGGATACTACCTCTGATTTAATGCTTTCACAGTGCTGAAATGAGATGACAAACCATAAAAAAGGGACGTGGACCATGTGGATTCATTATGAATGTAATAAGAGTTTAGTTATGGAATGATTGCAAAGTCACAATCTGAAAATTATTAATAAAATGTTGCATTATTTCATGAGTTTTATTTGTGTAAATTATCTTCTTGGTTCTAGTGTGGGATCTATTATCCATGTGTTAGCATTTTGGGCTCATCTCTATACTGTGAAATCCGACTCTTCATGAAAAGATACTTATAAATACTTTTTACCATGAGGATTGTCGAACTTCATGATATATTTTCATTTCTTCTGATGCTGGAATCTGCAACACAGCCAGCTGCATACAGGCTGTAACTCATCCCATCTCCTCTCAGACTGACTTTATAAGGCAGTGTTATCCTTAAATGAAATGTTTGAACCAAAAAAAAAAAAAAAGCCCACACAGAAATATGTTTATCAGAGGAGTGCTGCACTGACACTGTTTACTGAAAACCACAGCAGCTCTGAGCAGCTTATGGAAGCAAATCCCTGTAGGTCTGTAACAAACTGTGTTTAAACGGAGAAAGAGCCAGGATTGAAGATGTTCTGGATGATTCTTTTCTCCCTTTAGCTTCTCTTCACACTCTATTTAATTGTTTGTCTTTTTTATCCATGTGCCAAATCTCTGCATCAGTTTATCTTTCCCCCTTTTCTCCGTCTTTGATACCCTTTCTTCTCCTCTGGGTGCTTCATCTCCTTGGAGGCGGAGCGGAGCCTCGAGTAAAGCTTGTTCAAGCCGGCGTTGTTGACAGAATCAGGATGTCTCCTCCCAGAGGGATGCAGGAGTGTCAGGCTGGGACAAAGACTAAAGAGGGCTGCAGGTCCCGCATTAACAACCCCATACATAGGCACACACACATACACACACATACTTGTCCCATATGCTCATCACTATTCATCACCAGTCATCTGCATGTCCTCCTCGGCTGAAAGGAGGTGGAGGGATGCAGGAGGAGAGGGAGAAAGAAAAATGAGGTGAACAGAGGGAGCAGGGAGGGGTAAGAAAAAGGTTATGCTCTAAGTTTGAGGTCACTTTGGCACCTAAGGTTTGGCAGACTTGGTTTAGTTCTTGGGTAAAGTTGCAGTGTTGTTTTATTTCTCATTTGGTTTGGTTTTCTTTTACACTTTGTCAGGCGGACCAAAGCCTGTCAAATGCAGCATAATATTGTCACCAGCAACTAGTTGTGGCTGAAGTGCAGCCTTCTCTTCCACCATCGGGCTTACCGCTATGCTAAAAACCAGAAGTACACAACCAGCCTTGAGTAATAATGTTAACCTTGAAGCAGCTCATCAATGTTTGAGTGATAGAATAGAAGTAAAGTTGTATTTAGGCTGCTCCGATGAAACTAGCATATCTATTAGAGAATCTGTATCCTTTTTCTGCACAGACTTACTGTATTCACCTGTTAGGAGAACCAGAGACTGGCTATGCTAGCATTTCTTGTTAGCTGATCTCTGCTTGAAGTAGTCAGTGAATGCTATGTTAGCTTGTGTACTGTTGTTGTTTTTGGCCAAATTCAGACCATACTTCATTGGTTTTTGGTTTGCTTGTCTTAATGGTTCAGATGGCTTTTGCACCAACTGCTAACCGAACTTTAGAAGCATACAAAGACCCTCTTTTTTTCAGGTGGACCAGACTTTGGCTCCTTGGTCCGCACCAGTGGACATGTAAGCTTTCATATTACCCCAAATCAACCAGACTTTTAAAAAATACAAACCAGAGTTCATTTGGTCTGGACCAATAGTACTCTGGTTTGCCCTTGTGTGAAAGAGACGTTATTGTAACTATTTAGATTCATCACCCAATCATTGGCCAAGGCTTTGTTTGTGATTAGACATTTTGAATTTCTCTTTAACATACGATGATTTCCTTGTTGCGTGCTTTTTTGTCTTGTGCATAGAGGTACTGTATCATGCAGGGCAGACATGTTTTACACACTACAGGGCATATAAAACTAAAAAAGGAATAACATAGGCTCTTTAATGTGTTGTAAGTACATTTATAAAAATAATGTGAATTTATAATTGTGTGTTTTGTCTCTGAAATGCAGTGGAGAAAAAGCAAGAAGTTTGTACACAAGTACAGCACTTATTAAAGTTCAGTATGTGGTGGAGCAGGTAACAGACAAAACGTGCAAATGATGATACCAGCATCAAACTTGGCACAGCTATTCTTAAGGAACCACCTGGTTCTGTCTGGTTGGCCACTTGAAAAATCCAAGATGGCGGCCATCCTGGATTCTGAAGATTATTTCAGAATCCAGGTTGGCAAATCATTGTATTCTGTTTTTATTCACAATTTACACAGCCTCCCAACTTCATTGGCTTTGGGGTTTGTTTAATGAAAATAAATTCCTCATTTGGAAAAACAGCACAAATCAATAATAAGAGACATGAAATCCATCTGATACATCAATATCTTTGAGCAAAAATCATTATTGGAAGACAGTGTTGGTGGCCATCTTGGAAAATGGCAACCATGTTGGATTCCTAAGTGGCTGCTCTGACAAGTGGTTCCTTCAGAAAAACTGCCAAATGATTCTTGTATCATAATTTGCACTGTTCTTCCCCGTGTATCAACCTTGAACTTTGCCCTAAATCTTCTATTTTACTCTAAATATGTGAACATGCTAAAGCTGCAAGTGTATGCATGTTTTCCCCCCCTTCAATATTTCGATTAACGTCACCACTGGCTGATTGACCCCGACTCTTATGAACCACTGATCTTTTTTGTTCTTTAGGGATTGCGTAAAATGAGAATTCCCTGTTGGCAAATTGCTCCAAAGCTTCGACACATAGTAACCCTCCATGAAAATGAGCAGTTTGATCTCCTTTACTCTCATTCTTGTGACACATATCTCATCTTGTCCCTCGTCAGTTGGGAGCAACCCATGTGTGCTACAGACGCTGTTACATAACAGGAGGTTTACACGATACAATCAGGGCAGATGATCAGCCAAACAGTCCGAAATGTGATCGAGGAGGGGGGGAGAGTTACACAGAGAACTGCCATCTTGTCACCCCAGCTGCATCAGCTTGATCTGTATATACACAGAGATGTTGATTTGACTCTAAAGTTTTGATGGAGACTTTGACCAGTTTGTGGAAAGAGCACAGACTGGTTTATCTGGCCTGTTAGATTTATGAGAGATGAACAAAGCTAATTAAAAATGACAATTTGTATATATGATATGGAAATTGGTGAACACAGACTTAAGTAAAAGTAGGGCTTACTCTCTTCTGTTGGTCTATTTGTTGTCAACAAGCTCCAGTCCAAGTAGAATCCTATTGGCTGTTACATTCATAGTAAATACGACATTTATCCAGTAATTCCAGTAGTGAGCAAGAGATCTAGTGAATTTGGTTTGTGAGTATTTAATTTATTTGATTAACATTTCAGAACATCACAATAAGTTCTGAGATGATACAGAAGATCAACACAGGACCAAACAAGACTGATTCAAAAACTCAGTTAGCCCTTTAGTCCAGCTTATTCAAGCAGGAGAATGTATCCTTTTTAAAGGGATTAGCCAACATTTTTTTTGTTTTCATGTCTTGTCTCACTCCTGAATCCATGACAAGCAGATAGACACCATGCTTTTGACTGTGCATGTAGTAACAAGGAAGAGATGGGCAGAGCTCGCCCACCACTAATTAGCTTAGCTCAACACTGGGAGTCGGTGGGTAGTGTTAGCCTGCCTCTGCCTGCAGTCATCAGATAAACTCTAAACAGTCCTGTGTGCTTGTTGACATGCTTTGTTTTGTTGACCTACTTTCAAGAACTAACAAGCGGTTGTTTCCGCATGCGCCCCGTAGTGAAGTGCTTGTCTTAGTCTAAAAATAGATAAAGTAATATAATGCGGAAAAAACGAGTCATAACAAGCGCACAGGACTGTTTTGAGTTGTTGAAGAGATTGTCTGATGACTGTAGGCAGAGGCAGGTTAACACTACCCATTGACTTCCAGTGTTTGAGCTAAGCTAATTGGTGGTGGGGGAGCTCTGCCTGTCTCTTCCTTGTTATTGCAGCACAGTCAAAAGAATGGTGTCTATCGGCTTGTCATGGACTGGGGCGAAAAAAGATGTTGGCTTATCCCTTTAAAGCTGCCCTCTACCTTTCCACATGGCTGACAGACACTTCTACTGGTGTTACGTTGTTATAAGTTACCATGCTATCTGGTGTCCTTATGGATCACTGTAGACATCATCGAGTGTTAAAAGCCCCTCTCCTTTGCGCCCTGAGTTTGTTTACATTCATATAAGGAGTGTCACACAATGTCAGATATGCTCATCTGTACAATCTTACATAGGACATTCAACCTCCGCTGTTAATCAGAGAGTGGGTAGCGTAGCCAGCTAGCTTTTTTCCCATAATGCATAGCGCAACTAATAGTCACAGCATGTAATGTTATGGCATAAGGAAAGCTCAGGCCTTTTGTTGGGCTGCTTCAAAATACTGTTGTGTGATAATGAAATGATCCAAGAGAAATATACAAATTTGTAGTGTTTATTTCAACAGAATTGGAACAAAACAACCAAGCTAAATTCTTCAGTGGTTGACTACAGTCAGAGCTGTTGATGATTTTCATCAACATTCTTAATGATTTCAGGGTTTATATTCTTACAATTACTGCTGTATAGGAACAATCAGTGGCATGGTAACATGCGCACTCTGGCATCCCAGGCGTGGCAGAGTTTGTGATAACACATGCTTGAGGAGTGGGAGACTGAGAGAGAAAGAAAGAAAGAGAGGGAGGAAGAGAGATGGAAAGAGAAAAACATGGAGAGGGAGGGTCATAGAGGGAGACACTGAATTGCAAAGTAGGAAGAGGAAGGAGGAAGTTGACAACAAAATGGCTGATGGCTAATACTTGGAACTTTACTCAAGCATAAGGGGCTCTTGCAGGTGCCCCCCATAGAGCGTGGCATCCCCAGCATTTGCCTATCCTGCCTGTAAGGAGGGCCGGCTCTGACTGCAGTCATCAGTATAAGAGTGCTTTAGTTATAGAAATAAAAAGGAATATTGTCACAACACATATTGACATAAATGTGTCATGGTGATTATTATTAAATGAAACTAAATCCTGATAATGACACATTCTAATTATTAATAGCTTTTCTGGGGCAGTTTGACAAATGCTACTTGTATAAACTAATATCAGTGGTGAAAAATCTAATGCCAGATTGGTTCCTTTGTATTGATTGATCACTGTATTCCTTCATAAAAAATGGAGACCCTTCAAAAAAAAATCAGTGGTCAGCACATGGAGATAAGTCCGGTTCATCCACAGAGATTCACAGGTTGGATTCATTGACATCATGACATATCAGCCAATACAAACACATTTTGTGTCTCTACAAAAAATGAGCCGAAGCAAGCTTCCCACGCCTCCACCATTCAATGCACTATCGATGATCAATGATCCAGAAAACCATCCTCTGGTCAAAGCTCAGTTCTTATCTGTATTCTGTATTTATTTGAAGGGTCAGAAATATTGATCCAATTATTCTAGTGGACAGAAGAGAGCCAAAACAAAACTAAAACCCACGTCTGCAACCCAGAGGAAATGTAGCTCATATGTTTATCTCAGTTTCAATCACAGCAGAAGAAGAAGAAAAAAGATCTGCACTCTGTTCTCCTGCCCTCAGCGCTTTAAGGATTCAGGCTAAAAAATAAACCGACGTCCAAGAACCACATGGTTCAGACAGAGAGGGGGGACAGCCTTTTTTTTGTTGGTTCAGCATCATGAATCTGTGTTTTTAAGTTGACGCAGGACTATTTAATAAAAGTGTTTTCTTAGCAACGACAGAGCTTAGAAGAAATGACCAGCACATTTTGAGTGGTTTTGTGATACAGTGACGCACAGAAGATAATGAAACTATGTCCTAAGATGACCCCTCCATCCCTCTAATGCCCTTCTCTTTTCCTTCACCGGCCTTCAATCCACCCCTCCGCTCTGCCGACTCATGCTTTCATCCCTCTCTTATGATTTCTTTAATGCTACAGCTGGGATCAGCAGCTGTGCACAAGTGTTTCTGTGCCCGTTTGTGTACACGCACTGTAAATATGACCATGTGTGTAATATAAGACTTATAGATCCAATCAGGACACATCTGTGAGGCATTAGAGATTCATAACCCTAAACTAAACTTCAACAGCGAAGAAAATCAAGCAAAAAGAGGAGATAAAACCTTATCTCAGCCTCTTAAATATAGTCTGCAAACTTGTGGTTATTCTTGGTGTGACTGGAGGAAATATAATTCACACACTGTCACTTTTTCCTTAACCTGGAGGTCTATTTCCACCTGGGATGATGGAGGCTAATGAAGTGTCCTAGTGCTGCGATACGGGAGACACAGCCAAAAAGCAGTGGGAGTTATGAGGAGGAAAAATAAAACTGGTGAAAAAGAGGAGGTTGAACAGGAAGCGTGGGAGGGAAAAGTCTGACAGAGATAGAGTCCCATCTCTGCCCAGAGTCTGCAGAAAAACCTCCAAATCTCCAGGGGAAGATGATCATTGACTGAGTAGTTTTTAACTCCAATTTGAGCCTCTAACTCAGAATTTTAGCAATTTCCTGCACTGCATTTTTCACTTTATATAAATATCTGTGTTCAACACAGAGGAAAAAGGCAGAAGTCTTACAAAGTAAGATACTGACAACCAATACTAGCATTTTACGCAACTTTCAAATTAAAAAAAAAACCCTAATGTCCCCTAATAACACAATTTGACTGCATCATACTCGCCACCAACTTCAGTCCCATTTGTAAACTTAAAAAACATGTTACATCTTTATATGCCTGTTGAATATATGATGTAATGGCATTTTTATAAAAGGGAGAAAATAAGTATTTATGATGCACAAAATGTCAGGTTTAAAGAGCCTATGTTCTGCTTTTTGAGTTAAACTTCTCCTTTAGTCTGTTCTACATGTCTCCTGCATTATCGAGTAGTTTCTATGCACAAGACAAAAAGTCTGCAGCATGTAGACTTCTCCCTCTTCCCCTCTTTACAGCGCCAGTAGCTGCCTATAATGGCTCGTTCCCCGTGCCGACTTGAACAGGACTAAACTGACCAATTACCACAACCAATCAGAGCAGACTGAGCCCACATGGTGGAAAAGGGCCTTAAAGTGAATCAGGGGTACTTGATATGAGTCAGTCATGTCAGTGGTCATTGGCAAAATTGATTGAAGTGCCCTTTGTTGTGATGTGTCAGCCTGAAACTGTCATATTTTGCATTAAACTAGGTTCATATTTTAGATTTCCATGACTACTAGATTACGTTTACATCACTTGTGTTTAAAATAAAAAAAAAAAAAACGACGTGGAGACATGTAAACACACTTAAGGGCATATAGAACTAGAAAAAGCATAATGGGGCTCTTTATATCACACTCTAACCATGTTGTATGCAGAACCATTTCCAAACTATTTGTATTATATGTATTATTGTGGTAAATCAATTTCTAGGTGGATTTTTGAATGTGTGGTCCATATAAACACATACACACAAAAAAAATCTAAATTTTTCAGGTCTATAATCCCTTGAAAAACAATACTCATAGGTTGGTTTCTTACAAAGGCATTTAATTCCTGACACATTAGTGGCTGAAATAAGATTTTACAATTGTCTCTGCGTCACATCAAAACAGTGCGCTGTCAGCGTCAGAGGGATAAAGGCACATTATGTCCAGATGTAGACCTGCTTTTCAGCAGCATGTATTTAGTGATGTGACTACATCAACCCTCAATCAACTCAATAATGAGTTATAGACGTCTTGGCACACAAACCTGACTCCACTGCACGTATTAATAAAGCAGACATGATGTCTAAACATCATAAAAACAAATCCAGTCCAAACAAAGCCTTGATTCTGCTCAGTATCTGCAGTAAAGGTGGTAAACTGAGGCGGGCAGCTGGCATGCTGGTTCAGGAGTACATTTCACATCAGTGAGGGGGTTTAGTTTAGGGATTCAGGGTTCAGTGAACTTCTATTTTTTAAATAAAAACTCTGACTCACTTTAAATTCTAAACCCTTTTTAGAGTGACAGAATAATTTTAATGGCTTTAACCTAACTCTTCAAATGTAGAAAATATGTCAAAAAGATTGTTGTTTTCAGCTGCAAAAAATGTAGAGGTGGGTTGCCAGCGGCTGAGTGGTTAAATCCATGCACCCTATCAACAGAGGTTGGAGCCCCTGTGGCACAGGCAATATCTAACCTGTATTTTACTGAGGGGGGGACTAACTCTGGGCGAGCTTTGTCTGTCTCTTCCTTGTTACTGCATGCACAGCTGAAAGAATGGTGTCTGTCTGCTCGGACTCGGGAGTGAGGCAAGACACGAAAACCACAAAAATGTTTGAGTGTTCCTTTAAGAGGACCAGAGGCTGGCCATGCTAGCATTGCTAATGTTAGCCACACTCTGGTTTATGTTATCAATGAACATTACGTTAGCTTTTCTGTTGTGACAAATCCAAGCAACAATTCACTCCCTACTGGTTTTTGCTCTCTTCATTTGGTACTTGTTCGGTTCGAATTGCTTCACACCCACCACAAACCGAACTCCGATCTGCTTTGAAAGCTAAACTAAGACTCCCGTCTTTTGGCAGACCAGAGTTCAGTTCTTTCTCTTTTACACCACCAGAGTCTGTGTGAGCTTTCACACCTGCCCAAACGAACTGAACTTTCCAAAAGCGGAAACCAGATTTTGTTTGGTCTGGACCGAATGTGTTAGGTGTGAGGGCAACCCCAAGAGCCGTTTGGAAGCAAAAAGAGCCAGATCTCATCACTATGCTGAACCAAATGATCTGGATTGCGTAAAAGAGTCAGAATTTACATCGATAGCTGGAACTGCTGGCTCTACTGCCTGACGCAGCCCCCATGATACTTTGTTGAATTGTAACATGTGGTCCTCAGGTGTAAGCTTCAAGCAAAAGTGCTAAATTTCAAATAACATTAAATGTAGAGTATGGAGAGAAGGCTGCATCTGTATTTGTACATAGATCATGAATGAGCCTTTATTCACATGAAATAACAATAATGGAAGAATAGATGGCACATGCACAACAAAAAATAGGTATTTGTTCCTGTATGTAAAAAAAAAAATCACTCTACCTTCTGGATTTGTCTCCATTTTATGACTGAGGGCGATTACAGTGAGCAGTTTCCTCTCGGATCAATCATCAATCAGTCCTCTGCAAACACTGGACACTGTGGTGTGAATTAGTGGAAAGCAGCAGCACTGGTATGTAACCATGAAATATCAATCCTGCCTATTTTTCCCCCGTGGCTGTTATGACAAATTGCCGCATTTAAAGGAATGAAATACATCAACACATTTCACTGAACAGCTCCCTCGTTTACTGTTCCCTTGCTGCTCTCTCTCATTCCCCGCGTCAATCACACCCGTCTGTGTTTTCTACCCAAACCGACCATCATCATCATCATCATCGTCATCATCATCACCATCACCAGCAGCAGCAGCAGCCTCTCCCCTGTTTCTTCCCTCCATCTTTCTTTGTGAACACAAGCAGCCTCTCTAAGCTAAAATCAATAAGATATGGAGTGTGGCCACTTGCCTCTCAGCTGCTGTCGATCGAAGTGATTGTCACACACACATGGAGGAATGAAGACAGCCTCTGCTATGTTTGATTTAGCTCCACAATGCCTGCAGAGGGTTTCTTACTGTTGATTTCATGGAGGATGTGTCTGTGCATTACTGTTCTTATGGTTTGTAGTGATGCAATTAAGTTGCTTTAAAATCTGCAATGCTTAAATTGTTGCATTTTGACTGGATCCGAGCAAAACAACCAGGAGTGTGAATTTTTTTTATAGGTTACAATCAAATTTGATTTTGATTCTGAGGGCTGGTTGAAAATCAATCCTCGATCCAAACAATGCTTTTGCTATTTGTTTTAAAAATGTGTTTATTTCAGGATCTGCTTCTTTCTGCAGAGGATTAGCTACGTCTTGGCACATACAAAGATTTTTAATGTCTAATCTGAATTTGAAACCATGAGAGACCCCACACATGAAGACAAATAATGACAGGTTTAACAGATTTGTTCTTATTAGCACACCACACACCAACGAATTTCATTCACTAACAACCAAGGCCTCTACTCTTGCAGCTTGTAATTTTGTGTGATCAAATGCGACTTTTGTATTAACAAACATGGCAGACAACTTCAGAAGGAAGTCAGTCTGTAACTCATAATTCACAGGAAACATTGTATAGATGCTCGTGTTTTTCCACAAATCAATAATATGGTTCTCCACTTCTGATGCCCGTCTCCTAACTATATGATTTTCCTTTAGGTTTGTTGCCATGGCTACATTTGCTTCCAGCCTCAACCAGCTTGCTCCCTGATTGGTTTTGTTCTGTACCATGTGGCAAAGCACAGAAGATGTGCTTGACTGTCCTTGGTGCACTCTACATACTTCAAATATTTCTGATTCTAAATATTGAACATTTTTCATATTTATGATTTTAAGTCAGGGCAGCCCCAATTCTCTTCTAAAAGCACTCTTAACACACCTCACACAAAGGGATAATTTTGCTATTTACATGGTGAGTTTAGATGTGAATTTTTAATCTCTCCTTTTATTGTGCCACTATATTCAAACAACACACAGAGAACACTGTATGAGGTCTGTCAATGCTCAGATTAAAGTGCTTTTTTTTCAATGAAGCATCTAAAGCATAAAAAAACGACCTAAAAGACGAGTCAGACACTACCACATGCAGTAAAAGTAAATCCTCGTATAACATACATTAAAAAAAAACTGACAAGATCAGGCAGTTTTATGTTTATGATATACCTGTTTATTGTTCATCACATAACTGATGGCTTCAAACATTTTTTTTTTTTAATTTTAATTACCCCCGCAAGAGTCCTTGGCTCTATTCTCTATTGCATACATAAATCCCAGAGACTGCACAGACTGTTTTATTATCTGTGAGCATAATTATAAGTGCCATTCATAAGTATGTCTACAAGTATCCTAAATGAAGCTTTCTGCTGTCTGAAAATCTTTAATCTTCTCTGTTTTTTCTTGTTTGTGGGAGTATTATGGGTGCTGGGGTGCATGAGAATGAATAAATGAACCCTAGTTAAGGCAAAATAACCTCTTTAAAGTAACAGAATGTCTAATTATTTGATCAAAAAAATGAGTTTAATTGCTATTGTAATTGTATCGAACATTTGAACTTGAAGATCACTGCAATCATTTGGCCTTACATTTTGGGTCATTGCAGCTACAAAGGTCAGAGAGATCATAAAGTGCCTGATTACTCACTCCATCTTTGTCTGCTTTTGACTTTCAATTTGTTTGTTCTCACTCAGCCTCCCACTTCAAATCAGCCAGGCCTACTGTGTTTGTTAGGAGTGCATCATAAAAGCCATTGATTGTTTTCATCGGCGTCCAGGCCTCTTTGTTCCCTTTATTTTACAGGCTGCAAGGTCTGATTCACAACCAGTGCTGTTTCTTGCCAACACCGGCCAAGGTGAAATTTTATTTCATAGTGGAAAGCAGAAATTCTGAATAGGATCCAAACAGCGCATGAGGCTGTTTATGGCTGGAAATAAGGGAGGCCTGCCCACAAAGAGTTCACACCCAGCTGAGTCTGGGCAGCCCTTTGATGATTCAGAGATTTTACTTCAGTCTGGCCAGGGTTTGATCAGATTGGAGATGTCAGGAGAAAGGTATGCATTCATGGATTCAGAACTAAATTAGGTTTTTCTTCTTTTATCCATCCATTTCTACCACTTTAGTCTGGCTGTGGTGGCAAGAGGACAAGAATTTTAATTCAGCAGAATATATGGGGTTATCAGTATAAGACAGACAATGGTGGATTTGTGGGAAAGTCAGTCTTCTTTCGCTCACAGGAATGAGGGTTTAACCTCAGCTCCTGCAGCCACATGTTGATGTGTCCCTTTGGCAAGATTCTTAACTCCATACTTCCCTCACTGATATGTAGAAAAACATACAATTTTGATTGGTTGATACTGATAGATAAGTTACAAAATAACCTGTTATTATTGGGTAAATAAGTGTTAATGGGCCATAGGCATGTCGTAGAATAAATTCGGTGAGTTATTCAGAAATTGTGGGAAACTCCCCTATTGCACAATGTAAACAAATCCTTTAAAAAAGTTCCTGGATTCACATCGGATTCAGATCACCACCAAAATCTTATCACTTTTTCTTTGTGCCATCAAAATTTGTTCAGAATGTTTTGAGTTATATGTCTCACTGATGGACAAAGAATCAAACAGACAAACTCTGGTAAATACGACCTCCTCAGTTGGGGTTAAACAACCCACTGTGTAAAAATGCACCCAGAGTAGTCTGGTGACTAGAAAAGGGCTATGCTTGCTCAAGTCACCATTACAAAGGACCTTAATTTCCTTCAGCACTTCTTTTCTTTATCAGATTCAAGGCAACTGCTGGTGCCTGAAACATGGGGGGGAGGGGAAGTCCAGATACCACAGACTTTGTTTGTGCATTGGCATACTCGGCACAGATTTAACCCTGATATCGATGGTACTGAACCTGCATAAAATGATTTTAGGGGCTTCCCGACGTGGACAAGTTTTAGTTGTTTGTTGGGTTAGGACAGTAAATTCTTGCAGGTGAGATACTGACATACACTAAACCAAAAAATGTGAAGTCGGAAGTATTTCCCCAGAAACTCGTAAGATAAAAGGTAATCAAAGTTTCATCCAATAAACAAGCTACCAGTTTCCAGAAGTCTCTGTTTATGAGTCCTGGTTGCCCTGTAATCAAAGTGTGAGAATTACACCGAGCAGGTACACCAGTCAATATCCTGAACTTTTCCATTAAAGTTTGTGCAGAAGAAAAGCCAACTCACTGCTTTTCCTCAGCTCTGTCCTGCACTCAGTTTTCTTTCCATTTCACAACTTGTCTGTAAATTCTCTAGACCTGCTCTGCATCAAATCTTCTCTGCTCTCTTCATTCTCTGACCTTCTGTCCCCCCCAAAAAACACCCCCCCACCCTCTCCACCCAAGGAGCTGTAGCTGTAATGACGGTTGATGGAGTTACAGTAAAAATATTGATCTCTAGCTGGCTGAAACACTGAGCAGATCCTCGGCTCGGCTGCCAAACTGTCCTCGGATTTCAAGGATTGTTTTTCTTCCTGGAGAGTGTTAGAGTAGGCGAGAGACCACCTGGAATGAAGTTATAATAACATCATTACAAAATGTAGAAGTTGGAATGATTCATTCATAGTTAACTGAAAGTCTCAAGTTAAAACGATTAATTAATTGTGAGGTCAGGAATTGAGTAAATGAACAAGTTGTTGTGTTTGGTTTGGAGAGACAGGTCATTACATAACGTGGTTGACAGTACAGATTACAGAAGGAAAGAGAGAATATGTAGCAAATGTTGCCTTTCACCTGCCTTCTCGAGTTCATAACACATTATCAAAATGTATTATCAAAGGAAATTATTTTATGTTTCAAAATGCTTGCTAGTCAACACAAAAACTTTAAATTGGATATAGATGTTTTTAAATGCAAGCCATTTGTCAACATTTGTCAGGATTTCGAAATGTCAGTTTTCCACATGCTTGATAATAACTTGGCGAAGAATGTGAGAAATGCTTTGGTGGAGGTTTGTGCTCTCTGCACACTTTAAATATTTGTAATGTTTTAAAGGTATCCATATCAGAGGTTTTTTTTGAGAATTAAGAAACAAGAATTTGTTGTTTACCTCCACCAAAGATGCTGTTTTTGCCACCATTTGTTGGATTGTTTGTTTGTGTTTCTTCAAGCAAGTACCCCAACAACAAAGGGCAGTTTTCCACATTTTAACTCAAATATATCTCATCATATTTTGATTAAATTTTCAGGAAATGTTGGGCATAGCAAAAGGGGAAAGTGATTACATTTTGCTGACATTTGTCCATTCCTTTGTCTTTCTGTTGATATGATATGTTAGCTTGATGCCAAATGCCATTACTCATCAAGATGTTTTCTCTGAACATGTTTTATCAGTCTGCCATGATAGTTCAGCTAAGACACATTATAAAGGCAGGGATGTTGTTTTCAGAGCATGATGATCAATTTTTCTGTGTTGTAGGTATGTCCTGAAGCAACAACTTTATCCTTTTGCTTTGCTGCTTGGTTTGTTTACATCTGTCACTGTCGCACATGAGCACTCTCTGCTCTCAGCTCTCAGACTCTGATGGAAACATGAACAAACAGGAGGCAGGGCAAAAATAAAACATGCTGGACTTTTTGTCCAGAAGACGTGAGGTGTCCCACTTGGGATTTTGATAGTTGTTCACAATGACGCCCTAATGAGGATGGAACAAGCGAAACCCTTCTACCGCTGGGTTGGGATCTGACATCTACATTAGGCCATCTTACCAGAGAAAATTCTTCCAGAGATGGATGAATAAGAAAATACTGGTAACCTTGTGTCCCACCATTAGAAAAGCATTTCTCAGGTTAAGAACAGTTGCAAATGAATATTTGAAGTTTTATAATAGAAACTATTTTTCCTGTCAGAGAGGCCACATACATATTTATGGAGTAAAATAACTCCATCTAAAAGTGAATGATGAATCTTTAGACTCATTCAGTTCAAATGACTGAAGGAAAAAACACAGAGGAACCGAACCATAGTTCCTGTCTGTCCCTGTTGTACCATTACGGTCAGGAGTGAATACCAGAGAGTGGAGGTATAAATAACAGGCCTGTAGTTGTTATTGTTGTGAGTGTGTGTGTGTGTAAGTGTGGTGATTCACTGAGTCAGGCTGGCCTGAGAAAAGAGGAGGATGATTGAGTCATGGGCTTCACAGTGTTTACAGCTTTTCAGCGCGGCTCTGATTATTGTACCTATAAAAGCTCTTTTATCATTTATAAGGTCCATAAAAAGATCACACACAAAAAAACACTACATTCATAGTTATTTAATGAGTATTCTCGCTTCATCTCAACCCAAGATTGTAAACAAACCTTTATAGCACTCGATTATTACCTCCTGTAACTGATCCAACTATTTATGATCAGCAGGGTTTTGTGTTTTTGGCTCCAGCTCAGACTCACTCATGGTTACAGTCACTCCACTGAAAGTCCACCCCCCCACACTTGAAACTGAGATGGTAGAAGTAATTGAGTTATACTGAAGAAAATATAAATTGCTCCTTTACTGGAGCTGTCTAATCTTTCTCCCATCTATCTCAAAGATATCTTGGAAGTAAAAGCAGTATTCCCCTTTGACTGAAATAATCTAATTGTGCGTATATCCTGCTGCTCACATTACTTTTACTTATTGGAGATGGAAACTGCCCTTATGGACAAGATGCACATTAAGCAGACCATAAAACAAGTTAAATAAATTCTCATTCCTTTATGTCATGTGCAACTGGTGGCCAGGGGGAACATGCAGCCCCTACACTCACTCAGTGAATTTAAATGTCATAATAATGAATATACATAAAGTAAATGTCACAAAATCTGCCATGAAAGCATTAAAAGTTGCAACGTTTTGGAAAAAAATAGAGTGATAGTTTGCTGCATTTTTCTTTAAACTCTGATGCATTGAATGCACTTTGTGACAGTTGAGAAAAACAAAACAAAACGCTTATCTCTCTTTATTTTTTTTGTTAAAGGTCCCATGTCCTGGAGTTTTTCACCGTTAACAACATGGTTTTGGCTTTTGTCTCAAACCTTGTCTCAGTAGAACAGAGGTTGCCAGATTTTATAGGTTGTTACCCAGATAATGGCTGCAGTCGAATAGCCCTTTTTGCTTAGGAAGGTTCCTAACTGAGTGAAATGATAAGAGCTGTTCGAATAGTCTAAATTTTTAGGAAAGGTGGCTCAATACTTCCTTTAGCATCTCCTTTAGCATAGGATACACCGGACCATCCTTTACGAAAGGAAAGGAGATTATTCCGTCCCACAATTCTCTGCGGCAACAGCATTTATAAACATCCGACTGCTTCCGAATTCAACTGAATAAAGAGGAACAAAGCATCCAGACCATGTAAGTTACCACTGCTGTTCGATCCTGTCAAACGTATACCAAAACATGCCTTAACTTTCCAGTAGTCTGATTCTTTGATGAGAGCAGGATATGAGACATTTGATGTTGATTATATTTTAACGTGGTTCAGTATTAATAATTTGTACACTATTAGATTGTGGGCTTAACAATTTTTCTTTCATTCAGTTACCATTTATTTTATGCACTGATTGGTATTCAAGCTGATAGTAAGTGGACAAATTTATTTAAATATTCACTTCCAACATCGGTTATGCAGACGTAATTTTTACCGGGTTGTTAATGTTCAAATTGTCTGCAAGGAACAACATTGTCATGATACACGAGCACTTCTAAGATGCACCTTTTGTAGTCCATCTTTGGAAAATTGTAGTTTCAACGCAGCATATTAATGTCAGTAACATCCGCCGTCACATGATGTCGTAGCGTAGTGAAAGTGTAGTCGGATTCTCTCCGCACGGCAGGTTTTCTTTCCTAAGTCCTTCTGAATTCTCCTTTCTCCTTTCCTTAACCTCATGACGTTTTCCATCAGGGTTAAGGAAAAGTGGTTAGCAAAGGGCTTAGGAGGTGACTATTTGACCGCAGCCAAGAAGTTTACTCTCTCCCAGGACCCAAACATAAAAAAATCATATTATCTTTACCATGAGATATGATTACAGTCGTAATCATAATTGATTTTATAAACCAATACTGGCTTAAACAATAGATTCAGACTTAGATGTTGCAAGGAGGGACATAGTATTTGAGCATTTTTTGTTTGTTTTATGATAGTTTAATTCATATAGAATAGCCACATACCAATTTATTGGCAGGCGAGTTTTCAACTGCAAAATAAAATCATCTTTAATGGAAAAAGAACCCAGTATGTAATTTTTAAATTCTTTTAAAAAACTTATTTCGTAAATATTAGCTTAAACTATGCACACTATGCATCATTTTGTGCCTATTTTGGATCATAAAAGCTAATAAATGTCCTCCTACAAAATCTGCTTTTCACCCAGTTAAACTTATTTCAAGATGCGAATAATTGTCCAGCTCTAAGCAGAAGCTTATACTGCTCTGAATTCATGATAAACCTGGAATTATAAAGACTTGTAAACAAAGACAGAGAGAATCTTAGGAAACATCATAGAAGAAGAGAGTAGAAATTACAGTAATAGAAGGTGTTATTTAAGGTTCATATGCTTTATGATATATGTTCATGATTGCTGTCACAGTAACCCTTATTCCTCAAATCAAAACTTGTGGATCAAATTACCTGTAAGTTAAGACGGAAAATGTGTTCTAGTGTTACAACTGTCCCCAGTCTCCCCTATGAAAAGTTCTGTCTTTTTATCAGCCTTTTTGTTGCTTTGAAGGAAGTTGTTAGAGGTTAAAAAGGTTTTCTCATGTTCTCATTCTCTTGAGTCTCATCGATGTGAAGCTCTCCCTCTCTGCTGCATTGTGCGTGACTTTGTGCACATGTGACTCACAGACAGACAGACAAACATACGCCGGCGAAAACATAAGCCAAGGAGGTTATGTGTTTGCCAGCGTATGTTTGTCTGTTTGTTTGTTAGCAAGATTACACAAAAACTACTGGACAGATGTTGCTGAAATTTTCTGGAGATGTTGGTAATGGTCCAACTTAAAAATGATTAGATTTGGTGGTGAGCCACATAACCGCCATTAGTGTACAATCGTTTTTGCTCATTAAATGTCAAACTAATAATGATATCAACATGATTCCAAGTGCTAGGTGTGGGTTTTCAGGGTCAATGAATGATATTATGATGGTAACTTTATCATGGAACTATTGCTTATAGATGTAACAGCAATTTGTGAGCTACCTTGGCAGAGGTTTGCGCTCTCTGAGTGCTTTCTAGTTTATTCAAGATTCAAAGTGTTTATTGTCATTTGCACATTTCCCTGCACAATGACATTTCTACTCTGCTGTCCACAAGAAATGCCAGGTAAGAGGCATAAAAATAAGAAAATAAAAGGTTAAAATAGAACACAGAAATAAGCAGCAAGAAAATACTTAACAAAGATAAAAGATGAAGATACATTTTATATTACAAGTTTATATGTTGATCTCACTGGATCTGTGCTCGTAATAGCTGTTTCATAGCTTTGTTGAATAAAAGAACAGTATGTCCCAACCTGTTGATAACGTCAGCCTGTCAAATGAAACAGAATGAAAGACATTACGGTATTTTCTGAGGTCATAGTCATATAAGATAGTTTAATTCTCTTTGTATGGGTTTTATGTGCAGGTTTCTGGTGCTGATGTGTCATTGATCTGCACCAGAGGTTCCTGGCAACACTTTAGCAGTAGCTTGTTGCAATCAGAGTAACGACAGCTGTCTCTCATTGGCCCTCGCCTCACCTTTCAGCTCCCAGATGGTGATGATACGGTTGTTCCCTTCCACCCGTCTGATCACAACCACCCATCACGTTCAAGAGCAACCCGATCTCTCCGCAAGAGCGAGGCAGAAATATGAGACCTCAGACATGCAGACGGACGCGCCACAAACAGAGAAAGCTTTATGAATCTATAAACATATCAGGTGTTACAACACCTCGCCATGACAAGGAGAATCACAGTTACACTCCCCGAGGCACAAACACGGCTGTAACCAATGAGGTCATCGTGCAGATGAACTGTGTCAACACAACACACGCTGCTGAGGCTCGTGTTAACACATGTATGTCATAAATTCCTCCATAGGACTACCATGATATACCCCCAGGCTTTGATGTTATATATTTTGCTTTCATATGACACTTCTTGGTTTGGCTGAGCTGCTAAACTGGAGTTACTGGAGTCACAGTATGTGTCATTTTGCACCTTTTTAAACTTTAGATGGAAAATCTTGGCAGGGTTTCATTCAGGACGCCTATGATTTGAGTACAGTGTCAAGAAATCCAGCTGACAGGGAGGTAATCAGCTTCACCGGAGCCTGTTGTTCATCAAAAAAGCCCTCGTCCATTTTTAGCTTTATGCTGTTTTAGGAGTCTATGATGTCATCCCCTCATCAACTTTCAGGCTTCTCCTTTGAATCCCTGGTTCCATTTTTAAACCCCGACATTAGCCAACCAGGAAACACAGAGAGTAAACTAGTGATTCATCCCGCCCCCCACCGCCTGTGTTAATTTACGTTTCACTGCTCGGAGCTAAATGATACTTCCTGAAGTTCCAGTGTGTGCGTGAAAGAGAGTGAGAGGGAGCAGATACCGTCAAAGAGGCACACTGAGCATCACTGAGAGAGGAGACAGAGAAAAACAAACCGAGCCAAGATGGATTTTCAGACAAAAACGAAGGAGAAGTACTGTGTAAGGATGGAGGATGTGAGCTCATTCTGAATATGTATGGAAAGAAGAAAGTGGCTTTAATGTTAGTCTGCTGCTCTGCAGAAGAAATAAAGGTTCCTAAATATATCCTTGATATATCAAAAAAGTACACTGTTTTCTATTATTACCTCCGCCAAGGAGGTTATGTTTTCGCCAGGGTCTGTCTGTTTTATCTGTTAGCATCATTATGCAAGAACTACTGGATTAAATTACATGAAAATTTTAACAGAGGTGTGGTTTGGTCCAAGGAAGGAGCCATTACATTTTGGTGATAATCCCCATATTTGTCTGGATGCAAAAAGTTCCCAAAATTGGTTACACACTCTGCTTACACGCAGAGCCACGGCACGGTGAACAGCCATTCAGACATAGCGGAGAGGAGGAAAAGTTTTGCCAATGAAGAAAGCCCAGCGCTGTTCCTGGAGCCTTGGTTTTTAAGATAAATTAAGGCAGCAGACTCTCCCGAAATTGTAGAAAACATCCCAGTCCTCTACAACTCACAACTATGAGTAACATTACTGTGAGCCCGTTAACATTATTGCCTCTTAATCAATTGAAACAAGGCTGCTGATAATGTCAATACAGAAATAGTCCGTCATAGCAGAAGTCTGTGTGTGTGAGTGTAAAAACCTAACCCCTAAATTCCACATAGAGCGAATGCGCTGAGCACCGAAGCACCGTGGTTTTGCTCCGACCGACAGGCTGGTGACATCGCCTGCTTGAAGCGCCGCGGCACGTACAACACCAACATCTGTACAAGCAGCAAATTGGTTCAGTCAACAAGTTACAAGACCCACTACGAACTAGGTCACTCTATTGGATGATATTCATATCAACAATAATTACACTTCGTGCAGATGGATATTTTTCATTCCACAATGTGCGTATAAAATAAACATAGGACTATAATGTTGGGTGGAAATCACAATTTATGGGTGGAGCTGAGCTGCTTGGCGGAGGTCTGCGCTCTCGTTTAATTTGAGGAAATTAAAAACGCTGCAACAAGGGGAAAACAAGTTTCAAGCAAGACTGAAAATGGCATAATAGTAAGAATTTTAAAATTTAAATCTTGCTCAGTAAATGAGGAGTTTCTCGATCCAGCATTCACAAAAACTGCAAGCTGTTTCAAACAGTGGTGCCCAACATTTTTTGTGCTACAGGCCGCATTTAGATAATACAATGTGGTAGCGGACCGGCCTATGTGAGGGACAAACAGTCACACGTTATGCGTAGTTTAACTCACCGTTACCCAGGTTCAGAGGGAGCTGTGGGCTTATTTCTAGACCTCAATAAAGACACATTCATTAGGACTCAGTTCTTATCAGCTGCTGAACAATGACATGTAGGAACACAGTTCACTAAAGGTCACCAACTGACACGCTGACTAATTAAACCATTACACCTTCTGACCTGAGAGAAAAATGCTGTAAAAATGGTGCTGAGAGTGTGCATTTTATCCAATTGTCATCACCCCATGCAGATCTGATGTTTCTATTGATTACTGAAGGCTTTTTCTCTGACACAATGATCTTAAATTGCTTATTACATAATGGTAAAACATCACAATGGTGGATGGGGTAGGGGTGAGAGCCCTTTCAATCAGCTTCTGGTGCAATAAACATGTGTAGAGGGAGAAGTCCTGATGCAGAGGACATTTGTCTTGTTCATAGAAGTGTTTTGTCACACAGAGGTGACATGTTAAACACACTAAAAGGGGAAATGAAAGTCAAAAAGGCATGTTTTTTTTAGCACTTGGCAGAACACAAACATCTAAATGGCTCCATCAAAACTGGATGGACCGGCTGTTTCCTTTTTCTTTTTTTATTTTGAAGAATGAGCAGATTAAAAAAGGTGCTCAGAGCCACATCATATGCCCGACGTGAAGCACAGGTAACTTCTCTTTAGTGCCTGCCTGACACAAATGTAATTTTTACGCCCAGTGCTCACACTGTTCAAGTTGTAATTGATTGTATACTCCTGTTTGTGGGAGGGGTGTGTTTGTCTGAAAATGAGAGTGGCCAGGCGCAAAGCTAGCGTGTTCCCAACTTGAGGGCACAGAAAATGACTGAGCTCTAAACTGCCTTATACATAGTCTAAAGTCTGTGTCGCAGTGTTTCTGCATTTTTAGGGCACATCCAGGAGCTCGAACACACACTTTACTGATATTGTTTCACTCACATGGAGTGCACAGCTGCAGTCTTCTTTACTATCAGGGCATTTCTTGACAAATTTAGTCTGAAGTTCATAACAGGACAGAGAGCTGAGAGGCAGCCTGGCTTTTTGCAGCACTCCTCAGTGTGATATTCCCATCTGTTTCAGCTCTTGTAATTCTTCCAAACAGGAAAAAACCCACTCAAGATTGAAGATTTTCATAAATCCTGGAGTTACATTTTAAATATTTGCAAACATTCACAATGAATCTCAATAATATTTGTGCTCATAGATAATAAAACGGGCTGTCCAGTGTGTTTGATGCACAATATAGAGAATAGAGCCAAAGATTCCTGCAGGAAAAGGAGAAAAGAGATTTCTTAAAGCCAACAGTTATTTGATGTAAACAGGTCTGTCATAAACACATAAGTCTGTTGGTTTTAAACAGGAGACTTAAATATTTTTTTACAATTCACATTTCTGCTCCTGCATAATTGTTTGGCTTGTCCTTTGGACTGTTTTGTATATTCTGAAATGTTTAAATGGAAAAAAGCACTTAAATCTGAGCTTTAACATATTTTATGTGTTCTTTGGGTTAGGTGGCACAATACAAGGGGAGGAATTAAATAAATCTGAAGTTCTGACCAAAAATCCAAACCCACCATGTAAATATCAAAATGCCAGCCGCCCTGCATGCACTGGTTTAGAGGGAATGAGAGGAGGCACTCTAATTGGATTGATTCTATGCAAAAAATACACCAATAAATATTAAAGGCACGTAATACGTCCTCTTTGCACCCTGCGCCTAGCTTTGCACCAATTATCAGAGTTAGGGATGAGAATTGACACGATTTTATTGATACCAGTGTTATTAACGATTCTGCTTATCGATTTGATTCTTTAACAACTCCTTTATTCATTCCTGCTCATTTTCTATGTGAGCAAAAGTTGACCTGTAGGTTTTCAGTGGCAACAATATAAAACACAGGACATCCCCGATTCAATGCTGTGCTGCTTATGTAAATACTGATGCAAAATGCTGAGGTTTCACTGACAGAACTTTGTGCAGTAAGCGCCTTTTTGTCGAAGACCAAGCCACAGTTTTGCCCTTCTCTGACCCCTGTCAGTGGAAGGAATCAGTAAGTGAATTGTTAAGCAAAAAGACACATGATATCGATTCCTTGAGGGAGTCGTTATTGGTTTAAACTAGAATTGGTTTTGATTCCCATCTTTAATCAAAATAGAAAAATAAAGATCAACATGCCCCAAACCACAGTGTGCCGTAGCATCTGGGTGCAAAGATCAATACTAAAATAAAACCCTTTCTCAGGTCAGACTGACTTTCAATGAATAATCACTTCTTAAAATGATAAAGTGAAAATATGTACAGTACACTTTTGGAGAACAAGTTTTTTGCAAGGCTTTAAGAATGTGATGCATCGTTTAGACGAGAGAGATTCTGATAAAGTGAAGACTGACTTCACTGTAAAGTAAATGTAGAAACACCTTTTATTAACCCCAGCAATCAATAACTCCAAACCAGTGAAGCTAAAACTAACTCTGAATGGACAGAGTCCTCCAGGGGTAAAGAAGAACATGTGTTTTCTGTAATTTCAGTGAACTGAACCTTAAATGCCCTCTGTGTTTATGTTATCCCTCACTCTCTCTGCCCTCATCACTGACTTACAGGCGGCTGCTGCTGCTGGACTTCAACCTGCGTCTGCTCTCTGCTCCAGAAAACACTGACACGTTGATTGGTAAATGATGACTGATGGTTACTGCGCAAGAGTCTTGAGAACATTTGGGGTCAGAGTTGCTCCTCTTGTATATTATAGAGCAGCAGTATATGGTATAATCCATCACTTTGCTGCAAGGCAGACTTCAGATGCTCACATTGTGCGTTGGCAAGCTCTGGAAAGAAGTTAAAGAAAGACAATAAATCTCATTGTGTCCTGAAAATTCCTTCCTCGAGGCGATGAGGAGAGGTGGAAATTTCTCTGGAGAAGTGAAGATCAGGTAAAAGAAACAGAGGAACACTGGTTTTGTATTTTTTTCCACATTAAATTCCCCATCCATCAGCGAGCAGCAGAGGAGTACTGTAAGTGAACATCTGTTTCAGGTTTGACACTATTTGGAAACAGAGGCAGGTTATGTACCAGAGGGTTTACGCGAGGGGATGAAGCAGGTGATCCAATTTACTCTACATTAACATCCCTCTGAGGCTCTGGCAGTCTTAAAGTGCAGCTAATTTGGCACATAGAGATTAATTAAAAATGTGCCAACTAAATCTGCTCATTTCTGGCTACAATCCCGACTCCATACAATTATGTTTGTACAACTCTTTAACAACAGTACATGCTATTGTTTCCAAAGGTGGAGAGCAGTTTAAAACCACAATTTAAAGACTACTTCCTTTTAAAGCTGCTCTGAAGCATATTTTTAATCAAATGTAATATAAATGAGCATTTACATCACACATACGACTAAAATAACAAGAACTAATGGCCAAACTCTGCAGTCACTTCCTTCACTTAGAGCAAAGAGCGGAAAATGATCAAATCCAACCACAGTGCAGCATCTGTTCAGGTACTAAAAGCAGAAAAACTTAGCATTAAAATTGTTAACTTCAACATCTGAAGAATGGGACATCCTTCATAGTCATTCAGACTGAAATAAGTCAAAGTAATATTGGATTTAAAGACCTTTTATCATGCAAACTATGCTTCAATTTCAACTTCATCCCAAAGGAAATTTGGTTTGCAACAGACATCAGCACACAAGTATGAGGAAAACAAAAGCAAAGACTGGACGCAGCCCATTAAAATGCATTTGGTCATTAAAATTCTGTGCAGTAGGTAAATTAATCATGAATAAGAAGGGTAGGTCAGCTAAAAGGAAACATATTTAACAAAATAAAAAAAATTTGATTCACATTTGCATTAAATAAGCATAAGAAAACAAAGTTAGACTAATAAAGATTTTTTTGCAACAAGGATTAAAGAATTTCTGGCACGTCTTGTTTTGTTTCAAGGCATTTGGTCAAATTAAGCAAAAATACAGTTCCGAATATGTTGCATTCTGCTAATGTTTTTCACCATTGATAGCCTTCAGCTGAGACTGTTGCACTCTTATCACCTTACTTGCTACTTTTTAAGCTTTGCAAGTCATTGCGTCATCGTTTTTAAGGTGGCAGTAGAAACCAAACTACATGATGCAGCACAGCTTCCAAATCTAAATCACTTCAAAGATCTTTGAGGACCTGATTTTTTTAGGATATTTTTTGGCATTTTATTGATAAATCAGAGACAGTGGATAGACTTAAGGATAGAGGGAACAAGGGAAGACCAGCGGCAAATTGGCCTCAGGTTGGGAATCAAACCTGGGCCGGCTGTAGGCAGGAGCCCTAATACATGGCACTCCACTCTGCCAAATACACCCTCATGGACCTGAAACTTAAGTGCCTAGAGTTTTAGAATCCTTTAAATCTTGTCCTTGCTGTTTTTTGTACTTGCACAAAAGTTGTTGGAATCCTGATTAAGGTGTAGTCAGTGTCTACAGTATACGTATATGTGTTGCGATAAAACATATTGTGGCCTCAGTTTTGGGATACATATCCCATTGTGAGGTTGCTTGGAATACCCAACCCTAGTTCTTAGCAGGACTGAAACAGCAGGGTTAGTCTAAGAAACTTAGAGTGCTTGGGACATCTTGGTTGAATATGAATTTGTTGAAAAAGAGTCAAATGTGTAGCCTTAAAATACCTGCACCCCTTGGCCCCTGTAATCAGTTTTTCAACCAACAGCTCCATAGAACAAAATCTCCATCAACCAGACCATCCTTGGGTGACCTCCATTACCTGTGGAGGCATTGCCCTTAGTGGTACTGAAGAATATCTCCTTTCAGCCTCGATGTCTCCTTCAGAATAGAGTTGGCAAAACTTCACTTTATTTTGATTATGCAATCAGATTTCCTCTCACCTCTATACAGCAGGCAGAAACTTCTATTTTCTTGGCTCTTGCTTTTCCTTTCTCCTGTCTCGAACACTCTTATTCAGTTTCCAGCAGTCTGCTAAAAGAAGACAATAGACAGGGTACAGTTTGTGCTGAGTGCCTCTGCCAGGAGTGCTGACTCGGCCAAATCACAATGAACACATCACACCTGTCTTGGCCAAGACTCTGGGTTACATTTTCTTTCGAGATGATAATAAAACTATGTACCTGTTTTAAGGCCCTGTTCCTCTTATTGTGCAGTGTATTCAAGTCTAAACCCTTCATCAAAGAATAATGCTCATACAGATGGACTGAGATCCTCAAAAAGCAGCTGTCTTTGATTTCTATTGGAAACATCATGATCTCTTATGAGATAATGGATATGTTGCATGTCTGCTGTTTAATAAAATCACTTTGACTGCATTGCTTTTGATCTACTGACTTTCAGTGTTTTGTTTTTTAATCATATTTATGTATTTTCTAATGTCTGCTCATTCTGAAAGCACTCTCGTTCCTTCTTTGATTTAATTATGCAGCTCCCTTGTTTGTGGCTGATTTATTGAACAGCATGTTTGGTTGCATGAAATGAAAGAATGAAGAGGACCATAAATAAAATTAATTGACAGCGTAGAATGGGAATTTATAGTCAGCTAAACACTGAGTATTGACTTGATTGTGTAATTTATATGTTTCAGATTGAAATCCAGAAATTAAATTGACCGTTGAACAGTTAGGCCTCTGCAGAAAAAAACAAACTCTACAGGGCACAGGATGTGGATGTGGATCAATGTTGTTGAAGATACTGTGGTGGTTTTCACACCTACAGCTCGGTTGCTTTGTTCCAATTTAGTTTTAAGAAATGCTGCAAGTTTTAATATTTCCTTTGGATTGTTTCACATTTCACTTGGCAGTATTCTAAAGCATGCCAAATCGCACAATAAAGCGTCGCTGGTGGAAGGGTACGCTGCCCATGTGTTGCATCAGGAAATATTCCATAATAGGGGTTTTGTCAAGATAATGTGAGATTCTGTAAAGAATCTTACTGTAATGTCTAGTCGAGCAAAAAAAATGCCTTAATCATTACTATCACCATTACTATTCATTACAGAAACAAACAAAAAAATGTTGGTAATTCCCAATGCCGTTAGTTTAGGGCAGCAGTGGTGTAAACTTTACATTGGGTGGTGGTCAAATTATATTTGTTAAGCACTGTACTTATCTCATCCAGACTCAAATACAAAAATTTAAGTCCAGCCACAAAACTTCAAGTTCCAACAAATTGAAATTTTCCACATTGAAAAACATTAACTAAAAGGGAAAAAACGCCAGCTTAAGCCTGTCATCACCTTTAGTTTTACATTAAACGCACCTCTGACATGGCAAGTAGTCCATCACAGTGCAGAATTTTAAAGTGGTACATGGGGTGGCCAATCAAAACTCCGGGGGGCTCATGCCCCAAATTTGGGGTTCCTCTCCACTATTTGAAAAACACTGCAATAACACAAAGAATTACTTTTAAAAGTAACACAGCCTAACACTGCATATCAGATATGGCATACTGTTACCAGAAAGTGATTCGTTTATTTGTATGGCATATTCATGCACAGAGGCAAATCAATAGGCTTTACATGATTACAAACAGAAGCAAAAACTGACAACTGGAAGATTGAAATTGTAAATGTTACTTTATAACATTTAAATAATCCTTAGAAATGCAAATTTGATTAAACTGTTCTAAATGTGATTTAAAAACCCTTTGAAAGACACAATAAGTTAAAAAGACTAAATATTGTATAAATTGCACAAGAGACTAACAATATTGTAATCCAATACAGATAACTTGTACTACAATAATAAATTAAGCACAATGTTCTAGGACTAGATTACTTAAAGGATTTTTCCACCTAACCCTAGAACAGAACTAAGTTCAGGTTATAAAGTTTAGCATTAGAGGTTCAACTTTATTTTTAGAATTTCAAATTGATGTCAGCAGCCTTGAAAGGAATTAAAACTTTCTGAAAACAACAGATCTGATGAAACGAACTAACACACAGACTACATCTGGTATCCTTCAAAGCAGAGCACAGATGCCTCTGGGAGATCTCCACCTGATCCAGCAGCCGGCGATGATGATGGAGTGAAGCAGACGGGTCAAACCTCAGAGGAGACCTGAAACCTCAGGGATCACTGGACCAGACTCTGCTGCTCCACCTGTCAATCACACGGCTTAGCCTCAGGCTGGACACACATGTACAGTGTATACAACACACACACTTACTCTGTTGAAACAGTTAAAAGGAAGCAGTCAGGGATGTCAGGACAGTGTTTGTTATGACTCAGGTAGAAAGTCCAAAAGACTCATTTCCAATGCAAGAGGCTGAAATCCAGCTGGACATCAAACACGCTGGCAGACAAGTCAGAGAGCAGAGGTGACTGTATGGAAATGAAACGCACAAATTAAATTCATAATGCATTCAGTTTACTTCTGCTGACAGCTCAGGGCCTTTAATCCAGAACTTTCTTTCATTATCTTTGCTACTTGGTCCAAAAGCCTCAAACTGGGACAACAAGCAAATGTCCTGCCACAATGTCCCTCTGCTTTTAAAGAGTATGGCCAAGGTAAGCAAAGGACATAGAGGGCTAAAAGTGCAGCACAGTGAGATAGCCTTTCCCAAAAGTTTGTCCAAGAAAACATTTTTGAACATCCAGAAAAAAGTAATTTTCATTGTCATTGTTAAACAGGGACACAAAGTTGTTAGTCCAACATCAAACAAAAACTATTTAATAAGCAACTTGACACACCAGATGGACAGTTCAATATATTTCACTGGTCCATCTGAGCAGCAGCTCATAGAAATTGTTTGGGAATAAGCAGAACCTTTTAAAAGCAAATCCAACAGATGATTGGATGATTTTTCTGTCCACAATCATTACAAACCAATCAGATAATGTAGTAGACGAGCAATACTACTGCAGTATAAAATATAAGAAGGCACATCTTAGAACAAACTCGCCAAAACGTGTCAGTAGTGGAGCAAAAATATCCTTTCAATCTAGAAATGCTTTCTGATTAAACAAAACTTATACTGAAGCTGTTAGCATCTATGCTAATCTCTGTACGAGCAGACACTTCCTGTTGTCATTTTGCTCGCAGCTCTCACCTCTTCCTGCTTTAAAGACCTCTGATTGGGCTGTGCCACTTTGGGCCAAGCACAATCGTTGTAGATTGGAGCTAGGCAAGATGGATCTGCCTGATTACAGACATTGAATCAAGCTGATCCAACTTCTGCGCAAGGTTATAAAATGTGGCACGTTAAAAACAAAACATGATTGGGTCCGTTGCATTTAAATACTGATTTAAGGGTTTCTGCCAGAAGAAATAATTTCCGCGTTGCCAAAATGAAGTAATGTTCACATGTCCGGTGTTACTGATAATCCTGCTGCTCAATATCAAAGAAATTATTTTGCACTGGCCTTGGATTACAGCTGAAGGCATTAGCTTTAGCAAATCATGATGATTTTACCAAACCATTGTTAATAGTGGCTTTTTTGTATAGCCATTAGTCAGTCCCAAAATAATCCAGCACAATAGGCACTGAGAAAAAAAACACTCCAATGAGAATGTTTTTTGTTGTTGTTGTTTAAGATTATTTTTGGGCATTTAATGCCTTTATTGATAGGGGAGAGAGACAGTGGATAGGCTTGTGAAATGGGTGAAAGAGTGTTAGGAGAGGACTCTCTGCAAATTGGCCACTGGTTGGTTAAATGAGATTAAAACATTAAATCTACAATAATATCTTGATCAACCCTATTTCTCTGTAGTTCAACCAAAGACTGCACTTCAAGAGCCTCTTTCCTAATTTATATATGTTTATACTTTGTGTGTATCCAGTGAGCGTCATTTCATAGGAGAGTGGTCAGAGTGGTTGGAGATCATAGAAAGGCAACAGTAATCTGATAATCAATCGTTATAACCAAAAGACCATTTCTGACCATACAACACACTGAATCTTAAAGCAGATGGGCTACAACATAGACTATACTGGGTGCCACTCCTGTCAGCTCACAACAGGAAATGCAGGCGGTGATATTTTGAGATTAAATTTTTTACAAATTTTTATTTTATTTTGGTGTCGATCCAGATCTAGTCTTTTTTTTCTCCATATTTTTTTCTCAAACATGAGCGTTAAAAGTCATTCACAAGAGTATTACAGAAAAAGATACGACACAGAATTACAAACTAGCAACATACCCAAGTGAGTGTTTATAGCTGACAATAAGGGGCAAACAGTCAGGAAATAATCAATACTGCTGGTCAGTCTTACCGATTCCTCTGAGAACTTGGGCTTATGTATTCTTTGGAGCAGACTTAGCAGGGCAACAGCACTTTAATACATTTGCCAAATTAAGATATTTAGAGTCAGTGGACCAGAAATAAGAAAAAAAGGTGAGGGTAAGATGTAATAATCTCATGTGTATGAGCCCCAGGAGGCCTTCCACTCCATGAATAGCTCCATGGCTCTGGCACTACCCGCCCCAGCAGCCCGCTGAGCACTGCGAGTTTGATCAGAGGCAGAGCGCTGAGAAATGACAGGCAGAAAAAGGTGACAGGGGCGACGAGGGTGTGTAACCACAGGAGGAAACCCAGGCTGTTTACACAAGTGATGTTTTAATTTGAGCTCTGGGCCTCAGCCCCGTGTTTTTCTCTGGGTGCTTTCAGCGTGGGTCGACTTTTTTCTCCCCTTCAGGAATTGGGCTCGAGACTTTAAGACAACATTGGCTTTGGCACAAGGGCAGCAACCAGGGAAGTGACGGGACTCTTAAAGAAGTTTCCCTCGCCGCCGGCCCTCTGATCAATGTCACATCTCACTCGACATTCACAACAAGCAGACACGCACCGGGTCAAGTTCCCTGACGTCTCTCTATGCTGCTCTGATGAGGTCACAGTCTGCATCCGAGGTCAGAGCCACTGCAGGAGTCTGTCTGTGGAAAGGCTTATGCTAGCATTGCTAATTATATAACCTTACACAATCAGTACAATTTACAAATCTAGCATCTTTTTAGTTAAAACCTGATGAATCCCCCACCTGAGATTATCACATTAACCTACATTACTATAGTGTCATAAACCAGGCACAGATGAAGTAGACACAAAGGCACAACACAGGAAGTCAAGCAGGTGAAAAGGTTAAATGGTTTACCAGGCAGTAGTCAGTACACAATAAGGCAGTCTGATCAGGCAACAGTATCCAAAAAACATGAGGCAAAAAGGCAAGGTAAGACAGCATGCTGAAGAGAAGTGTTGCTTCAAGCCCCATATTCCACCTTCAATGTTTAGAGGAAGTCCATCTTACATTGTCTACTTCACTGCTTCCTTATTTCTGTCTCTTGACAGCCTGGTACTGGTTATGGCGAGAGGAAATATAACAGACAGTTCATCATTTCACTGTGTGGAATATACATATCCTGAAGAGATGGACAGCTGTGTCCATAGTTTCCTTTTGTATTGAGCATATCATAGTCTGCTATTTGCTGATGATAGTTAACAGAAACACAGTCAGTGTCTACTAAAGTTGTTGTTTACGCATGTCTACTTAAGTCTTTTCATCCTCAAAGTGTGACAGAGTGCTAGGCTACTACAAAACTATTTGGCTCAAAAAAACAACAATGCTACAACAAGGATACTGAAAAATGTATTGAGCAACAAACATCACTACTTGAAGTTACATTGCTGCCCATTACTGATCAAGAGAATTGGGAAACTTGTGACTTGACTTGGACTTGCAATAAGTGACTTGTTCCTATCTCTGCCTGTGACCTCAAGTTAGATAAGTTAGGAATTGGTGCAAAGTCTTAAGAAAATCTGTCAAAGCTTTCTTGAGTCACATATCACATTGACAGGCCCAATGGCTTTGACCCTTGACCTCCTCAATCAAAGGGTCAGTCCCAGTTGTACCCGTAGCCCTTGTTTTACCCCTTAGCCCTTGGTTTTGTGCGTTCATGTCTAGTGAAGGGGTATCCCAATTCACCGAAGGGTTAAGGGGAAGGGCTATACAACCCTTAAAACGAAGATGAACCAGGACCTCACTTGAAAGAAGGGGTACGAGAAATTTCCCATAATACAACATGCCCGCTGACAAGATGGCAGAGTGGAGACCAAAGGAAGTGCATAAATGTAAGTAATTAAGCACAATTATTGATTTTCATAGTAATGATACTCTACTTTTATCAAATATTCACTCCTCTGCTACTCATCATAAATATTAACCATGATGCCAAGATGGCATCTTGGAAGTGGATAAAGAACTGTCGCATCTGCCTACAACACAGCCAGTGAGTGGCTCTAATTGATGACATAAGGGGAAATCAGGGGCGTCTCGTTTCTTCGGGGCATGTTTTCACCCCTTCCCCTTGGCCCTCAAAACAGAGGGCCAAGGGGAAGGGGTGGACAAAGGGGTAAGATGAAGGGGGAAGACTGAGGTGTGCAATTGGGATTGACCCTAAGTGCGTCAAAGATTGGCCAGGATGGAAGGATGGACAGAAGTGTGGGAGTGTGAATGGAAAAGCAGAACACCTGGAAAACATGATACCTCCGGCCATGGCTGTTGTCGCCATAAAGTCAAAAACAACAATGCTCTCATGTCTGAGCTCAACAACAGCTTCTCAGGGTAACTTTTTTACCAAATGTTTTTGATTTACAGTCCACCAAAAGCTCTTCAATAGTCCGATTTTTAGAATATTTTGGAGCAAAGCATGTGAAATCTATCTTGAGAGGAAGATGAGAACAATAAAGTGAGAGGGACAAAGGGGATTTAGAGCTTATTCTCACTCCTCAGGCAGACGATGGGAACCGACAAAGAAATTGATTTCCTTTATCTTGGGACGTCTGACAATCTGCTCCATCAACATTTGTTCAGGCATCAATCACAGAGCACTGACACTGGCCCGCTGGAAGTTTTGGATCGACTTACCATCATTTTTATTTAATTAGTTGATATCTTGTTGACATTTTATCCTGAAAAGGCCTCAAGACTAAACATAATGTGATTTACAGATCAATGCCACTGTTCCCCTGGGGAGTGTTACTGTGCTCAGGAAATGTCATCGTATTCATGTTGATCATTTTTCTGAAATACTTATGTGCAAAATTTGTGCTGAGGATGGCAAACAACAAACAAAGTTCACTGTTCAATACAAGAACAAGCCAACTTTATTTCTCACACCAAGTACAAAGCCCATTTCCAATGGAGTTGGGATGTTGTGGAAAATGTAAGTAAAAACAGAACACAATGCAAATCTGTTTTGACTTATACTAAACTGAAAACAATACAAGATATTTAATGTTCAAACTGATAAAATATTTACTCATTTTGAATTCGATGCCTTAAACACATTCCAAAAAAAGCTGGGACAGGGGCATGATTACCACTGTGTTACAACACCTTTCCTTTTGACAACACTCAATAAGCTTTTGTAAACTGAGGACACTGTTTGTTGAAGCTCTATATGAGAAATTCTTTTCTATTCTCGCTTGGTGTACGTCTTCAGTTGCTCAACAGTTCGGGGTCTCAGTATTTTGTGCATCATAATACACAAGACATTTTCAATGGGAGACAGGTCTGGATTTCAGGCAGGCTGGTCCAGAGCACTCTTTAACAATGGGGTGTTGGTGGTGCAGTCTGTTAGAGTGCTTGGTCAGTACTGGGAAGGTTGCAGGTTCAAGCCCAGCTGTCACATGTCAATGTGTCCTTGGGCAAGACACTTAACCCCAAGTTGCTCGCACTGCTGTGCCTGTGGCGTGTAAATGGGCATGAAAGAGCGTGAACGTGTTAGTTGAATGTGTTAGTGTTAGTTGATAATGATGGACAACTGCCATGGAAGCTCCAACCATCAGTGAGTGAATTTGAGAGTGAATGGTTGTGAATGGGTAGGGTGTGACCTGAGGTATAAAGCAGCTTTGAGTAGTCACAGGGACTAGAAAAGCGCTATATAAGCTCAAGTCCATTTACCATTTACAATGTAGTGCTTCCCAATTTTTGTGAAAACATTCTGCTCTTACTCTTCACTGTAGAACAGCACGTAAAAACCATTCGTCATGTATACAGTACACTTAGCTGTGTATTAACAAACATTCAAAATGGCTACCCTCCTGTCGGTTTTACAATATGGTTCTTGAAGACTTAATTGTAGATCTTAGCATAGTATAAACTATGCCTACCAAATAACAAAATCCTCTGTGAAATGGCCGCAAGGGCTGATTTGTAAAAATCTTGCAGGGGGTGCCACAGAGCCACACCAAACCAACAAAATATCAAATATCACATATCAGTCTCTTCCTTGGTCAACTGGGAATGTCTCTACCAGGCTCATGGTTTCTTTAAATTCTCTTTTTTTTATTTGAGCAATTTATTTAAATCCCAAAATGCCAAATGGTAGACTTTCAGACAATTTTACAATTCGTGACCTCTGAAATTTGATCTGTTTATGTATCAGTCCTAGTGAAAATAATTTAAGTATGAAGAAAATCTTTTAAAGTACTCTTCAGATATAACTTGAAAAAAAGCATGGCCAGGAATAACACATTGCAGGTTTGTCTGGGTGAGGTTTTAACACCTTTCTTATGCAAACTGGCACGTGGTCAGTGTAAAGTTGTTTTAGAGTCTAAACTACAGAGGACAAGCTGATGAGTATCCATCTCCTCACCCGCTGAGAGCAGAGATTGAAGCTAAACGTTGTCCTGAACACAGACTAATAGCCCTCTCTCTGTTTACAGCACCCAGGGGTGAGCTTTAATGAGGCTAACGGTGATATGACTAAACATCCTGCAGCCTGCATCCGTCAGGAGGGCAGCAGGCCTGAGGCTTCAGGAGCCCGTCTGAGCTGCAGAGGAGTCTGAATCCCTCCTCCTGTCCTTTTGAAATGACTTTTCTCTGTCCTTGTCGAAGTGGAGATATGAAATGTCACCGAGTGTGGGCTGAATGCTTGAAAATGTCAGAGACACAGCAGCTTGTCGTACCAGCATCTGCAAAAGGCTGCTGGAAGATTAAAGTAGAATCAAGAGGCATTTTGTTAACAATAACCTGAAAAAGAGTCTGCAGAAGCTTTTTCAGAGTTTTGACATTTCTGGCCTTCGAAAAAAGCACTTTTCTGGCTTCAAATGTATTTGGATTAAAACTTCCTCACCTCACCTGGTGCAACACATGCCAAAAATCCAAATATGAAAGAAGTTTTGTTATTTCAATCTCCAGTATAGAGGTGTCTTACTATTTTTTTTTAGTTTCTGTTGGATCTCCTGTCTGATTAGACAGTCAAGTCCATTTTATCATGAAATTAAACATGTTTAAAAGTGAACAGACCACCAAGGAGCGTGCTGTGAAGCATATGTGCATGAGAATTTGTTTAACATCCAGGGACAGTTGTTATAAATAAGCTCACAAGGCCAAGCCCTTCTCCTTTTCAACAAAGATGAGGACACTTTTATGCTTCTTTGCTGGTGACAGCTGAGGCCTGAGGCATTATGCTTTGACTTTGTCCCTCCATCCATCCACATAAAGTAAAATCTTGTGAAGACGATATCTCAAGAATGCTTTGAGGGACTTTCATCAAAGTTTGCTCAAATGTCTTTTCTGACCCTGGGATGATATTACTATCACTGGAAATTATAAGAGGTTATAAGTTCAAGGTTATGGAGCTTCATATTCATAATTCGCTTGTGCACAGGATATATCATAACAGCTTTAAGGCAGAGGTTCTAAACCACTGGGTCTCTGACTGATACCCAGCAGTAGATGTTTTGGTACCAGGCTTTATACAGTTTTTCATCTCATTTCTAAGGCAGTGTAAATTTTGACAGCAATTTTTAATTTAGTTTAGTTATAGTCTTTTGCCTAAAATATCTTTTAGTTTTAGTAATAATTTAGTCATCTAAATTGTTTTAATTTAAGTCTAGTTTTAGTTAATGAAATTTCACAACATTTTAGTCGATGAAATTGACTGTGAATTTAGTCGACTTAAATATGAAGTGTAAAGTGTAAGGCATTTCTTATGTTTCCTTGAACTTCTTAAGTCATGTTTTACTCTTGGATAAACTGAAACATCTAATAACCCTTTGTTGAATGCTAGTAAAGTTTGAATGTATAGCTGAGCAGAAACAAATATAACTTCTTTGTGAAATGCAGTCACCTTTATTTAGGCTACCTGGCAGAGCATCTCAGTTACAATACCAGAACTGACAACAAACAGTGAACCTGCTCCACATGAATATATCAATTCATAAAGAGAGGAGCTCTGATTGGATCGCTCCCCAACTAAACTCGCCACCACCAAGCTAAGGCAGCTGTGATTGGATGTCCCTCTTAACTCATCCAACCTTTCCACACAACCAAAGTAGCTGTGATTGGATATATTCCTAACTTGTCCCTACTTTCTACATGATGAAATTAGGTCTGATTGGATTAAGTCCCTGTCAACATTTTCATCTAGTTTTTATTTGTTGACAAAAATGTCAGTTAATTTGGTTTTAGCTTTTCTCCATTTGCAGTTGTTTTTATTAGTTAATGTGTAGTTTTCGTCACGGGATAAAAGGTTGATGACGAAAACTATGACAAAAATAATTAGTCAACAATTTTAACACTGCTCTATGGTTTTTCCTGTGGGCTGAGCCAAGACTATATGTGACATGGAGGCACTGCTGACCTGGTCACAAAACAGCAACAAGTTCAGAGTATTAAGCACCATGACTTCCAAACTTTTGTCTGCTATAGATGATATGCTGTTTTGCTGATTAAAACCATCTTTAGCACAAATGACAAAAGCCACGTAGGGGCCAGCAGCTCTATCAGCTCTGTTTTCTCCTGTAGGTTCACACAGCCGCTCTATGACGACCCTGCCTGTCTTAAACGGTTACAGTTAAAGTCTTTGCTGTAATGAAAAACAAAGTAGAGAGTATCAAAACTGTGCAGGGTTGAACTGAGCTGAGCCACAAATCTGCAATACCACAAGTGGGACAGCAGTATTACTGGCATGCTTTTGGTCTGTGGTGGGAAATCGCAGTGCCAGGAAAAAACAGGACCAACAAGCAAACTCCGCACAGAAAGGCCCCCGCTGATCAGCCATGGAGTTGAACCAGCAACCCTTTTTGCTCCTTTTTCCTGCTGCCCCTACATGCAACCCTCCATGTATGTCCATAATTTTAGCATATTTTAAATTGCAAGCCTTAAGTTCTTGAAGCTGTTTTGTTTAGTGGTTTGATCTGGATTGTTGAAAAGGATGCTCTGCTGTTCTGAGCCTGCTTGACTCCAGCTGCCACAATTATAAATATGAGCTTTACATCTGTTATAATCATTAGTATAAATGCTTAAGATCACTTAAACACTCTACACGCTTGGTCCAGACTGTATGAACTCTGGTTTGCATAGAAACAGGGGTCTTCGGTCACTTCCAAGGAAACCAGACTTCAAAAGCCAAAAAAGACCCAACAAGGGGAGCAAACCCAAAATGTCGTTCATTGTTAGGTCTTTTTGGCCAAATATTACAACAGGAAGCAAGCTAACGTAGCGTTCATGGACAATATCAAACAGGATTTTTAAAAAATATTAGATGACAATGCACGATAGAGCGATTCTTCATATTTTCTTTGATAACTTGGCTAACGATGTCAGAAATGCCTTGGTGGAGGTTCGTACTAAACGCCATGCTTATGATGGATTAATGTTGGTTTGTTGTAAAAACTTTAAGAGAGATTACAGTCAAGACCTGGCCTTTCTTCAAGTGTCTGGAGTTATCATTTATTATAAAGTGCAGGTACACAAATAAAGATTGATTGCTTGATTGTTTGGTCAAAAAGGCAAAGGGTATACAGTGCTAAAATAACATTTCATCTAAGCAAAGTGGCCTAGAGTGGGATGCCAAGTCGACAAAGACAAATATAAATGAAGGCTGTCCCATAGTGCCATTTAGTCAAGCAAAAACATCTAATGGATTCCATTAGTAATTTTGGCATCATTGATTTGTAGCATAAAGAATTGTGAGCATAAGCTTGGTACAGACAAATAGGCTATATCAGGGTTGTTGAAGAGATTTGTTACATAGCCCCTGTTGTTGGTCTATATTCAGATATTATCTGTGTACACTGTGATTCAGCTAAATGTCGGGTGAATGTGTTGTCTTGAATTATCATCTTCACCTGTTTTTCTAAGGTTTCTCTCTTAACCTCCTCTGATTGTTGGTTTATGGTCTCCTTTGGATATAAAAATGACATAAATAATATTGTTTTTGTGGTTTTTAACCTCAAATTGAGCATGAATGCCACAAAAGGAAAAGCTTTACATTTGAGTGAAAGCTTGAGAAAACACAAAACTAAAAGTATACTTGTGTGTTCCTCTCTGAGTCAGTTTGCTGTCCTTTCTGTCTCCTCCTGTTCCAAAGTCATCGTCGCAGGCTCAAGGCTAATGCATTCACCGTTCAGGGGGGCGGAGCACTGAGGTGTGGAGGCCCCATCCAAGGTTGGCTCCACAGAGTGAGGAGGACGGAGAGTAAACTGTGGTGAGAGCGCTGATGAATATGGATGCTCTGAGGCTGCAGAAACCGCTCCCCTGCTGCTAAAAAACATCCTTCCCAAAGACAGGTAGCTTGAAAGTTATATTTACAGACATAGACAAGTTTACTTTGATATATATTTTATTTAGCTGAGCACTTAAAAGATACAATATATTATAGTTTGAAAATAATAGTAAATGGCTGCTTTTCACAAAGAATATGATGCATTGTATTTGCATATACCCTGAGGTTAAGTTGTGTTGAGATTAGCCACAAAAAATGGATTATAATAGTGTGACTATAATAAATATTAAAAAAGTTTGTTGTATGCATGAACCCCAGGAAGACAAATTGCTGCCTTGGTAGCAATTAATGGGAATCCTTACAAACTAATAAAATAAAATAGATTTGTAGAACATAAAGTAGATGTATTCCCTTCTTTTCTCTTCTGTTAGGCAAACACCCTGTATCTCCCTTTTTTTTCATAAAACAGTGCTATCTGACACCTCCCAAGTTGGTAAGTAGGTTTTACAAGTTTAGAGAGAGTAAAAAAAAAAAAGTAATCAGGACAGTACAATATACCTTCATACACAGTAGAGGAACATTTTTTAAATTTCCTATATAATAGCAATTTTGGAGATAGGAAGTTTGTGTCCTACATCAAGATATGTTTATAAATTATTTCTTTAGATTTGTTTGTGTATAGAAACTTCCTGTTTTGTTGTTGGCACAAATTTGTTTTTTACTGCGTGAAAGTGTGCTGAACGCGTAGCCTGGTTGGAGGGATGGATGGATGGACTGTTTGATGGACGAAAGCACAGACAGGTGTATTGATAAATAAATGATAGGCTTATTAATGGACTTATGGATGAATACATGCATGACTTTCAGGCATGACATTATGACCACCTGCCAATGGTCAGCAGCTATACAGCCCCATACAAAACGAACTGTAATGCTCTGTGTACCCTGACACCTTCCTACCAGAACCACTATTAACTTCCTCAGCAGTAGAGTGGTGCGAAAAATAAGTCCAAAAATGCTGAAGTGAGTTAGCATTTAGCAGTTCCTGGTTTCCAACCTCCCAGAGAAAATAGAATTTAGAATACCGGTTTCAGGTAAGAGCCTGAGATAAGGTTTGTGAACACACACGAGATTTAATGTTTAAGGGAAAATACTCAAATCCATCAGATGTTGCCTGTGTTTGAATTTGAAAACCTTATTGTGAGTTTAAGACGACGGATGCTAAGTAACTGCTAACGAGGACTAAAAAAAAGTCAAGGGACCCAACTGCAAGTATTTCGGACCATTTTTTATAGTCAATAATTCATACAATATTGCTACAACCATGAGGACCAACTTGTTCAGGTCATTTGAAAATGTAAGAACTTTCAAACAAGAGGTCACAACAGGCTGTTAAACATTAGAAATATTATGTTTGCTCATAGTTGAACTGCCATGTTGTAGTTCCATAGGAACTTACTTGTAGCTTTCAATTGCATCAATTACATTTAAGCTTAAAATATTGTGAAAAGAAGGGTCATTTGTTAAGATTGTCACAAAGAGCAGAACATGTTTCATATTTTTTTGTTCTCTACAGCACTTATTATCTGCAGTAATCCAAAACACAGTGAAAAATCCCATAGGCTTTTAGTAAGCTTGCAGTTGAGCAATGCTAACTTAGACATTAGCGAAGATGAGATGCTCTGACCCAGTAGTCAAGCCATCCTACTTTGGCCTTTGTCAGACTTGCTCAAATCCGTACACTTTCCCATTTTTCCCACTGTTAACATCAAAATTTAGGACAAAATGTTCATTTGCTGCCAAGCTTGTTGTGTACGTGACTTCATGACCCAATGCCACAAGTTCATGAGTTTCATTTGAGGCACCGTATTTATTCTAAACTCTAACCCACAAATTCCACAGATGACGTAGATGACATACCAAACCTCACTCACCAACAACCAGGGCCTCTACTCTCACAGTTTGTAATCCTGTGTGACCAAATGTGACAACTTCAGGGGGAACTGAGGCTAAATGCAGCCAGCGGTTCGCTTCCTGTGACATGTTACATGTTTCATGAGAGCGAACGCGCCTTGCACCGAAGCGCTGTGCAGCTGGAAGGGGGAGGGCACAAGTTCCCTGGAGAGCCACAAGCTCTCATGTGAATTGTCATATCACACAGTAACAAAACATGTTATAAACTTGGAAAAGAAATAAGCAACACCTCACTTTGCTTCTCTAAGGTTGCTTTGCTCATCCCAACCATACAGCTCCAAGATTTGTATCACTCCTATCAGCCTATATCCTTGTAGAAAGGATGTTTGGTGTCAATTGTTGACCTGATGCTCGTGCCTTCAGTTGTGAAGTAATGACAACCTATTGAGGAAATTGACGTTCGGGAGTTTGTGCATTGTGTTTCATTTTGAAAGTACTGAATTCTCTACTCATTTGACTTCCCTTTCTGGTGCTTTCTGAACAACAATGAATTTACGAGGTTTGGCAGCAGCCACGCTGAAAATACACCTGCAGCGTATCTCAAGGAAAGTGGAGCGCACTATGCTCCAGGAACGCGTCGCTGCTGGTCTTGAGTGCTGGCAATGGAAATGCTCTGATAGACTAGAGAGGGAGCGAAGTGCTCCGCAACACGATTCGCGGACGGTTTTCGTTGCATTATGTGGAATTTAGGGGTAAGAGAATAAGAATATAAAAATCATGTATTCACACTATGAACTTACTAAGGTTTGTTTTTAGGATGTTTCATTCTTGTTAAATTCATAGAACACAATTAGATTGCTCTCAACAATAACCGTCTTCTTCCTCTTTGCCTGTATGTTATTGTCAGAGTTGATTTGAAGTAATAAGCGTGAGCCTCCATAAACCCGTTGAACCCTGGTTATCCTGTGCGTGCAGCTTTATCATCTGTGTCAGGTGTGTCTTTATCTCCAGGTTCAGGTGGCTGACGTTGAGCAGTATATCTGCATTAGTATTATTGGATAATGGGGGTTGTGGTATGTTTTCCCCCATCCCTAGAGTCAGCGGGTCATTATGGCTTCAGGCTAAGCCACAGAGGCCCAGCAAAGGTAAAGGAAGTCTGTATGAGCCCAAGTCCTCATCAAATTGAAGTTTCCATTTTCTGTCCCTCTGAAAATCCCTAAAGCAGTGCCACGGAGGATCCATTTCACACCTGGAAATAGTTTCCTCTGCGTGTGGGTTCACGATGAGCTTACAGGCAGGCGGACAGGCAGGCAGAGGAGGCACGGGACATTTAAGCCTCCATCAAATAATGGCTTTGTAATTTCACAGCAAACGGCTGCGTCGAGCCAATCTCAGACGCCGCCTTTCTCTAATTTTATCTCCTCAGCCGCCTCCTTGTGCTCTTGTCTGTTTTCCCACCCCACAGACATCACCATATCTGTCTCTGTTCCTCCAGCCCTCTTTATCTCTGACAGCTACAGACTCTATTAGCCGTGATTGGATACAGTTCACAGCCATGAAATGATCCCGGGAAAGAAAGAATAACACCAAGTATAAACAACTCACATTAGCAGCAGCAATGTGAATCCGTCTGTATCTGTAAAGGTGGCAGGTGATCGGTGAGTAATCTGCTGATGTCACCCACCATGAAGACTTAAAAAACACACGTGGACTTTCTTAAACAGGGCTGTTCGACTTTGTGCTGCTCTGTGTAAAGGAAATTCCTTAAAGCTCAATTTAAGGGAGAGTTTGGGAGAGTTGTTGCGATCCAAGATGGTGTTTGTTTCAATTTATATGAACACAGCAATCAATGCCTGTTCAGGAACAAACAACTGTGCCGAGCTTGCCTGAAGTAGGTGGTCTCAGCTCGTTTCCAACTGATACCAGGAGCGCTTCGTTTGCACTGAGGACACAATCATCCCAGCACCCGACACATGCTGGATAATGAGTTAACTTATCAAACTGTTGTAGTATAAGCAGCAGTAGTAATAATAAAAACGTAATGGGACAGTTCAGGTTTTTTGAAGTGATTGCTAGAGGCTCATGGCATTAGAAAATATGAATGCCAATAAAGGAACTTGTGAGCTTTGTCCCTGGGGGGAGATATCCAGGAGTGGATGCCAGTACATAGGAGTACATGGTGCACCTGAAAGTCTTGAAATTAACCACTTACAGGTTAAACTACTAAAAAAACTATGTTGCCTCGACGGTATGCTACAGTAAGATTCTTTAGTGTTCGATAAAGCCCCTGTGTTTAGAACTTTAGTCTGTTAGGACATAGGAGTCATGTATCCCTCAGCCATCAGCTGGTAAGTTAGTCAGAGGAAACAACAAACACTAACTTCACTTAAACTGAGCTAAAAATGAGTGATTTCGACTCCAGTAATGATGACGCACCGTTAGTTGTGGGTACAAGAGGATAACTTTATGAACCAGAGCACACAGATGAAGAACTTTTGCAGAATGAGTCACAGGTAGAACAGATCACAAGTTACCTGGAGGTGCAAATAAAAGAACTGTGAGACCATGTCCTCAAACTCACAGGCACATTGCTGTCACGAGTGGGACTTGGTAGCGCGGCCTCTCCTGGACGTTTCATCATAGCTCTTTGATTTTGCCTTCAAACTGCTGTAGTGTGTCGTACTCCTGATCGGTAAAATGGGCACAGCAAACACAACACTTGTCACAGCAGAGAAGTGAGTCCTGATTCCTATATTTAAAACAACAAGCCAAATTTAGCGATTTATATGCTCCAGTGACCGCTACCTGACCTCACTGAAGCACTCTGGTCTGATCTAATGACGGGAGCTGTTGGTGAAAGGATACATAGCCCTTTGTTGCATCTTTCTGAACACAGGGGCTTTGTCGAGGAAAAGTTAAATACTGTAAAGAATTGTGCTGTAGCATATTGTTGAGCCAACAGAGTTTTCAAGTAATTTAACCTATAAGTAGTTAATTACAAGGCTTTTAGTGTACCTGCTACCGTTCGCCCCTGGATATCTCCCCCCAGGGATAACACTTGCAAGTTTCTTTATTGGCAATCATTTTTACTAGTGCCATGGACCTCTAGCAACTCCACTTCAAAAAATCTAAACTAACCCTTAAAGTGGCAGAGTACCTTTCCTATGAAAAGAACTATTTGTTAGAAGTGAGCTGTTTTGGATATGACCACACCACAGTCCAGTGTGCAACCTGCTGATCACAACAAGACTAAGTTGATGTTTTTCCTTTGGGAGCTGTTCTGTGTCTCTGCTGTAAAACCTGTGTTTACTTTGTGTTAGAATATCCAGTGTTTATGTTTCTCTTTACGTCCTCTTCTTCTGCTATGATGGATATTTCCTTGGGCATTAAAACAAAAACATTATAAAACACTTAATGCAGATAAATGCTGCAGCACAATTATAATTTATTTACTGTGTCCTTCTTAAAGACACTTCTGTAAGTGTGAGAGAGCATGTAATTCATGGTCTCCTGGGGTAGAAGCGTGTGGGAGATTTAGTGATGATTTAGTGCGGGCAGTCACACCGTAAAGATGTGGAAATGTTTTCCTAAGGCTCGCAGCACTTAACAGTCCAGAGTAACATTCACACACACTCACACACACACACTCTTGCTCACATAAGTCACATAAACACACCTGATTTTCCCAGCCGCTTGAGTGCAGCCATAATGAAGTGCCGATTGAAAAGTATTTGATGTAAGCACCTGGCAATTATGTACATTCACACATAAGCCTACTGTACGATCACACAGTGTCAGGGTGCTGTATGCAGAATTTGTAGCTGTGGGATATCATAAACAGATCACTGCATGCCTGGACTAAACATGGCAGCACTGACAGTGATGACAAATATACTGTACTAAGAGAGATGCTTAAATTTTCCACAGCCAACATCTTTCGGTGCCCGCTGCTCCACATCCACCTCCACCTGTAATCATCTTTCATAGCTCCAACACACAGCTGAAGGCCTTCGAGGGGAAAATCCAGCTTATAAAAGCCCAACAAAAGGAGCTGCAATTGGGTTTGATAGCAGCAATGGAAAATAAATGTTTGCATTAAATGTCTCGTTAAAACATCTGTTGGAGTGGAATGACAAGGATAAAGCAAAACTGAACCACTGTGACACTCTCAGATGGATAAAAACTGAAAATAGAGGTAAAAAACAATTCAATCATTGCATGTTAATTTTGACAGCACTTTTTAATTTAGTTTTAGTTTTAATCTTTTGCCTAAAATATCTTTTAGTTTTAGCCATCATTTAGTCATCTAAAGTGTTTTAATTTAAGTCTAGTTTTAGTTGAAATTTCACAACATTTTAAATCTACTCTAAATTTAGTCGACTAAAATATGAAGTGTAAAGTGTAAGGCATTTGTTTTGTTTCCTTGAATTTCTGAAGTCATGTTTTACTCTTGGATAAATTGAAACATCTAATAACCCTTTATTGAATGCTTGTAAAGTTTGAATGTATAAATGAGCAGAAACAAATTTAACTGCTTTGTGAAATGCAGTCACCTTTATTTAGGCTACCTGGCAGAGCATCTCAGTTACAATACCAGGACTGACAATAGACAGTGAACCCGCTCTACATGAATTTATCAATTCATAAAGAGAGTATCTCTGATCAGATCGCTCTACAACTTACCCCACCACCACGAAGCTAAGGCAGTTGTGACTAGATGTCCCTCTTAACTCATCCAACCTTTTTACACAACCAAAGTAGCTTTGATTGGATATATTCCTAACTTGTCCCTACTTTCTACATGTTGAAATTAGGTCTGATTGGATTAAGTCTCTGTCAAACATTTTCGTCTAGTTTTTATTTGTTGATGAAAATGCCAGGTAATTTAGTTTTAGTTTTTGTCCATGTGCACTTGTTTTTATTAGTTACTGTCTAGTTTTGGTCAGGGGGAAAAATGGTTGTTGACGAAGACTATGCCGAAAATAGTCAACAAAATTAACACTGAATCATTGGTTCTGATAACGTTTTGGTTAGGGCTGTCACTTGTTTTCGAGCAAACACACACACAAGACATTTCCATTAGATCATTATTCAATATTTACCTCTCCTGAGGCTACACTGGTGGGCTGCATGTCCTTGGATATGAGTTTTGTAATCTTCTCCAAGGGGGCTGCCAAGGACGGCATGTAAGCACTGGGCTGAGCTCTTGAGAAGGCACCGCTGGACTGCAGTGGGTGAATTGCTGACAGTTGGGACCTCAGATTTGTCATATAGAGACAGATTAGATTAAATTAGATTAGATTAGATTAGATTAGATTAGATTAGATAGAATGTTATTAATCCCCTTGGAAAAACTCCCACAGGGAAATTGGGATTCCAGAAGCAGTTAAGTATTACAGAAATAACGATATATAAAAAAAAGATAGATCTAAACAAAAATATAAATAAAATAAAAATACATGGCTACTGGCTGGCTACTGCTCCTTCCCGTCCTCTGTCTTCCTGTTACTCCTCATCCCCCCAGTGAGGAGTTGTACAGCCTGTAATACCTTTAACTTTATAGGGCCAGCTGCTCTGCTAAATACCATCAGTGGAGCCCAAAGTGCTTCCACCTGGCACTCCTCAAATGTTTTGGTGATGTTATTGAGATGTACTCAGAGTGGCTTTGCCTTTCCTCTGTGTTCTTGAGGTGTCTTCTTCTTTGACTTGCTGCCCCAAATCAATGGGCTTAAACTGCCCGCAAAACAATGGTATGATGTCACACTGGTAGGTCTCTTCTTGGGGGCTGGAAGAGGAACCAGTTAATGGCAGTTAATGACACCACATAGATGGCGGAAGGGAAAATTCCTGATGCCACAGACTTTTGTCAAGTTCACAGAAGTACTCCGTAATGTGAAGGAGATACTTTAAACACACTAAAGAATAAAAATAATAATAAATCCATAATATGGGTTCTTTACCATATAAGTGTGACCTAAGCTTCCCTATATAAACACAAAGTATACCAGCTGTAGGGTTCTAAATGGCTTTGTCTCACCACAGCAATGTCATTCTCCTTAGACTTGGAGTTTCACTTGTACCCCACCCGGCCAGGTAGTAAAGAAGATGCAACGTAAACCCATAGCACAGTGATGTGCTATCTGTGTGGTATAATGTAATGTAAGATGATAGTCTAAGGACTGAAACGTAGTTTAAGCTAACGTCTAACAACAGGGTCTAGCTGCTATGTCATACTGTGGCTTGATATGATTGGTCTGTGGTGAGTGTGACTCGCGGAACGATCGTCCAATCTGTTGTTTTTGAAGGTTCTGCCTCTGAAAACATTTCCTACTGGCTCTTCTCCCGATGGGCAAGTGAAATATTTCTGTGATGGATATATGGATCTGTCCGTCTGGCGTGACAGGTTAATTTGCCTGCAGGCAGTCACAGATTCATTATGAACACATCACATGAAGTGGAGCCATTAAAAGCCCCTACAGGACATAAATAATCAAAGTCAGGCTCTTTGTTTAGACATTCACAGAAATTTGAGGCAAATACATTAAACATTAAAGACTGATCAGATTTAACAATATAAATGTGATAAAGGCTGAAATTGGCTTCTCCAATGTGTCTGCCAATTTCCAAAATCCTCACAGGTTTATTCACCATTAGTTTGTTTGCTGTTGTGTAAAATGAACCTTAAAATGTTGTCCCATCCTGAAATTTATTTTGTTGTTTTCTTTCTCAATCAAAATGTGCAGTGAGCGTAACCACCTGGTGTCCACAGGCGATTCCTGAATAATTTAGCCTTTAAACAGCCTGACGCTCATCACAGATTCAGTCACGGAAGCAGGTCACAAACCCTCATCTATAATCCACAAAGAGGGGTCCCCTGTCCATTTACACCCTCCCTGCTTGACACATGCAGGGCTCAAAAAGTCAACACGATTTACATGAGGAGAAGATGTGTGGATGTTTGTTTGAAGGGGATGTGATCACATACGCAGTAAATTTTAGCCACCATTTAAAGCAAGACTGCAGCCATATTTCACACACTCTTTTATCTTGTGTGCCCTCCTTCACCGTTTTTGGTCATTTGAGGGTTATATTTCCTGCTATCATTTTTGGTGTGATCTTTTCTCAGACTCTTCCCTGCAATAAAGATTAAGAAAGGATTTTCTAAATTTGTATTGCTTGTACATGCATTCTCACCTGCATAGACAACTAATAGTGATGAACAATTTACATAGAAGTTCAGACCCATCAGTGAGTGAATGCAAGAGTTAATTTGTGTGAAATTTCCTGTGTTTTTAACCTTACTGCAGTTTATAAAGCAGAAAAACTAGGCACTGCACCACTTTACACCTGTATAATTTGTCCCAAATTCCAATGAAATCAAGCCAATCGAATAAATTGTATTACAACACCTGTGTATTTATTTCCATAGACTCTAAAGAGTCTGACTCATCCATCATTTACAAACATTTGGATATAAATAATGACTTTCTTGAGTCGTAATTATGACCTCTGGTATCTGGCAGCAGGCATTCATGAGAAAGCAGTTTTACAAGATACAGTATATCTTATAATGATGTGTTTGGGATTTGAAGAATAAATCTACAAACTTCTCAGTCATATTTTTGGGACACAGAAAGCCACAACGAACACAAGAACAGTTCCTAAATGTAAAAGTTTTTAGATTCTGAGGCCAATGATGTCAGACGACAACTAGAGCTAATTTCCTTAGTAAACATCCGATCAAAGCCAACCAATTACAGACCATCCATTATCCTTTTGGCATAATGGCTGTTTATTTTGAGTGTGTGCAAATGCAGTTTTGAAAAGTTGATTCAAGAATGCAAACTTTGAAAATGGCACCATTTCCAGCAATGTGTTAATTGCATTATTAATGGAGAGGCTGTCCAACATATGTCCAATTTTTAACTGCCCCTGTGAAGTTTCCAAAAGGTAAAATTAAACATTTCCTGCATTAGAACACTAAGTCAGTGCTTGGTTGACTGACAATGGAGAATAGATTATTGCAGCTAATAACATAAATTGTCATTTCAGTATCTGCACCATCTTTAAGTTGAATGTAAAAAGCAACAGTCTTTTAAAAATAGCAGCTCAACGCAGTTTGCTCTTGTTTTGTGTCTGAGCTGAGAGATGAGCTGTACTTGCCCCCTCATCCTTTTGCGCAGATAATTTTTTCTCATTTCCATCCTGAAAAGGGGCAGACAGGGGTACCCAAGGTCATCCAGAACAACCTAAAACCTGATTGGCCATCCCAAAACTCTTGACTTCTTTACACTGAAGCAGTGGTATATCAAAGTGGCCCCTTCATTCTTGTATTTTTATGTATGTGGCCCTCAAAGATGGAAATTTGGATACCCCTGCTGCTCACTTTCTGCTGCATTTTCTTTTAATTTACTGCCCTTGTATATTAGCTTACTAGGAGAAGCAATCCTTTGTCTTCATTTGTGCACAAAAACATCAATGATCGAGCCATTTTCAGATATCTATTTCTGAACAGTTGGTTCACTACCTTAAAGACATCTCTAATATTTTCCAAACTGCATGCATATGGCATTACGTGCCATGCATTCTCAGTAAATTGCCCCTCTTGATTTTGCCTCTTGTAAGGATTTAAGAGCAAAAAGCACATCCAAATAAAAACAGCATGGACAGAGCATCATGAAGTGAAACATGGAGGCTCTTGTGGTGTGTATGTAGGTTTGGTTTGAATATCAGGCTGGTTGAACAGAATATTTCAAGATAAAGTAATGAAAGAGTGTCCTTGTTTAAACAGAGAAGCTGTATTTAGCTATAGAGCCATATTGGATGGTTTCATCCTGCATTGCAAAGCTATAATAAGAAAGAAGAAATGTGTGGAATATTTCTGTTTGCTTAATCATTGCCTTTCTCCTACTCGTGATATCAAGAGCCAAAACCTTGATCTCCTTCTCGCACACATTCTCTGGTTCTCTTTTTTCATGGTTTCTTTTGTTTCTTACCCATACTCTTGAAAACCTTCCAGAAATAAAGGACGATAATGCTTTAAAACTCCTCAGATGCACATTGTATACCCAGAATTGTACCAAATTAGGCCCCTTTCACATTTATACTGACTTAATTCTTAAAAAAAATTAGATAGCCAAATTATGACAGAAACTAAAAGATATTTTAGACAAAAGACTATAACTAAAACTAAAATTGAAAAGTGCTGTCAAAATGAACACTAATGCAGTGATTCATTCATTTGCGAATGTTGTCCTACATTTATTAGAAAACTGTGACATCTTGATTCTGGTTTTCAAATTGGAAACCGTGAAAACTTGATCCAAATGTATTTAATGGTGTAAATGTACTTGGATATATGCCTCAAAAAAAGTTCAAACATCTGCCAGAACACCTGTAAAAGGAAAGAGTTTCAAATTCTATACATGAAAGTAACAGAGCCCCCTTCAAGGCATCAGCAGCATTCATCACTTTCTTAAGAAGCACAAAGCAACCTGTCGAGTTTCTCCCTGAGACACACCGCCATTATCATTATAATAGCCGTTGTTTTGATTTATAGTAAGAAATCACGTACAGAGGGCTGGCATCCAGTTAAATGTTCTGTCAGAGATAATAGCTGTAAAGTGATCAAAGTCTATTTGATGTCGTTTATTGACCTTTAAAATGCATAAAAAGTGGTATAAATGCTCAGATGAAGCCATGACTGCTTCTTGTTTCTTTGATGTGCCTTGCAGCTTCACACACAATGTGGATTTATGAATCGTGAATGCTGGGAGGGAGCGCTCCAAAGCTCTTTCACTCTTTCTGACGATTATTCTTTCAAAACAAATTGCTCAGTGGAGGCAGGTTCAGACTCGGGTCCCGTGCAGCTTCTGACAGAGCGGTCCCCAGCATGTGTGCGGGACAATCAGCGACTATTACGGGACTGTGGAGATAATGTGTGAGTGCATGTGGCTGTGTGTGCTATGGTTAAAATTTGCAACATGAAATCTGTCAGCGGTGGGAGAAGACTAGCCTGCAGGGTTTTGTGAGGCTTTTGTGAGGTTCCACTTTGAGAGGAAAAAAAAAAAACTGGCAGCCGCAAACTTAATCCTACTCCTACAGGGCAAAAGGGGGCCCGACCAACAAGAAAGAGAGATGGAGGGAGAGGAAGGAACAGAGCGAGGAAGGGAAGTGAGAATTTCTTGTGTCAGGGCTTCAGTTTTCAAGAATACAGAGCTTAACAAATCAAACTTCACTCATGATCAAAGAGCAGACAGATGCAGTTTCTCTTGCCCTCTCAGTTTCGGTAAGATCAGAATGAAGGCAAGCACAGGCAATTTCATTTTATGTTAAAAACCACATTGTAAAGGTGACCAGAAAACAGAAATTCTGACTGCAGTCTCACTTTTCCTGCACTACCGACAGAGACATTCACACATAACACATCTGGTCCAAACCCATCAAACTCTGGTTCACTTTTTTTGGGAAGTTCTTTGGATTTGTGCTGGTGTGAAAGCTCACTTTGGTGCAAAGATCTGAAATTTAGTCCACCTGGAAATGGGGGGCCTCGTTCACTTCCAAGCAGACTGGAGTTCAGTTCAAAGTTAGTGTGGAAGTCATCCGAACCAAACAAGGACCAAGCAAGACAAGCAGCTCCACCATGTGTATCCTGCCTCCTGGAGCTGAAAGCACAGCTGCACAGTCTTGGTTGCCATACTTCACGTTCTACATTTCAGGGAGAGGCTCCACTGTAGGCATGCTCTTGGTTTTAGATTCTCTTATATGACAGTGATTTGTCACAGATATGTTTGTACTGCAAATAAAGCCATAGTAATTCAACAGTTGTGTCAAAGGAGAGAGATGTTTTGACATGTGTCTACACCTGTGGTTCGTAATAAGATCATCTGTGGGCTAATGTTAAATATGTACAGAACTAATCATTGATGATCCAGTCATGGAGGGGATGAGAGACAAGCAGGCAGATGTTTTATTGCTCCTGATGCATTTTTACCTCTGCCAAGGTTCTGTTTTTGCCTGTTTGTTTGTTTGTTTGTTAGCAAGAGTACGCAAAAACTACTGGTTTGATTTTGCTGAAATTTTCAGGAGAGGTTGGAAATGGCCCAACTTAAAAATGATTATATTTTGGAGGTGATACAGATAACCACCATTAGTGAATGATTGTTTTTGCTTAATAACTGTCCAATAACTAATAATGATATCAACATGATTTTGAGTGCTACATGTGGGTTTTCAGGGTCAAGGAATCATGTTGTGATGCTAACTCATCATCGAACAGACTTATAGTCAGGTGCGACTTATGTATCAAAATATACATCATTAAACATGTTTTTAAACCTTTAATTCATACTGACAGACATGAACCAAGGAGTAAACATTACTGTCTACAGCCGTGAGAGGGCGCTCTAGGCTAGGCTAGACATAAACAAAATGCCCCCAAAATAAAAATCCTATTCTAACAAACTGCAGGTAGTTAAATATGCAGTGGTAATCGAGCAGAAATAAAGTTTGGAGTGAGTGAGGAACTCGTGAGGGACTTACGAAAAGCAGAGGTTACTCTTACTTCAATGAAGAAAATGAAGAAAGCTAATCGCGGGAAGAAAGCAAGATGGCCAGAGCTGGAAGAACGAGTCCACAGATGGGTGCTTGAACAATGTGCTGCTGGGAGAGACTTGTAACAGGCTCATTTATGCTCAATGTTAAATACGGATCCAAATGCAGGTGGAGCCTTCTGTCCATGCTCTGCGTTCATTTTGTCTGTATTTCTGCATGTTTCCATAAAGCTTACAGATACGGGCCAAACGGAGCAGTACCACTGGAAACCGTTGGGCAGTGTCGCTGTTCCTACCCATTGATTAGCTCTAGTGAGACACGAGGAAGAAATAATAATTGCAGAACTTTTTGAAGAGAAACTCTGCGAGTTAGTTAGAAATTACAAACATCTGTATGATGTCACTTTGCCTGGACATCAGGACCAACAAATGCTAAAAAACACAGCTGGGAGGAGACTTGAGAGCAAGTAAATATCAGTTGGCCGGTAGCGAAGGAGAAGTGGAGGTCTGTGCGAGAAAGATTTGTTCGAGCCCCCCCCGGTGGATGTATTGGTTAACAGCAATGCCAATGGAAAGGACGCAGTGGGCCTTCTTGGTGTTACTGCTTCAAGAGGCAACCACCTCTTTATTAGAGCACTAAATAAATGCGACTTATAGTCCAGTGTGACTAATATACTTGTTCTTTTCTCTTCTTGACGCTTTTTTTTGACTGATGCAACTTATACTCCGGAGCGACTTATAGTCCGGAAAATACGGTATAAACTTTTAGAATTGATTATGATTCAAAAAGGTGAAGGCATGAGGTCTTAAAAATACAAGTTCTTGACTTAAGTAGCTCATAGACAAATCAGTGTCCTTATTTTACAACTGATTATGAATTTACAGTCCTTATAATTCCTCCATAAGGAAGTAAGTCCTTAAAAACTACAAGTCAGTGATCCCCTACATGCTAAAATCAAGAGCAGCACAGAAAATATCACAAGGGTAACTTTCACAGGAGAACTTCAAGTCCCAAGAGCTCTGCAGTAGAAAACAAATCAAAGTATTAAAAAGAGTTCTGCTATCACAGTTTCCTAAACATGTGTTTCTTGTTTATAGGTCCTTTCATGTTCGTAAACATTGTGACATATTTCAGTGGGTGGGGCTTAGCAAAGCAATCCTCCAGACAGATTAGTCAGTGCTGGCAAGCAAGTTGTTTTTGATTAGTTCTCATCAGTTGCAGAAGATAACTCGAGTCTCTCTGGATATTTGAGGTCACTTCTTCTTTTCTTCTTATGTGACCAAGAGTGGTACTTGAATAATGTTTATACTAATGAACCCGAGCAGACAGGCTGACTTTCAGTTTTGAGCCAAGGCTGGGATACAGGGGTCAACACAGGGTCTTTCAGCTACTCAAGCAAAAGATCTTCCAGTTTTGGGCATTTTCAAAACTTCTCTGTGTGCCGTCCTCAATGCAGCATCACGATACAAGGGGTGAGTGTCCCCTGTTTTCCAAAGCCTGTACAGGGGGTGTAAAGTTTCTACTAAAGCAGTAAGTTCATTGCAAACAAAAAATTCTGCTGGGTCCTTTCTGGTCAGATTGTTCTGTTAAGAGATGCAAACAATGTGTACAAAAAGAGGAACCAAGTGCAGGGATAAACTAAAAGTCTTTATTAATAAAAAGATCAGGATAAGACAAAACCTAGGCTCTGTCCACACGGAGACAAAATCATTTTTGTATTGAAAATGTTCTTTGCAAAGAGGGCATAGTTTCAGTACATATGTCTGTCCACACAAACACACTGAAAACACTGTAGTATATATGCCAGGCCTGTAAGTGGCACTGTAATACTGCAGAGACAGATACCAAAACCAGAGAAGAAGACATGAAGCATACGAATGCATCATGAGAAATGCAACACTGGTGTATGCTGTTCTCCATGTCCACTTGTTGCTCATGGTGGTTGTAGAGGAGCAGAAGATTATGCTTTAAAAGCCAAAACAAGCTCTAAAGCTTCTACAGCACGAGCACAACACTGTATTCGGCCATTGTTTTTGTTGTCATTGGGGTTTGCGCATGCAGTGTAAAGGAGAGGTGGGGCCATGACATTGCAAACTCGACAACTGTATGTATTTGTCGCACACAGAAACTCTCAGATGTTTTCAGGCACCCGAAATGCTGTATCCTTGTGTACGAACCACCTATGTAATTAAAAACTTGTATTGAATTCGGATACCCCCGAATTCATCTCCATGTGGACAGCCCAGCTGAAAAAATCCAAAAAACTAAAAAGAAACTAAGAAGAAAACACAAAGCTGTCTTTAGAAAAACACAAGGGAGGAACAGCAATGAACAAATCACTCTAAATCCACGGCTTATTTGATCGTCATGAGGTTTGTGTTTTTTGTTCTAGCAGCTGTCACATGGGAATCGACTATTTTTGTAACCAATCAACAGACTGCAGTGCTTCAAGCTCCACTCTTGAAGGTCTGTTTGGTACATTCAACACCCCTTCAGAGGGGTGCCAAAAAGTGAAACAGCACAGGCTGGTTATTTGGATAGCCTTTCTCCTCATTTGACAGTGGAAACACCTGCAATAATCCAAAAGGCTTCCTCAGACATCTTCAAGAATCTGAACCAGTCCAGTTGCCACGGATCAGCGTTGGATAAACATGACCTGGATGACTGAGAACCGACACAGACATTATAAAATCCAACTTAAGATATCTCCAACTATTCCTGTAGCTGACTGAAATACAGTGCCCAGCATAATTGAGTACACCCCCTATTAAAAGTAATGCATTACTCAATATCTAGATGAACAAAAGTACAATTTCCAAAGTTTTGACAAAGCTGAGTTTAATATATTTTTTTTTTCCATAAGATGAAAATACAGGTAATATGATAACTCAAATTTAGCTTTGCTCCCACAAATTTGATTGGGGTGTAATCATTTTTGCATCCTGATTTTAAATTGAAAAAAATATGTTTTTGTGTGCAACTTAAAAAACCTTGTTTGCAATCAATGGCTCAGATTTTGGGGAGTATTTTGTGGTATAGTATGCCATAGAAAATGTTGATTTTGAAAGGAAACTAAAGGTTTTCTGACAAATCTGAAGGGGTGTACTCATTTATGCTGAGCACTGTATGTGAAATATGGGTTTATCCATCTCAATGTAAAATGTAAACATGGTTAGACTCTTGTGCTGCCTGCTAGCTTGTGTCGGCAAATGATCTTAGCCTTCATGATAGCCATGATTTGCCTCCAGCTTTTGTCTTGATGTCATGGTGACATCGTCAAGAGAGGGTCTATATGATTTTATTAATCTTTTTGTTAGTGAGTAATAGTCTTTTTGTTAGCAGCATTAACTGAAGCAATTTGCAACTATTTATTAAAATTAAAGATGGCACCAACTGATTGGAGACAAGAAAGGGACAGTCTAAATCACTGGAACAGTACTAGTAAGCAACCAAGCAAGATGATTTAACATTTGTCAAATGGCAAATGTGTGGTTATATTTGAAGATTACAGCATATGTTGCTGCTTCAAATTTAACTCTGAAATCATGATAAACTGATCATAGTGTCCATTTACTCTTTTACCTAGAAACACATTTTCAATGTGAACATATGCACATAGGGGAAGGAGCAGTATAATTGTCAAATAGGAAGTGGAAATGCTTTGCAGGATCAGAAAAAAGTTTGTCAGTCCACTTCTCCCCTTCCCCTAAATACTGTTATTTAAATTGTATTCATGTGTCCAGCCAAGTTCTGGCAAATCTGTTTGAGGTTTCAGAAATACCCTCCTTTATAGACAGCTGTGATGGACAGACAGTAATCTCACTGTTTGCTCAGATGAAAACATAACAAGAGAAGAAATATGAAGCTGCTATAAAAAGAGCCCTCATGCAGGGACAAGTAATGACGCCAATGTTCCCAGCACTTACATGCGACCACAGTGTAATCTACTGAGTGGTGGGGAGTAAAGTGATAATCAGAGCGCTTGTTTATCATTCACAGGACTGTGTAAATACTTTAGAGTGCATCAGCTCGCTTCTGCTTCATACTCATTCACATTCACAGAGAAGCGGGAGAGAGACAAAATGTATTTATTTAAGTAATAATACTTTTGAATCTTAAGATGGATACAAGTCCTCTGTGAAATTGCCACTACAAAAGCAGGTGTGTGGTCTCATGCTCTGGAAAATCATCTGGTGTGTGTTTGGGGGATTCAAAGGTAAGCGTTGGTTGAAAATGTACCTATGTCCAGTGAGCTACCAGTCATGATCAGTATTGAAAACATGAGACCACAAACATAAGGACAATTTCAGATTTTTTAAAAATGATGGAAGTAATCCTTCAAATGTACAAACAAGATAACTAAGCAAGACCACTGTTTTTAGCAACCATAACAGGCCTCAGACACAAGACCTGTAGCAGATAAATTGTGGGTCCTGTTCAGTCCATGGATGCTGCCATACTGCACATGACAACTCAACTGAACTTTGGCTCAACCTACTCGTAGACAGAGAGGCTGTGTTGGGGGGGATTTGAGGCTGTCTGAGCAATAGCGACACTGCATCTCCAACTAGAAAAGCAGAGAGCACCAAGGTGATCCGGATCAGTCCCGAAATTTAATCAGTTCTTCCATATCCCATTTCCAACAATTCCTGAAAATTCCATCCAAATCTGTTCAGAACTTTTCAAGTTATATTGAACACAAACAAACAAACAGACAGACAGACAGACAGATAAATGCCGGCAAAAACATAACCTCCTTGGCGGAGGTAAAAAGCAGAAATCATCAATAAATTCTCAACAACAAAAAAACGGAAGTGATCTCAAATAATTCAACTCCCTCAGGGTGAGACCACATGGATATATTATAAATTTTTAATGAAGAGGTGCTGGTTTGTAACCTGAAACACCAGATGCACCTTTAAATATATTTCACTAGTCCATCTGGGAAAGAGTCCATAGAAAGTGTTCAGAGAGGGCAGAACCTTCGGAGGCATTGCCAGCAGGTGATCGGAAGATCTTTCCGTCAATCGCATTCATTACGGGCCAATCGGGTATTGTTGTAGGGGGTTGTTACTGGGCTACAACAATTTATAGTGGGTATTTTTATTTGTATTTTAATAAAGAAATGCGATCAAGGTGTAAAACGCCTAAAAAATACTTGAAAAAATCTGAATGGAGAATGAAACTGTTTTTCGAACCAGGCTGTAAAGATGCTTATTTTAGGCATAAAAATCATATTTTACCCACACACAACATTTAGGTGTTAGGTTTCTGCAGGCAGCCTCATGTGGATGCTCTCAGTATTACAGGGTTTGGCCCTTCCACATGGGCCTCCAGGTTCAGGCCCGAAGGTTGGTTAAGTCACAGGAAAAATGAAGGCATGAGATGCTAGCTATTCACAGTAAGCAGGCAATCCTCTATTTTTTATTAACAAAAACATTTCAGTTTGCTACATACCTAGTAGGTATTACATCATTGGCAGCCTACCTTGAATTGTATAATTTGATCTGGAACATACTATTTTTGGCACGACACACTTGAGAGCTTTTTTTTTTGTTCATGGTGTTGTTGTTTTTTCTAATAATGAAAGGTTTCAACAAGCCTCTGATGAGGTACAAATGTGGACTACAACAGCGTTGTTTTTTCCAGCTTTCCTCACACACACAATATATGCCCTTGTAAATGAGATCCTGATCTCAATGGGAAATTACCTGGTTAAATAAAGGTTGAATAAATAAAAATACAGCAACAAGCACAAGCACAGTTTGTAACAGTTTAAGACATAGTTGAACCTACATTTCCTGTCTCAGCCTGTCACATGGTATCCCGTTTATAATAACCACCAAAAGACACTATTATAAATCCAGTATAAACAACATGCTCAAATGCCACAATCAACTGTATGTCCAAACACATTTTGCTGCTTTCATACTGATTTAATTAAGGAGACAGAGACAGAGGAGCTGGACTAGAGACCTGGAGGCGAGCTGGTTTGAAACTGGAGCCACCGTGGTCTTGGAGTCGCCCTCGCCTCACCACTGAGGCCAATTTGCAGAGGTTCATTTCCTTCAATCTGTCAGGGTGGGCCGTGGGATAAGGGGGAGCAGGGAGTGGATGGAATGGGGGAATAGTGAGAAGAAATAAGGCTAAATGAGACTCTGGGGGATTGGAGACCTCAGAGCAGCTAGCTGTGTCCCGCTCTCTTCCAAAGCATGGATCTATGAGGTTCTCCTCAGTTCTCATGGCTCCGGTCTGCAGAACAAAATAACCTCTTCACACTCACACTTCCAACCCACAGGGATTATCATCCAAGCACTCAGAGTAGATCTGCAGCAGGGAAACTTTCACATCTCTAAGCAAAACTGAGCCCATGCTCCCTGTCCTCCTCAGCTCAGAGGGCACACAGTCACCCAGAGGACTTTATTAGAGGGCGGACATGTTGGAACAAACACAGAAAATGTCTCTGTACTTGTTATTAGTTTCATCTGCTATAAATGTGTGCGTTACAACAGGAAAAAGACCAAAGCTGGAGTGCCTTTATATGCCAGATCCATCTGTAAAGTGGAGAGTAATGGCACATTTACAAGGTTAATTTCACCCTTTTAATGATGATACTTTTATTTATACAGCTATTTTAAATAACAGACAATTACATAGAAACCTACATATGAACAAAGCACAAGAACCCACACAACAAACAAACCCATCAAACATAAATGACCCAAAGAATGAAAACAGCCAAAGCATGACTGCATGAGAACACAAGAGCCCAGGCAATACAAGAACTCAACTGCGTAAAATGAGACCGAGAGGACCAAAGAAAAAAGTGTTCAAAGTGTTTCTAAAAAGACACCCTCACAAGAGCTATAAGCTCTTTTCACACATGCAACCCTGATATTATCAGGATAATACCTAGACAGCCTGCCTGGGTAATTCCTTGACATGGTTGTTGACACTTGTTCCTCTCAGCAGGGAGTATGCCCTGCAGCACAGGGGTGAAGCGGTGGAGGAGGGCGTGGGGGTCACCAATAGGCAGCACACAACATCAACGTACGCAGTGGAAGTCAGTGTTCACAGAATTTATATCACAATTTACATCCTTACTTCAGTGAATTATGTTTAAAAGCTCAAGCATCGACAATAGAGTCTGCGAGAATGACTGTATAAGTGGTAGTGTGCATTCCAGGCCAGTAGTTGGCGATGTAAGTTTGTAGTGTCCTTGGCATCACATATCCTTGATATGACAAATGCATCTCAGTATATTGACACCGCAAATCCACATTTTGTTGGAGGAGCAATAAAAAACCAAGCACAGTAAGCAACACACATGTTGCTAGGTATCTGTTGATGTTGTTGTTCCTAGGTGCACACGCTACCTTTATCTGAAAGAGTAACGCACATGCACTCTGCATCCCCGTTTTTCCTGACAATGGGGATCAATGACAACAAAAACATTTTCAAAACTTTTCACCCTGTTCGGTATCAAAAGTTTGCAGATTCAGGCACCCTTCTCGTGCAATCTGAAGGTGCAAACACAACAAAAACTCTCTGTTTTTAGCGGTTTTCATTATTGTGTAAACGGGCCCTCAAAGCAGAAGTTCTTCAACAGTTTGGTGATGTGCAGTGGAGACAACATTTTCAAATGTCCAGACACACATTTGTCTTTGTGTTACTCTCCTTTTCACTTGTTGTGATCCTTTCTGTCTCCCTTTTCCAGTTTCGCACCAGTCATACAGGGTGAAGTCATCAGCCCCCCCCACTCGTCTTAGTGAGTCATCCAGACTGTTCACTGCTGTGTTCACACATCAGCTCTCAATTTTACACAGGTAAAATACTAGAGGAGCGAGAGGAAATTACCCTGGTAAAGTCTGAGTGAAAAACTCAGCTGTATGTGTTCACACATGCAGCTCACCCATGTTAAGTCCAGATAATTTCAGGGTTTTTGAATGAAGTGTGAATGTGATTATACAGATGTTGGAACAGCAGGTTTTACTGTCAGATAACCTGTAAACATGGTGCCCCTGGGCTCTGCTGTTGCTGGCACAGAGGGAGACAAACTGCTTTGACACAAATGTTCAGACGACTATCACATCCATTATTGGTGTTTTTGTTCAACTCTCATCAGCCAGAGACACATTCACAGCAGACATGACAAGTTGTCATTTCAAACCATCCCATTGCTTCAGAGCGACAGACCTAAATCTCCTGACATGAGGAGCGTTGTGGTGATTTTGCGGCATGTTTCATAAGGCCTCACTTTAATTATTTTCATGTTTTAATACAGTGGCAGCAGTAAATTGTAGTTCAGGGAATATGTGTGTGCAGAATTGTGTTGCACTGACCTTGTGGTTACAGTAATGACATGTTTAGTAGGACGGTGGCGCCAGACAGCTCAATAGACCCCTACCACACTTATAATTCGAGAACAGAATTGTTTCGGTAAGAAGCGTTTAACCCAGGGTGGCTTGTGTAATACTAAACAGTCCAAACAAATGCTTGGGGTCAGGGTGCGTGTTTATGAATTAAAGGGGAATTCGGATCACCCTGTTTCAATATTAGACAGAAAGGCAGCGTGTAATTACTTTAAATATTCCTCAGAGGGATTTCACAGAGTCGACGGAGAAGCAGCAGCGCTGACAGCTTCATGTTTCATCAGGCTCATGCTCCTCATTTCTTGTCTGTCTTGATGATGCAGAGAGGGTCTCAGAGATCACACGAGGGTGACCTAAGACGACCTTGCTCTTGTCCCTAACTCCCCCTGGATTTGAGATGTGCGGTGAATGTGAAAACCCACGATGATAGAAAGGTTTGTTTTTGCTTCTGCATCCTTATTTGCCTTTTTAAAATGATTCTCAAGATTCTACGTATTTACATCATTGTTAGCCCCTCCTCTTTAATCACACTAGAAATGGTCTGACAAACAGCATGCTCTCTGTCTTTGACTGGGTAAAGCTTCATTTAGGCCCAGTTCCCAGCCACAAACAGTTACTTCCTGTTGCAAATTGGCTGAACATTTTCACAACAAAATTTTGTAAGCCTGAAAACTAAAATGTTTTGAAGATGGGCTCCAGAGAGCAAAGTCTTAAAAACAGCATTTTTTTTGATTGTTGCGTAATCTTGATTGATGAAGTTCCCATAAAAATGGAGGCCATCGCATGTGTGTGTTGTTCTTCCAGTCATTCGCCATGCACAGGCAGAGGGACTGAAAACAGTGGACTCTATGTTCTGTTTGTGCTGTTTACTCCATTTTCTATTAATGTGCTTTCTTGGTGGTTAAGAGATACTTTGACAAGTGTGTGAGGCCAAGTGTTCTTTCAATAAACTAACCTTTCAATGGAATATTCATAGACGTAGAAGTATCAATCAATCAATCAATAAATCTTTACGTATGAAGCATAGTATGCAACGAATGGTATCTGAACACACTTTATATAAGAGTAGATCAATACCATGCTCTTCTTTTATGTCATTTTTATTTCTATATTTTTTTCATTTTGTTTTCATTTTTTTAATATGATATTACAGATACAACAAGAATTCATGACAGCCTGACACACCAGATGGACCATTTAACAGCAAATAGAAAATGTTTTGGAGTGGGCAGGACCTTTCAAAAGCATATCTGGCAGGATATTAGACAATCTTCCTGTCAATCACGTTCATTATGGGCCAGTCAAATAATCAAGTATGCAGGTGCTACTGCCACGGTGTAAAGTACAAAACTTGAGCCACTTTGTAGAGCAAACTGTTGCTGAAACATGTTGGAACTGGAGTGATCTTTTCTATTAATTATTGCTTTCAGTGTTATTTGTTTTTTATGTGGTCCAGACCTTATAAAACTGGGACTGAAGCTGTTAGCATCAATGCTAGTCTCTACGAGCAGTCATTTTCTGCTGTCACCTCGCTCATAGCTCCCACCTCTTCCTGCTCTAGAATATGCAGATGGAGCCATGTCGCTTTTGGACAAGCACAATCGTTGTAGATCAGAGCTTGGCAAAATGGATCCGTCTGATTACAGACATTGAATCAGGCAGATCCAGCTGCATTGCAAGGTTATATGAGTTTATATAAGTATATCTGTCTTTATAACACTGATGTGAAATTTATTAATAGCCAACTGAGATGCATCATCTTATTTTCCAGAGGGTCTTTCTGTCTTTTTGGTTGTAAAGGTAGCAATTAGGGAGGTATAATCAATAAAAACCATCAATAGAGAGACTGTTCTAATTTTAACATTAACAGCTATAATGATTATAACGTGGAGAAGACTGATGTTGTTTCATATTGAATGAATGCCAACTTTGTAAGAAGGTCAACAAGCACTTCTGCATTGGTTTGTGTATGTGCCCTGCGGTTTAGTTTCATATATATCTCTTTCAAAAATTAAAGTGCAAATCTTAGTCTAAAAATAGGAAACGTAACATAACATGGTGAAAAAAACAAGTCACAGCAAACATACAGGACTGTTTAGAGTTGCTAAAGAGTTTATCTGACAACAGGCTAATGCTTCCCATTGACTACCAGTGTTTGAGCTAAGCTAATTAGCAGTAGCTCTGCCCGTTTCTTCCTTGTTGCTGCATGCACAGTCAACAGAATGGTGTCTATCTGTTTGTCATAGATTTAGAAGTGAGGGAAGACACTAACAGAAAAAGAAATAGTTGGCGTATCCCTTTAAATGATGCTGTTTCTGATGTTGATATAGGATAAAGCAGCTGGTGTCAGGAAGGTCTACAGCAGCAGGTCATCCATGTTAGTAGTCATGGCTACAGTAATATTTGTGTAACATTTGCAGGAACTACTGTGTATTTTAATAGACTGATCATTCTGAAATTAGTAATGTAATGAAAATGGACTAGGGTACAAAATAGACCAAATATTACAATTGCAGAAATTTAAGCTACAGAACACACCACCCACACCAACAATTCAGAGCAGCCAACAAGACAAAAAAACAGAGATAAGCACAGAAGCATAAAAAAAGAAAAAAAATAGAGTGTTGCTGCAGACTCAGCCTGCTGCAGCTGAACGATGGGCTGGTCCAAGCCTGAGCCAACCCTAACTAAATACTTTATCAAAGAGGGATCAGCACGTTATTTAGTCTTCATCATGTGTTTACTTTGTGTGGAGTTAAGTTATATTAGATGTCAAAACAAAGGCTCTGAAGCTGTTAAGCTGTATTAAGTGGAAGGCTATTATCACTTTGCACATTTGTGAGTTTTAATTGTGAATCCAAAATTGACATGTTGTGTTTGTGTAGTTATTGTTGATATAGTGTGTGTGTGAAAGGATGTGTCAGCATGCCTGCCTGGTTCTCCTCTCAGCCCGCTTCTTGTAGAAAATAAGTTTTGTTCACGCCCGATTCAGAAGCACAATTATCACAGCGGCCTCTTCAGTCTCGCCTCTTTAAGCTAAGAGACGGGGCATGAAATGAACTTTGTGTCTAGCAGCCAGTCCAGCTGGATTTGAACTGTGCCAACGTAAAGGTTCTGACCTGTGCCAGGATACTTATTCGTTTCAATATGAAGTTGTTTCTCTTATGTTTATTATGTCCAGGCAGTGAAAACTTTTGGTAAGTCTGTCTTAGGACCTTAACCTTCACTATTTTCATTTGAATAGACTGTATGTAAGTACCGTTGCCAGGTCAGTCGCAGTCACAACAATTGAGAAAAGATGATGTCATTAGCTGTCATTTGATTCCCTATTTCACCCCCAATTTGGGAAAGGGAAGAAAACAATCCCAACATCAAATGGAGTCATGAAAACCAAATGAGAGCTTGGTGACAGAGCATGCAGCAAATGACAGAGAATAATTTGCGTCATCACAAGTACGCAGCACGAAATATGAAATAGATCCAGAGACAGACGGAAGCTTTCAATTAAAAGTTGTTAGTCACATGATCGGCAAAGAAGCTCGGGCAGCAACAGAAGCTCAAGGGCAAAACTATCCCTGCTGAGCAGTTGAAGCTACTGCACCAGCTTGTAAAGAGCCCATAATTTTAATATGCTCTTTAATTTCCATCCAGAAAAGTTGAGTTATCACCTTCGATCCTGATACTGGATCCTTATGGCTGAAAAGAAAAAGTTCCTTAATAGGAAAGAGCTTCAGTAATGTTATGCATGGCCTCTGTTTTTGGGGTAATGCCTCTGCTGTAGGGAGAGTGAAGGCAAAGAAAATATTTGTAACCAAAGCATGGATGTTTTTTTCCTAAATAAAAAGGAATTGTTTAAGGAGAGTAAAAATAGCCTTTTTCCCATCACCCCTTGCTACTGTAGTAAAACTGGCCTTAAATGCCTCAGAATGAAGCATGTAGTCTTTTTTAAAAGCACCCTAATGGCCAAGGCTCTTGAAATCAAACTGAACCAAATACCATGACTGAAAAATCAAGGTAAGTACCGAACCCTGGGCTAAGTGTAGTGTTGCTTCACGTATTATCCATCAGGAAATTGCTTATTTTGCAAAAACTTTTAGATCTTTATATATTTTGTTACAGGGGATAGAGAGTGACCTTTCAAAGGTCAATTTTTATTCTGTATTTAAATGTGCCACCCCTCTCTGAGTCTGTGCCCCAGCCTGGCCGCCCATTTAACATTTCTAGACCTGCCCTGAGCCACAGGATGCACGCTGGATGTTTTGTTCCAGACAGCTGAAATGTGTAGGAAGTAGAAGCTCTGTCATCTTACACAGCGAAGTACCATGAGGAAAACGCATGAAAGTGCATGTAAAACCTATCTATCTATCTATCTATCTATCTATCTATCTATCCCAATCTTTATTTGTGTAGCACCAGTTCATAACAAGTGTTATCTCAAGACACTCTACAGCAGGCTGAAGCCATACTCTTCATTTTGTTGACACACATATATATACAAACACATAAAATAAATATATTTGTATACTTACATACATACTTCAAGAGATGTATCCATCCAGGCAGAGACAAAGGGACTAAAACCAGAATTTGTCTCTGCTAGATATAGACTCAATCAATCAGTCTTTATTTGTATAGCACCATATTTGTTGAATATAAATTTATTAAGGGTAAGCCCCTTGAGATATGACATCTCATTTTCAAGAGGAACCTCATGTCTATATGGTTGTAAGGAAAGTTACGATAGGTATAATCAATACAATAATGGATAGAGAAATCAGTCTAATGTTAAAGTTAATATCTGTAATGCTTATAATCTGGAAAGGGATGATGTTGATTAATATAGCAGCATCTAGCTAAACTGCCATTAAAATGGGTTTGACTGGTCTAAAAGTATGAATGTTGATTGTTCCATCCATCCATCCATACATCCATACATGAATGATATGTAATACATGTTTAGCTGCGTTTTAACTAATTTAGATATTTCACCCTGAACGTTCAACTTTTGAACACAAACCAAAACTGCAATAGAGTGTTGCAGGATTGAGTCCAAAACTACATTTTAACAGCTCTGGTTCCCAAGTCCAAAAGTCTGTGGAGATTTAAAATTGCCTTTGGATAAATACCTGAAATACCTGTGATGAACACATGTAAACCAGATTTGACTGTTTCATTTAACAACAGGCCTGATATTGCCCTGCTTTTGAATTTTAAGCATTACTGCATTCTTTTTTAAAGGATGGTTGCTAACCAACTGAGAACAAGGACTATAAATATGACAGGGGACCTGCAATCATCACTGATTATTTTAATAAACAGTTATACATACACCATAGCCAAAGCTAATGATCAGGTCATTACATTAAGAGAAAATTCTCACACAAGGGTCATAAAGTGTGGTCATTGCTTTCAAGTTGGACCACCTTGTTGTAGTTTCATAAAGCTTGATAATTGCTGTGTACTCTCGCCAATTGCATTTAAGCTTAAAAAATCATGAAAGCTTGGTCTGTGTGAACGAAACATGTAATTTTCATGATTTTTTGTTCACCCCAGACCTTATTATCAGCAATTATCCAAGAATTCCATTAAACAAATCCTATAAGCTTTCAACCAGGAGGATGCTAACTTCCTGGTTGGCCTGCAGTAATATGTCGTTCTCCCTTAAAGGTTAAAAAATAAACCCATGACCACTTTGTTGGCAATAAAGCCTCTGAGCTTAAAGACTGACTGTTATGATTTTTTCCAGGTTCACCGGGTCCACTGGCACAACAGGTGCTACTCATCACTAAACAGGTACGGGCACACACACACCCTCACTCCGAGCCGTGCACCTCTCCCTCCCCCAATCACAGGTGTAAGACTTTGCACAAAGAGTAAAGTAAAAACAGGCCTATCTTTTCGCCAGGGGGCCAACATAAAAGGCAGTTTTGCAGGGTTTTGAGGCTGCTTTAGGATTGCTCGGTAGCCTATTGACACAGCTGCATGCCCCACCCTCTGCCCCTATCGTCCAAAAAGAAAAGAAGCTCGCATGGAAGCCTGCACGGACCACAATCTGTTATTTTGAAAGTTAAAAAAAATCTGAGCGGGCAGAAGACTCTCTGAAGAAGCCAGACAAAAACCCAACAAGCCTGTGTAAGCCTCAGAGGATCCAGGGCTTTTGTAAGCAGAAAATTAGGATTCTCTGTGTACACATGCATGCCTGCACACACATGCATACGTACTGACGTGTGCTGTGTGTGTTTTTTATGTGTGTGTGGGATCTTTGTGTGTGCGGTCATTTTCCAGCTGCTGCTTTCGAAAAAGAAGCAGCTCACAATTACAAGTTTCATTTGGAAGACGCAGCAGAGAAGAGAGAATGAAAAGCAACTCTCTATAGAACTCCTGAACATTTACAGCAGAGGACCAGCATTATGTTTGTGAGGGAACATGTGGATGAAGAAAACTGCTTCGTAATTGCACCTTGTTACACGTCTGACCTACCATTTTGCTGCAATATGAAATGACAATCCTGCAAGAGCAGAATAAGAAAGGGTTTTCAATGAAGTGCACATCCATCAGTGTGATTTGAAGGACACACAAACACACGATAATACAGCTGAGAGCATCCCTGCACATACAGCATTGATTTCTTTAATGCAAAGAAAACTGTGGAGGTTCGGCAACCTTGACTCCACTCTCACTCACAGAGAGAGAAAGCACGACTACATCATGATACACTTGAAAATGTATTTTTTTTTCTGTTTCTCTGGCTTCCATCCACATTAAATGGATGTTTGTCCAACCCTGAAAATGTACCTTTTGGAAACCATTCAACAGAGTCGCTATATTTAAACCTGGCAGTCTGACACTGAAAAGCAAATAAAAGAGGGATTTCGGTAAACATTGTTGTACTGTATGATTCACGGAAACCACAGATTTAACGGTACATCCACAGTTACAACAATGTGCACAAGTAAAAGTGAGGGGCTCTGAACTGCTGTGTGCAGATTAGGGGATAAATAAGATTTAGGACTCAGATTCAGTTTTAGCCACAACTTCCACAGAGCCCCTGTCCACAGCAACCCTCTGTGTGGGTTTGTGCTGACCAACGGCATGTGCCCTCACTTACCAAGTCTGTTTCTGAAGTGAAGCAGGGTAACCTGACACACCAGATGCACCTAGGGCTGGGCAATATGACCTAAAAATAATATCTCCGACATTTTTCCACAAAACTCAATTTATGATTTAAATTGATTTTTTTCCCCTCAAAAAAACTTCAAGTGAACCAAGATAAATCAGTTTTTGCCTTTATGTTATAAGCATATTCCAAAACTGAACAGAATGTCCCTCTTATGGTTAAGGTGTGGTTTGATTTTGTCATAAAATGTCGATTATGTAGTTTAACAAAGGCAGGTTTGTCTACATAAACCCTGAATGCTGAGCTATTTTAACAGATATTAACATGAACTCTCTGATTAATATTTAATCTCATTTAAAGAACAAATACCAGCCTCAACGTGTGCTTGTGCAAAACCTGACAAGGCCAGCCATCATCAAAACTTTTCATTTTACATATTTGTATTTTTAAATCTTTTGCAGATAATAATTCAAATTTATCAATTTAATCAATATTTCCCAGGCCTAGATGGTCTATTAGATATATTTCACAAGCCCACCTGGGCAACAGCCCATAGAAGTGTTTGGGAATGTGCAGAACCTTTCAAAAGCATATTCAACAGGTGATTGGATGATCTTTCTGTCAGCTGCATTCATAACAAGCCAATCAGAGTTAAGGATTCCTCTGACGTCATGCCCAAAACAACTCATTCGGTCTAAGTTTCACTCGCAGTTCTTCTGTCACAGAGGTGGCAGGGCTTGTATATGATTTTATCAAACTAGGAAAGATAGAAATATATTACCTGCTCACACTGATGACAATGTTTCTGATGTTCTCTATCTCATCAAGATGCTGTATGTCTCTGAATGTCCGCTGTGTTGCTGTTGCACATTCAAATTTGTTTGTTCAGATTGTGCAAATAAGCATTTTGCATCCTGTAGGTGTCTCCTTTGCAACTACACTAATCCTACCAGTCATGTGTAGACAGCAGCTTGCATCCATGTGGTGTTAGTTTTGGACAACGTGCACAACCGAAGCACTGAACCAAAGCAGAGGAAACATGGTGGCCTTCATGTGTCCACATTCATGTAGTTCACAGTAAATACATCTCCAGCCCAACAGTCTTGTGTTTTCAGGGTCTGTATTTTTAACAAAGCAGATGAGCCTGTAACTTAGTGCCTTGTCCTATGTTACATATGGTGCCTAAGCTTCCCTGCATGGGTACAAAACTTTCCTGGGAATAGAGGCTGTTTGTGAGGACCACCATGTCTGACTTATAGACATTAATCCCTACACTATTCACCTTAAGTATTATTGTAACATTCTCCTGAGGATTGTTTTGAGGATAAAGTTGTGCTTAGGCTTTGCAGGTAATAGATTAAAAGGTAGAATCCAACGCCAAGAAATGTGTCTTTCAAATATTACATATTTTTGACAAATGTCTGTTTTGAATAAGTGAGGTGTACCATGTATATACTATGTGCAGCAGCATTTTCTCTGTTTAATGAACATCTATACTGATCATGTTCTATGTGTTTCTGCAGTACTGATGGGCTGAACTGAGATTCAGAGAGTGATATAGCAGTGGCTGCTGGGTAGGCCGGGCAAGCAGCTCCCCTGGGTGGAGCTCAGTGGATGCAGGAACACTAAATCACCAGCAGTCCAACGGTAAACATGTGAGCTTTATAGCAGCTCTGGCTTTCAAAACTGGATGTCAATATTTGGTCCCATTCCTTGTGGTCAGGCTGTGACGCAGTCAGCCAGAGCTGGATTTGTGCAGCAGCCCTCCACAGGCCTTTCAGCCAGCAACACAAACAAGGTCCTACATTAACAAAATAACCGCCCCAATGGCAAACACAATGCCTTATTATCTTATCAAGCCAAACCACAGCCTCTTATGAAAAATATCGTTGGGGCAGGAGTCTCTCTTTATGATCTGAACAATGATAATGCAAATGATTGTTGTTTCAATATAACTGTTCCCCTAACAGTTAACCAGATGTCACAAATGTCCCTTTTCCTCAGAGTGAGTTTTCCTCACTCTTTCACAGTGGCAATTCTAGAGTCTGTTTGGGTCCTTGATGGTAATTAATAAAGGGGCCCCTCAACCAGAATTCATCATCTTTGCAGATATAAAAAGAAACATCTAGAAAAATTGTGATATGTGCTTGTTTTTTCCATTCCTATCCCTTTAGCCCTCAAGATTTCATCCTTCAATGCTCCATTCCTTCATTCCAGATCTATTCATCCCTACTTCCTTCAACCCTACATCCCTACATCTTTTGTTCTTTTATCACTAAATCCTGCGTTCCTGCATCTCTAAAACTTTAATCCTTATGTCCCTCAACCCTACATCATTCCATCACAATACCATTCATCCCTATAATCCTCAACCCTACATCTCTCCATAACTAACCCCTCAGTCTTATATCACTAAACCCTGCATCCTTCGATTCCTTAACCCTTAATCTTTACATCCCTAAACCCTACGTCCCTCCATTTCTAAATCCCTTTACTCTACATCTGTCCATCCCTAAACCATTTATCACTATACTCATCTACATATACTACATCTCTAAATCTCTTAACTGTCACCCCTACATCCCTCAGTCTTTCACCTCTCAAGCACTAAAATGTCCATTTATCCTTCAAACCAACATTCCTCCATTCCTTAACAGATCCTTATATCCCTCAACCTCATATCCCTCCATACCGAAACCCTTCATCCCTATATCCCTCAACCCTACACCCTCCCATCTATAAACTCTTCATCCCTTTTTCGATCACCCTACATCCCTTGATCCCTTAACCCCTCATCTGTACGTCTCCCAACTCTACATCCCTTTGGCCCTAAACCATTCATCCCCATTTCCCTGAACCCTACATCCCTTCTTTCTAAAACCCTTCATCCTTCTTTCCCTCACCCTACATCCCTCGATCCCTTAACCCTTAATCCTTATATATCCCAACCCTATATCCCTCTGTCCCTAGACCCTCCAACCCCATATCCCTTATCCTCCCATTTATAAACCCTTCATCCCTATTTCGATCACCCTACATCCCTTGATCCCTTAACCCTTCATCTGTATGTCTCCCAACCCTACATCCCTTTGCCCCTAAACCATTCATTCCCATGTCCCTAAACCATACATGCCTACTTTCTAAAACCCTCCATCCTTCTTTTCCCTCACTCTACTCAATCCTTTACCCCTTAATCCGTATATATCCTGGCCCTACATGCTTCTGTTCCTTTACCCTTCATCCCAATATTCCTCAACCTTGCGTCTACCCAGTCTATAAACCCTTCATCCCTATTTCCCTCACCCTACACCCCTCTGTCCCTAGACCCTTCACCCCTCTTTCCCTCACCATACATCCCTTGATGCCTTAACCCTTCACCTGTATATCTCTCAACCCTATGTGCCTAAACCATTTAGCCCTCTTTTCCTCAACCCTACATCCTTCTGTTGCTGTGTCATATGCTGAATATATCTTGTCCTTGCACAGAAAATTCATGTTTGTACTATATGCCAACATAGATGTATGTACATTAACAGATTCATCGATCATTTGTTCATCAAATCTATGATTCCTAGCTGCTGTGTACTTCTACCCCCCTCTGGGTTTGTTTACACCTAATGTCTGATTAGTTTCCAGTTCCCCTGCAGGAACACTTTGGATTTATCACTATAGATGCAACTTTGTGAGAGTGTGTGTGCATTAGATCAGACTAAGCATTCAGCACGACACGTTGAGAAAACACACGATGATTAACAACATTTTATCCGTCTTTGAATCTTAATCTCGCCCTCAGAGATAATTCTGCCCACAAAGCCATATCAAAGCTCTTGGTCTCTTTCCATTTCAGTGGCTTTGACAGAAAAAGCCGTCTCTGCTCCTTCCAGATCCTCAGAGCCACCACAGCCTCACCTCCCCTAAACCCAGGCCTCAGTGCGCTCCCTCTGGGTACTGGGGGCTTCAGAGCCCGGGCCTCTTTGGTAGCAGCGGTGCCCGGGGCACTGTGAGTCACTGAAGCTCTGATGGCTTCTAATGAGCTTTTAAGACCCGATGCCAACAGCCCAGGTGTGCGAGCCAGTATAGGTGGGTTTTGTAATGTGTGTGTACTCTGTGCTGGGAGGAATGTGTGTGTGTTTACCTGCGTGTGAATGTGCGGATTCATTCAAACGATGTACACCTGCAGGAACAAGTGTGTGTGTTTGCTCATGTAGGTGTTTATTGTTACCTTCATGGCCAAATCCTTCTCTTACCTGTTGATGATGATAATAGAGGATCAGTGTGCGCTGACAGATGTCAACAGACAGATTTCTGTAAAGCACATTTAAAGATGTTGAGTATGTACAGACTGCATTAAGAGCCAGTTGAGCCTAAAGTATGAGAGACTAAATGTTTGAACAGGTGAAAGTGGAGCTTTGTTAAAGGGACTTGTTGTCATCATCCAGGTTTAATGTGACTGTCTGCCTTTCCATATCCTCAGATAAATGCACAAGACTTTTAAGTTAGACTTTCACTGCCTTAATTTTGTTCATTTTTTGTAAGTCAGCAAGTGCCTGTAGCTTAACAACTAATTACATAGAATCATCTAACTGTATTATGTCAAATTAACTCTTTACCACTCAACACAATAGTTAAAAAAATTAGTCTTAAAGGTCCATCAAATAGTCTATTAAATGCTGTTTTTGAGCCATTTGGTGTGTCATGATTTGTGGCACAGAAAAGGCGGACACAAATGCACAGTTCAGATAACGGTTGTAAAAGACAAAGGCTTTATTCCAAAAACAGGCAGGGGTTCGGTACACTGGTAAACAGTCAAGGGAAGGTGACAGGATCAAAACCGTGAGGGTAAATCTCAGTCCAACAAACATGCAAGGTCTAAACACAGAGAGGCAGGCAGAAGAAAGGTGACAGGATCCAAAAAAACATGAGGCAAAAAGGCAAGGTCAGAAACAACTGTGATCATAAATGGTGTGACTAGGAGTACTTTATACGAGGACACGGATGTGCACAGAGCTGATCTGATCTTCATATTGATTATTAGTGGGTACTTTTTTAGTTCTTACCTCTGAATTGAATCCTTCCACATCAGGAGTAAGAGCACCCTTGTGTGCCTGAACTGTCATCCAGTTGCACACATCTTGCAGAGTCAAATATTCACAGTTCTGTCCAGAGCCCAGGTGAAAGAGTGCATGAGCTCAGTGTGTAACAATGACTTCATCCTAAGTTGAACTATTTCATTCATCTCAGCGGTGACCTGAGTGTAAAGTCTGCAGTCTAGCTACATGGGTGGACATGTGAGAATCCGGTCAACATTTCAAAATAAAACACTAATTTGAGTTATGTTATTTAATAATGGTAATTATTATTTTAGTTTTTCTGTGGCCCAGAATAATATCTGTAACATGTTTGATGTACAGAAACCAACCATAAACCAACCTGACTAAGTCTTGTCTGTAAACTCTCTCATTTCTTCTATTTGTGTATTTCGGTATCAGCTGGATCTTCATCGCTCAGAACTTCAGACTCCTTTGCGTCATTTCTCTGTTTTACTGGTGCCCTTGCTTTCACACTTAATCTCTTGCTTCCCTCTCCTGCTTCTTCTGGTGCTTCTCTTCAGAGGAACATCCTGGTCCTCACTGCTTGGGTAGTTCTCGATTTGATCTACAACCTGGTACCGGTTTGCGGCCAAGTGGTTTGGGACCTCTGGTGTATACCTAAGATATCAACGACAGGGATGTATACAGATAAACATATGATTACCCTTTTCTCTCCTCTTAAATGTGAGTCTGTGTGCAGGTTTGTGACAAATACATATACTGTTACACTTTTTTTATTGAATTTTCACTCTAAGAAGGAGACAAGACGTGCTAAAGTGTCCAGAAGTCACCAAATCGAATTCTGTAGATGTCTTGCTTGATTTCAAATAAAAATAAGTTCAAGCCACACTGGTGGTTTTGCTTCCATTGGCAAAGCATTTTGTATTTTGCTTTATTTATAATTAGGGTGGGCTGTTGTGCTCATGGACGTTTGACATGTGCCCATTCAGAAAAAGTAGTAAGCCATAAATTTGACCAGGGCAGCTGCTCAGACTTTATTTATGCAAGTTTTTAGAGAAAGACAAAGAGCAATCTAATTCTAAATCCTACTTGAAATACAGACCAGACCAAAATTGGCTTAAGGCCTTTGAATAAGACCAGTAATCTCCCGACAGTCATACAAAAGACACATTATGATGGGATCCAAAATAACACAGCTTCAGAGAATAAAGGCTCCTCTCAATGCGTCTGAGGACAAGTTGTGGTTAAAAACCAGAGTCTCCATACATTGAAAAAGCAACAATAAAGAGAAGAGAAAGCCTGCATCCATGTCAGCATGTGTTTGATTTTGGCCATATGTAAATGAGACCATTGTGCGAGGAGAACACGGAGAGAGCGGAGCATCCACAAAAATAAACCTTACACAGAAAAGCCCTGTAGTTAACGGGGCCCGCAGAACAGGCTGCCGAGCTCCCAAACCACACCACAGCAGGACACCACTGTGTGTGTGACTATGTGTGTGTGTGTGTGCGCATTTGTGGTGGGTATAACCATGCCACAGCAGCAAGTCCAGGCCATGTGGACCGTGGTGTGGTCGGGTTCCCCTGCTAAATTTAATAAGGGTGTCTCTGGTTACATCATGGCAAGAGAAGCAAAGGGAAAAAAATGACCCACAGGATTTATTGCTAAAAGTACTGATCTGGTTGTTTTGGTTTGAACAAATAAAGTTGCTTGTTGTATTAACACTATTTCTAGTCTGCAGCAGCGGTGCCCAACTTCTTTTTCAACCACGCAGTTTTATATAAGACAACATAGTCATGGACCAGCTATCACGAGTTGGGGCTGGGACAACAAACACATGTTGAGAATGATAAAGATAACTCACTGTAAAGCAGAATCAGTAGGAGGCATGAGCTTGTTTCCCTGAGAAACTGCATGGAAGGTGATTGGTGTATTGGTTCAGCCAGTGACCATGTAATCTGGTGACTTTCAGTTAATTTTTGGACCAGGATGTTGGTGCGTTGAGTTACTTCACATCTGAGTAAATCTGTTCCAGTTACGGGTTGCTTAACATGGGGTGACTGGAGATTGTGCAACCTTCTGAACAGGAATTCCGACGTAGGGGGCGTTTTCAGTAGGGTATCCAATTTGCTGAAATAGTTTAACTTCCAAGATCAACTCAAACACACCATTAGTTAGTGGTTTGCTAAGTGTTCCATTAAATGCAGATCTGCTGAGGATATTTTGACAATGTAAAGAAAAACTAAAACAAAAATTGATTGAGAGGTATTCTCGATCTTTAATGGCTGCTGTAACAATGACATTTAAGAAAGAAGTCTGCAGAAAGTCACCAGTTAACTTGGTAACTAATCACACTGTAACACCAGAATGTTTCATCAAAGTGAGGGAAGTGCTTCAAATACAATGTGTGTGTACTGTGCTGACAGTGTGTGTTCTGTTCTGTATATCATCAGTCTGAGCTGATCTGATGTTTCTACTCCTAATTAATATAAATTCAATCTATAAATATGGATAAAATGACTTTTGAGTTATGGCTCCAAGCAGAGAAAGGAGAAGAGTGTTGGGAAAAATAGGATTGTAAGAAGTACAAGGATTAATATTTTTTCTTTTCTTTTCCGTTTTACCTCCCCCAGACCTGAATGTACTTCCATGCTTGTGCCCACTACTTGTGTTTTTTCAAACATTCATTTTATTTTGCAGTTTTCATGCCGTAATGGCCCAGTCCTGTTTGACTCACTGTTTACGTTAAATAAAAATCAAGTGTTTAAATATATATATGTAGTTCACAATCTGCCCAGAAGATGATCAGGTCTGCTGCTTTTTCAAACAATAACAATAAAACTCATTTTTTTGGTTGATTTGTGGCAACAACCCAAGTAGTTATATGGTCCTGCAAAGCTTACCATAACCAAACTGACATGGAGTGGAGCTGAACTGCATTCACAGTTGGACCAGGTGCTTAAGGGCTAGTCGACCAGGATACCAAAGACCAATCTAATGTTAGATCATCAATTTAAAAAAAGGAGGGTCTTTTTGTTCACAGTGAAACATAACATAGCTGCAAATGTGGTTAAACAGTGAATTACACTTTGGTACCCTGACTGTAACCACACTGTAACCTGATTCAGCGTCTGTAATCAGTCAGATGAAACTTGACAAGCTCCAATCAACAACGATTTTGAGTGGCTCTAAGTCGCACTGCAGAATCAGCGTCCATTAAAGCAGGAAGAACTACAAGTGTGACAACAGCAGGAAGTGTTAACATGGATGTTAACAGCTTTATTTGTAGTTTTATCAGACCTGGACCAAATTTCTTTATCAAATGAAGAACAAGCATTGAAAGCATTTCTTGTTAGAAATGATATTTTTGCTTCACTTCACACACATTTTTGGCAGGAGTTGGTTGTATCTAATGGCTTGCTTCTTGTATTTTGCACCACAGCAGTGGTATTACTACATTATCTGATTGGTCTGTAATCTATATAATTGGCAAAACAGTTGTCCATTCACCTGCTGGGTATGTTTTTGAAAAGTTCAGCCCTCCCCAAACATGGGCTGTTGCCAGATGGACTGGTGAAATATACTGAACAGTCCCTCCGGTGTGTGAGGTTAGTGCTGTCTTTGTCAGCCCATCGCACATCATACACAATAAGATAGTTCTGTATTAAAGTATTAATTTGAATACTTTTTATCAGGATTGAAGTAAAGATTAATCTGTTGAATTTAAACTTCAACTCAGGTAATGAAGTCATGTTGTTTTTTTTTGTTTGTTTTTTTTTGTTTTTTTTACCACTGGATGTGTGTCCATATAGACAAAGCACCACACTGCATTTAATTCATGTTTATGTTTGAGGGATAAATTCAGCTCTCTTCTTCACTTTGTTTTTGCCTTGCTTTGGTCTCCACAAACTCCTGACACAATTATCTTGGTTCTCAGTTACTGTATGCTGCACTCTTCTCCAACAATGCCCACATTTTTCCACTTTTCACTGTTAAAAACCTCAGAGAAAGCATGAACAGTGGAGCACTTGAGTGACTCCTCTCATTCATTCATTAATTTGACAGGGATTAATTTATAGAGATGTGTTTAATCATGCTTCATGCAATCATAAATCACTAATTAACATTTGATTGTCCTAATTAAAACAATCTTAATTAAAAGCTGTTTTCTAATTGTCTGTGATTGCTGTATGACACAGTTTTGATGCTGCCCCCTGGGATCACTACGGTCTGATGCTTCTTCAGTAAATAGATTTCAATTGGTGTTGTTGGATTGAGTTTGAAAATGTTGGATTTTGACCTCACAGGAAAATATCACATTCTTACTGTTACAAGGGCTCGGATGCCAGAATCAGTACAGGAAATTTAAAACCAAATTAACACTGTTTCAATCCACAAATATATAATTATTTGTCTTCCAGGTTTAATTACATAATAACATATTATCCTTAAAATAAACAAGTAACTCAGATGTAAAACTATGCTTAAATGTAACAAGAATGACTATTAGAGTGTTTTTTTTTATTATAGAAAGAGCCTCATATAATTCAAGGATATACTATACTGCCAAAGGTATTTGTTTGTCTGCCTTCACACACATATGAACTTGAGTGGCATCCCATTCTTAATCCATAGGGTTTAATATTATGTTGGCCCACCCTTCGCAGCTATAACAGCTTCAACTCTTCTGGGAAGGCTTTCCACAAGGTTTAGGAGTGTTTATGGGAATTTTTGACCTTTCTTCCTGAAGCACATTTGTGTTAGACTGTGATGTTGGATGAGAAGGCTTGGCTCTCAGTCTCTGCTCCAATTCATCCCAAAGGTAATCTATCAGGTTGAGGTCAGGACTCTGTGCAGGCCAGTCACGTTCTTCCACGCCAAATTCGATCATCCATTTCTTTATGGACCTGTTCCCACAAAGTTTGGAGCATGAAATTGTCTAAAATGTCTTGGTGAGCTGAAGCATTTAGAGTTCCTTCACTGGAACTAAGGGGCCGAGCCCGACTCCTGAAAAACACCCCCACCAAACTTTACACTTGACACAGTGCAGTCAGACAAGTACCGTTCTTCTGGCAACCACCAAACCCAGACTCGTCCATCAGATTGCCAGACAGAGAAGCGTGATTGGTCACTCAACTGCTCTAGAGTTTAGTGGCTGCGTATTTACACCACTGCATCCCGTGCTTTGCATTGCACTCGGAGATGCAAGGCTTGGATGCAGCTGCTCCGCCATGGAAACCCATTCCATGAAGCTCTCTACGCACTGTAAGCTAATCTGAAGGCCACATGAAGTCTGGAGCATCCACTGACCCCGCTCCATGATTTTACTTGGCCTACTATTTTGTGGCTGAGTTGCTGTCTTTCCCAATCACTTCCACTTTGTTATAATACCACTAACAGTTGACTGTGGAATTTTTAATAGTGAGGAATTTAGGTGGCCTCCTATCATGGTACCACACTGGAATTCACTGAGCTCCTGAGAGCAACCCATTCTTTCACAAATGTTTGCAGAAGCTGTGGCCATGGAAGTGATTGGAACACCAGAGAAAACATCTAAGGAGATTGCAGAAACTACTAAAATTGGGTTAAAAACTGTCCAACGCATTATTAAAAGCTGGAAGGATAGTGGGGAACCATCGTGTTGGAGGAAGAAATGTGGTCGGAAAAAAATCCTGTATGATCGTGATCGGCGATCACTTAAACATTTGGCCAAATCATATTGAAGAAAAGCAACAGTAGAACTCAGGGGTATGTTTAATAGCAAAGTAAGAGTATTTCCACACGCACAATGCGAAGGGAACTCAAAGGATTGGGACTGAACAGCTGTGTAGTCTTAAGAAAAACACTAATCAGTGAGGCTAATGGAGAAAAAGGCTTCAGTTTGCTAGGCAGCTTAAAGATTGGACTCTGGAGGACTGGAAGAAGGTCATGTGCTCTGAGGAGTCCAGATTTACCCTGTTACAGAGTGATAGGTGCATCAGGGTAAGAAGAGAGGCAGGTGAAGTGATGCACCCATCATGCCTAGTGCCTACTGTACAAGCCTGTGGGGGCAGTGCTATGATCTGGGGCTGCTGCAGTTGGTCAGGTCTAGGTTCAGAAACATTATGTGCCCAAAGAATGAGGTCAGCTAACTACCTGAATATACTGAATGACCAGGTTATATCATCAATGGATTTTTCTTTCCTTATAGCACGGACATATTCCAAGATGGTAATGCCAGGATTCATTGGGCTCAGATTGTAAAAGAGTGGTTTAGGGAGCATGAGGCATCATTTTCACACATGGATTGGCCACCACAGAGTCCAGACCTTATCCCCATTGAGAATCTTTGGGATGTGCTGGAGAAGGCTTTGTGCAGTGGTCAGACTCTCCCATCATCAATACAAGAGCTTAGTGAAAAATTAATGCAGCACTGGATAGAAATAAATCAAGTGATATTGCAGAAGCTTATTGAAAAATGCCACAGTGAAAAGCTAAAGGCAGTCCAACAAAATATTAGAGTGTGACCTTTTTTTTTTTGGTGGTGTTTTTTTTTTTTTTTGGCCAGGCAGTGTACATTAGCAAGTTGTACATAATGAAGTGTCTGGTGGGTGCTCAAGATGGCGGCCCCCACAACTCAGCCAGAGGATTTGTTTACATAGGATCCTGACAGCTCTTCTGCTGGTTTGATAAATGAAGAAGTATGAACCCATAAACAGCAGAGCTACTCTACTCTGGAGTATGTATTTCGTACGCAAACTTGACTCCTGTTTTAAGTTACTGCTTAGCTATAAATAATGATTAGCTTTTACATAAGTGTAACAAGTTATGTGTGCATGTGAGAAAGAAAAATGCTCAGGGTATTTGTCAGATCCTGTGTTAATCTCAGGCAAGAATGTTCACATAAGCAAGTGCTGGAAAGGGAGGGACATATCTATGTCTCACACAAACACACAATCCAAAATACACCAGTACACATATAAGACAAAAATAAACTTCCAACACCTGCCTGAACTTCTATCTGTGGCCGCTTCCTCGACTCCCCGTGCTCTTCTTTATTTATCAGCGGAAACTAAAGTGATAAGACCACAGCTGCTCTACAACACCTCAAAACACACACACACACTCACAGCCATATGTCACACAGGCCAAAAGGTGTCAGAAATCACTGCTGTCTTAGAAGGAAGGGGACAGCGGTGAGACTTTTTGGCACTTTGAGTGATAAGGTTCCTCCAATAAGGTTGCTAAAACAGAGTGTACTGAGGCATGCAGAGTTTTGAGTGTGTGTAGGAGTGTGTTTGTGTGTGTAAGACGAGTCTGGGACCTGAACGAAAGCCCTCGGTGCTGCGCAGACAGGCTCCTGGCCCACTGCGGACACATTAATCACAGGTTATAATTAAATGTCTCCATCTCTTCACCCAGAGACGAGACGGGGAGCTGAAAAGGGGCCACAGCTGCTATCCGCTTAAACTGCAGCCAGGCCCGATGCCAGGAGTTCAACTCTTCCAGGTCCTGATCCTGGATCAGCTCACTGTTTAGTCAAACTGACTGAGGGAACATGTGTAAAACTCATCCTGCTGTTTTGTTTCTTTTACCAAAATTTCCCAGCAGCCTTAACATGGGCTCAGTTGGCTTAAATGAGTATTGAAATAAATCACGTTAACTAATCTATGCAGAGGTCAGTGTTTATTGGAGCCATTAAAGAACCAAACCCACAAAATCCTTCCTGAGCGTGAGTGGTTGTCTGTCTGTCTATAGCTACATTTCCACTGAATAGTACGGTTCAGTTCAGCTTCAGACATTAAGCAATTACAGGTGTTTCCACGGTCAAATGAGGAGAAGGGTACCCAAATAAACAACCTGAGCTGTCCTACTTTATAGCACCCTCTTTGTTTCTTTGGTGTTCAGTCCCAGTTAGACGAGAAACCTTGGCTTTTATCCTTAACCTTTCATTCCCTTTCTTTTACTCTTCTTTTATTGCTTTCATTGTTATTTTATTTCTATTTGTTATATATTTGTTTTTAATATTGTGTTCATTTTTATTCCATTACTTTTCTTATCATTATAAAGTGTATGCATGATGATATTGTACCCCTGTACAGTACTTTGGCTAACCGAGGTTGCTTTTAACTATGCTTTAGAAATAAACTTTGACTTGACTTGACCCCTCTGAAGAATGCATACCAAACCAACCTTAATAACAAATTTAAAGGAGATTTTAAATAAAACACAATCTACCACCACATAACTTCAAATAAATCACTTTTTAAATTTCAATTTGATGTGTTTGCATATCACACTTAATTGTGATGCTATGGCTAGTTTTGTTTAATTTAGTATGTTTTTCCCTGTGTTCTTTGTCTTTGTGACCTCTTGTTCCCCTTGTCACTCGTGTTTCCTGTTTTATTTTGAAATCCCTGCGCCCCATGTGGTGTTTCCTGCTCTCCCTTCTGTGTGATGTTTCCCCAGTGTGTGTTCCCTTTGTCTTTGTTGGGTCATTAGTCTTCATGTTTCACTCCCTGAGTAAGTCTTGTGTCTCTAGTGTCCTCCAGAGTGTTTGTAGTTAGTGTTCCTCAGGGTTCCTCCTGTTCTGAAGATAGTTTCTGTTTTTGTTTAACTTTTTGAAGTGATTTTAATTTGTACTTTGAGTTTAGTTTCTAGCATTTGTCTTTCTTTGTTTATGCCTGTTTTTCTTCGGTACTTTGCTAGAGCTTTTGTTTAGTATTTGGACCTTTTGTAAAGGATTAGTTTTGGGGTTTTTGACCTTTATAGTTAAGACAGATTTTTGTGTTAATCTGCCTTTGGGTCTTTATCCTTGTTTTTGGTAGTTTATTTTTGAACGTATCATAACACTTAATAAATACAAAAATAACAAATGTATTATCAAATTTTAAAACCACCTGTTTTTTCCTAAATTTCGACCTGCATGGCGTCAAAGTTTACAGTGATGTTGATGCCACATATCTATCACCACTCACCAGAGCCTTTATATTTTCATTAATTCATTCATTTTCTATACTGCTTATCACTTTAAAGGTCGCGGGGATCTGGAACCTATCCCAGCTTTCATCAGATAAGAGGCAAGGTACATCCTGAACAGGTCGCCAGCCAATCACAGGGCCGCATAGAGAGATGGACAACCATTCACGCTCACACTCTTACCTAAGGGCAATTTAGAGTCACAAGTCAAACTAATGAGCATGTTTTTGGTCTGTGGGAGGAAGCTGGAGTACCCAGAGAGAACCCATGCATGCACGGGAAGAACATGCAAACTCCACACAGAAAGGCCGAACCTTTCTGAATCGAACTGGTGACCTTCTTGCTGTGCTCTAGCTGCTGCGCCACCGTCCTGCCCCCCTTAAAATCTACTTGTATTAAAAAAACACACAAACCTGTGACTGTTGTACATCGCAGTGATGTTTAACAGAGAGATAAATAATTCATCATGCATGTAAGTACAATTTTTTCATAAAACTTAATAATCTGTGGTAATAATTATTGTTGGAAATCATTAAAAGTAAAAAAGTGAACATACAGTGTCATTTGTAGCCTATCAAATGCATTATATCTATTATTTTAAGGTAAATTATAACATTTATTACTTAAGAACATTAAATCAAGCAAGTTGCCATCCACATTACTCCTCATCTCCAGGGTAAGTCCCCTGCGCTAACTCATTATTATTCTCTACATCAAGTTTAAGTGTATGTCTAAGAGACCCACAACCTAAGTCTCAAAGATGAAGTTTAGTAATGTTTTTTTAAAGCCTTATCATTATTAAACTTCCACTTAAATACTCAGGAAGAAGAAAGTTAATCTCCTGTATGTGATGTGATGCATGAGCATAATTATGTTATTAACACCTCAGCAAACCTCACACAAGCCTGCTCAAACAGTGAACCACCCCACCACATCTAAAGATAAATCTGCTAATACCTCTCGTCTCCACTTCAAAACAACCCGCTGTCAAAGCCTCCTCCTGGCTGCACTGCCTCAACTGTCTCTCCCAAGAAATCTGTTTTTCTCTTTGTTGTGTCAAACTGAACAAAAAGGGGACAATAGACCTTTACACCCATCTCTCCTCAGATACACTCCAAGATGTACTCTGTTATTGTGGAAGAAGGCGTTCATCATGAAGTGAAAAGGAGAGTAGTACAAAAGCCGACTGCACACCTGGATAATTACTGCATAAAGGAGGCATGACTGTGGGAGCATGTGTTTCCAAATGCTGCAAAATTGTTGGATCTTGTTGATTGATCGATTGGTTTTATGATGAGGGAGGTACTGTCTTTGTAGCATGCTCAGGTCTCAGTATAAGTGACTAAAGCACTTAATTATTACCTGGGGGAAATGTGGAATTAAAAGGCTGTATTTACTATCCGTCTGAAGGACAGTTTGTTGGACTCTCAGAGTTACTGGCAAAAGTATGAGTCTTAGAAAATGATGAAAATATAAGTTATGTTTCTATATGGGGCAGCACTGTGGAGCACCAGGTAGTGCACATGCCTCACTATACTTCCCCTTGTCTTCCAGGGTATTTCCATGTAGAGTCTGCATGTTCTCCCCGGGCCTGTGTTGTTTTCTCTGAGCCCTCTGGTTACCTCCCACAGACCGAACATGTTCATTCAGTTAACAGGTGACTCTAAATAGTCCTTAGGTGTGAATGTGAGCTTGAGTGGTCCCTGTCTTTCTGTGGCAACCAGTTCAGGGTTTATTCGGCCTCTCACCCAATGTCAGCTGGGATAGGCTTCAGCCCCCATGACGAAAGACAGAATCAGTATAGATGATGGATGAACTGGTCCCTACCCGATGGCAGGGCCACATAACAAGACGGATTCATGCTTACGCTCAAAGTGCAATTAAGGCTCACCAGTCAACTTAATAAGCATGTTTTTGGTCTGGGGGAGGAAGCCGAAGTCCCTGGAGAGAACCCACACATGCACAGGGAGAACAAAAGCTCTGATCAACATGAAGTCGCACCAGCAACCTTCTTGCTATGAGGCATGTGCACTACCTCCTATGCTGGAGTTGTTTATACAAATTCGTGGTCAGGAGGGCAAGGTTTCACATGACCCTCTTTCTCTTCTTACCATTCAGCTGACTCACAGTTTGCTGTCTTGTTGTGTTGTCTCGCTCTGTGTTTGTTGGGCCCAGGCTAGATGACATCATGTGTTTATTTTAAGTGTTCAGCTTTGTTGTGCTTTGCTGGCCTGAACTGTAAGTCACAATACAGAGCCCTGTCCTCACAATTATAGGTGGTACTGCAATGTTCTGTCTGTATCCATGAGCTTTCGGTGAGATACTGGCAAAAGGAACACACATTAGATAATTATACACAACATATGTTGTGGGTGATATACTTTGGGCACACTTTGGGCCCCTTAATATCAATTTAGCATTGTTTAAATGCCACAGCCAACCTGAGTCTTGCTACTGACCATGTCCATCACTTTGTGACCACAGTGTGCCTATCATCTGATAGCTAGTTCCAAACTGGTTTCTTGAACATAACAGTGAGCTCACTGTACTCCAATGGCCTTCACAGCAACCAGATCTCAGTCCAACAGAGCACCTTTGGGATGTGGTAGAACAGGGCTGTGGAGCTGACAAATCAGCAGGGACCAGGTGATGCTATCAACTGATCCAGCTTCTTATTGAATCTTTGCCATGAAGATTTAAGAAAGTTCTGAAGGCAAAAATGGGTCCAAAAGTGTAAGTGTACGAGGTGTGTCAGAAAAGTTCCAGGACTGGTGTCACAAAAGATTTATTTAGAATCCAAACTACAAGTTTTCCCCTTCGAAGTAATCCCCCTGAAGTCTAATGCACTTTCCCATCCCTCTCTGCCACACTTTCATGCACTCCTGGAAGGATTCTTCGGGATCCTCCGCAGCTCCGTTGTCATGGCCTTTTTGATGTCATCCACGTCTTAAAAACGGGTCCCCTTGATGACCCCCTTGAGCTTGGGGAAGAGGAAAAAATCACATGGAGCCAGGTCGGGTGAGTAGGGATGTTGCTCCAGCACGGCAATGTTCTTCTTGGCCAGGAACTGTTGGATGCTCAGGGCATTGTGAGCAGGCGCGTTGTCATGGTGAAGCAGCCACGACTTGTCCTACCACAACTCTCACCTCTTCTCGCGTACTGAACGACGCAGTATCTCTTTGTAGACATGCTGGGATTACTTTGAAGGGGAAAACTCTTAATTTGAAGTTTGGGTTTGAAGTAAATCTTTTGTGACATCAGTCCTGGAACTTTTCTGACACACCTTGTATACCCATTATTCATTCTACTAAGTTCTTCCAATAAAACAAGCGTAATTTTTTCTGGAGATATTTACTTATTTAATATGTTATTTTTGGACATCAAAGCTACTTTTCACATGTTACCAATTTAATTTTGAATGTACTCAAAGTACTCAACTCCATTACTTGAGTGAAAGTATCGATACTTCTGGTCAAATATTACTCCAATACAAATGAAAGTCAAATTTTTACCTAAGTTAAGGTTCTGGAGTACTTGCTTTTGAAAATACTTAAGTATTAAAAGTACATTTTTATTTTAATGTCAACATGCTTTTGTATTGTTGCCATAATGAATTTACAGAACCTAATGACTAAAACAATCTACTGAATGCATTGACCTGCTTATAGAACCTGTAGAATAAAAAGCTTGTAAAATATGTTGCGAAGCCTATAGAAATGCCTACTGAAACACAATTAAATCAACAAAAGGACAACCATTGCGTTTTCATTTTTTTATTTAACACCCCACCCCCCACCCCCTCAAACAGCATGGCAGTGTTCTGACACAGCTCTGACAATATGTGTGTAACTTACCTTACCTCGACATACTTTCTCAGGTTGGACAACGAGTTCTTGTAGGCTGTGATGAAGTTTGTGACAGAGCAAACATTTAAAACGATATAAATCATTCTTCATTTCGACAATATGGCCATGGTTGCTCTGATGTGGAATCGTTGTCTGTATCTGCAAAAGCCACCATTACTGCCAAGAGGAACTGAACGCTAGCTCAATGTTTACCTGCCCGATCTGAGTAGTGCTTGCTCACAAATGTAGTGGAGTACAAGTCATAAGTTTTCAAAAATAATCATACTCAAGTAAAGTACAGATACTCAAAAAATGTACTAAAGTACAGTACTCAAGTAAAACTACTTCATTACTGTCCACCCCTGGTTATCATGGTTTACAAAGTAACGATTTACCTTTTAAATAGCTGTGAATTGTCCTGTCACTTTGATTACATGTGTATAATGGTTCAATTCAAGTCCAAGCTGCAGCATTTTCATTAAAAACAATGATCAGTGAATGTTTTTGTGAAATTAAGTTGCCATTTCTTACAAAGGAGCTGGTGGTGGGTCCTCGGTTACAAAGCTACTAGTCCACTGTGTGCATTCAGAGGATTATGACGTCAATTACTGGTTGAAACTGCCTTTATGTCTGTGGACTCTTCTTAAACATCAATAAAGATCTGAATATCAGCGAGTGTGCAGCCAGTCTTCCTTAACAACTCTCCTCAGGGATCTTCCATAGATAAATATAATATTACTTTAGAGTGCAGCAAAAGACTGGCCATGAATCATTAAATCATTTGACATCTTCATTATTTTTCATAAAGCTACAACTGTCCTCTGTCCAAAGCTTTGTCCATTAAAATGCTCTGTATCAAATGGGAATAAGTGACAGTGCACGGCACTTTTATTAGGATGGAATGTATTACTGTGACGGACGCTCCGAGAGAGAGGAGGGGAGGCGTGTGTTGAATGATGATGTCCTGTTTAAAGACGAGCCAGCTCACGTCCCACCAAAGCTGCCTCGTAATTAGAAAGCGGGGTCCAAAGCCTCGATCCCTTTCCAGAGGAGGGCGAGGGACATTAATATGTAGACTGAGGAGCTGTGCACGTGCTGCTTATTCACTCAATTTATAAAAGTAAACAATCAGACTGTGTGCTGTCTCCTAATGCTAATGGTGCCCTGCTTCTTTCTCTTTGGATCATCTCGTTTTGCTCTGTTGGAAAACTGAACACTCTCAGGACCCACAGGAATAAAAGAGTCATTCTGCTGTCAGAAATGTGCATCAGTTTTAGATTTTTCCAAACACATCAGAAATTGTCACCACACTCATGCTTACCAGAAAACCTTTGTGTTTGGTAAGACAGTAAATGAGTCTTTGTGATTGTAGTGAATATATTTAAATCTACATTCACATCCTCAGAGCACAGACAGACTAGGGTCTTCCTGAAGGGGCACGTTTCTGCCTGATTTTATATCTGGTGGATCCATTTTGCAAAACAATGTCAGAACGGTTCAGCTCAGTCTACAATGGCACCATCCAATCAGCGTCCTTTAAGGTTAAAACGCTTTTGATATAGTTTTTTCAATTCTGATATTGATGCCAGTCTCCTACAGCACACACACAAAATTATGAATTTCATGTTTTTCACAGACCAAATGCACACAAAGGAAACATGAAGTCTAGACTATAGACCATCAGATCTCGAAGTGAGTTTGGTTTTGAGTCTTAGTCCAAAAAAAAAATAGGAGATATTTGAACATTACAGACTTAAGCTACATGTTTATTTCTTTGGATAAATGTATATAAATAGCAAATAAATTAACTTCATAAAATATGGAAGAGGATTAGGGCCACTGAAAAGAAATTTTGGGAAGTTTTGTTTTGTTTTGTTTTTTCCACATTTGTGAAAAAAGAATTCTGAGATTATTCTCAGAAATCTGACTTTTTTTTCTCTGAGTTTTGAGATGAAAGTCAAGAGTTTGACTTTCATCTCAGATTTCTGGGCCACTGTAAAACAAATGGAGGGTTTTTTTTCGTGTTTGTGAAAAAAGTCAGAATTTTGACTTTAATTTCAGAATTATAAACAAAGACACTGGTTAGTTGCATTTGCAAGTTTGCATACTCTTCAGCCAACATAATTTGTCAAGCAGAACTATGCCAGTGCTGTGTCAACCATGTCCTAAGGGGGCCCTGAACCCCAGTTTTGGAACAAATGCTATAGTGTCTATAAGCTCATGTTTTCATGGAAATATCAAACTTTTAAAACGATTTGTAGTCTAAATAAAACCCTTTAATATCAAAAGCCTCATATTAAATCATCACCCACAGTTCAGTTCTCATATTAACAGTGTTAAATTCACCCAAAGCCTTTTGTGTAATCAGATTTTTCTGTATTCATCTCTTGCCAAACATGATTTCATTCAAATGGGCTGACCTACAAACTTAAAATAACCCGTAAAGTTTGTTGTTTGGTCAAAGTCCTGCTGTTGGCATTCTGGGTGATAAAGCTTCAAACACAGCCCAAGCATTAAGATTAAATCCATTTTAGCAATTACAACCACACAAAAACATCCCTTTATAACCCATCATTGTCTCTGAACACAGCCGTCACAGCTGTGCTCATTTTCCTGTTAGCTCCGCCAATACTGTCTACACACAGGGACGTAATAAATGTCAGAGCGAGAGAACATAAAAGTCATACAAATTTCTCAATGATGGTAGTTTTAGCAGTGACACAGAGCGGAATCACATTTAAAGGGAGAAAAATCTCCTCTTCCAGCAGCATGAACATGAACTGGGATTTAAATCAAGCATCATTAAACTTTTACACGTCTTTACTTCCAAAGTAAATATTTAAATATCTTCTATTTTAGGACAGATGTGCTGGTATTTAGTGAAATCTGGAGCACAGTCACCACATTTGCTTTACTGTACATTCAGTGCTGGTGATGAAGGATGGTTTATCTGTGTTCAGAGTTTTTTACTTAGGGCTTTTTTTTTTTTCCATATTTGCCTCCTACCCTAACTGCATCCAGCTATCCACCCATCCCTCCCTCTACCCATCCTTCTGTCTATCCACCAATCTATCCATCCATGCATCTATCTTGCCATCTATCTATACATCATCCATCCATCAATATATTCATTTATCTATCAATCTATCCATATATCCATAAATGTCATTTGTCCATTTATTCATCTATCTGTCCATCCATCTCTCTCCATCCATCCACCCATCCATTCTTCTATCTATCTATCTATCTATCTATCTATCTATCTATCTATCTGTCTATCTATCTATCTATCTATCTATCTATCTATCTATCTATCTACCTAAACAAATTTACCAGAAGTTCCTTATCCCAAGTTATTTACCTGCTTCCTCTTCAAGATTCAACAGATTTTTAGAGACACAGTGGATTCATAATCTCTTCAGTAAGTTTTGGCGTATACCCCCGGGGCCCCCTCACACTTCAGGTATTTCCACTTCTTGGGAATGGCTCCATTTTCCACAACTCTTTCCCCTCTGCTTTTGTTTGTTTGTTTTTCATGAGGAATCATATGTGCACAATGTCCAAGTGAATAGATCTTGCTGATCTAAACTGATTGTTGATTCTCAGACTATGGGTTGTTCTCTCCAAAACATGTCACCTTTATTTCATTGTATATGTTATCACATGTACAATAGTCTGCTCAATTGTCAAAATTAGTCAAGAACATAATAGTTCTTGTCTAATGTTAGTTGTGAAACTCCAGCTTTATTTACAACACTGCAGGCTACATATAATTTCCTTGTTGTTGTTGATGTGTTTATATTACAGTATGTTATGCTGTATAACTTTTCTTTTCACTCTGATGTATGGAAGTTACTTTATGTGTGTGAATACAGTTTTTTCCAATTGCTAACACACTAAAATGAAATGCATCACACAAATATTCAAACAGACACATAGAGAGCAAAACCTCTTCTCAAGTCTCCAAAACTCTTAACACATTTTCTGCTTTACACACATTTTGCAATTCAAAATAGCACTTTTTACTGTAAATGCACTGAACATGGTTCTCTGCACAAGACACAACAATCTGACATAAAGTCACTTTTGCCATTTCGAAACACTGCTGCCTCATTTTTTTCCCTGCCTCTTTTTTTGCTTTATATTTTTCTGCACATTTTTTCTTTTGCTGTTTACTGTTTTTTTTTTTCTTTTCACAAGCATACTGTTGTCCACTCCAATGTAAATACATCTGCTGTGCATATGATGACTTGATAGGTAAAAAATAGAAAAATAAATGTTTCAACAGCATGTCTGTGTATCTGCAAATATTTCTGTGCATGTGAACAATCTGAAGAATTTTCTACAGTTTGAACTTTTTTAGTATTATGGTAAAGCATAGTAAAGATGAGAGTGCTTTTCATTCTGCCCAAGTTGTAGTTGGTTAGACAAAAACCTGATCATATAAGTGATGTGTGTGCCATTGGGTGCAAAAGTTTGATTTGCTATATGTAGTATTGGTTGCAGTGCTTTGTGTTGCAGGACATATGAGGTATTTTGAAGTTTGGGTGTGTGGTTTTGTGAATTGTGTTAAGTATTTTGATAAAAACCAGCCTAGTTTGCAAAATTGTGTTTTTCGATGTCTGATGTCAAACCTTGGAGGCTACTCTTACCTTAAAATCATATAAATATATATATATATATACATATATATATATATATATATATATATATATATATATATATATATATATATATATATATATATATATATATATATATATATATATATATATATATACATATAGATGTATTTTTTTTTTCAATTTTATACACAATTGTATTCTGTTAGCCAGACAAAAAACTACTGCAGTAACCATTGTCAATGAAGGAGGTGGCTAAGACTGAGAGGTGGACTTGAGGGATATTTCAATATTTCAATGTTCCTCTGCCGTAGTGACAAAACATCTAAACATTTTGACCTGCAGTGCTTACACAATGCCAAAGGGACGATGCATTTTGAGGACACCGACTATTTATATGAGAGATGAATTTAGTTTTGACATATGAGTGAACTGTTTTGAGAGAGATATGTGCTTTTGCAGGTGAACCATGGTGTTGTGCTGAACCATCCAGGTCATTTTGGCAAAAGCACCAAGAGTGTAACTTGAGAACATCTGCTCTGTTTCATGAAATGAGCCAAAGCAATTGAGAAGGATCTTTGCATTTTAATGGCACTGACTATTTATATGAGAAAGGAATTTAGTTTTGAAGCATGAGTGAACAGTGTTGGGAGAGATATGAGCTTCTGCAAGTGAGCTATGGTGTTGTGCTGAACTGTAAGACTGTTTTGCCAAATGATCTTAGAGATCTGAGCATGTCATATCTGTTTCAAGAAATGAGCCAAACCAATAGAGAAAAACTGTTACTCAACAGGACAGGGATATCCAAAACATAAGGGAAATGCTTTACATCTTCGGCTCTGTTGTGCTGTATGACCTCTCAAACTCACCTCTGCTTTCGATAGCACACAGGACATTGAGAAGAGTTTAACAGTGTGGAGTTTATTGCACTCTGAATGGAGTGAAATTCCTGAAAATCTGCTCTAAGTCTTACCAGCTAAAGAGTTGGTGTTAAGAAGAGGTGTAAACATGATACAGCACCTCAAATCTACAGGATCTTTACCCCTGAACTTTGACTCTGAACCTGAACTTGACACTAATAGAGTCAATCATCCTGACCCTCCCCAGTTGTTGGGCAATTATTGACTGAGGCCACAAGTCCACATCATGAAAACAGCAGTCTGACCTCTGGATGTGGCTGAACATGAATATTAAGGTAGGACATTCATGATTTATTTATTTATTTATTTTACAAAACATAGAATCAAAGGTATCCTTCATGTTCTCAAACATCAGCTTAATGATTTCTATCGGTCCATACGTCAGAGTAATGGATACTCCGTGATAAAGGAGTCAGCTTAAAAGGGATACATCAGTATATTTTTGTTTTCATGTCTTGTCTCACTCCCAAGTCCATGATAAGCAGATAGACACCATTCTTTCAACTCTGTGTGCAGTAACAAGGAAGAGATGGGCAGAGCTAGCTCACTGCTAATTAGCTTGGCTCAAACACTTGGAGTCAAAGGCTAGCGTTAGCCTGCCTCTGCCTGCAGTCATCAGGTAAATGCTTCAGCAACTTTACACACAATACAACTATACAAACAGTCTTGTGTGCTTGTTATGACTCATTTTTTCTTACCGTGTTGTGTTACGTTATCTATTTTTAGGTAAAAATTAATACTTTATATGTAATTTTCAAAGGAAATGGATGTGCTTTGTTTTGTTCACCTACTTACTAGCACTTCTGCAGGGGTTTGTGCATGCGCCCTGTGGTTTAGCTTCGTTTCATTTGTATTTCTTTTGTAAAATAACATAAAGTGCTAATCTTAGTCTAAAAATAGATAACGTAACATAACGTGATAAAAAGAATGAGCCACAACAAGCACACAGGACCATTTAGAGTTGCTGAAGAGTTTATCTGATGACTGTAGGCAGAGGCAGGCTAGTGCTACCCATTGACTCCCAGTGTTTGAGCTAAGCTAATTGGCAGTGGACAAGCCCTGCCTGTCTCTTCCTTGTTACTGCACGCACAGTCGAAAGAATAGTGTCTATCTGCTTGTCATGGATTTGGGAGTGAGGCAAGACATGAAAACAAAAAACATATGTTGGCGTATCCCTTTAAAGCTTGTGGTTGGTCTGACGTTTCTGCTGTTAAAAAGGAGTAGTGGGACTTTTTTCAACTTGGGTCATTGTTATATCCTGTAGAATCAAAACCATATTAATATGTCTTGTACTATGTTCTTTATGTAGTATATATCAGTCAGGGGAGCATTTAGAGGGACTTTTTAGGATTGCACAGCACTTTTAAACTTTTGGTGCAACTATATACCTCCAACTGGAACATATTTGAATTCTAGTGGGAAGATACTGTGACCTTTTTGGACTTAATTACATTTTAATAAAACCAAACTTCTCCTCGGGTAACATTTTGTAAATCAGTAGTGTTGAATAATGTCTCTGTAATGACCTCATCTCATGGTCATTACACCACAGAGTGGAAAGCCTCTGCTCTGTCATTTGCCTCCACTGACTGAAGTGACAACAGGAAACTTTCTCCCTCCTTTACTATTAAAAAGTCTGGATGAAAGGAGGAGCGCGAGATCTTTTTCCACGCTAGTGAGGTAAGGCAAGTCACTGAGTGAAACTATAAGGAAAATTAGGCTTTTCTTAATCAGGATAAATGACTGTTGTACATTTATAAAAGTTACTAAAATTGAACTAAATTACAGGCAAAACTTTCAGAGGTTTTATCTTTAACACAAAGTACACGTCTGCTAATTGCCACTGTCAAGTTTGGATGAGCATGTTGACTGCAGAAATTAAAACTCGTCCCTTTTTATTACAAAAGGTATTATTTCTCAAAAGCTGTTCAGATCTTTCTCTAAACAATTTAAGATACGGAGACAAAAACTAATACTAATACGTAATTACAACAAAGCTTTTCCCAAAATAGAAACAAATCTAAACTTAACTTCAGTACAAATCAGCATTTACAACTAGTCAAACCTAAACTAAAAATTGAAAATAGAAAATTAAATAAGAATAAAAGCTCTAAGGCCATTTAAAGGTGAATTGGGGTGAGACATGAGATACAAATAAGGGAAGTTTTCTTTTGCATTAAAGCTAATAGATAATATTCTCAGTTGAAATTCTGTCAATGATGTTGTAATACAGTTTTGAGAATAAAATTGAAATTCTGAGAAAATAAGTAAATGTCAAACATGAAGTGTAAACAGGCTTACAGTAAATACAGCTTAAATGGACCTTTTTGGTCCACTTTATTGCTATAAAGTGGTGCAGGAAAGAGTCCAACAATGCGGTGGTGGGTTAGTATTTAGTACTTCCTGGTTCCAAAGCCTGAAACTGAATAGGATTTAGAATACTGGTTTTGGGTAAGTGCCTGAATTAAGTTCGTGATGAACACATGCAACAAACAAGATATTAATATTTACTGGGAAATAATAAAATGCATCTGATGTTGCCTGCTTTTGAATCTTAACTGTGTGTTTAAAATAAGTTGCTAATATGGACTAAAAACATGGCAGAGGACTCAACTGCAAGTATTTCTAATCAATTTTTAATAATCAGTAATTAATTTAGCCACATCCATGAGGACCAATATGACTGGGTCTCTCGATGATCAGGAAATTAAAACAAGAGGTCACAGTATGATGTTATACGTTAGAAATATTGTAACTGCTTTTAAGTGGAGCCACCATGTTGTTGTTCCATTGTAATGTAATGAAAGTTTTTTACTCTCGACAATGATCTTTAAGCTTAAAAAAATCTTGAAAAGTCACTTATTTACTTGAGATTTTCCCAAAGAACAAGCATGTAAGTTTCATACTGTTTTGTTCTAGAGCTTACTCTACTAAAAAATTACGTCATCCCTGCACCACTTTGTAGCTTTCATTCAATTGGCATCCTAAATATCAGTACCATCTGGATGCCTTATCTTGTGATTTTTTTTAGTTTGTCAACAGAAGTCAAGTTTTCTTACAATGATAGGCTAACCCTCCGCATTGTGGGGAGAGTTTTTTTTCTTTTTTTTTTTTTGCCATAATCTTTGCTGGCTCAGTGGATCAACCATCAACTATACAAACAAAGCCCAACAATGATAACAGAGAAAATTTATCAAACTTTATGAAGCATTCTTTAGGGCTTTTCTGGCCTGCGATCTAAGGTGTGCCTTGAGGAGTGGTGGACAAAGTACTCAACTCCATTACTGGAGTGAAAGTATAGGTACTCTTGGTCAAATATTATTGCAATACAAGTGAAAGTTTTGCAGTCAAATTTTTACTCCAGTTAAAGCACTGGAGTACTTGCTTTTGAAAATACTTAAAGATTAAAAGTACATTTTCGTTTTAATGTCAATGCGAACCTATAGAAACTCAACACAGTCCAGTTGCCTTGTTTTTTAATCTTCAAGATGACCATGACCTGGATGAATGAGAATCTACACAGACGTAACCTATAGAAAGAAAAGCCTGTAAAATACGTTATGAAGCCTAAAGAAATGCCGATTGAAACATGATTAAATCAGACTTCAGATATGGCCATGGCTGCTCTGGTGTGAAATCGTCGTCTTTATCTGCCGTAGCCATCATAACTGCCAAGATGAACATTATATGAGCAACATTAGCTCAATGTCTACCTGCCCGGTCTGAGTAGCACATGTGCAAGGTACAGGTAAATAATCATCACTTCAACAAACCACACACAGATTACATTTTAGAAGAGAAAAGAAATTTCATCTGATGACTTCAGAGCTATACTTAAAAGCAACAAGTAATGAGACCCTTCATAAAAATGAAGTGAAGTTATAAGTACATTTGTTTTTCAAATATAGTGGAGTAAAAATAATAAGTTGCCCAAAATAATAATACTTAAGTGAAGTACAGATACTCAAAAAAAAGTACTTAAGTAATATTACTCAAGTAAATCTACTTCGTTACTGTCCACCCCTGGCCTTGAGCAAGAAAAAGTTTGAAAACCACCGATTTTATTAACATTTTATAGCTACAGCTAAAATTATTCTACAATTTTAGAATTCACGTTGAGAGGAAAGAGGAAAATTTCAAGAGGAAACTCAAAATGACAAAAGGGAGGCATAAAAATCATAATAAATATGCTACATTCTCGAGACTTTAGTTTAAATGCTGAGGAAAGTGAGAATTTACGGTAACACTTTATTTGACGCCTATCTCTATAACGCATTATGAATATATTTATAATACGTATAATGACATTATAGCTCTGTATAACTACAGTTATGAACACTCATAAATGATCATCATGCTTTATAACAATAATCATAACACTATAAAGCATTTTATCATCACTTACAAGGTCAGGTATTATAGTATGTTATGACTGACAATGCCCACATAGATAATGCATGATACATATATTTATTATATGCTTATAAAAGTGTATAACTATCATTATAAACACTCATAAATTATCATAAGACTTTATAACAATAAGCATAACACATTATAGAGCATTTTATAATGGCTTATAAGATCAAGTATTATAATACTTAATGATGGCTGGTTCCTTGCTAACCGATTTTTGTTGCAAGGATCAAAGGGTGTTATAATTATCATGGTTGCCATATATTAAAACTCTTTATAATGTCTTATAATCACTGGTATAATGCATTATAATGTGATTATAAGTTACTCTAAATGGTCATGCTTCAAACATATTATAATACCTGACCTTATAAGTGATGATAAAATGCTTTATAGTGTGATTATTGTTGAAAAGCATTATGATTATTTATAAGTGTTTATAGCTGTAGCTATACAGTGCTATAACGTCATTATAAGTCATTATAATTATATTTATATAGGCGTCAAATAAAGTGTTACCGAATTTACATTGCGATATTCTCGAAATTTTAACTTTCTCCTCGTAAATTTGACTTTAATCTCCTCCAAGTGAATTATATAAACCTCCTCCTCTTCTTATTATCTATTTTCTTTCCTAGAAGTAGTACTATTTCATAACATTAACCTCCAGGTGTGTTCATCTACTCTTAAATTCACAGCTCACACAAAACTCGCTGCCTTTCAGAAATGACACTGAGAGAGCTGAGATTTTGGACGAGGGCATATCTTACAGGATAGGGGAGCACGAGTGTGAGAAGAATTAAAAACAAGAAAACTACAAAACGTCTTGAATATTTGTGATAGATACTTATCAAAAAGGCGTTAAGGGCTCATTTAATGCTACTTTCTTCATGTTAGCCCAAGTAAGCTAACATATACCGTGGTAGTGGCTGTTAGCTCCCCCCCCCTTAGCTCGCGTTGGGACAGTCCACAGCTCCTTTTGGTATCCACAGTGTGGGGAACTGGAGCACAACATGTTGGAGACCGGAGCCGAGCTGAACCCAGCAGAGTTAACTTTTTAATCCCGGGTTTGTCGCGTTATCACACACAAGAGGAGGAGGCGGAGGAAGTCGGCGAGAGAAAAGGGGGCCAACAAGTCAGTCATGGTATGAGGTTAGCGTGAAAGCCCGGAGCGCCTTCTTCTTCTTGCAGAAACTAAAAGAAGCCCGTTGATATTTAAACCCGAGTGGAGAAGAGGGGGGAAGAAAGGGACAGAAAAGCGGGGTACAAGATGCAGCTGGCCGCGGTGCTGTGGGGCTCCCTGATGACCCTGCTGCTCAGCCGGAGTCCAGGTAAGAAATGCCTCTGCTCTCTAAACTCTGTGTTTGCTCCGCCGATGTGTTTGTTGTACTTTCTATCTGACATTTCACTTCAGCAGGCAAGTTTCCACGTTATTAAAGTGGGCAATTTAGCGGGTAAAATTAGAAACCGTGGTGGAAAATGTGCAAAAGTGTGCGCCCTTTAAACCAAGTTTGACAGAACAAACCGTGGACCAGGGGTCTCATATCTGCAGCTTTCTCACATTGCATCGATTTGCACATGCAACTTTACCACCAAATTTTGCACTTTAAATGCTTTTTATGTGTTGAATTTTGTAACGTATCTCTGCACAGTTTACTCTCATTTCATCGTATTCCTGATCTGTGCTCTTGGAAGTTCTTGCTGTGGGTAGGACTGTATTTATTCTGCTTTAAGGCACTTTTCAGTCCGCTGAAAGATGATCCAAGCTCTCATATGCAGCAGTTCGCCTTATCTGATCCGATACTTCGCTTTGGTTGCACTTTGGCAACACATCTTGTCTTGTGTTCCAGACATAAATTCTTCTAAAAGTGTTTATTTGATTCCTGATTTGCCAGCTTATATCACATTTTGAAGGCTGCCGATTACACGTGCTTAATAACCTTGTTAAATATTTACTCTGGGTATAACCGTGTATGAACCCCTATTCACCGCATTTAGGGTACTTTTGAGTCTTTAAATCGGCATGAGCTGTGACCTTATATGCACAAACTTTGCCCCTTTTTTAATTTGCTTTTTAACAACATATGTGGTAAAAGATGACCAAAGCTCTCATGTGCAGCAGTTCACTTTATTGTATTAATTTGATGCTTTGCATGGGTTGCAAACCATCTTGTATTCCAGATTAAGTTCGTGCTTTTTATTCCATTTATTATCTGCATTGCCAAGCTTTCTTGTACAGTATGATTGTCTTCTATGCCTAGATGCTGCTGAAAGGATAAAACTGCATCTAATCTGTATATAAGACCATATTCACCAGATTTCTTATTATAATTATATTGCTTGTATTGTGTGCCTGAAAGATGCCTCTGTAAGTGTTTACACTGGGTATTTATTCTGTATATGACCTTCTATCGACCAGATTTTAAGGTACTTTGTAGTCGCTGAAGCTGCATAAGCTGCTAATTTACAGTTCTATGCACAAACTTCATGCCTTTTTTTTTAAATCTGCTTTCAACAACATGTCTGGTTAAAGATGACCAAAGCCCTCATGTGCAGCGGTTCACCTAATCTGATCTGATACTTCGCTGTGATTGCAGTTTGGCAACACATCTTGTCTTGTATTCCAGACATAAATGCTTCTGAAAGTGTTTATGTGATTCTTGATTCTTAAGATTTTGAAGGTTGCGGATTACACATGCTTTATAAACTTGTTAAATCTTTACTCTGGTTAGGAGCCCCTATTCACCACATTAAGGGTGCCCTTATATGCACAAATTTTATCCCTTTTTTAATCTGCTTTTTAACAACATATGTGGTAAAAGATGACCAAAGCTCTCTTGTGCAGTGGTTCACTTTATGGTATTAATTTGATGCTTTGCATGGGCTGTGAACATTTTGTATTGCAGATTAAGTTCATGCTTTTTATCCTATATACAATCTACATTGTTAAGCTTTCTTGTACAGTATGTTTGTCCTCCATGCCTTGATGCTGCTGAAAGTATTAACTGTGAGTATAATTGCATATAATTTGTATATAAGCCCATATTCACCAGATTTAACATAAGTAACACCCATATGCTGCGTTTTTATCCTTTATATAAGTTGCACTGTAAACCTGTCTTATACAGTTTGCTTGTACTGTTTGCCTGGTAGATGCCTCTGTAAGTGTTTACACTGGATATTTATTCTGTATATGACCTGCTATTGACCGGATTTAAGGTACTTTTTAGCCGTTGAGCTGCTATTTTACAGCTGTATGCACAAACTTTTTGCCTTTTTAAGATCTGCTTTTGACAGCATATCTGGTTAAAGATGACCAAAGCTCTCTTGTGCAGCAGCTGCCTTCATAGCATTGATTTGATGCTTCACATAAGTTGCAGTTTGGCAACACATGTTGTGTTTCGTATGCACGTTTTGAAGGGTGTATTATATATATTACAATGAAGAAGCATTTGACTCTTGATTCACCATTTTAAAGCAAATTGTGAATGTAGCCGTATGCATGTACATGTTTTATATCCTTTTTAAATCTAATTTTGCAACATGCAAAAGCAGTTCAGGAGCTACTTTCTGCACTTTTTAGCCCACATATAATTACATTGGCAGGCTTTCTTTTGCAGTTTGTTTGTTTTCTATGCCTAGATCCTGCTTGATATGTTAACTCTGGGTATAGCTGTATTTATTCTGTATGTGAGCCCTATAGTCACCAGATTTAGGGCACTTTTTAGCCATTTCTGGCTGCGTAAGCCGTCATTTTACAGCTGTAGAAATGAAAGGTTTTTAACAATATGCCCGTTTAAAAATGGCCAGGCTCTCATGTGCTGCAGTTTGCCTTCATAGATTTGACAGCTTGCATGGGTTGCAGTTTGGCAGCACATCTTGTCTCGTATTCCAGACATCAATGCTTCTGAAAGTGAATATTTGATTCATGATTTACCTGCCAAAAGCAAAGTTTAAAGGTTACTGAATGCACATGTTTTATTACCTTGTTAAATCTAGTTTAGCAACATGCAAGTGCAACTGTGGTGCTACATTCTGCACTTTTTAATATATGTTGCATAATATAGCTTTCTTGTACAATTTGCTTGACTTGTATGTCTGATAGATATTTCTGTTAGTGTTTACTGTGATATTTATTTGGCATTTTAGCCCCTATTCTAGAGATATGGGGTACATTTTATTTGTCCAAGCTGCATATGCTTCTACATTACAGCTGTATGCACAAAGCTTTATGAAATCTTTTACAGTATGCCTGTTAAAAGATGACCTGAGCTCTGATGTGTGCAGCAGTTTACCTAATTACATTGTGTGTAGATGTAGATGCTTTGAAACTGTATATTTCATTCATGATTTACCAGCTTATAGCAGATTTTGAAGGTATATAATATGGTAATAAAAGTAACATTTTTAAGCTTTCTTGCATGGTTTGCTTGTCTTAAATGTCTAGATGAAGTGTTGACTTTTGATAATACTGTATTAATGCTGTATTTGAGCACCTATTCACCAGATTTAAGGTGCTTTTCGTCATCCAGGCTGCATGATTTGCTACGTTTGACCTATATGCACACATTTGAAATGTGTTTTTGAGGACATGCCTGTTAAAGATAACCAAAGCTCTCACATGCAGATACTAATTTGATGCTTCTCATGGGTTGCAGTTTGGCACCACATCATGTCTTGTATTCCAGATATATGCTTAAAGTGTTAAGTTGTGCTTTGACTACATTTGCTTTGACTCTTGATTTAACAGCTCACAGCAAATTTTGGAGGTAGCTGTATGTACATGTTAAGAACCTTTTTTTCAACATGCAAATGCAACTCAGGTGCTACACTATCCACTTTTATGCTGAATATAAGTTGCATTTGTAAAGCTGTCTTGCACAGTCTGTTTGTCTTGTATGCTTAGATGCTGCTGTTGGAGTTTTCTGTGGGTATAATTGTAATTCTTCGTTGTGTTTGGCTCTTGTAGTCTTCAGTGTCTCTGTCCCTTAGGACACATTTTGCAGCATATTTTTTGAAGTATGCATTTGCTTCATGCTCTTCTCTAAATCTTGTTTGACAACATGACTGTTGGCTGACTTCATGACCATCTTACGGCTTTTTTGTGGTTTCATGCCGGCTTGATCTCCAGTTTGCCACAATAAAAATGAGTTTGACTTGTGAAAACTGAACTTTTGCTCTAAATTCTGCTTTTGAAAACTGGGTTGCAATAGAAGCTAGTTACTCTCCTGTCTTATGTGCTAGGTGTCTGCAGCTTGACGTGTTTAATGTGGGTATGAATTTAACTTTCTTACGTTGCGGTCTGCTCTTCTAATTTTCATCTGTGCTGCAGCAGATCTTCTGTTTGCTCTGCTGTATGCATATGCTTAATGCTCTTTTTTTCAACTGCATAACCATTGTAGAGATGGTCAAAGGCCTTACTCCTGAGACATCATAATGATTTGTGCAAGTGTAATTTTTGTGCCAAATATTGCACTTTGTATTCTTAAGCTGTGCTGCATTTTTGAAGCCTTGTGAAGCTCCTTTTGCACAGTTTGCTCATTGTATCTTATCTTGTACGCAAATTTAGCTGGAAGTGGTTTTGCTACTGACTACTGTAACCGCAAATTTTGTGTTCCATGTCTCTTTATTTACCTCATCATGCTATCCTGCTGGACGTGACTACAGTAGGAAGTCCTGTAAATTTTGTTCTACATTTCATTATTGATTTACCAACTGACTTTTGTTGTAAGCCACATTCACATGCTTTATGACCCTCTAAAAAGCTGAGTGACAGCACGCCTGTTTGTTGTGTTGTATGCCTGGCATGAACTGCTGGAGCTGTTTACTCTGGGTAATTCGGTAAATGTTGGGTTACTTTTGACTCTTCATTGTAATCTTTACTTGGTGTCTGATGCCCTTGCAAGGTTGGCAGGATTGAACATTTATGCTACATGAACATTTTTTTGCCCTTTTTATTAGTTTTTTGAAAACAAAACATGCTGTATTTTAAAACTCAGTGTTTTCCACCATTTACTCTACTTGTCTTGTAAGCTTGATATGTGGTGTTATGTGTTTATATTATCTGTAATACAGTTAACCCTGTGTTGAAGTTAAGTCTATATTGACTGTTTTATTGTAAAATTGCTGCCAGTCAAGGTAAGAGTGTACGTGCCACAACATTTAAGCTGTATGCTCCTGTTGCTCTTTTCCCTTTATAGTTTTTTTTTTGGGTGAAATCCTTTTATAATCAGTTGTTTAAAATTTCACATTTTATTGATTTGTAAATTATACTTTAGTGATAAATTTTGCACTTTAAGTACTTAATACATTTAGCAGCCAGGCAGTGGTGTTTGCACAATTTGCTCAGCTTATCCTGATATTGGCTTATCCGGATATAAACAGTATCTGTGACTGATTTTTGTGGTGCGTAATTGACTTTCAGTTCTCTAGGGTTTTTGTTGCCCATGGTTATGCTGCATTTTCCTCAGTGTTGTAGCCATAAGCATCCTCGTGCTTCAGGCCTTTTTAAGTCCATACAAGGCATCAAGCCTAGGATAGATAGAAAAATACATGGTCAGATAACTGATGGATGGATACTTCATTGATCCCAAGGGTAATTCAATCAAGAAGCTTACAAAGCAAGACATGTCAATAAGCATGACTTACCTTCCAAAGACGGACTGCCCTTCCCTCCTTTTTTTGCATATAAACCTGACATTAAATCAATATAACCCCCCATTGAGTAAACCCACACAAAGCTGCAAAAAGTCAGAGGATACTTGGGTTGTAAAGCTGCGCTGAAGAATCTAAACTGCATGATAAAGCAGTTTCTGTGTGATTCTATAATAAATGATACTACACAGTTTTAAATGTAGACATTGGGTGAAGATAAGTTGAGGCATTATGACTTTTCTATCAATATTTAGGCCAATATATGCAATATATATGGCTTATATACTTGTTCTGAAGATTATCATCTTTGAGCTATTATCTGCTGTTAGAGATATTGTGCTGATAACATCATATTTGCAGCTTAAGCACTATAGGCATACCTAACTTATCTTGTCTGCCCCATTTATGCACCTGAATCTATCAACAGTGGGCATTACTGTCAGTTATTGCTGTGCATTGAACTCTAATTTTATCAGTTTATTCAAGTGTTTTTGCACTTTTGTTGTCCATGTTGATTTGTGCAGAAGTGTATGAAAATACTGACTATACCAACATGTTACAGTATTTTGGTGCCATACTGTATATATGTTTGAAACACATCACTTTTGTATAGAAGTAATGGACATATGCTCTTTATTGCAGTTTTGCCTCTTCTAGTTCAGTCAATCAATCAATAAAGCTTTATTTATATAGCTCATTTTATACAAATTCAATTGCAGTTCAAACTGCTTTACATCGAGACAGAAAAATGATTAACAAACATTATATATTTGCCTAATATAAAATAATAAAAATCATGGACTTTTCTTACAGAAAAGCTAAAGTAAAATACATGATAAAATTAAGATGACTGATAAAATGTAAAAGAAAAGAAACAAGAGAAAATTCAAAGCAATGAAACCAAGAATTGTCAAAAAGAAATAAATAAAAGTCTAAAAATACATTTTCAAAAGTCAGTTAATAAATAAAAAAACATTTTTAAAGATTAGTTGACAGCAGCATATATTTTTATTATTTCTGTCACTGGTGCAGACGATTAAGTACATCCATATTGCAGGGAGCTTGCTTTGTATGTAAAGCACTGATTGTTGAATGTATGCATTAATGGCTGTTACATTGTTGGTTCCTCTTAAAGAGAATTAAAAGTAAAACATAAAGGTCTTGGCAGATCAAATCCTCACCCCTTTCTCACGATCGAATCTCCAAATTATTGCCATTTCCCACCCCGGTTGTGATATATGGCTGTGTGCACATGCCTGATCTCTACCTTGAGGCAGATTTCCGTGCCTCACATCAGACTAATGTGATCCCCAAACGCCCCCAAATCTCAGAGCAGTTAATATGCTGTTTTAAGCTTTGGCGTGTCTTTAATGCCTAGAATCTGAAAATAAGACGTGAAATGTATAAAAGAGAATATGCAATGGATTATGTGCTCAGCTGTTTGAAAGTTACTTTAAAATGCTCTTTCCACTCGTCTCTGTTATGCTAATGATCCATTGACTTGAAACAAAGCTGAGTCCTTGAATTATGGAGGCGATGTTGGTGGCTGCTTCTTCTCTTCAGATAAAAAAAAGACTGAAAATAACAGCTGCTGTTGGCTGTGATTGCAGGTGAACTGTGTTGTTTATCTTTGATAACTTACATCCTGCCCCCCCTCCTGCTGCATCACTCGTAATAGGTCTGAGTGATTTCCACCACCCCCTTCCTATGTTTTCTCTAACACCTTGTATTTACAACATGTTAGGACAGCCGCTGGAATGTGAGGACCCTACGGAAGCTATTTCTAAACACTCGCATGCCCTGGGATAAGCACACACACACACTCACACAAACACACGTGGGTGCCGTGCCCTCTGACACAACATGCAAAGGTTTAGCTGACAGGATGGCAACAATGTTATCTGTAATTGGTTGATTGGACCTCAGAGGGTGGGTTTTGCTGTAATTGGGACGACTCCTAAATGTCACCAGGAGGCTGACTCCAGAATGTCAGCCAGATAAGAGTCGATATCCAATCGAAAACAAAAGGCCCCTTCTGTTTATCCACAACCTATTTATAGATATTCTTCCATCCTTTCAGATGTTTTTATCAATGTCCCCCCCCTCCTCTACTCTTTATCTGGGCGAGGGGCCGTCTTTGTTTGATTATGGACTTGTTCTGTCGTAAAGCAATTAAGTTAGCCGGGCCTGTGTCATGTCTTAGACACATGGTTGTCTGTCTTGTGTGCGGCTGCTGGAGGCTTTTTCCATTATGGCACGTAACGTATGGCTCTGCTAGTGTGCTGTTTAGCATTATTTTCCATCCTCAAGCTCATGATGGATGGTTTTTACAGTTTCCATTTGAATTTCCACAGCGTTAAGGCTGGGAAGCATGTCCAAATTTTTGGACATAGTACATTTCTAAATTCAATATGTTGTAATATCTCTATCAGTTATTTCTCCGTCAAGGAGGTCTGTTTGTTTGTTTGTTTGTTAGCAAGATTACGCAAAAACTACTGGATGGATTTTGCTGAACTTTTCAGGAGAAGTTGGTAATGGCCCAACCTAAAAATGATTAGATTTTGCCTATTTCATGGATGTAACAGCAATATGTGAGCTACCTTGGCGAAGGTTTGCCAAGGTGTCTGTAATCATGAAAATCCTTTTAGCAAAGCTCCAAGCTGGAACCGTTGGCCCTTTGTCAGTCCCGGCCCTTTACAGGAGGCGTGTTTCTATCGCGCCCTGCCTCCTTAGTAACTTCCTAGGTTAGACAAATTATGATGTTGTTGACCACACTGCCATTTGAAACAATTAAAAAATTACTTTGTTTTTGATTACTTTTTATCCATGTTTAATGACTTTGATTCTTTTTAAAATTATGGCCTGAGTGAAAGGATGAAGACAGATCTACAGTCGAGTGCAGGTTGCAGCTTGCTGGTGTTTCTACTCACAGAAGGTTGTGCAGTTTCATTTTTTTGTTAAAAATGAGGACACAATTTTGACCACTTCTGCCCTGTCTGCCATGGTTTTCGACTTCTTGGTTATCACTGCTGACTGCCTCTGATGAGTGTGACATGCTTGATATGCAAGTCATACAGAGTAAATGGAAAGGAGTTGGGAAGGGAATTGTTAAGCAAAAAGACCAGTGATGTCAATTCCTTGAGGGATTTGCAATCAGTTCTCAGCTGTACTTGATCTATATCCTTATTCAGCATACACACAGAGGCAGAGATGCTCGCTCACAGCATTCCTGTCTCCCGCTGAGTCCGTGACCCCCTCTCTCTCCAATATTACAGCTCTGATATTACCTCTGGAGATGGAGCAACTCGTTCCTTCCCTTCTATCTCTGTGACCTTCAGTGTGGAGGCAAGGTGTGAAAGGCAGCTTGAATGAGGCTATTGTGTGTGAACAGTTGCCTGTCTCTCAATGTCAGCTATCAGCCATGTGATTGGCTGGGACTAGTGTAAGGTGTACCCTGTCTCTTGCCCAATTTCAGCTGGGATAGGCTCCAGGCTCTATCATCCAAGAGTACAGAAGAAAAGGGTTATTTTGACAGCAAGAAACAAAAGAGAAAGGTAGAAACAATGACATACAAAGCCACATTCAGGCATTGACACTGTGACACTGTAACTCCCCTGCCAGGAGTTTCCAATTTAACCTTTCGCCCCTGGAGTTTTATTTTTGTCGAAGATAAAAAGCTTCTGAAAATAGCATTTAAACACTCACATGACACTGATAGTCAGAGACTGCTATTGGAATTAACTCAGGGCCAGTAACTCTTGCACCACAGCGATCCAGTGGTTGGAAAATTTCAAAATCAAGAACACCTAAACTGGATTAATCTATTTTAAAACTTGTCTTGAAATGTTGAAAGGCAAAATGAAAGTCCACTGGGTCAGAAAATGGGACTTTAGCCCTTTTAATGAGCACAAATAAAGGCAAAGTGATAAATCAGCCAAACCCTGACATTACAGCTGTGTGTTTCCTCCACTCTTGCATTATAAAAGACACATTATTACTTCGTGAAATGAGGAATAAAGGCAGTAATTTCCAAACTGTGTACACTGAATGGCATTATAAACTCAAGCCGCCAGTCCCGGCTGACAGTAGATGACCCGAGGCTACGATTTATTACTCCGCCTGTGTGTATGTGCCCGAGTCTGAGTTGGTATGTATGTGTGTGAGGTCAAATTGCCTTTCCAGTCTGGTGTCCATGCAGTAATGGGCCGAGTTGGACTAATGGAGAGTGTGTAACACAGTTTAATGATGCCATCTGGGACCAGGCGACCCCTCACCCACTCATGTGATCCCCCACTTGGACCCTCCTCATTTGCTCATCAACTATTGATCTAACTCCCAGGCTAACACAGACCCTCAGACTGGAGGCATCGCTGCGCTTTACGTCACATTTGTACAGTTTACAGTGAAGCATCATCGATGAATAAATCCGTAATCTAGCAGGGCAGGGAGGAATCCTGCAGAGTGATTCTCCTGCAGACCTGTACTGGACTAGACTGAGACTCTGCTGCCGCACAAATCTGACTGATGGGCATCAGTCCAAAGAGCTGGTTCTTTGAGTTGGGTTTGTTGGCTTCATCTGCTGCAGCCAAACAAAGAAAAAAGCAAGGAAGTGAAAGACTGACAGAAAATTGCAAGAAAAATAGATGTATGGTTTAATGCCATGCAGAAAATGTCCATGCCCAGACATTAAGGCTGCAGCTCTTTGAAATGCATTTGTTCTACTTAAATCCAAAACTCTAAGGGGTTATATTCGCACATTTTTAACTTATGAATGGTTTTCAAACTTTCTTTAATAATACTAAAACACATTTTGAGTCATATCCAGCATTTTTTGGTGAAAAAAAAACCAGCCATTCAACCTTTTTATTAAGGCTTTTTTGTAGACTGCTTTCAATCAATTCAAAGCTGCATCCAAAAGAAACCTGAAATTGGTTGAATCTTTTATAACTTGGGAAGCTTTTTGAATGAGAGGACACAACATTTTTATCAAGGACATCAGCCAAGTCTGAAGGCTTTGAATCAAACTTTGAATAACCAGGACACTGATGACCCAGAATGGTAGATGATTCATCTTGTTCTCTATTTATTGATTCACATTGAGCCTCATTCTCTGTTTTCTTTGGAGTTGCTGCTGTAGAAATGTCAGACATTCAAAATTATAAACTGAATGAAAAAATGTTGGTTCCTCCAGTTTAAGTTGATGTTATATTCTGTTACGTGTAAGCACCAAGCGAACAAATTACCATAAAATCCCATGAGTTAAACAAACTTGGCTATTGTGCTGTGTCCTATATGCTGATGTGACCTGCAAGTTACAGAGCAACTTTAAAGCATATATCAATACTAGAGGTCCCTCACACAGTCTTGTTGGATAAAAACAGTTTTCAGGTGTTGAAATTAATTTTGAAAACAGCAAGAAAAGAGCTAGTAGACTCATTTAAAGAGGAAACGGGGTTACAGCATGATGTGTTAAAGGCTGGGTTGGTAGAATGAATTATCATGATTTTCTTAAAGGTGACACAGTAGCACAGTAGATTGTGCACATGCCTCACATCAAGAAGGTTGCTGTCGGTCAGGTCCTTTCCATGTGGAGCTTTCATGTTCTCCCTGTGCATGCATGCCTTCTCTCGGGGCACTCTGGTTTCCTTCCACATGCTGATTAGTTTAATTCAGCACTCTAAATTGCCCTTAGGTATGAGTGTGAATGGTCATCTGTCTCTCTATGTGGCTCTGTGATTATCCTGCCTTGCACCCAAAGTCAGCCCCTGCGACCCCAAAAGGGACAAGCAATATTGATATTGGATGGACATAAAGGACATTTTGTTGCATCAGTATGACACTGGTATTGGCAAATATTGGCCTTTAAAGTTAATTGTTGGTATCAGCATATTTTGAGATTTTTACTTCAATGTGTGGCAGATATATTGGCAGTAATTCCTGCAAAATGCACAGATATACCGTAAAGTCCATAAAGGACTCAGTTTTCTTGACAATAAATGTCAGTATTGGTATCAGCAATAATGAGTTCAGAGTTATTGGCATATCAGATATCAGTGATATTCCTATTTCATGCATCCATACAGTTGAGTATTTTTGTGAGACAGTCAGATGTAGATAATTTATCTTCTCGTGGCCAATTACACAACTTTCCATAACAGCCAAGTATTGACTGCGAGATCAAGAAGGGCTCAGATCATTGAAGGGACATGCCAACTTTTTTTTCTCTTTTTGTGTCTTGCCTCCCTTTTGAGTCCATGACAAGCAGATAAACATCATTCTTTCGATTGTGCGTGCAGTAACGAAGAAGAGATGGGGAGAGCTCGCCCACTGCTAATTAGCTTAGCTCAAACACTGGGAGTTAATGGGAAGTGTTAGCTCTGCCTACAGTCATCAGATATTTACTATTTATTTCATTTACTATTTATTGCTACTGTTGATCTTTATTTTTGTCTTTTAAGCACTGTTTCAGAGTAGCACCCTTCATTTCATTGTCTTAATACACTGTACTTAATGCACTGACAAAAAAAACCTTCTAATTCTAAACTCTTCAGCGCCTCTAAACAGTCCTGTGTGCTTGTTGTGACTCTTTTTTTAACCGCAATATGTTATGTTATCTTCTCCTATCATATTATCTTCTTCTACTGGTAAACAGAGCCTTTATTTTGTTGAATTACTTACGCGATGGTTCGCGCTAGAGATTTGACGTTCACAAACGAGTCGGGTCTTTTGAACAGCTCTTTTAAGTGAATGATGAGCACCGATTCAAAGTTGTGAGTGAGCCCTTCATATGCGAGCCATCATTAAATTTGCAGACAATTTGCCATTTAAAATGGCTCTCAAACGAACGGCTCACTCGGAACTGCAAATGGGTTCTCATTGTTCACTTAAAACAGCTGTTCAAAAGACCCGACTCGTTTGTGAACATCACACCTCTGCCATCTCTCGAAGGCCCTGTTTACATGACAATGAAAACGACAGAAAATGGGGGTTTTTTGTTGCTTTTGTGGTTTCCGTTTACATGAGAAAGGTGCCCGGAGTGCCTGAATCCACAAACTTTTGAAACCAGTGTCCAGAGTGAAAAATTTTGTACACGTTTTTGTGTCCGTCTCCATGTAACGTGAATCAGCATATTCAGCTTCCTAGGAACAACAACAACAGCTTCGGCCATGTGCAACATGAGTGCTGCTTACTGTGCTCTGTTTGGTATCCAGACAAAAAACTCCTGCGTCTTTGTGCGACCACTTGACATTGTTTGTGAAAATTTTGTCTTCACCGGAAAGCGTATGCGTTTTTTAACACTGCTGTTTTTCTACAAACCTTCATCACCAACTATTGGCCCGGTATGCAAACTACAGCGTATTCAGTCGTTCTTGCGGATTCGGATTGAAAACGCAAAGGACAAACCTTTCTGTTTCTGGTGACAACGTTGTCGTGTAAATGGGGCCTAAAAGAAAAAAAAAAGTTGGCTCTTCCCTTGAATGGTTATCAAAGAATATTATCATCAATAGAAATGAATGATCCCCAACCCTGGTCCCAATGCAGATGGAAAAAAATCTAAATAATACAGATATTATGACCAGTTGAAGGACCCTCTCCTACCTCTGCAAACGCTGTAATGGATATCAGATGTGTTTTTGACAGACTGTCTCCTCATTATCTGGTTGGATAATTGACCAACACTTGTAATTTAAGCAGTTGTGGTAATTAGAAGAACAGCAAAAGTCTACAAAAGAAGATCAGAGACTGGAGTCCAGCGTACAGTAGGAGGCGGCGGTGGGTTGAAAAGAGGAGGTGGGGAGTTTGTCCTTGTATTCACTTCACTGCTCTGCTCTGTGGTTCAAGTTGCTGCCGCTCTTTGTGCCCTTCCCTGTATCCCCTCAATGGATTGATTAGTCCCCTGACATTGCTCTCCTCATCCTGGACAAACACACTCTCACACACACACATGCTCCCACTTGTGTCCTTATTTTTTTTCCCCCTGCAGACCCTCCAGGCGTGGTTCTGCGTGCCCGGCAAGCATTCGAATGTTAATTTATTACTTTGTCTTGCAAAATAGCTCCAGCACATTTGATTAAGTGCCCTCAGAGTAATTGTGTTTTGGTATTAATGCTGTTGCAAGAGATGTTTCTGAATAACTGGGCTCGCAGACAGATTTATAGCTTCAGATGTGTTGTTTTTGGTACAGATTCCATACTGAAGGCGATGGTGCTTCTTCTCCAGCAGAGAGAGGTTGTTTTTGAGGATGTGGTCTCAATGAAATCGGGACTATTTTGTCTTCACTCCTGGCGGCGTTTGGTTGTTTTGGCATTAACTCACATTCATCTTTCACTTTTGGGACTTTTTCTCTTTGACATTGTAGCTGTGAGGGGGCTGCAGGGGGAAAGTTTCATTAATGGATGTGAGACTTGAGTGTTATTTTGTGTGCCCTTCTCTGGTCTAGCTGGTTCGGTTGGTGTCAGCCAGGCCTTTTGCTTTCACCCGGGGAAGGCCGAGCGCGCTACCTGATACCCCCACTGTGCTTTGTGTGTCTCTGCTGAGAGGATGGAATTGCACCTCCAAGGTAGCGGTGGTGGTAACCTGTGATTACTCGATTCAGACCCCCTCCTCTTCCCTCCCCTCACCCTCCAACATTCCCATATGGATAAATGTCAGACCCCAAAACCCCCTCCCACCTCTCTCCTCGTGTTCCCGCACCTTCCTATAAATCACCTGCCTCTCTCTCTCTCTCGCCCCCTTCTCCACGGCCGGCCTCCCCTGGTCGGGACCCTCCAGGCGGGCTCTTGTCGTAGGGGTCGTGTCTGATTTCAGAACATGATGCCACAGCCCTGGGGCCCATTCCAATTATGCTCACAGTTTTCATATATGTCACAGACGTCTATTTCGAGAGAACAAGAGCAAGCAAACAAACAAGTTAGTCCACTGGCAGCTCTCAGTGTGAAGAACAACAACTGGTGATGTAACATCAGAAGTGATGCCGGGTACAACTCTGTGTCAACAATGAAGAAGGTGTAAAGCAGGGGTGTTCAGCAATGTGAAAAATACAAGTATAACTGGACCATGTGGCTGTCCCTTCCCTTTAATGTATGAAATTCAAAGATTTCGTCCTGGCTAATCAGGTTTCAGGTGCCTCTGCGTGACCCTGGGTACCAGTGTCAGCTCCTTGTCAGGATGAGAATGAGGGCAGACAGCTCAGGTAATTCATGCAGCTGGCTAACACTGGTAACCTTGAAGAGCAGATGGCCCTGCCTGATTCATTATCTAAAATCACGCAGATCCATCTTGACAAGCTCCAATCTCCTACAACTTCACGGCCAAAAGCCAGACGGCCCAGTCAGGGAAGAGAGGCGGAAACTGAAGACGTGACGACAGCGGGAAGTGACTCCATGTTTGAAAACAATGGTGGTCCTTTGCCTCGGCTTATTCAACAGTCATGAATTTCAACTCCTCTGGAGTCGTCTGTCTTTCCTTTTTTTGTTAAGTGCATTATCAGTAACTTCACTTTATTATTTAGCAGCACTTTGCTCGGACATCTTTGCCAAGGTTTTTATTGAGCCCAAACAAGCAGAGAATGTGCAAGACAAATAGCACTGCCATCTGACATTATGGCGAAGTATTACAGAGAGAATCGCCAACACACAGGTAAAAGTCCTGAGGAAGATGCAGGGACGATGCAGCTCTGATGCAGGAGTGCAAGTGTTGCCTTAGTGCAGGGGTGGGAAACTTTACCAAGAGGGCTGAATATATTTTTTTTCAGTGCCTGAGGGCCGCACTGCTACATATTGTCAGGCACTATCAATAAGGGAAAAAAAAAAGCATAAATAAAAAAAAAGTATTATACCAACACAATATATAACCTTTATCATTGTTTCCAAATTTAGTTTTTATTAACACTATATATCATATTTTAATTCCCTTATAAAAGATATTGAGAGATACAATCATAGCAAAGTGATTTCTTTAATGACCTGTAAAAAACAAAACCTGTACATGCAATCTAAGGTAAGTAGAATACATATTTATATATATATTTTGGAAATGATTGTTGGGCTGCATTGAGTTAGGTGAAGGTCCTCCAGTTGCCCACCCCTGCCTTAGTGGCCCCAGCTACAGTTGAACATTTTATTCAATACGTTTTTGTTTACCCACAACCCAAAAGCACTTGAAATATGTTCTATCCACAAGTTTTTTGCTCTAAAAACTTTTGCAGAAACATTTTAACCCTTTGACTAGCATTGTAGTCACTTGGTTTTCTGTTCTGTCGCCATATTGATGTATTTAAAACTCTGAAAACCTATCTTTGGCCGTTTATCCTCATTCACCTCATTGAGTAGTGTATGTAACACTGAATATATTCACTGAGTGGCACGGCTGTAAATAAATATTGTCACAGATCATTTCTAGACCCTCTGACAATCATCTCTCTCACTCACACACACACATAAACACATGCAGTCACTCAAAGCTAGTGAAATGGGTAAAATGGAGAAATATATTTGTTAAATAACTGAAGGGTTGTTTTAATAAATTCTACCCTCTGTGTTGTTTTATATGAAAAACTCAAAAAAATCTGTGACAGAAATGAAAGAAATCCATTCATGCCAAGAATGACCTTAAACGGGCAAGTCAACCAGCAGGTAGACCTGCATATTTGCTTCCTGATTGGGTAATCTGAAAAATAAAACCAAAAATGTTGCTAAATGAAGAGGCGGGAACACAATTTTACCAACAAACATTTTTTTTTGCAAATGTATTTCATAGTGTGGAAGTCAAAGGGTTAATTGGTCCCACAGTTAAAACTTTTGTCTCCTCTCTGAGCTACTGCAGTTGGCTGGGAGCACATGAGCACATATCTGGACATTAAGCTTCACTGTGAGTGGGCATTAAAAGGATTGGATAAAGGTATTTCATTACATCCAGGTTTTACAGTTTTTGGGTTGATGCCCCAGCCGTAAGTCAGCCCTGGATCAGGTTGCGCATTGAGCTGCAGTTCTGCTCAGGCCCATCAGTTTGATCCATACCTCTCCCTGCCTCAAAGGCAAAGTTCCCTCAGGCAGGATACTTAATCCTAAATTACAGCCAATGGAGAAGCAATATTGCTCACTTGTACAAGTGTAATGACAGACAATGAGCTATAAAGATGCTATCTACTCCTGGAGCAAAAGCAAGCAGATGTTTCTGAAAACATGTGCCACAAAAGTTTCAGGTTCATGAATCATTCTTTTTTTTTTTCTTTCATTGAACTTAAAACCCAGACGCTCTCCACTTTAGAGTGTAAATTTTCCCAGAATGTGAATCTGAGACTTTAGGTAACAGAAGAGAATTTCCCACAGGCTACAAGTTCTACAAATGACATCACAGTGGAAGAAGTGTGCTGTGATACTGTTACTGTCTACTGTTACTGTACATTTTTGTGATCTGAAATTCAGGGCATGTCACCACAGAGGTTTGCCATGGAGGGGGACGTTCTTGGGTTTTATTTTAGGCCATGTAGTATGAATGTGAGTTCCTCAGGGGTTGCAGATTATTGGAGACTGTAATAAACTCTGCTACTCCGTCTCAGCGGGGGTCTGCTGTAGAGGACAGAAAGATAAGCAGGGCTGGAGACTGGCTGTCTGAGCACAAGCAGGGGAGGGGGGCAGGGACACAAAGACATTTTGAAGGACACACGCTCATACAGATCCATAGTAACTTAATTCTTCAGGCTTTGCTCCTCTGGCTGTGGGTTAATGTGGAGAAGCATCTGTAGGATTGTTACAGAGACTCTGGCATGTTAAGAAGAAGTGTGAAATGATTGTTTGAACCATAATTCGTTCCAATGAAAGGTCTATTTCTGTGTGACTACAGCCGTGCGTTAAAAATGATCTTCTCATTCTTCTGTATTGTCAGGGTAACCAAAAGATCCTCTGAGCAGACAAAGAGAAGACGTTCGTCTGATGACAGTGTCTCTGTGGGTCTTCGCTGAGCGAATTCTGGGAATTTGTAAAGCCATATTTTCAGCATGTCTAATGGTGAAACTTCTCAGCGAGCCTCACACACAAACATATGGTTTGTGGTTGACTTTTGTGTCTTTACAAATGAAACACTTTTGAGCAGTTGAGCACTGAAGGACAAATGTCCTCTTGTCCTTTTCATGTGGGAGGGTGTGTCCAATCAGTCTTTAAAATGAATGGCCAGCTTGACAAGTTTCATGTTTAAATAGCTGGAAAAGAAATCAAAGAAGTGTAAAAGGTTTTTTTGAAAGACAGAAACAACATGAATTTATTTATCACGGGGTGGGCAACTTTGATCACCAAGAGGGCCACATGAATTTGTTTTTTCAGTGCCTGAGGGCCACACTTTTGCAAACCTCTCAAGTTTGCAATAAACCAAATTTATTTTTATAATATTGCAAATTTCCATCTGTAAAATATCAAACATGTACATAACCACCGTATTTATATTTATAATATTGCAAATTTCCATCTGTAAAATATCAAACATGTAAATGCCATTCACTTTTCATTTGTAAGTTTCTTCCTTATCTTTCTTCTTTGTATCCAGCTGCTGCTGTAAATTTGGAATTTCCCCCTGTGGGACTAATAAAGGAATATCTAATCTAATCTAATCTAATCTAAATTTCAGGCACACAATATATAAATAAACAAAAAATAACAAATTAAAGCTTCAAAAAAGGACAATACAGACATTAACATATTTAATTTAAGCACAATGAAAACTTCTGGATTTAATGAAACATAACTAAAGCCAATATAAGCTTTGTTTTAACACAACAAAATAATGAATATTTACAGTTTTTAAAGCCAAACTATTTTACCTTTGCCATTGTTTCCAAATATAGTTTTTACTAGAACTAAATATTATATTTTGATGCCTAATAAAAGATATTTAGAGATACAATCATGGAAATGTAAGTTTTTCATGACTTGTAAAAAGCAAAGCATATACCAGCAATCTAAGTTAGCGTCGCACAGATTCCTTCGATGAAAAGCCTATTTGATTTTTCACTTGCTCTGAGATCACTGAAGATAATAAGGTCTGTGGTGACCAAACTTTCATGATTGCTTCAGCTTAAACGTAATTGGCAGAAGTAAAAAGCTTTTCTCAAGCTATTAGAACTACAACATGGCGGTTTGGCTTGAAAGCAGTTACCACACAATCAACTTATAAAACCATGTTGTAATCTCTAATTTGAGAATTTCCTCCTCATCAAATGAACTGATGAAGTTGGTATCCACGGCTGTTGCTGTCGTGTTTGTATTATATTTTATTAAAAGACAACCAGAAATGACTGCATCGAGCCCCTGACAATATTTGTAGTCCATGTTAGCAGATTGTTAGCAAAAAACACAGCAACACTTCAATATTACAAAGTGTGGCAACATCAGATGAATTTTATGTTACAAAATAAAATGTTTAAATCTCCTGTGCATGTGTTCTTCACAGACCTTGTTTTATATATTTATCCAAATAGCTATTCTGATATCCCATTTGCATTTTGCTTTGGGGACTTGAAGTGCTAAAATGCCAACTCACCTTCAGGTTTGGACTCCATTGGAGCCCCTTAGAAAAATTGACTTTAACTATATCTTAGTAAATAATAAGACCTTGTGGCAATAGGCCAATAGGCCTGTGCTCAAAATATCGATACGGCAAAATATCATCATACACCCTTCATGAATGAAGCACGTGTTCAAAATTTTAACTTAGGCCTAAAATCTTTTAGGACCTAAATTTAAGTGTCTTGAGTTGTAGAGCAATCTTTTTCTTTTTGCAATGAAAAAACGCATTTAAAGTTGTTCGGAATTCTGATAAAGGCATAATAAAAGTCTATAACTTACACTTAATGGGATACGTATTGTAACATAGTCTTAGTATCGGGATACGTATCATATCGTGAGGTTGTATGAAATACCCAGCCCTAGTACCCCATACCCATTCAGAAATACATGTCAACGTATCTTAAGAACTTTATACCTGTTACATAGCCGATGGTTGTCAGTAAACTAGTAAAAAACACACCGCAAAGACACGAGGCGACATGTTCCTACATTTCCATAAATACTTCCCATATTTTAACTCAACCATACACACTCACCAGTGTCACCAGATACCCACTAAGCCCTGCATGTATGTTAATCTCCTGCTGAAAATAGTCCCCAACAAGTGCTCAATGTTCCCCTGTTTGAGTAATGTATGCTAAAATCTACAGCACCCAGCTGCTTATAGGACAGAAATAACTCCAGAGTCAGAGATGGACAGGCCTCCTCACTAACTGGACATGACTTCATTCACTGTGCAGAGGTCACGGACGAAGATAGCTCTGTTGTCCATACATGCTCTCTCGACTACAACAGCTCCATGGTAAGAGGGAGATGATGCTCTTTCTGTTAACTGATGTCAGAGCTGTGACTTCTGTTTACAGTTATCTCTGAGAAACTCATCCTCAGCCCACAAACTTTTATTGAACACACATGCTGGCAAGCTCTTGTTGCAAGTGTTTACCCCATCTTTGAGAATAAAAATCTATGAACTGATTTTTAAAACAAGACAATTATCAGGGCAGTAAGGTTGTAACAATGTCGCACTCTTGATGGGACATGAATTGATTTATGTATGACTCCCCAAAACCACGGTGTTTTCATGTGAGTGAGATTGTTTTAGCATTTTTGTCAACCATCTTCCTGCAATCCTCTTCAGCTCTGAACAGGAGGAAGTGTTGTGGCTCTCCGTGCCTCTCACTACGTTGAGTTAGCTGTTTTGGGAAAGGGGAGAGCACCTAACAAGCTATACAGGAAGTGAGATGCATTCCATTTACAGGTCATGACAAACACTATAAACAAAATGAGCTCGATGAGGCATGTGGCGCAGTAACAGCTAAAAAGGATACGTCAACTTTTTTTTTTCCTTTTTGTGTCTTGCCTCACTCTCGAGTCCATGACAAGCAGATAGACTCCATTCTTTCGACTGTGTGTGCAGTAACAAGGAAGAGACGGGCAGAGCTAGCCCACTGCTAATTAGCTTAGCTCAAACACTGGGAATCAATGGGTAGCGATGGCCTGCCTCTGCCTACAGTCATCAGATAAACTCTACAGCATCTCTAAACGGTCCTGAGTGCTTGTTGTGACTCGTTTTTAACTGTGTTATGTTACGTTATCTATTTTTAGACTAAGATGAGCACTTTGTGTCATTTTTGGAAGCAATACATACAAAACTAAATCACAGGACGCATGCACAAACCACCCTGGAAGTGCTTTTTGACCGACGTGATGACAGAACTCCTGTGAATAATGAAGGTCAAGGTTAGATTGAATTAAATGTGTGTTTTTAAGATTTGTTTAGTGGTGTTACTGCCTGTATTAAATTTACAAGAACAAATGATAATCAAGAAGAGAGGAGAGAGAGTTGGGAATGATGCTGGGAAAGGGGCCACTGCCTGACTCAAGCTCAGGCTGCATACATTGAGAACTAAAAGTGCTTCAAGACAGATTGAATTAAATGTGTGTTGTAAAGATTTCTTTGGGGTCTTAATTCCTTTATTAGATCAACAAGGATTATTGCTAATCAAGAAGAGAAGAGAGAAAGTTGGGAATGATGTTGGGAAAGGGGCCACTGGCTGGACCCAAACCCAGGCTGCTAACATTGAAAAGTGCTTCGAGACCTTTCTGATGTTGCTAGCCGAGTTATTAGCCAACGTTTGGAAAACTGCCCTATCACACAATGTTATCTGCATCCATGTTCAGATCAATACTTTAAGCCCATTACTTCTTGCTTGTGCCATGACCAGCATTACCCTGAAATTTCGTCAAGGTCCATTGAGAAGTTTATGAGTTATCTTACTCACAGATGGATGGACAGACAGTCAAAGAAAGAAAGAAAGAAACAAATAGACAATACTATCACTGGGCTGTCTGCGTATAATGTTCAGTGAAGGTTTACAAATATTGGATAATGCCCGACTCTAGTGCCAACTTAAGCTGCAAAGTTTTCATGTTTTGTCAATACTGCATCAAACTTTGGCCACACATCTCACGTTGAGTTATTTCCCTGATCATATCCCTCATCCTCTCCTTTTGGGGATCTTTTAATCTTCAAAGTTGCTGATATTGCATTTTTTAATCCAACATACCCACACACTATTTTCACCAGTGGGGGTCCTGCAGATGGGGGCCTGCAGCTGTCTTATAGATCCTGTTGTAAGGTGCCTAAAAGGAGGCTCCTCACCTCCATGCAGGAAGCAGCCTGCTCAGCCATATGTTTGGAAACACACACAAACACTCGCAGCTTCCAAGCAGAGCCTCAGATAAGATTAGAGCGTGATATGATTTGACTTAGACCCCCCACAGACTCAACTCAGAGCACTTTCTCCCAAACACACGCTGGTAAGTGTTTAATCCCTGAACTTGTCAACAGAGCTTGTGTGCGTTTACACCGTTAGTAACCAAATGGGCTAAACATGGAGGGGCTTTGTTTCTGTGTAAGGATAAACATGTGCATCCTTTTGTTTCCTGATCATTTCATTAAGAGTCACTTTAGGGTTTTTTTAGTGCTTAAAAGACAAAAAAATAGAACAGTGTGCACAAAGTTTGCTCAGTCAGCGCTATGCTGTTGTACAGCTTTAATTAACCCCATTGCACCATGTCTCATCTGTGATAAATCAGCAATTCTTGTGTGTTTTCACAACATTTTCCTCTCTGTATATCGTTATTTTAAGCATGTGACAAGCAGTCCTCGCTAACAAAGCACCCTGTTTATTGTAAACTGTACAAAAGCATGAAGCAGGGAATAAATTAGCCTTATTATGTTTGGCTAAGTCCATTTGACTCTGTGCTATTGTTCTTCACAAGTCTTTGAAACAAGTTCTGGCTATTCTAGCATCATGCAAACGTTTGTTGAAGTCTTTTTAAGAGAACAAAAGAGAGTTTTCAGTATGATTACATATATGACAAGTAGTGTCACACAGTGACGTATATTTCAAATAAAGCTAAAATGATGTAAGACCAAGAAGGTCAATGGAAAAAGTGTCGGAATTGTTCACAAATTTAACAACTAAGATGGATGAAAACTGTAAAATAAAATCCATCCAAGTTTAATCTGTGAAGAGCTTACATTGTGACTTAACTTGGATTAATTTGTTCTATTTTGATGACTGCTAGAGTATGCTAACAATTGCTTATGTTAAAAAAAATAGTTTTTACATAGTGCCCCTGATCCACCTCTATTTTTCACACCTAGATCTTTGGGAGATGTTCTGATACGAGTGGGCGTTCCCTATTTGTCACGGTTCATTTGAATATATGTGAACACAGCGATCGACCCCTGTTTAGGTACAAAACCTCCGCTTCGACCTCGCCTTAAAGACGTGGTCTCTGCTCACTCCCTTTAGACACCTGGAGAGGTTTGTTTGCTGTCAGGACACAATCGACTCAGCAACAGCACAAACAGGGTGACGAAGTAACTCATCACGCTGCTGTAGTAGTATAAGCAGCAGCAGTGGTAATAATAAATGCTTTACAGCCTCTAGGCAGCCAGGTTGAAAACAAAATACTAGTTAATAATGTTTTGATCCTGGAGAGTCTTTCTATGCAGAGGCACGACATACAGGTTGACTCATCGTCTGTACGGCAGATCATCACCGGATTTAACAACATCGACTGACGCAAAAAGTGTTTAGTTCCTAGAATGAAGGCCAACTTTCTCAAGCAGGAGAATTTATCCTTTTCAAGTTACTCTCCACTTTTCCACATCACTAACAGTTTGTCTGTGTACACTTCTACAGGTGTTATAGTATAATAACTTACCATGTTATCTGGTGTCCTGTCATTCACTTCAGACACCTGCGAGCAGTTAAAGCCCCTTTTCTTCATGCACTAAGCTTGTTCATATTTAACAAACAATGATAAATATGCTTATCTGTATAATTGTTAATAAGATGTTTGACCTCAATTTAACTGTAATTTTGTGGTTAGCTAAGCCTGCTAGCAGGACTGGGTGATATGGTGTAAAAATAAAATCCCCATTTTTTTTCAGCAACACTCGTTTTACGATTTTTATCAGTTTTTTTCTCCCTTTCAAAAAAAGATACTTTGACACGAAAATACGTTATTCAAGTTTTACCTTTATGTTATCAAAATATAATCCCAAACCAAACAGAATTTCCCTCTTGAAATTAAAGTGCATGTCATAACATGTTGACCATGTAGTTCAAACATAGGCAGATTTGTCTACATAAGCACTGAAAGCTGAGCTATTTTCACTGTATAAACATGGAACGCTCTGATCAGTGTTTAGCATCATTTAAAAAACAAATACAGGCCTCAACATATGCTTGTGCAAAACCCGACAGGGCTGACTACCATAAAAACTGTTAATTTTCAGTATTTATATTTTCAAACATTGCAACAACTTACAATTGAAGTAAGTCAAGAAAAAAATCTTGATTTTTAATTTTTAAATCTTCTGCAGAAAATAATTTGAATTAATCGATTTTAACAGTATATTGTCCAGCCCTACCTGCTAGCATACTTTCCATAATGCAGAGTAAGACTCGTAATTATAGCAGTGCTGGCTATGATTTAATGACATAGCCTTACGCTCTTGTGTGATCTGGTCCACTTTAAAAATACTGCTGTGTGAACATGAAACAATCCAAAGAAAATATGTATATTTATTTTATTCCACTGAACTGGAGAAAACCACCACTCCGTCAGAGTGTGATTGTCTGATTGCTTAACCAGTCCTCTCTGCTGGTTTGCACCATTTTCTCTGTCAGGAGAATCAGCCGCTTACTGGCGTTGTAAACAAGTGAAGTGGGAGAAGTCCTGTTGCTGTGGGCTTTGTTTGTTACTCCGTCTTGCAAACGAGAGAATTATAAAACACTCTAAAGGGCATAGAAACCCCAAAAAGCACTAGATGACCTCTTTAACTGACTTTCTTGCACCAGCTGGCTCAGGTACGACTCTGAACATTGCCTAAAAACAGCTGTGGGGTCTTTTTGATTGTGCATTACGCACACATGGCGTATCAGTGTCACCCGTCACTCGCTGAAACTCTACTACCACATGGGACCACCTGCTATGTATCTGATGTCTGCTCAGCTGTGAAAGGCATGCTGCAGCACCTATGGAATTAAAAACACGTCAACAGAAATATCAGACACACCCAAAGAAAAATCAGCTTTAATTTGACACCGACTTCTAAAGACTGTCAGCTTTAGTTTGGTCACAGTCCATCATTACGCTTTAAATGCTCAGAGGAGTGAGGGAAATATACCAGTTTAACAATCAAAGGAAAGGCTGATGCTGAAGTTGTGATCTTTAGTTGAAAGTTTGAACATTTTGAATAATGATCATTGTTTTATATTGTTCAAGGAAAAGGTTTTAAAGTAGGAATTTTCCTAGCAGATCAATTTCTTAGCTGGTTAAAAATAACTCTAAGTTAGATTAGATAGATTAAATTAAACAGAATTTAATTAATCCCTTTCTAAAACTCTCCCAGGGAAATTAGGATTCACGTAGCAGTTTAGTATAACAGATAAAAAGATATATCAAAATTATAGATATAAACAAAAATAGAAATAAATATAAATATGGCTACAGGTTAGGGCTGAGTATTTACAGCATTCTCCTCATATGATATGTATCCCGACTCTGAGGCCACGATACGATACACATCACGATACGTGTAAATTGTGAACTTTGACTTCACTTTTAACAGAATTCCTGACAAGTTTTGTGTTTTGTTATAAGAAGAAAAAGAACAAGGAAGAGTTTTAAATGATTCTACAACTGAAGAAACTTAAATTCAGGTCCTCAAAGATTGTAGACCGAAGTTTAAATTTGGATCATGTGCTTTGTCATGTAGCTTGGCTTGTACTTTGAACTGTGCCATTGTTAACATTAGCCAACGTGTATTGACAACAACTGTCAAAACTTTGAGGCCGTATCGATTCTGTAGAATCCGTATCGATACATGTATCCCCAAGGAGTGCATGACGATATTTTGCCGTATCGATATTTTGAGCACAGCCCTACTACAGGGTGGCTACCACTCCTTCCCGTCCTCTGTCTTCCTGTTACCCCCACTCCCCCCTTGTATGGAGTTGTACAGTCTGATCGCCTGAGGGACAAAAGAGTTTTTCAGTCTGTTAGTCCTGCACTTGGGAAGGAGCAGCAGTTAAGACTAACTACCTAATATTAATCTGAGAAAATAGGCAACACTGTACAAATTTGTCAGATGTTTCGTAGTGTTAAATTAGTTTGCAGAATGTGGCTAATATTAGCTGTGATGACAGCACCAGTCTTCTTGCAGGTTGATATTCACATGTCATGGTGTTTTCAGGCAGTACCGCTATGACAAACTATTGGGGAGGTACTCTTAAATATGCTGTTCCAGAAAATGAAGCAACCAGCCAAGTAAAGTGAAGCGAAGTTCAGCAGCTACCACAAATGAAAAAGCCCCATGTGGTGCTGACTGGTGAGAGTGGTGACATTTAATGTGTATAAATATCAGGTTCGATTAGAACATGTAAAACATACAACAAAAGTGAAATCAAGTAGAAAATATTCAGGTAAAGGTTTAATACTGGCTGAGCAGATGGCCTAAAATGAGCAATTTTTTTTAGCACACCACACCATAAAACCCAGCCTAGAGCCCAGGAGCTGAAGCCTGTGTAATATTACTATAATAGTCCCTAGTGTCTGATTACACAGTATAGACTTAAATGGGGCTGGTACATATGTTGCCAAAGGTAAATAACTGCTAGTTAGCAGAAACCTCTGGAGTACAATCACCCCATTTTCACAGTAATTATCTCCAACTGCTCATGTATGCTCGCACACAGAAGCCGAGAGTACCTCAGGGCCTGTGTAATCTCAGAATGCTTTTGCCCTTCTTCAGTGACATTTTCACTTTTGTCCTTTTGATACTGACGCACACTGATGTCACCTGAAAGAGGAACAGCTGAAACCTGACACACATATAGCACAAAAACACAATGGTTCACACAAGAGCTGGGGAATATATGGAGTTTTCAAGATGTGTCAGTATATTTTCAAATGATGTATAAGGTAAGATAGTGCTGTTTGTATCAATGTAGTCTGTGTTGATTTAAAAAAAGTATAGATGACAGTCTTTGTGCTCAGTAAAATGATTATTTTCAGCAGGAGTTCTCAAACCTGTCAGAGACCGGGAACCCCCACTGTCCCTGGAGGTGGTTAAAGCATCTAACATTTCGCCCAGCCATGCACACTCGATGATGAGCCTTTCTCAACACTGATATGAGATAAACACAGAAAACCTCCAGGCAAGTTAAGTCAAAGTAAAAGTCCCTCTTGTTCCTGAACAGAGTTTATTTCTTTATTGTACGTTGCGTCAAACATATGATGAACACTCTTATTTGCTAAAACTTCATTGATTTTGTTACCTCGCAAATTAGCTTCCCAAAATGCATGTTGTGACCAGTTTTCATGGCATTGTTTACCTGTGCAGTGAGAAAAGCAGGCTGGGATGTGATGACACAACAGCAGCCCTGCCTTGGTGTGTGCTTTGTGCTTTATTATAGCTACAATAAATGGGAAAAACTCCAAAGGAAACTGCAAAATGGTTCATTTTCTTGCCACAATCATCCATCCATGCATGAATTATCTCCACCGCCTATCCATTTTGGGGTTGCGGGTGACTGGAGCCTGTCCCACACCCTGAAGTTGTCAGCAGCCAGTCGCAGGGCCACATAGAGAAATGGACAACCATCTCACACTCACACCTCAGGGCAATTTGGAGTCATCAATCAAGCATGTTTCTGGTTTAGCGGGGGAAGTTGGAGTGCCCGGAGGGAACCCACACAGGGTGGATATGCAAACTCCACATAGAAAGGCCCTGACAGGGACACAGGGATCGAACCAGCAACCTTCTTGCTGTGAGGCATGTGCACTACCTTACTGCCCTCATTACAATCAGAACAAGGAAAACATGGCAAAGTGAAAGCAACCTTAGAGCTAGGGCTGAACGATTTTGGGAAAAGATCTTATTGCAATTTTTCTTGCAATTTCAATTAGTTTCATGATTTTCTTTAAATCAAGCTTCAGTGCAATATTCACTGTGTTTACAGTACAGACAACAGTAAGGAAATCAATGATCAAAAGCACGTAGCGCATTATTCATCATCTGATATTGATGATAAATAATCTGTTTTCATTATTTAAGGGATACTCCAACTTCTACTGCTGAACAGAGGCTTTGCATTGTTGACCGTGCTTTCCAGCACTTCCATAAATACAAATTGCCTGCAAATTAGTAAAATAATATGTGTGAAATCGTTGAAACAACAGATGCTGGGTCAGTCAAGAGTGCTGCGATTTGTATCCGAAAACGATAAATCTCTCAGCCCCACTCAGAGCTTATAAAATTTTCATCCTCAGTATCAAAAATATTACTAACATTTTGCACAGTTGAGACAATGGGGTAAGGCTGTCTGCAAATTTGGGTTAATCAAAACAAACAACAAAAAAGCCCTATAAAAAGTGTCCAAGACTTCTGTTTTTGTTGATTTGGAATTGATTTGGTATCCATATAGTAAATTCTTTAACTTAAATCCTATCAAATTTAGTTAATCTTGACCCTTGTTGATATAGCAACAATTTTTTGGGCATTTTGTGCCTTTATTGACAGGAGAGAGAGAGACAGAGGGTAGGCTTGTGAAAGGGGAGCCAGAGAGAGTAGGGGAGGACACTCTTCAAGCTGACCACAGGCTCGATTCGAACCCGGGCCGGCCGGAACATGTATATGGGACTTGCCTGGTTGCTTACCACTCCACCAAACCAGCACACCATAGCAACCAAGTTTTATATTTTACTGGAAGAACAGCTGATATATATATATATATATATATATATATATATCAAATTTGTGGGAGCAAAGCTAAATTTTAGTTATCAAATTACCCTTATTTTTATCTTATGCTAAAAAAAATGTTACGTTAAACTCAGCTTTGTCAAAGCTTTGGAAGTTGTACTTTTGTTAAATTAGATATTGATTAATACAATAATTTTAATAGGAGGTGTACTCATTTATGTGGACACTGCATATTGTGTCCCCATTTAGCTTGAAAAAATACATGATTTTTGGTCCATATCGCCCAGCCCTACTTGACACAGTCAGGTTCTTGATGCAGGTGTAGTGTATTTCTTTAAAATCCCTCTACATTGAGTGACAAACTGTTTTCCCCACATCTCCCCTCTCTGTCATGTCTTCATGCTTATACTTCTCCCTCACATCCATCTCCCCTCGCTTTCTTCTTCACCATTTCCTTTCAACGCACCCTTACCCTACGGACACTAACCCAGCCAGGCTTGTGATGAAGGACATGGAGGTGGCGGTTGCGGAGGTGGTGAGGGTCTTTATTATACAAACAGTGAAGGGCTTTGGAGGCCCCATTGAGGCCTGGAGCCGGAATGGGGACGCGACTGAAAGCGCTCCACTCGCTAATGAACTTGAGTGGCCCATAGAAGTGAGGCTGTTTTTTTTTTTTTTTTTTTTTTTTTTCCAGAAGCCAAGGAGGACAAAGTGTCAAAACAAGCCCAGCCCCTCTTCGCTCAGGGGCTAAACGCCGCCTTTTGACTCTGTGAAGTGTGGGCATCTGAAGGGGAGGCCGTGAGGAGAAAGGAGGGGGAGGCAGAATGTACTTGTTAAAACAATGGCCTCTTAAATCAAGCACCCCTCCTCGCCTCTCTTCTTCTCCTTAGCTCCTCTTCTCCCGCCTCCCTAACCCCCTCCTTGTGTAGCCTCGACTTCCAATTAGACCTACTCTTGCACAAGCAGTTGAAAGCCCCATATATCGCTGGGGCCTCAAAGGAGAGGCTTTGGAGTCTCTGTAGCACTGTTGCCTCTATGAAAGGTCTTAGTATTCAGAGGAGGGCCCTGTTTGGGCTCCTAAAAGCACTCAATCTGCCACTGGGGACTTGTGTACCATCATGTACCCTCCGTTCTCTGCCTCTCCGCTCTCTTCTTCCCTCTTTCTGAGCCACTCCACCCCCTCCATTCCTCGTGTCCCGCTCCGTCCCACCCTCAGCCAGAACTCTTTCTTCAGTTTGTGACCCCTCTGTTGGTCCTCCATGCTTGGCTGCATCGCGGGGCCGGTGCAGGAGCCGTGCGGCGGCCCGTAGCCCGAACGCTCGCCGCCTCCCTCCCCTCAGTTGTTTAGCCACGGATGAAAAGCGGAGACAAATATGTCTGTGGTTCAAAGTCCATCCCGGCAATTACAGTGACTGATTAAAGAGTTGGCCTACTCAGGCAGCTATGTATAATACTACAACTCCCACTCTGTGTTTCATAACAGTACCTTCAGAACTGAACTGAGCTCCCTGATAAAAGCTGGCCGAGCCCCCAGTTTACTGTACACTGATCAAGAGTCAGATCCTGTGAAAGGGGCCACAGTTGTTTTGTGGCCAGACTTTATCATCGACAGAATAGTCATCGTTTAGATTTTAACTTTTGAATAAAACTAACAAAACAGTTCAGTTTGGTTGCATCCAACATACAGACAAGGCTCCATTAGTATAACATCAGTATTGGCTTTTAAAACAAACATCAGCCTTTGTTAGATGAATGTTGTGCGAGCATATATCAGTTTCAGATGTTGATTTGTTGTTTTATAGGAGTTTAATGTTGGCATACAGCACAGCTTAAGACTGAGCCAGAGAGCAGATTAGAAATACGGCAGAAGGAAAGTTGGACAAATTCAGATCTTGTTTGTCAAACACAAGAGCAAATATTGGTATTAGGGTAGAATTTCGCCTAAATAAGTTAGAGAAACATTGATAACAGTATTAAATTGTTGTTTCAAACATTGTATCTGTATCAGCCCTGATAATTACAATCGGTACATCACTCGTTCCAGCAGACTCCTTTTTTTGTGTTTGTGATAGGTCTTAAATTGTGAGGCTTTTTCACACAGGACGCACTTTTGCTGTGTGAAGGCACATGTCGATTTTTCTGTTACCAGATAATGTTGTCATAATAAGGCTTTTTCAACTCTGCGCCTTTCACATCACTGATCTACATCACGAGAGGCATGCCAATTTTGACTGACGACTTCAATCAGACACAAAAATTAAAGCAGGTAGTCAGGAGGGGAAGCGAAAACCAAATCGAGATGAGAATCGATTACAGCTCCCTTAAGGAGTCAATATCATTAGTCTTTTTGCTTAACAATTCCCTTATTGCAACTAAATCAGACACTGAAATTAAATGTAGGGAGTAGGGATGGGAAATGAGAACCAAATGCAGTTGAGAAGTGATTACAGCTCCCTTAAAGAGTTGTTATCATTGGTCCTTTTGCTTTACAATTCCCCTTGTAAATCATTCTGGTAAAATAATAACAAAAGTCAGATGTGGACACAAGAGGTCATTATTATGGCTTATTTTTGGACAAAATGACACTTACCGCACATTGTTTAGTAATGGATGGAAACACCTCTTGCAGAAGCATTCATCTATGCAGCTTGAAATGTAAAATGAGGAGTGCCATGTGTTTCCCAAACAGAAAATTGTCCACTGGAATTCACCGTGTAATCCTTAAAGAATCTGATAAATAAGTAGAATCAATGTCATTGGGATCAATACAGTTTTATCAGTTCCATCCCGAGTAAAGCTATACCTTTTTACAGCAGAAATGTTTGTTACAGAGGTAGAGTGTGTTACAGACAGATAAACACAGTATGGTTACGCTTCTGACTTGTGTTTTTCAAAGAATCAGGTTTGGCTTTCTTGTGAGGAATATTAATTAAGTTTGTACATAATGTGTTTAATTATTTAATATGCCAAGACACTTGAAGCTTTGATGTAGTTCTTCTTAAACCTTGTATTTCCTAATGCAGTACTGAAACTGGAAGTTTCACAAACCTTTGCAGTGTTTTTCACTGGCCAAGTTATTAGTGCAAATTGATTTGGATCATCACCAAAATCTATTCTCTTCTTCCTTGCACCATAACAAATTTTCTCAGAGAATTTCATCAAAATCTGTTGAGAATATTTTAAGTTATCTTGCAAACAGACTTTTCACTCTTTTCTACAGAAGATAATCTTTGCCATGTCAGGCCAAACCAAGTAAAGATAAGTATATATCCTGTATTCTCGAATCTATTTACACTACAGTAGAGGCATCTGAGAAAAAGCAGCACACACACTTAATCTAAAGCATTTAGCAGTATTTATATTGGCATTTTACACATTTACATAGTATTAGTACGGAGAAAACATGAGGACTGGTAAATTCAAGTTCTGTGAAATTTGGTGTCAGGATGCAAAACAGTTTTTGTCATCCGACAAAGGAAATTAAAGATGTTTAGTACAATGTGAAACCCCAAAGCAGGCATGCATTTATGATTTTTCTTATTTGTATAGGTCTTTAAAAGGTCCTAATAGTTTCTCAGTTTGATTTTTATCATGCACAACAACTACGCACACAGTCAACATTTCATGTCTTGAAGGTCTTTAAGGGCACAGTAGTTTTTGACTTTATTTGAAGGGCATCTGGACTTGGTTGAATTCCTTGAAGACATTTAACCCCCCTCAACAGACCTCTTCGCTTCAGAGGTGAGGAACTGCAGAGGCCTTTTACAGGAGAGACATCGAAGCACTGTTTCATTTAAATCAAACGTTGGTGTGAGAAAAAAAAAAAAAAAGTAAAAAATCAGCAAAGTTCTTGCCTTTGTCCTCAAGACCAATATGATTCTGCATTTGTTAGCTGTGCAAATTGTCAGCTGTGCGTCCGTCCTTTTGTGTCAAACAACCACGTCAGTCTGTGAACACTGATACAAACAAAAGCGGTATTGTTTGGTCATGTTTATCATCAAGTTTGTAACCAGATGTTTGACTCTCTGTCAGCATCACGAGCACAAATGGTTTTAAATGCTGGACTGTGATTACAGCACCCAAATCTCAGTGTAAACTCAATGAATGTTTGCAAGATTGAACTTCTAATCTCAAGGTCAAGCTATGTTGATGTTTAGCCAAACCTCAAAAGTAAGATGCTGATCATGGTTGTTTTTATTGTGTGTTATGACTGCTTTGGCTTTTTTCAGTAATCAAGGAAACGTCTGGTACACAGAAGGTTCATGTCAGTTGGCTTAATTTATTGCACTGATATTCTACTTGCTGCAAAGTAAAACAAGATAAACAATTTGAAGAAATATAGCCAAACAATCAAGGCTGAAACTTTGCAAACTCAAGATTTGTAAACGGTGTGATATCTGTTACTCTGCCACAATACCCCAGCTTAAGAATGCGTCCTGATTCTAGGACATGTGAACCTAAAACCGTGTGCTGGTGTGTATGTGTGATGTATGTGTGTGTTTCCTTAGCTTCCATGAGTAAATGCAAGGCTACCTTTGTTTCGGGGGTATTGTGCTATTGACTTGCCAAGGGGTCAAAATGTGTTATTTTTAAAATTTAAGGCCACAAAAAGTCTTCTTGAAAAATGTATCTTCTATATATAACCTGGTGAGGTCTTACATTTTTGATGGTAGGATGACTGAGGTCATACCAACAAATCCATTGTTGGCTGTTTTTAGGGCTGCTTCAGAAAGCTTAGTGAAACAACTGCAGCACTAATGTGACACTTACGCAGTAAGCACCTGTTGGAGACCAATTACCTTTGATATCGTTCTGTTAAATTATTATTTAGCGTTGTGGCTTTTTATATTTTAGCATGCAACATACACAAAAAATAAGTTCATTATACCTTTCCATTGCTGTTTACAGTTTGTTTGGCAGGGCAGTAAAGGTCTTCACTTTCTTGATGTTTGGCCTTACAACAGGTGAAGAGAATATTTGATTTAACAAAGGATGAAGGAACCTCATGTAGCTTTGTTAATTGCCACATCAAGCTTGCTCTCTTGTAGCAGCAGTCATCACTGAAAACCTGAAAATCAAAAGTAATTGAGCTTATCATTCCTGCTCTTGGGTCATTTTGGTCCTGTGACAAACATCGGTATTCTGAAGGGGGATGAAATCTTGGAGCACATCAGCTTGGTGGATCAAATGAAATCAAAATGCCATACCTGTGGACTGTCAAAAATCAACACCTCTGTCTGGTTACATATAGACTGATAACAGCTTCGGTGCTGTGGGATAATCATTCTCCATTTCAGCTCAAATTGGCCTTGAAAAGCACACCCAAAAATATCTTATAACCTAAACTTTGAAGTTTTTGTTTTGTAAATCCTTATGGAGTCAACAGGCAGATATATGAGTATGATACATCCAAGCTTCAGCTCAGAAAAATGACCACAATTGTAAAAATGTAAAATTTAAAACCTGAATCTTTCAAATGTCATAAAAAGAAAAATACATTTTGGATGATTTTTTAATAAAGACCAGATCAAATAATAACCTTTTACAAATCTTTACAGAAGCTCTGCTCTGTTCATACCAGCATGTTGAACTGTACTGTCACATTATTTCTCAATCAGGCAACAGAAAACTATCAATCCTGGTGTTGATAAGGACTTGGGTCTTTGGGGAGTGTCAATGAGGGCTTCAGTATCTATTAAAATGAACTATCTTCATCCTTCATGTTTACTTAGTCTTTAATTGTCTCCAGTGTCTTGTGTCTCTTGGTGTCCTCCTCACTTTTGACATCTCTTAAGCACAGCACTGTTCTCAACTGACCCCAGATGAAGCTAATACTACATGACCCTAATCCCAAACTAATCTTAACTATTACCATGACTCCTGTAATTTAAGTGTATAAAAGTTCCCATTGTAAGAACTGACCCTGACGACTTTGAGCTGTCATGAAGAATCAGAAAAAGAATAAAAAGAGGATGAAAATGAATGGTGCGGTCTTCCAACAAATGTGCCTTCTGATAGTAGTAGCCAGTCTCAGGGGGTAAATGTAGTCATCATGCCTTGAAGCAAAAGCAGGATGATATTAACAACAACAATCTCCGGCAGAACCGGGGGAACCATCTGCCTGAATTAAAGTGAAGTGAAGCAGGCCGTAACAGTGTTCTTCTGAGAGTCGGCACTAATTGGGTCAGCACGATTTTCCACTTTTGTTGCTTGGTGGTTGATCTAAAGGGGCGTCTATTCTGAGAAGCACCTACTTAAGTTATTGTATCGGCCATCTAGAGACAAATCAATCTATGTTGGGCAAAGACCGTCGTCTCACATCGCCCTCGTTTTCATTTAGCCCACATTTATTTTAGAGAGCTCGCTCTAAATCACAGTCATGGCTCAAAATGGGCACTCTCAAAGGCTTTTTTTCCACCTCTTTTGTGATTTTTGTGTATAAATGGCATCTAACTGGGAGGCCTTGGCCTTGAGTGTCTGCTTTTTGTTGTTGGCGCAGTTGGCAGGGACACCACAGGCTCATTCGGGGAAGGACGGGCTCTTTGGATTGTGGGCCAGAGGGGTGTCCGGCAGGGGAATCTCTGTTTTTCCTGTCAGCAATTTTTGACCACAATGAAAGGACGGATGACCCATTTTGGGTGTATAGGTTTGACCTAACTTCACGTCAAACTTTAAGAAGTTGTATGTTTCATGTTTAACTCGTCACTTTTTCTGTAACTTTCCAATCTTGTTAGGAAAAATGTAGATATATGCAGTTTGCTCTTAGTCGGACTGGACAGCTAGAGAAATATTGAGCATCAGGTTGCCCTCAGGCTCTACTTTGCATTTGGTAGCGGATTCAGCGTGTGCTCCCTCCTCCTAAGTTATGAGGTGACTGAGGATGGAGCAGGCTGCAATGTTTTCGTCCAGACCTGGAAGACTGGTGCTGCTTACAGATCCTGTCCAGGTGTTAGCCTGGGAGGGAGAGGAAATCTGGGACGCAGTAAAATTAGAGCCAGGCCTGGACCCAGCCCTTTAGGCTCGAACAGCATGCTGGGCTTGGATTGCGTTGTTGAAAAACTCTGGTCAGTGTCCAAAATGGCCTGTGCATTTTCACTTTCTGGCTCTACATGGAAGTTTGATCGCTTCATTTTCATTCATATGAAGCATGAGCCAAACTGCTGGACGTTCACAGCTTACTCTAAAGGTTGACAGGGTTTTCCATACTTTAATACTTCACTTTTTAAGGCCGTAAGTTTTAAAGCAACACAATCTCAGTTATCAAATGGTTGATATTGTAGAAAAGAACAAAGCATAAAAACTAAAAGTATTTGGTCATGTTTTCACTCAATTTTAAGGAAGATCTTTGCCTTAATTGTGCAAATATATGTTTGCAGCACTTTAGATGTTAGGCCGAGGACATCACAAGACGTTCACATTTATTTCACAAGGCAGTGATATTTGTTTCAATTCAAGGTGCAATACAGCTTAATGGGAGCACAACATGGCATGTGTTTAACATACACACACTCCCAGTGCTTTGCTTAAAAAAGATAATGGACTTTATGGGCACACTGTTCAGGCGGTGACTTTTTTATTACTCGGATGTTTGCAGTGCATTGTAGCTGTTTGGAAGGAGACTAAAGGCCCAAATACACTTCCCTTTTTGTTTTCAGGTTGATGTAAAATTGGTTTTAGACCAGTGAAGATTCCCTATAAAGGCTCCTTTCAGTAACTCAGACTTTGTCAAGTTTATTTTGCAGTGAATTGAGATTACAACAGTATGAGATGTATAGGACTTTTTTTCCTTTGAGCAGCAGAAACAGGTATTGATTATTTTTTTCAGTTACAAAAATTATTGGAAACATTTTTGACCACTTTTTTTTGTTCTTTATACAGATTAAGAGCTGTTTCGTTTTTTAACACAAAAGGGACAATCCATTGAACCTTTCCACCTGGGATGCACAATATACTGTAGGTATGGCCAGGTTGTATCTTCAAATGCTGAGTTTCATTTTTGGCAGGCATGACTATTTCACCACATATATATTTATTCAATATTTCCGCCATACATGGTGACCGTAGAGTATATTTCATATATTGGCTGTAAGTTTGGAAAAATGTTTGAATGTACCACAGTGCTCTACTTGTTAAGGTTACTAAGGATGCGTGATATTATCGGTTTGATAACGGTATCGGCCAATATCAGCCTAAAAAGTTAAGTATCAGTATCGGCCGATATTGAAATTTTTGCAGATATTTGCAGCCGATATATCAGCAGCACATATCGGCCATGTATCAGCTGGAATATCGGCAAATTATACAAATGTTCAGTATTGACGCGCCTTCTCATCACAGCACCGGTACATTTAAATATGGAGGGTTTCATTTTTGCAAGAGTTATTATAAGAGTATTACAAATGTCCGTGTGATAATATACTGTAACACTGAAAGAAACTAGTCCATTTTTGTTAAGTACAGAGCCTATGCTCTTGACCTGAAATATCGGTATCGGAGGTAATGAATTAACAAAATATCGGCATATCGGATATCCGCAAAAATAGAATATCGTGCATCCCTAAAGGTTACCATTAGAAGCACATAATTCAAATAACAAACATGTAATCCAAAGGAACCATTTGTTTAATTTTCTGAACTGAACCAATGTAAATAACATTTGATCATTTATAGCAGAATCAAATGTGCTTTTCTTCTTTTCTTACATCTGTTTCCTTAACAAATAGAGTCTTAGGTTAGTTCAATGTGGGGGACTTGGTGATCCAAACATGTATCCATCAGCGTCAGTATGGGGGAAGGGAACTGAAAATCAATTACAGAGGAGAACTGATAACAAATAACTAAAGGAATCTTCCATTTTCCTTAACAATTCATTTATCACTTCCTTCCACTAAGTTCTAAATGCCTTCTGGAGACAGCAGGAGTCAAAAATGTGGCTTAATTTTACAAAGTAAATTGCCCAACATTAAGGTTCTGCATCTTTGTGATTTCAAGATTGGTTGGCGATACTAAAAATACTGCCAAAGGAAGTCTAAGCAGAACAGAAGTGCAATGTATTTGAAGTTGTTGACCCTGATGACCTGTATAGGAATGTTTTTTTTTTCCCACACAGAAAATACACAGCAGTTGATAAGATAAAAGTTGAAAAATTTTAATGATAAGCAGAATAAATAGCAGAAATTGTATGAATAAAGTTCCGTCAATGTCTGTCTGTAGTCAGCATTGGCTAAAACACATGTGAAAGGGACGTATTCAGGTGTATATAAGGCTGAAGCTTCAATCAGATGGGATGCAGTCTCAAGGTGTGACATTAACTAGATTGTTGATAGGCTATGATTGTGACCTGAGCTCTGTGACCTTTTGTAAGGTTCAAACAAACCACAGTGACATCGACTTCATTTATACAGTGGCCCTCCTGTGTGAACTGTCCATACACTGGCAGTTGGGATATTTAAATATACCTCCTGATAATGCCTCTGTTTGAGCACCCGGCCTCCTGCAGGCTGCATTAGAAGCTCAATTGATCGCTGTAACCTTGGCAGCTGGCAGGTAAGCAGGGACACTTTAGAGCGGCGTTCATAAAACACAGACACTTCAGAAATTGCTCATTTAAAAGAGATGCTGTAGGGGCTCTCACTCACATAGGTGCACAGCGTGTGAGACTCTAAAGCATATTTCAAGGCTTTTGTAGTCTACCTCTTGGCCTCCCACTCAGCAGCAGAGCATTAATTTTATGTCGGCGTTTAGCCTCGCCTTTAGGTCATGGTTGGGTTTAGGAGCAGCCGCTTGGTGAAACTCGCCTGCCTGGTATTAATCCATATGTAGCTCAGTTGTCTGTGCTCCATGACTTCTGTCCAAGTGGAGAGACGAGGTTTGGTTTAAGGCAGAGAAGCCAAGGTCACTCCGTGGCGTAAGGATACCAGCGGCGTCTCTGTACTTTCACAAACATTCATAGTAAATCCTCAACAGGTGCCTCAGCTTACTGCCAGTCTCCTCCTCTCTGCATGCATCTGCCCCTGCTGGATGTGTTTTCATGTTGTGGGTGTATGCGGGACAGGTGCCGGGTGCAGTCGAGCTGCCCACCAGTTGCAGCAGCAGGCTGAAATAAAGGTTTCAGCTGGCGCCTGGCGCCCTCAGTGCTTTTCTCGGATATGTGCCTCTGGCAGGGTGCCACACAAACACACCCACCAACAAGGGTCAACACAACTAAACTAGTTCACTGATTATGTTTACATGTACATAAATCATTATCTGACTCCAAAAGTCCCCTGATTACTCCAGTGGTCATGTAAACAGTAGAAAGCAACACCTGTTATCACAGTGCGTCTCAACAGGTGTAGCCTGGAGAGCTAACACCAGCCTCTTAAAGGTCCATGTCCTGCAAAATCAACTTTCTTTGCTTTTAATGTTGTCAGACGGGGCTCAGGGAGCAGGAGAACATGTCATCTTTTCCTAAACTTCAGATCACAGACAAATGCTCTATTTCACTTTAAATGAAATGCCCCTTAAAACAATCTGTTCTTTACTTCCTGGGGTTTATGATGTAATAGCTATACAGACGTGTGTGTGTTTTCTGCACCTCACAGGCAGACACCATGTCTGTTTTGACAGTTCCCTCCACAGCCTGTAACCCCTCCTTCCCCTCCCATCAGAACTGTTTGGACAGCCAATCACTTAGCCTCAGATCTGAGCGTTTCCAAAGGGGAGGGGAAAGGGCTGCATCAAATCCTTTCATAATAGACACCCAAGACATAATGCAAACAGTCAAACATACCAGGATATGGGACCTTAAGGGGAACTGGTTGATTTATTTTTATTTTACACAGTTATAGAAGCATTATGCACATAAAAAACAAATTTAAAAACGCAAGTGTGTGGGAGTGGTAGAAGCCTGCAAATGGCTCATCTAATCCTTACCCAAGAGGTAATGGAAGGTAGATACCGAACAACCAAAATGAATATCAAACATCAGATATAAAGTGCAACAATTTTATACAAAGAGTATGCAGGTTTGAGTTTTTGATGGAAAATGTGATTTAACAAAAGGAAAAGCAAGCATTGTAGAATCTTGTCACTGTAGAAGCTCAATATGACAGTCATGCATTCAGTTATTTCAGTCTCTTTTCAGTGACGACTTGTAAATGTGATCATTTTCTTGAGATCATGAGAAATAAGGACATTATCATTGCTAAAGTAGCTTTGTTATTCCAAGATAGTGAGATAGAGATCTCAAGAAATAACAATGAAAATTGCTTGCTATCACTGCAACATGCAGTAAAACAAAAGTTATGGATGCTTGACTTATCTGGACTTCTGTACATTAAAATCTTAAAGCCACAATTTATTCTCCACGCCCTCCCTCATGACCCACCTAAAGTCAGCTAAAGCAGCTCCACAATCCACTTTTGGATCCTGACCCTCCAGTTAAGAACCTCTGCTCTGCTGGATCAAGGGTACCATAACTTATTAAAATGCATCAAACACACCTGATCCAGTGCCCAAAATATGTTTCATCTGGTTCCTTATTACCGTTTCTTTTGTTATTTTCATCCAAACATATTTAAAATACACCAGCAGAGCAAAGAAGAGCTTTTTCTATCACATATGAACACATCAGATCACGTAATTACATTGACCTGTTTTCATGTATCAGATTAATGTGATCGTGCAAACATATCCATGGTTACAAAAACACACATTTACTTCCAAGCAATCACACCCAAACTTGTTCGACCGCTGATTTTCTTCTTCATTGACACCAAAGTTGAAGCTGCCACCCCTGGCTCAGCTGTCAGCCCCCGGGGTTCAGGTAGACACCGTCATCAGCCTGAGTGGTGCCAGCCCGCTTTATAATTGGATTTGGTGTTGGCACTCTTCCGTTCTCCCCCCTTCAGCCGGAGGGCATTGATTTATGAGGTGGGCCTGGGAGAGGCTGTTTGTGACCGAGTCCAACAGGAATCGAGCCGCAGTGAAGGCTTTGTTCCCCTCTGTCACTGCGCTGAGTGCTGCGGGAAACACTTACTACTAATTAAGATTAGTATCATTTTATTACTGCTCCTTATCTGTTAAGCTGATTAAAAGAAAGTTGTATTGTTTCTCGGACCGTCTGCTGACCTGGGTTGGTAATTGTTAGATGACTCTGATTTTGTCACTGGTGTATTGGTCTCATCAATTTAGTCAACAGAACTTAATTGATTTAGAAACTAGCATTAAAATCTGTTGGTATCAACTCTTAAGCCTTTTTAGGTTTGGCTTTTAACAACTTTAAGGACACAAAAGTCAGCAAACTTGAACCTCAAACTGAAAGTGAAGGATACAAACTTCTAAGTCATTCATATGGACTTCTGAGTTTTCCTAACCCTAAGCTTAAAGTTCTGTTTAAGCGCAATTTGAAGGTAAAATTTATTTTGACATTTAAGAAACAAAAAGATATGTCTGACAAAATCTGATGGACTCATTCATTTTTGGATTTAATGTTTTTCAAAGAGCTCAAATTTTGAGGAGGAAGTACCTTCTTTTCAATGAAGCTGCTAAAAATGCACTTTTTTTTCCACCACTAAAGGTCACAAAGGTCACAAATGATGATGGATATTCATTCTCTAATAAATCATATTGATGCTTTTTAAATGGAGACATTTAGTTATTTGATGAAACACCATGGTAGATTTAAAATTCTTCTGATATTACAGCTCACATATGAGACATGCCAATGTGCATGTCATATATATTGGCTGTAAATATTGGCAGAATGTTTAATATCTACTAATATTAATTAGCTATTTTTTTGGCCATTATATGCTGATACCAATATTTTGCAGGTAGTGTCATGCACCTTTGATACTCAGAGATTATTTATCCTGGAGGTTAATAAAAATCCTCTCATATAACAAACTTAACAATGTATTTTTTTTCCTTAACATTTGTCATTGATTTAGGGCCCTATAAAATCAGCGATCACAGAATTGTGGACAGAATCACGGAATTGGACATTAAAAGCGGAATTCAATATAAACACGGAATATCACGGAAATGGCTGATATTTTACGTAAAAGCTTTTTTTCGAAATAAAAAGAAACGTATCAGGAAAATGCACCAAGGGGGTCGCTAGGGCTGGGGACGATGCACACTTCACTTCCCCTCCCCCTCCTCCTCCCTGCATTAACAATGGCTACGTTTACATGAGAGCTTGAGTTCCCCTTTAACTCAGAATAAAACTTAAATCCTCTTTAAAAAGATCACAAACAACCTTGTAAACACCTAATTCTGAATGAAAATGACCATTCCGAATTGAACTTAATTCAAAGTAGGTGGCTGGTTTATTCTGATTTTAAATCCTAATTGAATAATTCCTTGATCATGTATATGTTCATTCCACTTTAAATTAATTCCGGTCGTTCTTTGCATGCTTGATGGCAGCCCGAAGCAAGCGTTGGACTCAAGCCGAGACAATTTATTTAATTAGAGCCTTAGAAGATTTGGAAATAATGAAAAGAGTGGATGGATGTAAGCATAAAAATGCAGACCTTTATAAAGTTGTAGCGTCCAAATTGACAACGCTGAATTGGAGTTTGTTTTCTTCCGGTAGACGCAAATACGTCATTACATCCGCCTCCTGGCCAATCGGAACCATTCCCAACCCACAGACCTTAAGCCGAATTGAATAAAGGCGAATAGACGTGTTTCCCATGTAAACCTCAATACGGAATTACTATTTCCATGTGAACACGATGGAGAATACTTTAATTCAGAATTATATAGTTCTGAATACTCAATTCCGAATTTAAAAACATCATGTAACTGTGGCCAATGCAAACATGTCAAAGCGGCAGCCCGAGACACCAGCTAAGTTGGCAAAGAAGCTTCAAAACTCCCGGCTAACTCCAAAGTACAGGGCAGAGCAGTTTCCCAATGATTTTTATGTGTCAGGTGATCAAATGTTCTGCAAATTTTGTCAACATACTGTTGACTGGACCTGTAAAGATATGTGTGAGGACCACCTGAAGAGGGGTGTTTATATTTCATTTATGTTGTAGTGGGTCTTGGGGTTAATTTGGCGTAAAATACTAAAAACCGAATTCTCAAAAAATTAAAACAGAAAAAACTGGATATGGGAAAAATTAAAACGGAATATGGGAAAAATGTAAAACTGATTTTTTAGGGCCCTAATCTAGCTAACTGACAACTGGTATAGTAATAAACAGTGAACCTGATCAAAAATGGAGCCAACTGTCAGGAAATTTTCCCTGACATCACTCCAGTGTCTTCTCAAAAACTCAATACCACAGACTCTCTTTCTTGCCCCCAACTTACTGTACCTACCCCTCCAACTCCAGAGTGTCAGCTCCATACTCCCCCCTCCTCCCACCTCGAGGTTTTGGGTGACGTCTATTCCTGGCCATGGATTTTGCCGGCTCACTCCTGTACACCCTGACCCTTTCCCCGTGATAACCCTTCCCCCACATTTGATGACCTGCTGCCCCTCAGAGGAGGACACAGGGGTCATATGCCTCCAGGACTCACAAACTCTGACCACTTAAGCAACGTAGAAGCAGCTCAGGAATGCAAACAAGACGCTCCCATTACCCTTGAACTGCCTCTGACCTCGGCTTGTGTTCAGGACGGGGGCTGACGGTGAGGATAATGGGTGGATGGTGTACCTGTCATCCACCTTCTGGAGCTGTTTATCTGTGGAATGACTGGGGCGTGAAATGACGCTCACCTCTCCAGTAGAGACAGCTTATTCATGGGTGTTGGTCAAGCATCAGTAAAGCGCATCACAGGAAGTAACATAAAAACATGCACAGCAGTTTTTTCTGTTAGAATAATTCGTTTTTATACTGCTGACCCCTCAGAGATATCAACCCTGAAAGAAACAGAGCTGCCACCAGGGTCCAGTCACATGACAGGAGGAAGCTTTGAGATAAAAACTGACTGAGACAATGTCCAGGGCACATCAAGTGCTGACCTCGTGTTCTTGATCAGTCAGATGGCTCAGGGCCCGCCATTCTACAACAGAGCCACCATTCACTGCAGCGACAGACAGACCTACCGAGTCAGTGCCATACACAACGGCAGCTGACACAGCTTTGAAACAAACATGTGGTGCACTTTTGAACCATCATTATTCACCCCGGTCCACTTATTTCGTGCCATATTACATATTCCAAAAGTGCATTTACAGTGCATTAGTAATTGTACAGTCTGTGTGTGTTTTCAGTGATAGACTAGATAATAAGGGCTTAAGAGTATTTGCAGAAAAAAAATCAATTGATGAAAGTATTGTGAAAAATATTCTTGTGTCACGTTTTTTTTAACTGTTTTTTTCAACTGCAACTAACAGAATGATGAATGATGAACGCCATCTCCTCCATGTCAAACAGATAATCAAGCTTTGTTGAGTTAGAAAAGCCAAAGAAACCCATGAAAATCCCTCCTGCACAAAATCGTAGTCCCTTTTTCCTCGCTCCTTGTCACATTTGCATGTGCAGCGGGGGGAAAAATAGAGACTGTTATGCCGCGTCGCACAGCATCCCACTTCCTTGCACGCGGGCAGTAAGGGCACTAACATAGATTTTAGGGATGCACGATATTATCGGTTTGCTATCGGTATCGACCGATATCAGCCTAAAAAGTTAAGTATCGTATCGGCTGATGTTGAAATTTTTGCAGATATTTACAGCCGACATATCGGCCACACATATCGGCCATATATCAACTGTAATATCGGCAAATTACACAAATGTACAATATTGATGCACCTTCTCATAACTGCATGGGTACATTTAAAAATAAATGGTTTCATTTTCCAAGAGTTAAATGCTGTTTTTCTTGTTATATATCTGTTCCTCGCGAAAATATACTGTAACACTGAAAGAAACATGTCCATTTTTGTAAGTACAGAGCTTGTGCTTCTGACCAGAAGTATCGGTTTAGGCGATAATGAATTAAAAAATATTGGCATATTGGATATCGGCAAAAATACAATATCATGCATCCCTAATAGAATTTCATGCAATAAGCTTGATTTTGTCGCATGATCACGTTCTGCTAGGACACGGTGTTAGGGTGTCGAGCTCTCTTTTCTTAAAGGCAAACTTAAGACCCACCTTTTTATCCTGGTTTTTAATTTGGATTGATTAAATAGCTCTAAATATCAGTTTTATTTCAGTTTTTATACCACATTCGTCTTTGCTTTAAATTTGTATTGAAGTGCTTTCCCCCCAAAATGCTGATTTTATTCAGTTTTCAACCTGTTATTGTGATTTTTAGACATTTCATTACACTATTTCCCATTTTGATAATTTATTATCCTGGTACGTTTTATTTATTTTATTGTATTTTTATTCATTATTCTAATGTTGACCTCTCCTTCTTGCTTGTTTACTCTATGACAGTTTATTTCTTTCTGTCATTCCCCTGTAAATTTAATTCAAGCAACTTAATTAATCCCTCTTAGAGTAATTCGTTGGATGCAGCTTGTGCGTAAACGCAGAAACAAACCACAGTTCAATACAAACAACAGATGAACTAAGTAGGAAACAAGGCCAAGACTGAACTCTGATATAAATAGATGATTCATAAATAATCAAACTTTATAAAAGATGATTAAAATGTAAACAAAACATAATACAAACAATCAATCTGATGAAAAATGTGCAGTGGAGAGGATAGTTAAAACAGAACGACGTCCAGAAAACATCAGAGAAAATTCATGAGAACACATGATCAGAACATGCTTATATAAATCACTTTCAGCTGCATTTTTGGTTTATTAAGTGCTATTTAAATAAAGTCAAGATTGAGTTAACGACCAAAAACAAAGTGACTGAAGAATCCATAGACGTGAATGTGCCTGGTTGTTTGTCTCTATATGGCAGCCCTGTTATTGACTGACAAACAGTTCAGGGTGTAACCCGCCTCTCACTGATTCAGCTGGGAGAGGCTCCAGCTCTTTGCTACCTTGAAGGACATTTAATGGATGAAAGAGAAGTCACAGTTTTGGTTTCTATTGAAATACAACTCAGTTGATGCTTTTTAGTTTAATGTGCTGATGATCACATGACTGATATCAATGTGCTGTGATTGAAATATCACATACACACTCTTCACAATTGTGCTGGATTCAGTCATTTACGTTTTGTCTTTTAGAGTTTTCAGCCATACACCTGATTATCCTTTTCATCCACTGGTTTTGCAAATGCCATTTTGTAAACTCATAAATCATTGAGGTTATGATATTGTTGCAGTAAAATGTACATTTAATCTCTATATTACTGAAAAGAATAAAACAAAAATATATTTCCACGATCCACCATAATTATGTTTTCTCAGAAAAGGACATGGATGTGACAGCTTATACTGATGGAAAACTAGCATAGAAACTCAAAACCATCAGTGAGTGAATATGAGAGTGAATTATTACATTATAAATGCTTTGTAAGTTCAAGTTACCATTTTATTTCTAAATGCTAATTCTTTGTCATAATGTTATGATTTATACCTCTGTGTGTACTACCTCTCTTTCTAGCATCTGCCTCAAGCAGAGTACACACTACAAGATTATCAGCCCAAGTTTTGGCTCGGATCCCCGCTTCTGAACAAAGTCAGAAAAGACCTGATTTTGTGTTGGTCCTGAAGATCAAGGACTATTCAGTTCAATTCAGTTTAATTAAAAAAAACTTTGTTTGTCCCCGGGGGGCAATTAAAGGCACATAAAGCAGCCAGTGAATGAAATTACACACAAGAAATAAAAATACTAGAAAATTTAGAACCCTGTAAAGGTCTGTTAAGAGAGAGCGAGAGAGTTATCCTCTCGGAAGAGGATCAGGGCTGCCCAGACTTGGAGTTATAAATATTATACGTGTTCAATATTTAAGATCATAAATCCTCATACGTGTTCAGGGCACAGAGGACACATGGAATGGAACAAAGTCAATCAGGGAACAAGCTGACAAAAGCAGGAAGCAAACACAACAGTAATAAAAAATCTTATTTATGAGTGCCTTTCTTGACACTCAAGGACATTGTACAACAATCAGCAATCAATGAAGGAACAATGGATAAAATAAAAAAAGGAACAAAAGAAATTTTAAACCAGGTTGAAGAAAGAAGGAGAAGGTGGTTACAGTTAGGCCGATCTTGTACAGGTGGGGTTTGAGCCTGGATTTGAAGGTAGGGTGAGAGTCAGAGTTATGGATGTCTAATGGCAGAGAGTTGCAGAGCTGGGGAGCAGAGCATCTAAAATCTCTGCCCCTCCATGGTTCTGAGATGGGAGGAGGGCACAGTGAGGTGAAAGGAGGAGGAGGATCTGAGGGAGTGGTCTGGAACGGCGGTATGAAGGAGGTCAGACAGATATGGAGGGGCGAGGTTGTGGATGACCTTGAAGTCGCACAGAGGGAATTTAAATTCAATTCTTTGCCTTGCAGGGAGCCATAGTCATGGCAACGATAGTCAAGGCATAGCATTTAGTCAGATGGACGTCAGAAATAGAGGACCACTTATGATTTATGGCTAAAACATGGGCGTCAATACAGCGTAACCTGTCATTTATATACAACAAACTGATGAGGAGAGGAGCTGGGTTAGAATCACATCCTCTATGTTTGTTTAAAATCGCGTTTGATCATGCAAGATTACAAGCTGCAAGAGAAGAGGCCTTGATTGTTGATGAGTGAGTCTGTTGGTGTGTGGTGTCCCTCCCTTTGTGGGACACCACACATTAGAACAAAACTGATAAATCTGACATTATCCGTCTTCATGCGTGGGGTCACTCAGTTTCAAATCTGTTAACATCTTAAAAATCTTTATTTGTGTGCCAGGCCTTATTCTTCTCATGGTTTTCTCAGTTTCCCCCTTGAGCAGTTTTGAAACACTCCCACTGAAGAGGCCTGAACACGTTGTATTCAGTAATGCTTTCATGTCTTCTCAAAGGGGAACAATATGACTAGTGACTGCGATGATTGCATACTAGGAGAAAGACACTGACTTTTTCAGTCAGGAACAAAAACCCCTGATCCCATGCCTTATTCAAAATGCAACATGTCTTGTTGTGTTGCTGTCTGTCCGATGATAGAGGGGAAGACTTTTTAATAATACACTAGAAAGCAACAAAGGAAAGTCAGATGGTCCCATTGCCAGCCTTATTTTCACCCATGCACTGTTTTCTTTTGACCCAAAGACTTTTCAAAGAAGATTGACAAGTGACTGATTGTGAATAAGGGTTGTTTTTCAGTGATTTGGGACTTTGTTTGACCTTTTGAGGCTTTTTTTAGTTTTTGTAAGATGTGCTGAAATGACACCGTTCTGCAGAAAAAAGCGAAAAATATCTGCAAACCTCCGAAGGCATCGATGAGTGTAAGAGCCGTTCACTGTGGCTAACATTTAATGAGCTTTATTCATCACTGAATATGCATCGTCCTCTGAATAGAGACAGATTTTCTTGCTCTCAGTACAAACGCGCTGCTTTAGCTCAGAGTCTCTCCATGCCAGTGCTGAGTCATGGACAACTTAATGGTGTTGTGCCCTGTTTACTGTGTTTACAATGTCCTTGCAGATATTTCTATTCCTCTGGGAGAGAGAGAGGCACTTCTTATCTGCAGAATGATGGCAGGAGAATCGTAGAGATAGAGAGAGAGAGAGAAATGAGAGTAGCAGGCAGAGGGAGGTGAGGGGGAGAACATCAAAAGGAAGAGATGCTAAATATACTCATCCCATTTTTGGCTCAACATGTGCATCTATATCTCGCTGTGTGGGTTTCACGAGAGAGGAAGCCGAACCGTCAACGTGAAACTGAGTCACTCTGCTGAAAGGTTTTTTCGACAGTGATGTTCCCATTGTGAGATGCTTTTGGCAGACTAGTTGATAAATAATTCAGAATTGGATTCAACCTGCTGATAGCAGCACTGTGACACAATACAATATGTTGCAGAGTAAAAGGCCAACTTAGTCTTTATCCGGCTCTTTTTGGATCAGTTGTTTGAAACTAATTGCTAAAGTGTGTCCAAGTTTTTCAAGAATCTGATAAAAGAGGAACATTGTGTATTAGTTTTAAACTTTAATTTTTCTCTGTTTTAATTTAAAGTCAAGGTTTTCAGAAGTTTTCTCCAAGTTTCCATCCTTTATTTTCAAAGTCAAACATCCATGAAACAGAAACCCCACTGGGAGTAAATCCAAGCATTCAATCTAACCAACCACAGATCCTTTTCTCCCTATGATATATCTGCATAGCATAGAAGTTTATACTTTAGTGTCATTTGTTAACCATGCACATGTACACTTCTAGTGGGGTTGGTATTTTTTAAAGATACTGATACCCCTACTTTTCTGTTATTTTAGAATAAATTGTTAATCTGGCTGTAGATGTAAGGCTTGTTTCTGACAAGAAACATACCTTTTACATCAAGGGTTCCCAAAATGTACAGGCTGTGACCCCACAAACAAACAGCTTAAGGGACTGAGGACCCTGCAGTGTGTATTTACCTGAAAGGCATCTCTCAAACCCCACTCACGCTGCCATTTCAAGTCATGATATGACACAGCCTCCACTGTAAACACTGAGGAAATAGAATGGACCCCATTCACTCTGTCTCCAGAAGGGATGAAGCAGTTCAGATTTTCTCAATATCAATGCCATTATCCATTCTGCTTATCCATTTGATTCTTCATTACTACCCTTATCGATTCCTGTAGCCTTTCTTAGTGGTAACATGGCGGCTTACAAAAGTTTTTTGTGGCAACAGTATAAAAAACATAGTGCTCTAGGTACTGAGTGTTGTGCTGCACAGACGGATGCTTCTGCAAGTTGCTGGTGTTTCCACACTTTCTTGAAATCAGAATTTTGTGTTGAACTGAACCACATTTTGACCACGTCTGTTTTTTTGTTGTGGTCTCAGCAACATTTTTGTATTATGCTGAAGTAGGAAAGTCATCCCCATTTGCCTAAAATGGTGGACAGTAATGACTACATGATGATGAGTTTAGTGGCGGATCAGAAAAAGGAGTTTTGGGTGAAATAAATATGTTGTCACGATTTGTAAAATGCAATAAAAGAGTGGAGTTTATGTTCAAAAAAATTGAATAATTAGAGCTGTTGGGAGGTTTGTTTTCCAGCATTACAAAAGAGATAAAGGGTTAAAAAGATGATGAATGTTTTTTTTTCATAAATTGCATCAAGGATTTTTAAGAAATGTCTTTTATTTAAATTTTAATCTAAAACATTCTTTTTCTCCTCTTTAACTCCCTGCCGGTCTTGTTCAATTTCCCTAAAAGACCACAGAATGGAACATAATGACCAAGGCTGCCAAAACTGAGCTGAATTGAAAATTGCGACCAAAAATCCAGGGCACATTCTGAACAGTGAGAGTATTGCTTCACCCCACCTTAGATGTCCTTGATTTGCAAGGCATGCAGAACATAGTGAAAAGAATTAATAAGGTAATTGTTAAGCATCAAAATAATGATACAGATTACTTCAGCCAGTTGTCATCAATTATATAGCAAAAGATCTGTTCAAGTGAGGGAAAACAACTTATTATCAACAATCTGTGTGAAAGTGACTGCCAGATATTAGGCAATGTCAATAAAAGGTAAAAATGGATCCCAATTATATGAGTAATCAAAATGAAAGGTGAAGAAAGCCATAAAGTTAAATGCTTCCCTTTCAGCCTCTGCATTCCTTCCTTATTCATCACTTAAACACACAAATCAGTGTGTCAATCTGTTTACTTTGCCAAAGGCTTATATGAAGTTTTGCCAAACGCCAGTCTTTTTTGTCTAACCCTCTCTGCTGATGTAGCTAATATATATTTATTTACAGGCAGCTCGGTGATACTCAAAACCCTCATTAGAGTGATTTTAATTGAATGATATGACTTGACTTCAGATGTTGGATCACTCATAGGAGGACCCTTGAGTCTTAATAGCAGCACAGATGAGTTCATTAATGTCCAGATTTTGAAAAAGCAAAACCTTCGACAGTCTACAGACCCAGGGGATGGGGGGGAGCTCACAACAACAGAAGAGATAAACAATAATTGAAGCAGCAGACTCCAACACTGTGATCTCATTTTTTTCTGTTTTGTCAGTGCGTGTGTTTGAGATATTCATGGTATAACCAAAAGAGCTGGGAGAACATACTGTCCAACATGAAATAAAATGAAGCTTTATCACAGTGAGCACTGAGATTGCACCAATCCACAGCCAAAAACATGATATTAACATTTAAAATGCCATCAACCCCTCTGTGTAACTTGTTGCCAATTTACCTGAATATTCCCTGCTATGAGAAAACATGGATTAAACCTAACCTCACGGGGACAATTCGCTGGGGGTTGTCTGGAAAATAAGGTAAAATTAGAATGATTAACTGAGTTGTATATATCAGGTTTCCCACATGTCCTGGAAAACCAGGAAAACCTAGAAAACGATTGACCAATTTTGCAGTCATGGAAAACATATAGAAAATGAGAAAAAAGTTAACTGTCCTGGAAAATTATTTACCTTCCTACTACCTTGTTAGGGAACAAAAATCAAACTTAGCCATAAAACGTGAGTAGATAAAATAATGCAAGTTAGGGAACAAACGATAAAAACTCAAAACAATGGTGACACAAAGAAATAATAAAAAATGGCAAAATAAAAGTTAGGCTACTTAAACAGGAACTATACAAAATATATTTATACAAAAAAGCAGAGTTAATAAAGATTACAAAAATAGTATAAACCATAAATTCATAATAGACACTACATAAAAGCCAGACTAAAAAGATAGCTAGCAGACAATGTCCATGCCCGAGGGTCAGAAATAGATACATTTTAATGGGGCAGGGATAAAATCGTCCTGGAAAAGTCCTGGAAAATGATTTCTAGAAAAGAGTGGGAACCCTGTATATATGTGGGAGAGATGCCCATATGTTAGGCAATGTCATGACAAAGTAAAGATGGAACCTAGTTAATGAGTAATCAAAGGTAAAGGAAGCCATAAAATGAAATTCTTCTCATCCAACAACTTCATTCCTTCCTTATTCATCACTCAAACACACACCCAGATTAGCGTATCAATCCGTTGACTTGGCCAAAAGCTTTTATGAAGTATTGCCAAACACCAGTCCTTTATGTCTAACCCTCTTTGCAGCATTAAGCTAGTGCCATTGATATAGCATGAATGTTATCTGTCAGGCTGGACTTTGGATCATATACGGCTCAGACTTTAGGAGCAGTTGGCGCTGAGAGAAGGAGAACTGGAGGCCTGCCAGACTCTCCCCTCCTCGCTCGAGTCTGGCTGTCTGGTCCTTGACGTAACCTTGACTGTGCCGGGTATCTTTGCACAGACGGACGTTGAGTTTCGAATCTGCTCCAAGCCACAACCGGCGGAGCCAGACTGAAGAGCCTCAGTCTGCAGCCCTGGCCTTATCTAGTGGCGTCTGAGGCTGTGTGCTGTTCAGACTGTGGAGCGGAGAGCAGAGGGCCCGGGGAAAGGGGGAAGCACTAGGCTTATTGGTAGCCCAGGATCAAGACCTCGATGTGCATCCAGCATGTTGTGTTTTTCATATTTGTTAAGACTAGGACATCTGATACACGGGGATGATCAAACAGGCTTCTCACAGCAGCCCCTTGTTCAATTTGGCTCTGTTTTTAACTTGTTGGAAAACCCAAAGCGTGCCCCAGGCAGTTTCTTCCCTTGTTGTTTGAGAGTCCAGCCAGCTGTTTATAGACTTTCTTTGCCTCTGCCCCGGTCCTGTCAGAGGCCTGTTCTTTTTCCTTTTCTCCCCCTCTCTCAGCTGTGAATGCTCTGTACGCTGCCGTCTGCGGGGGCTCTCAGATCTTTAAAGGTTGACCTCTCCAAAACGCTGGGCTGGACTCGGACACAGTTGCGGTCATTGTGCTGGTAGTTAATGATTCTGCCCCTCCATTTTCACCCTCAGTCTCCCTCAGTTCCGCTGCCTCCTTTATGGAGTCAGGAAATGGCTGCCCCCAAATGGACGTAACTTCCAGGTCAGTGGGCTCGGGGCGTGGGGTCACGGTTGGGTTGGGACAGCCATAAATTGGATGACCTGGCAATTTTTTTTGTGTGTGTGTGTGTGTGTGTGTGTGTTGCTGGATGAATTCGGAAACCCCTCAGACAAAAACACATGCACAGATGTGGCTGGCACGTGCATAAAAACACAAGAACGTGGGTTTGTTAGCTCACAGAGATTAGAGAACACGTGCACCTCGCTCTCACTTCTCTTCTTTGATGATTTTTTCTTGGTTTCCTCTGCTCTCGTCCCACTGTTGGAGCTCCTCTTCTTTCTTCACTCTCTCTCCTTCTGTTCGCCTCATTGCTAAGCAACAATGACAGCCGTGACAGATCTGTGCCTTGGCTCACACAGTGTCACATCTGACTTTAGCCAACCCCTCCCACATAAATACACGTAGACACATATGCTATACACTCAAGTGCCCTGCTGGTTTGGGGTTTATGATACTGAACCCCAACCCCCCCTTTTAGCAATAGCTCCTTGGTCAGCACCCCCTCGCTGAGGTGACAGGAGGGAAGCGTCCAGCTGGATGGAGCCGTTGTGTTTCTCTCCTGAGGGCTTTGATCCTTTGGCCTTCACCCCCCAAATCAGCGCTTGCCCTGCCAGCCTGGAGAGGTGGAGGGGGACTGGGTTGATCCTTGATTTAGCACTGTTCCTCATGCCTGAGGGGAAGGAGGCCCCAAGGAAGCCGAGCGCTGGTGAGGTGTGAGGCATACTTCTGCTGGGCTTGGCGACAGCTGGGACAAGGTGGAAGCCCTTTCACTTGATCGTTCGCCAGCCTGCACCCCTACTGCTTTAACTTCCCCCTAACCAGTGCTTACTATCGGCCCCACTTAGCTCCGCAGTGTAGCCTCATTGTCTCTAAGCCCCCTGCACGTCTCTGGGGAGCTGAGCAAAAAAGGCTGCGGCTCCCTCGCTCTCCCCTCCCTCGGTAGCCCCTGATCCCGGCCCCATTTTTTAAGACTTTAAGACTGACCTGTCAGCCGCTCTCTCTTCCCCAGAGTCAATGCAGCCCGGCCCCCTCAAAGACCCATCCGCATCGGCCTTCTGTTTGAACAGGCCCCACCAAAAGACCCCTTGTGCTGCCCTTTGTGTGCTCATAAATAAGATCAGAGTTAAAGTCCCTCAGCTCTTGTGTCCAGAGACGGGCCCTGTGGGCCTGGAGGACTAATGCCGCTTGGCAGGCCTATTGATCACAAACCTCCTCCCAGAATGACGACGAGCCCTGCAAAGGCCCGGATGACCAGCCTGCTGCACCGAGCTTATGGATGCACCGACTATTTGCAGCAGTCAAATTCACACTCGCTAAGTTTAAGTCATAAGACAACATCCTAAGAGAACACGAGACATTTTTAACAACCATATAGGGATGTTCTCAAGCAGATGATTTTAAGTCCGCTAAAAGTCACATCTAATTGACTATTTATCATAGTAATGCACCCAGGGGAAAGTCAACACTGGGAACTGTTCATTTAACACTGGATAACAGTGTCAGTAAAGTTGATCTGCTTCATGGAGTTTGGCTGATGCCTGTGTTAGCAGTGCTAGCACCACTAGCCTTCACTTCTCCTCCCAGTTTAACATTCTTTCAAGTGTTGCTGTGGTTACTTGCTACTTCAGCCAAGTGGGTATATGTGAGTATAATCTTACACAGCCTAAATAAAGTTCGATTTCCATATTTCAGATGAAAACACTGCCAGAATGCGGTGTTACACCCGATGTTTCCAGTGTTGTTGTCTTATTTTTATACCTGGGATTGAGGGCATTTCAGCATCAAAACAGGAGCCAGGAAACAGAGCTGGAGTACTAGTGGCTGAGCTTGAATTTGGACAGAACATTTGACCAGGATTTAGAGTCTGTACTAGTAAAATTAAAAAAGTTTGATCAACTTGTAATTCTGGTGCTAGCTATTTTATTATCCAAGTTTAACCATTTTCAGCTACACTCATCCCTGGCACCAGTACTTTACTACTGTGTCACTAAAATGATGCTTTTTGCACCCCTGCCTTGTATTAATAATGGTGCTCTATTTTGAGAGCGCTCTGATGGACCTCATGAGCTCTGGCGCTCGTTGGTTCCTCCGTTCTCTGCGATCTTCCGTTTCTTCTCGTCCATGGAGTATTTGAAGACATGGGCTCTGTAATACTGCAGGTCTTTAATGCTCACCGATTTATTTTGAATATTGAATTTCTACTTTAATTTGACAATGCCTTTTCTTTTGAATTCCTTGTATTAAATAAGTTTCCAGTAGGGCTGGGACATATGAACCAGAAATCATACCACTATATTTTTTAGCTAAACGAAGGTAAATTATATGTAACACAATGCATTTTTTTTTTTGCAAATACAGAACAGATAAATTACATAATACCTAAATGATAAACTTTAATATGATTCCAGTAAACATCAGACAAAATCAGAACAAATGTTAAATCATGGCTATAAATAATGAGGTCTCATACCCAAATTTCATGCATAAAGTCTGTGCGGTGCCCGCTGCAGCAAATTGCCTTCATTTCAGCCAATCAATTTGGCCTTCACTTCCTGAGCAGTGCAGCATCTCAGGCATATTTCAGAGGTGCCACTCCACACACCTCCTATGATCCACCTCAAGATTAGTTGTGTGAGCGAAATTCTGCTCACAGTGACTGTACAGAATATTTCTCTTTTTTTATTCACATAAATGTTGGTCAAGCTGCAAAATTGCACAAAACATTGGCAACAATTTGTTATATTAAGGTTGTCATGAAATGTATTTCATGAATTTGTGATTATAAAGCTTCATTTTCATTATGGTTGGTGATTTCAAAAGGAAAATAAAAATCTAAAAACCCCACAATTGTATTTTTAACCCAAGGAGAGAGCTCTTAAGCGCTGATATGCACAACATAATAATATTGACAATATTGTCTTACACTGTATGTCCTTGGAAATCCATCTATATGTGATTCTGATTGATTGATTGAACCTTATTTATTTTGGATGTATTCAAAAGAAAGATAAAAACAGAAATAGAAGAAAAAATATAGTGTAGTTGTTACATACAGTATATGCGAAAAAGGTTTTGGAGGAAATAAATCTTATCAAGTCCAAACCCTTCTTTATGGGTTACTTAAACATAAATGCTTCCATATTTTACAAATAAAAAAGTTCCTACGTAATATTAGTGATAATAGTAGTGATCTAACAATACAAAAACAAAACAAAAACAAAACAAAGGCAAAACAGTAACAAACAATCAACAAAACAAAGTAGTCATCCTTCAATTTAGTGTGATACCTCCTATTTTGTCCATATATCTACTGAAAATTAAGCATTATTTTAAAATCTCAGTAATTTGAGCAGCTCTGTCAACTGTGCATACCAACATAAGTTCATGCTTGTGGGATTTTTCCAATAATTGACAAAAGATTTACTCTATCTGCGATAAATAATGGATATAGCCATTGGTGCAACATTGGTGATGCTCCTTGTGTTTGACCAACCACTTTCTTTCTCTTTTTATCTGCCACAACTTTTTTTTTGCTTTTTGCTTAACCCTGGCCATACCATCAAGTCCATCAAATCTGAGCGTGTCCAGGAAGCTGTCTTTACAGTCTAAATCAGCCCAGATTTATTGCAGGCCTTGGCTGGGGCACAGCTCTGCTTAAACAATCGTCTGTCTTGTAACTTTAGAGGCAAATAAAAAAAGAGATGGTCTTCTATCCGGGCGTCTGGTTTAGACGTCTCAGAGCTGGGGGCCACCACACGGACAATGAGGAAAAGCATGGTCAGTGCTGTAAAACTCTGCTCTCTCCTCTTTGACAGCAGACCGAGGAAAATGAGGGCGATATAATTGAGTGTGGGTCAGAGAGGAAGAGCCGAAAGAGTGGAGAGAGGAACAAGTAAAGTACGGTGGAAAGGTCCAGTGGATGAAGAGAGGAGTGAGGAGGGTCGAGCTAATGGGTCTGTGGGAGAGGAAGGGAAGAGGTTATCATGGTGAACCATTACCAGTGGATTAGGGAAGGAGAAACTTTAGAAAGCTTCAGCAACAAACCGGCTTATGCTGTATCGCTTGCAGCTCAGTTAACTGTGCTTAGAGTTGTCTGAGACCTCAAATGGATGAGGAGAAGCTTATAGTTGGGTGGTTGGAGAACATAATCTTTGACTATGTCCTTTGGCCTGGAGGATGGAGTCTTTTAAGATGCAAACATACAAAGTTATAAGATATTTATGTAATATGTCTTAAGCATTTTAGCCAGTTTATTTCCTCATTTGTGCTTGACTTTACAGCTTTGCTCCCCACGTCAGAGTACGTGGATTTCAAAGTCATCTTTTATGTGATGTTGCATATGCTCATGTAAGGACTACCAGGTGGCAAAGTTTTATTTGAGATGTTATTTTCTTGCCATTGAGCCATTGTTTCCAAGAGAAGACAAGTGACCAAACAAAGTCTTCTGATCAGCCTTTAACTTCAGTCATCACAGTAGAGGGATTTCATATTTTGATACAGCACTAGCATTAATACAAATGGCTTTTTTAAAAACCTTTTTCAACACCACAAGGACGAAAATGACTTCCTGAGCGCCTTTAACTGTTCTGAGATAAACGAAATTAATGAAATTTTATCAGTGCAATTCTCTAGCATGGTTCACCTTTAAGTCCAGTTTGTTTTTCTTGTGTGAGAGCTCAATGCTCCTCAATTTCTCAAAACTTATTTTGGCTAACCTCAATATCCATACCAATACATGGTATTATTTGAAAGTAGTTTTTACTTCTACCTAGGAGGTTATGTTTTTGATGGCATTTGTTTGTTAACAAGATAACTTATTAACTGAATTTGATTGAATTTTCAGGCGAGGTCAGGAATGGACCACTGACTGATCAGTTACGATTTTGGTGGTGATCCGAATCAGGATGCAGATCAAGGAATTTTATGAATGATTTGTTAACATTGCCAGATGGGTTAGTTTTCCACATTTTTGCTAATAAGTCAAAAAGTTCTCAATTGATTTAAAAACCTTTTCAGTGGATGTTGGCTATGGCACAAGAGACAAGTGACTAGGTTTTTGTGGTGATCAGAATCTGGATGTAGATCCAAGAATTTTTTCAAGGATTTGTTAACAGTGTGACAGAGTTCTTCCCTGACATTGTTGGAAATGCCTAGGTGGAGGTTTGTGCTCTCAGAGCTTTTCTAGCTTTTGTGTTACACCTACGTTATTTGCAAAATATGTTTTTAACAGCAAAATCAAACTTCATCTGCTCTTTTAAAAGCTACTTACTCTAATTCACTATTTTGATGACAGAAATTTAGTCCTTTTTTGAAGCTTATGCCTTCATTTCAAAATTAACAAAGAAAATTCTGCCAACTTAATGCCAGTATATGATTATAATCACAGAAATGGTCATAGCTGCACCAATACTTACGTTCTAGTCATAATGGCTATGTTACCCTCCATTGTGCTGACTATGACATGTGCTTCTTGTGTACAATGTGTATCATCATCATATTAGGGCACAGTTATGGCTGGAGCAGTGTGAGTGCAGGTCAGTGGGACCAAGGTCAAGGGTGGAGGGTTGTGCTAAAGCATAATATGGGGCTAATGGTTCTGTCACTGTGCCCTTGATATCTGACTGAGATGAAGAGCAGTGAGTTAGAAAGAAGAAATACAACCTCAGCAGCATTCAAGGAAAATCCTGCATCTTCCTGTACATTTGTGAGGAGGCTTCACCCAAGTTTTGGTGAGTTTTGGGGTATGTTAAAGCCCCTAAATTACCTGTTTAATTGACAGAATAATAAGAATTGCCTAAGAATTCCCTAAAAATGATAGATACTATGTTGTGTAACGTGTCAAAGTATCACAAACTTCGAAACATGTAGCCGTAACACAATGCTCCCCACTGCAGAAAATATATCAAAGTTCTGTCATACAGGATGTTTGCATAAGAAATCTCCAATCAGAAGATCATAGTACATTTCAGTGTGCAGTCTGAATTGTGTGTAAAATACCAGACATTTCTATTCATGCACATGTTGTACACAGAGGCAGACGATTGTCAAGCATGATGTCAGCACATATCGTATGTCCCACAGTAAGACACTTGTTTGGTCCACATTCAAATCCTTTCTGTCATGTCCATTACATGCGTGTCCATGTGTCTGGAGCCGCCGGCCCACCTGCTCTCATTCCTTCATCTTCAAAAACAGACAGGAAGCCTGGCATGGGGTAGATGGGGACAGGAGGTCACCGCTGTTGTGGAGCTTTACAGTCTTTCATGCTTGTTAACGTACTCAATAGCACATTTGGAGTTCAGCGACTGCCTCTGTGGATGTCAGAATGTTAGTACTTCATATACCGCTGGCAAAATGAAAGGTTTGATCATATTTTACATTCAGTTAGCACATAAAACGGCAATAAAAGTGCTCCACAGCTGTTCTTGGATGTAGTGTAATAGTATGAGAAGGATTAAAAAGTGCTTAAATGTGTTAAACCAAAGGCAGTAAGACATCAGTTACTGAAATGAGAAATAAAGAAAAAGACGATATCGTGGAAAAGGATTGAAGCGAGGAATTACTCAGCGAAAGAACCCCGACTGCAAAATTTAAGATACCCTTTAAGCCGAGCTAAAGATTAAAAACATGTCGGCTGTGAAAAAAACGGCAATGTCCTCAAGTTACATCTGAAAGTAAAAGTGTTCAGGCTCCGTGTTAATGTTGACAAGTGAGGATATATGGTGCAAATGTACTGCCAACTTCCTTTTTCATAGCTTTGCATGGGGTTCACACATAAAAAGAAGCAGATGCAGCTGTGTGACAAACGACAAAAAAGTGAGAAATATGCATTCTTTCTACACATGTGGGAGATTAATGCGTGTCACGCTTTTTAGTTTCAGTGAGCTGATAAAAATTTTTAACATCTTTGTGATGAAAATGTTGTCTCACATTGGCATTAGTAGGGAATTTTTAATGCTGATGCCAGATTGATAATTTCAAAACGCCCAAGGCAGCCCAAAATTCAATCAAAACCTTCAGGTGCTCATATCAGCGGCAAATATTCTCTTAAACATGTCTTACAGCAGGGGTCCCCAACTGGTGGGTCTTGATCTGCTTCTAGATCTTCCAGTAGATTTTTTTACTCTAGGTGTGCATTAGGTCTTAATCTGACACACTTGATGAAGAGGTTCACATATCTGTTGCACTGCTTTGCGAGGTAAATCCCATCTTAACCTTTTCTACATAAGGTTTAGGTTAAGTTAGGCTGTTAAAGATTAAAAATCAAACAGTATCCAGAGAAAGTGACCCTGTGTGAGCTCATGGAAAACATACATAGAATCTTGGAACTATCAGTGAGTGTCCATAAGGTCTGTTTCACGCTGGAAGCTTTTATTTGCATGACAGCAGCGTTGCATGTCTTCATTTCAACATTCATGTTATCAAGGAAAGATAGAAATCCCCCAATTACTCTTTCTGTCTGTGCCTCTCAGTTTTAAAGCTTCGGTTTGCCTCCTCTGTGGAGAAACTCCTCTTGTTTGTCAGATTGCTTTCATAATGTTGCAGGATTCCCACGCATCCTGGAAAACCTGGGAAATAATTGACCAATTTTCCAGTCATGGAAGGCATATGGAAAATGAGGAAAAGTAAGATGCCTTGGAAAAGCTTGAATTGTCCTGGAAAATTTTTTCTCTTCAAACATAGGAAATGAAGTAAAAATGTACTTGGTAACTAATCCACACTTAGCCATAAAATATGAATAGATAAAATAATGCAAGATAAGGAATGAAACATAAAAACTCCAAACAATGGTGACTAAAAGAAACAATAAAAAATGCCAGAATAAAATTTAGGCTACTTAAACAGTAAATCAACAAAATACATTTATAAAAAAGCAGAGTAAATAAAGATAAAAAAAAAAAAAAGTATAAACCATGAATCCAAAATGTCCTGGAAAAGTCCTGGAAAATAATTTCTAGAAAAGAGTGGGAACCTTGTGTAGGTTTCCCAGGTCAGTTGTGCAGTGGGTCATGTTCCTTGTGAGAAGAACTATTGAGGTTCTTCCCAAACTTTTAATAAAAACTCATTATTGGAGTGCTTTTTATGGAGAACTAAATGCTTCCAGGCGTAAGAGTGAATGGCTATGAATTGGTAGACGTGACCTGTGGAGTAAAAGAAGACTTTAAACACTATATAAGCTTAAGTCCATTTACCATTTACCATGGACCACTTGACCAATGCAGTAACACCTTCAGCACAGGCATGTGGACACTGAAATGCAAGGAGAACTGAGTGCTAGGAGGCTAGCATGGCTAACATTATCCACACAGGACTGCTAACTAACTAGTTTTTTACTGCTAATGCAGACATCCAATGTTGAATTAATAGCAGCCAGTCCTTGCTTTTGAGGTTTTTTTAGCCCGATTCACGGTGCTTTTACACAGAAGTAGTGCAACAAGGCTCTGTTATATTTACACCTTAAGACATTTACATTAATTTTGCAAGGCTATAATACCACTTGCATTGCTCCTGTCTCCCGCTGAGACTGCATGTCTCCATTTGTCGAATGTCATGCCTCTGTTTCTAACTATGGAGAGGGAGCAAATAGGTGATCAACTCGTTCCCCCTATTCTGTCTCCAGGACATTCACAGTGTAAGGTGAAGTGCCACAAGAGTGTAAGTATTACAGCTTAAAATGGCAGTGTGAATTGGGCTTTCTAAACTCTTGACGTGTTTGTTGGACTTCTATTAAAACTTACAGAGCCAAAGTTTAATATCCAGCATTCGGCTGGATTTGAAAAAAGAAAAACATCTCTGTGACATACTTAATTAAAACCAAGTGCTGGTAAAATTGATGGGAAAATGTCATTTAAATTTTAAATGAGTCCAATGAAAGCTTTCCTTTTTCATGAATCAATAAATGTTTCAATATTTGAAAATAATTGCCTGTCTCTGACTTTTGGACTTCAGCTACTTCTCTATTTAGCACTTCAGCTCTGAGGGGGTGAGTTAAACCCAGTTGTTTTTTGGGGGGCATCCCATTGTTTGATGTGAAGCAGTCTTGTAGTGAAAGTTTATGATACAGGATCTATATTTGGAGTTTGCCCGCAAGTGGAAAGTCAGCTGGATTCAGCCTCGGTCTTCTTGGCGGGGCTCACAAAGATGTTTGGGTCTGGGAGTCTTTATAGAGGAAAACTGCTTTCACCCTGACAGAGTGCCTTTAAGAGAAGTCAGGGTTTTCTCTGTGTGTGAGTGTGTGTGTGTGTTTGGAGAGGAAGTCTTTGGAAAGTGCTCTTTAACAAGTGTGAATAGAGTCATCTCTAGCTGCTTCTGTGTTTCATGTCAGACTCCACCATTTTTCCTCTCTGCCTCTAATCAATCACCGGGACCCTCTCCCTCCTGCCCTGGCTATTTTTCTTCCTCTCTCTTTTCTGTTGGATAAGAGTCTCTTTTTTCCCCCCTCTGTCCCTCTTATGAAGTGAGAGGAGGAAGGTGGTGGTAATGGGGGGTGAGTCAGACAGAAAGAGAAAGAGGGAGAGAGTGAAATACAGAGAGAAGGGAGTGCATAAAGAGTTCCTCCAGTGTTTCTTTAACATGTTTAACTGTGCTCCGGGCTGCCCGGGGGCTTTTGTTTGAGACCTACAGATCCCCACTGGGCATTGTGGTGGGAGCCCTGGGTCGCAGGGGATTGTGGGAAAATCCATGGAACCACTTAGGGAGTTAAACAAATTAAATAGGACACGGAGCTGATCTTTACTACCACCAACATCTTTTGTCATCTCTTGAAGTCTCTGAGAACTTCTTCATTTCAGAATTGAAGTTTTGTGAAGCGGCCAACAAGTGGATCAAACCGAGAACCAGAGGAAGCATCAGAACAACCTTCACTTTATTATCAATACACTTGAGTTTGCCAGTGTTTCATTTTATTACCCCCACCATGGAGGTTATATTTTTGCCAGCGTAAGATTGTGCAAAAACTACTGGACTGATTTTGCTAAAATTTTCCGGAGATGTTAGTAATGGCCCAACTTTAGAATGATTAGATTTTGGTGGTGATCCAGATAACTGTCATTAGTGAACCATCCTTTTTGCTCAATAACTGTCTAACTAATAATGCTATCAACATGATTCTGAGTGCTAGGTGTGGGTTTTCAGGGTCAAGGAATCATAATTTGATGGTAACTTATCATGGAACTATTGCTTATAGATGTAACAGCGATATGTGAGCTACCTTGGTGGAGGTTTGCGCTCTCCGAGTGCTTTCTAGTTGTCCAATATTTCCTATATAACTGATAAAACTATTTCATATATACAGCTATGAGGAGGTTACAGTCGTGGATTCGAGCTAAAACAGTTTCCTTTTATTGCAGTTAGTCAAAAGTCTAATGATAGAAAGTTTTGGAAATGGGATTCCAGTGTACAAGCTTTCAATAACTACAAAGTTCTGTTTGCACACTGATAACGTAGAGGTCCTTCTGAAGATTTAACTTTACTTACACACATTATATTTTCAGTCATTCATTGAGTCTGAATCTGAATCTGAACCTGAAAACTACTGCTGGTTGAGAGTCAAAGCATTATGCAAAACTGGGGGCAAACATGAAATTGCATCAAGCTAGCTAGGCAGCACAGGGGTCAGGAAGTGGCTGTCGTCTTGTATTCTTGGATGCCAGAATCAAAGGGGTAACAGTCTGATTTTTCTTAGGGGGAATCGGCACAAAAGCATTGTAACAAAGCTCGCCTGTCATTCAGCTTTGAGACATCACTGATGCAGCAAACTTAAGGGCTGGCTTTAGCAGCGTGACCGGCTAGTGCCAGCTTCGCTCCAGCTGTGCACTGTGGAAGCTCATGCTGACTAACAGTAGGAACATTGCTCTTGCTGGCGGTTGAAATGGCAGATTGATTTAGAATCTGAGTGAGTAAAGGCACTTTCATGACGAACATGTTCATCTGGACCTAAAGAACTCTGGTTCCCCTGATCACACAAACTCTTGTACGGACCAAAGAACCAACCTCTGGTCAGGCTAAAACTCAGGGGCCTTGGTTTACTTCTAAGCAGACCAGAGTTTGGTTTGCGGTAGGTGTGAACCAAACAGGGCAAGCAAACCAAAAGCAGCAAGTTGTTGGTTGAATTTGACCAAATAACAGAAAGAAAGTTCACTGACAATATGAAGTATTGTGCCTAATTGCAGCATTACTAGCACCACCAGTCTCCGTTTGTCTCAAGAGATTACGTCTACAAGGAAGAGGGTCAATATGCAAGGGCCACATTACTCTGCATAAATTTAGTTGTATCTTGTTTTCTTTTGGAACTGAAAACTTCCGAACTGCTTCAAGCTAAACAATGTTATCACTCAATGGAGACCGCAGCTACAACCCCAGCTTGTGGCGTGAGGCTAAATTACGCATCATTTGACAAGCTTTGGTCAACACTGCAATGATGCAGCTTCACCCAAGAACCGAACTGAGTCGGACAAATTTTTAGGTGTAGAAGCCACCCGAGAATTGCAATTCTGACATGAATTGATGTTTCTTGACACCTCTCCAGAATATCGCCAAGGTAACCTAATCGTGGATGACAGAGTTCTTTTGTCAAGATCCTAAAAACTTCTTCATAGGTCGCATTTTAGATGCTATATCTTCTGAATTAAGCATCAAGTCAGCCTCATTGTCTGGGAACATTAACTTCCTCTTTCAGCAGGTGTATTTGTGGGATGGGGTGTTGGTGATGAGATGTTGTTGGTATAGTCCCAGTCCATTGCCTGTGTTGATCTCCTGTGACGCTGGAATGCCTGGACAGGACGGGGGGGATGAAGGGAGTACTATGGGGGGGATGGGAGTTTGGTCAGTGATCTCTTTCTTCCTCTGTTTTCGTCTGTATCTCACACACACACTCAAAGAGTAGCTGTGTGGTTAACTCCAGCTCAAGTTCATTGTGGCGGAGTTTCCGGGAGGCGGTGGTGTCGGAGGGCGTTTTGGGGAGGGGGGGGTGGTTGAGGAGGAGCAGTAATTAAAGAGCTTTGAGAGAGGGGCCCCTGCGCTCTGTTAGATGCATTTCACCCCCTCCTCCCACTCCCCATAATCCCCACAGGAATAAACAAATTGGGCTTTTCAGCCTGCAAGCTGGGCCTGGGGGCTCCTGTAATGGGATAGACATGAGGTGTGTGTGTCAGAGAGTGTGTGTTTGGGACAGCGAGATCGAGTGTGTGAATACGAGATATGAGAGAGAGGACATGTGTTTCTCGGTCAGTTTTGTCTAAATGTGCGTGTGCGAGTGTTAAACCACAAGTGCAGTAAGTGGCTAATTGCTCCCAGCTCGATGTTGAAGTGTGCAAATGGACAAAATGACCTCAGCCTCATTTACTTAATCCACGGGTCTACTATCTGAATCAGATTACGCCTGGATAAATCTTGGACACCTGAGCACCCTTTTTGGACCTGTTTTTGTTCAAGCACATTGGACACTTTTGTTAGAGGCGAAAATAAAGCTGAATTTGCCTCCAAATATCCAAAACGTTTGATTCAGTTTGCCAACAAATTGATGAGAAGCAGACAAGAGAGATGAAATACACAAAAAAATCTGCTTGGACAAATTAACACTGTTAGACTTAATATTAACACTTCTTTAGTGTCTCCAAAGTGTTGTTTTCACTCTGGAGAGTTGATACTTTCACTCTCATCAGGAGTAATTGTTGACTGTTTTAGGAGTTATAATTTAAAACTTTTTAACGATGTGACTTTGATATTGGGATGGGAATTGATAATATTTTATAGATACCAATGCTATTAACGAGAATAGATTTTCAGTGGCAACAATGTCAAACACACATGTCACAGCATAGATAACTGCTTCTGCAAGTTGCTGGTGTATTTACTCGCTTAAGGTGGTGCAGTAGGCGCCTTTAGTAAAAAATTAAGCCAAAATTCTGACCACTTCTGAACCCTGTCAGTGGAAGGAATTGATAAGGGAATTGATTAGCAAAAAGACTCAGGATATTGATACTTTGATGAAGCTGTTAACAATTCTCAACTGGAATTGGTTTTCGATTTCCATCCCTACTATGATAAACACTTATACATATACTGTTAGGACTGCACTCTCTCAGAGTTTATTTTTAAGTGTTAACTTTATATGAAAAGTGTAAACATTGTTCTATTTAGGTACTGTATATTGATAGGGAAAGCTGGGTTGCACTTGTTGCAATTTTGCCAACATCAAAATTTTTAACTCTCTTGACTTTACCATGTAGGCTGGGTTTATTTTACCTGACACACAAGATAGACCGTTCACAGTATTTCACTAATCCATCTAGGACAGAGCCAATAGAAAATGTTTGAGGAGGGCAGAACCTTTCACAAGTCTGGCAGGTGATTGGACGATCGTTCCGTCAATCAACATTTATTACGGGCCAATCAGATAATGCAGTGTTCGGGCACTACTGCGCTAGAGAAGGTCAGCCACTTTGTAACAATCTCTTGTCAAAACAAGTGGAGCGAAAATATCCGTACTTGAAAAGTTTCAGTTTGTTTTTCATTTAATAAAGAAATGCCATCGAAACCTGATCAAACTGCTACTAAAGCTATTAGCTTCTATGCTAATCTCTGCATGAACAATCACTTCCTGTTGTCGTCTTGCTCATAGCTCGAACCTCTTCCTGCTGTAATAGATGCTAATTGGGTCGTCTCACATGATTATCGGGCAGATCCAACTGTTGCACAAGGTTAGAATTTATTAACTGCATGTTAAATACCTGACATCCCGTGACTGTAGCCTCTCTATACAAGTTTATTATTGTTATTTTTTGGGGTTGCAGCTCTACCAATTTAAACTGTATGGTGCAAGAGAGAAATTAGTTGCAGCCATCACTGATAGTGAGAGATGGACTGGGATGTTAATCTGAGTTTGTTAGTTTTGTGCTGATACATAAAAGACATCACTGTCAACTTTGTGCTGCATTAGGTTAAATCTATTTCCCTTGAATGTGCTTGGTGGACTAGATTTTATAGCAAATCGTTTTACCTGTGTTAAGTAATGTTAGAATAAGCACCTAAATTGTATTTATTGCCTGGTAAAAGGCTCTCTTAGCAACAGCCACAGTCTTCCGGTAATCCCACATTACAGCTGTGTGCTTGCGAGAATAATGATGAGAAAAATCTTTAAATTTAGGAGCTCCATGGTGGTGCAATAGAGGTTCGGATTCGTTGTTGGGCTGTGGAGGCACAGATGCAGCCCCATCAACTTTCCCCTCCCAGCCAAATGCCAGCCAAGTTCCAGCCACTGTGAGTCTAGACAAGATTTTTTTTGGTTTGTTTTTGTTCTAAATTTCTTCACAGTGGCATTTTCCATGCTAAGCAAAGTGTTCATTTATATATCCTATAAAATCTAAGTGGTGAGGGTTACATGTTTGTCACGTAATTGCCTGGGATCTAATTACAACCCTTAGGGCGGGCGGGTCCTAGCACTTTCCTGTCATGGAAAGACTGCCAAGAAAATTTGGGAAAATTTAACTGTCTCCATCTGTACCTTGCATCTTTCAGTCTTAACTGTGCAGCTGATTTACGTTTTCTATGTACTATGATATGAGTGTTTAGTGCACATGCCTGCTTCCTCTGAAAAATTACAGTACTGCTCGTCTTGTATCTATGTAACAGTGTTTTCCATGCTCACAGCTTGGAGTATATTTCCCGTCTTGAATCCTCAGCTGGTACTAATCCAAATCTCATCGCTGTGTTGCCAGGCATCTCCAATCATCCTAATCGGATCAGCAGTGCAGGAGCATTATGTCAGGCAGGCAGAGGAACCCAAACACGGGAGAAAGTGTCTAATTCCTCATTTTAAAGCAGAGATATGCCACTCATTGCTCAGCTGCTTGTTTTTACCCTGCAGAAACACCTCGCAGAACAGTGTTAAACTAATCTAAGCAGTGCGTTTTGTTATTACGTCTAAGATGGTCGCAGCTGATCAGCACTAAGAAGTGTGTGTTTTCTTGTTGGGTAAGGGGAGGTTAAATGAATTCAGCCCCCTCTCCTCATAATGAGTCTCAAGCACATCTCATTTCACCGGCTGTTGCTCCTAAAAAGGAAAAATAGCTGCCCCTCCCTCTCCTCTTGAGTCCCTCCACCTCCACTTTCAGTCTTTCAGGCGACTTCAGAGGGGTCCTGCCATGCAAATCAGCAAATGATTTACCAATGGTTCCTTTAATCATTGCAGGTTTTATTCCCCCGGCCTGTCTGGAGGTCAGTAATCGTCTCTTGGCTACACAAAAGGAGCTCTGTTTGTCGTCGGGTTGTTGACAGCAAGGAGAGAGGGCGCGTGAAGTTTGAGCCTGTCAGTCGTCCTGCAGGTCTGATGAGGATCAGCAGGTTGTTTATTAAACATCACTCTTAGGCATTACTGAGGCTGGGAAATATGGAATAATTATGCAGATAATGATATTTTTCTACTAAATAGCAACATTTTTTCTGTTTCCTCTTGTTTTTTATGAAGCTATAATGAGTGGTTGGCACAACAGTACAAGTATATTCTTTGATGTGATGCTGGTAAAACTCGAAAAACAAGAGAAGTTCTAGACACCCGATTGAAGAGTGCATTTTTGATCATGAAAAATTGCAGGCAAAACTTTGTACAAAAAAATTGTCCAAAAGTTGCATAATTTCTGTAAATTAAGACTTTCAATATTCCCTTTCCTCTTAAGTACCATGTGCTTCAAGACTGAAAATCTCTAAAATGTTAATGATAATGGAGTGGTGCAGGAATGAGTTCTGAAACACAGAAGTGTCAGCAGTTTAGCACTTCCAGGTCCCAGATCTCAAATCTCAGATCTGTGGGATTTTAGAAGAGCTTTCTGGATACCTGCCTGAAATTAGATTTGAATGTTATTATAACGTCTGCTATTGCCCAGCTTTTAATTTTCGAGCATTGTTGTGTTTTTAAAGGGATCGTTGGGAACAAACAGCTAAGAAGAGCTATAAAAATGGCTGAGGATCCTCCTGCAATCATTTTAGATTGTTTTTTTTTTAACAATAATAGATACATCATAGCCACAGCCATGGACATCAACTTGATCAAGTTATAACGTTAAGAGGAATTTCTCAAACAAGCAGTTATAACCTGGTGCTAAACATTGGAAATGTGGTAGTTGCTTCTAAGTTGAACTGCCATGTTGTAGTTCCATAGTAAAAATCAGATGCTGCTACAGGTGCATAACTGAGCACATGTTGGCCGTTGTGTTTTGTTGAAATTGCCACAGACAGTCGGACATTAATCACAGATGACTAGACAGGATGACAAGCATTCATTCCAACCACAAATCTTATATATCTGATGAAGAACTGCCAATAATGACTGACTCTGAATTGACTAGTGTGCCCCTGCTCCATATAGGTTATCTGATGATGACTAAGCATATCACTGTTAATGCAAACAATATTTTTGGCGTATACCATCCTTAGTTTTTGTCTTTTGGAATCAGTTCATCAAGAATTGCACCCAGCAATTAACCTGATACACCAGATGAACAGTGTTGCATATTCGTGGGATAGATTTTAAGTCCATCAGGACAACACTCCAAAGCTACTGCCTCTTTGAACAAATATTTAATTTATATAGGGATGTCTTGATACTGTATCTGTATCGGTAAAAGAATTGGGTAGGGGCTGAAGTGATAATGTGAGCATTTGTTTTATTTTTTGGGGATCATCTCACCCCGATTGTTTACGACTGTTTCTGTAAATTGAGCAAACTTAATGACAAAAGAGAGCGACAAAAGTCAAACAGCCACTCTGAGTAAATATATATATGTATGTATACCATTCTGTGGAGAATTTTATTTTATGAGGCTACAATAATGTTAGTTGGACTTAGTTAAAAAAAATTAAAAATACTTTGTTAATTTGTTATTGTTTGACAAACACGAAACAGTGTGCATCTGTATTGTCTAAGTGAATTAAAATCAGATCAAGACTTGGAATTGGCAGATAATCATTATTTAGAAATTGGATTTGGGTCTGGGGCCAAAAGCTGATTGGGGTATCCCTAATTTTAAAGCTTTGCAAATGGATCTGATGACAGATATGGTGAATTCAGCTGCTTTGTAGTGTTACTCACTAATGGCTGGATGTAGTACGAAGAGGATTTTATCACAAAATGATCTATATTGACATGATTCTAATTCCTCTAATTTCTGACCCAATTTCATTCGAAATAATACTTATATATCCCAAACACTTGTGTTTTCAAAGCCCTAGTATTATGACTTTGTTGACTGATGTCTTGCAGAGACGCAGGTGTTGAAACTTCGCATGCAACAAGATTAAAACCCAGTTTAAAACACTTCATCATCCTGCTTAAGACTTTGACTTTTTCTCTTAAAACAACTCTAATTCAAATATCCTTGAAACCCCTTCAGAGACAAAGCAGCGTAAGCTTGTTTGAGTTTGTCTTTGACCTCAGCTCAGCTCCTCCAGATGCTGCTACAGTGAACGCACCATGCCTGCTCACTCATGAAACGCTGCCTTTTACATCTCACACAGGACTGCTTCCTCCACAATCTTCTCTTTGAGAAGTCAAATAAAATCTGAGCTGTTGGAAGGTCACGATGGTGATGGAGCAGATTGAGGAGAAAAGGAAGATGCTGCTTGTGCTCTGATCCGTCTTTAATCAAAGGAGAATATCCATCAATGGTGTTTCTGTGTTGTTGCCAACGTACCGCCTCCACTCTCTTCTCCTCCAAAGCTCTGTGGTTTGAAACTCTTTCTCTATGTAGTTTTTCTCTTTGCTTTATCGGTAAAGTGGGCTGCCTCTGTTCGGCGTGAAGGTAGAGATGTTCAGATGCTGCAGGAAAAGACAGAAGCTCCACTGAAGGATGTTTGGCAGCCTGTGAGGCAGGCGGCAGGGGGAAAGAAAGTGAAGTAAAGTAAAGTTTTGAAATAATCAGAGAATAATAAATGATCTTCTGTGTGCCAGCTCTGATCTCTCTGCCTGAGCGAGGCTTCTGCTCCACTTTCTTTGCCTCCCTGTTGTACTTAATGTTGAGTCATGTCTCCGGCCGGCGTGATTCATCACAGATAGCTTGTGTTGGCTTCATCAATAATTTCTTGCCTCAGTGAGTCTGCACTGTTTGTTATGTAAAAGTTTTGCTTTGAGGACAAATGAATAAATCTCTTTCTATATTTGGAGATCTGTAAAAACAAACAGCATAAAAGATAAAATAGATTTAAAGTGTGGCTTCTGCTGCTTTGAGCTGAGACTTCAATATGCCACTGATAATTTTGATCTCGTTTCGTCTCTTTGAGTTCAATAATTCCTCACAAAGGTTAAATAAAGTGGACTCAGACTTAAGAAAAAGTTGTCTGTAGAGAATAAGGGTATCAGAGTGCTACTTTAGCTGAAGTTTTATCAGCATTAGGAAAAGCAAAAGAGTTGGAGGATAATGGATTACGTCTGTTTCACACTGGAAGCATTTTGTTCCTGTGCATTTGCTGTGCAGCTCCAGCGTGTGCTTAACCTGTGCAGCAGCTGGACCATCCTGATTCAGTGTCAGTAATCAGGCAGATCCGTCTTACAAAGCTCCAATCTACAACGATTGTGAGCGGCCCAATCAGGGTCCTTAAGAACAGGAAGAGGTGGGAGATATGGGCAAGATGACAGCAAGAAGTGACTGCACTTATAGAAATTAGCATAGATGCTGATAGCTTTAGTAGCAGTTTTATCAGATTTTGACCACATTTCTTTGTCAAATGTAAAACAAACAACAACACTACAAACTTTCCTCATTAAGGATATTTTCGCCACATCGAGAGAGAGGCTTTCATACACTTACCCACACCTAAGAGCAATTTAGAGTCAGCCAGTTAACCTAACAAGTATGTTTTTTGGTTTGTGGGAGGAAGCTGGAGTGCATGCTTGGGAGAAGATGCAAACTCTACAAAGGAAGGCCCTGACCAACGCTGGGTTCGAACCAGCAACCTTCTAGCCATGGGGCACTACCTGCTGCGCCACTCTGCCCCACCTTGTTGAATTTATATCACAATGAGTCAAGGCATTTCTGAAGGCAAAATGGAGTCCAACCCAGGATGTGCCTTATAAGATGACCTGTGAGTATGTTCTGATGGCCCAGGAAGTCCTAAAAAGATGTCTATAACTTGATTGTGCTTGAAAGTAGGGCTGAAAGATTTTTCACAATTTCAGACAACGCAATCACGTGATCGCCAAAGCTGCAGTTTTTTGCAGCGACTCTGACTGACCCAGGATCTGTTGTGTCAACTATTTGCACACACTATTTTACAAATTTGCAGGCAATTTGCATTTATGGAATTGCTGGTAAGCAGGTCAGCATCACAAAGCCTCTGTTAAGGAGCAGAAGTTGGAGTATCCCTGAAATAATGAAAACAGGTTTTTTGTCATCAATATCAGATGATGAATAATGTGTTATGTGATTTTGATCACTGATTTCCTTACTGTTGTCTATACTGTAAACACAGTGAATATTGCACTTAAGCTTGATTTGAAGAAAATTGTGAATCAAATTGAAATCTCAATATCTGCCAGAAATATCACAATTAGATCATTCAGTCCTACTTTAAAAGTGTTGTGGTTCATTACAAAATCAATTGAACAGGACTTAAAATCACAGAAAATGGCTTTGAGTTAGAAAGGATAAACAATTATTGACAGTAGAATAAGAAGTAATACATTAAAAAACAAAACGTTTTCTAAAACAAATGGTATGCTGAAAAGGCACAAAGAAGGAGCTGTTCACATGTGCAGGGTGATGCTGATTTACAGATATAAGTACAAATATCTTTCCTTTGAATATACCAAATCTAAAATAGCTTATGGAAAACAGGGCTGCAACACATCATGCAGCACTGTCATCGTTAAATCTCAATTATTATGTTTTATGACCATGGTAAGCCAAAATTGTGATTAGATCTGATTGAAATTAGAACTTGGTTAATTGCCCAGCTCTTGTGCAGAGGTAAGCTGGCAGATCTCCCAGTATTGCTCTGAATATAAAGACGTCAGAAGCAGAGATGTTCATTAACTCAGCTCTGAAAAACTGCGACAGCGTTTCTGCACAACCGTGATTCTTTAGTGACATACATAAATGTTGCTGCGTTATACTTTACATCAACAAATAACATAAAAAACATATTTATCTGTCTTATGTCATGCTCGGTGATGAGTGATGGCAACAAGGCAGCAGTGTGTGTATGTGTGTGTGTTCTCAGTTGTCGGACAGCAGCCTGTGGGCATCTGAGCTGCCAGACAGGCCCGAGCAGGGCCAACGTGAGATCAGACCTCAGGCAGCTCCTCGTCTGTAGAGTCGATTATACGACTGTATCTTTGTGTGTCACCGGGGTTCAGACAGGCCAGGTCTTGGTGATATGAGCCTGAGATCTTGTCTTAACATTTCAGTGCTGAACACTCGATGGATTACTCAGTAATATGTTTGCAAAGGAAATAATAATGGTTGTCAGTAAACCAGAGTTGTTGACTTTGATTCCATTCTTCTAATCAAGTTTGGCTGCAAACAGACAGGAGTGATCCAAACAGCACACTCTCTGAGGGAAGAGCCGTCAGTCAGCTTCAGAAGAGAAGGGAGGAAGGAGAATAAGAGGAACTGCAGGGCTGATGGACGTGAAACTGCAGATTTAGGACAGTGATGGAGCTGTGAAGAGGACGGAGCAGAACAGACAACTGAGGCTCTAACAGTAAAATATCACTCTGTCATTCCTCCGTACGGAGACGCTCTCTCCGGCTCTGTTATGGCCCTACCCGAAACTAATTTATCCAAATGAAAGACGTGACGGTGGCAAGACGGACACATCGTGACCACAATGTTGATGCCTTGTCAACAATAATGTGCTAAACAATGACCTTCATCTTTAGCTTGATGATGACAAGAAAAGAGATTTTACAGCTTGAACTTTGAACACATTTATACAATAAAGTTATTTCATCTTTGAACAACATAAAACTCTTTTTTTAATAAGTCTGGTGACCTTAACAAAGCCCCATCCTAGAAGTAGAGATCACAGAGAGCTGTAATGCAGAGTTTGACAAGAATTTCTATTATTTTTTTTGCTCGCTGGCATCGATTTAGACAAATAATGAGAACAGTGTACTCAAAAAAATAATTTCCAGTACTTGGGAACATGGAGAGTGTTTTTACAGGTAATGTGTTTGTGCACAATAGGCTTGGTGAAATATGGTGTCAAAGGTAAATAGATATGTTTAAAAAAGATTGACGAACATGAAATCATGGGAAAACCAGCATTTTTAACCACAAGTAAAAGATTGAGATCTTGAAAAAAGCAGCAAAAATGTTCTTTTTATTTTGGGAAAGCAAAGTAAAATCCAATGTGTGGATGCATCTCCTCTTGGCGCTTCTTAAAAAATATTTATTTTTGTTAAGAATGGAGATTGAAACCAGTTAAACGACCAGTGGGAGTCAGTTCTTGTAATGCTGTGGCTCTAGAATTAGAATTATGTGGCCATTCCTTTAACCCCATTCCACTACAAATACAAACCCTGATATTAACTTCAGAGAGTTTAACAAAACGAAATACACAGTAGTTCCTGCAAACAGCAAACATATATTATTATGACCTTGACAAACAGTCAAGGATAACCTGCTGTTGTGGACCTTCCTGACTCCATGTGCTCTATCCTGCATCAACCAACAACAGAAATGACGTAATCAAGCTTAAATTGTGTAGTCTGATCCCGGCTTAAGCAGAAAATGGGCAAAGTTCTTTTCGACTATTTGACTTTTGGCTAAAAAAACTACTGTTTCTGGAATATGTAAACATGAAACTTTAGCACTTCACACTGCATTCATGCATGGTCCTCCAACAATGCTCCATCATAACACATACAAGCGTTCGGATCAATTCTGCAAGGATGTGATAGTATTGTCAAATCACAGTGAAATACGTCTTTGGAGGTGCAAGACCATGACCACACAAAGGCAGACACATACAATCACAGCGCTACTTTCCAAAGCTGAGTCTGAGTGCCCAATTCTCACCAATGAGACATGTCCCTCTTGTGTGGTCATTAAAACACAATTGACTTCATCTGCACGATACCAACTCTTCCTCTTTTAATCCAGGTTTCTGTGGCTCAGTCAGGTAGTTTGCGCTACAATCAGTTGAACTGGTCTAAGGTTCAATCCAAACTTGGGCTGTCACACATCAGTGTGTCCTTGGGCAAGAAACTTAAACCCAGGATGCTCCCACTGCTGCTTCAGTGGTGTGTAAATGGTAGTGAAGGGCTGGAATGTGTTTGCTGACACTGATGAATAACTTGCATAGAAACTCTGAACCATTGGTGAGTGAATGTGAGAGTGAATGGGTAGCTGTGACCATTGTACCATTTTAATCCTCAGTTTGATCTGTTTAATGGCAACATCCCCAATTTTTCCATGAGTACAAAATAAACTAACATGTAGTTGATATGATGGATAGACATATGTGGCTGATACCTCATTATTTTCCTTGTGTTAGTGTTTGTAAAAGGGGACTAAATGAGTACTAGGTTGAAGCCTAAATCTGCTTTATATTTCCCCTTTTTGAAAGTTTTCACATTCTGTATTGTAACAGCAAAACTGAACAATGTTATGCAACATTATACATTTTTCTCATATCATGCAGGCTCAGTGAAGCGTGCACATTCAGACATTCTGTTGATATTTCATCAGATATCAAGAATATATATATAGCTGAAATGAATGGCCAATATATCAGCTGAAATTTTTGTATTTTCAGACACTGATATTCAACTTTTTGAGCTTATATCTGCAGACAATGATATCATACAGATAGTATCATGCATCCCCAAGAAAAACCAAACTCACAGTTTTATTAAAAGTTAAAAATTCAATCCTTGCTCGCTGCATTCAGCTGTGAACATATTCTAGTCCATACTTTACAGCAGGTTGTTGATATCAAAGCTGCACCATCTCTCTACAGTTCTCTGGAATCTTGCCGAGAAACAAACCTGTTTTAATTCTGATTTGGCTGTGATAGGTCAGGGTGTAACAGTATATTTCTCTCAGTAATTGCTTTTATCTGTGAGCATGGAGACACAGCTGTAAGAAACACGAGCAGCCAGACGATCAGACAGATTATAAACATGCCTGATTATCCAAATTGATTTGGCAGTGCAACTTAAAGTGGACAAGCCTGGAATTTCAATATGAAGCTATTGTGTCATGGGAATTTGTAGTGTGTGCGAAGTCCAGTGGAGGCTAATTTTAGACATGTGATTGATGAAGAATCTTTCTTCCTTCCTTGACAGAGCTGGGGCTTTGTGTTCAATTAGAGTGGTTATATTACAACTCGAGCCTCTTTTGGTGATATTACCGTGCTTCTTTATCCCTGTAACCCTGGAGAAGAGTGCATTATAACTAATAGACATCTTTTTAATCAACTTCTTCTCTTGGCTTGCCTGTCCTTCATTATACCAGCACTGTTTTGGTGATGACTTGATCTCCTGAAGCTGCTGTGAGGGGATGACAGCCGTGTGGTGAGGGGCTGCCCGTGTAGAGATTGATGTCTTCATATTCCAAAAGGCCTTGGGCCAAATTAACGTTTATTGAGTTACAACCTGATTCTCCTGTTATGAGGGTCTAAAAAAAGATCCCGGCCGCCTCACACTGAGCTGATATTAAAACAGAAATAGTCTTGGGACTTGAAAACACAGACTCCTGATTATTTGAGCTTTATTGCTGATTAAGGTGGGAGCTTAAGAGGAAGAATAGGATTATGCTGTGTTTTGATGATTGCAGCTTCTACAAATGAAACTTTGATAGGGTTGTGTTTCCACCTACTTAAAGCCCGTGATGATCCATTAACAGCTGTCATAACAGCAGAGCGTGATTATTCTGCAGCCAGTGGGGAAACGTAACTGCATCTTCAGTCCAACGTGATCTGAAGGCTGCGGCACATTAAGCACCTCAGACTGACAGAGCAAATATTTGCTCCGTCTATTTAAACCGGAGGTTTATTAGGGCAGCAGAGTGGGCTGCTGTCATTTCTGCTGGCAGACGTTTGAAAAAGCTTTCTGTCAGGTTCAGCGTCTCCTCTGGAGTCAAACAGAGCTGCGGTGCTGAAAACTCTGGCAGCAGGAGCAAGGGCGGAAACTCAAGTGACTGCTTTGTTTTAGAGCTAAATTAACCAAAAAGGTAATAACGTGCATATATTTAGACAGGTGATTTGGACTGGATGTGCATTCCCAAACATTTAAGAATGAAGCATGAAACAGTATGGAGCGTTTACTAAAGCCACTGAGGAAAAGGAAAAGGCTGCAGTGCCAAAACAACAAACTTTAGACTTTAAAAAGGGTTAAATATCTTTGAGACAGCGTGAAGGCCAAAAAGATTACAGAAAGGGAGGTTGACTTCATCTCTTTGGACCTAGAGCCCATCTCTCCTTAGAGGTTTTTATCGTCTTTTGAGCTTTTGGATCTGCAGTATGTCCTCGACACTGCTGACAGATGCTGCTTCAAGTTTCACCATGAACATTTAAAGGTCTGATTTTTGTCTCATGTCATCGCTGAGCTTCACTGCACGCTGGATTGATTCCTCCACTTTGGAGTTGCATGCATGCCAGTTTCGATGGTCTCATAAAGCAGAGCATGTCAAACAGGACATCCAGCAGCTGCTGAGGTCACGGGAAATCAGCAAGCAACGGGTGAGTGTTTGACAATGCAAGAGAAATGAAAAAGTCCTGAGCTGCACTCACACACTGTAACTGTCCGTGCGTGGAGGCCTGCGGTCACAACACAAAACCACAGACTCACTTTGAAGCACCCACTGTCCATATTTATATTATAAAAGCAAATCAAGACCTACCTTTTTGGTCTAGCTGTTTATAGCTATTATTATTTCACCTTATTTATTTATATATTTATTTTAATCCTCTTAACCTGTTTTATTTCTTCCTTTCAGTTCAGATTTATTGTCCAAAATTTTATTCTCTGTTAATCGATTTTCTTTTTCATAATCCTACTTAAGCAGATTTTAATACGCATTTGTTGTTTGGCTATCTCATTTTCCGATATTATTCAAAATGTTATTTTATTTATTTATTTTTCCCTATAATATTTTTTTAGCTCATTTCATATCATAATTTTATTTATTTATTTATTTATTTTTATTTTATTGTTAAGTCATTTTAGTCTTAGCTCCTGTGTTCCCTTATATTTAATGTTCTCTTAATGTCTTTGTGTGTGTGTGTGTAAGTGAGTGTGTGTGCTGTATGTGGATAGTGAGGGTGGGTAGGGCCTTTATTATTTTTTTCATTTTTTAATTTCTTTTTTATGTAACTCACTTTGTGCCAAAAGATTTTGCATGAAAAGTGCTTTACAAATAAATTTTGATTGATAGACTGATGATCATTTTAAGCCCTCACAGCGGGCTGACTCCAGAGTATATCCAAAATGACATAAATATCATTCAGCATTATATACTGTTCTGAAAAGAGCATTTTCAGATTATTAGTCTAACAGTAATGCTGGTTTGGCTTCGTTCAATGGAATTAGATAATGACATCTTGTTACTTAGTTTACATGATTAGGTTTATGATAAAAATAAAATAGTGTGCAGCTGTATTGTCTAGTTGAATGTAAATATTGGATGGGGAATTGGTTTGGCAGATACTCATGCTTACACATCAGATCAGGACCAGGGGCCAAAAAAGCTGATCAGAACATCCCTTACAGTATATTTATTTATCAATTTCTGTGACCAGCCAGCTTTCAGATGCCCCTCAGCTCCCATGCACGTAACAACCAAGTATTGGAAAAACACTGGGGAAAATATATGTTTAGATTTAGACTACAGTTGCCTAAAATCTTACTTTTTTGATCGATTGTTAACTTCAAAATTGTTCATCTCTAATTTTGCCTGAATCTTTTTGGAGAACCTCTTGTCTGGTGGTCACTGCAAATGCTCTCCACTTGTACATAGTATTTTGACATCCCTGCTGTTCAGATAATGGACAATGTGCTCCATAGCAACAAAAAGCAGTTAGAGATGGTCTATAATTAGCTTAAGTGAGGCTGGACCTCTCCATCCTACACACAGTGCAAAAATTGAAAAAATATGTGTAGCACTGTGTGTTTTGCTTTGCCTATTGAAATGAGTTGAAGAGCTACAAAATCACTGAGCTGTTGTCTCTAATTCAGACATGAGGGAGATCAAATCCAGTAATCAAACAAGCTACGACTTGCCTTTTTTCCTTATCCAATCAAACAGTTGTATTATATATCTTTACCTACTCTTTTCACAGTGGTAGAACATCAGGGGTTTGTATGCAAGATGGACTCCGGTCCTTATAAAGTCAAATCAAACTGTGCTCCATAAAGACATTGACCATTGAGAAATGCATGTGGGATGAAAAGATGTCAGTTTTAGACGTTTCCCTGTTGTGTTACTGACGTCTGGCACACCTGCCTGATGTTTCAGAGAGCACTTGTTTTACTGGGTAGAGGAAGTGACCTGTTGGACAAACTTGGATCTATTTTCATGATCAGATACGATCGAAAATGTCAGCTTTGCGGGAAAATTATAACCATGCACAGCAGTTGGACCTGCCTGATTCAATGTCTGTAATCAGACAGGTCCATCTTGCCAAGCTCATATCTATAAAGACTATGAGTGTCCCAAAGCGACCCGGCCCAATCAGAGTTCTTCAGAGCAGGAAGAAGTGGGAGCTACGAGTAAGACGACAGCAGGAAGTGATGGCATGTACAGAGATTAGCATAAATGCTAACAGCTTCAGAAGCAGTTTTTATTAGATCTGGACCTCATTTTTTTTTATTAATTGAAAAACAAAAGCCAACAAACAACAAACTTTCCTGTAGTGAGGATATTTTAGCTCCACTTCTGACATAAATTGGTGAGAATTTTTACAAAACAGCTCATGTTTTGTAGCGCAGTAGTGCCAGGAATGAATGTGAGTGACAGAACGATCGTCCAATCATCTGCTGGATATACTTAAAAGGTTTTTCCCTTCCTCAACGCTTTCTACTGGCTCTTTCTTAGAAAAACTTAGAAAAAGTAACTACTACAATTATAAACATCGATAAAAGTGGATTCTTGTTCGGCTGTGTGAGCTATTAGTATACATGGGTTGCTGGGGCTGAATGTCTGCTGCAAACCAGTGACCAGAATCTGCACGAAAGTGCCAATCAAATGTCCTGAATTTCAATACATTTTTGACAAATGAATTTATAAGACTGCCCTTAAATATCACTACAGTACTGCACCACAAAATATTCAGATGTATTGATGCATCATTGTTTTCTTACACCTGTATCATTGCAACATCATCATCTGTAAGCCAGAATAAAGACTTGCAGAGTAAATGATCAACCAGACGAGTTGCTCTTCCTCTCTCTATCAGACCTCCAATAATTTTTCAGAAGCCCCCACATCTGTCTAGTTTACTCAAATAATCAATCAGCTGGACAAGGTTCTGACTCTGCAGACACCTCTAATTCCCTACAACACTTGGTACCTCTGAAGCTGCTCTTTCTTGTAGTCTCCCTCCTCAAACACACAATTGGTTTGTATCGATTTCCTGAGCATCGTTCCCCGATGACTCATCCCCTTCGCTTCGGGAGTCTGGCTCCGTGAGGAAATGCTTTCTTCAGGTTTCTTGCTCTACTTCGGGTGTTGCTTGTCAAGGTGGAAGGTCCCGTCTGGGCCTTGAGGCGCCGACTAGTTGCATGTGATAGTAGGTTAGAAAGATTTATTGAGTATTCTTTCTTTGAGAGGAATAACAACGTCTTTAGTGGGGCCAAGGCTGGCAAGAGGTGTGCGGTGGCGCCCCTGAGGAGCGTTTGGCCTTCCTCGAATGTTTTGTAAGCATTTGACAGGTGAAATAGTGTGGGAACTGCGGGGAGTGTTTCTTTAAAATGCTTTTTGTTGCGCTTGTCGGGGATGTGGAGGTGCCTGGTGAATGCTCAATAGCTCTGTAGGAGCCTTTGGTGAATGGTTGAGTGTTGGGGGGCGAAATGGCTCCCTGCAAGAGCTGTGCAGATTGTTCCTGAGGCTCCTTCCACATTTCTTCCCCCCATCTCCTAACTCCCACAGAGGAGCTCAGAAACAGTGTTTTTTGTTATTGATTGATCAGACTGACATGTTCTTTGCCCGTTTCTCAGCCGGGACCAGTTGGAGGGTCGCCATGCAAACGATGGGCCACATGTTCTACTAAGGCTCGCTCGCTCGCTCTCAAACATCCTCCATCTGGAAAAGAGACGAGCCATGAAGTTTATTCTAATGGCTCAAAGCTGTTTCCCTGTCTCCGCTCATTTCCATTGTTTTCATTATTGCTTTCCATGTGTTGGAAAAAATCATTAATTTGTGATTTGGTCCCTGACAAATACGCCGTTAATCAGGCCAATAATTGTTTTGTCCACCAGCTCTCCAACTCAGTCCAAGTCCCTTCAGGCAGTGGAGATCAACAATGGGAGGATGGTAGGGGTGAGACATGGTGCTGAAGGACGAGTCACGCACGTTTTTGATGATTGGGGCAAGGCGAGGGTCAAACGGGGTCCTGAGAACTGGGGAAAATGTGGGGCTCTCCGTGCTCCCTTTCGCCTTGAGTTTGTCTCCATGTACCAGAGAGGAAGACGATTTGAGGCCCAGAGCAATGGACGGGAAACTGAGCAAAGATTTTGAGGTGAGAATGAAGGACCCGATGAGAGAAAGGAGTTTTGAAGGAAATGTCCCCTGACGGATCATATTGTACAGATAAAGGAATGTGGGTTTTGCGGGAATATTTTGTGGTTGCTTTTAGAGACGGAGAAAGTAAGGCTAAGGGTGAAGCGGAGAGAGGGATTGTTCAGAGCCAGCGCCTGGCGAGGGCCATTGTTCATCCTTCCCTTTTGAGCTGAAGGAGACAGGAGAGTTTCACACGCCACTCGCAGGCATCCTGCTGGGCAGCCCCGGAAGGGGGCTTTTGCTGCCCGGTAAAGAAGGCCCGCACATAGGGATAAATTACTCTGAATGGAGGGGTCTGTGTTTGCTGTTTTCTCCTCTTTTTCTAAAAGGAGCAAGAGAAGGAAAGAATTCAACCCCAACCACAGGTTGTCCGCTTCGCTTCTGGAAAGGCTCTGCCTTCCAAGTCACCAATTTAACATCCCTCCACCCCCCACCGCCCTCAAACCTCTACACTCCCACCTCCTCTGGAATGCTGCGGGGTTTTGTTGTCCTGCAGGGACCAGCGTGTGTGTGTGTCTTACAAGGTTTCATAACCTTGAGATGTGCTGGAAAGAGATGCAACATGAACCTAGCATTGTTACCTCAAAGGATGTAAACATTCTCTGGATTTGTGAACAACTTATGACCGACAGCAGTGGCCTCCAGCCTTTTTTGCATCATAAAGCAGCTTCATGGAAGAGTCTGCTTTCATGTGGAGTGGTTGGGGGATGGGGAATCATTATAAAAACAAGCTTACATGAAGTATATTATAAATGTATCTGTAAGGTGAGATCAGTTTTTAACCATGAGCTTCTTTCTTGAAAAAAATACATGACAAAAATGACTGGTGTTCTGGTTCAACCAGTGACCCTGTAAAGTGGTGACTTTTAGCTGAGTGTGTCTTTTTTGTATGCTTTTGGTCAGTGGTAATTTTGGCAGCACTTTTTAATTTAATTTTAGTTTTAGTCTTTTACCTAAAATATCTTTTAGTTTTAGTCATGATTTAGTCATCTAAATTGATCACAACATTTTAGTGGACTAAATCTACTGGAAATTTCGTCGACTAAAATGTGAAGTGTAAAGGATAAGGCATTTTTTATGTTTGCTTGAAGTTCTGAAGTCATGTTTTACACTTGGATAAAATGAAGCATCTAATAACCCTTTATTGAATGCTAGTAAAGTTTGAATGTATTAATGAACAGAAACAAATTTACCTGGCAGAGCATCTGGAATTGACATCAAACAGTGAACCTGCTCTACATGAATATATCAGTTCATAAAGAGAGTACCTCTGATTGGATCGCTCCCCAACTTACCCGCCACCATGAAGCTAAGGCAGCTGTGATTGGATGTCCTTCTTAACTCATCCAACCTTTCCACACAACCAAAGTAGCTGTGATATATATTCCTAACTTGTCCCTACTTTCTACATGATGAAATTAGGTCTGATTGGATTAAGTCTCTGTCAAACATTTTCATCTAGTTTTTATTTGTTGATGAAAATGTCAGTTAATTTACTTTTAGTTTTTGTCCATGTGCACTTGTTTTTATTAGTTACTGTCTAGTTTTTGTCAAGGGAAAGAAGGCTGTTGAGGAAAACTATGACAAAAATTATAAAATTAACACTGCTTTTGATTCCGTTTTTCATGAAAATGATCATAATACATTGACATTGTCATAAAAACTCTACAGAGTGATCTCCAAGAGCTCTTAATGTTTTAAAAAGCTGCTGTAACAGTGACACAAGGTGATATGGTGGCTACTTATACCGTAACACCGAAGTGTTTTTTTCAAGCATGGATAAAAATGTTGTAGAAAAAAAAGTGCACTTATGGTGCTGATAGATTATCAATCCACTGATAATCAGTCTGAGCAGAACTGATGTTATTTTAGATTGGTAATGATGTTTATATTTGTCCTGACTGCTGAATTGTCTGTCTGTAGTTTACCTCCCACACTTCAGAGGGTTGTATACAGCCTGAGCTCTGGTATGCTGCACACTTCAAAATGATGCTCTGCCCTTAACTGATCTGTTGCCTGGTGGTTGGAGACCCCTGACCTGTCATACCCTTGTAGTAACAGATCAGGGGGGTGTTCCTTCACTTTATTATGTTGGTTTCCCGTACAGACATGCTGAATATGAACCAAGGCGGAAGCTAGTCACTTCGCTTCAGTTTATGTGCTGATGCAGTGAATGGAGTCGCCCACAATGCCAGAGACAGTGATGTCAGTTTGGTAACTTGTTTTGACAGGATTATTTCTAGTTAAGGCTTTGAATTCTCTTGTTGTTGTTGGGAGATTGACAGAGATATAACTCAGCACTAATGAACTGAAACTGCTCTCACACAGAAAATAGAGTATTATAGTTTATTAGGACAGGAAACCTTGAAGAGAGGAAAGAGTTGTTGGGTTAGAATATTTGCACATTCATCCTGATTCCCCGAATGGTTGTTAGAGAACTGAGGCCTTGTGTTTTGTGGCAAAACTGGAGGCATACCATAGGCTTGAATCTGTGTTGGATTAACCGTACTGTTACTGGTGACTGTTTTGAAAATTTCTCAACAGTTCTGCAGAGTATTTAGTGATACACTCAAAAGTTGCAACAGTCATTTCCCAAACTGTGATATTTTTATGTTTGCATGTAGTAAATTTTCATACTTCTTTTGTTTTACTCATGTTTTTTCCAGGTTTGCTAAATAAAAATAAAAAGGCCCTTCATTAGACATATTGTACACTTTCAAGCAGGCTCGAAACTCCTTCCTGCCTGTGAACTCATTTGAGCTTTCCTCGCAGTTAGCAGCTCATTTTAATGGCGGCCTGTTGGGCTGATGCAGAAAACAGAGAGGTCAATACACTGAATCTGGCAAACTCTCACTTGGAGATCAGAAATTTACAAGCCCAATTTTTGCCCTGAATCCCAAATGTTAACATCATTGAGCATCTGGTGCCAACATAAGAGGTGGTTAGAGCTGCAGAGCAGAGCCCTTCATGCTGCGTCAGTTTATAACTGGATATTACAGAGCCGGACCTCAGCGCCTGCTCTCCTCATCCAGTCAAAGCTCATAAAGTGAGTTACAGCTCGCCCGCATGGAATAATCTCCTCTTATTACACATATCCCCTCGCTGTGAGTTCACATTCACAGACGTGGACCAAATGGAGCTGCTAATGCTCATCTGGCATCCAGTTCAACACTGGTGTAGCCTGTTCAGGGACGTCGTATCTTTTCATATTCAAGATTGAACTGGACTTTTGTACTACATGCCTCTGACTAATGTTTGCAAAGATGACGAAACAGTATGAACTTTGGTTAAGTTCCTTTGATTTGCACAAGTACTGATTTAAGATAGGCATTTGATTTGATCACAAGTGTAATTTTCCAATGAAGATTTTTGTTAGCCAGTTCTGACTCATCAATGATTCAAATCAGTCAATCAAGGTGAGCCTGTGTGAACTACAGCCTCACTTTCCTGTTGTTAGCTGACAGTAGTGGCACCTGGTGTGGTCTTCTCTTGCTGTAGCTCATCTGCTTTAAAATTCAACATGCTGTGAGTTAAGAAATGGTCCTCTGCATACCATTGTTGAAGCAAGTCAACCAGTAATTTAAGTCCATCATCTTGAACCACTTTGGCCATTCTTTTCTGACCTCTGGCACCAACAAGGCATTTTTTTTCCCAGAGAACTTCCAGTCAGTGGATATTTTTCTTTTTTTGGACCATTATCTGTTAACCGTAGAGATGGTTGTGTGAAAGTTCCAGTAAATGAGCAGTTCCTGGAATACTTGGACCAGCATGTCTGGCACCAACAACCATGCCACGGTCAAAATCTCTTAAGCGGGCTACACACATAAAGATTATCGGACTTTCCCCCTTCCCGATCAAGGACGGCAAACGCCAGATTATCTTATGTTTTGTAAGATTATCCTGTAAGATTCTCCTGTGGTCTGAGGTGTGTTAAGAGTGAATTTGTCCTGATAATCGGCTCTGAAACGGGTCGGGGCAGACAGTCGTAAATATTAAACTTCAGTTTTTACAACCAAAAATCTTCACGTGTGTGGGGAAAGCTGACGATTTTAGGTAATGACTCTGTGAATTGTGACATGAATGCAGCCAATCAAGACGCGAGCTAACTGAGGAACAAGGAAGCAGGCGTAAATAAAAACAAGCACAGCTGACCTGAAAAATAAAGTTCAGTGGACCTCAGAAATGGAGGACCAGCTCACGTGTTCATGCTGTCTCCAGGATTTTTTCCAGTCTTTTCTTTTTTTTTTTAAATCTGGATTTTTCCATCAAAAGTAGTCCCAAGACCACCATCATTCCCTCTTCTCGTAAGTCCTCTTCCATGTTGTGTGTTGTGCTTCCTGGTTGTTGCTATATTTCTTCTTCTTGCTTTTTGTCTGATCACGTTTGGTCTGGTGAGATTTCTGGCTTGGAGGACTAGATTTTAGATTGGTGGTGGGACAGAATGGTTATATGTGTAGTGTGCTGTATTGAGATTATCGGAGCACACCACACACAGTACGATCAAAACTGTTCAATGCCTGATTTTTTTGTCTTCATGCGTAGGGTCTCTAATAGATAAAAAATCTCTTCAGATTTAGAAAATCCCCTTTCTTGCTCATTCTGATCCTCAGTATGAAATTCAGCAAGTTGTCTACATGGCTAAATGCACTGAGTTGCTGCTATGAGATTGACTTACTATCTTTTCATGTAAACAAGCATTTGAAAGAGCCCATCTAATAAAGTAGATGGTGAGTGTAGGCATATGTCACCTGTTAACACCAATGTTCACCAATGCTCCCCTGCACTCTGCATCCCAGATGTTCACTTTGCTGGATTCATCCATGGAATTCCCCTCTCTTAACTCTCTGAGAACAACAAGTTTCATTACTCCTCCGACTCTAATGTGGTCAAAAATGACTGAAGTGTTGTAGAAGTCTGCTCTCTCCAAACATTTGACATGGAGAGATGATTTCAGTTTTGTCAGAAGGCAGCCTCCGGGCAGGCGATCAATAAATCCCAGGGAGAGGTCCTGATCTCTGGGGGGGTATCTGTTGCAGGGAGGCTCCAAGTTGGAAGTTGTGGCTGAGACAGGCGGCTCGTGGAGGGCTGATAGACTGACTCCACTGGGCTGGACTTTATCCAAACACCACTTGCACACACACAGGGCTCAAACCCTTGAAGCTGACCAGCAGTCCGAGTGTGCTGCAGAGAAAAGTCCTGCTGGAAATCGTAAAAAATGGTCCCACACATGGCGATTTCAGACTCCAGTTCACAGCTAAATCGCTTTTGTGCACCTCTGCCTGTTCGAGCTACCCTGCAATTTCATTCCCCCCTCTGTCTCAAAAACGTTGGACTTTACGTATGGTTCACTGCTTTTACAACCCAGAAACACAGTCTTGATTTGCCTCCATAGAACAAAAGATGTTTGCAGTGGAAACAGGTCACTTAGTGTGGGTTTATTGGACATTTTTGAGGTTGACATCCCATGGTGTACGTTTGGATTTCAGTTTTCTCTGCTTTTTGAAGCTCAGTTTGGAGTAAACCAAACTATTCTCTCCATCTTGAGGATTGAGTTTCATGTTTAATTCACAATCTTGAATAGTCCAGTGTTAGATACATGTGCATTTGATTTGATGAATGCTTGGCGTTGGACCAGCATTGTTTACATGCCTCTTCTTGTGAGGCAAGAAGAAACACTGTGCTTTCTCACCCACAGAAACAACTGTTTTTAATCTGTGAAATGTCAGAAAGGCAGAGACAATGCCAAACAAGGCAAGCAGGTTGTTCTTCAAGTGCTTGTTTTAGCTATACTTCCATTAAAAACCCTATTACAGTCATGTTTTGAAGGTATATGACAGCGAAAGCTTGCTAAACTTTAAATGTTACAATAATAAATCTGTTTTGATTTGTCTAAATAAGTAACTCAGAAAATCAGGAGCTTGGAGGCACCAACTGTGAATAGATACAGTTAGAACTGTAGGAATTATGCTTTCATCATGATGAAGTGAAGGTCTGAATATCAGATATGATCCTTTTAAGTTATATTGATGGCATGTGATTTTGTTTAAGGTGACAACAATTGAACTAATGAGTGGGGCTGAAGCTGGAGACTACCCACCTCAAAACAACAGCACTGATGCTCCTCTTGATGTCTTATTGTACTTTAAAAAAAACTCATACATCTCAGTAGACTTGTCAAAATTGATTTGGGCCTTGTTATACCACTTCTTCACTTTCCTTTTAGCTTTTCTAATTTACTTCCTAATTGTTATCAGCTCCTTTTTCAGTGGTCATCAAATGTTACTAAGGTCCTAATTTCTTTAAAATGGAGGCAGTTTTTTTGAACAACTGGCAAAGCTCTAGGCCTGGACGATATGAGAAAAATAAGCAATGTACAATATCTTTGTTCAATATTGTGATAGTGATGATTGTTGTAAGAAATTACCAAAGATGAAGAGTGCATGGAAACCATAGCTATGCAGCCTATGTGGTTTCTCATGTATTAAAGAGCATTTGTAGTTAAAGAAATCCATGAAACCTTTTATTTTTTATCCACGTAATTGATGTAAAACAAATTTTAAGGTAGCTTAAAGCCACTGTCACCATCTTTTGACTACAACAAAAGGTGTGAAGGTTGAGCCGTTAAACTACTTTTTCAGTAACATTGCTTGACTACAACAGCACATTTTTATTCTTGTTTGTCACTCAGACTTAAATCTGGCTTAATTACACAGCCCTACAGAGCACTCCCATTTTTTGACCTCACATATTTCAAAGTAAAAGCATTACAATGAACAGTTTCTAGGGAAATCTCTTAGCTTTATTGTTGATCTTAACAGGATTAATGAAATGTGTAAATGCTGTCACATTGACCTGGGATCATTGGACTTCATTAAGTCATGCAGTCCATGCAATGTTGCATATTTCTTAATGCATAACAATGTTGAATTCAGCACTTCACATGAAAACCACTTGAATTATGTGTCCCTCTTCTGTTAGAGTAGAATAACTCGAAGTCCGAAAGATAAGATCATTAAATTATTGTTTTTCTTATATTTGATTACCAGATCAAGGAACTAGTAAGAATCACTTTCTATTGTCATTGAGGGTGTAAATTTAAAATACTTAAGTTGGTCGTCCTTGTGGAGTCTGAACTTGACTTTTTTATTTTGTTTTTTATTTAAGATTGAAAATGTCTAAAAGTCTTTTTCTTGCCTTCGATAGGTTTTAAATTTTAAGATGGCACTTTGTCAGGGTCATGTCTGAACACTCAAAGTAAAAACTGTGCTGTGTTTTTGCCAATCCATAAAGTACCTACGCTACCTTGTGCAAACATGATATCTTATTAAATGGGTCTTTAAAAGATCCTAGGAAGTTTTTAATTTGGTCTTAACAAGTGTGCATCAACCCTGTCCTCGGATTGAAAGGTCAAGGTTCAATCCCAGCTCCTATTTGATGTCTCCTGATGTGAGACGCTGAAGGCTTAAATGCTGCCACTCCTGTGTCAGTGCTGTGTCAGTGCTGTGTCAACATGCGTATTAATGTGATGCCAACGTTGATAAAGTCTAAACATAACCTCAACTTCACTTTGTGGATGTTTGTGAATGGGTACGAGTAAGTGATGTGACCTGTGTTGAAGAGTGCTTTAGCAGTCTTATGAATATAAAAGTGTTTTACAAGCTCAAGTCCATTTACAACTTATTTGTGATTAACTTTTGAAATTCAGCCCTCTCTTAAATTATATGAAAGGGTTAGGATTAGGGTTGAATCACATATACACTCGAGAGCAAAGGATGAGTAACTGAATTTGGGATTGTTTGGATGACAATGACAGTAAGATCCAAAAAAATCTCCTCTTCTCAGGAAGGATCTCTGGTCTCTGAGCTCAGCTGAATCTCTGACTCACGTAGCCCTGTAGAGGCCCCTGTCTGGGCATTTTTGGGGGTTAAAGTGAGGATGGCGAGGACTTTCGAGTATGTGTGCATGTATGTGTGAGGGAGGGGGTTCAGCTGGCCAAAGAGACAATCTGTGGATTAGAGGAAGCTTGGACACCAAGTGCGCACTCAGCACATTGCCCAGCAGGTCCAGTGTTCACAGCCAGAGGCCGAGCTCAGAGCTCCTCTGTGTTTACACTGACAGCCCCGACACACACACACACCCACACACACACACACACATACACGCAATCCTATTCATGCTCAAGCCAAAACGTGTTTGCACTGAAATGCTGAAATATTTGCTGAAATGAGAATAAAGTCTACTGTAAATCTGCCAGGATGGTCTTTGATCTATAGATGCAGAGCAATAGTTGCTGAAATCTTGATTTATGCAGTCAGAGTTTTGCTTGTGTTTTTCTCTCATTGTACATCATGATCCTACTACTCCTTTTAACACATTTTTCATACATCATACATTTTATTCTGCAAGTTTAGCATAATCTAATCATAATCTAAACTATAGTATTCTTCAGATGGAGATTTTCTGTAATGTTTGAGTTAGCAGCAGCTCGTTCCACACCAAAGTTCATCAAAGTTTTTTAGATTTTCACTTAATCACTTTTAGTATGAGGTTTTAGATTACTTGCTTGTATAGTAGTGGAGGGGGACCAGAATTCTCTGGAGAGATTTTTGATCTTGTGAACAACGAGGAGTCATTTTTGTCCATAATGTTTTACTTAATATTGAACTAGAAAGCACTTGGAGAGCACAAACCTCCACCAAGGTAGCTCGTGTATTGCTGTTACATCAATAAGCAATAGGTCCATGATAAAATTAAAATCATAATATGATTCCTTGATCCTGAAAACCCACACCAAGCACTCAGAATCATGTTGACATCATTATTAGTTAGACAGTTATTGAGCAAAAAGGATGGTTCACTAATGGCGGTGATCTGGATCACCACCAAAATCTAATCATTTCTAAGTTGGGCCATTACCAACATCTCTTGAAAATTTAAGCAAAATTCTGTCCAGTAGTTTTTGCATAATCTTGCTAACCAACTAACAAACACACAAACATACTCCAGCAAAAGCATAACCTCCCTGGTGGAGGTAATAGAAGTAGGGATTTAATTGCTGTGTATTTTCCGATACCTGATATGCTTATATTTCCAAAGTCAGTATCAACAGTACCAGTATTTGGGGTGCTGGTTTTGCGGAGTGGTAAGCAACCATTCATGAGATCCAGATCCATCCTGTGGCCAGTTTGGAGGGTCTCCTCTCGTACTCCCTCTTGCCCCCTCCACAAGCCTATCCACCATCTCTCTCTCCTGTCAATAAAGGCACAAAATATCCCAAAAATAATCTTAAAAAAACAAAACATTACCAATATTTTATGTTCCTAAAATTCCTAAAATTAACCTGTTCCTTATATGGTGACCATCTATTATATCAGGAACTAGGGCTGCCCAAAAATCATTATTGCAACTATTTAAACAGGTACTGAGATCACAATCATGAAAACACAATAACTCACTGATTTTAAAACATACACTACATGCTTTCATTGAATGTTTATGTTTTGACACTTTCGTATTAAACATCGTCTACAATCCCTTAAATGACCATTCTTTCCTATTCTGATGCTCAGTTTGAACTTTAGTGGATGGTCTTGACAAGGTCTCCATACCTAAGGCATTGAGGTGCTGCTTTGTGATTGGCTGATTAGCTGGTTGTGTTAACTTGCAGATGAAGAAAAGGGCCAGTGAGTTTATCTTCATGGAGTCTAGCTAACCACAGGAGTTTTGAAGCTTTTTTTCTAATTTTGAACAAATATGCTTTCTTACTCAAGGATGAACTGATCAGATTAAGAGGTCTAGGTCAAGGTTATTGGGTCACATAATGATTCTTTGCTTGTCTTTACGCAAAGGTTTGTCGTTGAGTCATGGATGAACTAGATTTTGGACTTTAAGGGGCTGTTTACACGGCTTCGTTTTCAGCCAAAAACGGGGAGTTTTCATTGCATTTTCGTCTCCCGTTTACATGAGAACGGTGCCTGGTGTGCCTGAATCCACAAACTTTTGAAACCAGGGTCCAGAGTGGAAAGTTTTGCAATCGGATTTGTTTCGGCTCCATGTAGACGAGATACAGAGCGTTTCAGGGTGAAACACTGACGTCACCGCATGCGCAGTACTCTTTCACATGAAGGCTGCGCAGGCATACCAGGAACAACAACAGCTTCGGCCGTCTACCAAGCAACATGTGTGGTGCTTACCGTGCTCAATTTACTACCCATACAAAACTATCCAGACAGATTTGTTGTCCAGACAAGAAACTCCTGCGTCTTCATCCGTTAACTTGCCATTGTTGTTTGTGAAAAGTTTGTGTTCTTCGTATGTGTGTTGTAACACCGCTGTTTCTATGCAAACCTACATCACCATCTACTGATCTGGCATGCACGCTACAGCGTTTTCAGTCGTTCTCGCGTCTTCATGTGAACGCAGATTGCTTTTGAAAGCGCAAAGGAAAAACCTTTCCGTTTCTGGTGATAACATCTCTGTGTAAACGGAGCCTAAAGGTCAAGGTCTTTGGCCCTCCCTTCAAGAGATTTCTACCAATCACACCATCCCAAAAAGCCCTCACTTCTTCCTCATGACCCTCCCCTGAGGCTGTCCAGCAATGGTACACCTTGTGTAGGCATCAAACCACATGATGGAAACATTTCCTCTCTGACCTACAAAAAGCTGACTTCTGGTAGCCGGGCCTTGTCAAAACTGTCTTCTTAATCCAGCAGCATCTCTTTCATCTTGGTGTCATGACGTTCACGCTGCGGCCTCAGCAGCCGTTGAACAAATAGACAGAACTTTCACTCCTCTCCGTCTCTTTCTGCCCTCTTCACCCCTCCTCTCTGGCTCCGTACGTTCTCACCCACACTTCATAAAACCACCACAGGAGTCCATCCACAAAGGCTCCTGACCACCCGCGATAATCCTCCATGTTTGCAGCTCCTGTTCAGTGAAACAGCTTCATCATCATCAGTTTGTGTTTTGGTTGTCTTGTGCTGCAGCAGTTACGGTTTCTCATTAAGCCGTTGAGTCCTTCAACTTATGTCCAACACAAGAATCAAAGTCGAAGTAGGCCGTCCTGATGGAGCTTTTATGTGTTTCCTCTTTGATCATCTCGTCGAGCCCTGCCATCATTCACATACTGTATACAGTGAACACACACACACGCTTATTAAGTCCCAAAGCCACATAAGTACAGTGTGTGGAGGCCGGAGACATCACAAAGGGCTGACAGTGGTGGAAAATGAAACGCACTATGATACCCTCGCCCCTCTTCTTTATTAACCCCTTTATGGCCTTGAAACTAAACAGACAGCATGGAACAGCAAATCAAATACACACTTTAATCACAAATAAATTGTGTTTTAAGTTTTAGAGTTAACGAACCAAGAGATTAATTTTACTCTCTTTTGTGCAATCATTATCCCAGTGGGTTAAGTGTAATTCAGCTGCCTGTATCTCCTCTGGTCTAAACAGAAAGTGGCTGAAAATATAAAAACATCTTTTGAAGAAAAACCATGTTAAGCATTTCCCAATAAGCCAAGTTTATTTTAAGACCACCATTCATACAAAAACAGAGCTTTTAAGGATTCAAATAGTTATTGTCATATAAATGCTCTAAAAATTAAAAACAAGAAATGAAAATGTGAAATTTGATAAAGTGCAAGATTGACTTAATAAAAGGTGATTTTAAAAAAAAATGTGTTTTTGTCTTCGCCCGCGTAAGTATTTTTTTTGGGGGGGAGGGAGCATTTGTAGGCCTTTATTGACAGGAGAGAGGGAGACAGTGGATAGGCTTGTGAAGAGGGTGAGAGAGAGTAGGGGAAGAGACTCTGAATACCGGCCACAGGCTGGATTCGAACCAGGACTGACAGACCGAAGTATATGGGTCGTGCCTGGTTGTTTACCTTCGTATGTCTATTTGGTGGTTTGTTTGTCTGCCTGTACGAAAGATAACTCAAAACGTTCACCTTGGATTTTGATTAAATTTTAAGGGAATGTTGAACAAGACACAAGGAAGGAGTGATTCAATTTTGGGCTGATCAAAGTACAGATACAGATTTTTCAAAGTGTTTGTTTACATTGCTAGGTAGGGCAGTTTTTCGCCATTTTGCATATAAATCAACAGGTTCCCAACAGATTTTGATGAATGTTGGCCATGGCAAAGGAAAGAGGTGGTAAGATTTTTGGGGTAATCAGATTCCAAATACGAATCTAGGACTTTTTTTGTAGGAGCAGATATGTGGAAAACTGCCCTACCTAGCAATGTTAAAAAATACTAATTACTCCAGAAGTTCTTAACAGAGTTTGATGAACATTTTATGTGAATGTTGGTCATGGAATAAGGACAAGCTGATTTGATTTTAGTGGTGATCTGAATCCATTCGCCAATCCAGGATTTGTTTTTAAGGATTTTTTAACATTGAAAGTTATGGTAGCTTTCACACTGTGGCTTAGATATCCGAAAATTCTCAAACAGAGTTTGATGAAGTTTTCAGGAAATGTTGGTCATGGAACAAGGAAGAAGCGTTGAGATTTGATCTTGATGGTGATATAAATTAAGATATAGATCTTGGATTTGTAAACATTGAAAGATAAGGCAGTTTTCCACATTGTTGCTCATAACTCAGTACATTATCGACACAATTTGATGGTGTTTTTAGCGAATGTTGGTCATGACATAAGGAATAGCCGATTCCATTTTGGTGGTGATGTAAATCCAGACGTGGATCCAAGAATTTGTTTTCCACATTTTTGCTCATATCTTCAAAAAAAAAAAACAGATTTTGATGAATTTTGATAAATTTTTAAGGGAATGTTAGTCATGTTGCAAGGGAGAAGTGATTAGACATTGTGGTTCAAATCCAAATGCAGATCCAAGAATTGTGTTAAGGATTTGTTAAAAGTGCCAGATTGGACAGTCTTCCTCATTTTCGATAATAACTCGGCTAAGAATGTCTTGGTTTGTGCTGTCAGAGCGCTTCTTGTGTTTGTCTGTTTTCTTAGGGTCTCTTTAACTTAAGAATAAAAATACTGGAAGCAACAAATATCCATGTTTAAGCAGATTTGCTATCAGAAGCCTTGGGGGCACCTTAGTAATTTTTTTATGCTTTGTCCAAAAGTCTGCAAAAATCAAAAGAATAGAAAATCTAACATCTTCTTAAAGAAAAAGAAATAAAGATATACAGCAACAAAATGGGTGAAAAGTCTTGTGCTAAAGCCTCATTCACTTTGTTGATTCAATAAGCTCTAAGCTATAAATAACACATCAAGGCTGCAGATTTGTAAGTCTGAGGGAAGTCCAGGTCCTGTGTTGGTCTTAGTTCACATGACTGAATAATACCTTGACTTTATTTTGAGACTTTGCTCGAGAAAATTAGATTACAGAGATTATAACAGATTATCTCAAGGTGCTGGCAGCAGTTTCTTGCTTGTTTTTGCTAAAGAAACTCGTGATAAAATACAGTTTCTACCCACAAGTACAGTCCCCACACCAACTCAGCGCCCCCTCCGACCAGTGCCAGCCCACATGCCTGTCCAGCAGCCGTCCACTCATCCTTGGCCAAGTCAGTGTTATCTTTGAACCGACTTCAGAGAAACTGCTGGCCCGTCACTGAAGATGGCACAGGTGTACCGGTGTGTGTGTGTGTGTGTGTGTGTGTGTGTGTGTGTGTACTGTATACAGCTCCATAGCAGCACCGGCCTTTCATTCCCCCCCCCAATTGTTTGATCTCAGAGGTCTTTATTTTAACCCTCCGCAGCAGGACCATGACATATCACTAAGCGTGTAATTATGTTGTTTTTGCTTATTTCAAGGGAATAAAGGACAGTATCCTCCCACATGCTTCTTGGTTTTGCCAGCAGCGTGAGTTTCTAAATGTGTTTCAGTTTCTAATAGAGACGGTTTAGACAGAGCAGAACACTTGTCATTACATATTAAGATTGATTGATTGATATTCAGTTGTATATGTTTTAACTAATAAATACTGTTTTTTTTCAGTTATCAGTTTACCAAAAACAAAAAAAGATGATATTCAGCCATATTCACAATTGAAAGAAAGAGCACTGTCTGAATTGTCCAAATATGTTGGAAGCATTAGACATTTTAGATGGATGGCTTGGCATAAGCAAAGATTTATATTTCTTGTTGCCATTTTTTGTGGACAGTTATTGACTACACCTGCAATTTTTGATAATCAAAAAACAAAAATTACCCAGTGCTAGGTGTCTAGGACCTCTGAATATTGATTCCCACAGAAATGGTTTGGGACAAATTCATACACCGTTACACCCTGGGAAAATAACACTTACTGTGCTGTCTATACATAACAGTGTGAATTATAAATGCTATTTTCCCCTGTTGAAATCATAAGGGAGTGAGTTACGTATTTTTTGACCTAACAGTGTTGCCATAGTAGGCGGAAGTAGCCATTCAGAAAACTCATGGTCCCCAAGTTTCAACTCAGTTTCAGTGTTTGGCTTGGAAAATATACGCTTGTGAGTATGTTCAAGTTTATTGTTTGACAGTGCTTCTAAGACTGTGTAGTATGTAGATTAAACATAAATAGTGTATTTTGTGGATCGCTGCCATTTGCGGAAAATGCTAACACTAGCATATACATGCATTTTTCCATAGACATTAGCTGGATGCTAACGCACCTTTCCTGTTTATGAAACTAATGTGTATATTTGTTTATCTAGTTTTACAGTGTTTTCCCAAGTAAACACTCTAAGCGGATCTTCTGAGTCAGGGTTTTCTTTGGGACCTGTTGTCTATGTGCCCAGCTGGGGGGCAGAATACTTAATACCAGCATGACCCATCTCGCCTCTATCTAAGACCTGTTTTGATATAATGCCCGGCCTTAGTGTCTCATGCATGGCACTATTTTCTGCACTAAGTAACTCCAATGTGGCAGAAAGAGGTGTCTGTAATGAAGACTTTGGTCCGGCTGGGGGATGAACAGGATTTGGTCGGCTAAACACACATTCACTCACACCCACTGTTACGTCATAGTGAAGTGATTGAGCGCTGTGGTGTGATAAGACCAGAGTTTTAATGAAAGTCTGAGATGAGCAGGTGTGAAAAGAACCCTGCTGCACACCAACTGCTTCATTTCCAACACTCCTGTTCGACTGTGTGAGTGTGGATATGTGGAGTTGTGTGACTCAGGGATGAGCTGGTGATGACGGGTCTGTCCAGGAAGATTCTCAGCAATGCTTTGAGGATTTGGCATCAACTCTGAACTTGTTTGTCTGGTGCTCTGTTTACATACCCACGTGCACAAACCAGATATTTTCTGTGATTACAAGAATTTCCCTTCGCTTGTGAAGTGGCACATGTGTTCATCTGCTCATGCATGTTGTTCCTCCACTTTTTTATTTCTTGTTACCCAGAAGGGCCCAACATATGCTGCTGTGGTAACCGGCTCACCGCTTTAGGGCCGTCCTGACCTAAGGCGGCCAAATTAGTAGGTGGAGATGAGCCGATGTAGAGAGGGAACAGGCAGGGAGGATGAGCTGCAAGGAATCTTAAAGCCAAGTCGGCCTGACCCACAGCCATCATGACCACAGGCAATCCAGTCAGTGTGTGTCTTTGGGTGTTGGAGCAGCTTCCATATGTTGTAATGGAGAGAAATGAAGGCATAAAGGGGAGAGCGAGCCTGGGAAATGCTGCATGCAGTTTGTAACGCTGTTGCAATCAGTGCTTTCTGCAGTAGTCATGATTTGACGTCAATGGTCAATGAAAGCCACAAAAACCGACTCTGTGATTGCTAAATTGGACATGGATAGCCCTGGATGTGGCAACCATTTCTCTCTTCACACGTGTAACAAACATGGTGGTTTTCTAAGAGAGAGATGGTGCATTTGGTGCGGACTTAAGATGGTTGCTTGTAGGCATGAAAGATATCAGTCAGATTAATATTAATCAGGATCTGCATGGTTTTCTTACCTGTCATGTAAGAAAAGGGGCACGTTATTGATTAAACTTGCTTGTTTTTCTGTGGTTTTAAATTATGTATCACAACAAGAAAAACAACATTCTTCTCATCAACAGGTAAAAAAAGTCAGTTTAAAGATTTTGAGTACTGAAAGAGAAAATATGGTCTTGAAAAACTTTCACAGATATCTTAAGGACACACTTACTTTGACCATCTATTATCTACACCGCTTATCCCTTTCGGGGGCCACATAGAGAGACAGACAACCATTCACTCTGACACTCATAACTAAGGGCTATTCGGAGTCACCAGTCAATCTTATGAGCATGTTTTTGGTGTGTGGGAGGAAGCTGGAGTGCCAAGAGAGAACCTAGGCTTGCACAGGAAGAACATGCAAACTCCACACAGGAAGGCCCTTTCCGACCCCGGGATTGAACCAGCGACCTCCTTGCTGTGAGACACGTGCACCACCTGCTGCATCACCGTGCTGCCCTACTTTGGCCATGATGTAAAAAATAAAACAGTTAATGTTAATGTTAATATCCAATATTTCAAGTGCTATAATAGTAATCTGAATAATGCCAGGGTCAGACTACACAATTTATGCATGATTATGGCCCGACCAAACAGTCTTAAGGCCCATTTATGCTCAACGTTAAATACGGATCCGGATACGGACGGAGCCTCCTGTCCGTGCTCTGCGTTCATTTCGTCCATATTTCTTCACATTTCCAATAAGCTTACGCTAAGGGCCAAACGGAGAAGTACCACTGTAAAATGTGGGGGCAGTGTTGCTGTTACTACCCAATACGTAGCTCTAGTGAGACACGAAGAAGAAATAATTATGGAGGAACTTTTTGAAGAGAAACTCTGCGAGTTCGTTAGAAATGACAAAAATCTGTGTGATGTTACTTCGCCTGGACATCGGGATAAACAAATGCAAAAATACAGCTGTGAGGATATTTGAGTTCAATTAAATATCAGTTGGTTGGTAGTGAAGGAGAAGTTGAGGTCTGTAAGAGACAGATTTGTTCGACCCCCCCCCCCCAGTGGATGCTCTGAAAAAAGACATCCCTGTCCTTATGATGTGTAGAAGAGGAGCTACCAAAGATTGTAAACAGAGCAATGTTGGAGACAAACAGTAGAGGAACATGTTGAGTGACTGCTTACATTTATCAGCAAACTAACATCATTCAACATAACCTTTGTAGAGACAAACAGAAGTGCTGTACTCTAAATACAGTGTGTTTGCGGTCTTTGGTGTCACCCCACCTTCTTCCACCATCATCAGATCAGTTGTTACATGCAGTCGGTCTCAGTCATGTAGTCTGTCATGCACATCAGGCAAGTCACTGTGCAAATTTATGTCTCTGAGGCCTCCTAGTCTGACTTACGAACCGTTCTTACTCAGGAAAGATAAGATAAGAGTCATCTGTAAGACCTCGAAGAATCTTCACACAACTGCGAATGTTTGGGAAAATGAGAGAAAGAGGGTAATCAGCATCAAATGAAAACTGGTTTAATGTTCGGAACTTAAAATGGAAATATGCAAATTTGCTAACATGGGGGGAGTTTAGCTGGAGGTGCAGTATTCATTTTTGTCACTTCAAGACAGAGGGCACAGTTTTGTTGGGGGGATTGCTGAGTGTTGGAGGAAGTGTGGGGTTCAGGAAGCCAACCGCTGGCACATTATCCGGGAGTGCACTGTGATAAAACCTTTCTGGCTTGAGATTCAGAAAACACTTAGGTATTCTAAACCTGGACCTGCCCCGGCAATTTACCACATTATTACTAGGAATTATTGATTTTCAAGCAAGAGATGTAGACAGATATTGTTTGGCAGCTTGGTCTTTGCTTGTAAAAAAGCAATTACAAGACACTGACTACTTCCTGGATCCCAGCAGTCCAGGGCTGGATTGATATTGTCAATGATATATATATACATCATTATATCATGGATTTTGCCTAAGACTACATAAGCAGGCTTTTGCTAAACTCTGGACTAAGTGGGTTTAATATATAGCCCCTGCAGATGGATTTTATGGAAGTGACCAACTACAGACTATGTGAAACTGTCTTATCTTAGGTCTTTTTATATAGAGTGTATGTACTGGTATATGATTGCATATCTGCATATGTAAATGCACATTAATATTAGTTTCATTTAATTGTATTTTCTACTTCTGTCTCCTCTCTGATGTTCTTATGTCCAGTCTTTGGATCTCCCTTTCGACTATATTTTATTCTAAAAATGTATTTCTTTAAAAAAAAACTTCCTTTCAATATGAACAATGGTAAGTAATAGCTCAAAAAGGTAAATATTGGTAAGTTTTTGTATATATATATATATATATATATATATATATATATATATATATATATATATATATATATATATATGTACATACCTAATATTTGCTGAAATGTCTGCAAAATGTACATCTGTACCATAATGCTTCACGTTATGATTTTTGAATGTCTTCTTTGTTACGTATCATTCCAACAAATAAACTGTCATTATGTCAGAAGGGGACAATTTTATTAAAGTGAAGACTGTGTGCTTTTGACCAAGAAATATTGGTACTGGAGAAAAATGCTGGAATTTAGAAATATTGGCCTATTTGATACTGGCAAAATCCAATATTGTTCACCCCTGTTTGGAAATATGAATGAACTGGTAAGCTTCTTGCTGTGAAGCACCAGCACCATCTGTCACCTAAGAAACTTTAGAAGCCACAAACTTGAAATGTGTTCACTGCTAAATTTTGATGTTGACAGAACCACATCTTCAGTTGAATTTTTAAAACTCTACATGACATGTGAACCAGAAATTGATTTCCAACATTTCAAACTTAAACAGCATCTTCTCCACATACTGTACGATAAAGGGATAGAATTCAGGTCTCAGTGTCTGCAGCTCCACAACAACATGGCCCTGAAACAATATTTTGTTATTATTTTTTAAAGTTACTTGCTGTCACCGTGATGCCTGCTCAATGTGAATTTGATCAAATGGAAAGCAGATGGAAGTGACAGTCTGATAAAGAGGGGCATCATGGCAAAGGTTCAGATAGTCTGCTCTGCATGCTTTACTTTAGTTTGTTTTATATAAATTTGTCCCATTTCAAAGGCTTTTTTTATTTGTTTTGCATCATTATTCATCACTGTTAGTCAGGGAAACCAGTTTAAAAGACTTTTCACGCTTTGTTGCAATTGAATTACCCAAAGTAAGTCTGTTTTAGACTTCATTTGGTGCAAATTTAGAATATCAAAAGACAGCTCTCTTGAGTGATTCTGTTGTTTGGCTGAATTAGACTCTATTGGATTGTGAAATTTCTGAAAAAGCCTAAGAAAGCAGAACAATCCTCTGCAGTTTATCTGCTGGGATAAATCAGCCCTAAAGTGTCCAGCAAGCCCAGTTTAATTTACAAGCTGTCTGTGATATCCTGCAGACCCAAATGGAATAAATCAATACATCTGGGATTCTTCTGACTGTTTTATTGCAGGAAGGAATGAGAGCATTTACAGAAAAAAACAAGCTAACCAAAAAGATGTCTCATGAGATGTTTTATTATGAAGTTCAAGGTTGCAGGTATAAAAATGCTGACTTTGCCGGGGAATATTTCTGTTCCCTATTTTCAAATGAGGAAGCAGCTGAATCCACTGTTTGATGCTAAGTGTCTTTGGGATTTTCAGTCAAAATTTGGACTTTTTAGAGACAATTGAGACTCTCAGAGAGGTAGTTGATAAACAATTTTTGTTTCGTCAGGGCAAAATGGAATAACTTTAGAATGACCATTGAGCTCACCTTGTTTAAAGGCTGAGTTTCTAAGGGACTTAAGTTTACCATCTTTTTAAGATTTACCTCAAAGAAGGCACGAGCATTACAGAAGTCTTACTCTTTATTCCCCTGTGTCCTCAAAGTCGAGGGAGTCATTTCATCTCCAATTCAACAAACTCATCAGACCAGGAAACATTTTCCTCTATTTACAGTTTTGATGAGCTCTTGTGGTCCTCCTGTATACCTTAGCTGTAACGAGAGGCTGTTTGAGTTAGTGTCAGGTTTCTACCACAGTGAACCTCTGTGGCCTTTGAACCCCTGACCTCTGGAATCAAAATGGCATTTTGGCCTGAAGAAATGTCGCACACTGCATATTTTTCTCTTTTCTGGGCCATTCTCTGTAAACCCTAGATATGGTTGTATGTATTAAATCTCAGTAGATCATCAGTTTATTGAATGAAATTCTTGGACCAGCTTATCTGACACCAACAACCATGCCCAGAGCCGGCCCTACCCGATGTGGCCCCCTAGGGGAGATTTTGCATGGCGCCCCCCTCTCCATCTGTGAATTACATGCACTGACAAAAGAAATCAAGACTAAGTCTTTAATGTAGAAGATAAAATGTCACCCAATTTACATGCTTAACAAATTACAAATAAATACAGAAAAATCTGAAATGCAATATAAATTCCCTTGCCACAAAATAAAAATCCTGTAAATAAGTGAATAAATAATGATAACTTATTTGGTTTCATCATTTATAGTTATATTGATTGGGCATTGCTTTACATTTGAATCAGTGTAAGCTTTTCCATTTTTAGAGATAATAGTTATAACTAGGGATGTCGGCTGGTATATTGGCAAATTACACAAATGTTCAATATTAATGCACCTTCTCATCACTGCATGGGTACATTTAAAAATGAAAGATTTCATTATTGCAAGAGTTAAATGCTATTTTTCTTGTTTTAAATCTGTTTTTTTGCAAAAGTATGCTGTAACACTGAAAGAAACAAGTCGGTTTTTGCTAAGTACATCATGCATATTGGATATCAGTAAAATCCAATGTTGTGCATCCCCAGTAATAACTAGTTTTAATATAATTATTTTTTATATATTATATTTTTATTGTAAGTCATGTGACAGCGCCCCCTCCATACAGTCTGCGTTCACTTTCGCCAAGAGCGAAGGATGCGCTGCCAAAATGGAGGAGACAAGCGCCAATCTATCAGAGGACCTTGTAGCCAAGACAAATGCCGTCTCCGTTGTTTGGGCACATTTTGGGTTCTGTGCAGAAGACATCGAGCAGAAAGAAATTAAGTGTAAATTCTGCATGAAGACCGTTTCGACGAACGTCGGTAACACCACCACTTTGTTCCAGCGTATCATAAAATAATTAATCGTAATCGAGGTAAGAGCTTCAATTAATTGTGATACTGAGATTAGGTAATATCGCCCAGCCCTGTATTTAAATGACTTTTTGAATACTTACAAACTGTTTCTTCTCCCTAATGGCTGTCTTCAAACAGGCCTCTCATAATGGTGCTTGTCCTACACTGTAGATTCTTCTGTGTGACAGTGAATGACAGTTATTACAGGTGAACAGGCGTCCCGTAAACGTGATCATTCAGGCGTCTCATCCTGTCAGCGGGCCAACATGGCGAGAAGTGACAGAGGATGAACGCTGTTGTCTGACAGCCAGGTGGGACGCATTCTCCAAGAGCAGCGCCCGGCGACGCCACACTGCTCAGCTAAATGCAGCTGGTTTGGGACGGTTCAGGCTGAACAGTTACCGACATGCTGGGTCGCAGCTGTCTCCCTAAGGCGACGCTTTTACAGCTCGACACCAGCGGCGGAAGGGTGGCAGGAAGGCAGGGGACGGACAAAAGGCCTGACTCACTCCCTCTGCGCTTCACCCTTGTATTGTCAGATGGCACATTTTTCTCCCCCACTTATCACTTCTTAACTCTCCGGCTGGAGAAAGAAGCAGCTCCGACCCTCCAGGTAGTCTCCAGGGAGGTCCATGCCTAATTAACTGGCAGCCTTTTGACACCGTTCAAAGCGTGTGGCCACCCGCTCACCAGGCCGGGTTACCATTGTGTGTTTTGGCCCTCACTTCACCTCCTCACGTTCGTCATTTAACCATTTAACAACAGTGAGATGGTGAAAAAGAGGTTGAATACCACCTGGTTAGATCTAAACGTGGAAGCTTCTGGTCTAGTTTGGTCTTTGAGTCCTGGTTTCTTGATGTGTAGGTTGGTGGGGGTGTATATGTGATGTCATGGTGGGTTTGTGGGATCATCTCTGTGTACCTTTTGGGGGACCACCTGTCTTGTTTCACACCAGGCCTGCGTAGAGGATTTCAGGCTCGCGCAGACAGATCTTTGGTGGTCTTTATTTTCTCTCTCTAGCATCGTTGTTTTTTCTTTATCGTCTTTCTGACTCACAGCACACACATCAGCAGCATCTGGCAGCAGCAGGTGGAGGAATGGTTTAGATTGTTGGCCTTGAGAGGAGGTTCAGCACGTCAGCCTGCACCACTTGTGAAATGAAAGAGACAGGAGCCTTCTAAGTAAACTCAGTTAATCGCTTGGCTTGACTTTTGGATTGATGTGGTGACTTCTGTGATTTGCCTGCCAAAACCAGGAGATCAACCTTCATCCTGGAACATCTGCAAGCAAACTGGAAGTCTGAGGACTTGAAGTGATGGTGTAAGCTAGGGTTGCTCTACTATGGCCAAATCACAGTAGCAATGAATTTGGTAGATATGGAGATCATGGTTATAAAACAGGTTACTCACTGATTTTACAAGTGCATCACAAGCTCTCATTGAACTTAAATGCTTTAAACTAGAACATTTTTTAACACATTTTTATTCGAAGTTGTGCAGATAACAAATTCCAATATATGGTTCATAAAACAAACGAACAAACAAAAAAAATAAAATAAAGAAAATCAACTTGGCACACATTTCTGGATCACTACATTGCTTTGGTCCCATCCACACAGAAACAAAAAGACAGACAGGGCTTCAGAAACATAAGTACTTTGAAAACATAATGAAATGTATAAACAAGCGAAATAACAAAAAACCCTTAGTAAAGTAGAAAAAATAAGTAAATAAATAAATAACTAATATGTATACATATATATATCAACATATTTACCTAAACAAACATGAATAGATATTTATACCTGCATATACACATATGTACATACCATTATACACACAACTCAGATATACATGTATACATATATCCAAAAAGGGTGTAAGATAAAAATGAATACACATTAAAAAAAGTAATATATTTAAATTATAAGAAGTAAATAGATTACTGATAATCTGGAAAAAAAAATCTGGAAAACAAAACCCCTTCCTTTTCCTTGTTCTATCTCCTTTCCAGTTTAATGTGATTAATTACAAGAGCGCACAAAGTCGAGAACAAGTCCAATCGACCCTGAAGTTTTGCTGTTATCTTTTTCATCAGATGAACTGTTTTTGACCTCTCTTTCCAAAACCATATCATTTCAATCAATATCAACATTAAAGAACTGGAAATGTGTAAAAATAAACAATGCTTCACAAATATGCCTGTCACAAAAACAAGAAATATACATTTAAGAAGTCTTCAAAAATGTGTTTAAAACGAAAAATGTTTTTTTTTTTGGCAAATAACAAACTGAAACAACTAAAAAGTCCCTTTTCACACATAATAACCAAAAGCTTCATATTTTGTAGACCCTCAGTCGGCCTTGGAAAGAGCTTGTATTCTTGCTGGCATCATTTTTATGTTCTTTTTTGACAGTCTCTCTTGTTTTTGTGTTCCAACTAGTTTTTAGCTCTTCCCATAGACATGGTTTAACAAAACTTTTGTGTGAACAGTCTTTGAATCCATTAATTCCCAAATTTGTTCAATACAATTCAAATCCAGACGTTGATTTGGCCAGTCCATTAGTTCCAGTCTAGATGAATTTTTGGTCAAATAGTCTCTGAACAGCATTGAAGTGTGCTATGGGTCATTATGGATCATAAAAACAATTATATTCTAGCATTAAAATGATCATTTTGGTTAAAGAGCTCCTACATTCTGGTGTATTAACCATCACAGAGACATAAAAGATGATTTTGGTAATTACCCATGCTGTTCATTTAGGGTAATTTAGCTGTGGCATAAACCTTACACTGGGTGGTGATCTAATAATGTGTTCAGCACTAAATGTGAAAAACACAATTATCCAGAAAAATGATGATGATAATGATGGAAAATTGACAAAAAAAGAAGTTCAACATGTTCTTTTCGTACCCATTTATTCTTGATACTCAGTTTTCATAATTGTGGGAGGTAGTAACTGTAACTGAAATAAAAACTTAATTATTCAGCTCTTGTGAAAGTACACTTCTCATACACAGAAAAACTTTTTTTTATCTTTTGAAGATGATTTTTTTAGGTTAAACTTACCATAGCCACAGTACATAGGGATTAAGAATGGTGCTGAATGGATGGTATGATACAGCAGACAATATATTGAGAGTGCCATGTGTTTGACATTGTTGCCACAGAAAACCTGTGTAGGCTAACTTTGTTTCACTCTGAAAATCCACAGGGATTGATAAAGTAATGGATAAAGTGTGCGTGAATGGTTATCTGTCTCTTTATGTCAGCCCTGTGACTGGCTGATGAGCAGTCTTGAATTTACCCATCCTCACCCAATGTCAGCTAGTATAGGCTCCAGCACCCTGTAAGCACAAAATGGATATAGCAGTGTAGTGGATGAAAGAACAGTCTGCATACATAGGTGATAGAGAATTGATTTATTAATGTTGTTTTGGTAGTGTAGACCCTCATGTGTACTGACACATACTTTCAGATACCTCAAAAAGAGGACATGCTAGCCTCTTAGCATGAGGCGAGTTATCCCAGCTTGATAGTTGGACTGAAGCTGCTGGAAATACAAGTGATTAATGGTTTAAAAAAAAGCAATAAACTAAGGTGATAGTCATAGAGATAGCCCCCAAAATAGACTGGAATGTGTACACTAGTGCCACTTATGAACTGGATTTGACCGTTTTTAAAAAGTCAGTCTGATATATTAATGATATAGTCTCTCAACAGTGCCCACAGGCAGATTTAAGCCTGAGCTCTTTGATCAAACCTTAGCTGATGATGTTTCCTGAGGCACATTAACAGCAAAACAATACACAAACTTCTAAAAGATTTTTTTTTGTCAAAGTCAGCAGGAAACGGCTTGATAACATCAGAGAAGTTGAGGATAGTTATTTTGTACTCAGGCAGAATTTTGTCCCTTGGATGCTTGTGTTCACTTTTTCACCCAACTCAGCTCTGGAGGCATTTAAAGAAAATGAACAGCTCAGGCTATTCTGCTGCACCGCTCTACTTTAACACAAACTGAAAGACGTTTTGTTGCAGAACTTGCAATTCCAGCTCAAAGAGACCCACAGCGTCTTCAAAACAGCCCGGCATGTGATCTGCTATCTGTGTGATGCATCAGAAGTTTGTCACGCTGGCGCTCATGAAAGAGCCGGACCGCCATGCCCGGCTGCGGCCGCATGGTGTGTGTGGGTGTTTTTTTGTGTCTGTGTGTGTTTGTGTGCAGTCTTACATAACAATGGAGTGAGTGGGGATGATTGTCTCTTACTTCTTAAGTAGGTTAAAACTCTCAGTTTGGAGGAGATCTTGGTTTGTGTGCACATTCTCCCTCGGATTTGTCCGTGTTTCTTCAATATTCATGTCTGTGTTTTGCTCTTTCACTCGTCTTTATCAGTGTCATCGGCTAGCATCTTGATCTTTTACTTCCTCTCTCCAAGTTATGTGGTTGTGAAGACTTCTGATGATAGATTATGGTCATGGTTCTTGCCCTTAAGTTTCTGCTGAAATGTTGAGCTTTTGTTGTAGCAAGGCCTACGACTGCCAGTATATGTGACACAATAATGGCTGTAGTTTGGGGATATTTTCAGTGTCATGACTGAAAACAGGTTGTGCCTTCCTCTTCCCTCATACTTTCATCTACTTGTTTTTTTTTGTTTTTTTTTTGCTTCCTTGTAACTCAGGTTTCCAGCCTGACCTTGAAACTTTCACACAGTGATCATGTTACTGTTTACTGTTATATCTAAAGGTTCAAAAGGGGTGCACCAACTCTGGTACTGGTGCTGGCACTAAGCTGAAGTTCTTGTTCATAACATCACAGGGATGCACCCACACTTCTTTTTAGACCAAGATTAAAAAAAGAGTACATACTTTTAGTTACTCACCACTTCTAGTACAAATATGAGTGCTCATGACACCATAACAGTTTCTCAAATGATCTTGAGAGTTTGTTTTGGTCACAGATGTTCCTCACCGCTCATTATGACAATTACTAGAGTGAAGTTTACAGTCTGGGCAGCACGGCGGTGCAGCAGGTTGTGCACATACCTCACAACAAGATGGTTTTGATCCCCGTGTTGATCAGGACCCTTCTGTGTGGAGTTTGCGTGTTCTTCTCTCTTGGCACTCCAGCTTCTTCCCACAGACGAAAAACATTTTCACTGGTGACTATGAATTGCTCATAAGCATGAGTGTGAGCAAGAATGGTTGTCTGTCTCTCTTTGTGGCCCTGGGATTGGCTGGCAACTGGTGCCAGGGTGCCTGGAGAAAACCCAAGAATGCAAACTCCACACAGAAAGGCCTTGACCAACATGGGGTTTGAACAAGCAACTTTCTTGTGCTACCTGCTGCGCCTACTGCTTTACCAGACAAGTTCTGATTTATTTTTCTAGATTTTTCAAGTTTGTGTGTAAAAAGTTGTTTTTCAGTGTAACTTGGCACACTGAATTTCAAAAGTAAATTTTGAAATACTTGATTTACTAGAATAAATAACAGCCATTCGTGTTGGTGTGCAGGTCCATCAGCCTAACCCCCGACTGAGATAATAAACAGAAAGAAGCATTACAGCAAAAGCCCTCTCTATATTTTTCCATCCTTTCTTACCATCATATGAATCTAACTAGACATGCTCCAAGAGCAAAAATCTCCACCAAGGCATTTCTGACATTATTAGCCAATTTGGTAGCTAAAGAGTGGAAAACCTATCTATTGTGTAATGTTAGCACATCATTTAAAAAACTCCTGGATCTGCATTTGGATCTGGATCACCATCAAAATCAAATCAGTTCTTCCTTGTTCAATGACCAACATTCCCTGAGAATTACATCACAATCCATCTTGGACTTTTGGAGTTGTTAGCAAAATGTGGAAAACTGCCCTATCCCGCAATGTTAACAAGTTCTGTCAAAAATTCCTGGATCTGCTTATGGATTTAGAGAGCCACCAAAACCTAACCACTTCTTCCTAGGGACATGACCAACATTCCCTGGAAATTTAATCAAATTTCTCTGCATAAGTGTTTTGAGTTATCCTGTTAACAAACAAGCAAATGTCCGCTAAAGCATGGCGGGGGTAAAATGTCCTCACTTTGTCTCTGGTCCATTGATGTGCTGTACAGTATGATGTATGGTGGTTTCCCTCCGAACTCTGTAAATGTCTTTTCCTCTGGTCAGAGTCTGTGGCTTCATCTTTTTAAAGCTTGTTTGACAAACGCACGGCTTCTGATGTGGCTTTGTGTTGACACAACTTGTGCTCCAGCTCACAGACTCTAATTTAGCACAGAGCAAACCCGCATACGCAAATAACTGGATAAAATGCACATATGCTTGAAGTTACAAATCCAGCACAGCTCACGACATGGCAGTGTTTGCTGTGTGTGTTGAACAAAGGAGGAGTTTGACTTAGTGAGGGATTATAAGGCCTTTGTCTATACCTGTTTGACTTTGATTGTTCTGTTTGTTTCCCTGGAGGTTCATTAGCTGCCTGATATGGAACATCATATGACAAAATATCTCTTTAGCTGGAAAGAAAATAAACAATACAACTTGCTTTTGTCACCTGCATAGAATTGTAGTGTATTGTTGAGCAAAAATACCAAGTTCCTTTAATGGCAGTCGTATTTACTGGTGCCATGGGCCTCTAGCAACCCCACTAAAAAAAAAGAACTAACCCTTTCACTGTCCTGTCAATAACGTGACCAATAAGTGATGTGATTTTTGGTCTTATCAGTAAAATTATAACTACTTGATGCGTTTACGGTCCCATTGGACAGCTGACTATTGTGCAGTGGACGATACTAAATTTGATCAGTGATATTTTTAAGGAGTGTTAAAACCTCTTTTATATCATGTAATACCATCATTTTGGCATCAGCAATCCAGTTATCTATACAGTGTCTCCAATTCTCATTAATTCTATCTTACTCTATCCTATCTAGAAATGAGTTATATCTTAAAAACTTAATATATTGCCCAGCTCTTGGGTAATTAACACGCTCCCAGGTCCAAGAACCTCTGGAGCTACAAGCAGCTCAAGGAAATTAGAGAGTCAACTTTAAAGACGGGAAGACATGGATGACGACATCCCCATTTCCCCACCATCAGAAGAAAGTTCTGGAAACGATGAAAGAGGGGAGGAAAATGCAGGGAAGAGGAGAAAAGAAGGGAGGCAGCTTAAGGGGGAAGTGCGTGAAGGAGGGATGGTGGAAAAGACAAGAATGAGGAGAAAAGAGAGGGGAATGAAAAGAAAGAGGCCATTAATTTAGTGCTGTGGGAGGGATCTGAAGGTTACTGAGCGCTCTCTGCCAGGCCCTCCTGGGTTGACTGATGCCTTTGTGAGGAGGCCAGGAACCACACACACACACAAACACACACTCACATACATGCCCACATACACACATGCCCCGATCCAAGAAACTCTGGGTTTGTTGCGGCAGGCCAGTTTCAGCAAAATAGTTACACACACACACAGATGGTCATTAATGGGCTTCAAAGTGAGAGCTAAATGGGAGGCCTTTATTTATTTCCTCTCCTGGATGTGATTTTCTGTGATGTGTCTAAAAATATGGTGACTCTGTATTTTTTTAACAGGCCCTTGTCGTAAATCAGAGCTGTATAGATGTATGGAACAGTGTTTGTGTATTTGACTTGCTATTTTAGGGATGTTTTTGTGTGTACACATGCCAAAAGTTAATGCCAAAAGTTAATGGGCCTCACTTACTTTGAAATCAAAAATACACCACAAGATCACATAAATTAGGGATTTATGAGAGTGATACCCTGCTAATCCAGCTACCACTTTGGTATAAAAACAATCTATGAAGAAACTGTAGTAAAGGCAAATATGTGAGAAGCACAGGTGACAGAACATCAGTGACATTTTGTAACAAAATGTCCGCCTCCAGTTGCAGTTCTAGCTTCCTAAGCAGCAATCTTTGATATTGCACCCAGTTTTTCTGGGTTTATGATAACTGCTTCATGCTTGCATGGCAACAAAGGGGTCGTACATTTCTTTAACAAAGAGAAAATCAGATCAGAATCAGAGATACTTTATGAATCCCCAAGGCGAAATTCAGTTGTTTCAGATGCTCTTACACATATTATAGCTGTATGAATACCAAGTAAAGAAATTAAATGGATAAGAGGCATTAAAATAGAGCATAAAAAGATGAAGTAAAAATTTAAGAAAGGAAGTTGCAACATGCAGAATCTTTAAGCTATGTCAACGTCCTTATGAAGGAAAAAATAAATAAGTTAAGTGAGACTATAAACAAGGCCAAGGAATTTACACTATTAACATTAACAACGTTTACAATATGAATATAATATTGACAGCACTGTGTGACAGTAAACTAAATTTGACAGGGTATTGCACTAGATAAAAAACATCAAGTATGTTTTTTTAAGGGCCAGTAAGTAATAATGTCCTCTGAAGTACAGAACAAATTTGCCAAATTCAGTAACCCATGATCACAAATGCACTTGCTCTCTTTTGCTTCTACTTTTTCCTTATAAAGCATTTTATCCTCTGTGTTTGGTTTCTTTCCATGCTGTTGTTTTATTGATGTTGTTTTGATGCTTTTCTGCTGTTTTCCGGTTCTTTTGTATTTGTGTTTTGCATGTTACGATGTCAATTGCTCTTGCATGAGAGAAGCTAATGCTTGTGCCCTTTTGATCTCACCAATGAAAAGGCTTGTCATATTTCATGGCGGTTGTGTTAGTGTTGGTTATTTTGCTGTGTGATTAGATATCTTTTTTTTTTTTAAATATATTTTTGGGGTATTTTAGACATTGAGTGATAATAGAGAGACGGTGTGTAGACTCAGAAAGTAGAGAGAGATCAGGGGAGGACGCAGCAAATAGGCCTCGGGCGATAATCGATCCGAGGCCGGCCAAACAAGGCAAGAGCTCTTATATATGGTGCGTGCATGGTTGCTACATACTCTACCAAACCAGCACCCCACATCACTCAGTTTGACAAATAATGTACATATGTCATTGTGATGGAATAGCTAACGAGTTCTAGTGGAGGATCACCTCCAACCAATTTGAGGTATAAATATAATTTGCAGATATACTAAAGGATTCCCTGAACTGTGGCATATTGCTGTGTTTGCAAGCCTAGAAAAAAACTACAGTCCCAATTTGTAATGTCAGTTTCTTACCCTAATTTGTCAAAGCCCTCTAGTAAAAGAGAGACACACTTTCATATCAGAGCAACAATTATCTGTCTTTCAGTTTTAGCAAATGATTATGCTCATGACTCATCATGTATAACAACATATAACAACCATTTGGTTTCACACATAGCAGGCCAACAAGAGTGGCTTGGCATATTTTTCAAATGGAAAGGGGTGAAAATCCACTAAATAAACAATTTTGTGTGGGTTTAAAAGTTTCCTTGCAATCAAAATGACCTCGTTGGAAAACAAATTTATACAGATTTATAAACCTGCTCACTCTGACAAGTTAAATCGACCCAAGGCCGTTCAGCTGTGTACTCATGGTCATAATCCTGTCTCTCATTTACATGTACTACACACATTTTTATGTCCTGACAGCGAATATCCTTTTAATGAGAGACATTCATATTGAGTTCAGACATGTTTATTGGTCTCTTTGAAGGGCAAAACATGTCCAGTTGAAGCCATATTAATCACTAACACAATAACACAGCAGTATAACCACAGGGCAGGCGGGTTGAGGAGTCTGAGTTGTAAATGATGACACAATGTGTGGCAGTATGGAGTAAATTAGACTGGAGTTTACAGAACAAAGCTCATTGGAGCACTGACAGAGGATCTGCATGGCAGAAGGCAACTAAAGAATGCTGCCAATGAATTTAACCTTCCTCAACAAAGAAAACAGCTCATGAATAAAGCTGAGTAAATCCTGTGGCTTTCACACTGTCTCTGACCACTGCAACATCTGAGCACTGCTAACATTAGAGACATTATGCACGTGGTCCTACAGCTGAAGACCAGGACCCTGGATCTCATTTAAGCCATACAAATTGGGACTTGAGTGTCTCTTTCTCTAAACCTTAACACCCAAGACATTTGACAATAAAGAAAGACCGATCCTTTTTTTTAAGAAAATAAAAAAAAGTTTGTGTAAAGCAAGTCTCAAGTGGAGCACACATCACAAGATAATCAGCCTGATTTTTGGCCTGAATCCCTCCTTCTGACCAAAGTGGTAGACCATCTTATTGAAATGTGGTAAAAAGAAAAGTGTTTATTCAATTTGGCCTATAAAACATACTACACCTAAACTGACAAGGAGATGGGTTGGACTGAAAATGCTATTTCTATAACCCTATTTCATTGCCTTTATGCGAAACTGCTCCTTTTATTTACAACTAGAGATATTCCCATTAATTCTGTGAGGTTTTAACATCTGTGCTGATTCATGCTGCGTTATAGCTTGGATATGTGCGACAAGGCGCTGGCTTACCATAAACACACAAAGGCAGACACACTTGCACGCCTCCATCTCTCCAATTTCACGTCTCTGTGAACTGGGCTTATGATTGTTCTAGGAGGCTAACAGCTAGCTAGATTTAGCTTCAGGTTGACTGTTTGTCACCTGCTATGTTTGTTTACACTTAAGTCATGTTTGTCAGGGTGTGATGTAAATCTGTAAGTGTGGAGACCCTGGTTGTTGGTGAGTGAGTCTGCTAGTGTGAGATGTGCTGTGATGATCATCACCACACACCAGTGTTCATTTTGACAGCACTTTTTAATTTAGTTTTATAGTCTTTTTCTTAAAATATCTTTTAGTTTTAGTCATAATTTAATCATCTAAATTGTTTTTATTTAGTCTAGTTTTAGTTGATGAAATTTCATCATTTTAGTCGACCAAATCTACTTTAAATTTAGTCGACTAAAATATGAAGTGTGAAGTGTAAGGCACTTTTTATTTTTCCTTGAATTTCTAAAGTCATGTTTTACATTAGGATAAAATGAAACATAAACTAACCCTTTATTGAATGCTGGTAGAATTTGTTTTTGCTCATGTGCACTTGTTTTTATTAGTTACTGTCTAGTTTTTTCAGGGGAAAAAAGGTTGTTGCCAAAAAACATGATGAAAATAATTGTTCAACGAAATTAACACTGCCACATACACGACAATGTTGTCATCTGTTGGATCTCTCACTGCTTCAGAACTGGCAAAATTGACAGACTTTTTAAGTTAAAATGGCAATAATAGTATATTGTTGAGGTTGTATTTTAAGCACATTATTCCACTTATAGGCTTTTGTTGGTATCAAGCTGTCTGAAAAGCGGCTGCACCGCGCTTGCAGTGATATCGACCATGCTATAGATTATGCATAACTTGAATCTTTAACAAAAGCACAGTGAATTAGTTATAGAAAATAATCACTCTCTATACAGTGTGTCATGAAATTTACCAACCAGATTTTTTGGAGCTTTTAGACTTGTTTATATCCACTGTAAAAATAGACATTTTAACATGAAGCGAGTGTGACTTTCTGTGTCCCTGCAGCCAGTCCTCAGTGAACTCTTCAGTCCTTTAGCACTCTTTCATATGGCTTGTTTGTAAAAACCTGAGGTTGTTGCATAATTACACCATATGAGGAGGAAAGCTTAAACGATCTGGCAAGTAAATTTTAGCATTGCAACTTGGAAGACTTGCCATGACTTTCAAATGTCAGCCAAAGATTTTAGATCATGGAAATTCATCATATTGTGGCCTAACCTGGGACTTTTGGAAGAAACTTTGATTTGGACCAAGCACATTTTTGTACTGTAATGAAGTTTTTAATAAGAGAAGACTGTTAACGCTTAACTAACAATTATGTGACACCAAATGAAAACACTTGAGAATTACTAAAATCAAGGAATTTCCCAGTAGCTTCTCTTAACTCCCCATGTGCCAAAGTCTTGAGACCCTCCTGCTGGGCAGTGATCTCCGTATAAACTTTGGCAAACTTTAAAAAGTTGTGAGCGATATAAAAAAATTCAAGCAAAGTCAGTTTTAATCTGCACCCAGTCCCTTACAGGAAAATGTTACTGCAGCATAAATCAAAAAGACAACCACTTTAATGCAACGTTGTACAACTATTTTACCTTAAAATCATTTTGACGGTACACTGATTTGTAATAGGAAGATAGTGCCTCTTATATTCTTGCTTTGGTTGAGCTGGTGCAAACTCCAAAGGAAGGTTTTTTACTTCTAGGTGAAGTCCCAGTTTTGATCACTTCTTTCTGACTGGTCTGAAATTGGTATTTTCAGTAGTGTATTGTTAGAGAGGCAAAAAATGACCAGAGAGGCTGTAAGAGTAAAGAGTGACCTTAATGAAAGGTTTATGGAGAGGAACGAAGTGGATTTTTTTTAACTGTATGGAAATATAGTACAAAAGATCACCCACTATTTCATAAGAGTGCTTCGATTACACTGAGGGGATTTCTTTGAATATAGATATGGTTTCATAAATTTTGTGTCACTCATCTAGAAGGTTTAGGGATGAATAGTTGAGCAATAATTCTCATGGTGTGAAGACCACAAGACTACAGTCCTGTCATGTCTGGTACTAATAAAGAAACCTTGAACCTTGACAACAGGAAGTGTGAGGGACTTCGTTTGGGTAAATTTCAAATGACTCACGATCTCTTTCTTTCGTCTCTGCAGGAGTCCAGGGTAGTGCTGAGTGTTCATGTGGGAAGAACCACTTCACATGTGCGGTCAGCGCGTTCGGGGAGTGTACCTGCATCCCGGCACAGTGGCAGTGTGACGGGGACAACGACTGTGGGGACCACAGCGACGAGGACGGATGCAGTGAGTTTGAAATCCTGTTTTATACCACCCTCTTCACTCTTTCTCTCTCTTCTTCTTTGTTTCCTATTAGATTTACTGACAATAATTGAACCCTTTCGGAAAAGTGGCAGCCAAAAGGAGCTGGTGCCAAAGAATAATTTCAAGCAAACTGATAAAATAAATTCTTTTGTTAGCTACATTTGTCATTGCATATTAACCAATGAGCTGATAAACTTCCAAAGTACTTGATTGTTCAATCAGTGTCTCATTCTTATGCTGTGTTACAGTTAAACATTTCAGATTTTTATTTCATCGGTTGAAATTCCCAAATTTTCAGCCTCCAGATGTTGTATGATGCCAAGTGCAAACAAGATACGGCTGTGAAAAATTGATGAGTCTTTGGCAAGTGTGATGACAATTTGGGTGGTTTTCCCCTGTTCTCTAGGCATGAGTCTGACTATACTTCATGTCAGAGTCTGATTTATTTTACCAGTGCGAACACAAGTGTACTGTCTGCTTGTTGGGGTGGTCTAAGACACAATTCCTGAATGCTCCTGCATGGTATTCATTAGACGTGAGAGTGATTGGTGCTGAAGTATGGAGAATTTATCAGTGAGAGGAGCTGAAGAGGCAGATCTAACAACTCCCGTCGCTCATACTGTTGTTTCCTAGCTGCAGGGGCTCATTACTTCCTCTTGAGCTGCACATTCAGTGCAAAAGTAGAAGCTGGGTGTTTGATGGCATCTCACAATCATTGAAAAATCCTAACTAGCAGCGTAGTCTGCAAGGAACATCAACAGGTGGTTGTCATGGTTGCTGCTTCTTGTTGCAACTATGTGCGTACTTACATGTACTAAAATGTAATGTGTACAAATGCAAGTGTGTTCAGATATAGAGCAATCTCGCTGATATGAAGCAGAAAGGGACAGAGGGAAGGGGTGACATTTTCAAGCATAACAGCATTGGCATTGAATTAAAACCCATATATGGATGTAAATTTCAAATTAGGTCAGCCATTTTAATCTAGGGGCAGCATTTACTGGCTTCATATGAAAATAAACATGGAATAAAAAAGCAAAGAGTTGGTAGTTTTTTTTTAATTATATCAACAAGCAACTATGGATAGGTTGGTTGAACGTTTACTATATGGGATGTGATTCTTGACTGAAACTGTCCTTATTGTGCTCAGCTTTCCCATAAAGTCTGGATAGAGGGCTTTTGGATCTTTGGCATATCAAAACACAGTTGGTACCCCCTGAAAATTCAGTCGCCTGACAGACATCCTGCCATTCAGTTGGCAACTTAAGCTTCAAGATTTCACCTCTTGCCCTCTGCTCCAGCTTTGCCATATCTGCTCTGCATCAGCACCAGGCTTTTGCTTTAAACTCAGGATGCACGATACTGTATTTTTGACAAAATACTGATATTTCTGAACTTATTACTGCCAGTACCAAAATTGGTATTTTTTTGTTAAGAGCGCAAAGCCTCCACTGTACTAAAATTGACCTGTTCCTGTAAAGGTTACTCTGAATTTTGAGTTAGAAACAGATGTAAAACAAGAAAAACAAAATTTTATTCTTTAATGAATGAGGCTTTTGATATGTAAAAGTTGACATTCAGTGATGATGAAGTAAACCGTTATTGTACATTTGTGTATTCTGCCAATATTAGAGCCCATGTATGGGATATAAATATATATATATATATATATATATATATATATATATATATATATATATATATATATATATATATATATATATATATATATATATATATATATATATAGATGTGGCGAATATGTATGGCTAAATTTAACATGACATAATAAAGCAGAGGAGCCTGGTAGTTTTGTTGTAATTTTATCAATTCAACTTGCAACTATGGATAATTAGGTTGAAAGATTACTATGTAGGATGCTGGTCTTCATAGATGCTTTTCTTATTGTGCTCAAAGCTTCAACTTTACTAGAATTGACCTGTTCCTATAATGGTGACTCTGAATTTATGTTAAAAACAGATGTGGAACAAGACGAACAACATTTAATTCTTTAATGAATGATGCTTTTGGTTTGTAAAAGCTGGCATTCAGTGATGATAAAGCAAACTGTGATGGTGCATCTGTGTATTCTGCCAATATAGCAGCCAATGTATGGGATATATGTATATATATATATGGCCAATATGTATGTATGACCAAAATATCAGCCTAAATATTGGCAAAAATTTCACATCAGCCAAAACAGATAAATTCTTTTAGGCATTGATTTACTGATACAGATATTGTTCCAAAATGTCATCCCTACTTTAAACTCAGACCACCCCAGCATCCATCTGTTGGCTCTGCTGCCGGGAATGAAATACTTACTAATCACTCCTCAAATTCTACATGTAAAATAAATCTGCATGAGTGATGAGGTCAGAGTCTGGATTAGATCAGAGGTTCTGCAGCTGCAAAAAGGTTTGATAGATATAAGCAGGAGTTGTCTGACTAGCATGAAAAAAAATCAATTTTGACAGTTTTCCAAGAGTTTTTTTACTTTCGACTGGTCTGTTGTTCTGAATTTAGATTTATGTTTATGCATCTCTGAAAATAGTCCAAAAACAATCTTATTTCTGTTGAACTTTCTCCAAACCAAAACTTTGGAGTTCTGGGTTTTATGCATCACATCTTTGGTTTCCTTTGTCTGTTGGGTTCAGCTGAAGTAGCGCTTGCCTAATTTGTGAAAAGCAAAGTTTTGACAGAGAGTTCTGTGCGTCTGATCACTTTTAAGACAAATTTAGAAATATATCAATGATTTCAAACATCGGTTGTAACTCTACAAAAGAGAGGACATGTCATCTGCCATGTTTTAATTTGGGGCTTCAAATGATGACTTTTGTTGTAACTGTCCTTGATTAACATAAACATGATTTTCATCAGGAGCTTTTGTCATATTGGGAGAGAAGTAAACTCCTTCCCAGTAGCCAAATTTCTGAAATACTAAAGGTGATCTTGTATCAACACAGGCAGCTTTACGGGATTTTGGTCCAAGTCAAATAGGCTTAGATCTAACCAAAACAATCTGATTGAACAATGACTAGAAAGTTGGCAAATCTGCTCAGATGCTTGATATTTTTCATTTCTTAATCCTTTGTGTGGCTGTGCTCCTGAAGTGTGTGTGAGCCACAGAACAGACTAAGACTTATGTAACTGTTGTGTTTGGGACATTTCAAATCTAATTTTACCCAGATTGTTTTTTTGGGTTGGACATTATGATATTTTTCTTGCTGATTGAATTTTTGTTGAAAAGACTCAACATAACTTTGAAATCAGCCTTAAGAGTAACTTAACCACAGAGTTTTGGCTGAGGTTTATCTACCCTGGGATCTGAAAAGAAAAAAGACATGCCTTCTCACTCTCTTCATCCCTCTTCATTAGCCACAAAATTACCTAATTTCAAGAAAAACAAGGTTTATTCAAGATCTCTAATGAATGATCTTTTCTAACCACAAACCTAGAGTTTCAAACAAAAGTCTCTGATTGTTGGGGCCAGCTATTACCCACAAACCTAACCCTTTAAAGCCTGAAAACACCAATTATAGCCCAAAAAATTCTATTTTTTTGGAGCTGAAATGTTTATTTCACTTTCTACTGAAATCCCCCCAAAAATTCAAGATTTCCATAAAATTTAACATATATATTTTTTATATCTCATTTGATACATTAGGTGTTTTTGGCAACTGATAATCCACTTGAGGACATTTTCATCTTTTACCTGATTGTATTCAGATGTTTTTTTTAATAATTTGTTGATCAGATTGATTAGATAGAAGTATCATAAAAGTATGTATCAAATATGATACAACAGGCTTTAAGGGGTTAATAGAGTGATGCAGGAATGACATATTTTTGTAGACCAATGCAGAAGTTAGCATTGCGCTTGTTCCCTAGACTGAAAGCATATGGTATTTGTCACTGTGTTCACTAAGCTCTGTGGAGGAAATAAATATGGCACTTAGATGATCTGCACTTTGTGTTAATCTTAACAACAAACCTACTTTTCAAACTGTTTTGAGCTTAAGAGTGAGAAACTGTTTTACTGTGGAACTTCAACATGGCGGTTTGACTTAGAAACAGCCATGTTTCCAATGTGTAATGTCGTTCTCTACCCTTTGTTGACAATTTCCTCTTAATTGAATGACCTTATCAAGTTGGTTCTCGTGGCTGTGGCAATAGTGTATGAATTATTGATTATTAAAAAACATGCTGTGTTCCATTTACATCAGAACTGGGAAGAGGGGAGTGGGAATGATGTCATATCCGAGTTATCAGTGTTCCAGTTACAAAGTTGGAAAAAACGTGCCAATCTACTAGGCTATTGTTAGCCGTTGTTTGCACGCCCTGCATTGTAAAGTTCGCAAATACCACATGAAGAATGTAAATAACACTAAAGCAGCATTTCCATATTTATACGTCAAACAATTCTATGTATACGGCTGATTTAGTGCGACAAACACTGGTCAGAAGTGTAGATAAACAGAATATTACAGGAGCTTGATAACTGTTTACACCCAGGGCAGCCATCTTCAATTGTCAACTCAGAGGTGGTGAGGATCCCCTGACTTCCCAGTAAGAAATTCTGACTTCCCAGTACAACTGGAACACAGCATTAGGAATGCTTGACACTGGGTCCTCTGCCATTTTTGTAGTTCTTGTTATCAGTTAGTTAGAAACCATTATTATAAACACAGAACAGTCAGAAGCAGGCAACATCAGATGCATTTTATTATCTCATATTAAACATTAAAATCCATGTGCATGTGTTCACTGCAAACCTTATGTCAAACATTTATCTAAAAAACAGTATTTCCAAATCCCATGTACGTAGGGGATTTGGATACCAGGAAGTGCTAAATGCTATCTCACCTCCCCACTTTTGGACTCATTCCTGCACTGCTCTACAGTTCTGTCACTGTTGTTGCATTTGACTGTCTTTTTCCTAAAGAGGAAATCAGCGGCTTTCTTTTTCTTTCTCCCTTTGAGCAAAGCTTACAGCTCCATCCTCCTCAAACAAGTCTCTGGCTGTGTTTGGCAGCTGCCTGATGCAAATTTGTGTAAGAGCATGACTCCTGGGTTTTACTAGAACCCTACAAGTGTGCACAGCCAGAGTTTCTCCTGCACAAACAATGTGCAATTGCAAGAAGAAAAAAATATAATTGGGCCCATATGGATCCCATCATCACCCAGTGAAACAGTGAATGGGTCACTGGTCCAGGCGGGGTAGTATTACTGATGCAGGAGCAGAACGAGGCGCTCCGCGTGGTGCATGCCCCGCGCCCTGCGCACAAAAATGCTTCAGTGACTTTTGGCAACCGGTGGCGTTTGGCTGGAGGGAAGTCTTGGCAGGAGAGTCAGACAGGAGTATTTTCCTGCAGAGCATGTCAGTTTGTCAAGTGGAGGAGATCTTCAGTGCTCCTCTTTTGCACTTCTGTCTATTGATGCAAAATGTCGATGCGAGGGTCGACTTTTTCCCTTCTTCCTGCTTGCTCACAGGGCGGAGAAGCAGATGCCCTTTTGTTTGACACATACTGAGCCTCGTTGAAAGGTGTGTGCACACGTTCACGTGTTTGTTTATATTCTTTCCCCATCAGTCTTCTTCTGTCACATCATGCTAGTTGGAGGTTGGAAGACGGGATGCTAAGTGGTATTGATCTCAGGCCGGTTGAATGTTCAGCGAGTCTGATCGCCGTGCATCGATCTGTGGTACGTCACTTATTTAAGGAGGCACACGGAGGCAGCTGACAGATATCAGGGCATCTTAGCTGGACCTTTCTAATCCATTAGTACTGTCTGATCGATCCTCTCTCCCTCTTTAACTCTCTCCTCACTTAATTTTGTAATCACAGGGCCCACATTACAGACATTTTAAGCTGTTGTAGCGGTCAGTCATTGATGGTGCTGCTTAACCCTTAACTGTCTCTCCTAACTAAAATAAAATGTCCTGATACTCTATAAAGAACACATAGATCATCCCCTTCTTCGATCATAGCGGAAAGAAAATGATGGATGAGACAAAAACTTTTTGTTTCATCCACTCATTTTTTGCTTTTCTAGTTGATTTTGCATTTGCCTAATTGCAGTACTAGATACAAATGTGAAAGCACCAATAGCATCTCCTGTAGTTAAGCAGGAGTGGTGCCAAAAGAAAGAAGAAAAATGTTTTATCAGACAGATCTAAATATTTCACAGCTGTCTGGACGACTGTATTTCTCAGGTAATGGACAAAAAGTGTGATGTGTTTGCAATGTAAAATAAAACGATTCACTTAGGGTGTAGGCTCAGAGTCCTTCAGTACAAATCTCATATTGAGAGTTATGTTTGTGGTTCACAGAGGAGAGAAGGAACCCACGTGACAGGTTTTCTATTACGCTGATTGAATTAAGCGAGTCCGATCGTAAAAACAGAGGAGTGAAATTTTATGGCTGTGGACGACGGGCTTCTAAACGCAGCGAGGAATTGAATTTATGGAGGTTTCAATGACGCGGTGCTGCAGAGAGAGAGAGGGAGAGATTTCCACAATTCAGGAGCAACTGCAGACGCGTGAGAATGTAAAATCAGTATGAACGCGCTCAGATTAAGACACAATACTTCCTTTTGACTGCATAGAATTGTGTTGTCTGCAGCATCCCAACCTTTTTTGAACTGTAATGAAGTTATCATTTATTCCAATTTATCCATTTCCAAGAGAAAGCGCAATTGTCCTGGATAACTGTGGAGGAATGTGTGTGTGTTTGTGTGTGTTTGTGTGTGAAACTCAAGAGAATCGCAGCAGAAGCACAGTGGCCGGCTGAGTCCATGAAGCAATCTGTAAACTTCTCCTCCAATTAGGATGTGGGAATCACTCGGAGACCGCTTAGTGCAGATGTGGCTGTTCTGTGTGAGTGAGGAAGTGTGTGTTCTCGCGTTTCGAGTTTGTGTTCCCCTGTATAAAGTTTCATTGCTGCACTGAGACCAAAGAGGGAGAGGAGAGGAGCACGCATGACTTGTCTTTGGAAAGCTGTGAGTGTGTGTTTGGGTAGAGGATGAAATACGGGGTGTTGTGAATGTAAGTGTTGGGGCTCCATCTCGTTCGTAGGGAGTTGCTGGTGGTTGAAGAAGAGGAGGAAATGGTCTTCACAGCCGGCAGCTCTCCTCCTCACCCCACATGTAACATCTGTCTGTTTATAGTGGACCACACTGTGTAAAGGTAAAAGAGGGAGGGGGAAGGGGGCTAAATGGTCTCACAGGTTGACAATAAATCCAGCTATTTAAACACAAACCTTTTGAAGTAGAAGATAAAGATGTAAAGTCCATCTGGATGATGATGGTGAAGTTCTTGGTTTGTTTTCAGGCCTGATCACAGACAGACCCTGTGCAAGGGTTAATTGTTTGTTTTCTTCCATTATGGATTAGGCCTGTGCTCAAAATATCGATATGGCAAAATATTGTCACGCACTTCTTGCTGATAGGTGTATCGATACAGATTTGATCAATACGGCCTCAGATGCTGTGACAGCTGTTGTCGATACACTTTGGGTGATGTTAACAATAGCACAGTTCAAAGTCAAAGCCAAACTACATGATAAAGCACATGTTTGAAATTTTAACTTGGGTCTAAAATCTTTGAGGACCTAAATTTTAGTGTCTTGAATTGTAAAACAATCTTTGTATTTTTGCAATGAAAAAAACAAAATTCAAGTTATTGGGAATTCTGATAAAGGCATCATAAATGTCCATAATGCTTATCGGGATATGTGTCATATCATAGTCACAGAATCAGGATACGTATTGTATTGTGAGGTTGCTGGAAATACCTGCCCCTATTGTTAATGGACCGTTGTAACCGTGCCGTGCAGATGAATCCGCCTGATTCAAAGTCTGTAATCAGACAGATTTGTCTTGCCAAGCTCCAAACTACAACGACTGTGTACGACCCAAAACAGCACGGCCCAATCAGCGTCCTTTATAGCGGGAAGAGGTGGGAACTACGAGCTTGACAACAGCTGGAAGTGACTGTTCGTACAGTACAGAGATTAGCATAGTTGCTAACAGCTTCAGTAGCAGTTTTATCGGATCTGGACCACATTTCTTTTGTAGAAGAAGAAGATATACTTAATTAATCCCTCGCAGGAAATTCAATTCTTTACGCTGAGTTGTTGAATCATGCTACACAAACACAGGCTGAAATACACACGCGCAAACAGGTCCTACGATCATGCATTAATGGAGAGATGTCAGAGTGATGGTTTGCCGCTCCAAGCGCTACCGAGCAGTTTTGGGGTTAGGTACCTTGCTCAAGGACACCTCAGCAGTACCCAGGAAGTCACCTGGAACTTTCCAGCTACCAATCAACTTCCGAACATGGTTCAGTCGGGACTTGAACCGGCCAATAAATTATATAAATGACGGAGATTTTCTCTCCACTTTCAACATGTCTTGCCAAGAGCTTGTTTTATAAAGTGGATAACATTCTGTCCTTAATACCGCGGCAGCACCGTCCACCTACGATCACATGTGATTGATGGAACTATCATCCAATCACCTGTCAGATATGCCTCTGAAAGGCTCTACCTCAACACTTTCTATGGGCTCTTTACCAGATGGACCACTGAAATATCTTGGTGGTCCATCTGGTCTGTCAGGCTACACATGTCCAGCACCCTGAGACTTAAAAAAACCCTCAATGTGGTGGTGAAAAGTGGACAGGAGTACTGCCATTTTTGATCAAAGCCCAAAAACTGGCCCAAGATTTTGCCTAATCAGATGTTTTTCTAGGATTAGCTCCTAGATGATTAAAGCATGAATAATAGCACCTGTAGTTTTTATTTGAAAGAACATCAGTCACTTTCTAAAGGGTCTCTATGCCTTTTTCAGATAGGATAGTGTAGGAAATCGCAGTGGGACATGTGTCAGTGGGCTCTGTCAATAATTGGAAGGTTGCAGGTTTGACCCCGACTCTAACAATCACATGGGGGTGTGTCCTTGGGCAAGACACTATAACCCCGAGTTGCTCCCTTTGCTACATCAGTGGTGTGTAAATGGGTTGAAAGGGTGAGGATGTGTTGGCTACTACTGATGGATAATGTAGATTCTCCTGATAATATCACTGTTCTGTCAGGTCCTGGAGAATCAATGTTTTTCACTGTTTTCACCTCTGATATTAGTTAATATTTGTTAATAAGCAAACATAATATACAGTGCAATACCCAGTCCACTGTCACTCCTTGGCCTTGTTTATAGTCTCACTTTACTTATTTTATTTTTTACTTCTTGAAGAAGTTGATATAACGTAAAGGTTCTGATTATTGCAACCTGCTTTCTTAGTTTTTGCTCAATTTTTTTATGCTCTTATCTATTTTAATGTCTTTATTTGGTATTCCTACTGCTATACTGTGTATAAGAGCAACTGGATCAAATTTCCCCTTTGAGATTAATAAAGTATTTCTCATTCTGAGTCTGATTCTGACATAAAACTCAAAACCATCAGTGAGTGAATGTGAGCATGAATGGATATAAATGGGGGATGGACCTGTGGTCAAGCTGCTTTGAGTAGTGAAAAGACTAGAAAAGTGCTTTTTGAGCTCAAGTCCGTTTACCCTTTGAGTCAGTGGAGGAAAGAAATTGTCACACTATTATCAAAGATGCAAAGAAATATTGATACACCAGTCCTAAGCACAGTTATAGTGCCTTTCAAGACCAAGCTAGATAGATGAATTGCTGTTGCATCTTCAATCCAGCATGAGTGGGAAGATGAGTATAAATGTTTTAGTGCCAGAAAGATGGTCTCAAACATTGACCCTGCCTTAAATTCTCGCCTCTGTGCTGGCACCAACAAACTGAGGCTGTATTTCTTCTCACAGAACTACAGTTCATCTGAAAACAGCCTCGCAGCGAGCCCAGATGAACCATGAATTAAACTCCTTTTGGCTGCAGGTGTACATGCATCTCATTCTGTTCCATTATCCAGACTACATCAGGGGTTTGGAGATCAGCTCGTAAATCAAGAGCTCGCCCTCAGGCTTAGTTTCTGCTCGTTGAGGCACCCACATGCAGACACTCGAATCATGTGTTAATGCTGCTCTTATCGCTCTGTCAATCTCACACTTCATTTTACCATGACTTACTCTGCACAAGGATATTTCATTTTTGCACTGTGGAGAGGAATTTGTCATATTTTTATCACAGAAGACGTCTTTGACACCAGTCTATAAGGTGCAGATGAGCGTGTTACAAGGTCAGGACAGGACAATTATCAGCTCAATGAACTTTTATAAAGACACAGATTTTCATTAAATTAGCACCACAACCTTTTTTATTAATACAGCTGTCAGGGGGTGTTCATGGCTGCAGCCTGCACACACTCACACTAACAGATTTTACTGTGTTTGATTACAAGCCAGCCATGCGAGAGGCACGGAGAGCAGCTCAATTAGAGGAATATACCATACATGTTTATGTTCTTGGCTGCTAGCTCCTCATCCATAAAGCCTCATAAGGAGAGAGAAGGTTACTCACTGCCTTTGTGGAGCTGGTTCCTATGGAAATGGCAGCAAGTGCTCTGTGCGATGAAGGCTGCGCTGTTGGAGGAAGCGAAGGATGAATGAGGGAGAAAGATGGGGAATGTGATGAAAAGGAGAGCGCATGCTTTGAGTTGTGGATGCCAGTTTTATCTAACCCTCTCGCCGCTCTCTTCACAACTCACACAGGCTCTTCAATCAAAAGATGTGTTAGATGAGAGTCAGGTTTTCCTCAGAGCCTCTCAAAGGAAATGGGGTTTTATCAGGGGGTTTTCACACCTGGATCATTTTAAAGAGTTGCTCAGAAAGACCTCAGCATTCCCCCTTTTGGCTCTGTTTGGGAATATATGAATACAACAATGGACCTTTGTTTTGGAGGGAAAATGAGATGAGTTGAGATTGCCTTGAAGAGGTGGTCTCAGGTTGCTTCCATGAGAAAACAATCAACCTAGAAACTGAAACAAAGAAGCTGACGGCTTCATTCTTCCCATTGCTCAAGGCTATAACCAGCAGCAGCAGTTGTAGTTGTGATTGTACAATTACTACCAGTCATTTTTGATTACTATTGGTAGTAAAACATTAAAGATTAATAAGCATTATTTGCAATCCAGTGGGGTCTTTGCCGTGGTTTTGGCGCACAGGCACTAATATGCAAGTGTTTGGCTGACATTGCACCATCTTGTTAGCTTATCATCATCACCCAACATTATCAGCTACCCCAAAACCTTGTTTAGTTCCCCATATGTAATCCAGCTTGTTGAACCAGGAAAATTCATTCATTCATCACTTGAACCTCCATGTCTTTGAGTTGGTCTTTACTTGTCTGTTACCTCGTCAAAGTTTTCTGAAAACACTGCTAACAGGTGTTGTGTTACATGAAAGAGTACCCATGGTAACCATTGACCTCTGCGATAACTGCTGATGAAACCAAACAGTGTTTAAAGATATTTATGTGGAGTGCTGCTTTTTTGTGGAGCGGTAAGCAACCAGGCACATCCCGAATACATGCTTCTGCCAGCCCGGGTTCAAACCCAGCCTGTGGCGTGTTGGCCTACTCTCTCTCACCCACTTTCACAAGTCTATCCACTGTATCCCTTGCCTGTCAACAATGGCACAAATATGCCCCCAAAATAATCTTTAAAAAAAGATCTTAATGTTTTACACTTACTTAATGAACTTTTATATTGTATGTTAGGGCTGACTGATTTATCGTTTTCAGATCGAACTCGCAATTTCAGACAACACAATCGTGAGCGCCAAAGCTGCAGTTTTTTGCAGTGCTCCTGACTGACCCAGGACCTGTTGTGTCAACTATTTTACACATACTATTTTACAAACTTGCAGGCAATTTGCATGTACAGAAGTGCTGGTCAGCAGGTCAACAATACAAAGCCTCTGGTTAGGAGTATAAGTTGGAGTATCCTTTAAATAATGAAAACAGATTATTTGTTATCAATATTAGACAATGAATAATGTGTTATGTGCTTTTGATCATTGGTTTCCTTACTGTTGTGTATACTGTAAACAGTGAATATTGCACTGAAGCTTGATTTGAGGAAAATCGTGAATCAATTTAAAATCGCAATGTCTGCCAGAAAAATCGCAATTAGATATTTTCCTAAAATCGTACAGCCCTATTGTATGTCATGTGAAACATTCATCAAATTTTCTGACTGTAAAAATTTAAACCAAATAAAAACAATAAATAAGTAAATAAATGTATGTTTGATTTAACCAGCAGTTGCCAGAGAATTAACACCTGAGAGGCATCTTGGTGTCTTCTGTATGCATTAGTGTACAGGCTATAGATGACTCTGCAACTGTCACTGATACACTAGTTTTATGATTCAAAGGTTGGCCGTCGTAAATAAATTTTACGTAAATATCCTTCATGTCTTTTTCAGTTGTCAGAATTGTGAATTTGTTGTGTCTTAAAGGTGCAGTGTGTAGAATGGCAGCATTTCGCTGAACAGAAACGGTGAATATAGGATATAATGTTTCTATTTGTATGTAAAGTCCGTCAAAATAGGAGTACAATCATCCCCATAGAACGTTTGTTTTATTTTTATTTAGTTAGAAAAAGCTTCAAAAAATTTACATTACCACGGGCCGCGTTCATGTAGGCCGACATAACGATCCACCATGTTGTCTACGGGTGGATTATAGGGACAAAAAGAATGAAACGCAAATCTGTCCGCCGGTTCTGAAATCTACCTGGAATGCAGGCAAAGAAGAAGAGAGAGGACAACAACTGACCTATAATCTATAAAAATAATGGTTACAAACCTTGTCACTTTAGTAAATGATGCCGTGTTCACGATCCCTTTTGGTCTTCACAGGCTTCCGTTGCTCAGCGATGTGTTGTTTTGGTTACGGTTGGGCTCATTCTAGAATCTGAATGATAGATGTCGCTCAAATGCCAAATTCTACACACTGCACCTTTAAGTGAAAGGGTTAAACAAAGATGCATTCGTTAGAACCATGGTCCTTAAAATGGGGCGTTAGTGGCGCAGTCTGATATTGCGCTTGGTTGGTAATTGGAAGGTTACAGGTTTGAACCCAGCTCTGGCTGTCACATGGTGAGGTATCCTTGGGCAAGACACTTAACCCCAAGTTGCTCCCACTGCTGCGTTAGTTGTGTGTAAATGGGTATGAATGGGCCTGAAAGTGTTAACTGATACAGATGGACAACTGACAGCCAAACATTGAACCATCAGTGAGTGGATGGGATGTGAACTGCGGTGTGAAGCTGCTTTGAGTCATCAAAAGACTACGAAAGTGCAATATAAGCTCAAGTTCATTAATATAAGGTCTCAGGTGCTGCCAAAAGTCACCTCGTGGGCCTCAAGATGTAATCTGGGCAGCATCATGTTAACATTACCAAACAGGGTTCAGTTCTATTCAAAACCTTGATCATTTTTGTGCTACTAATTAATATAACACTTGACAGAACTTCTATAGCCACATTCAGTACCTTGTGAGACTCAATAGCTGTAAAGACTCAAGTGTTTATGAGTTCTGAGTTTTGATTAACTGGGTCCTCGCTGAACTGGGCTTGGATCTCTATTCATCTTTATGTTAATAAAGAGTGCTTCTTTGACATGCTCCAAAGTTGTTTTTCGATCTCTGAAGCAACACTTGAGAAACAAACTTCCATTTAGTAGCTGTTCGAAGGCTTTCCATTATGTCAGGTTGTTTATCTGTTAATCAGCTCACCACACTTAATACAGTTTTCCATCCTTACAGCACTTTGAACAGCTGAACTTTTAACACCATTGCATATTTCATGTCAACTAGGAAATCCTTTTTGTGGTTTAACAGCCCAACAATGTTTGTCAGTGATTTGCACTCCAGAAGAGTTTAGGGCTTCAGATGCTTCAATGACCAGCCAACAACCACTGCCGCCATGGAAACATCAGATCTATGAATTCATATTTATGAATGTGTATTAGTGATGGCAATAGCCTGTGTGTAGGTCTCGAACTAATGATGATGATGTCAGACAGACTTCTAATTAGGATTAGCCACGCAAAGTAAGTTTTGGTGTCCATCAACCGACACATGTAGCAGAAAAACATGACTAAGGCCCTGTCAACACAGAGACAAAAATGTTTTTTAACATTCTCAGTAAAGATGGCATTGCTTCAAGAAATGTGTCCGTCCGCATGAAATCACTGAAAATACTGTAGTACATATGCCAGGCTTGTAGGTAGCGCTGTAACGCTGCCACACAGACACCAGTACAAGAGAAATGCCATCAAACACTGGCGTATGTTGTTCTCCGTGCCTTCTTGTTGCTCATGGTGGTTGTAGAGGAGCAGAGGACTTTTCTGTCAAAGCCTAAACAAGCTCCGTGGCTTCTGCAGCATGAGTGTGAATTCTGTTTCTATTGTTGTACGGGTTCACGCATGCAGTTTAAGTGAGAGATGAGGCAATGACGTCATCGTTCATGAAACTAGCTGTATTTGTTGTACACGCTGAAAAGCAAGGCCAGTGTTTTTCAGATTATTCAGTCGAGGTCCCGTTTTCAAAAATGTGCACCCAAAATGCTGTATACTGTGTTGATGAAAGACTTGTGCTAATACGCCTGAATTCGACTCCCTGTGGTCGTCCTGCTATGTGACGATTGAACACACCAACATCACTGTTGTAATGGTGAGTTGTCCTTCTGCTCAGAAGTGCTTAAATTAGGGATGTGCTCTGTTTATGAGCTAAACAGTTCTAGAAATGGCTGAGTAGTCAGCACTAAATTTACATGTCAGATAAACAAATTCTTGACATTTTGTCATTGCAGGCCACATAAGCTCCAGCTAAACTAGGGCCCTATAAAATCTGCGATAACGAAATCGTGGATGGAAACATGAAACTGGACATTAAAAGCGGAATTCAATATAAACACGGAAGATCACAGACATTTTCGAAAAAAGCTTTTTTTTTTCAGAATAAAAAGGAACGTATATCTCAGGAAAATGCTCCAAGGGGTCACTAAGGCTGGGGACAATGTCCGCTTCACTCCCCCTCTCCTCATTAAAAATCAAACATATTGAAGCAGATGCCTGAGACAGCGGCTAAGTTGGCAAAGAAGCTACGAAACTCCAGGCTAACTCCAAAGTGCAGGGCAGAGCAGTTTCCCAATGATTATTATGTGTCAGGGGATCGAATGTTCTGCAAATTTTGTAAACATACTGTTGACTGGACCCGTAAAGTCATGTGAGGACCACCTGAGGAGTGAGTGTCTATATCTTATTACTTTGTACTGTGTCTCGGGGTTAAATTTGCGTTTTGTGTCCACGCAACAGACTGAACGAGTAACCACATTTAGCGCTAATATGTGGATGATAAATTGCCAGGAGGGAGTCCTCTTGACATTCCAGCTTTACATCCCTTACTCTCAGATGCTGTGATCCAGTGTTTAGTTAAAAAAGTGTGCAATTTTGACTCTTTCATGAGCATTTATGAGGAGTTGGTCGGACAAAATTTGATTTTCTTTTATTTGAATCTGTCAGCTCGGGAACACCCCTAGCATGATTGTGCATGTGTGTGATAAATTGATGTATTGTTGGTTGTTATTTAGGTTCCGCTGCACAGGCTAAATTTAATCTATTAGCAGGTATCCAGTGCAGCAATAATTTACTTCAAGGTTTTTCTTCTCTCAAAAGCTAGAGAGTTCTGAATTAAAACAAACACCCTGATAAGATGTTGTTCTGGCGTTTACTCTCCCCTCAATGCATCAAGAGCAGTATTTTCCTTCGATCAAGGCCTCCTGAACTCTGCCCCCCCCAAGCAGACAAAGCCAACACTCTAATTGAGCTTGACTTGTGTTTTTGTCTTCCCCTGTATCTTATCTTGCTCCCAATTTCCTGATCTCTCCTCCCAGTTCAAGGCAATAAAATTTATGATCACACACTGAAGCAGCGTTCATAACAACACACACAGAAACTCACAAACACAGAAACACACTGGAGATAAGACAAGACAACCTTGGAAGACTTCTTCATCTTCACTTATTTCACCATCCACTCTTCCCTCCCTCTCCTCCTCCCTGCCAGTTTTGGGTAATCCTTAGAGTTATTTCTCTCTCTGCATTTCACTCACATCGAAGTAAGCATGACATGACATGCACACGCACACACTCACAGATGCAGGGGCACACTGCTGGAGTCCCGCTGAGTTGAAAGCGGCTGAGGTTGTGAGAGTGTAAATGCTCTCGGCCAGAGTTTGGAGACGGTGCTGCGGAGGAGATAGATGTGATGGTGTGTGTATGTGTGTGTGATTGTGTGTGTGTTTACTGTTGGGGTGTATGTGAGATGAAAGGGGAAAATCTCTGTTGTGCGTGATTGAATGCGCTGCATGATGTTTGGTTTCCTCTGCGGATGGCTCACAGGAGTCTGTGAGGTTAGGGCGGAGAGTGTGTACTTCTGATCTGAACACACACTCACAGGTACACGCACTCTTGCACTCATATGAGGACCCTCCTTTGGATGCATTTCAGGATTTCCGTCAGGAATAGCAGGACCTCCCTGTGCTTTTATATTTACCATATTTATAAGAAGAATCCATTTGAAATGTGGCTCATGAATTCTCACCCATGCTTATATTTTTTTTTACGTTTTACACCTGTGGAAGGTGCTTCATACAAAGCTGCTGATATCCTCTTGGTATTCAGATTCAATACAAAAGCAGTCAAGATCTATGACCAACACAGTGGGATTTTTTTAATTGCTGTGTCGATGCATCTTAATGTTAAGCACTTAACATCCACTGTTTGACTTCATGACAAGTTGAATAACTATTTGCCAAGATAATCAGGGTGGAACTTTCCTAGTGTGGAAGATTGAGGTTCAGTGCCGTGTTCCAGTTGTACTGGAAATCGGGATTTCCGAGTTCTGAGTGGGAAATTTCAACTGGAACACTCCCTGAGGTCTGAATTTCCTACTGGGAAGTTGGCGGATCCTCACCACCCCTGAGTCGACAATCAAAGATGGCTGACCTGAATGTAAACAGTTATTTAGCTGCTGGAATATTCCATTTATTAGCACTTCTGACAAGTGTTTGTCGCACTAAATCAGCCATGGTATGTGCGAAATACAACGCAGGGCTTGCTAGCAGTAGCCTGGTAGATCTGCAAGTTTTTTCCAACTTTGTAACTGGAACGATGATAACTCGGATATGACGTAATTCCCACTCCCCTCTTCTCAGTTCCAATGTAAATGGATTGAGCATAAGTTCTCTGTCATGTACAGTAACTGGGTATTTTATATGCTTTCAATCATCTTAGGCCCAGTCCACATGGAGGCAAAAAACATTTGTTTCATATTCAAGAAGTTTCTGTAAACATGGCATCATCTTAAGAAATGTGTCTGTCCACACGAAAGCACTGAAAATGCTGGAGTATATATACCAGGCCTGTAAGTGCTTCTGCCACAGCCATACATCAAAACCAAAGAAGACATGAGGCATGTGCAGACATTATAAACTATACTGTATATATACTGTAGAATAATGGAAGGAATTGTTGTTGATATTAAAACTTGATTGATTGCCCAGCTGTAATATATAAAGGTGTCAAATTTTAAAATACATTTGGCATAATGTAATCACTCAATCAACTAAAACTGCAAAACATAGTTGAAATCTTTTTCAGATATTTCAGCATGTAAATTCTACATTTTGCACATTCACATCAAATAGTAACAAACATAACAGAAATTAAGTTGAACTGTCAGGATCTGACTTGTTCTGTCATTTTCTATTTGTTCCTCTTTTAGACCTCCTGTTGTTCCTGTTTTACTGTCTTGTCCCTGATATCCTGGTTAAGTTACCCGTTTTGTGTACTGTTTCCCTTGACTCTCTTGTTTCCTGTTTTATTTTGAAATCCCTTTGTTCCTCGTGGTGTTTTCCTGCCCTCCCTTCTGTGCCTCCCTGATGATGATTCCCTCCACCTGTGTGATTGTTTCACCTGTGGTTGATTGTTTCCCCAGTGTATTTAGTCTCTGCTTTCCCTGTTCTCTTGGTTGGGTCATTCGTCTTCCTCCTCACCAGGTCTCCTGTGAGTTCCTCGTGTTTCCCCAGCGTTAAAGGTAGTTTCTGTTTGGGCTTGGCTTTTTGTTGTTACTTTGTTTTGTATTTTTGGAGTTTCTGTTTTGGACTTGTTTGTCTGGACTTTGATCCCTTTGAGTTAAATAAAGCCTTTTTTTGTTATTTTCTGCAATTGGGTCCTGCATCTTTGTTTTTGGTAGGTTTCTTTTGGGTTTATTCCCTGACATGAACAGCAGTGCTAACCAGCATTGCTGATGTTGGCTCAGACTTGATGTTTGTTGGCTGTTACAGCGATGGTATTTTGTTTTCATTTTAGCATGCATGTTGATAAGTCAGGGCTTAGATTGCCAGCATGAGGCTTGCCTTCTTTAACAGGAATTAGTCATATATATCTTGTATTAGCAGATATCTATGTCATAAGAATATGCCACAGCCAAGATAAACACAGTACAGTTACTCCTATTTTTGTTGTTGTTGTTGAGGAATGCCTTGCTTTAACATTTCTACTGAGAATTACTTCCCCCCCCACCACCACCACCACCACCACCACCACCGAGTCTAACGCACTGATTTTATTCTGAAGCTTTGCTTGTGATGCACCAATTGTGAAAATCAGGGTCCATGCCAATGCAGAATACCTGATATTGATGTTTTTCTTATTACCTCTTTTGTCATAATTCTCCCACAATTGCAACATTTTCTCTCTTGTTGATAATGATAGCAGATCACAGGTTGTCCGATAAGTCATTTTTACTGCCCTATAAGAAGAAAATTCTTAAAATTAGCTGTTAGATGTCAGCATGAAATTGGGATGACATTACAAAAAACATCTAAAGACTGATATCTGTTCATATTGCCATAATTTGCCATTGTCCTATGTTTGTAAATAGGGCCAAATTTGTCCAATATTGATGTTGAGTAGATGTCGATGTACATCCCTACTATTTTGACCTTCTATTTAGGTTAAACTTATTAAGGGAAGCACAGATTTGCCTTATATGAAATTTGTGGCATGCTAAGCCAGTGCTAAGGTCCTGAAGCCGATATCTGATATTGATCAGGTCTTGGTTCACTTAACCTTGGCAAACTGAATAACCATAACTGATCATCCACAGGCATTTTTAAATGAATGTGCTCAGTTTGTGACTTTTTTTGTGAGGATTCTTGTTTTTTAAGTTTTAAGTTGAGACTTTTTTTTTTTCAAAAAGTCTTAGAAAATGTTTTTTTTTTCTGAAGCAGAGTAACCTTTTATGGACTTAGCCCCTGATACAACTTTCAAAGTTGTTTGTTTACAGCATCGAGAGGTCTCTTTTGAGCCCTTAAATATTTACAGTTTGATATTTAAGTTTAATGCGGACCCTTAACTCAGCCCATCCTTGAAACTATTCCTCGGACTGTATTGAGTTTGGAATGTTTATCATGTCCTTACTCAAACTGTCCAAAAAACTCAAACTAGTTCTCACAAGGTCATTCAAACAAACTCACACACATATAAACCACCAAAAATAAGAAATACCCCCTCTGTACTTTAATCCACCACCCTTTGGAGTTTTAGCCAATCAGAAAGCAGCTCAGTCTGCAGGAGCTCAGCTGATCCAAAAGCAGGACTGGTGAAGATTAGGACCCCATCCCCTCCTTCCCTATGTGTCAATTTCTCTCTCTATCCCTTCATCTTTGCCTCTCTCCATACCCCCCTCTGCTCCTGCATCCTTCTCCTCGCTGCCCTCTGACTGCAGGAGACCCACAAACCCCAACTCCCATTTCTTTTTACACAAGACTTTCTCATTTATTTCTCACTATGTGGTGGAGTTTGTTCCCTGACTTGGTTTGTCTGTCTTCCCGTCTCTTTCCTCTCATCTTGTTCCATTTCGTTCTTACCCTCCTTCAGTCTCAGGATATGACCCGGGTTGTTTGGGCACATTAACATAATCCTCCTCTTCTCTTTCTCCATTCTCCTTCAGACCAATGCTCCCTCTGTGCTCTCGTCCGCCTCCTTCCTAAATATTTACTCCCTGCTCAGTAAATGAGGCGAGCGCACTTGTTCACACAGAAGAGGACATGATGAGAGGCTGATTGAGGGCAAAGAAAGAGACAGGAATAAGTCGCAGACAAAGAGCAGGCTGGCCTTGAGCCTGGCTTTACTTACTAATAAGCTTGTTTGAGCAGGTTTTAAGAATGCTCTTTGTGTACCTAATGTCAAAAAGTGGATCTCAAACATGTTTTGCAGATCCATTTAAGCGTCTGAGGTTGCTTTCACACCTTACAAGCTTGTTCCGGACCAAACAAATTCTCCCATTTTTTGGAAAGTCTGATTGATTTGGGGTGATGTGAAAGCTCTGCAATCTCTGATACGGACCTAAGAGCAGGGCTTTGGTTTTCTTAAAATGAGGAGACTGGTTGGTGTGAAAGCCATCCAAACTAAACAAGGGCCAAACAGGGAGGATGAAACATAAAGCAGTGTGCATTGTGACTTCAATTTTGCATGATTGTTGAGTTATGGTGGACATTTGTGCTAAAATCCTCCAAAACATTCTCAAGAATACACCTTCACAAGCAAGGGCAAAACATAAGGCCAGCTGACCTTTCCCTTAAGATGTGACCCCTAAAATCCATCCTTTAGTCACCGTGGACAATTGTGTAAAGACCAAAGAAATACCTAAAGCATTATTGAATCATCTGTTTAACAAGCAAGAGATGAAGGCCCAACGACAGAGCCCTATGACCTTAGACTTGACTTGTGACCTTGGAAACAGTGTTAATTTTGTTGACTAATTATTTCTGTTATTGTTTTCGTCAACAACCTTTTTACCCCTGACAAAAACTAGACTGTAACTAATTAAAACAAGTGCACATCGACAAAAACTAAAACTAAATTAACTGACATTTTCATCAACAAATCAAAACTAGACGAAAATGTTTGACAGAGACTTAATCCAATCAGACCTAATTTGGTCATGTAGAAAGCAGAAACAAGTTAGGAATATATCCAATCACAGCTACTTTGGTTGTGTGGAAAGGTTGGATGAGTTAAGAGGGACATCGAGTCAAAACTGTCTTAGCTTCGTGGTGGTGGTGGGATAAGTTGGGGAGTGATCCAATCAGAGCTCCTCTCTTTATGAATTGATATATTCATGTAGAGCAGGTTCACTGTTTGATGTCAGTTCTGGTATTGTAACTGAAATGCTCTGTCAGGTAGCCTAAATAAAGGTGACTGCATGTCACACAAAAGTTCAATTGTTTTTGTTCATTTATACATTCAAACTTTACTAGCATTCAATAAACGGTTATTAGGTGTTTCATTTTGAACTTAAAGATATTTTAGGCATAAAACTAAAACTAAATTAAAAATGCTGTCAAAATTAACGCTGCTTGGAAATCTAAAAGTCACATTTTGCATTGCATTGGATATGTGAACTGAGTATAAACTAAATTCCTAAAAAGCCTTGTTGAGCCATTATGCTGAAAACCAACAGATAACTATGACGCCCGATGGCTTTTACCTTGACTAGTGACTGAATTCTAATTAGGTAATTTACAAAGTTGAGATATTACTCCCACAAGTAAGAGATGAAAGGGCCCACATTTCTTAAACTTAATCTTTGAGTTTGACCTTGACCCTGAAAACTGAAAAAGTTCATGTTTGTGTCTGAGTGGACGTCTGCAGAGTTTTGGAAAGTCCCTTGAAGGAGTTCTTGAGACGTTGCTTTGACATGAGAGGGATAAACATGAGGCCCATGACCTTAAATGTAGACTTATTAGGACTAAGAACTAATCAATTAACCCTAAAGTCAGAGCAGACATGTCCCCAAATATTTGGGATCCTTGAAAGCATTTTTGAGATGTTGTGTTCATGAGGCCCCTACGATATTGCCGCATGAGCTTTAACTTGACCTCTGATGACAGAAGTCTGACACTTGTGCTAAATTCAGGTCAATTTCTTGAAGTCTTACTGAGATATCTTGTTCATCATTGAGGGATGGACATAGCCCATAGCATCAACCTAGAGACTTTTCCAGAAAACGATTGAGTCAGAGAGTGCATTTTGAGGAAAATTTCCCCAAGTATTTTGAGAAATGACTCCTACAAGCAAGGGCTGAAAATGAGTCCTAAATTTCTTGACTATGACCTTGACTAATGACCTTGGGAATGTATAAAAAAGCAAATATTTGTGTCCTGCTTACAAAGTCCCATGCAAGAGGTCTAAGGATGTTGCTTTCATAAGCAAGATATCAACAAAGCCCAGTGACCTTGACTGTTTTAGATACAGACTACAAAATCCAATAGTTCATCCTTAAATCAGAGTGGACGATTGCACATAAATAAATAAATCTCCCCAACATGTAGATATATTATGTTAAGAAGAAAAAGATGAACATGAGACTTAATTACCTTAAATCATTTTTTATATTGCTGTGACAATAAGGGATGAATTTAACCTTGACCTTTGACTTAAGACCCTTCAAATCAAATCAGTTTTTTTTTGCAAAGCTAAAGAAATGTTTCCAAAGTCATCTAGAAATGTTGCACTAATGATCTTGGCTTTTGTGTGACCTTCAAGCTTTGACAAGTTCATTTGAGTCAAAGGGCACATTTGTGCAAAGTGTGGAGAAAACACCTGCCTTGTTTTTGAGATGTGTCATGCGTAGTAAACACACAGACAGGGAATGGATTGACAGACAACCAAAAAAAAACATGCTGACTTTCTTCAGCTTTTATATAATTGTTCACCTCTCTTTCCTTTTTTTGTGTGTTTGTTGCAAAAAAAATAAAACCTTCAACAGGACTACTATTTGGTGCAGTTAGAAAATGTATAAACTTGGATTTTTATATTCTGGATGAAATGTTGCTTGACTTATTTTTATACATCTGTATGAAGATGTCAGTGCAACTGTTTCAGCAGTTTTTATGCCAAACTCTGAGATAAACATATCAATGAAAAAAGAAGCATACTGAAAGAGTCATTTCAATCTGAAAGTATTGTTAAAAACAGGCCTTGCAGGGATGTTGTGCAGTGCACATCTTGGAAGTTATTTTTTCACTCTTCATCCTACCACCATTTTTCACCCCTGCCATTATCTGCTGTCAGCGTTTACTTGAAAGAACGAGGCCATGGAGACGCAGCGCTGTGGTTTATACTCCTTTGTGGCAGGACTTTGCTGACCTTATTAAGGCGGCAGTCGTTTGCTTCCCTGTTTTGACAGCTTCAAGATAAACAGAGGAATTTACTCAGTGCTTTGTTCACAACACAAAGTATTCTTTCTTTAAAGTGTCTCCTGGCAAATCTTTGCATTGCTAAGGCAACTCTGTCTTGTTTTGTGGTGTTGGGAGAAAGGTCGTCATGACACCAGAAGTTTAAGCTTCGAAAGACAAAAGTAATGATCAAGTTATGAAGATACAGTTTTTATACCAGAGCAACATAAAGGGATGTCTCAGGCATGCTAAAATGGAAACTTCCGGTCAACTAAAGTTTTAGACATTGTTGAATTACATAAATCCACTAGCAGCATTTAGGTACATACATTTTACCATTGTTCATTGTAAAATAGACAGTGGGTGGTAGTCAGCAAATAATATCTGATTATTAAATTAAATCCTAAGCACATGTTTCATCAAACAGATGCAGGTGTTCCTCTTCTACAATTTGCCTCTTCAGCTTAAGCAGAAGATTTATTTTCCTCAAGGACACAAGACATCCATGGATAAACAATTTGAAATCCTTTATCAGGAGCCCTATTAAGGTGTATTAGAATTGATAAAAGCCTGATGTAATTGTTCTGAAAGCACACATTTTGTCTTAACTCATGCTGCATTCCAGTTGTACCGGGAAGTTGGGATTTCTGAGTTCTGAGTGGGAAATTTCAGCTGGCCCCCAAGGTTGAAATTTCCTACCGGGAAGTTGGGGCATCCTCATCACCCCTGAGCAGACAGTCAAAGATGGCTGCCCCGGGTGTAAACAGTTATTAAGCTCCTGTAATATTCTGTATTTTAGCACTTCTGACCAGTGTTTGTAGCACTAAATCAGCCGTATACGTAGTACTGTTCGATGTGTATATATGGAAATGCTGCTATAGTGTTATTTACATTCTTCATGTGGTATTTGTGAACTTAACAACGCAGGGGGTGCTAACAACGGCTAAGTTTTTTTTTGCAAGTTTTTTCCGACTTTGTAACTGGAACGCTGATAACTCGGATATGACTTCAATCCCACTCCCCTCTTCCCAGTTCCTCTGTAAATGGAACGTAGCATCAGGTTCACACATCTGATTTGTGTATATTCACAATCAGTGTACAGTACAGTACACCTGATCCACCTGTATGCTCTCTCTGTGACGCTCTGTTGAGCTCCTGCCATTTTAAGGCCTCTTTTCCCCATGTGGACCCAGTCTGCTCTGATTGGTCCACTGGTCTATTCTGTGGTAATTGGTAAGCTCAGTCCTGCCCAGCATAATGTTTCCAATGACATAGCATTCATTCTATGGTCTATGCACTGCACTAGGCCTGCCAGCCCAAGCCAATGAACTTTGACTACTTTCAGGAAATGTTAGCACATAACGTGTAGGTCTATTCAGGGGCGGCGAGCCATTTCAGGCAGCTACTGTCACTGTAAACAGGGAGAGAGTCCCTTGTCTTGTGCATAGAAGGGAGAAGAGACAAATAAAACCCACTGTTGGGTATATAACACTTAAAAAAACAAGTTAAGTTAAAAGTTCAGTTTAAAAACAAAATTAAACCCTTAGACAAACACAAAAAATAATGAGACTAGGCAGTAGTGAGTCATTGTCAGTCGCTTTTTAACCAAAAGGTTAAAGCTGTGCCCTGACCAAACACTGAGCAGCCATCAGCAACAATATTTGGCTGATTACATTCAATCATATGTGAGTGTCTGATCTGCAAGCTGGCAATGTGGCGCAGTGTTATTTCCTTGACACCCACTCTGTATTTCTCTCTGTGATTTGGCATCAATGCCGACAAGGAACAAGGAAAGAGAAAGATTGAAATGTTGCTGGAGTGATTTTCTAGGTTTTCTTGGGCTTTTCTCACTCAGAAAAGCTTGTTAACTTGTTTTACACAGTTTAGATAGTGGAGCTTTCATCCATTTGTGAGAATTAAATGTTTTGCTTTCACTTTTAGGAAAGAGGAAGAAACTCAGACTCACAGAGGCATGTATACAAGCCTTTAACTTGCCGACTTGTAATTAAAATGCGATACACGTTTGGTTCTCCACTTGCAACCAAAGCACTTGATGTACTGTTTACAAGGAGAAACATGGGGCATGAGTAAAGTAGTGTAAATTTCAATAGTTAATTTCTACCAGCCTGCGCATGTTCTTTGTATGTATCCATCTTGACCCACTGCAGGACTCTGCCACACACTGTCCAAAGTGTATTGGAAACTTAAACATATCTATTTGGTGAATTCAGACAGTACACAAGAGTTCCTTGCAAATTTTCGATGATAATAAAGAGATTAGCCAGCCTTGGTTTGCTTCTGTTTAAAAATTGCCGTGATCTTGATGCAATGATTGATGGTGAATTTTTCTCTTACTCATAATTTTTTTAAAGTCTTTTGTCATGACAACCTTAGTGAGTTCTTTACGAGGAAGCAAAATCTTTACAAAGCTTTAGACATAAAGGCATGAAATTAAGATTTTAAAAGAGGTTTTATCCTCCTACATTCTGCAAAAAAACTTGTTTAACAGTCCCATATCCTGGTGTTTGACTATCTTGTCTTAGGTGTTTATTTATCAAGTATTTCATTTAAGCTGAAAAAAATATATCATCTCTGTAGAGGATCATATGCAGCTCTTTTTCTCCCCCCTTTGGAAATGCTAGGATCTGAGGGAGCAGGGAGGCCACAGGAGGCTGCGATAATGAGGTTTGTGCTGATTGGGTGCCCAAATGATGCCTGATGAGAGGGGAGAGGAAGGGTTACAGGCCATAGAGCCACTTCCAGAACAGTCATGGCATATGCCTTGATAAGTAGGAAGAACACGTCGGTGGAGGCTTTATTGCGATTACATAGTAAAGCCCAGGAAGTAACAAACAGAGAGCTTTAAGGCTCATTTTTTAAAGATGCACAAAGCATTTCTCTGTGAACTGAGAGTTTAGTAAGAGGTGTTATATTCCTCAGATACTTAAGCCCCTTCTAACAACATTAAATGCAAAGAAAATGTAATTTTCAGGACATGGAACCTTTAAAAGAAATAAGTTTGATAGGCTTGTCTACTTTATTTAAACATTTGCAACAGACATACATTCCTCATTAGTCATGAAAATGACATTTTATTTTAAATGCTCTAACACTGAACAAGGAAGAGATAAACGAAGATGTCTTTATAAGTGATTATTAATCCTTTTAGCCTGAGAGGGTTTTAAAAACAAACCTGTATGACAGCTGAACTGAAGCAGCTGTAGTATTTTGGGTAAGGGCCTGACAGTAAGATAAAGAAAGCAGAAAACAGATAATCTACCTTGATTCACAGCCAGAAATTGGCAACAGGGGAAGATACTTTCACTGCTGACAATCAGTCACTCGCTAAATGACCTGGGGATTTGTGCATTTGTGTTGTTTTTCTTTTCATTTAAATCCCTACAATTTACAACCCTGTGCACCTACGAGGTTTTCTTTGGGGTTTTTTGATAGGCAGACAAAATAAACATTTAGCAGACATTGCCTCAGGCTCCAGCAAAGTTGTGGTATACTTGTCAGTGTTTGACATTTTATTTTAGAGACTCTACATTTAATTGACCTATGAAATAATGATTTAATAGTTTGTCAGTTGCAGCCCTACAACTGACAGCACTCCTCTAAAAAGACAAAAACAATTAACCTCCTGTCAAGTAACACTGCTAATTAAAGAACAAACTGAATCAGGGTGGTTGTCAAGGTTCTGGATTGACTTTTGAGTGATGTATTTTTTTTTGGCATGGTTGTTATTTTTGCTCTAAATCAAAGGATTTAGCCTGAAGGTTAATGGCTGACTTGCTGATCGTCCCCTTCACAGTAAAAGCATAGGTTTAGTGTTGACTTTGCAGATATCTGAAGCAGACACACATAATGTCACATAACCAGACAGACAACCGCAGCTGTGTTTACTTTGGTTGAATCACTTTTTGTATGTCAAAGTGCGAGAATTTGTGTGTGAGCAAGTTTTTACCTGCTTGAACTCTTTCACTTTGTTCTGTTGTTTAAAATGAAACTGCAGTGAAACACCGTCTTGTTATTTTGTCTCGCTGGTGGCTCAGAGTGGCTCGCTTTGATCCAGAGACGGATATCTTGGCACTGCCGGGAAGATTATCAAATAATCTGATATGAATGTTGCTAATCCCCCCCGACAGTGTTGATGGTCCTTCTAATCTTAAATCAAGCAACACTATCAGTCAAATACACTCCCGACAAGAAGTTAAGGCAGCCAACATGAGGTTGGTCAATGTGTCATTTAAAATACACAAATTCAGCTTTTAGCCATCATCACCAGGCACTGTTGGAGCTTTAAGTGTCCGTATCTTAGCAACAGACTGTACTTTTATTGCTGTATGTCTGTGTCTTGGTCTAAACATTTGGTACTTGATGTAATGTCTCATTTTGACTATAACTGGACTTTTAAAATGTAATCTTCCCGAGTTTTCATTTGCAGAGGCAGCCCATCACCGTGGAGAGTCAGTGTTTCAGTCTGTTAATACTCTGACAACAATTTAGCTCCTGCTGTCAGTGTGTCCTTGGGAAAGACACCTTACCACAAGTTGGTCTTACTGCTGCATCCGTGGCATGTTATCGTGTAAAGATCATAAAAAGGTGAACTCCATTGTTTTCATCATGAGAGCGAATGAAAGATAATCGTACTAGGTAAAGAAGTTGTCTGACTTTTACCTGGGTGAATATTTAATCCCTGTCCTTGTTTCCACCTCTTTATCCCGTTAACAGAACAATCCATCCTGCTTCAGGCCAAAGTGTCACAACCAGCAAATGCATTGGCTCAACAAGCATGGACAGATCCAGAAGTTGTTTTCCATGGTAGCTCGGTGTCCACACCCAAGCCTTTTCTTTTATGAAATTAACATGGTCCACTTTTAAAACCAAAACTAAAATATAAAACTACATTTGTTGAAGTTAAAACAGATGTCCTCTCTTATACCTCCATGCAAAATTATTAGTATTTTTTTTTTACCTTGGTTCCTCCAATGCAAGCCATTAAATGCAGGGTTGATAACTTGAGAAAAGTAGTGGGCTGTTGGAAGACACATTCCCAAAATGCTCTATCTAAGCCCATCCCCTTCCCTTTAGGATCCCTTAAAGACATGTTCTTCACTCACGGGCTCTTGCACCGCTGCCTTTCAACTTCCAGTGAATGGATTAGTGATTGTTCTTCGTCCATTTTCTTGTAAAAATCGAAGATCTGTATTCAGGTGTAATTGTGTAATTTGTATGCCATGGGACATCTGTGTGAGTAGGAGGGATTTGCAAAACTGAGCTGAACAGGGTCTCAGGGCAGTGATTGGTCAAAATTTTCTCATACTTACAGCTGCTTCAGAAAAGGGAACTGTTAATACTAGCACTCAAGGGCAGTTTGGACCAACACAACAAAAACTAGATCTCCACAACATTTCCAAACACTGCCTTTAAATGTCAGATGTTGAATTACTGCTTCTTAACCTCCTGGTTTGACGTAATGTTGATTCAGTGATGGGATAAATCATCAGCAGTCTGCACCTGGTGTTTTATTTTGACATTGAGCGGCTTTCCTGAAAATAGTCTCTGCATGGATCTGGAGCGTGGCAGAGCTGAGTGGTGGTTCTGGCATGTCCATCCCTGTACCGGACCCTGGAAACCCAGAGATCGTCAAGGAAGGCTGCGATTTGCTCCATAGTGTGCAGCAGACGGGTAATGTGGATTTTCCGAGTAAGCCCACTTATTAAATAAAGCCTATGATGAGGCCTTGACTTTCATTTTTTAAAGAGTAGTATAATAATAATAGAATCATCAAAAAATAAATCTTTACTTTGCACTGATCTGGCTCATAGGGAATCGGATGCTGATTCTATCCTTTGTAAGAAGAAAAAAAAAGAAAATGTAATATGAAATTTTATTATTTATATTTATTCAAATCCTCAAAGATAATTTATAACCTTCATTAACAATGATGCTGAGGTTTAGATAATAATAGAGCAGATATGTAAGGGTTGTAATAAAAGATGTGTTTTGTTGATGAGTAATTAGTATTTTTGGGGGGCCATAGCTCACGTCTTTACACCATTTAGACTCAAAGCTGTCTTTTAATGTCTGCTGAATGTGTTCCCTTTTGATTTTTGGTATTTTAAAGCAGTTTCCAGCTTATTATTCTCTTTCTTTCTTTATCCATGCAATTATTATCATCCACATCGTGAGCTGCTGAATAGTCTGAGCAAAAGCAGAGTGAAGAGCCGAACACAACCCTCTGCACGTGGGTGTCCACAGAACTGGCCCATTAGGTAACACTAGAGAAATTATTTCTACTTTCAGCCTGTAACAGATAATCATTTTTGTCTCTAAATGTCATTATCAAACTACATTAGAGTATTTCCTGTCGTTAAGCCTCTTAAGGAGAGAACGTGTGGGCTCTCTGAATGACAGGGTCTGAGTGTATGAGTGTCAAACACTCGGTGGAGATTTGTCATAGCAACAAGGAGACATTTCTGGATTAATCTGCCTGATGGACAGTAAAATGTCTTGAGGCGTTGGTGTTATTACAAATTTTACACTCATTCAGCAAAAGCACTTCATTTAGTATATGTTTGCTTCTTACTCATACACTTCACTCACTGTAAAGGCCCTTTTCAACCAGGATCTGAACCACAGGATTTGAAACCAGAACCCTTTTGCTGTGAAGGGGCTGAACATTATTTTTACCTCTACCAAGGAGGTTATGTTTTTGCCTGTGTTTGTTTGTTTGTTAGCAAGATTACGCAACAAACTACTGAACAGATTTTGCTGAAATTTTCAGGAGATGTTGGTAATGGCCCAACTCAGAAATGGTGAGATTTTGGTGGTGATCCAGTTGACGATATCAACATGATTCCAAGTGCTAGGTGTGGCTTTTCAGGGTCAAGGAATCGTTATGATGGTAACTTCATCATGGAACTATTGCTTATAGATGTAACAGCAATATGTGAGCTATCTTGGCAGAGGTTTGCGCTCTCTGAGTGCTTTCTTGTTAAGTTTTCTTTTTGAGTGTCTTCATTTGTCTGTTTTTGTTCTATTTAAAGTCTGAACTGCGACCTTTTTCATGAATTAAGTCCATTAGGTTGAACATTTTTCTGAATTTTGTTCAATTCCTCACATTGAGGTGATGGTGGGTCCTGAGGCTATCCCAGCTGAGAACCCCTGTCTCACACAAGAGCACTGTTGCATTAATACTATATAATTTAGACTGATGCCAGCCTCTGAAAGCTACTATTATATTAACATAATTCTGCAGAGTGTTTTTGATGGGTCTCCGAATGCAGGGCGGCGTTGTGGTCTGTGAGAGGCGGGAGGTCTGTTTACTGCAGAGGTGGAGGAGGACGGAGGGAGCCCATCATACAGGCCGCCGCCGTACAAGCTGCCAAGAAAAACTCTGCTGGCGTTACTACTCTGCTCCGACGGGCTAAAATATGCGCTGGCTACCAACCAGAGCTGCCTTGAATCAGATAAGTAGCCTCTGTCGGGACCGGGTATGCGAGGAAAATAAAGAGTGAGTAGAGGAGGAGAGGCTGATATGGATGAGAGGGGCAGAGGGGATTAGATGAAGAAGAATAATGTCGAAGCAGGACAGGGGAGACACTTCTAAAATCTGAAGAATATTGACTTTAAGTCCTTTTGAATTATTAAAAATCCTGCAGAGTTATTTTACTTTATTGTGGCTGGAAACTGTTTTGATGATTCACATAGTCTTTTCTTTTGGCTCGATCGGACAGCTACTAATCCATTTCATTTCTTTGTTTTGTACTTTAATCTTCTTGTGGAGAGTTTGTGTTTCTTTCTTTTGTTTTCTCACTTTGGTTTGCAAATAAAAAATTAAACTTAGTCCTTTTTGGTTTGCAGGAAAATAACTAACTGAGACATACAAAAATGGAGACCAGCATGTGTAAAATAGGAAAAAGTTGTTACAGGGCATGACCACAATTATAAGAGTTGGAAACCTTATTTTTCAGTTGGTCAAAAGAACAAGAAATTGACTATTTGTTTTATTACCTTTTTTCCAGAAGGGGTCAGTTATAGGGCTGGGATATTTCCATCAGCCTCACAATACCACGGGTGTCCCAAAACAAAGGCAGCAATCCGATAGTATTGCAATTTTCATATATTGTTGACATCGTCTACACCTTCTACAGAATTTCCAAAAAAAATTTGTTCTTTTTATATTATTTTTTAAGAGAAAAAACAAACAACTGGCCACAGACTGGTTCCTCCTGGAGAGAAAAAAAAATCATTAATTTCTTTTTTTTTTTTCGTAAACCAGACATTAAAAGTTGTTTTAGTTTGAAAGATGAGCGGATCCTTGTGTATTCCCCCGTGTAGCTTGACTGTGCAGAATCTACACTCAGGAGCTCTGTCCCTGTCAACACACTGATCAACAGAAAAAGGTTAACTTGAGATAAGGAACTGTTGAACCCTGTGCTCATAGAGGTGGGACTCATCAGTGCCCCCACAATATGATATTATCATTGTACTTGAGTACCAATTTGATTTTATTGCGATATTTAATATTTTACGATATTCTAAGAATTGTGATACTAAACATCACTATTGCAATTTTTACTCTTTATGTCTGCATTTACTTCCAAAAAGAGAAATAATGACCAAATTCTTTAAAACTGAATAAGAAACATGTTTCGGTTTATTCATGTCACTTCAGTTTTATTAAAAAAACAGGAGTAAAGTTCATAGGCTGATGTCCACAAGTAAGCGCTCTGCCGCACTCAGCCTCTCCTCAGCATTTAGCTTCACTGCTCTGAAGAGCTTTAGTGCTGCTGTTGGTGAAGTAATACTTAAGAGATGTCAGCCAGGATGTAACAAAAGCCTTTGTTTCCCACATGATAAGGCCTTCAGTATTTGCACATAAAGTTGGTGATAGATTGAGCTATTTTCACAGGTTGATCAGAACTGGGAGGCAGTTTTGACAAGCCAAGCATGTTAAGTGTTGGCTGGTTTATCAGTAGCTTTAGCTTAGCATTAGCTTGACATTAGCTCTACTGCCATAGGCTCTTGCTGTCCCTGTAGTGGTTTAATTAGTGACTGTGCCAAAAGGTGAAAGCTGTGTTCCTAAATGTCATTGCTAAGCTGCTGATAAAAAACAGAGTGGGTGCTCATGAAGGTCTCTTTATTTGAGTTTAGAATTACAGCCATAAATGCCTCTGATCCTGCGTAATGGAGACTTGGTCAAATAAAAGCTGGAGCTCCATGTTGATTTCTTTGACTGACTGACAGGCCAACTACATGGAGGCTTATCGAAACATAAAAACAATCTACGTAGGTCTGAAATTTTGCTCGGCTGATGCGAAGGCCCACGTTAACTGGCTGTAGATCTAAAAGACAGAAATTACGTTTGAACTATTCGCACGACAAAAATCACATCTGGCGCGCAAAGGCCTTATGACGATTAAATTTCAGTTCTTCAGAGATATTAGAAGTACATTAAAGTTTGAATGTGCTGTGAATCCTGTAGTTTGGCTTCTACTGCCAGCTTTGGATGTTCTGTAGCCTGCATCATGGTTTATATGACCAAAGGTGCATTCATATATGGAGCTCCACTGATTCTGTTTAATCTATATTAATACACATATCGGCTAAGAGTCTCCGGTGATGTGTCTTTCCACATCTATTCTATTGAGCACAGACCCAGCCTAGTACTGATAACACATCAATTCAAGGAGATGGAAACACGAGAAGCCTGTTCTACACCTCAGTGTCAAAACAATGAAACCATATATGATATACAGATCCCAAATGTGAATAAATGTTCCCAGTAAAGAGAAAGCAGTAATCTGAAGGTGAGCCCACCTGTTGTGGCCTGAGAAAGAAAACCTCACTACAGCTCCTCGGCTTCGTCTTTTCATTACACTTTGTGACTCTTCTCCCCGGAGTCCACATCTGTTTTTCACCGGAGCACAGTGACCCTTCTTCTCTTTCCTTCTTTCAGCCTCTCTCTCGTGTGTTCGTCCTTCCATCCGCTGGGCCGGTGTGATGAGCTGAGTTTAGGCAGATATATCGGTCCCATTAGAGCCACTTCGTTCAGCTGCTCTGTGGAAGGAGAGGCCATTAACTCTGCTGCTCAAGGCCACTTACAGACCCACACATAAGTCTTTTTTAAAGAGACAGAGCGCACACACACACCAGCATTGGTTTGAGAGACATACATACTGTTAGGTCGAGTTACCGTCAATACAAATTCACAACCAACAGGGATTACTGATGTAATTTAACAGTCACACATAAAGTTCACATGGAATCCAGATTTCTCACATTAAGTAGGTAGTACTTGTAGTTTGTCCACATATACTATACCTATCAGTCACCCTACCTTATTATCTACCTGCCTACATATGCTCCTGCTTTACTTCCTACCTACCTACCGGCTTTACTTCCTACCTACTTATCTACGAACCTACCTACCTATCCGAATACCCACATATCTATTTACCATCCAACCCACCTACCTATTTGCCTACGGGCCTGCTTACATAGATAAATGGTAAATTATCTATGAGCTTATAGACTACTGCCTAACTACCTATCTACAGACTAGGGCTGAACAATATATCCTTATCGTATCGATATCGAGATATGAACATTCAAGATATTAATATCGAAAAGCAACAATATGAAACGATATAGATTTCCCCTGCGCTAAAACTGCACTTTCCGCATTCTTTTGTGTTATGATGTTTTTATATTTCTGAAAAATGCTTGGATTTCACTGAACCCGTAGTCATATCATATCGTATCGATATTGAGATATCTGGCATGAATATCGAGATACGAAATTTTGACCATATTGTTCAGCCCTACTACAGACCCACCTGCCTCCCTATCTAGCTACCTGCCTACTTACCTACCTTTATAACTTCATACCTACCAACCTACTTACCTACCTACACCTACTTACTGCCTGTGTTTACTTTTAAGGGTGAGAATATTCAGTAGTTTAGTTGACTTCTGACAAGTGGTTAAAATTGAATGTTTTCTGTGGATTGTGGATAGATATTTATAAGTATACACTTTATGAACAATAAGACTAAACAAAATGGATGTGAGTTTTGTTTAATCATAGATCCACAACGTCAGAATTAACTCTCTCTTCATTTCATCATCGCAGTTCCTCGTCTTGCTTGTAAAACGGCAAACTAAAGATTCATCTTTTCATCAACTTTCTTGACGTGCTCATGTTTGCAATAAGCAGAGCTCAATTCCAGGAGGCAGACACAGGCTTTAATCATCCGTCTGTGTGGATTTGTATCATTAGAGTAAAAATAAAACGTAGAGTCATGTAGAAGTTATCTGTTATTACATCATTGGGTTTTAGGCTAACAAGTCAAGTCATTAGCCAGTTTGTGATCACTTAAGCAGCCTTTTTTGCCTTTTTCCATAACATTTTTAATTAAGAGGTTCATTTATTAACTGCAGCTGTTTTCTGAATATGCCCAAGAGGATGTGACAATATTATATAATTAACAGAGCAGCACAGAAGCAGGAAACGGTCCAGGATGCAATGTGGTATGCATATGACTGCAGCAGATTGTGTAATGTAATGCTTACTTTGATGTGGCTTTGCTGTGGCATACTTCTGTCAGCACTCTTAGTCTGAATATATACATCATTAATATTGTTTTCAGGCTAAACACAGAGAGCACAAAGGGACCTCCTGTATCTTTTGATGCTGTAACGCATGATGGGAGGAGGAGGTTTGTTTTGCACTTAAAATTCTTGAAAAGACTTTGATTTGTTTTCTTTTTTTTTGTTATCCCTCTATAGACTTTTTCTAAAACTTAATTTTGGTTGTTCATAGAATTTTGTCATCTCTTAGCAAAGGGAAATGAGAAACAATTTTGTTAAATCTTTATTTATATAACTCCATATTTACCTGAACTATAAGGTACTGGAAAATCTTGGAAACACTTTAAGGAGCAAGTTACAGGTTAAATTTCTTTTCACGTTAATACAAAACCTTGTCTGTTAATGTTTGATTTATTACTTAGTTCTGCATTTATAATGATTTCTAAAGAAAAAACACACATTCTGATGAAAAGCGGCCCATTTTTAGGGAAAGGTTACTAAAAAAGCTATTTCTTTAAATGTAACGTCATATTACGTCACCAAAGGAGATGATGTGCTCTTACTCATGACTTTAGTCAATGTACAGTCGCAGATTTTTGAGAGTTTGAGTGCACATTTGATATTATTTTTTGATTACTATGAAATTGTTACAATTCTTTACAGCCTTGAAATGTTAATGAAATCTCTTAATATACACCATGAGACAGCTCCAATATAGTCAAGTTAGATAACAAACATGTTGTATTTTCTGTATTTTAAGCTCCAGTTGTTTCTTTGAGATTGCCCTTTTTGGGTGGGAATCCATTCAAGTGTATTTTTCGTGGGCTTTGGTCCTGTTTTGAGAGGACCAACCTCCTTCTGTGGAGTGGCTGAAGTGCGAGAGACTTCCTGAAACTTCCTGAGATGTAAAAGGCGTGTCAGCAGCATCGATGAAAGAGTTGACAGGAGCATTGTAGTAGCAGAAATAAGTGTGAGGCACAGTGATTACATGGTTAAAGGAAAACTGCAGTGTTTTAGCTCCATATCCCACAGCAGCCCGAAAAGGCTCTTTGTTTGCACAAGAGACCTGATGGTGATCATTTTAGAGCAGATGTTCCTCAGAACTTTGACGATGTGCTGTGGAAACATCGTGTTAATTGTCCAGATGCACGTTGAGTTTGTGTAACTTTCATTAAGGTTAGGGTTAATCAAATAAACGTCTTCAGCAGCAACCGTTCTTTTTATCCATCCTGTCAAGTCTCCCTTTTCCAGCTTTGTGTTGGTCATACAGGATGAACTTTTTGATGGAGCAAGTGATTCAGGCTTTAATTTCTTCACATTTGGACTTCTATAATGTAGTTGATACTGGAGTAAATCAGGCGTCCATTGCTCATATACACTTTGTCCAAAATTCTCCTGCTTGTTTTTTAACTCGTTTTAACTCGAGCTAAAAAACAGGAACCCATCAGCCCCATCCTTGCCCATCTCCATTGGCTCCTTCTTCATTTGAGGCTACATTTTAAGCTTTTATTGTTTGTTTTTTCAATCTTTAAATGCTTCAAAACTCATGATAGGTGATCAAGCCTTCCCTGTTTTGCCCCTGAATTATCGTTATGACTATGTTTTAGTGTTTTTATGTGTTTTACTGTGTATGTTTTTTGTAGTTCTCTTTTATTGTCTGGTTACCTCTGCCGAGGTGGTGCCGGCATATGTTTGTTTGTTTGTTTGTTAGCATAAATACTCGAAAACTACTGGACAAATTTTGCTGACATTTTCAGTAGATGTTGGTCATGGCCCAACTTAAAAATGATTAGATTTTGGTGGTGATCCAGGTAACTGCCATTAGCGAAGTCATTTTTGCTCAATAACTGTCTAACTAATAATGATATCAACATGATTCTGAGTGTTAGGTGTGGGTTTTCAGGATCAAGGAATCATATTATGATGGTAACTTTATCATGGAACTATTGCTTATAGATGTAACAGCAGTATGAGAGCTACCTTGGTGGAGGTTAAACGCTCTCCTAGTGCTTTCTGGTTTTATCCGTGCTTTATTTTTATTTAATTTTATTTCTGATTGTAACCACAGTGCAGCACTTTGTTAAACTTCATTGTTTTTGAATACAGTGGATTGGATTTGACTGGATCGGAAGATGGTTACAAAAATAAATATTTAGAATAAAGACAAACTCAACTATGCTCTCTCTCATAGCATCACAGCTAGTTTTTTAATGCAGAAGTAAAAGCAAATGTAAGAAAATGACTCCAGAGCTTAATTTGTAGAATTTATATTTTCTCTCAACTTTTCTCTAACACATTGTTTCATCATGGTTGCCAACATGCAAACTGGTCTTTAAAAGTGCTTAAAAACTGCTTCAATTTGACCCTTGTAAAGGAAAACGAATGCTGAATGTACATCTTGAACTGATTCCTGGAAAGCGACAAACAGGAAGCAGTAAACAACGTGAAGAGTAGGATGGCTCTTCTTTATATCAATGTGTGTTTCTATGTGTGTGTGCTCCAGTGTGTGCATTAGCCTCAGAGGAATGCAGCAGTAGCAAGAAGAGCAGAGTGGAGCAGAATCTGTGTGATAAGAGGGATCAAAGTGCCTGGAGACCTCATCAACCTACCCAGCATGCTCCCTGCTGATCCACCTGATACCAGCATACTGGCCCCACATACTGTCTGTCCCCCAGTGTGTGTGTATGTGTATAAGAAGGGGGGAGAAAAGTATTTATTTGCATACATTTTCCGCCTCTTCCAATTTGTGTCCCTAAATAATTCTGCACGGTGGACGAGCGGGTGTTTGTTTAGCCCGCGCGGCCTGTGTCGGGTTCGCTTATGTCTGCGAGTGTGTGTGCATGTTAACACTGGTCTCAGTCTCTCTTCTGATAAGCTGAATTATTTATTGAAATGTCGAGAAGCAGCATTTTTTCCCTGCTGTCGGTCGAGGCCGTAAATCTGCTGACGCCCGGTCAGAGATTCTTCAAACTGTTTCAGTTTGACGGAGAGGAAAAGTCAAGACGGTGTGAAGAGCCTGCTGACAGCTTCATGCAGCAGCTCAAGCAAATATCCATTTTTTTTCTTGTTTTCCACCCTTTTTTGCTTGGATTTGTCTGGTAAAAGTGAATTTATTTGGATGTTTTATGCTTGAGTTTATTAGCAGAGGTGCCATATGGGGAGAGAAGTTGGCAGAGGGGCCTTTACTAAAGCTTTTAATATAAGAAATACTGGTTTCTCTCCAACTTAACTTTTAACCTTTTGCCACAAGAGACAACTTTCTTCGCTTTTCACCCCCAGAAAACAAGGCTCTCTGTAGCTTCTACTTATTATTGCAATAGAAAACAACAATTGGGCAGCATCTGTCCTGTCAAACCTCAGTACAATAACATTTACAATGAATAAGATGCCCTTTAGAGCATTGGTCCTCAACCTTTTTTACCACAGCCTGGTAAAAAATGACAGTATTAGGTTGTGAATAGCTAGAACGTATCGGTGATCTGTCAAAGTAGAGAGATTGTAGGATCATTCTGTCTGCTATGTGTCCCCTCTTTCCTCTAGAGGAGTCGTGCTGAAAGATAAAACTGGAATATTTCAAGTGTGTATCCTTTTAATAATTAATTTATCATTTAATTAAAATATGTATGATACCTCAAAAAAAAAAGGACAAACAACTAAATCATAAAATGTGCCATTGGGGCAAGCGAACTCACATGTTGTACATAGTATAACTCACTATAACGCAGTATCAGAAGAAGCCCTGAGCTTGTTAAAACCCCACTTAAGAGTCATCAATGAGGACTCATTTTGTTTTTATCAGCTGCTAAATATGACATGACATTTAGGAACAAGTCAGTTTGAAAGACGCTGGTAAAATTGACAGAGCTGTTCTAATATTTTTGTTGATTACTGATGGGTATTTTATCAAGTCTTACTATGATTTGGAAGGATTTTGAGTGCTCTCGTGTGCCTCAGCTGTCTTTCAGTTACACACATCATACAGTCAGATATATTTACATCTACGTCCAGAGCACAGGTGGACGAGTGCATGAGCACGAGGTTTAACTGCAAGTTTATCTCAGGTTGCACGTTTCGTTCATCACAGTGGTGACAGAGACAGACAGCCTGGGTTAACAACTTCACAGTCAAGCTGGACAGTCAGATATGCAAGAATCCATCCTTCCATCCTTCCTTCCTTTCAAAACTAAACACTTTTCAGTTTTGTAATCTGGAACACGATAGTTGTGTGAGCTTTCTACCTGTGGGACCTTACAGCAGTGCAACATGCTAACAAAGAGCAACAGTTGTGAGTGTCTGACAGAAGCCAGACACACTTATGTGGCTAAATTTGACACATTTTGATACATAAAGTGTAGATTGTAGAGTTTGTGGCTGAATGATTTTAAGCAAGAATGGAAACACCAGAAACATGCAGATGCAGATATTTGTTGATAGGGCATGACATAATAATAATGAGGCTATTACCCATGTATTCATATTGTTTCCATTAATTTGTTAATGGATCTGATTTGTAAGGAAGGGGCAGGACTAGATAAGATAAGATAAGAAAAGAAAAGCCCTTTGCTTCAGTCTGTCCCCTCTTAAACTGGTTGTTGTGTTGACATACATATGTTTGTACTTATATATGTACATTTATTTAATGGACATGTACAGTTGTTTGGTTAACATATGAATTATTTTGACTTTGTTGTTTTTCTTTTTTTCTATAAGTTTGAGATAAAGAAAGAAAGAATGAATAATGGCAATGTTATTAATAAAGCTTTAATTTTTTTTGTTTAAGTTAAAGTTTATAAAACTTTATTTGAATAAGACATTAATAAAAAAGTTTTGTTTTCACTGTCACTACCACTCAAGCTTTTTGTTTGTTTGTTTGTTTCTGTAGCTTGAATTTCCCAACATACACATTGAACTGAAACTGATAGCCTCCTGGGAAAAAATAACTGTAAATAGATGCTGTGATACAGATAATTGTTTGCAGAAATTTATTATGCATGCAAATTGTCCCAAGCCACCAGTGTGGTCTTTAAACACAGACAAAAACGAGGGTTCAAGGGGAGGTGAGGAGAATAAAGGGGTGACAAAGAAGGAGATCTGAGAGGATCACTGCTTTTTTCATGTCTCTGTATCTTTGTGTTTCTCCCTGAATAATGTAGTATCCATGCTGGGGTATGTGGGTCAGTGGGGCTTTACGTCCCTCGAGACCGGAGCCACACCCAAACACACACTCGCGCTCATACACTCTTACTTAATTCACTCACTGAGCCCCGACTCGCCCGCCTGTCTGCCTGGCTGGTTTACTCACAGCGTGACGTCATCCATTTTTCATAAAGTCTGTGATGCTCGGTCAATGTTTCATATGTGCTATTGACAGGCCAGTGAGAGTCCAGTATGAGGAGTACGGCTCCCTCCACCTCCCCCCTGCGTCTCCTCCTCCCTCGGTCCCTCTACGGCCTGTAATTAAATTAGCTCTGTCTGCCGATGACAAAGGGCCAGTCATTCGGGCTCTGCTTAGATAGCAAGTCGCTGCACTTAGAGCGGATATGAAGTTAAGGAGGAATGCGCTGAGCCCGGCTCGGTGCTGCTCTCTGGGTCTCAGGGTGAGAAGGTGGGAGACAGGAGGACACACGGGTCCACATCAGGCCCCTGCCACGGATCAGCTGTCACCAAACAAAGAAAAAAATCTCTCCAGTGGTTAAACTCTGTCCGTCAAACTGTGACCTTTGCTGCTGCAGCGGTCAGACGGTAGCAACGACTTAAGAACGTATTCATCTTTCGTCTCTGCGTTGGACTTTTTCCTCACTCTGTTTTAATAAAAGCGGGTCACAGCTGTCTTAATAAAAGGTTAGCTATAAAGCTGATTTTTATCGAATATTTGGCTGCTAAATTAAACTTTTGATGAGTCAGAATGTTTTAAGGTGGTAAAAACAGCATAGATAATTTCTTAATAAGATGTGTGAGTGCACTTTAGAGCTCATATTTTACCATTACCCAGATTTTTCTGTAATTTAATGACGATGGTGATGTTTTCCAATCCAATCCACAATTTTAAAAACACAAGGTTGCCAAAGTGTGGCACAATAATAAATAAAATAAATACAATAAAAAGGACCACACAACGCTCATGCTGTGTTAAAAGCCAAGGAATAAAAATAGGTTTTAAGATGAGATTTTAAAGTTTCTGGAGTGGGGGCTGTTTTGACCTGAGGTATAGCTCATTCCACAGTTTTGGGGCTACTGCTGAAAAATTGCGTTCACCCCAAGTATTCAGCCTGGTTTTTGGGATGACAAGACACAGCTGATCAGCAGACGTCAATGACCTTGGGGAGGGGGGGGGGGCGGCATAAACATGTAAGCGGTCCAGGATGTACTGAGGTGCCCTGACCAAATGTCTTTGGGTGCAGGATACTATTTATCACTGTGCATTGTGCTTTGTTAGTGGTTGCGGTGACCTCACTCACCACTGAGCAGACTCTGTTATATTTACAATTATTCTTTATTTCTCTACTCTGATTACTTTCGACCATTAACTTGCACCATTTCTGCTCCTTTTGAAATCAGGATTCTTTCTGTAGTTCACTTTTCTTGCTATTTGTAAGTTCCTGTGAAAAACATTCACACAGATTCAGACTAGAATTGTTATTTTTGCATATCAACCATTTATCCATTGGTATGAAGAGCATGTAGTTCAATTCTAGCTTTTGTGGCATTTTGAGGTTTGAATGAGATGAAATCTGAGGCACATATTTGATGTAGCTAGTTATTTTCTCTTATCTTTTGACAAAGGGAGGGGTTAGGACTGCATTTTAATGGACTTAGACTGGCTTTGTAACTTGAGGGGGCTGTAGAGAGCTTCTGTCGTCTATGTAGCTCATTACCTCCGCCAAGGAGCTTATTTTTTTGCTGGCATATGTTTGTTTGTTTTTTTTATTTGTTTGTTTGTTTGTTAGCACGATTATGTAAAAACTACTGGAAGGATGCTGAAATTTTCAGGAGATGTTGGTAATAGTCCAACTTAGAAATCATTAATTTTTAGCCTGGAGGCAAAAAAAATCCCAAAATTAAAAAAAAATCCACAAATTAACATTGGGTGGAAAATTGCCATTTTTTAACGGATTTGCTTCCAATTTTACAGGATAATATGGGGTCCAGGTCTCTATCATCAAGGTAAATTTCATCTGGATCCAATCCAGATTGACGTCACAAAAAACATTCAACTTCATAATAGGACATCCCATTGCTGACATTCAATAATTCATATCGAATCAATATATTAAGTGATATTCCCAAAACTTGTCGTGTTCAGACATGATAACAACCACCATGTGTGCGCTGAGTTCGGTCTGGATCCTGGCACTATTCTGGATCTGGTGATCCAGAATTGTATCTTTTGCAGAGGTTGTGGAAAAGCCACTGCTTGAACTGAGTTGCTTGGCGGAGGTCTGCGCTCTCCGAGTGCTTTTCTTGTTTTTTAAATGTATTAATGATGGCACTCAAACCAAACAGCAGGCTTTTTACTATCTGTTTACACACAAAGTCAATATCAAGCAATACCACCGCACAATGAAGTGGGGGGTAATGTCTTCTCTGTGTAGGTTGTCCCAGGAAAATGTCTTCACATCACACTGTCTGTAACACTTTCAAAGATCACTCAGGCCAGGACAAGTGATGCAAAAGCTCTTGAAGGAACGGCACCCTTTCCTTCACTTTCCCTCCTCAGACACACTGTTTGATTGGTTTTATTTGTTTGCTTGTCCTTGCTGACTGCCTTGTTGTCCTGTTGTTTGTTTGCAGTGCTTCCCACCTGCTCTCCGCTAGACTTCCACTGCGACAACGGCAAATGTATCCGCCGCTCCTGGGTGTGTGACGGAGACAACGACTGCGAGGACGACTCGGACGAACAGGACTGTCGTGAGTACACTTTCTCTCTTTCATCAAGACAAACACACAAACAAAACAGTGGCAGCCACATTGATTCGCACGTGGACACATAGTCTGGACCTGCTCTGTTAGACTCGGGGGGGGGGCAAGTTATTAAAGCGGACAGATGTTGAGGCAGCCGTGCGCGGTGAGGTGTTTGTTTTTGAGTCTGGAGGAGTAGACTTGCTGTCAAACTCAAAAACACACACACGCTCGCATTGATGAGGGGTCAGCACTCCCACGGTCAGCACACAACACATTCTCTGACCTCTGACCTTAGTTCATCCTGTTCTTCTTAAGGTTGATGTGGGTGTGAGTGTGTTTGTGTGTTCATGTCAACTCAAAATACCCCTCAGCTGCCGGGGAGGGAGAGTGTGGGCTGCAGAGGGGGAGGTACGTAAGTGTGAGAGCTTATTTCTGTTGGTGTGTTTATGCGTCTACCAACTGCTTACAGCTGGGAGTGTGTGTTTATGTGCGCGAGCAGGACAGTGTTTCAGTGAGCCAGGGTGTCAACACGGGGATCTACGAAAACACACTGCTGAATTGTTGGACCAAACAGTTCAATGGAAGACGTGTCTGAACTACATAATCAGAATCAGAAATACTTTATAAATTCCCTAGGGGAAATTGGGTTGTTTTAGTTGCTCTTATACACAGTAAAGCAGCAGGAATATCAAATAGAGACTTTAAAGTAGATAAGAGCATAAAAAATAAGTATGCAGGTTGCAAAATGCAGAATCGTTAAGCTATATCAACTTATTTGTGAAGGAAAATAAATAAAATAAACTATGAACAAGGCCAATGAATTTGCACTATTAAAATTACCAATATTTAGAGTATGAATACAATATGACAGCACTCTTTGACAGTATAGAACATGCAGGTCAGCCTAGTGCCTGCACCCTTTTACTGCAAAGTCATGCTGTATTAAGTCATGCAGAATCTGACTTGGCAATGCCTTGTTGACTGAAGCATTAAGTCGCCGAAAAAGGCATCTAGAGGCATCTAAAAAATGTTTGTGCTTTTTCAGTGCCAATATAGATTTGCAAGTTAATCATACAATGGGCACAAATATACCCTCACACCATTACAGATGGCAACTGTTCACTTTATTATTTTTAAACATTTTTCTTGGACAGGACAGGGCATATTGTTGCAAGTACAGCATCTTGAGAGTCCATACAATACCAATGTAAATATGCCATATTTAGCACAGTGCTAATTTTCATCCATAGTCCCAAACATAAAAGAGGAACATAAAACCAAAGATGCAGTACAATACCACAAGCAATAACAGATAGTTACAATAAAAACAATACAGGCTGGATTAAGCCCACTCTACAATGTGCAAAACAGTAGTAATAGAATCTAGAGTACTAAAAGTGCATCAAGTCTTAATACTTTTGATCACACTTTTGATGAGCAGGTATTGCACGTTCCTCACAGCAAGAAGGTCGCTGACTCAATCCCGGTCATGCAGGGCCTTTCCGTGTGGAGTTGCATGTCTCCCCATGTCTGCGTGGGTTCTCTCTGGACGCCCGGCCTCCTCCCATAGACCAAAAAATTCTGTCTGGTGGCCCTGCAGTCAACTGTCAACCAGTCTGGGATGTACCCTGCTTCTCACCTAATGTCAGCTGGGATAGGCTCCAGCCCCCTATGACCCCAAAAGGGATAAGCAGTATAGAAAATGGATAGATAGATGGATGAATCTTGCATGCTTAACATAGGATTGAAATTTAAAATGATTTAGACCAAGATAATGATATTTTAAAGCCTTTTATTTACAGGTGCCTTTCAATACTCTCAGGGTTTTCTTCTGAATACAATAGACGTAGAAAATTAAAAACTCAGCACAGGGACCTGAGTAACTAATGTGGAATCAAATTCAACAACACACAATAACAGCAGTGAGATGTAAGAATAATTTTCTAAAGAAGTTTTTCTAAAAAGCTACAGTTCAAATGAAAAGGCAAGGATGGATATGACAGTGTGTGGAGTCAGAATCACAGATGGTCTGTGGGATGGAGTTCTAGAGACGGGGCTGCACGACTAAATGCTCCAAACTCCAGAGAGGTTAAGTGGGCAGGAGGTACAGTGAGGAGCCTGGAGAAGGAAGAGCCAACAGATAGGGATGTAAGTATTAAGGAGATTAGAGGTATGGACGTGATTATGGAGAGCCTTGAATGTGAGGCGGACAGTCTTGTAATGTGGTATTTTTACAGGCAGCCATTGAGGTTGATGTTGAGGTTGAGAACGGGGGTTGTGTGTTCAGTAGATGGGGATTTATGATGATGTGAGCACTTGAGTTCTGGTTCAGTTTAAGTTTATGGAGAAGCTTTTCAGAAAGTCCAGAAAGGGGAATGTTGCAGTAATCAGTACTGAAGGTATCTACAGCACTGACAGTAATAGAGGAAATGTTTGGTGTGACAGGTATGTGCAATTCTGATGGTCTGTTTGCAGGTTCAGCCGCAGCACAGATGAAAGCTTTTTGGATCTGACTGCTTCACTGTCATGAGGAAATGCACAGTCACCGTCTGCCAATTTTAAACTTTGATACAACACTATTAAATTAATTAGATCTGTTGTACCTGTTTTGATACCAGACTGTGACACAGCACTCTGCTGCTGCTCTCCCTCTCGCTTGCCAGGACACTACCATACTGCTGATCAATAAAATAACTCAGCTTTTGAAGAGGTGACTCCGAAACAACACTACCACAAAGCTACTGGAAAATGCAGTTATACTACCAACATCAACATTTGTAGTGACATTATCACCCAACACTAGACTTTATGTAATGGGAAATATGTGCCAGAGGTTATAATATGGATGTACATTTGCTTCAACAGGTAGCATGATGTCCAAAATTACACCCAGATTTGACACTGAGGTTCAGAACCTTTAAGGTTCAGTGAGAAATTGTTTGACTTGGCAAGAGAAGATTTTAAACCAACAAGAAGAATCTCACTTTTATTTCTGTTACATTTGATAAAGTGGCCAGAAAACCAGGATTTAACTGTGAGAAGGAGAACGATGGAAGAGTGGAGTAAGGCTTGGGGGACAGCATGGTGTCATTTGCGTAAGAGAAAGTAACGATATTTTTGGCGGCATTTTTGTCCTGAAGTGATAGCCAAGAGATAGTGGATGATATCGGAAAGAGAGCCTGAGGCTGGCAAGGGCTGCGTATGCTCCAACAAACCAGCACCCTTGCCAAAGTTGAATACCAAATTTCCAGAAAATTTGACAAAGTTGAAAGAGAGAGATAGTGAAAGAAAGTGGACCTAGGATAGAGCCTTGGGGAACACCAGCAGTAACAGCGGATGGATCAGTTCCTTAGTTTGTTTACCCAGAGAGATGTAATTTGAACGAGGTTAATATGCATGTTAGTATATGAAACAGATTGCTGGAGTCAGGCAGGTCCACTGCAACAGGTCATCCATGTTTGCTGTCATGGTTATAGTAATCTATGTGTGATATTTGCAAAAGTTGCCGTGTATTTTAATAGACTCATTATTTTGGTGTTAATGGAAACTGTAATGATAATGAAAAACTTATAGATTAAAGGTCAAATACTAGCAATTGTGGTAGTTAAAGCTGTGCAAGTTGAAAGAGATATATAATGAAAGAAAGTGGACCTAGGACAGAGCCTTGGGGAACACTGGCCGTAACAGGGGATGGTTCAGATCTTTACTTTGTTTACCCTGAGAGATGTGACAGTCCACACCAGCAATCCAGAGCAGCCAACAAAACAAAATGAGGTACAAAAATAATGATAACATATAATATCAGTGATAGAGAGTGGATCTTTCAAATCTGGTCTCAGGACAAAATGGTAACTGGAAATGTGGATCCGTAAGAGTCCATTACAGCTCAAATTAGATTAACGATAAGTTTAAGGTAAGGATTGCAGTTTGAGGTCTTGGTATTCAGGCTCCCCTGTACGTGACACGGCTCTAACAAGCAAAGAACTGCAAATATATGTGTGTTTTAATAATTCAGCATGGTATTATAGAGGATTGTGTAGACAAATCGTCCACTTAGAGTCTCAGTGTTTGCTCATGATGACTCAGAGAGCCCCGTAAGTGAGGTCTGATCTGTATTGTAGTACGCTTTAAGCCGGCCGTTCCATCATAGTGCCGCTGTCAGATCGGTGACTCAGTTTAATCACACTTAACGCTCTGTGTGCACGACAGGAATAGTTTCAGGGTGTGACATGTTCCTGATGGAGAGAACACATGGTGGAAAGAGTCAGGCAGTTACACTTTTATCTGAAGATCAATACTGGGTCAGTTTTTCCCCCTCACTGACCTGTCTCAGAAATAACTCAGGTTTAAAGGGCTGTCAATCACTCACTCATTTGAACACTTTAGCATCTATAATTAACCTTTTTTCCCTCCTCCAGTATTGGCTGCCCTAAAGTGCTGAAAAGAGAGCTGAGCTTTATTTGTTTGACAGTTCCTTTTAGCGTTATCTAGTTTATTAGTTAGTTTAGTAGTTATATAGTTATTTTCAGCCATATCCAGCAACATCAGTTCCTTCACTTCTGAATTTACTGATTGGATGAAAATAAATAATCAGTTATCATAATGATCAATAGACTGAGGCTGTCTTTGTCTTTTATTGCCAGAATTTTGCCAACACACACCCTATAGCAGTGGTTCTCAACTGGTCTGGCTTCAGGGCCCACCATCACCCCTAATTTCAAGCTGTGACCCAAACCGAGGGAATTTTTCAACTTCTTAAATGTATTTAATAAAAATATGCTGCACTTTGAACCTGAATATCACAGTATGCCAACACAAAAAAAAAGTTTAGTGAGAAACCAAAATGACCTGCCGGTGGCGATGCTAGAGAGGGTAATATTCCCTTTTACACTCAATTAGCTGCATTTTAATTGATACAAAAAAGTGATATTAGGGACAAAAGGTCTAAAGTAATAATATTTAATCAGTAGCACTAAATAAGCCATTGATTATAGGACTGTCACACAAAACACTTTCTGACAGACTTCATAGTGCTTTAATGGACAAACGTGAATTAAAAAAGTCCAACTACTGAGAAGTAATTTTAAAAAATATTAAAAATATGTATCTTAAAATGAGTACCGACTTCTTGAATATGTAACAAACACCCTTTGATTGAAATGTGTGTGAATCAGCATTGCAGTGTATCAACACCACCTATTGTTAAGCAGTGTGAGAAGACGACACTCCACTGCATAAAAAAATCCCCTTCAAAATAAAAGCACAGGACTTTTTTCCTAACTTTTTTTTTGCCCAGGCATAGGCTCGTGACCCATTAAAAAGGGGGGTTGAGACCCACTTTTGGGTCCTGACCCACCAGTTGAGAATCACAGTGCTTTATGAATGTTTTGTGTCCAGCAAAACATGAGCTTGTCTGGTTTAGCCAGTGAGAATTAGATTTGCAGATATAAAGTCAGTTTCCAACATACATCCAGTCCATCACCATCTTCAGATTTATCACTTAACCCCTTAAAGCCTGTTGTTTCATATTTGTTACATACTTTTATGATACCTCTATCTAATCAATATGGTCAACAAATTACTAAAAAAAACATCTGAATATAATTACATACATGCAAAAAATGTCCTCAAGTGGATCATCAGTTGCAAAAAACACCTAACATATCAAATGAGATAGAAAAAATATATATACGTTAAATTTTATGGAAATTCTGATTGTTTTGGATTTCAGTAGAAAGTGAAATAAACATTTCAGCTCCAAAAAAATAGAACTTTTTGACTATAATTTGTGTTTTCAGGCTTTAAAGGGTTAAATGAGGACAGCACTGCTGAACCAGTGTGATCTGAAACCATGACCTACCTCCAGGAGACAGCTTTAATACAACTTAAGAAATGCAAAGTCACTGTTTCTGATCTTAAACAAGGTAATGCTTATGGCCCTGTTTGTTCCAAACTGTACAGCAAACCAACAGGTGCTTGTGATATTACTTAACTGAATCTAAAAGTGCTTTTCACTGTCACTTCTTGAAGTTTCAACATAGCTCATACATTCTCATATACAGTAGAAATCTGTCGACTTAAAGTAACCGGGTAAACCAGTAAGTTTTATGTTTTTTTTGTATCACCTATAGTGAAATATCTCACTGCTAAAACAGCCCAGACTTGACATATGTGGCTATGAGCGTGTGCACAGCAGCCCTCTCCTCTGGATGATTTTCCCTATATGTCCATTATCTCGGGGTTTCTCCTCATCTGATGACCCACATACTGTATCGGCAGCCAGACATTGAATCACATCCTGATGGGGGGTCTGTCTGCTGCAGCCTCCTATGAATTTTTCATCTTCATGCCCAGTAAATTTCTCCTCCTCCCCTGTTCCCCAAACTACTTATTATTTCATGCTTCTCTCTTTCTCTTCATTTCTTCTACCTCGGCCTGTTTTTCACCCCCCAATATATTTCGTTTCTCGCTGCAATGCTGAAGTTTTATTTCATTATTTAGAGACAGGGGAGACAATCCTCCATGCTCAGCTGGAACCGAAGTTGTCAAGATTTTCTGACAAACACAGAGAGAGGTGTGTCTTTGTGTGGGGGTGTGTGTTTGAACTTTGTGGGCTCTCAAAGTTTTTGGAATATTCCACAGAAAAAGGAAGAACAAGGACTCCATCTCAGCACGCACATACACACCAATGCTGGGATCCTGGTAATGACTCTGTGCGACCTTTGCCCTTTGACGTTTGGCTGCTGTGTGAGTGATGACCATCTTCAGGGCTTGTTGACCCCTGACCTTTTTCTGTTTACCCCGCTGATGTGTGGGGAGAGGGGGGAAATGGGAAATACAGAGCAAAGGAGAAAATCAATTATTTCTTACAAGTGGAATAATGGGTTAATGAATGTTCTTGGTCAATAATACAGATGGAATGAAATTTTCATTTGGACACTCTGCAGGGCTTTTGTGCTTGTTCATTTTCAGGGAAAGGGAGGGCATTCAGGGTGAAGTGAGGTCAGTGAGGTTGATAAATTGACCAGCTGGAGGAAACTAAATTTTAGATGCTGGCTTGAAGGGTTGGTGCCCTCGTTTTACTGAAAACACACATTTGCTCTTACCCTTAATGAAACCTGGCCACAAAAAGAGAAGAGCTCTTACATTAGCCATGAATTGGTTTGTTAGATTTTTATTTCTTTTAAATGCATCCATTTGATGAAAATAAAGTACAAGGTATGTCAATATTCGCCGATTCCGATGTTTTATTTTTTACACCAATATCTGCTGATACTGATGCTGACTTTTCAGACAAATATCTAACAATACAGATGTTGTTCCAATCACATCATGCATCCCTAAATAAAACTGTCCTAATTTAACCCAAATATATTTTGACCTGAACTAAGAAGATTATAAATTGGCACAAAAAATATATTTTTCAACCACAGATGAACATCTAAACTAACTTTGATTAATAAATCACTTTAGATTTACATGAAAACATGATGAAAAAGCACTCTTAAATTCACCAGGGCCAAAACTGACTTTGTTACTTAGGTTTTTGTGGCTAAACGCGAGCTAAACCCCATCAATTCTTGGTTTTATATTATTAATAACAAGAAATGTAACTTATCCTCACATTTAATAAGCCAGGTACAGTGTTAAAAGGCATAGCCTGGTGATTTATTTTCTTCCAATCAGTAAATACATCAATAAAGAAAATATTGCTGCTACTTTACTAGAATTGACCAGTTCCTTTCATTGTTACAGTTCAGTTGTGTTAGAAACAGATGTGAGGCAAGAAAAACAACTTTTTATTCTTTATTAAACTGACTTTTGATTTATAAAAGTGGATATTGAGTGATGCTGAGGTAAACTATCATGTACATTTTGCCACTTCCAATATAAACAATAAACGTCCATTTCTTAATTTCCCTGAAGGAGTCTTCCCAAGGGATTAATAAAGTTCTATCTAATCTAATCTAATCTAATCAATAAGTGGGATATTTCTGGCAAATATTTATGGTCGAAATATTGGCTGTGAATGTTATCTATATGATATCAGTATCACCAGATATAGGTCTAAAACGTTAGATGCTGATATCGGCCAATATTGAAACTTTTGCCAATATTTACAGCCGATACATCGGCCATACATATCAGCCATATATCAGCAGTAACAAATTACACAATAATGAGTCCACCAATATCAGCAAAAATCCAATATGATGCTTCACTACAGCAAAAATGTTCCTATCTGCCAATACTGATAATCAGATGTGAAGGCAAATATCTGTCAATACCGATATTGGTCCAGTAATATTGTGCGTCTTCTTTTCTGCCTCAGTGACCGTCATTACAAACAAAAAGATTTTGTCACCTGATCTCACCATTACAGCCAGCACATAATTGCTAAAAATCCTTAGAAAATGTTTCTTTAGTTGGTTAAAAGATAAGATACTGAAACACAGAATATACAAACAGTGGGGCAATCCTGTGCTGGCCAGTTAAAGTATAGCAGGTTTGCAGCTCTCATTATTGTGAGGCTTTATTTTCCTCTCATGCCTCTATGAGTATCATACACACTTACAAGCTGCACACTTAAAAATGTCTCTAATCCATGAAGTGGAGTTTTCCTCCAGCTGCTGTGAGTCTTTGTGATGCTACAACACACCTGAGCAGAGAAGAAGACTTTCTCTGAGATAAAGAAAAACTGCACCTTCTCTCCTCGTGAGCATCCTCCTGTTCCTGTGCCCCGTTATCTCTCTCTCTGTTTGTCTCAGCCGTCTAACACTCACACACCGTGGTGATAAATTATAGATTCCCTCCTGCCAGGGGCCATCCATCATTGGCTCTCCTTGACAAACCCGTGTTCTCCGGCCCCAGGCGAGCATGGCGGGGCTCTGCCATTGATTGTGTTGGTAACAGTAGAGGGGGCACTGTGTTTTGAAAATCTATTCAGCGTTCTGTCAATGGAGGTGTGATTAAAGAAGCATGGTGCAGGAGCTGTTTGGATAAATAAGAGGGTTTGAGAGTGGAATAAAGTCAATGTCACCGAGCTGAAAGTTCACCAGAGGGAGTGACTTTTGTCTGACTGTGTCCTCGGGGCTGATGGGATGAATGACAAATGTGTCTTTTATCTGCAGTCTCAAGGTTAACTGTCTCCTGAAACAACATTTTCACGTGAGGAGCAGCCAGAATATTTGATTTAGACACAAGATAGGCAGCCGATTATAAGTTTTTGGATTGATACTGTGTGTCCATACATTATCTATACAGCTTTATCCCATCCAAGGTCGTTGGGCAAATCACAGGGCTGACCTATAGAGACAGACAACCATTTGCTCATATAATGAAACCTATAGGCAGTAAGAGCCACCATTTATGCTAACAAGCATGTTTTTGGACTGTGAAACAAACCCAGGCATGCATGGGGAGAACATGCACTCCACGAAGGGAGCCCTGGATGACCAAGGGGTTGATCCAGCAACACCACAACCAGCAGCCCAGATAAAAACTGTGGATAAGGCACCCCTTAATAATCAATTTGTATTGTGTGAAAGATCGGAGGTTTGTATCACAGCTTCTGTCGACCCTTGTCAGTAAGTCCATGGGCAAGAAAACCCCATACTGCTGAATCACTGGCATGTAAATGATATGAATACAGTGTCCTGCAGTACTTCACGAAACCAACGTTTAGGACACCTTTTGCTGACGTAGAGGGAACCAGCAAGCCATGTTGAGCTAAGTCAGGCCATGCAGAACCAAGTTAAGCCGAGCCCTATAAAATCTGTGTAACGTTTTTCCCAAATTTGTTTTAAAGTTTTTTTTTCTGTTTTAATTTTTATGAGAATAAAAGCATTTTGTACCAGGAAGTGAAGTTTCTCCTCTGAAATTGATAAGCTGAGCATTTGACTTGCGTGCATTTGATGCTGTAGACACACATATCTTCTAAAACAGGGTAATCATGGTGTTTAATTTTCATTTTCCTGCCTATTTAGGCTGAGAAATATGCACGGCTTGCAGTAAAAATAGGCAAGCTTCCTTTTCTCAAGAGATGTGAGACACATGAAAGACACAAGGCTCACCTTCAGTCTGAAAGATCTGACCCAATAACGTGCTTGCCGAAAAAAAACACACATATGCGCCACTGCGGTCACTCCGATAAAATTAATCTACCTACCAGTGTGATGTCCTGCCATTGTATTGTTTGGAAAGCCCAGCGCAGGGTAGTGAGTGTAGAATGAATGCGGAGACATTGACAACATGGTGCAGAGCAGGGTTGAATTGACCACAGAGCTGACTGGCCAACCAATCAGAACAGACTGGGCCTACTTGGGAAGTGGGCAAAATATGAGCCAGAGTTAAGGCATACACGATCTTTCAGTGCTTGTTTTCAAATGGTATAATTCCAGTCAATAAAATAACACAATTGGCCAAACATTGAAACATGTGTCATGAAATTATTACAGAATATTGAACATTTTGTTACTATCCAGGAATATGTATTTTAGACACTGTTAAACTAGCACTTTAGCTGAAGTTTACAGACTTTTACGAACCATAAACACCTCCTGACTGAAAGGAAAAACAGACATCTTGGTCAGAAGGGTCAAGGGTGGAAATGGGTGTTGTTTCCACTCTTCTGTCTGGTGTGAGTCTTTGGGATGTAGTAAGCTCTTAGGCGGACAAACGAAATGAGAATTATACTTAGGTTGTGGTCGGAAGTCTTTGTGGGGATTTTTTTCTTCTATTCTCCACGTTGGAAACTTGTTACTGTTCTGTTGTGTGTTTTACCAACATTAATTTAAACTGGCCACAGCCTTTGTTTCCTGGAGGACAATACACCACGGTTTTAAAACCACTAACTACAGTGGTTTGGATCCATTTGTTTTTGGAAAAGTTCTGTTCCTTCGAAAGTGCGGTATGAAATGAAAGTGTTATTAAAGCATGTTTTCACTAAGATCAGCATGCGTGACAGCCACACAGGCACTATCTCAGTGATTTGGTCACCCTTTCCCTTCACTTGGCTGGAGAAGAAGTCGGTGTGATGATTTTTGTTTTGGGATTGAACCACAGGATATTCAGTGTGTGAGTCTTTGAGCCTTAGAGCTTCACTCTTGGGAGAGTTCAGCTTGTTTACTGAGAGAAAAATCAGTTTCCTCTCTTCAGCTCTTTGCTCTGAGCCTGACATGGAAAGGTCACTGTTCCCTTGTGTCACTGCTGCTGTGGATATATCATGTCAGTCCTGCACACAGATGACTGTCTCTTATCAAAGTCTGAAGTCTTTGCTCTTTTTGTATCCTCATTATTTGTTCTCTTTAATCCTTATTTAGCATTCTTCTTTTTTGGTAAGCACGTGTTCTTGTTTTTAAATGTTTCCATTGGTAATGCACATGGCATGGGTATTAGCAGTTTTGTTTTTTAATTTGAATTGAATCCATATGTCAAAATCAGTCAGTAGTGCTCTGTGTACTTGATATAATCACACTTAGCACATTAAGGCCCAAAACAGCCACATTTCAACCTATGATAACCATGATATGTGATCATATGGTCCTTACAGTATTAAAACAAATAAAAAAGTATGTGGATGTAGTTCCAGTTTGCAGACTAGGGGTACAAGATATTATCAGAGCAATATCACAATCTGCAGATAATTGCCTAAAAAGTTAAACATCGTATTCAGCAGATATGAAATTTTTAGCCTATATCTACATCTGATATTTTGCAGGTACAAATTGGCCATAGATATCCCATATACTTGCTAGATTTATTGTTGAAATGTACAAATGTTCCGTAATGGTTTACCTCATCATTACTTGAGGTCCACTTTTATAAAACAAAAGCATCATTTATTAGAGAATAAAATGTTGTATCTCTTGCTTCACATCTGTTTTTAACACAAATAGACTATCATAATGAAAGGAACAGGCCAACTTTAGTAAAAAGGAGGCTTTGTGCCCCTGACAAAAAATATTTGTATTGATGTCTGTATTGGCAAGAATAACTTTGAAAATGTCAGCATATTGGATCTCGGCAAAATTGAAACGTCGTGCATCCCACATCATAGGTGACCCACATATTTCAGTTCCTCAGGGCATCGTATTCACATGTCGTCGCTGTCAAGCGAAAACATCTGATGCCATTTTTTTCGCTTTGATTTTTTTTTCTTTCAAAAACAGTGCTATTGATCATGCAAACTTTAATTTGGAAAATAAAATATTTACTTACCCAATAATAAAGTTTTTTTCCCTCTCATTTCCTGAAAAGTTTCAGTTCTGGAGATTAGACTTATTGTGCCAATAGCAACAACATAGTAACTGTGCCTGCCTTATTTTCTGTTGTGTCATTATTTTAAGATGCAAAATATAGAGACGTGTAAAAAACTAACCTAAAATGGACAGCAAACCATGTTGTTGCTTCAAGGAGGACTTCCTCTATTGCATCATTTGTATTGGGTATTTTTTTTCTGCAGGTACATCAGAACATCATGTAAATGATTAAAGCTCTGAAAGTGAATATAAATGTTTTTCATTTACAAGAATGAAGTTGTGGAAATAGTTGATGCAATGAAAGAAAATGTTACAGTTTATTAAAATTCTGTTGCATTAATCAGATAAGTTCACTTTTGGAATCAAGCAATGTGCGAAGTGTCATTTTTTTATGTTTTTGAACTTAAGGAATAAATACATCTATCTTCTTCTCTCTGCAGCCCCCAGAGAGTGTGAGGAGGACGAGTTTCATTGCCAGAATGGTTACTGTATCCGCAGCCTGTGGCACTGTGATGGCGACAATGATTGTGGGGACAACAGTGATGAACAATGTGGTGAGTATATAGACGTGAAAACCAGATCATTAGCACTTATCATTTACTCCAACATCTAAACATGACTCTTGTATGTATTTTCATCTTCTCAGACATGCGTAAATGTTCAGACAAAGAGTTCCGGTGCACAGATGGCAGCTGCATTGCTGAACACTGGTACTGTGACGGAGATACAGACTGTAAGGACGGGTCAGACGAGGAAAACTGTCGTAAGTTACTGCTGCACTTAATCCAATCACTGCATTTCCTTTTCTGATGTCGACGAGTGTGTTACTGTCATAAGTAATACGACTCTCTGCAATAAAAGCGAGAGGATCGCTCCTTTGTCATATTGCGATGCTGAAGTGGAGGGAGCCACCAGCTGCTGCATGTAGATGCGTGGCCGTTGCCATGGTATCAGCAATAATACTCAATCCAATCCACTTTATTTCTGTTACACATTTTCAAAAACAATAAGGTTTACCAAAGTGCTGCCAGTAACTACCAAGTAGAGATGGAATAAAATAAAACAGAATAAAAATACAATAAAACACAATGCATTGTGGTAAATGTTGCTCCTGAAGAACAATTTTATCCCTTTTGTTGTCAAGAACTATATAAACTGATTTTATAAATAAACTGGATTTTCTAAAAGGGTTGAAAGTAGCATGTGTACAAAGACTCAACCCTGGGTATTGAAGTGGTCTCTGTAGCAACTGATTACTTTGCTAAAGAGCTATTCAAAAGCCCTCCCTCATTGCCTCTCTTAATGCTGATACGCTCAATAATTCAAAGCCAAACAACCTTTAAAACCCAAATAACTGTTTACAAATGTAGGTTACAGAGTTCTGAACAAGATGTTATTTGTACATTTTAAAAAGTATAAGCAGCTCTGCTGCAAAAATGACTCTTCTCTTCATGATGCAGCATCAGGACCTGGATTTATGTCAACAAGAGGACGTAGAATCTTGTTACTGACCAGCTGCATGTCGTCTTAGACACAGTAATGGGTTTATGCCTCAGTATGGAAGCATGGCCGCTGTCTTGTTAGACAGCTGATCTGATTCATTCACGTGTACTTTCTGACAGTCGGCAAAGAGAAGACAGAGCCCCAGACAGCTGCACCGTCCTCTCCAGCATCTGCTTAATAAGTCTGAGGGTTTGTGTTTGTGTGTCTCTGCAGCCTCAGATGTGATGGCAGCCACCTGCAGTGTGGAGGAGTTCCAGTGTGCATACGGCCGCTGTATCCTGGACATCTACCACTGTGACGGAGACGACGACTGTGGAGACTGGTCAGACGAGTCTGACTGCTGTAAGCCAATAATTATTCGTATATATAGACACGTCAGACATTTCAAAGATCTAGCATTTACACACTGAGCCTATTGACCTTAAATACACCATGAAAATGCAGATCATGCACAGTCTTACCACTATCTCATGTGATCAAATAATGATATGATTGTGAGAATTTGGAGAATTTGTCCAGGACTTGGAGTCGTACACACATCTCTGTGCTCTTACAATTGAATCCATCCATCCATCATCCATACTGCTGATCCCTTTTGGGCTGACGTTGGGTGAGAGATGAGTATACCCTGAACTGGTTGCCAGCCAAACGTAGGGCCACATAGAGAGACAGACAACCATTCACACACTCACCCACACTTAATGGCAATTAAGTGTCATCAATTAACCTAAAAGCATGTTTTTTTTAATCTGTGGAAGGAAGCCACAGTCCTTGGAGAGTACCCACACATGCATGGGGAGAACATGCAAACACCTCAGAAAGGTTAAACCAGCAACCTCCTTGCTGGGATGCACGGCACTGCCTGCTGCACCACCGTGCTGCCCTACAATTGAATCAACATACAAGAACAACAGAAACAAATGGTCCAGTGAAGCACCTATCAATGCAGACAAGAAAAACACAGCACATATTTTACTGAAACCAGGTCATACAGGGCCATATGAAACAAAAGGGAGAAGGGATAAAAAATGTAATGATGCCACGATGCTTCTAAACACCCTGTACAACATTCACAATCATTGTTTAGAAGTTTGATCAAGTTTGTCACAAACCACTTATAGATTTGTTTTAGCACACATGAAAGACTGTCAATCAATCAATCCATCAAACTTTGTGTAGCATTTTTCAAATAAAATCTTGTAGCACTAAGTAGAAAATTGAATACAATGAAAATAGGACACCCAACCCACCCTCGCGATCCACATACCGCACATACACTCACTTGCGCACTCACCCAAAGACATTAAGAAGAGATTCTAATAATGTATAGAATTACAGGACTGAGGAAACACTATCTTGAATTAAACATGAGGAAACACAGGCGCTAAGGCTAAAATGACAATATAAAAATCATGATAAGAAATTAAATAAAATATACTATAGGAAAAATAAATAAATGAATAAGTAAATTGAATAAAATTCAAAATAATAATATGGTAAAATGAGATAGCCAAACACCAAATGCATAATAAAATCTACTAAAGTAGGCTACTGGAAAGAAAACCGATGATCAGAGAATAAAATTCCAAACAATTAAGCTGAACTGAAATTGAGAAATAAACATATTAAGAGGGTTAAAATGAATAAATAAATACGATTAAATAACAATAGTAAATAATTATAAGACTAAAAAGTAGGTATATTGGTAATATAAGGTTTGCCATATATTACCAATATACCTACTGTAATATTGCCACAGAGTGTACAAATGTACCATAATGGTTTACCTCGTTATCAATGAATACCTGCTTTGTCAGCAGTTTTGAGCCCACTGGCTCAGGTGGGAATAGAGGTAGATCAAGGGCACTCTGTTCTAGTGGCCACTTTCATCATATACCCAAAATGAGGTAAACTATGACCTCTTTGTTACTTATGATTATGCAGCTGTAACAGCACAGTAATGAGTGCAATGTTTGTGTTTCTTTCTCCATTTCCTCTTCGACAAAGAACATTTCTTTAATTTAAACTTAGAGGAAGTCTTGAGAAAAGCAGAGCTGAAAGTTTTAGTGGAAGGTCTAATGCAACAGTCTCTCCTGCCAGTGTAACTTCCCGGTGCACTGCTTGTAATCTGCTACAGCTAAACATGGATACACTTCTTAAGATCCATGCTCGCCCTTCTAGCTCAAACTAAAAAAACGTCTTGTGCAGTCGAAGAAGATGAGTCTCCCTCGTGAGCTCAGTCTTCACTTAGAGTTCAGTGTCTTCCCCCCTCTGGCAGACGTCTTTCCCCCTCTCCACCCCTCCTCCTTCTCTAACTCTCCATGAACCCCGATGGCATTGTTGTACATGTGTCCCAAAATAGTGAGTCATCCTCATGTCCTGAAGCGTGCTGCTGCAGTTCAGCCAGAGTTTAGAAGTACAGTATGGGACGATCTGATGTGGAGGTCTTTGTTAAGCCTGCATCATTTTTTTCAGACTCCAACAAATCTGAACCATTTCCAAAAAAACAGATAAACCAGCACAGGCTCTTGTGATTTAAATCTTATTTGAGGGAGAAACGCCAAGCTACAAACAAGTGGAAGCCTGGGGTGTTGAAAAGTGAAGCCACTGAGAAAGTGCAAAAAAACTGCAGTTCCTTAAATGTCCACTTGGGGCTCGCTGCTGAGGCACTTAAAGTCAAATACACACTCTATGTTAAAAAGCTGATTTTGAGAGCATAAATTAGGGTGACCATATGTCCTTTTTTGCCCAGACATGTCCTTCTTTTTGGTCATAAAATTATGTCCTTGGGGATTTTATAAAATTCCCTAAAATGTCCGGATTTTGCTCTGCCTGTTCTACAGACAAAGCTGTCTCCAGTGACGTGCATTATTCAAACTAACGTAACTGCTTCAGTATCCACGCTATCCAAATAATTCCAACGGATTCTGAAAGCTTTCCAGTGATATGCGTACAGTACATCACGCTAAAGGCTGGATTGCCTTAGGGGGAGGTACGGGAAGTGAGCTGACTGAGCCGGGGAGCAGAGAAAGAATTCAGAGACAAACGTGGATCATTTGTCGGTGGTTTATCAGTATTTTCTATTAAAAATCAGTATTTTCTGTAAATAATGTAAACATATCGTAAATAATGGCTTTAGTATTATTTTGGAGTGTTTTCTTGCCGTTCTTTTGTTCTATTTTCGCTCTGTTTTGCCATATTTTCGCCGAGTTCATCTTTTGAAATCATCTTTTTTGTCATAGTTCATGTTTTATGGATTTCAGAAATAGTTAAATAATATAATCATATAAATAATAATAAATAATAGTTATAATAAATAATTTAAAATAGGTTGAGTTTCTGTTGTCTTCTCAAAAGTGTTGTACGTGCTCATTTAGAATTGTTTATAAAGAGGAACCTTTTGAAAATTCAATCTTCTTTTTTCTTCTCTTGTAATTACACACTGTTTTGAGCATTTACAACTTACTAGTGACAAATGCTTGCTAGAATGTTTTATTTTTACCTGACAAAAGGTGCAGAATAATTCACGCAAAGGGCATTTTCTGACACATTTATTGACAACAAAGACCAGGCAACCATTTAAATTCATAGAAGCAGAAGGGTTAATATTTATAATAAAGTGCTGCACTGGACCACTGGCATTATTCCAATGTACCTACCTGTCAAGGTATTGAGAGTGCATGTGTCATGATGCAACACATGCTGCTGAGGGTCCTCTCTGTGGGTTTTCAGAATATGATCACCCTAGCATAAATAAAAATGACAACAACCTGATGGAAACACTGTTTTACTCCAAATAGCTCTTTTATGTTCTCTGACTGTGAGACTGAAAGCTTTGTGCGATATTTTTGTACTCTTTTTATCCCCCCTCATCCCACAGTTTTGTCTCGCCTCCACATTTTGGCTGTCAGTGGCCGTCAGGTTGAGCTCAGAAACAGCTGCTGTTTGCAGACCCCTGCTTCACAGCATCTGTCAGAGCTGGAAACACACTGTCTGTTAGGTTTTTACTCTCACTGTATCATTTACACGCACATGGATAGAGTGAAGCCATGGTCCTGATTAACAGAGCGGATCGTGTTTCACTCTCCTCACTCCAGAGACGCTGCACGCTGCTGACAAATCTCTCAGCATCTCCCTCTTCGTTCCCCTTCGTCTCTGATTTCTCACATGTTCAGTTCGCTCATTGTCTATAGCAGCCCACCTCATCTCCCTCCCTCTCTCTCTCTGTCTCTGTCCCACACACATTTTCGTACACACCCGTGCACGCTCAGCGGTTTCCTCTTTGATGTGTTTATCCGTGGGACAGTCAGGCACTGCTTCAAGGTTTTTTTAACATCTTTTGGTCATGTTAGTCGACTGATCTGCTCCCTCTTTCTCTCTCATCTCCTCCCACACTCAGGTTTTTTAATTGCTGGCCCGCTTTTGAGGTGTTAAGCATGACTTTTTGGGAGAAAAGTTTAGCTGGCATCAAAGCTCTTAAAAAAGTAGAGAAAGAGCCAGGAGGTGGACCCTGAGCGTTGAAGAACATGAGCGAAAACATGGCAGAAAATATCAAATCCAAGTTAACACATGCCCACACATAAAGGTCTAAAAAAGTCTTTGAAAGTTTCAGAGGATACAGATTTAAGTTTAACCAAAACCATAGCATCCACATTAGAAGTTCACATAACCGTTTTAACAGTGCTCACAGTTTTGTATATTTGTCATGATCATTTTACTGTAGCGCCATCAGTGAGTACATTTGGTCATGAGCTGGATATTTCCAGCTACTTCTTTATCTTAAGTCAAGCTCTGCCTTAAAGTTTACTTGATTCTTTATCTTTTTTCCTTTAAAATCCTTTGTTTTGCTTTATGGGCAAGACGAATAGAAGAATAAGAATTGTCTATATTGTCATTGCATGTTAGTACAATGAAATTTTGGGAGCTCTGATTACAAAATAGTGTACAGCACATGTCTGTGCTTTTTTTCTGACAACGTTGTCGTGTAAACGGGGCCTGAGAAAACAAGAGAGCACACACTTTAACAATAGCCTTTTGTGGATCAGTGGCTACTACTTCTGCACGGAGGCATGTGTGGATGTGAAGTCTGAGCCAGGAGTGGTGGGACTGTGTCGTGAGAGTTCATCCATAATTGTCTCATCCATTGTTTATATTGGACCTTGCTGCTTCCTACCGCCTCTGGTGCAGATTTGTGACGACTGTCTCACTTCAATAATGTAAAACACAAATGAAATATGACATGACTGTTGGCTTTGAGAAACATCAGACATGTAGCTGATTTAGGACCACATATGAAAGTGGCCTGAGTCGGATATGAAAAAATCAGATTTGTGCCATTCAGACTGTCAAAAAAATCAGATGTGGGTCACATGTTGGCATAAAGATTTGGACTACTTTTACCTGCAGTGTGGACATAGATTGAGATGCAACATATATGTCATTCTGTTTTTATGGCTGTTGTTTTGTGGTCCCTGAAGGTCGGACAAAAAGGTACAGAAGTGGTTTTGTACCCACAGCAATTGGTACTCTGAATCTCAAGGCCACAAGGTTATCTTGTTCACATTGTACTTTAATAGGACACAGGGAGACGTCTCAGCACTTTTCCATGATTTTAATTTAATTTAATTTCATTTAAATAGCTTTAGATGATTTTACTTGGGGTGACGCAGCAGGTAATGCACATGCCTCACAGCAAGAAGGTCGCCGGTTTGATCCCCGGGTGTGGCAGGGCCTTTCTGTGTGAAGTTTGCATGTTCCTCCTGTGCATGCGTGGGTTCTCTCTGGGCACTCCGGCTTCCTCCCACAAACATGCTCGTTAGGTTGATTGTTGACTCCAAATTGCCCTTAGGTATGAATGTGAAAGGTAGTCTGTCTCTCTATGTTGCCCTGCGATTGACTGGTGACCGGTTCAGGGTGATTTTACTTTATTTTTAGATGATTTTGCTGTTTTCTTATTGTGTGATTTGTTTGTCATTACATGTCTGTTGAGTGGTTGTTTTGTATATTGGGATTGCCGAGTTCCCCGATCTGTAGAACAAATTTATCGTTTGGTACTGATAAAGAAACTTTGAACCTTAAACCTTGAACCTTGAAAAAGTCAAAATCTGTTCAGCTTGTGTGCCCTGTGGACCTTATTTCAGGCATTTGACCAAAACCCCCTCAGATTTTGAGATGAGAGAACTGGAAGTGCTAAAATGCTAATAGATTTTCGGGTTTTAGGACTCATTACAGCACCACTCTATAGTACATCCCTAGTACAATGGTGCAGTGTTTAAGTTCGAGGGTGTCCTGGCATCCTGAAACAAACAAAGTTTGTTGACACACACACACCACAACACACTCACTCACACAGAGGAGGCATTCCTCAGAGGCGTAAGACGGCCCATCCTCAGACAGCATTCCTTGGCATGGACTCTCCAGACACATGAAGGGAGCTTTGTTCGAGAAGAAGCCGCTGCATTTCTCTCTCTCTCTCTCTCTTACATGAACACACACACATCCAGAACACTCAAATGTGCATGCCTTGTTACCGCTCGCTTACACTGATACTGCTTTGGGCTTCATAGCAGAGCAGATGAAAGAGTGGTTGGTGTGTGCGATTCATACGATTGTGTGCGTGGGCGTCTGTGTGTATGTCGACGGCATCCCACGCTGATCTCTCACTCTCTCTCTCTCTTTCTTTCACTCAGTGGGAGAGCCACCTGCTGTTTTGATCATCTCTCTCTTCTCTCGCTGAGCTGATAAGACCGAGCGGGGATGCTTGAAGCTCCAAACATCTCTCTCTCTCTCTTTTCTTATCCTCTCTTTTTGCATTCCCTCGCTTGTCATTTTAGTCATCCCTTATCTCACGCCCACTGTAGCTTTGATGGGAGCCGACTCGTGCTGTCAAAGAAAGGCGCACATGCACTTTGACGCACACACACTCTACTCTGGATTTAAGATGCTTACGTTCGATTCAGGCTTTAATCTTCTCGTCCACCTCCGTCCTCATCTGCTGCCAGTTTGAGCCTCTCTTTGTTGTGATCTCCCGCTGGGATGTGGTGGGAGAGTTGAAGGTGGGACAGCTTTGGTCTTGAGTCAAAGATGATCATAAGGCCACCAAAAAAAACTGAATCATTTTATGTTTTGAGGAAATGTATAACACACGGCCTGTTTTCAGACTGTTTTTGGACCGCGTTCAGAGAGGACAGCAAAGAGAAAATTTCGTAACGCCTGCTCACCCATGTGCATAAATTATTTTGCAAAGAAAGATAAGATACAGACGGGATGTGAAAAGACCCTGAGGGTAAATGGACACGATCCAAAATGTTTTTGACCCTGAGCAGACCCAACCAGGGAGAGGAGACAGACATTGGCAGCAGAATCGCTCCAACAATTTGTAAGCAGCTGAGGTTTAAAAGAACAAATATAAAATATGTTTAGTTCTCAGGAAACACATGTGAAGAACTCAATAATCACAATTTATTACAGACCGAAGATCATTTACATGGTATGGATATCAAAAAATGAGACTGATGCTGTAGTATGATATTTTTCCATGTCTTCCACTGATCAGATCAGTGCAGCAGGTCTTCTTTGGACAGTTGTCACAGAACCTCTGTCTTTCTTTTCTGAACTTCTGACACAGACTCAAGCATGTTCCTCTGAGCACAGATTTGATCTTAGAGAAAAGGAAAACATCACAGGGTGCGAGATCAGGTCATCAGGGAGGGTGATCAAGCACTGTGATCTGTTTTTGAGCCAGAAACTGATTTACAGAGAGCGCAGTGTGTGCTGGCTCATTGTCTTGATGAAGAATGAAACCATTTTTCCATAACTGTGGTCTCTTTCTTCAGACTTTTTACCCATAACCTGTTTGTAAAAGTGTTGAACCGCCGTTGACCCCGCTGGAATCCACTCCTTCAAAATGAGACCCTTAAAGTCAAAGAAAACAACCAACATGGCCTTGAATTTGGACTTTGCTTTCTTTGTCCTTTGTGACAGTGATGGTTTTGACAACTTTGACACTCCGTTTTGCCATGTTCAAATTTTCACGTGATATTTTCCAAACTGTCTCTTAGTCAGTAGACACCATTTCTGCTCTCATACGCAGAGTCATCGATCATTTCCAACAATTTCTTTAATGTTTTCAGAAGTTTTTGATGAGCATGGATGCCCAGGAAGTTATTCAATTATTTTCCAATGCCTTAACAATAACACGTGCACTTCAATCATTAGTTAGCAGTGAATTTAGACATCACTCATTGTAAATTTACAGAAGTTTTGCGTGAATACCAAACCCGTAAAATGTGTATAATACTCTGCTTTAGTGATAGCACAGAGTGAGCTGGTATGTTGTCTTGATGAAGAATGAAAGCATTTTTCAGAAGTTGTGATCTCTTTCTTCAGACTTCTCCTTACAGTTTTTCTAGAACCTGGTTATATTGATTCAGTGTTGAATCACCCACCATTTTACATATCTTAATACCTGGCTCCAGGTTAATGTCAGTTGTTGATCTTTGAGATCACATATACTAGGGTAGAACTTGGTTGTTAGTGACATGTTTATAAAATTTCATATTTCTCATCCCTTTTAAATGATTTGGTGATGTCTTTTCCTGGCCCTGATCACTAGTTTCTAAAGCTATAAAGAGGAATGCACCACAAGTTTGTTTGACTGTTTACAACATGTCTTAGGTGTCTGTTAGACAAAGATTTGATTCAACTTGAGTAAAAAAATGACACATTTCAACTCTGTGGAGGATCAGGTGTAGCTCTTTTTCCTTCCATTTGGGAATGCTTGGAACTAAAGGGTCAGAAAGGCTACAGGATAGGGCTGAGTGATTTATCGTTTTTGGATCAAAATTGCAATTTCAGACAACGCAATCGTGTGATCGCCAAAGCTTCAATTTTTTGCAGCACTCCTGACTGACCCAGGATCTGTTTACACACATTTTACAAATTTGCAGGCAATTTGTATTTAAGAATGGCTCAAAAATGTACAGCTTACTCACAACTGCAAATCAATTCTTATTGTTCACTTAAATGAGCTGTTAAAAAGAGTCGACTCGTTAGCGAACGTCACATCTCCACCGCGAAAGTGCTGGTAAGCAGGTCAACAACACAAAGCCTCTGTTTAGGAGTAGAGGTCGGATTATCCTTTAAATAATGATGATAGATTATTTATCATCGATATTAGATGATGAATACTGTGTTATATGCTTTTGATCATTGATTTCCTGACTGTTGTCTATACTGTACACATAGTGAATATTGCACTGAAGCTTGATTTGAAGAAAATTGTGAATTGAATTGAAATTATAATATCTGCCAGATGTAGGCGGAGACTGTATAGCTATGACATCATAAACCCCAGGAAGTAGAGAACAGAGCATTTCAGGGGGCATTTTCTTTCGAGGCAAAGAGTATTTCTCTGTGATCTGAGGGTTTAAGTAAAAGGTGTCTGTTCTTCAGCTCCCTAAGCCCCTTGAAATTGATTTTGCAGGACATGGACCTTTAAGTTTAAACATGGTTGGATTAAATCTGCAATGTGTGATTTTTTTTTCTGGACATTTCTTATCTCACTCTGTTTCTTTGTGTGTGCAGCTTCACATCAGCCGTGCAGATCAGTGGAGTTCATGTGCAGCAGCGGCATGTGCATCAACGCTGGCTGGAGGTGTGACGGCGAGTACGACTGTGATGACCAATCAGACGAGAAGAACTGCAGTGAGTAGCTCCTTATGTCAATAATGTTGAACACACTTCATTTCTGTGCTCCTATGTGGGTTTTACATCTTCAGATTTATGTGATTACTTAGGATGTCTAAAATGATCCTTTAATGGATGCATCGTGATGTGGACGTAGATGAAGATGCATCGATGCAGAGACAGTCAATAATTGTTTCATTTATTAGAGACTGCTGCGAGACTGAAGTGTCAGGGTTTGTTTCTAAGGAGTAAAAAAACAAGTGTAGGAAGATGAGACCTGTGAAGTTTTATATTTATCTGTCTGTACTTGTATTTATTAATCTAAAAAGTAGCCTGGTGCAGTAATATGGAGAATCAAGGAAACTGTTCACTGTGTTGCATCATGATGCATTGTGATACTGAATGGAATTGAGTCGTTAACTTAATAATCTTAATCAAATCATGAGACTAGTGAAGATGGACAGCTCGAGTGTTTTCCTTTAAATCCTCTCTGTGTGATTGTTAGTGTGTCACAGCTTTAAAGATGGCACTATCTGAAATGATCTGATTTCTGAATGAAGTAATAAAATGTCGGTTTGTTTCGTGCAGCCACGTCCATGTGCACAGCTGACCAGTTCCGCTGTGGCACCGGACGCTGTGTGCGGTTGTCATGGCGATGTGATGGTGAGGACGACTGCTCTGACCGCAGCGATGAAGAGGGCTGTGAGAAAACCGGTAAGACACTGCTTAGTCTCTTGATTTTAGAGGCTAAATATAACATCAGCTTGAGTTGTAGTCATGACAACAGCTCAGAAGAGCCATCCTCTGCTGACAAAATCTTTTTAATTCTGTTTTTTTTTCTTAGTCTTTTTCTGAGAACCACAGTTACTTTAAACTATTCACAAATTAGTCTTTGAGTTCAGTAGCTTATTGAAAAACCAAGCTTTAGAGAAACCACACAAACAGGCCTGCATGAGAGAGAGTTTTTTTCTCATATCCTGGGTGATGGGATAAAGTTAAGGAGGTCCAGACTATGTGCATGAACTTCTTTAACCACCAAATGTCCATTTAGTTTACAGCCTGCAAAGGCAAAGCATTTGCATAGACGACATACAACAATCTCCTGTATTTGTTTCTTGATTTTCATGCCGCAGCACTTAATGAATGAATTAATGAAACATTCAAATGCTTGGTGCCTACAGATGTCCTTTTGTGCTGAAGTACCTTTTTCATTGTTTCTACATTTTCTTCTAGCTTTGCCTGATTTTTCAGTCTAAACTAAAAACCTTCAGATAATATAAAAAACTTTCACATGTAGTGGTGGAGTCATCTGATGGGCTGAGTTTAAAGAGTTTACTGTATAATAAACTTTAAAAACACTTGTTGGACTTAAATTACAAGTTAGCCTACTCAGCTAAAACCTGCTTCCTCATGTTTTTTAGTAAGCAGGGTTTGTTAAATTCAAGAGCTGAGTGGGAGATGAGGAGTGGTCCCTGTATTGATACTAATGGAGAAACCATGTAGTCATTGTGGCTTTATTACAGAACACTTATACACAGAATCAAGTTAAGCTTCATTAATATAGTGCAAAATTGCTATTCAGGGAGTATTGACCATTAGCATGTGATGAAACACGCCATTCCATTTCAGCTGAAAATGTGGCTTAATGGACTTTTACGATAAATAAATAAAAATGTCACTGTGTTGAACTTATACCTACATATCCAACCATAATTATCTACTATTGTGGAGAGGACCATTCTAACAAGTGCTTTAGAAGTCAGTGAGTTCTTTTATAAAGGTTAAACTAATCATATGCAACAGAAATAATCTGTGGGCTAATGCTAATGCTAGCGACTGTCAAGTGAACTTCTCATTTAAAACATGGCTGTGTCTTTATCCAAGTGCCAATCAATGTAAGCTGAGTACTTACTTTGAAGATATACTGTAATTTGGCTCTCCTGGTTTGTCTTTTGAGTTTTAAAAAGATTAATTTGGGGCTGTACAAGTACAAATGGTCATTACAGCAGAGAGGATCTGCATGATGAGAGCCACAGACTGCAGATTTATGCCTAACAGCTGATAACCTCTGATCCTGAAACATCCTGAAGTATTTTTGCCAAGTTTCACTGTAATTTTGCTGAATTTGACAACCTAAGCCCAAACTTTATACACCTGCATCCACAGGTAACCTTGATGTTCTCATGTCCACCAGGTCCCATTGAGGTTTTTATCATTCAAACCCGCTAAGTCTCAGTTAACAGAGGTTTTCGCTGTGGGTGCTCCATATTCATTCAAGTCTCCTCGTGTATCCAGAAAAATGGCAGTCATAATCCCTGGAAATATTGCCAAATTATCTTGTGGGCAGTTTTTCCTCTTTTGAGCCTCCCTGGAAATAGCTGATCTACTCTCTGTTACTTTAACTCATATAATTTTTCATACTCTTATTCTTCCAATGATAGATTGCTTGTTGTTGGAGGTTTAAATCATCCATCTCTCCACAGAGAGTCCTCCGTGTGCTCCTGATCAGTTCCAGTGTGGCAACGGACGCTGTATCGGCCAGAGAAAAGTGTGTAACGAGGTCAACGACTGCGGAGATTGGACTGATGAACACCCACATCATGACTGCCGTAAGTAATTGTATCAGTATTTGTACTGTGGTTTAAATATTAGGACTTAGATTTGGTTATTATCTCTCTTAAACTGCATAAAATCTAAAGAGGAACTTGCTTAAGACAGTGGTTCTCAAACTGACATGTCCCTCAAAGAGTGCATTGCTTTATTGAAGAGGGATGAAATGGGCACCGAATGGGTCTCTTGGACTCCCTTCAACGCTGTTTGACCACCCTAAACCAAATCTTAAACTGGTATGTGCTGTTGGCTTAGTCTTAGAGGGATAGTCTATGGTTATGATCATTAAGAATTTTGTATCAAAAAGCTGTCAGTAGCTCTTTTGTATTTGATCATAGCATATCTTCTTTCATTAAAGCTTTTACATTTTTCCAGCAAACTTTTTTGCTTTTTGGCATTTCAAAGGTAAGTTTTGTAAGATCTGGAAGTTGCCACTTTAAAGTATTACATTAAAGTAAAATAAAAGAAAAACAAGAAACCAATGGTATAAAGAAGTATATTATACTTTGATGTCAGTATTTAAAATAGATATTAGGAGTATATTGTATGTTGAGAGTGCAAATAAATAGATTTCTGCACTTTCACGCCAGTACTTTAAGAGCTTTATTACCTATCAAATTTTAAATGCTCTGGAGTACTTCTATGCACAAGACTAAAAGTCTGCAGCATCAAGACTCCTCCCCTTTCCCCTGTTTACAGTGCCAGTAGCTGCCTCAATGGCTCGTCCCCCTATTCCCCCTGGAGTAGTCCCATCACTTTGACATCCTGTCATTGTTACTTCAGCAGTCAAAGGTCATGGGCTAGGGCTCACAGACCAGTTCAGAGCATTTACGGTAGAGTGAATGAAGAGTCCTTGATAACATGGCACCAAGCAGCACTGAACTGACCAATCATCACAGACTAGACCAAGTCAACCAGTCAAAGCACACTGGGCCCACGTGGGGGTGGCTGGAGCTCCAATCAGTCAGACTGAGAATACAGGTGGATCAGGACTGCCAAGTATATGAAAGAAGGTTTTCAGGCAATAGAGATTTTGAGCATGATCCAGCAGTCACCAAAATAGAATATATGAACCTGAGTGAAGGCAATATGAGCTCTTTAATGGTAAAAGTAGTTTTTACAATCATGATGCAATCTTATTGATTTTCTTTTTTTTTTTTTTAATCCTCAAGGAGGGGGTATAACAAAAAATTGAGAGCCACTGTTTCAACCATAGACCTTCTGCTACAACCAGACTTGAGGTCCCTCTTGAAAATGGGAAAGAATACAAATAAAGATTGATTGAATCTATATTCAGCAGAGACAAATGTGGTGAGGACAGATTTATGATCTGGGCGTCCATGGGTTTGTCTCCATCATAAATTTCTTATTTTTAGTCCCTTTGTCTCTGCCTGGATGGATTCATCTCTGGATGTATGTATGTATGTGTAATTACAAATATATATTTATATGTATTTGTATATGTGCATTTGTATGGATCTATAAAATTAAAAGTGTGACTTCAGCCTGCTCTGTTGTTCAGTGCCTTGAGATGTCACTTGTTATGACCTGGCGCTATACAAATAAAGATTAACTGATTGATGGATTGATTGCTTTGAAGAGATTTTACCCTAATAAGCATGTAAACAAATGATGACTCTTCAACTCTGGTACTTTGACATCGACAATCAAAAAACAATAAAAGTGTAAAGATTTTTGAGCTGTCCGAGCTCACTTCTTGTTAAGTGAATACATTTTCCAGCTTCAACACCAGATGAGTCAGATATTTCTTAGCGTGTGTGTCTGTGTTTTCACTGATTCAGCATGCGGTGTTTATGTTCCTGTCGTGTTTCTGTACGGCGTGCAGGTCCACGTTCCAGCGAGGGCAACTGTAACCAGAATAACGGAGGCTGCTCCCAGAAGTGTCAGATGGTCAGAGGGCTGGTCCAGTGCACCTGTCACACTGGATACCGGCTGATGGACGACGGCAAAGCCTGCCAGGGTACGACTGTGTGTGTGTGTGGTAGTGTGTGTTCATGTGTGTACATCCCATCAGACGTCTGCGTGTGCACTGTAAGTGAGCAAGCAAAGGGTGTAAATATTGATGACCTCCTTGGAGTTTCACTATTTGGCAGCTGGTTTCTGCTGTTGATCACGCAGGAGCTTCATTTACTTTCGGATGCTCCCCCTTGATCTGTAGAGCGACTCCTTTTCTGCTACTTAGTCGATTATGTGTTCTCTGTTTTATGACCAGAAACTGGTTAAGGGGAAAATTGGAAATATCTCAGTCGGAAGAAAATAATCAAGTTTTGTTGGTTTGAAACAGACACAAGATCCTTGTTCTGTAATGAAAGGATAAACGCTCAGTGAAGAGACCCCTTGTCTCAACTGGGCTCTTATTTACTGCTCATAAGTTTCATTATTTGCCTCATGATCCTCAGCTGCTACAGCATTACCACCTGTACTCACTCAGGCTCTGTACATACATGCTTTAGCTAGTGAAGATGTTGATACTACCCACCCTTTTGCCATCACATGCAAACTATTCCTGTTTCAAACATGACACAAAATCACAGAATAGAAAATAAAGAAAAAGAAAGATTTAAAAGAGCTTTTTAAGAGGATGGGGGTGGCAGAGCCTGGTGAGGCACCCACATCAGCCCTCACAGACGAGGTTGTTGCTCCACCTCCCACTCCCTTCGTATTTTCATGAGGCAATAGAGGCATGTGTAGAAAAGAACAGAGGAAGTATGTTTCTTTTCCCTACCTTCATTTTGAACCCAATTTAAGGAGCTGTCCACACTGAGATGAGTTCAGGAGTATCTGCAAGTTTTTTATCAAATGGGCGTTTTGTCAAACCTGGTTCTTGCAAGGGCCAGGAAAAGGAATATATAAAATGTTTTACTAATACTAAGCATGAAGCAATTATGGAAAATAATGTTTAAAAAATATGTGGGAAAAGAAATAAAAAAAAATGTGTTAGCTCTTTTAAACAACTGACAAAGTACTTTACAGGTGATCTTTTTCCGGTCCTGAAGGGCCACTGAGCTTGGTATGTCTTGAAAGTATGAATTTCTAAATGATTTTACGGTAAGTTTAACCGATGGTGGAAAAAATGCTGCATGACTGATAGAATTTGGTGTGGACTTGATTCCAGGATTTTGGTCAAGAGTGGAAAGTTGTATCGCCAAAACTGTCCTGATACTTGATATTTTTCTAAAAGGTTTTGTGCTTGTTTGCAATGTCATGAAATCCCTGGAAATTTAAGGGGTGAAACAAGAGGCCACATACGAATATAACCTTTCCAGCATCTTACCACCTCTACTGACTCTCTATATGTTTACAATGTATCAACCCCCCTTTGTCCCCCTCCTCATTTTCCCTCTCTGTGGTCTATTCCAGATGTGGACGAGTGTGCTGAAGAGGGCTACTGCAGCCAGGGCTGTACCAACGCAGAGGGGGGCTTCCAGTGTTGGTGCGTCCAGGGCTACGAGCTTCGACCCGACAAGCGCAGCTGCAAAGCTCTGGGTAAAAACCTCTGTACTGTATTTCAACCTTGACACATGACCACAGAGAGTCGCCGGGGTTTGACCCCCAATGAAAACATGGTTGCATAGTGTTTGTATTTGCTGCAGCAGTAACTGTATCCATCCCTGTGCCCCGGGGTCTTCGACTCTGTATGGGGAAGGCTCAATTGGAGCGTCTGGACTAGATTTAGATATGCAGGGTGGGTAGAGAGCAGGTCTGGTACATCGGCCCATCAATCTGCTGCAGAGTAGAGTTAAAGTCAGGTCAGGTCCGTCCGTCAGGCAGCCACTAGACCTTTAACTCCACAGAGATGAATGCATGCTGTTATTTAAACTGACCATCTAACCTGGCTCAGGCTGTTTTAAAACTTTAGTTTCTCTTCTGTAACTACTCAACTTTCACCCTTTTTTAGCCAACAGAAATAGGAAAGTGAATAAAGCAACCCTTGTGTAGCCCGCTGCTTGATAAGCATCTGTAATGAAGGTCATTACTGAAGCTTGTTATTTGGTTTTCAGTCTTTCTTATTTCAACAAGGACCAAGCAGCAACTTCTGGTATTAAAATATGAAGCCAATGTGGAAGTGCCCAAAACTGCAGTTCTGAAAGTGTCCATTTATGGCTGGCTGCATGAAAACAGAGTTAAATGATTGAATGTGTTCCAGACAATAATAAAAGTATAAATAGATTTTAATGGCATTTTCAGGCAATGCTGGTCACGGCAAAATGGAGAAAAGATTTTGTTGGTGATTGCGCAGTAGGGCGGTTTTGTACATTTTGCTAATAATTTGGCCAAGAATGTCAGAAATGCCTCAGTGGAGGTTTGTGCTCTTGGAGCACTTCTAAACTTGTCTTTCTAGGGAAATTGACAGGGACAACTAACCTTGCAGAGCAGGTGGATACACCCAATTTAATTTCTTTAATCGGGCAGATCCATCTTGCCAAGCCCCAGTCTGCAATGACTGTGAACAGCTCAAAGCGGCAACGCCCAATCAGAGTCTTTAAGAGCAGGAGGGAGGTACAAGAGAGATGACAGCAGGAAGTGACTGATTAGCATAGATGCTAACAGCTTTGGTAGCAGCTTTATCAGGTCTGAAACACATTTCTTTATTAAATGAAATACAAATTACAACATAGCAAACTTCTTGATAGAAGTGATATTTTGGCTCCACTTCTGACATGTTTTGCCAAGAGTTTGGTTTATGAAGTGGCTCACATTTTGTCCTTGACAGCGCAGCAGTAGTGCCCGCCTACTAAATTATCTGATCGGCTTGTAATGAATGTGGCTGATGGAGCGATCGTCCATCACCTGATAGTTTTGTTTTTAAAGGGTTCTTTCCTCCCCAAACTCTTTCTGTGGACTCTTTTTCAGATGGATTTGTGAAATATATTGACCGGTCCATCTGGTTTGTCAGGTTAAGGGACAGCCATTATTACACACATATACAAAACTAATGTAATATAAAAACATCAGGTCTAAGGAAAACTTTAAGACAGATTGAAAAAAGAAAACCCTCTCAAGAATATCATAGAAAATATTTACACAAATAAAATAAGTGCTCATGGTTCAACAATTCAAAAATGTCAAAAAGAAAAATCAAAAAAGATCACAAATAAGTACCCTGCTGAATTAAACCAGAGTAAAGAAAAATGGAAGACTTAAATATTTACAGTATTTTCTAGCTACTGGTATAGTTCGCTCAGTTCAGTGACAGCCGCAGGCACAAAACCGTCCTTGTGCCACTTTGTTTTGCGCCTTTACGGAGGGAAGAAGCTGAAGCTATCTATAGAAGTACAGTTTTGGTCAGACAGAACACTGCGCTGCTACATCCTCGTGGTTGGCAGGCCACCATGACAGCAACTTCTTCATAACAGGGAGTCATGACACGGAGAATAGCTTTGGTCAAAATGTGACCAGTGTTTACAAAATGGGCACAATGGCAAGAAGTGGGTGTTTTTTCACATCTGTTTTTAAACATTCTCACTCCTTTTGCAACCAGCAAAGTCGATCTTTGCCAGCTGTTTAAGTGGTTGCAAGTTTAGGCAATACATTCTTCGACATCATCAGCTGTGAATTCCCACCATCTTAAGCCTTTGCTCCCCTTGTCACCTCTCTCTAGGTCCAGAGCCGGTGCTGCTGTTTGCAAACCGCATCGACATCCGCCAAGTTTTGCCACATCGCTCTGAATACACCCTGCTGCTAAACAACCTGGAGAACGCCATCGCCCTGGACTTCCACCACAGCCGCGAGCTGGTATTCTGGTCTGACGTGACTCTGGACCGCATCATGAAGGCCAACCTCAACGGCTCCAACGTGGAGGAGGTCGTCTCCACCGGTCTGGAGAGCCCAGGTTGGTGTGGCAGCTGGGGTTCAAACATGGGACAGCAGAGCCATTCATCTTTCATCCAATTCATTAAAGTTGGCCACTTTCTGCTCAGCTCTCACCCACTTCATCCATCAACTTGGTCATATAGAAGTTCAGCAGCATGACATCAGTGCCTTTAATACTCAGAGACCTTTTTTCACTCTGGCTTTTTTTTCTTTTGTTTTCGGGGTTTTTATTTGCTCTGCAGTGGCCCCCTCTTTCCCTTTGTCTCTGCTCAACCTCAGCCTCTCCTGCTGTTTTAAAACTATTGGTACACTTTTTGACCTGCTCCACCCTTTATACCAGCACTTTTAGTTGCTCAATATTTCCCTGAGTCACCCTTTGACAGGACTTTTCTATATTTATATGCTTTTGACAGCCAAGGTGGCAGACATATTGTTTCATTTTTTGTCACTTTATCCATCCGTCTGTTCAATTCCTGTAAACAAAAAATCCAAATCACACTTTGAGGAGTTTTCCTTTAAACTTTGTTCAAGGTTATATAAATAATTATTCGAGGGATTTCTGTCAAATATGATTGACGTGACTCAAGGATAAACGGATACAATTTTAAGGTTATGATTCAGTATAATCTTACCTCATGATCTTATTTTGCTTGGACTGTAATATCTCCAACATGACAAGGTTTCCTGTTTGCTCTTGAACAAAATGTCCTCCGCGACTCAAGGATAAATTGAGTCTGGTATAAAGGTTTTGGTTTAAATGATCTCATGGTCATATTTGGTTTTGAACATTTCTTACAAGGTTGCTTTGAGGAATTTAAGTCTTACTTAACGAAAATGTTGTGTGTGTGTGTCAAGATGGCACAAAAAGTCACTGGCTGCTCCCTACCCCTCCCTGGATGACATTGCTTCCTCCTGCTGTCTCTGCAAAGCCAAAAAAAAATCCTCTCACCCTGGACACTGTCTTTTCAACCTCATGCCCTCTGGCAGGCGATACAGAAGCATGAAAAGCAGGACTAACAGACTAAAAAAACACTTTTTATCCATGGGCCATCAGACTTTTAAATTCCTGAGAGTAGCTACAAATGTGCAGTCAGTACTGTGGCTAATAGTGCAATACATTCAGGTTACTTTATTTGCACCTGCTGGTAAATTTAAAACATATATTTATATTTTTCAATAGTTGGATGATTGTGCACTGTATTCTTTTCTAAATGTTTTCTAATGTTTCTTTTATTTGTTCTACACTGATGGTAGACTGCTCAAACAAATTTTGTTGTGTGTACAGTAGGGCTGGGCGATATTACCTAATCTCAGTTTCATTAATTGAAGCTCTTACCTCGATTACGATTAATGAACGATTATTTTATGCTATGCTAGAACAAATTGGTGGTGCTACCGACTGTCGTCGAAACGTTCTTCCTGCAGTATTTACACTTAACTTCTTTCTGCTGGATGTCCTCTGCACAGAATCCAAAATGTGCCCAAAAAACGGAGACGGCATTTTTCTTGGCTACAAGGTCTTCTGATAGATTGGCGCTTGTCTCCTCTATGTTGGCAGCGCGTCCTTCGGTCTTGGCACAAGTGAACACAGACTGTATGGAGGGGGCACGGTCACGTGACTTACACAGGGAAAATAATCGAAATAATCGACATGAGTAAAATTAGTTTGATTAGAGGGTCTAAATGTCGGTTTTGATTATTATCCGATTAATTGCCCGGCCCTAGAGTACCGCATGCAATGACAGTAAAGGTTATTCTATTTTATTCTATTCTATTCTGTTCTGTTCTATGTCCCCTCTGACTCAAGGATGAACTAATAAGATGTTGGTGGGTCATGGGTCAAAGGTTCTTTGGACTCATGATCCTAGTTTGCTTATGAACACGAGATCTTTAAACGCTTTGAAGGGAATGCCTTGAGGGGTATCTAAAAGAAACTTTGTTCAAATCAAACAAAATAAAACACCAAGCCATAGTCCTACTGTTATTTAGTTCTCTTTAGTTTGTTTTTACTTCCTCTTTTTGCCTTTCCATCCCTCCATTCAGTGAAGATCTTTCTGTCACTTGAGAGAGTAGGACAGGGAGCAGATTTAGGAAGTGAGTGACACACAGAAATGGAGGCCTGAGGCAGTGTTTGAAACCAGAGAAGAAGATAACCGCGTCCGAACATTGGGTCAGTCTGTACAGTGTGAGTCGAAAAAAGGAAACCCAGATTTAATTCTGTGTCTCATAAAGGCAGAAAAGATATAAAACAGACATCAGGATATAATAGCATAATTATGTAACGTTTGCACAGTACCTTGTTTTTGTCCAAGTTTTGAGTTTGTGTGAATGAATTTTTCCATGATATTCTTGACATTTGCCAAAGCATTGACAACCAAGAAATTAAAACAAACAAAAAACAAAAAAAAAACAAAAATGCCATCTTAATTGTGAATATTGATAAAGGATTTTCAAAGAAAAAGGCGATTACTTCAGACTGACTTTTGTTTGATAGACCATGTCCTTCGACATGCCTCAGAATGCATTCACTGCCCCCTCTGTACCCTGCAGGGCATCCAAAGCTCTATTAATTAATCAAAAAGATCGACCACATTATGAGGAGAGATCTTGAGGACTTAATTCTTTAAACAGCCAAAGAGAAAGAAATCACATGGTGTGACATCAGGAGATGTTGGACCATTGTGCACAAACTCAAAATATAAATGACAGCACTTCTGACATGTTTTACAAAACTGGTTAGTGTGCAAACATCTCCAACCAAATTTGAATGACCAATGTATTGAATGATTGTAAAACGATTATGGTATCATTCCCTTATATTGATTTTTTGATATCTTTTAGGGTCGTGAGAGATTTGAGATTGATCTGGGTTTCCTTTTTCTTTTTTTTGACTGACACTGTATAACTGTAAGACCATCAGTACTCCATATTGCCAAGCCTTTTGCAAGAAAATGTATATTAATCTATATTAAATGTATATTTCCCAAGGAGTTTACCCATCACTTAAAGAATAAAGTATGGATACTTATTTCTATTACTCAGTTTAAAACTTTCTTTGGTGACAGGAGAAGGAATGTTGCACCGCTAAAACATTTCCGTAAAGCTAATTTCTAACCACTTACCGCAAAATAAGTAAAAAATCATTGATTCTTCTCTCTTTAGGTGGACTGGCCATAGACTGGATCCATGACAAATTGTACTGGACAGACTCCGGGACATCCCGTATTGAAGTGGCCAACCTGGACGGGACTCACCGCAAAGTGCTGCTGTGGCAAAACATGGAGAAGCCAAGAGCCATCGCCTTACATCCCATAGAGGGGTACAAATCCAAACACACACATATATGCACGCACTAACTGTCTTATCCAAGACAGATTGCTCCAAACTTCCACACTCTCATATATACATATCCCCCCTGGATGTGTCCCAGTTGTAGTGTAGCATCCGAGCAGGGATTAAAGTTTGGCAGTACAGCAGTGCCCACAGGCGAGCATCTGTGTGGAACAAGCGATTCATGAAAGGGGCTGCGGTTTGTTTCATAGTCGGCAGCAGAGGCAGGCCAGCTTTGGATGAAGCCCTAGAGAAATTGAAAGCTACAAAACTCATTCAGCTTATTATGTCGCTCATTTGCATGGGATAATTGAAAAATATCAGAAAAAGTAGCTCTTCCCTCCCTTGGAGCAGATGAGTGATGATATGGGAGACGTGCATGTCGGATACAGAGGACACAGTTTGTTTTATCAGACATCTGGTGTGTCATGCATACTGACATCAATCTGTTTACCTTTATGAACAAGTAAACTGAGCTGTGACTGTCCCAATGCAGGAAGATCTACTGGACCGACTGGGGAAACACACCTCGCATCGAGTACGCAAACATGGACGGCTCCAACCGAAGGGTGATTGCAGACACACACCTGTTCTGGCCTAATGGACTTACCATTGACTACGCGGGCCGCAGGATTTACTGGGTTGATGCTAAACATCATGTGATAGAGAGGTCTGACCTGGATGGACGCAACCGGAAGGCTGTCATCAGCCATGGTGAGTCTTTTATTAACTAATGTTAGTCTATGGAATTAAGTTATGGTCCGTAACGTTTGGTTTACCTTTTTAGTTTTTTATATCGATTTGAAAAAAGAGAGAGTTGTTATAATTTAAAAGGATCTGAATATATATTAAAAAAAACAAGATTCAGAACTAAACTGAAGGAGCGCTGCGTTACAGTGAGAGGAATCACTTTATGGAACAATCTGAACATAGAAACTAAAGAAGCTCAATCAAATTTTGTCTTTAAAACAGTATCAAAGCCAGTATGTTCAGTAAATACAGGGAAATATGTTAATCTAAGTCTTGCTATGTTTGTTTTGTGGGAAAATCTGAATTAACATGCGGTCTTTTTTGTTTGCTTATTTGTTTTGTTGTTTTGGAAAGTAAGAAATAATGAAATGTAAAAAGGCATGTTGACCTGCAGCTCTTTTTAGTTTGTATTATGTGTTTAGTTAATTAATATCTAGTAAGAGAGGGGCAGATCCTATAAGATTTTTCTTCTTTCTGCTCCTTTTCATTCACATATTTGAGATTTTTTTGTTTGAATTGAATGTTTTATTTAACGACAGAATGAAGTAAAGTCCTAAACTAAAACTAACACTAAATGAACTTTGAGTTACTAGGATAAACAAGGTTCTCTGCAAACACTAAAAGCTGAGTGAGGTGTCTCATTATTGGACAGCAGTGGATGCTAGGACAAGAAATGAGGCTGATGGTTGATCTTGTGTGACTGGAGGCCTCAGATGGGACTTTTCATAGTCAGCTACTAACAGCAGTGGGGTAACGCTTTTTTAGGTGATCTATTAGAATACTTAGATTTAGGCCTGTGCTCCAAGTACCGATACAACAAAATATCGTCACGCACTCCAAGTTTGAACTTAGGTCTACCATCTTTGAGGACCTGAATTTAAGTTTCTTAAGTTGTGGAGTCATTTAAAACTCGTCCTTGCTCTTCTTCTTCTTGTAATAAAAAAACAAAACTTGTCGGGAATTCTGTTAAAAGTGTAGACAATGTTGACAACTTGCATGTATCAGGATACATATCATATTGTGGCCTCAGTGTTGGGATACGTATCGTAAGGTTGCTGGAAATACCCAGCCCTACTTAGATTACTCTGTGGGGCAGGAGTACCCTACAAGATGCCCGCGAGCACCTGGTACCCCGCAGGGAGCCCGTGAGGTGTTTAAAAAACAACACAAGCTACCATCACAGCGCTTGAAATAAATAGACATTTTTTTAATTTCAATTGCATGTTTTGCTAATAAATCACACTTACAATAAAAGTGCATTACATTTTACAACCGCCTAATTTTCCTAAACTTTGACCTGCATAGGGTCAAAGTTTACATTGATGCTGACACAGAATAACAGAATTTTTATAGTGAGATTGTTTGAGGTACAGTCATGGCACAAGCCTGAACAATAGTCACGGTGAAGGAGATCAGCTCTGCGTCTGTACAGAAAAAGCTGACAGAAGCTAGAGCCATATGTCGCTGCATATGAGGCCAGCACCACTTTGTACAATTTCAATAGTTTTAGGTGAAAATCAGCCACAGATACAGCAAAGGTTGATTGCACGCTATTAAACAGATTTAAGAGTTACTTTCCCACTACCAAGTTGCATTGTTTCGGTACTTCGGCACATGACACAGCCTTCATGTCCTGCCAGCAGCGTGCCGACCAGCTACAGTCTGCAGGTTTAACAGGAGGAAACGCTGGTGGGCTGCAGTTTATAATGCAAGCTTCCTGTCATCTCTTTCTGTGCAGATGCAGAGCTCATCCCTGTAACTGTAGCTAATGTTCAGGCAAATGCCATGAACCTAATTCTTCGCGGTGCACCTTTTATGCTTGTTTATTCTTGATGTTTTATTATGTAACCACAGCTTTAAATCCTGCATTGGAACATTTTATCCTGTTGTGCAGGTCTTATAACTCTTAGAAGTTGCAAAAGACTGAAGCTAAGAGAGGGCGAAAGACCTTAAAGTAGACGGATATGTGACTTTACAGGCTAATAGAACTGAATTTGCAGCTCTTTCAGACTTTCATGCCGCTCTTTATGCTTTTGAATTGCCCCTCCATAAAGCTTTTTGGGTTGAATTAAGATCTACATCTTGCAGTGTATCTGTGTAACCTTTTACTGGCTGAAGGATTTACAATGAGCCATCCATTTCCCTTCTGACTTAATGCCGAGTTTTGGTTTTCAGCCAGCCTGTTGGCTTGAAAAGTACATTTTGAAGCCCTATAGAATGAAGCACAGCCAGGAACAATTGTATTTTGTGATATCCTCAAGGCTGTGACCGTAAGTCAGGGATGATTTCTAAGCAGTGTCTGTTAAACTAGCAGGCGTAGAGTTTTCCAGATCATAAATGGATGATTTCAAGGTCAAACTCTCTTTCAGAGCCGCTATGTTTTAATAGAATCGAATGAGAGCTGTTTGAGTGAATGTTTCTGCTGACAGAGCCATTCATTTTTGGTGTTTTTTTCACATGAAGTGAAAAATAAGTGCTGAAACACATCAGTGACTGTGAAGAGTATTTTAAGAGTGAGAAGAGGGAGCGGGACGGGGGGGGGGAGTGTGTGATGTGCGTGCGTGTGCCATCGGCCCTGTGAGCTCTCCTTAATAATGTGTGCTCTCGGGATAAAAGGCCGTAATTGGCCCTGTCCTTCCTCCACAGCCTCTGTTTGCTCAGACAACACGCAGGACAAATGGGACGTGAGTGTGTGTGTGTGTGTGAGGGTTACACTCCGAGCTGCTGTGCCCAGGAATGTTAACGAGTGTGTATCAGTCTCCCCTCACCTATAGTTTTCAGTGTGTCTGTATGTTCGCTGGATGTGTGCCAGCTCTTTTGTCTCCGGAGCTGGACGGCAGCGGGTGTTTAGGATTACACCGCGATCCTTTCTGCACACCTGTGCACCTGAGGCAGGGAGCAGGGAGAGAAGAGGCTCTGTTTTCTTGTGTGTGTTTCTGTAAGTATGGACAGGGTCGTAAAGTAGATCTGCCTAAGGACCAGCGCTGCATCGGGGAATTCAATCTCACTGCTCTGCTGAATGACAACACAGGGTACATTCAGTCAGTCCTACAGGAGGTGAAGAGCAGAGATCAAGAAAATGATGCCCTCTTGTGGACAACAGCTGTAATGACAGGTCCCACCATAAAGCACATGAGTGCAACATGTAGAATTCTGCATGGAAATGTCTAAATTAATGAAGTAATTCTTAACTTTGTTCTTTAGTCTTTACAGCTTAAATTACATTTTCAAAAGTTTTTAAACCTGGAGGAATCTAACTCACTTTTGTAATTTTATGATTCATCACCACTCGGATCAGATGCTGTGTGACTTAAACTGTTTGTTTCATTGGTTTTGAGTCCAATCAGTTGTTTCTGCCATGTTCAAAGCATATCAAGCAAACTTTCAGAAAAGGTAATAACAGATGAGGAGGAGGAGTTTTGGGCAGTCTTCAGACCCCTGACCAACAGTAATATCTTGTGGGCTTGCAGTAGTATTAGTTATACCAGTGGTTCCCAACCTTTTTTGTCTTGTGTACCCACTGAGTCTTTTTGTCATACCATGAGTACCCCCTCACTCATACAGGTTGATGAGTGTTCAAAGTTGAACGTAATCAACCTGGTTTATATGGATTCACTTCTAAAACTGTGGACCCACCTCAACCTCAGTGCTTCTTTTATGATGAAGTCCATAACTCAATGAAGCCAGCCCATATACAGCAAACACCAGAGCACCAAACACTCGGGAAGTGTCTATAAAAGACAAAAAACTGTGCCATAGGTCATTGTCTCCCCGAAGAAACTAGTAGTAGCGCACACTTACCATTTTATTGACTGGCTTACTTCAGTACTTCCAAGTTCCATTTAATAAATTATTAAATGTTTCCACGTACTCCCTGTAATGTGCATGCATCTGGTTGGGAATCACTAAGCATGCATAGCTTGAATCCTTGATATTAGAAAAATTTCCCACCCCATTACTTCCTTTATTGACTGTTTAATTCATTGTCATTTATGGATATTAAATTTCTCTTTACCCATCCATTTAAAGAACTTATAACCTCCACCAAGGAGGTTATTTTTTTATGGTGTATGTTTGTTTGTTTGTTTGTTTGTTTGTTAGCAAGATTACGCAAAAACTTCAGGACAGATTTTGCTGAAATTTTCAGGAGACGTTGGTAATGGCCCAACTTAGAAATGATTAGATTTTGGTGGTGATCCAGATAACTGCCATCAGCGTACGATGGTTTTAGCTCAATAACTGTCTAACTAATAATGATATGATTCAGAGTGCTAGGTGTGAGTTTTCAGGGTCATGGATCATATTATGATGGTAACTTTATCATGGAACTATTGCTTATAGATGTAACAGCAATACGTGAGCTACCTTGGCGGAGGTTTGCGCTCTCTGAGCGCTTTTTAGTTTTATATGCTTTTGGTCCACCCTGTTCATCATCCACCAGCAATTCTATTGCCACTCCCTAATTCGTGTCTCATCATGGTGATTAAGTATTGGATCCTCTGTCAAGCTGGAATGTCTGTTGTTTGTCTACATTGTCTTTTTTCTGATTTTTTTTTTCTTCTTTCCCATTTAATTGTTTTAAACGCTTACTTGACTGTTTTCCCGTCCTTTTCTTGCCTTGTTTTGTGAATCTCACCTTGTCCCACCATTAAAGCGTTAAAAAAAGGAAAAATTACCCCCGAATAATGCACAAAAACATGAAAAAATGAGAAGTTGGTTCAGGCTGTAACCATGTTTATTCATGTTGTGAAAAATGAAGTGTGTTTGTGACCTCCTGTGCCTCTGCAGAGAGCCTTGAGCAAACACAAGAGGATCTGCAGTTTTTTGTTCCTTTAGAAATGCCTATTTTTTAAGCTGAAGATTGCCACTTGGTTTGGTTGATAAAGAAAGTCAACATAAACCGACCTCAGTGTCACAATATTATATGATGATTGCACAGTGCAGTGACTCACACTGTCATTATGATTATGGATTTATACTGTAATTATACTCTACCATCACGTCACTGGCAGACAAAGCAAGTTGCGAGTTGTATAAACAGCCTCGGTTAACCTTTTTTGAGTAAAAGATTACCGGTTAGGGATGTGTTTTACATTTTAAAGGAAGCAGGGAGAGACTGTTTGTCAAAAGGCGCCTCTAACACATATACAGGTCAAAATGGGATCAAAAGTATCATTAAGTTGTCAGTTCAATTCAAAGAGCTTTATTGACATGAATGTTGTAGGGCATTATTGCCAAAGCATTTCCTTAAAAAAATACAGTAAACAAACTTATTTGAAATAAATGTGAAAATAATTCAAAATAATGAAAGAAATTAGTATATTTATTTATTTGTATTTATTATTTTAATGTTATAATATTATATTTATTATTTTATTTATTTCTAGTTACTATTATTCGTAGTTTTATTGTAGTAAAGATTAAAAATAAATTTAAAAAAATAGTTATAATTAAATATATAAAGAAAGAAACTATCTAACTATAGAATAAAACAATAGAACAAATCAATTCGACTCACAGGGGCCCGATTCGATTCGATTTGGGATTTACTTCGATTTGCTCGATTTTCATTCAGTTAAGGATATTTCAGTTAGAGTACCAATTTTACTTGAATATGGAAGAGATTCTCAGAGAACTAATGCTGTAAATTGTAGAAACTAACTCTAACTTTGTGCATTATTAAAAATATTAATGTTTTCATTAAGAATTGAGCCCAAAGCAGGTACAGTAATCATGTACTTTATATTAAACATAATCCGACCAAAACAAAAATGTTATAATTTAAATCAAGTCAAACCACAGGGCAGGCAGTGTAAATAAGGTGGCTACAAACAATGCTGTGTGGTCGTATGTCCTTGCATATGAAAGCTTTGGTAATTTTCTGGTCTCGTGGAGAGTTTGCTGGTAACTTACATAAATGCCTTCACAAGCTGCGTTTGCTTCGGGTCTGACGTCTTTGCACACTGCGTTTCTGGGTGGTGTCTCAATAAATGATATCAGAGATTTGCTGTGTTTCCGCAGTATGTCACCTGCACACTGCTTATCTTGCATATAGTTTTACTCTTGTCCAGTTCATTGCTGCCTTTGTGTTTTAAAATACAAAATGCATCCAGACATCTGCCTTAAATTTTGTTGTCGGTGTCTTCGGTGCTCCCGGCATGACGTTTTGTTTAACAACACTCCTCGCCGAGTGAAGACATCTCGCGAGATCTCTGGTCTGGTCACGCGAGATGTGACGTGGCATTATGGGAAATTAATGGCTGGTCATGCGAGACTACTCAGCATTAAACTGCAGGCTGCATTACACACTGAGAAAAGACGTATTAAAAGATCAATTTAAGGATTTTATTGGGCCATTCAACGGAAAATCAATTCAAATCGATTAATAAATTTTTTTAACCCAGTTCTAGTAAATATGTGATTTTCTGGATACCAGTTGAATATATGAACTCTGGGTACGTGTGTGTTATTTGAGGATAGCATCCCTCTCTTACAGCCATATTTAGGGCAACATGTGAGGAAGTGGAGCTTTGTATCTGCCTGTTGGGTGTCACAGTGGGGTAGGGTCTGTGCTCTTTTTGTGACAGCCCATCTCTGTAGGTAAGCTTTGGTCACTCAGGTGGTCTTCACACCTACAGCTTGGTTGCTTTGTTGTTCAGATTCAGTTGAAAAAGAAGCATAAACTTTCCTCTGATTTTAAAGAGGATTGTATTTCAAACTGGAGGAAACATCATGGAGAAGACACTGCAGTCCATCACACTGTTAGCCGTCCAGCTGGAGGTGACGTTATGTAGCTGATGACCTGCAGACTCAGAGTGTGACAGATTCAGCCGAGGCGTGAAAGGACAGGGAGGTGCCACATGCAGATTAAAGCGGACATTACTGCGAAGGCTGGGTGGGACGTTTGATGCCTTGTCGGCCTGCAGCTGCTCCCCCAGCTGTCCCGGAAAACAAGGAGCAGGGGTGGGGGTGCGGTGCGGGGCTGGGGAGCAGCGACGACAAGGGAGAAGGTGACCGTATCAAAACCAGGCGCCTCATGGCTTAGGATGACTCAGAGGAGGGAAGAGGGTGCACTGTTGTGTCCCTCATGTGAGGATAAGATCAGTGAACACGCTCACGGAAAGCCAGTTTCACTTTACACGCACCTGGAGCTGGATGAGGAGGGACGAAAACTAATGTAGAGAAGTATCCTGATTACACTGTATTTAGTTTCTTCTTTCTTTTTTGTTTACTGGCTGCAGTGTCCTATCAACAATAGAAGAGGGTTAGGTCTCCTAAAAAAATTAAAGGTTGAAATTTTGTTTTAAGTCTGTGAAAAAAGTGAGAATTCTGAAGATTAAGTCAGAATACTGAGAATTAGTCAGAAATCTGAGAAGAAAGTCTGTATTTAGAAATAAAAATCATGACTTTGAGAGAAAAGCCAGAATTCTGACTTTTGTCTTTGCTGTCCTTTTGCTCAATTTTGCCTTTTTTTTCAGTGAATTCTAAGGTTGAAGTCAGAATCCTCTTTTTCTCTTTTCCCTTTCTAATCAACATTCTGACTTTATCCTCAGAATCCTCACTTCAGTCTCAGAATATTGACTTTTTTCTTAAGATTCTTATTTTCTTATAAAATTCTTATTTTAAACTCAGAATTTTGATTTACATTCTGACTTCAATCCCAGAATTCCAACTTTAATCTGAGAACACTGACTTTAATCAGAATTCTGATTCACATCTCATAATTCTCACTTTTTCTTCAGTTTGCTGACGTACTTTTCAGAATTCTCACTTTTTTTTCACAGACTGATTAAAAAAATCTACTTCTTTTTGCCATGAGCATTTATCCTCTTCTGTACAGTCAGAACTTAAGAAAAACAAGTCAGAAGTCTGAGGTTGAAGTCTAAATTCTGCCTTTTTATTTTAATATTCTTTTTTCTAAAGTTTCATTTTCTGCATATTCTGAGATTGAAGTCAAAATTATTTTTATTTCTATCCTACTTTTTACAATATTCTGACTTCAATCTCAAAATCCTGACTTCAGGCTTAGAATTTTGACATTTATCCTTAAATTTCTTACTTTTTTTTTCCTAAAAGTTTTTGCTATAATCTCAGAATTCTGATACATTTTTTGACTCCCTCCACCCCCTTAAGACAGTCAACTTAATACAAGAATTCTAATTTTCCTCAAAATTCATATTTTAATCTTCGATATTTTACCTCTTTCTTGCAATTCTGACTTTTTTTTTTTTAATTCTGACTTTATTACCAACAGTCTGACTTTTTTTCTCAGCATGTTTACTTGATTTTCAGAGTTCATACATTTTCACAGACTAGGATAGATTTCCTTTCATTGGCTCTAAACCTACTCTGTGCTGTTGGGCTTATACTTCAGAAAAAGATTGAGCCAGTATTCTGAGATTAAAGTTGCAATCCTGGAAAATAAAAGTCAAATTTAGAAAATTTAAAGTCAGAAATTAGAGAATAAAAGTCAGACTTCTGAGATTAAAATCAGAATTTTGAAGTCAAAGTCAGAATTCTAAGAGAAGAAAATCAGCATTTTGGTAAAAGGCTGAATGCTTAGAATAGATGTTAAAAGACTAAAATTAAAGTCAGAATTCTAAGATCAAAGAAAGGATCCTGAAAAAAGTCAGAAGAGAAACACATTTCTGACTTCAATCTCAGAATTCAGAGAGAAAGTCCAAATTCTGGCTTTAATCTCAGGTCTTTGACTTTTTTCAGAATTCTGTTTTTTTTTTTTCTCAGAATTTTGGCTTTTATCCATAAATTCTGACTTTTTTCAATATTCTGACTCTCATCTCAACTTCGACTCTATTCTCAGAAATGTGAATAAGCCTGACTTAAATCTCAGAATTCTAACTTTCTTTCCTCTCTTGATAGAAACATTCCAGCCTTTATAATTTGTTCACATTCTGATGTACTTGTTAAGTTTTTGCTAAAGTCTAATCACAGAGATGAGTGGTACAAGAGTCTGCTTCTGATCTGTTACAATGCTATGAGGTATCAGGAATCCTGAACTGTAGGAAAACTGAAATAAAAACACTTTTCTGCTCATTTATACTGATGCCTGTGAGTTCACCCAGACAATAAGGGCATTCTGTAAATGGATTTATACACAAAAACACATGTGCATACGCTAAAAAACTTATCTCTGTTGTGTTTGACACTCAGACACAAGCACACACCATCACTCTAAATCCTCATGGCTCATTATTATTCTGGTCTCTCTCCAGTTTTAGCCATTTACCACTTGACATTTATGCCGGCTATAAAACACTATCATTAAATGAGCAGCACTGTTTTAAAAGCCCTGCGCCAGCAACCCCCGCTGCTGCTGCTGCTGCACCCCCCTACCACCACCACCATCACCACGGCTCTGTGTAGCTGCAGAAATCACTTTTTCCATCCATTCGGCACTCTCATCTCACTGGCTGTGCAGATACTTCACTGGAGGGGGATTAGGCTGGATATAAAACGAGGACGTTAATTTGGGAGTGTGTGGTGGAGTCACACTAAACAGATGTTCCCAATGGAGACAAATCTGTGAAGAGTTCCCTGCGACTCATGTGTTTAGGCGACAGGCCCACTGTTATTGGCTGTAAACTCGGGTGCAAACTGCTCTCAGTAAAAGCAAACAAATTGTTCCAAGATAGAGTAGATGTAGAATCAAATTTACTATTCAACATTTTTATGTAGCCGACTTTGGGGGGTAAATCTCTTGAAACTATCTTTTCCTTTTTGCATTTTCTTTAAAATGGACACAGTGCACAGTATAAGTAAAGGTAAAACCACAAATGGAAATTTATTGTCTGTTAATGGTAGATCTATTGATCCTACTTCATTTTGATTTTTTTTATTTTAGTGTGAATAGGAGTTATCTCAGTAATATTTACTTAACTTTTTGAGTTAGAGCAGTCAACATTACTCCTGATGTATTCTTGCTTCATGAGAGCTCATAAAACCACAAGAGAAGAGGCACTGGACACTGATGATCTGACACAAGCCAATATTAAAATCTCTTGCTTCATATTTTTTTGTTGATAAGCAAAAATAAAATTCTCCATAAACATTTATGTTACTGACATGTACAATAACATATCATCTGCATAACAATGGAAACATATCCAAGTGCAAAAGATGGACAGAGGTGGCAGATAGAGTGACAACAGCAGTGGACCCAGCACAGACCCCTGTGGAGCTCCATGCATAACAGCGCAGGACTCAGAGCATATTTCTTAATTAAACACATTTCTAAAAAATCTATCCATATATTGTATGCTCCTAAAACAAGTTTGGAAACTTTATTTTGGTTGGTTATTTCTCCTCTTCCACAACACCAATTGGTATTATCCTCAATATTGTTGGAAACCCTGGTTAATTACCTCTACAACGAGGTAAAACTTGTAAGCATTGTGCTGTCATGGAAGGGCTAAACATGCACCAAAACTGAAATTTCCAAATCATTTCCAAACATTTGACCAAGTTCTGTGAGACTGGTGAAGTCAAAGGTGGACTGTACCTTGCTTCACTGAGGAACCGTAGGCTTTCTTTCAGAGGAAGAGGAGATTTTGGCACTTTATTTTTGGGCCTCAAACTTTTTTGAAAGGGTGCATGCTAGCAATATACCCTTGAATTCTCACGGTTATAAATATTTACCATATTTTAATTAAAGGAGTTTGCGTTCCTATTTTGGCAAGGGGTTATGTTAAAGATATTTCACCATTTAAAACACCCTCAGTATTGGTGTTTTTACAAATACATAACACTCAGGATTCTTCTGAGCTAACAACAAAATCCTACAGTGTTTCAAAAGTCGTGGAAAGCATTTAGATCCTCTGCAGACACCAAACTCTTTTATATAACTAAGAAAAGGGCATCTAAGGTATAGAGCTGACCTTTGGAAAAAATATCTTCCACTTACAAGATTCGAATCTTCAAATTAAGTAATACTTTGTTGGATACCAAGATGAACACTGTCCAGTATCTGTCAAATATGAGCCTCTTTAATCATTCTGACCCAGTTTGAGGGCTGCTCTTGATCTTTCCTTCAGATTCTGAAAGGAAAAATTAAATTACTTTGAGGAAGCTGATGGAGTGTTTCTGTTTTTGGGGGCGCTCTGGCCACAAACTTAACCAGCTCCAGGCCAATGAGAGGCAGGGTAATTGAAAGCAGCTCTATATGGAGACAATATGACATCAGCCAAGCCCACAACCCTGAATGCGGAGGATGTTTGGAGAGGGTTGTTGGAACAGGCCAAATGCAGCATTTGTTTTTTTCATGTTTACAGATTTCAGAGCTGAACTGAGTCATGAAGAATGATTTTTCCATACTCATTTGGGAGGTGTCGAACTTCACGCCCATGCTTGTTTACTTTGATAATCACTCCCTTTTTAAAAGCTGTTCATTCTTGCATGAAAATTTTGAAAGCACTGGGACTGTTTTCTCTGTACCCCTCATTTTTCAGCCCTCTTTTAATAATTGTTTCTCTCTCTTTGTAGGCTTGCCCCACCCGTTTGCCATCACTGTGTTTGAAGACAGCCTCTACTGGACTGACTGGCACACTAAAAGCATCAACAGCGCTAACAAATTCACGGGAAAGAATCAGGAGATAATTCGCAACAAGCTTCACTTTCCCATGGACATCCACACCCTGCACCCCCAGAGGCAGCCCGCAGGTTAGTATATATATAAATTAATATATATATAATCAATTAAGTGTAGGCCTTGTCTACACGGAGACCAAAACCTGTTCAGATGTTGAAGAAATATGTATGTCCGCAGAAAACACTGAAAACGATGTAGTATAAATGCCAGGCTTGACAGTATCGCTGTAACACTGCTGCAGACATACACCAAAACAAGAGAAGAAGAAATGGAGCATGAGCATAATCATGACAGATGTAAACAAACACTGGTTCTGGCTATCATTGCAGGAGTACTTTCTCATCCAGCATCAGAGGCAGAGATGGTGGAGTAATTCGTTGTATCAGTGTTAAATCATGTCGTAACCGGACAGTGGAGGTGGTTTTTATCACCGTGACTGCAAAGACTTCTCTGCTGAAACTGAGTTCTGGCCCAGAGAATGTTTTGTATCTCATGCTGATAAAATTCTGGTCGTAGCTGCAACTTTGAGCCGCCTCTGTGTTGGCGGAGAAAGGTCAGGCAATTTTCTTTTGGTTAAAGTTGAGATTGAGAAAGACGTTCAGAGAGACATTAAGGTTCAGGTCTGAGTTGATCCTGTTGATCTCGGACTCAGATGAACAAAGTAAAGACATAAGATTTCGCACTGAAACATGTAAAAAGAAAGAAGATGGGGTCTCTAAGTGTGATGTGTGTTTTGTCGGTTTTGTACTTCGCCTTTATTTTATCTTCTTGAAATGTCATGGTTTGCCTTCTTTTCAAGGTTCAGATGAGTATGTGAAACCTGTCTAACTTCTGTATTAGAAGATGAGGAGGAGAATAGGTTTCTTGAGATTAAAGATAGGCAGCTTGGCTAACACATAATGGAATATCCTATATACATGCTAACAAAAATTAGCATTGCTATTGAAGGTAATTTACCTGGAAATATGATTGATCTGGTCTCTGGTCCATGTAACATGAGAAAAAGTTTCTTCTTGCTTTGGTGCTCATTGAGACCTCACACATGAAGACTCTGTGAAACTAAAAATGCAAACCAAAACTTGATTTGTCACTCTATAGAGTTAAAACATCAGGTTAAGTGTCATCAAACAGTGTGATATACTCTTCAGCAAAGCTCAATCAAGCTGGCTTACAAGCTGCATAATTGTGCTCAAAATGAGAAGAAGTTTGTTAGCTTAATGCTAACACAAAATGGAGAATCCCATTTGCATGCTAACAAAAATTAGCATTCTTACTGATGGTATTTTACCTAGATATACGACTGAACTGAGGGGGTTAACCTGATCAAAAACAATGGACAAATGTTTGTTGAAAAATCATCTTAAAGCCAGAAAGCCAAATCTCACAAAAACAAATGGCAGTTGCAAATGAACAAATAAAAACTTTAAGCAATGCTCCTAAAATGATTTTTGTTGCCATGTGACCTGTTTTACAATGAGATTTTTTGTCTCTTCCTTTCCTGTAGGTGGCAGGAACCGCTGTGGTGCCAACAATGGCGGATGTAGCCATCTTTGTCTCCCGAGCAACAAGACGTTCACCTGTGCCTGTCCCACTGGATTCAAGAAGGTGGACACTTACAGCTGTGCAGACGGTCAGTTCCTCTACTTCAGTATTTGATATACTTAAGATATTATTAGATGTACAGTAAAATTGCTTTTTATTATTATCTGAAAAGTTTGTGAATGCATTGTACAACATTAAAATATTTCAACAGTATTAATCTGTCACTACAAGTAAGTCAATACAATTCCAGATAACCTGGAATAGTTTTAAGAAAGTATAGATAACAACCAAAAAGGTTGTGCTATAAAAAAAGAAGTAAAAAGAAGACTTGATTTTCGTCAGTCATGATAATTAATAAGTGATGATTTTAAAGCAGTAATCAATCAATCAATCAATCAAACTTTATTTGTATAGCACTTGTCATTCAAAAATTTCACATAAGAAATAAAATAAAATAACAATAAATGACATAAAAAGTAGAAAATTGTGTACAATGAAAATAAAAGACCCCACCCATCCTCATAATTCACATACAACACACACACTAAAGTAATTAAATGCACAAAGACATAAAAAGGTAATTCTAAACAGAAAACAGAATTAGAAGACCGGGGAAGACTGAGAAAATGCTATCTTGAATGAAAAACGAGGAAACACAGGAGCTAATACTTAAATTGTAATTAAAAATCATAAGAAATAAGATAAAAATACTATAAGGAAAGGAAGGTAAATAAATAAATAAATTAATATGATAAAATGTAAATAAATAATATGGTAAAATGAGATAACCTAAAACCAGATGTGAAATAAAATCAGCTGAGGTAGGATGGTAGAAAGACGAGCAGTTAACAGAGAATAAAATTCCAAATAATAAATCTGAACTGAAATATAGAAATAAAACCGATTAAGAGGATAATATATAAATAAAAAGGTAATAAGAAATGAGGAATTCTATTTGATTATTGATTTTACCAGTCTGTAAGTAACTTTAAGTTAAGTGAGTGAATATAAATATAAGTTGACAGTAAAGTTCAATTTTTTTAGATGAAGCATAATTTAATTTAAAAAACAGACCTGCCAAAGAGAATTATAAGACAAGCTGATTTTAAGTTCTGGTTTAGTGGAGCAAAGGCAGTACAAAAGACAACTATTTGATGTTTAATTATTTGTTTGAAAAGTTTTTCACTTTTTTATGACAGTTTCATCATTTTAAATTAGTCTTTTTACCACTTTTGTTATGGGTTTTGATCTGTAATGGTTGTTTTGGATATATTTGTCCTGTAAGAGCTGCAAGTGTCTGTGTGTCAGTGCTGTGTTTGCTGTTTTCACTTTTGACCCCACTGTTAAGACTAGAAAACTGACAGAAGACCTTTGGTCTTTAATCAGGTCTTGACAAGTTCCTGCTTTTTGCCCGAAGGACGGACATCCGACGAATCAGCTTCGACACAGAGGACATGTCAGATGACGTCATCCCTCTGGCTGACGTGCGCAATGCCGTGGCCCTGGACTGGGACGCCAAAGACGGCTACATCTACTGGACGGACGTCACCACTGACTCCATCAACAGAGCGCTGTGGAACGGCAGCAAGCAGGAGGTCAGTGACAATGACTGTCTGACTTAACTGAGCCCTGAAATCCTCTAATCTGAGCAGGATGGACAAAAGACCTGCAGCAGTGGGGACAGAAGAATTTAGGATTTTATAACACTGACATCTACTGGTCAGGATTTGAAAGTACAAGAGCAGCTCATACCTCCATGATCAGGGGCAGCCTTTCTTTACTCTGAGCACAAACAAATTTTAGGACTCACACAAAGTCAAAGTAATGCAAAGCAGTCGACGAAATAGAAATAAATTCTGATTTTTGTCATTAGTAAAATACTAACAGAACTGTCCTTCATGTGTTTTTGTTAGAAAGGGGTCTTTATTTAAACTGTACAGCATGTGGGGAAGCATGATTTCAGTTAATATGTCCGGATCTGTGTAATTTGGATGCCTCTCCCTTTGGGGGCCTGGACTATGCTGTGTTTTTACAGTTCACCTGGGCTGTGTGAGATTTAGGTGAACTTAATGTCCTCAGAAGCAATTTGGCCTGAAGCTGAGTAAAGAAAAAACATAAAAAGATAGTTCACGCAAAAATGCTGCTGTCTTAAGTCTTAACTTAAGGCTTTTCATAAATAGACTAAATAAATAAATGATGTTAATAAATAGACTGAAAAACTCCTTTGTCCTTCACTCGGGGGGAGGAGGAGTAACAGGAAGACTGAGGATGGAAAGCAGCTAGCCAGCCATTAGCTATATATTTATGTTTTTGTATATTCATATATATTTTTATTTATATGTACAATTTCTTTTTGATATCCTGTGTTCTTTTTTACCCTGTGTACTATACAATGTTACTGAAATCTTAGCTTCCCCGAAGGAGTCTCCCCAAGGGATTAATAAAGTTCAGTCTAATCTAAACAAAAAAACAAGACTAACATGATGCTGGCCTCTTTGTCTCTTTTTGATAAATCTAGGTGGTGGTGGACACCAGTCTGGAGAGCCCTGCAGGTTTGGCCATTGACTGGGTGACCAACAAGCTGTACTGGACTGATGCTGGTACGTCACACATCATTTAATAAAGTTATGACTCCAGTATGTGATGCTAAATGACCTGCATGACGGTCTGTATTTGTTTTTCCAGGCACTGATCGTATAGAAGTGTCTAATGCTGATGGGAGCATGCGTACTGTCCTGATCTGGGAGAACCTGGACCGGCCCAGAGACATCGTTGTCGACCCTGTTGGAGGGTAGGCTTTATGCTGGAAAATGTTTCCTGTTAACCTGTTTCTACTGTACTTTTTTTTGTATCATTATTTTTTTTAACAGGGAAAACACACGATTAAATGTGATCTTAAATAAAAGAGTATGTAAAAAGTTAATTTAAGTTGCCTAGCCCACTCTTTAAGGGGAGGGCTTACCAAAAGGGCCACATTAAAATCATCATCATCAGAGGGCCAAACTATTGCAATTTGACAATCAGAATTACTCAAATTAATAAAAAGGACAATATATATAGCCATCATACGAAGCAATTCAAACATCTTTTGGATACATGTATATTTAAATGCAAATACTACAGAAAATGTGATCCAAAGAGCTAAACACTGAATCGGAGCTAATTTCAGCTACTTATTAATTAACATTTTTAAGTATTTACTGGTTATATAAGTTTATTTTACAGATGTTTTTGGGTTTTTTTTATTAACAAATGCATAGAAGGGAGTTCTAAACAAACAATTACTGCTGACCATAGCTCTATGTTCTTAGAAATATTGCTATATTTAATATAGTCCTGGCAGATTTTGTCAGGATTTCTTCATGTGTATACATTATTTTGATATTTTGAACTAGCTGGTGGGCCACGTTTAGGTTGTGGGAGGGCTGCATGTGGCCCTCAGGCTGCCAGTTGCCCACCCCTGCTCTTAAGGGAGTGGAGGGCGATATTATTCCCTCTTTTAAAGGCAGGCATGTATCAGAGTAAAATATGAAGTTATCAAAGTCAAGAGAATTTCCTCAGGATGTTACAGTGATGTTTTTTTGTCCAGTAAATATATTGAATTAAATATTGTCCCCTCTCTGTAGTTTCATGTACTGGACTGACTGGGGTGCCAACCCAAAGATCGAGCGAGCAGGAATGGATGCATCCAGCCGCATCGTCATCATCTCGTCTAATCTGACGTGGCCAAATGGGCTTGCTATTGACTACGAGACCAAACGCCTGTACTGGGCTGACGCTGGCATGAAGACCATTGAATTTGGCAACTTTGATGGTTCTGACAGACAGGTAAAGTCTTTCATTTTTCTCTTAATAGCCTTTGTTGTGTCATTTAGTGAAATAACGTTATGTTAATGTATATTATTACAGCTTATTTACACTTTAAAGGTTTTTGTTTGCTTGTCATGTGGTTGAGATTGCTTTCTTGGATTTGCAACTAATTTGAAAATAACTTTGTACCTGTATGTATAGAAATGTTAACAGCTTTACTTGTGTTTTTTCTTTTGTTTCATCATTATTACACACATCTATTAATGTTATCATTGAGGTTTGAGTGGCATCTTTACCTTTCAACCTTCCCCAAATTTCTCAGGGTAAATGTTATTACTGCCACAGGATTAAAAACCATGGAGCAGCATCTATAATTCCTTTTACTCAACCTTACACATGAATTTTTTTTTTTTCATATTTTGCTGATGATTCACTCGCAGAAGGAAGAATTCTTGAGTTTTTATTAACTGAACATTGCCACCTAGTGTTGTATTCTATAGTTGACTCCAGGGAAGACCATAGCCTTGTGCCACCATGTGATGTCTGAGTGAAAATGCTTTTAAACATTGAATCCAATTTTTGACATGTTCTTTATGTGATATATCAGGTGCACATTATTTACAGGAACATTTCAAAAACATGCTGCTATTTAACAAACACAGATGATAATCATAATAAAAGGGACACTGCAGCTACTTAAAAATGCTAGTATTCAGCTGCTTAAGTTCCAATAACCTCTTAATTCTACTTTCATCAAAACTCTGTTACTGTCTTTTCATACAGGTCTTGATTGGCAGCCAGCTTCCTCACCCCTTCGGCTTGACTGTGCACCAGGACAAGCTGTACTGGACTGACTGGCAGTCAAAAAGCATCCAGAGCGCTGACAAGCTCACCGGTCTGGGTCGACACACACTGGCTGAAAACCTGGAGAATCTCATGGACATTCACATGTTCCATCGACTTCGTGAGACAGGTCTGTGTGTGTCCACAAAATGATGAAACTTCAGAGGCTGCTGTTAAGACAGCAAGTATTCAGTCAGTGGCTCCTTTTTCAATGTTTCTCTCTGTGCTGCTGTACATTTGAAGGATCCTGAATGAAGACTTAATGAGGATTTCATTCAAGACTTTAGGAGTTGTCTTAGTTTGTGCACATATCCCAGCCCTATTGGCCCATCAACACTGGGTATATCCACGTTTTGGTAATGTCCCACCAGAGCACTTTGATATAAATCACCTTAAAGCATTAGGTTTGATCAGTAAGGTGTCAGACTTGATCAGGTTTTTATCATTCGTTATATAATAGTTGGATCATTCCAGTGCTCCAGTTAAACAAATAGAAAACACAAGCTTACCCAAACCAGAAGTGTGAATTTAAGGAAGAAGACAGAACTGAGAAATAGGGTTGAATGATTTATTGTTTATGGATCGAAATCGCAATTTCAGACAACGCAATCATGTGATCGCCAAAGCTGCAATTTTCTGCAGCGCTCCTGACTGACCCACGATCTGTTGTGTCAACTATTTTACACATACTATTTTACAAATTTGCAGACAATTTGCATTTAAGAATGCCTCGCAAATGAACGGTTTACTCACAAGTGTTCAAGGGTTCTCATTGTTCAATTAAAAGAGCTGTTCAAAAGAGTCGACTCGTTCATGAACGTCACATCTCCACCGTGAAAGTGCTGGTAAGCAGGCCAACGACACAAAGCCCCTGTTTTGGAGTGAAAGTTTAAGTATCCCTTAAATAATGATAACAGATTATTTATCATCATATTAGATGATGAATAATGTGTTATGTGCTTTTGACCATTGATTTTCTTACCGTTGTCTACACTGTAAACACAGTGATTATTGCACTGAAGCTTGATCTGAAGAAAATCATGAATCAAACTGAAATCGCCAGGAAAATCACAATTAGATCTTCTCCTGAAATTGTTCATCCCTACTGAGAAAAAAGACGAGGCCAGCATGCCTCCATCAGTTCAGTTTTATTTTGGTCAGGTTCAAACAAAATTGAAAGACCGGTCTCATTCAAATTGAAGCTTTTTCAGTGGCTGTGTCGAGTCTTATTTTACAGCTGTAGCCTCTTTTACCTGATTTTCTCTGAAGTCATTGAAATGTGCGCACCTTAGGAATGATGTGTTTAAGTCTATTGGACAATCCTGTTTTTTTTTTGTTTTGTTTTTTTTTTGAGAGGATGGAGTTTGGGTATTTTTTAAGCTTTTCTAGCCTTTATTGGACAGTGAAGAGTGAGACAGTGGAAAGGCTTGAAAAAGAGAGTGAGAGACAGCAGGGAGAACACTCTGCAAACAGGCCTGAGGCGGGAATCAAACCTACGCCAGCCTAAGCATATAATAACTTTATTTATAAAACACCTTTAAAAACAGTGCTTTAACAGACAAAACAAAGGCAGAACTCTGAAGACAATAAATCAACAATCAGGTCAAACAGAGACCAAAATAGTCAAATGAAAAGGCACAGAGGTTCATGTTCAATGAAGCAACAATATGAGGAAGGTGCCAGGTTGATGATCACTCCACCAAACCAGCACCCTCGGACAATTCCAGTGAACCCCATGCGTTACCCAATTCTTTGTTTCCAACATGAAACCAGTCCAAAGTAAACTAGAAAACAGAATAAAAAGGAGGGGAGCCTTAACCTGTCCTGTCATTTCAAACACAGTCAACAGACATGATTATGATCATTTTTCTGCTACACTGATGGAAAATGTTTACACAAAAACTCACAAGTTCACCTTGAGTGAACGATTTTCTCCGTCAAAAGAACCTTTGCTGCAATTTTTCAGTCATCAGATCTGACACTGAAGATTTCAGGTTGTAAATTTAGGTCAAGGCACACAAAATAATAACTAGAAAATCAGATTTCTTGGAAACCTAATTTATCTAACAGATATTTGGGTTTCTGTTTGGTTTCCTCCCTAAAATGTTCTCAGTCTATTTTCAAGCCTTACCTCAGACTTGCCACAGAAATATTCTGTCCTGAGTTTGTTTTCTCTGTCTGCTCTTGTAGTGCATAACCCATGCGCTGTGAATAATGGAGGCTGCAGCCACCTCTGTCTGCTGGCTCCTTCTCCCAAAGCCTCGAGTTGTGCCTGTCCCACTGGAATCAACCTGCAGAGTGACGGAAGGACCTGCACCCCAGGCATGTGATTTACGCTCTCATAAACACTCCTGATGCATACAGAGAATAAAATATTGACATTGTTAGGTCCTGACCCACCAGTTGAGAACCACTAACTTAAATATTTGTTACTGTGCATTGTGGTTGTAGTTCCAGTAGTGATTTGCTTGTGGCCAATGCAGTGTAATTTTGAATGGCTTTTATTAACCAAACTATGAACCAAAGGGAAATCCAGCATCTTGGGTATTTGTTCAGTTAAATATCAGTTTATTTACAATGCAATATTCTTGTGCAGGGCATTCAAAGTGCTTTAAATAGTAAACAGTAGAACATTACAAACAGAACATTCATTCTTGGCATAAGAATAAATTTGATATTAAGCAAAAATAAGACACTATAAGACAAAATATGAATGAAAAATGATATAAAATGCATGCTTATCCAAAAGGTACTACAAAGAGCTTTTATTCAAACTCTAAAAACATGATTTTACAATAAAACACAAAAATGAGAACAATAGTTATGGAAAAATTCTCACAACATATCACGGCCTGCATTTTACAGGAAACAGCACAGTGTTTTAGGAAGTAAGTACGGAGGATTGTAATTTTTCAGCCCCTTTGTTGAGAAAGATGCTAACGTGTGTTATGCGTGTGCAGGTATGAGCAGTTTCCTGATCTTCGCGAGGAGGACGGACATCAGGATGGTTTCTTTGGATATCCCATACTTCGCAGATGTGGTTCTGGCCGTTAACAGCTCCATGAAGAACACCATCGCCATTGGGGTCGACCCCAAAGAAGGTCTGTACGTCCCCTTGAAGATTAAAAATATATATCACTGAAAGACTGGTACAGAAATTGATTTTTTATTTGCTCCTCTCAGGAAAAGTCTATTGGTCTGACAGCACGTTGAAGAAAATCAGCAGAGCCAACATTGACGGGAAAGCGCAGGAGGACATCATATCTACAGGTGAGGAGGAGCTCAAAGATGGACGGTGCTTTTTAACTCCATCGGGTCATGTTTCAATACTCCATCTCACCTTCTCTTTGTAGGTTTAATGACAACTGACGGGCTTGCAGTGGATTCTGTCGGCAGAAAGATCTACTGGACGGATACGGGAACGAACCGCATAGAGGTGGCCAACCTGGATGGCTCCATGAGGAAAGTTCTGGTCTGGCAGACCCTGGACAGCCCCCGAGCTATCGCCCTCTACCATGAGATGGGGTAAGGCTGCTTGTGGTAGAGGGAAAATTACTGATTAAACTGGCAAAAAAGATAAGAATATATCAGATATTCTCTTCTCTGTGAAAATGAGTTCTTGTTTTTCTGTTAAATAAATAAATAATGATGAATGTTTCTACTAATGGTTTCACCATCGTGCACCTGCTGTTGTCTTTACACTTTATTTTTGGCTCTGGATGGAATAAAAAAGGTGGATTACTGTTAAAATCCCATTAAAATATGTGGTGCATGGCTCTTCTCTAAATTAAATGAAGAGGTCATCCTCTTTCTATCTTACTTTGAATCCTTTTTACGGATTTGTAGCCTCACTCTATCTCTTTTTTCTTCTTCTTCAGTTATTTATACTGGACAGACTGGGGAGAGCATGCTAAGCTGGAACGCTCAGCCATGGATGGATCAGACCGCGTAGTCCTCATCAGTAACAACCTGGGCTGGCCAAACGGCCTGGCCATCGACAAGGCTGGCTCACAGTTACTGTGGGCTGATGCCCACACAGAGGTCAATACTGACACTCTAATCAACCTTCGCATATCACAAATATTTGAACACATAAGGACAGTTTTCTTAATCTTTCAGGACTTATGTTTTATGAATTTACAAATCATTTGATTCTGTTTTATTTAAATTTTACCCATTGTCACCACTTCATTGGAATAGAGAGTTGTCAGAATCACTGGATTGTAGAGCGTGCCCTACATAGAAGCCAGTAAAGTTTTATCTGTTCATTAGTTTTAAGGGTGTAGATTTGTTTGTGTAGTGCAGTGAAGTTATATGCTCCATCTGTGATAGAGTGGTGCAGAAATGAGTCCAAAAATGCAAAGCCATTTAGTTTCTCTTGTTCCACATCCTGAAGTTTATGGGATTTTAGAATAGCTAAACGAATAAATGCCTGAAATAAGATCTATGATGATTACATTCGTATCAGATTTTAATGTTTCATTTTGCAACATAAATGCATCTTACATCGCCCTGCATGCAAATTTTAAAGCCTGATTATGTTTAAAGGGATGGTTGCTAACAGGGACTACAAAAATGGCAGGAGGCCCCCTTCATATAGTAAAAAACGATAATACATACATGATAGCTACAGCCATGAACACCAACATAATCAGGTCCTTTGATGAGGACATTTTCTTTTCAAATACATCATGACAATGTATACTGGAAGTGTGATAGCCGCTTTTAAGTCAAACCACCATCTTGTAGCTCTATAATAGCTTTCTTTATCATGTCGATTTTTTATCAAAACTTTAAAAAAATGTGAAAGTTTAGTTTGTTTGTGAGGATAATCACGATGAACAAAATGCTTAAGTTTCATGAAGTTTTTTATTATCAGCAATTATCCAAGAACACATTGAATAATCCCAGAGGTGTTTGCTGAGAGAACCAGTTTGATGCTTTCTTTCAGGTTTTCAACTAAAAAATGGCCTCCCTGCACCCCCCCATTAGCTGATAGCTAACTGAAAACAGTCCTAGCCTACTCTTGTAACAGGGCAGTCACAACTTCTTTTCATTATTTTCTGTTAATAAGATGGTGCTTAGAGGGATACGCCAACATTTTTTTCTTTTCCACAATCCCGAGTCCATGACAAGCAGATAGACACCATTCTATCCACCGCAGAAGTATTTGCTGACCTACTTACAAGCACGTCAACGGTGGTTTGCACATGCGCCCTGTGGTTTAGTTTGGTATATATTTCTTTTCAAAAATTACATACAGTGCTAAACTTAGTCCAAAAATAGATAACGTAGCAAAACGCGGTAAAACAACAAGTCACAACAGGCACACAGGACCGTTAAGAGTTTCTGAAGAGTTTATCTGATGACTGTAGGCAGAGGCAGGCTAACACTACCCATTGACTCCCACTGTTTGAGCTAAGCTAATTAGCGGTGGGTGAGCTCTGCCCGTCTCTTCCACAGTTGAAAGAATGGCGTCTATCTGCTTGTCACGGACTCAGGCGTGGGGCAAGACACGAAAACAAAAAAAAATGTTGGCGTATCCCTTCAAACTGTACTGTTGCTGGTAAAGCTTTGCCTCCGTAATCTCAGCCTCTTCTTGGAGAAATATGCCTACTTTTGACTAACCCAGGGAGCATAGGCCTCAACATTTTACAGATCTGTCATCCATTTTACAATATTTTAAAGACTACAGTGTTCATGACTTTGTTGTCCTTCAAAGTGACAAAATAAATGTCACCCTACAACATTAAAAACTTTCACAGACAAATAAAATGCCATTTATGTAATAACGATCCTCCAAATGAGCTGAAATAAATCAGATGTCTCTCTCATTTCTCTTTCCCTCTGCAGCGCATTGAGTCATCAGACCTAAATGGGCAGAATCGCCGAACCCTCGTCACTCCTGTCCAGCACCCGTACGGTTTAACCCTGCTGGGGTCCCACATCTACTGGACTGACTGGCAGAGCCGCAGCATCCAGAGAGCAGACAAGAACACAGGGACCAACATCATCACTGTGAGAGCCAACCTGCCGGGCCTGATGGACATTCAGGCCGTGGACAGAGAGAAGCCCCTCGGTGAGCTTGTCCTCATTTGGTCCCTAAAAGAGGACTCAAGTGTCAGAGTTAGTTTAGTTGTCAAGTTCCTTGCCTGTAAAAAAAAATTTCAGCTCTAGTGGCTTAAGTGAAAGTCTGTGTTAGAAATCTGCAGCCAAGCCGTCTCTGCACAGCTGCTTTATGTTTGTCCTTTTTAACTTGGGAGTCATTTAGCTCCGTCTTACGGTTTGTTTCCTGCAACTCCATACACACCACAATGATCCAGCTTTGGCTATTTCTCTGATTATTTCTGTTTACATAATTATAGCCTCTTCTTCAGAAGTATTATGTTAAGCTCTCCAGGAAGCTGTGAGGTAATTATACACAGTTTTGAAAACAGTAAGACAGCCGAGAGTAAACAACAATCTGCTTTACATTTCACAGCTTTTTTGTGTTTATGCAAGACGTAAAAAAGTCGCTCAGAATTTCTGGCATTTCCTCCAGATTGCCAAAAGCAGCTTTTAATATAAGTGGCATTTAACTGCAAGTCAACTCACTAAAAAAGGCAAAGCTATGGCACCTAAATTTTTATTATTATTTAAAAGAGTGAGGAAGATGCGTATTGAACAAACTTGAGAATTTAAGCAGATGCAACAGTTGAAATGATAATTTAGTCGAATACACCAAGCATGTGTTTTTTTGAACACCATTATATGATCAAGAATTTAAAAACGTATGTGTATCCCGTTTTATGGGGACACCTGTTTGTGTGAAACCTTTATGTCTATTTGCTTTCGTATTCCATCAAGCAATAAGTGCAAGTGCTGCTGTTGCTGTTACAGATGGCCACGTTTTGCAATAACAAGAATGATGTCTATCTGCTTGTCGTGGCCTTGGGACTGAGGCAAGACACTAAAAAAGAAAAAGTTGGTGTATTCCTTTAAAAAGTTGCTATTTTCCAATATATTAGGCGTAGAAAACACCTAATGATTTATTTGATAGTGCAACATTTATTTTCGGCTACATCTCCCATTAAAACATTGCCTGTAGGGTGTAATTATCTACATTTTCACTTGTTAGGCGTCTTTATTGGCAACAATCTGGTTATGCTGTACATACGAGGTGTGTCAGAAAAGTTCCAGGACTGGTGTCACAAAAGATTTATTTCAAACCCAAACTTCAAACTAAGAGTTTTCCCCTTCAAAGTAATCCCAGCATGTCTACAAAGAGATACAGCGGCGTTTGCTTCGTCAGGTGCGCAAGAAGAGGCAAGAGTTGTGGCAGGACAAGTCGTGTCTGCTTCACCATGACAACGCGCCTGCTCATAATGCCCTGAGCATCCGACAGTTCCTGGCCGAGAAGAACATCACCGTGCTGGAGCGACCTCCCTACTGACCCGACCTGGCTTTGTGTGATTTTTTTCCTCTTCCCCAAGTTCAAGGGGGTCATCAAGGGGACCCGTTTTGAAGACGTGATCAACATCAAAAAGGCTGTGATGACGGAGGATCCCGAAAGAATCCTTCCAGGAGTGCATGAAAGCGTGGCAGAGAAGGATGGGAAAGTGCATTAGACTCCAGGGGGATTACTTCGAAGGGGAAAACTTGTAGTTTGTAGTTTGGATTGTAAATAAATTTTTTGTGACACCAGTCCTGGAACTTTTCTGACACATCTCGTACAGATGTGATGGTATGGTATATCACTATAATTCTGGATACTATTAGAATGAACAAACCACAATATCTTGCCTATAATAATTCATTTCAACAAATCAATCCTTGTGTTATAGCCTCTACAAAGGAGGTTATGTTTTTGCTGGTGTTTGTCCTTTTGTTCGCTGTGAGCAAGGTAACTGAAAAAGCTCAGCACAGATTTTGTTGAAATCTTCTGGAAATGCTGGTCATGGCACAAGAAAGAAGTGTTACAGTTTTGGTGGTGATCTGATTCTGTATATGGATCCAGGATTTGTTCACAGAGAGATAGGGCATTATTCCACATTTTCAATATTAACTCTAATAAAAACAGCACTTTCTTCATTTTTCTTTCTTCTTCTTCTTCTTCTTCAGGTTTTAACAAGTGTGGAAAGAGAAACGGGGGCTGTACCCATCTCTGCCTGCCCCGTCCCAACGGCACCTCCTGCGCCTGCCCCACAGGCATCCTCTTGAAGGGAGATGGCAGGTCCTGTGACGACTCACCTGAGACGTACTTACTCTTCTCCAACCGTGTCAGTGTGCGCCGAATCTCGCTGGACACCAATGACCACACAGACGTGCACGTCCCGGTGCCTGAGCTGCATAATGTCATCTCACTGGACTATGACAGCGTGGATGGGAAACTGTACTACACCGATGTCACTCTGGATGTTATAAGGTAAAAAGTCCAACCACATTGACATGAAAACGTTACTCACCGTATCATCAGGGTCATTCAGTTTGTGCTGTGGTAAGTTTGTCAAGCTTATTCTGTGTTTTAGGCGAGCAAACCTGGATGGTTCTGGCATGGAGACGGTGATCAGTCAGGGCCTGAAGACCACAGATGGGCTGGCTGTGGACTGGGTGGCCAGAAACATGTACTGGACTGACACAGGCAGGAACACCATTGAGGTCGCCCGCTTGGATGGAACGAGCCGCAAAGTCCTGGTCAATAACAGTTTGGATGAACCCAGAGCCATCGCAGTGTTTCCCAGTAAAGGGTAAGGGAGGGAGGAAAACTGGGCTTCAGCTTTAAAGTTTGATTTAAATTTGACTCAGAAGCAGTGAGCAGAAGCTACGGGCCTTCAGTGTTGATCATTAATACCTTTCAAGGCAAAAATGGCTGAAGCAGGGTACACACATAAAGATTATTGGGCTGTTTTTGTCCCCACTTTCCCCCTTCCTGACCAAGGACAATCAAGATGTGAGCTGACTGAGGAACAAAGAAGCAGGCATAAATAAAAACAAGCATCGATGACTGGAAACACAAAGTTCCGGAGACCTCAGAAACATCTCCAAGATTTTTTACAGTCTTTTCTTTTTTTTTTAGTTCAGGATTTTTCTATCAAAAATAGTCCCAAGACCACCATCATTCCCTCTTCTCGTATGTCCTCCTCCATGTTGCCTGTTGTATTTTCCGGTTGTTACTATGTTTCTTCATCCTCGTTTTTCTTAGATCACATTTGATCACATGAGATTTCTGTCTTGGAGGACTAAATTTTAGATCAGTGGTGGGACAGAATGGTTATGTGTGGGATGTGCTGTGTTGAGATTATTGGAGCACAACACACACCATACGATCAAAACTGTTCAATACCTGATTTTTTATCTTTGTGTGTGGTCTGTAACAGATCAAAAATCTCTTTAGATTTAGCAAATACTTATTTGTGGACCCCGCTTAAGGTTTGATTTAAGCAATGAAGATTTTTATCCAAAATCCCAAGCTTAATCTTAAAAAGCTGACAGAATTAACACTGAGTCGAGCTTTATAACCTCTTTTTGGAACCAGTGAAGGTGTTTTTATGTTAAATGGATTACCTGTGCATCGGGGCAAACGGTTGATTTTAGGTGGTTTGTGGTTTTGTTTTGCTCTTAATTAAATGACACAGTTAAAAGTCATCTCACCAGCTCTGCCCTCTCTGCAGCTTCCTGTTCTGGACTGACTGGGGCCACATCGCAAAGATTGAGCGCTCTCACCTGGACGGCTCGGACAGAAAGGTCCTGATCAACACCGACCTGGGCTGGCCAAACGGTCTCACGCTGGACTACGATACAAGGAGGTCAGAAGAAGAAGCTTGCTGTGGAAGGAGCTACATAAATGGCTTTTTGATTGAACAGCAGCCTTGTCAATAGAGGAGATAAGATATTCTAATTGTTTTATTACCCCTGTGGGGAAATCAGATTATCAAAGTATTATTAAGTTTATCAAGGCAAGCTGATTTATTGCTTTTGAGCACACAAGCCTGCACCAAGGAACTTCCAACATTGTCGAGTTCTTGTCAAAAGATGTGAAAACTACTAAATTTCCTATATCCACATCAGATTTAATCAGTTCTTCCTTGTGTCATGACCAATATTCTTTTACTAGAGTATAAAATCAAAGGCTGTAGAATTGGGGTGGGCAACCAGTAGCCTATGGGTCTCCTTACTTGATGCAGGTCTCCCCCAAATTAATTTCAGAACTTAAATAACTGTTAGAACATGAATTATTACAATGTTCAGATATTCTTACTAATTTACTAATTTAACTAGTTGAAAAGTGTTAATCATAATATTTTTGTGTTCTTTGAAAGTAGATAACTCACAAAGTACTCAGTAAAAGTGCTTCACGCTGCTTGCACATATTGTCCAGGGGGTCCTCTTTACAATGATATCAGTTTCATCAGGTATTAATAGAAGAAATCTATCTTATTTCATTGTAATATCTGCCAAGAGAGCTCAAAATAAACCTTGCCATGCACTCACCGACCTTTATTTGATTCAGTGTTATTACACATTCTGTTCATTCATGTTGAAAAATGAGGATTCTTAGAGTTAGAGTTTGGGCAAGACTCTTATATTTCACACTTTTGATGGTAAAAGGAAAACAGGAACGTGACAAAGTCACGCAGCTTGTCTGTCATCTCCCTCTCACTCGGCATGAGCATTTACCTTAAAGGTTTAATACATGAGCACTTCAAATTTTGGAGCAACTGATTTACCACAGAAAACAGACAATAGACTGGGTTGACCCCAGTCTTTCTCGTCTGTCTCTCCCCGCCACAGAGCCCCCAGCAGGCCTGGAGCTCTTCTGTTGTTGTATTGTTTATACTGCGTTTCTGCTTTTGCAGGCGTTTTCTGGGTTTGGTTTGTTTTGGGTTCTGTTTGTCCGTTGTAGGCTGTTTGCCTTTGTTGAGCACCATAAATAGCCATCACCAAGGCATTTCCAACATTGCTGAGTTATGGTAAAAAATGTGGAAGTCTGCCCTATCTTGCACTGTTAACAAATCCTTAAAATAGTCCTTAATCAGGGTGCTGGTTTGGCGGAGTGGTAAGCAACCAGGCACAACCCATGAAAATGCCTCAGCCAGCCCGGGTTCAGATCCAACCTGTGGCCAGTTTGCAAAGTGTCCTCCCCTATTCACTCTCGCCCCCTTTCACAAGCCTATCCACTGTCTCTGTCTCTCACCTATCAATAAAGGGGAACAAAATGCCCAAAAAATAATCTTAAAAAAATCCTTAATCCACATCTGGATTTGGATCACCACAGAAAAGTATCAGTTCCCCCCCGTGTCATGACCAACATTCCCTGAAAATGTCCTCAAATGCCAATGAGACCTTCTTGAGTTATTATTGAAAATGTGGAAAACTGCCCTGTCTTGCAGTGATGAGAATTCCTTTAAAAAATACTTGGATCCACATCTGGACACCAAAAAATAGCTACTTATTTCTTATGCCATTCCCAAGATAACCAGGGAATTTCATACAAATCCTTTCATTAGTTTTTGAGTTATCCTGCTCTCAAACAAACAAACTAACAAATGCCAGAAAAAAACATAACCTCCTTAGTGGTGGTAATAATTGAAAATTGTGCGAAGCAGGGCAAGTGTATGAATTAACTGATAATGCTTTAGACATTTGAAAAATAAAGCAAAGAAAACAGACATAATAAACCAGTAAAATATGTCATATGTTGAGAGATAACTAGAAGATTTGTGCATTTTATTAATTCTGTTTTTGGTCTGCAGGATCTTCTGGGTTGACGCCCACTTGGATAGGATCGAGAGTTCAGACCTGAACGGGAAACTTCGTCAGATCCTCGTCAGTCCAGTGTCCCACCCGTTCGCTCTGACACAGGTAACCCCGCCCCTCCTCGTCCTCAGCTGTCAATCACTGGGCTGACCCTTCCTCCTGGCTGCCTTCTCCACTCACCTGCTCTCTTTCACTCATCGGCTCACCGTGTGACTCTCAATGGTCGTCTTCTCCGTCCTCCAACTCATACTGAACTCATTCGACTTAACCATTTCTTTACTTCCCTTCCACTCTGACCCTCATTTTTCTTCCTCCTTTCCCTCCCTCCCTTCCTCCCCCCCTTTTCTTCCTCCCATCCCCCTTCTCCTTGTCTGTGTTTTCCTCTCCTCTCTTCTTCTCCCTCGTCTCCCCAGTTGAAGCCGGTGTCCTCCCCTCTAACTCCTTTCTCCCGACTCTCGCAGCAAGACCGCTGGATCTACTGGACGGACTGGCAGACTAAGTCCATCCAGCGGGTGGACAAACACACCGGCCGCAATAAGGAAACCGTGCTGGCCAACGTGGAGGGCCTCATGGACATCATAGTGGTGTCCCCTCACAGGCAGACAGGTATGCAGGCTGTTGTTTCTGACACTTTCAGATGATGTAGGAGATGCAAAAAAACATTTGCTAGTTAATGTTCCTGTAAAGACTCAGATTCAGGAGGCTTGAAATAAGAAGTTTTGCACCACCTCTCAGTCTGAAAAGTGGAGCCGATATGAAATTGCCTCAAATTGCTTTCACTCTATAGGGATACAGCAACTCTCAATATAATATCAAACCATTTGTGAGGCATTCATGGTTCAAAAGGTGCCTGTAAATGGCAGTATATTTCAGTTTTTCAAATCAATTAGCTTCCATACTTTGTATTCTTCTCTGTGTTGGTTCTTCTTTGTATGTGACTGTTCATCTGTGTGTTAGGATGAGAAAACTCCTCACAAGCAAATATCCAGTCACAGTGTGCCAAAGTTTGGACAATATTTCACCTGTTATTCTAACATGATGAGTACTGAGGAGTAGCAATGATGGTAGCTCAGTCAGTCAGGCGTTGGGTTAAGAGTCAAGAAGGTAGCTGACCATGTCTGACAGCTGGCCTGGTAGCTGCAAAGACACTGTTTTGTTGTTTAGGTTTTGCCAAACCTCCCAACTGCTTAGGAAGCATTTGTTTGAGAGCAGTAGACCACCACTCTGATATATTTCTAGTGATGCGTGAAAAACTAGGAGAGCTCCGAAAGCACAAACCTCTGCAAAGGCATTTTGATCATTGTTGAGCAAGTTATTGTCAAAATTTAGAAAACTGCCCTGTCTTGCACTGTAACCAAATCCTTCGATGTCAAAGGGCATTTCTTTTGCATGATTATCCCTTTTTAGAGATGCATGGTCCTGGATTTTTGCAGATATCCAATTTGCTAATATTTCCAAACTCATTATCGTTGATACTGATACAAATACCAATATTTTTGTCAAGAGCACAAAGCCTCCACTTCACTAAAATTGACGCATTCTAACGTTAAGGAAGAAAAACATTTTTCCTTTCCTAAATTGATCTGATTTATAAAAGTGGACATCATTGATGATGAGGTAAACCATCATTCTGCTGATATTACAACCAATACGTGGAATATATTTGGTCAATTTTTACAGCTAAAATATCTTCTGTAAATATCAGCAAACATTTCAGGGTTTTAGGCAGTTATCTGCCCCTATAAGATAAGATAACCCTAAAACCCTTTCTTATCTAATAAGTCATTTTTCTGAGGTGACATTAAACATATGATAAAATCACCATATTCAGCTATTTGAGTCAGTGAAGTGAATCCTGCAGTTTTAACACAGATTTCACCTTAGCATGTAAGGAATAGGGATGCACGGTATTATTGAAGCAATATCGGTTTTAGGTAACAAAATGAATGTCATCAGGACTTTTGCAAATTGAATAGCCAGAAAAAGAAACTCCTTTTTTCTCAGGAATTTGAATAACAGATGTTGAATGTACTTTTTAGTGATGTAAAGTTGATGTTATGGTTGTGTAGCATTTTGTCTTTTGAAAGTGTTCCTTTTTTTTTAATATGTTTATTCGTCTAATTTTCCTTTTTGAATCACTAAGTACCCCAAAAGTATTTGGTGTTTTTCCCTACAGGAAGCCTTTTTTCCTCAATAACCCCATAGTGTGTCCAAGAATTAATCTAAGACACATGTGAATTGAAAATGAAAAAGGAAAAAGTCAATAAATAAAAGAGAAAAAAAACTCCAAAAACCTTAATAAAGAAGAAATGAGGTGAGAATTAGACTGAACTAACAGTATTGTTGCTTCGGTCAGTTATCAGAGAGTGACTGCACTTATTAACTCCAGCCTAAATGTCATCATTGTTTCCTGTTTTAAGCTATATTACTCTGATCATGGGAATCAAAACCAATACCAAGGAAATCAATCACAAATGGTCAAGGAATCGATATAATTTGTCCTTCTGCTTGACAGTTTCCTTAACAATTCCTTCCACCCATTTATGGATGCCTTGCAAATCAAGAACGTCACACTCTCATCAGAGGCAGTAAGTATAGATGACAACAAATAAGTCAAAGACGAGAAAGAAGCTGACAGTGTTGATTAATATTACACAGTATGAAGCTAACTGTGTCTCTGTCAGTGTAATTTCAAGCAGAAGTGGAAAAAACAGAAACTTGCTGAGGCATTTGTGCAAGCAGAACAGCATTAAATATCAGGACTGCAATGTGTTTGATGTTGTTGACCCTGAAATCCTGTGTATGCTGAATTGTTTTTGCATACTCACAGGACTCAATAAGAGAGTTTATAAAGAATTGTTTCGATCAGCAGAATTGCACTGGTATTACTAAAATCGCATCAGTTCCCATCCCAATCCTGTTTGTTTTTTTGTTGTAAATGTTCACTCTCTTCCTGTTTAGGCACCAACCTCTGTGGAGTGAATAACGGTGGCTGCACTCACCTCTGCTTTGCCAAGACCAACAGTTTTGTGTGCGCCTGTCCTGATGAACCAGACGGACGGCCCTGCTCAACCAGTAAGTAAAATGCCACAGGACAGTGTTTTTCTGAGGGCCAGTATTTGATATGAGCTGTGACCACAAGTCATGGCCAGTCGTTTCAATTTAGTTTAAAATAATATACTGACCAAGTTAGGATGGTACAATCTCTATGCAACATGAGGAAATATCCAGACAGTACTTCTGGTTTTGATCAGTTCTGCTTTATCAGTTTCAGGTTACATTCCCACCTCACCAGCCAAAGGAACCAGCAGCACCCCTGTTCCCAACAAGATCCCCAGAGGTCCCACAGACACTCCACACAGAGGACCCTCACTCGTCAAGTATGGCTCTTTGTTTATCTGAATAACCATAAAAAGAGAGGCTCAATTGAGTTGTTAACTCCCCTTAAAAATGTGTTAAAACATAATCAGTTTCCCATTCTGAACTCACAAATCTTACTCATCAGTACTCTTCATCACTGTTTACTCGCTCTCCTGCGTGAGAGGTATCTAAGTGAGGTATCTTTGTAGTTTTTTGATGCTGATTTTCAGTTTTAGTAACCTCCTTCCAAGAGCTGTATCACCAGAATTACCAGCATATTTAAATGGCAGATGCTGTTTGTCTGGATTTCTCATACCAAAGATGATTAATATGTAATTTTATGAAGGTTATACGTTATTATAACCTCTTATTTTGCTCCTCAGATACCATGTTAAGCATCAGATGAATTTTATAAATGTAAAATAGCCCACTCAGCTTCCTCTCTGTGTGTTTTACAGCTGCACTGATAAGAACCTAAACAATGAAGACTGTTTAAACAGAGTGGTGACAGCCCCCCATGGTAAGTGCCTGAGTCTTTTCTTTTAGTTTGACAAACTGAATTCAGTGTTAAAGGAACAGTGCGACAACCAGGTCCAGCACAAAGACAGATGTGTGTTTAGTCCAGTTTGGGACACTTTTGCAGTACAAAATGTCCATGTCATAGCCATGTGCTGTGGAAAACTGAACAAAGCATGAGTGATGTCAACTATTGGTTTCTAAAGGGGAATAAAGCCTGCTGACAAACAGCTACAACATGCTGCTCACAGTCGGATCAGCTATGCCCCTAATTATGCAGAGCCTGAATCCTTTATAAAATTAAAACAATAGAGATGCAGAAGAATTCAAACCATTTGCAATGCACTTTTGTGAATTAAATGTTTTTTGAACCAGGTTGTAAACATGTGAATTTTAACATGCAGTGTTCACATGACTTCTAGTACGTCTTTAGACAGCCTCAAGTGAATCAGCTTCATCACCTGAGAGTGATACTTACATAAATAGAAACAGGAGTATGTATAATCAATTCAATAAAATGGCCTCCTTTGTGTCTGTTTGGACTCGAAGAAATTGCTCCTGCAAAATACAAAATTATCAGCACTCATCATAAAGTCTGTCACTTCTATTCTTCTCACTTTATTCATTAAAAAAAAAACAACAAGGGCCAACTTTAAAGGTTGTTCAACATGAGTCTGGTTCTGCTCAAGATTTCCTCCTTTACAGAGGTTTATTCTTGCCACTGTTACTGTAAGCCTCCTATTGTAGCCTTGTGCTGTGCTCATGGTGGATTCATGTTTGGTTTGTATGTATGTATATGCATATATTTGTACTTTTATCTGCTTATATGTATGTACAGTGCTCAACAAATTTATAAAACTACCTGTCATAAAAATGAGAAAACATAATAATTTAGAAAATTTCAAAAACCTGTTTAACTGGAAATGTTATTGTTATTGTTATTGGATAAAACATTTTGAACAGGAATGAGGAATTTCAAACTAAATCACCTTCTTCAGCTTTTTAGAGGAGCTCGCTGGGCTTCTCTGAGAAGTCAGAAATTAATCTAACATAATATTCAATCACTAAAACTATTTTCTCTGTTCATGAATGCAAGTAAATAACTGCAATTGGACATCTTAATAAATGATAATGGGCTTTACAGAGTTCCCACACGTCCTGGAAAACCTGGAAAACCTGGAAAATGATTGACCAATTTTCCAGTCATGGAAAACATATGGAAAATGAGGGAAAAAGTAAAATGTCCTGGAAAAGCTTGAATTGTCCCGGGAAATTATTTATTTTCCTTCTGCCTTGTTTGTGAACAAAAATCAAACATAGGACATGAAGTAAAAATGTTCTTGGTAACTAATGCACACTGAGTCATAAAATAAGAGTAAATAAAATAATGCAGGTTATGGAATAAAATATAAAAACTCAAAACAATGGTGACAAAAAGAAATTATTAAAAATGGCAAAATAAAAGTTAGACTACTTAAACAGTAAATCAACAAAATATATTTATAAAAAAGCAGAGTAAATAAAGATTAAAAAATTAAGTATAAACCATAAATTCATGGTTTATACTTACTTACTTACATAAAAGCCAGACTAAAAAGATAGCTAGCAGACAATGTTCAATGTCCTGGAAAAGTCCTGGAAAATGATTATCAAAAAAGAGTGGGAACCCAGCTTTACTATTTTTCTGGGTTTAAAGGAGATTTTAAAATTCATGAATAACAGTTAATAGTTATGTTTACAGAAACATAAAAGTGGTGTTAATAATTACAAATGCTGTTAATTTAGGGCAGCTGTGGTATAAACCTCACACAATGTGTTCAGTGATGATTGTCTATAAATTGAGGAGTGTGGCCTCTACCTGCTCTATTAGAAAGTGTCTTAAGATAACAGTTGTTGTGATTTGGTGCTATACAAATAAAGATTGATTGATTGATTGATTCAATTTTAGGTCCACAGAGAATTTAGAGGTAATTCAAAAGTTGGAACATACCTTGCATCATGTAGTTTGGCTTTTACTACCACCTGTTACATTTTAATTGTGAACTGCACCATAAGCAATAGTATCAAAGGTATATTTACAGCCGCTGTCACAGCATTTGGGGCTAGATCTGTTCTGTAAAGTCTGTTTTAAAAGACCCAGTAATGGGTTTGTGACAATATGTTATCTTTTAAAGGAGAGGGACTTCATATCAGCTACGTGATTGGTGGAGTTCTGACCATCCTGGCAATTCTGATCCTCATCGCTGCTTTGATCATATACAGGTCTGTCCATATCTCTGCAGTCTTGAACAGAGTGTTTCATAGCCCACACTCAAAACACAACAGGTGGTGCAGTATTTTAACCCTTTGCTCTTTTTTATTGTTTGATTGACAGACACAAGAAGTCAAAGTTTGCAGATCCTGGAGTGAGCAACCTAACATACAGCAACCCCTCGTATCGGACGTCCACACAGGAGGTCAAGATCGAGGCGTCGCAGAAGCCTCCAATATACAACCAACTTCGATATAAGAAAGAGGTAACACACAGCCTGAGCACTGAGATGCCAGAGTTTTTGTTTAACAGATAGATGAATGGATTTAATGTGAATCCATCCTGATTTCACAGATCACAGACTATGTAGCTGTATTCTGGATAACCACAGAGACCAATGACGTCACTGTTTGTCTCTGCTCTGTTTGATGTTGAAATATTGTTAACATGTAAAAGCAGGTTTTAGACACCAGTCTTCATCTTTTCTCCTTCTCTCTCTCCTCACTGCAGCTCTCTCATCCCTACAACTCCCTCTCTCCTTTTATCTTTTGACCCACTTGTACCGTGGAGAGGTAGTTACGCAGCATGAAGGGGTTGTGTAGTTTTCTGCTGTGTTTTTCTCTCTTCTTTGTTTTGGCGTCATTTTTTTTTTATGTCTTTCACCGCATGCCAATTTGCTTTCCAAAATTAACAAATTTGCTTTGTAGTGTTTGGACAGAGCTCTGTGATCATTAGCATATCAGTGCCTAAAGTATTTGTTTCTCACAAATCCAAATTCCAAAAGAATTAAGATGTTGTCAAAAAATGTGAATGTAAACAGAAAATAGGGTTTTGAAAGTCCTTTTTAATCAGTCATATTCTAGTAGTCTTTGACTCTGAACACATGAACCTGAGTTAAGACTAACCACTTTAAGCATCTGGAGACTGAAGACACACATTTTTGTAAGAGTGTAATCTGTTTTGTTTTCTGCTTGATAGCTTGCTTTTCTTAATTTATCTTAAATGATTTCCCCTACATTTTGAATGCGTTTTCAAAGATATCCAGGCTACTCATGCCATAGGCACTAATACACACCCTTACAACAGTGTTAATTTTGTTGACTAATCATTTTCGTCGCAGGTTTCCTCAACAACCTTTTTTAAAACAAAAACTAAAACTAAATTAACTGAAATTTTCATCAACAGATAAAAACTAAAATGTTCGACAGAGACTTAATCCAATCAGACCTGATTTCGTCATGTAGAAAGTAGAGACAAGTTAGGAATATATCCAGTCACAGCTACTGTGGTTGTGTGAAAAGGTTGGATGAGTTAAGAGGGACATCCAATCACAGCTGCCTTAGCTTTGTGGTGGTGGGATCCAAGTGTGAAACATGACTTCAGAAATTCAAGGAAACATAAAAAATGGCTTCCACTTTACACTTCATATTTTAGTACTGTAGATTTCATCGACTAAAATTGTTGTGAAATTTCATCAACTAAAAGTAGACTAAAATTAAATGTGCTGTCAAAATTAGCACTGCCTCACAGATCCTGTTTTTGAACTTAGAAGTGACAGCATTCTGGATGGTCTTCTCTTTGGACTCGATGACCATTATTACCAAGAGCAATCCTGAAATGTGGACTCATCAGACCACTTTAAGTCAGTCCATCTCAGAGCTCTCAAATAGCTTTGACCCTGGGAAGCAGTTGCCCTTCTGGATGTTGTTGATTTATGGTTTTTGAACAATCCCAAAGTGCTCCTGAGCCCATGTTATAGCATCCATTACAGAAACATGCTGCCTGGGGGAACGAAGGCCATGGGCATTCAGTGTTGGTTTTGGCCTTACCCCCTACAAAGTAATTTTTCCAGATGTTTTTAATCTTTTGGCAGTTTCATGGAGTGTAGATGTTGATCATAAGTTGGTATGCTTTTCCAGTCTTTGACAAAGTGAAGAACTTTGTTCCAGTGTTGATTGTAGGTGCTCAAGTTTTTCAGGAGTTTTTATTTTTATGCCCAGTCATGGCACGATCACCTGTTGCCAATAAACCTAGTAACCTGTGGGATGGTCCAGGTGTTTTTCTACCATCCCCATTTTTTGCATTCTTTTCATGCCCTTGTTTCTTCTTGTCCAACTGTTTCTTGAACATCTTGTAGGTATTTCAATTTCAGAATATGCATGTATTTCCAAAAAATAATCCAAAATGAAATTTAATTGGTCAGTTTGAAGTTTCTTAGTACTGTTTACAACTTCCTGTGGGTTTAAAAGGATTTGCAAAGCCGTGTCTCCTATTTATATTCACATTATCACAACATTGACTCTCTTTTGGAATTGGAGTTTGTCATTTGAATTTAGAGATGCTTAAGCAAGTCAGTATTACTTTATTCCTTTTTTAAGATGATTTTTAGTTTTTTTTGTATAGGTTGCTATATGTATGAGAGCTTAACCACTTTAGCAATTGACCCATATTATTGAACCAAACTAGGCCGGGTAGAGATTATAAACTGATATTGTGCTGATATGGTAATTTTTTTTTAAACTGGTTTATATTAAAGAATATCCAGTGGAGTTCAGCACTGTCTGCAGCACATGGAGGAGACCAATCAAGTAAAGCATGTACTGTAGAGAGACTGAAGTTAAGTCTTACAGTGACATATGTAATTCATTTCAACCAATTAATCCTGACGACCCATTGATAAAAAAGATCCTTAGAACTAGAACCTCATGCTGCTGCTTGGCTGTTGCAGGCTGTTTAGTATTTCATGCTGGAGACGACAAAATGCTGTTCAAAATATTCCCTCTACAACAGAGTGAATAATTTGAACTAAAGTCTAACAGAAGACTTAAAAGCATAGCTCAGTTTAGTCTGGAAAATACTGTCATATTTATGTATAAGATATATATAAATATATATCAGCTAAAAGTTTTTATGTCTTGTGTTATACAGTTTTTTTTGTGCAGTGATCTTTTTACTGGGGAGAAGCACGGTGGATTAAAATCAGATTACACATTCAAACAGCAAGATGGTTTCCACGGTGATTATTCTGCTTCAGCGTAAAGCACAGCATTACTACAGAGAGTCAAGTGCTGCAGCTGTGCATGTGTTTGTTTGAAAGTCTTGTTTTTGAGTGTTATGCAGTGGGTTGCAAATTCAAGTTTTACAATGTTTGTGTCAGGTTTTAAAAGTAGATTCAGGTATTTCTAAATAAAAAATCAACTGTATTTCAATTAGCAGCAGTTATCCTCAGTTTATCAAGAAGTGCAATTGGTATAGATAGATAGATAGATAGATAGATAGATAGATAGATAGATAGATAGATAATGTGTGGATCAATGGATGGATGCATAGATGGATGGATCTAGAGAGTTGGATAGATGGATGAAATGATGGATCGATGCATGGATGGACTGACGTAGATCAATGGATGGATGAATGGACAGATAGGGAGATGAATGGATGGATGAATATATGGGTTGGTAGATGGATGGACTGATGGATGTATGGATATATGGATGCAAGGACAGAAGGATGTTTACATGGCGGATGGGTAGATTGATGAATTGATGGCTAGATAGATGGATGTAAAGACTGTTGGAAGGACAGAGGGATGGATGGATTGGGTGGGTGTCTGAATAGATGAACGTAGATATGGTTGGATGGATGGATGGATGAAAGAACAGATGGGCAGACAGAGGCGGGTGAATGACTTGATGGATGCCCAGAAAAATAAATGAATGGATGGATGATTAAATGGAAGGAAAAAGAGATGGATGGCTAGATTGTTGGAGAGTTGATTGGACAGACAGAAAGACTGATGAATAAATGGATGGATGGAATGCCAGATAGATAGATAGATAGATAGATAGATAGATAGATAGATAGATAGATAGATAGACTAAGAATGGCTTTTAAAAAATTAGAAAGATAAACAAATTAAGGTCTATGTAAAAAGACTAAAGGAGAACTTATATATCCATATTTGGATGACCTGATGCAAGGGAGTTCACTAAAACCGAACAGTTAACCTTAATTTATTGTTTCATTCCCAACACTGAGACTTATTTAGATTTATTTGCCTTTTCACACCAGCACTCTGACTAACTCTATATCTGCTGATGTCCAGGGGGGAGTGGACGGAGGCTACACCAAGGAGAAGATCCGCATCGTGGAGGGCGTGTGTCTCCTGTCCAACGAGGAGCTTTACTGGGACGACCTAAAACAGATCAAGCCGTCCCGAGGCGGCCTGCACACCTGCATGCGCACGGACACCGTGTCCCTGCAGGCCAGCAGCGCTTCGCTAGACGACGGCGAGACGGAGCAGCTCCTCCAGGAGGAGGCGTCCGAATGCTCCTCCATAACAACCCTGACCCCCTCGGCCATCACCCCGCAGCGTCACGCTCAGCACAGCCTCCCCGACACCGGCTGGGCCTCGTCACGCAAACCCTCCACGGAGAGCGAAGTGTGAGGGAGCCCCCCACCCCCACCCCCTTTCCTCCATGCTTTACAATAACTTCATTACATAATACAAACACACATCTGTATTTATAGCTGGAACAAACACAAATAAAGTATTGTAGGTACAAACAGAACTGTTAGAGTATCTGAACATCTGGTTACACAAATAAGCTCACGTAGACACACCTCCTGTCTCAGAAACTGGGGCTCCGTCCTACTCGTGCACACACACGCAGTACTGTCCTCAAACAGAACCCTCGATGGTACATGACAAACTAATGAGCATGCTGGAATAAGAAAGCAGAGATTCTGGGGAGGAAGTGAACAGAGAGATCACAAGCGTTATCAGGAGCTTTTAAAGGATGCAGACTCTGGATGCGACGAACGCTTCGCCCCGTTATCTTTGCTGACTTCTTAATCTCAACAACCTTCCCCCTGGATGATGTAACCTCGATGCTCTCTCCGATGCCACTCATGACTTTATGAACTCTATTTATGAACGTTTTTGTACTCGCAGAGTGGGTTTTGCCGGCGAGAGTGTTGCGTTAGAACTTTGTTGCTGCAGGACCCGGGTTTTCAAAAGTTGTATTTATGACAGTGCCAAAGGGTGGGGCTTCACAGAGTCTCCATGCTTCTTTCTGCGTTCAAACATGGATAGATTTATATGTTTTGATTTACAGGATGTTTATTTTGTTTGACTTTACTCAGCACCAGTGGGAGACCTCATGATTCCTCATTTTACAGCCTTTAACAGGTCAAGGACTTTCTGTAGCTGCTGCTGGCAAGTCCGTTCTTTGTCTGCAAAACTCATCTGAAAGGAGCCTTTTTGTTTTGTCTGTTTTAAGTTATAACCATTGATCCTCTGGTTTAGCAGAGAGCAAAGTCAGAATGAAGTAACAGCCTAAGTGCCAAACATTTCGCTCTTTTTCCTCCCTCAGCTGAATATTTATTTTTCTAAATGTTGATGACATTTGTTTTACTTGTCTTCAGTCTGGTCGCCTAAATCAAAGGAAGTTGTTCTTTCCTTTTAGGCATGAACCACAAAGGCTGTTTAGTCATGCAGATAGTTTTGGTTTAATGTGACAACGTGAAAGTAACGAACAGAAGCTTCAGAGCATTTAAATGAAAATTCAACAGTTCTAACATCTGATCCTCTTTGAATTAATGGGATAATTATCTCATGAAATACAAGATACATAATCATTTAGAAAATTAAGATATGCTCTGTTTCTCTGCATAAACATTACCTATTAATTACATTTTTAAGATCTTATTTTTTTTATCAACAGAATACAATTATAAATAAATACAATTATCATAAATTTATGAGATACATTGTTTCCCTTTTAAAATTGACAATTTTCTGAGCTGACAGTATAAATATGCATCATAATTCTTTAATCCTGCTCCATTTTCTGAATTAACAAAATAGTTTCCTTGGGCTTGCCAAACACATAAAAGAAATATAAATAATATATGCCCTTTTTCTGAATAAGCAAGACATTTATTTCATAATTACTTGAGAATTGTTTCATTTTCTTCACTTTTTTTTTATCTATGAAGGTAATTTTCTCAGGATTGCAAGACATTTTTCGTACTTGGGATCTGTTTTCTTTAACCAACAAGACATTTAACCTAGAAAACGTGTTTTTTTTTTCTTCTTCTTTTTCTCCAGATTAATGAAACAATTTTCTCAAAATTATGTGATACATTTTGATTTAAAAAAATGTATTTTTTAAATGTAGAAAATAAATTCTGACTTTTTTTCTTCTATGTTTTATCTAAATTAAAGATCATGTTCTCAGGGTTGCAAAATAGTTTTTCTGTACAACTTTTTTAGGCTCTCTTTTTTCAGTTACCCAAACAATAATCTAATAAATTATATTATGTATTTTTGTAAAATATAATGCTTTATTTTATGCTTTTTGTGTTTGTTTTTAATCTGCTGTTGCTCGTGAATAATTAATCATCATTAATTACTAAGTCTCAACCCAAACAATAATCAAATTGCATATAAACAAACAATAAGGCAGCGTTTGCTTCATTAAACTATCTGCATAAATACTTCTGTTGGGATTTTTTTAGTGAACATTTCACAAAAACAGAGCAGAATTGTATTTATTTATTCATTTGATTAAAGTATATCTTGTACTTCTCAGACAATTATTCCATTGATTTAGAAAATAATGAGGATAAATGTATTTGTTTCACAAATATGTGTCCTGTATTCTGAGATAATGTGGTTAATTAAGATAAACAGAACAAAATTTAATTTTCCCCTTAAACTGCAGTTTGCCTCTGCAGAAATCATCTGTATTCTTGCGGTTAAAGCCTGAGATTTTCTTTGTAACTACTTTCTTATGTCAAAATGTAATTTAGTGTCACGATCCTTGTGTTTGTGTAAAGGTAAAGAGTGATCTATGAGAGCACTTAAGACAGAAATTGAATCTATTTGATTGCTATTTAAAGTTCAACAACAATCCTCCTCTCTTTAAGAAATTAGACTTTGAGTATTAATACCACTTTTTAAAACAATGTTAAAGACATTCACCTCTGCATGTCTTTTATCACCTGTTGCTCCACAATCATTCTGCTTTTTTAGAATTTTTAAAGGATATCAGTTATAGTAATGCTACCATTGTTTGGCTACTTCCTCATTTAATTGAACAAATTCTCACATCAGGCTTGTTTTTTAATCCCTAGAAATATTGAACACTTTTTAATCAACATAATCCCAAAAGTTTGGCCTCTAATGTCGCTCTTCAGGGTGTTACGGTGACAGATTTAGGGGCAAAACTATGGACAGCTCGGCTCAAAGAACCAAAAGTTTTTGCATGGCTAAATGCTTAAAAGGGTGAATAATATCATTTCTACTTTTCTTTTTATTATGTGAGTTTTGACCCATTAACTCTAAATCTGTAAAGCAAACATGTATGTGCAGTTTCTGCCGTAGTGCTGTATGAGAAATAGGTACCTTTAGGAACACTGTGCATGTCTGACCCCTTTAGACTAAGACCACCAACTTCCACGATGTCCATCTGTGCAGCACTAGTTCGTGCCGTATACTTTACAGCAACATGCATCCACTAGTCCTTCTGTAGGTCCCTTCACACGTGCCACAATTCGTAACATAATCCAGATCAGTAATCATGTATCATTTTACTATGAAGTGATAACGTCAGACCAGGAGCAAAGAAACTGCAAATCAGTGTTGGACAGGCGAGGTAACATGTTTGTTCTGTCAGGAAATCCCTACTCACTATGGTGAGTTGAATGTATTGAACCATAAAGTGCACTCGTCAACACACAGAAAATAACACAGATGCTACTTCAGAGACAGTTGTACTTGCTAACATGCTGACTCACTTCAGCATTTTAGTCTGTTTTTTGTCTTAAAGTCTGGGGGATCTCTTTATTGAGTTTTATGATAGCAGCCCAAAATAAGGTCCAGGGTAAGCATGAGCATTATGATGCGACATTTATTTCTAAAACCTAAAATACTGAAATTTCCCCATTTATATATTTTAAAGGGTTGTCACAACTTGTGGGGCAGTCACTGAGTAGGACTACCGAGTTTCTTGGGGATATTAAATCATCATTTTCACAAAACAATAACTGACTTATAATATACTATACTGATCAGGTCACACTGCAAATTAAAATCTTTTAAAAAGTCTTGTAAAATAAAAGTTAGAAGCTTATTGGTGTCAGTGTGAGGGGAAATGCATTGCAAAGTTATGCATTAGAGTAATCAGATTAATCATAATGTGCTCTCACTGTGCCTGTCTCCTGCTGAGTTGGCATGCACCTCTCTCTCCAATAATACTCCTCTGATACTACCTCTCCATACAGAGCAAATGGGGGGTCAACTCGTTCCCTCCATTCCATCTCGGCTTGAATCGGCAGAATAAATGGGGCTTGTAAGTGACCATTTGTGCTTCAGTCATAATGGGAGTATTAGATGTCGTGTTGCGTCGCTCAGCTCAGCTTTGAACAGTTCCCTGCCCTATAGTTCCCTGAGAAACAGTGCATCAAGTGCTTTGACTGTACAGCTAAGGAAATGGGCATGTAGTGCTTAATATCAAAAAGTGGTCAACTCAAAGGCTTGTCAATACTCAGCTCTCTGTAAGCCAAAGTTTCTCCCTCAGTGTTGAAAGTGAAAGAAAATTACTTCTCTCACTGAAATCAATGAATGCTGCACCATCTCCTCTATGTTAATCAAATAAACAAGCTATGCCGAGAGAAAAGACAAAGAAAATCCCCCCGTACCTCTTCAAAATCACTCTTTCCTTGCTGCTCCTCTGCGATGATGGAGGGGAAAATAGAAAGGGGCATCAAGGCAAAAGTGTTGTGCCATTTCACACAGTATATCGCTTGCAGGCGTTTATTACACCACATATGATTCCATGTAATTATCCTGATTTCATCACTGATGAACACACGTCACACTCAGTTAAAGGGATACGCCAACTTTTTTTTTTTCTTTTCATGTGAGCTGTTTGTTTGCAAGCCATTCTTAAACACACATTGCCTCCAAATTTAAGAATGGCTCATAACGAACGGCTCACTCACAACTGCAAATCAGTTTTCATCACTCACTTAAAATAGCTGTTCAAAAGACTCAACTCGTTCACAAACTTCACATCTCTCACGCAAACCACCGCGGAAGTAGGTCAACAAACCAAAGCCTCTGGAGTAGAAGAAGATAATACGATGATAAAAGAAGATTAAGTAACATGATGTGATAAAAAAAAATGGAGTCACAACAAGCACACAGGACCATTTAGAGTTGCTGAAGAGTTTATCTGATGACTGGCAGAGGCAGGCTAACACTTCGCATTGACTCCCAGTGTTTGAGCTAAGCTAATTAGCGGTGGGCAGGCTCTGCCCGTCTCTTCCTTGTTACTGCATGCACAGTCGAAAGAATGGTGTCTATCTGCTTGTCGTGGACTCGGGAGAGAGGCAAGACACGAAAATAAAAAAGTTGGCATATCCCTTTAAGACACTTTGAGATTTAATGAGTGCACTTGTAGAGCAGACTAAAACAAATCTCACTCAGACTTTGACAGCATTACCCAAAGGTTCATTCACTGTATAGCAAGTAGGGAGCAATTTCTGACTGAGTCTTCGATTATCTGTTGTTTTTGTTTTTTCCTGTTTTAACTTGTGATCCAGCTGATCTTCTCAGATCGGCTTCCACTCAGAAACTGACTCAGTGGGCGATGGCATGTGCTGTAGGATGAAGCAGAACTGCCGCACGGATATAATGCTGCACAGACAAACTATGTGGATTTTGGTGGAGAGGGTTCTAGTTTGGAAATAAATCACCTGCCTGAAATGACTTTAGTACAAGTAAAGATATGCATTGCTTTAACGTTTAGAGTACCATCCTGTTTGTTGTTGAAATTTGGTACAAGGAAATAACTATATTACTATATTGACAAATGTATCAGTTAGACGTAACAGAGTTTTGAAGTATCTGCTACAAGCTCAGCAGTTAACTGATTTGCTGCTAGACAAAGCACTGAGGCCAATGATCGAGGGTCTTGGCAGCTACATAACTTATGGTGTCTGACGATTGGTTTAAAGTTGGCCTACAGATCATCTATATAATAACACAGTAACCAATCACCTTGGCTCACAGTCCCTCCATCTCTGCTGCAGGTATGCTAGAACTGTACAGATTTATCATGCAGATATAAGCATTTAAACATTTCTATTGAAGATATTTCGTTGTATAGTCTTTTGTACAAAGGGATTTCATGACCATTTTTAGACTTGTGTTAATTTTACTCACTGGAGAAGAACTTTTTTTGCTGGATTATTTTAACCACTGTGTTTCCAAGCCTTGTAAATGATAGGGAAGATGCCAGTTATTTAATAGTGCTCTTTTTATCTTATGAAATACTGGTCGCGTTATAGCTGTTGTAAAGTTAACAAAAAGAGGTATTTATGATTTTCTGTTTGGTTGTCACTTGATGTGTAAATATGAAAAAGACTGTATATGTATTTCCATGGCAGTACTAACAAGCTGTGTTGTGTGATATAGTGAATTATCCCTTTGCTATCTTTTAATATAAAATTGCATTTGCATTTCAATGAAACTTTGGCCTCAGTCGTCTTTGAATCTTCTACTTCTTCATGATTACATGTGCTACACCTGAATCACAAATGCAAAAAGAAAGTTAGACATCATCATTTTTTTCTGGGGGAATATAATTAATACAGGTATTTTGACCATTAAAAAGTCATAATGTTTTGGTGTTTTGTATCAAAAGTAAGGATCAGAAGTAGATTTCAGAAACCGCAAGAGTTTAAGAGCTAGAGACAGAAAGAACAACACTGCTGATCTTCAGGCAGAGATCATTGCTTCTAGATCAGAGTCTTGAGAAAGTGTCCAGAATGACTATAATCTGATGACTGATGGAACAAGGCTTTAAGGGAAGAACAGCTGCGAAGAAGACGTTATTGAGGTCTGCAAACATCCAGAAACACCTCAAATTAGCCGGAGAAGACAAACACTGAACTGTTGATGACTGGAAGAAGGTCATCAGGATGGGCGAGTCAAAGTTTGAACTCCCCCATAAATTAGTGAAAATTGGTTGTATCATGAAGAAGAACATGTACGATAACATCTGAGAGCATCATGGATCCCTTGTGGATGTAGGGATTAATGTGATTGGCTGGGGGTTCATACACCAACAAGTCAATGACCTCAAGAATACTTCAAAACTGTGCAGAGACTATTTGATCAAGAAGAGAAATCTGGAGTACTGGCACTGACCAACTGGCCAAGTCAAGGATTTGAATCCCATTGAACAAATGTGGGATTAGTAAATTCAGAGATTAATTGCACAAAGGTTTGAGCCAAAGCTAGCTTTTAGAACAGCTAGAAACTATTTCAAACTTAAAAACAAAAGAGGCTGTCAAAAAGTACATAAAAACAATGCAAGCAAGAATGCTGCCGTTATCAAGACCAAAGGAGGTCCTAAAACATAGCCTGTTTTTTGGTTATTTTGTATGTAAAAGGACTATTTACTTGATTCCGTTTGTTATTTGCCAAATAAATAACATGTTTAATTTAACAAGTTTTTGAAAGATTTATAAATATTTATTTATTTATATTTATATTTATATTTATTTATTTATTCTCAGTTATATGACAGGTGGTCCAATAAGTTTCAAAGACACACACACACACACACATATATATATGTGTGTGTGTGTGTGTGTGTCTGTGTGTATACATATATATATATATGTGTGTGTGTGCGTTATTTATTCTTTATTTATGTTTATCTTGCATGTTTTATTGTTGTTGTTTGTCCATTTAAAACACTTTGTGATACATTTTATGTTACATTTAAGTTTTATTGATTGATAAAGCAAAATATATTAGAGTGTGTCCACCTGAGGGAAAAAAAACACACAACCACAGCACACATATGTCTTTACATTTTTTTAAATTTCTGGTTATTTCTCTTTTCATATATTGAAACATGAATGTTTTTTAATCCTTACTTTCTACAACTTCTAATGTCACAATATTACATTTTTTATCATTATAATGTATAATTTCCCTTCTATTTTTATCTTTTCATTTTGTATTTGGGTTATTGTTATTTTTATAGTTTATTTATTTCGGATTATTTTTGGCTTGGCAGTAATGCCCCACACATTCATGCCATGGAGCTCTTTGCATTGAATTGGATTGCACTGAATCAGTGACACCAGCAGGGGGCGATAATGTTACATTTTGTAGACCAACTCCTCTTAAAACCAACGAAGAAGAAGACTGATTCAAAAGGGAAGCGGGTCGACGCTGAAGCCGGCGAGAAGAAAACACCAGTAAAATGCATTTTGAGAAGATAAAACCAAAATACCAAACCATCTTCATGTCTTTGGTAAGTCTTTTTTTGTTAACTTGTGTGTCAAATGAATAACAGGCTTGGGAGAGAGCGTTGGAGGGAAACTGCCATGCAGTCAAGCTAACTCGGCTAACTTAGAAACCTGAGCCATTGTTAAACCACATTTTAAGGTTATGTGCAGCAAACTATTATTTGAATCTGTATGATCTGGAAGTAGAAACAGCATATTTTACCCTTTCACATCGTGTCCAGATATGTGTAGTGGTCGAGCACATGGCTGTGGCTAGCTGTGTTCTGGCTAATCAGTCGACCATGTTATCTTAGACTGCGTTTGCATGGCCGTCAATTTCATTAAATATATTTTAACTTTAATATTTATATAAACCTACTGTGCATCAGAGAGTTGTCTCTCATTACTCTTTCGCTCCCCGTCTGCTGTTGTCAGTAGTATTTCTAAATCTTCTTGTTATTTTCTGCTGTTACATTAACAGGGATGGACAACCGGCGGCCCCGGGGCCTCATGCGGCCCTTGGTCCCCCTCACTGTGGTTCACGTGTTAATTAAGAAAAGATAATAAATGCATGTAAACAAACAACAAATCAAACTCGACATAAATGCACGAGTTGCTACTTAGAATGGAAATTGTTAATATTTTATTGTTACTGATACCATTAATGATTCTGCTTATTGATCTGATTCTGATACCATTCCCTGATTGATTCCTAGTGATTTTCTTTGTGGGCTAAAACTGGCCTAGGTAGACTTTTAGTGGCAACAGTATCCAACACATAACACTCCTGATAATCAATGCTGTGTACATGGTGAAATGTTTCTATAAGTTGCTGGTTTCCACACACAAAACGTTGTCTAGGAAGTGTATTTTTGATGGAAAATATAAACCGCGATTTTGACCTCTTCTGACCCCTTACTGCCATGATTTTAAGTTATTTGTCATAATTTCTGCTGACCACCTCATGGTGTCCTTTTGGAAAGCTTACAGAACAAAGTGGAGGAATTGATAGGCAAAAAGAGGAATGGTGACAATTCTTTGAGAGAGTTGTCCATTCCTGGAAAGGGGAAGTTTGTGTAGATAACAACTGGATAGATATATTTGAGACATTTATTTTTATTAAATTTGCAGTTTGGATAAGAATAATATGGCCCTCCTGGTGACCCAAGTTGCAGATCTTTGCTTAATAGGATATCTGTTGACTATGGTGTGCTAAAACAAGATTTACTAAAGTATATGATCACTTTACACCCTGAATCAAGATCATAAATGTGTAGCACAGCTCATTAATAAATATTCACCACATTTTTACAGAGTAAGCAACAAAGTGCTTCTCAAAGTATTACAAAAAAATTAAAGGTATTGTGTGTTGGTACTTGCTACGCCCTGAAACGAGCACACAACCCTACATATATGTGCCTGTGTATTTTTGTTTTAGACCTATGAACTTTTCAGTCCTTCCTGAGAGCACTGACCCGATCAGTTTGCTTCTCTCCTTTACTGTAAAGTACTGTTATTCCTTCAGTGATTTGAGGTAGGCCTGTTCCTGGTTAGTAGTTACACCACTCTGCATCACTGTGTTTAGTTATACCTTAATATAAACGTTTGACAAATAGAATTAATACGAACATAGAAAGCACCTCCGCCAAGGTAGCTCACAAATTGCGGTTACATCTATAAGCAACACTTCCATGATAAAGTTACCATCATAATATGATTCATGACCCTGAAAACCCACACCAAGCACTCAGAATCATGTTGATATCATTATTAGTTGGACAGTTATTTACCAGAAAAGATCATTCACTAATGGCGTTTTTTTTTTTGGATCCTGACCAAAGTCTAATCATTTTTAAGTTGGGCCATTACCAACATCTCCTGAAAATTTCAGCAAAATCCGTCCAGTAGTTTTTGCGTAATCTTGCTAACAGACAAACAAACATTCGCTTGCGAAAACGTAACCTCCTCAGCAGAGGTAATAAGTCAGAATGGGCTTGTGTTGGATGTATTAGCAAAATCTGAATTAAACTTGAGAAGATGGTGGGTTTTAGGGTGTGAAAGTGATGAGTTGCACTAATCAGTCGGAGTGTCTGCTGCAGTGGCAGCATCACCCTGATCCGATCAAACCTGAGGACACACAGTGTGCACAGGGGCCATCTGACTCACACCTGAACCCTCCTCTGCCAACAATCATTCTGGAATAACAAAGAGTGATAGTAAAATAACAAATGTTTCTCATTTAACTGTTTTAATATGTTGTCTCTGCCCTCTCCCTGTAATATCCAGATACTCAGAAGTGCGGGGATGTTATGCAACAGTTGCACACGTTTGCTCCCTTTATCAGGCAGGACTGTCCGAACTTCGACCTGACAGACATCCTTCCTTAAGGTATGTATCCAAGATTGAATGTATTTCTAGTATTTCATAAGTTGAACAAGCAATCTCTGTTCTAAACAGATGTGGTGCATTATTTTTTAAGTGTTCATTCTTCTTCTTTGTTCATGAATAGGTGAAAAATTTTAACTTAACTACCTACAAGCTTGTAAAATTTACATAAGAGCTTCAAATAATAAAATCTTAACTGGCATTTTTTAAACATGTAACTTATTTATGTGGCTTTCTTCCAGAAAGCATCAATTGTTCAAGATTTTCTGTGTTTCCTAAATGAATGCAAGAGTTGGATGTTGCATCAAGCAGCATCCCACTCATTCTGTCAACACTGCACAGTTCAGAAATGTAATACACTCCTTTTTTTCCTCTTGTAAATATTTAAGTACTTTAAGTGCACACCATGAGAGACAGACATGAAGTGCTTTGTACTGATGCAATTGGTCTCAAAGGCTCATAAATTCAAAGCTCACCCTGAACTTAAAATTTCTCTCTCAGTAATTTCACTCTCTGAAATAGATGAATTCTCTATCTTAAACAGATAAAATGAGCTCTGCTGAATGAGCAAAGTTAAAGGAAAACAAGAAAATACTTCTTTCCTCACTCCTGGTCCACAACAGCTCACATGATGGAGGGAAAAATGCACATTGAGCGTTGATTCAAAACTGTTGCATAGCATCACAAAACTGTCACTCACAGGCACTGAGCACAGTCTCATATGATTCAATGTAATTAGCCTTATTTAGTGTCCAGTGCTCATTTGTGTTGCATTCAGTTAGGACATGGTGTCAGGTTTGAATTTAGTTTCATGAATGCAAAATGTTATCAGTTACCTCTGCCAAGGAGGTCATGTTTTTGCCAACATATGTTTGTTTGTTAGCAGGATTTTGCTGAAGTTTCCAGGAGATGTTAGTAATGGCCCAACTTAAAAATGATTCGATTATGGTGGTGATTTAGATAACCGCTATTAAGAAATGATTGTTTTTGCTCAATAACTGTCTAACTAACAATGATATCAACCTGATTCTGAGTGCTAGGTGTATGTTGTCAGGGTAAAAGGAATCATATTATGATGGTAACTTTATCATGGAAGTATTGATTATAGATGTAACAGCAATATGTGAGCCGCCTTGGCAGAGGTTTGTGTTCTCTGAGCTCTTTCTAGTTTATTTTGAAAATATCATTGTTTAGCTCTTTTCCCCTGAGCTATTGAGAAGGTAGTATGCAGTATATCAAACAACAGAGTTCCTCTGACTCATGACTGCCTAACTGAGCCAAATGTGTAAGTAACGATAAAATGTTGAAGAATCAGAGTCCACAAAAGAAGGCCATACACAGATTTTTCCATTCAAAAACTTGTGATCTGATCAGTAACATTTGACACAATGACAGATTTATGAGGACTCAACATCTGCTGCTGAATAACAAGTAAAGGGATAGTTTGTGATTTCTTCAGTGGGGCTGTGTAAGCCACATGGCATTAGCCTTAACATTAGCCACAGTGACAAAGACCAGCTCTGCTCTGTACAGAAAGAAAAGGGGGAAATATAATGATGTTTTGTTGGTTTGCAGTGTATTAAATGAGGCCTCGGTGAGATCAACATCAAAATTATAAAAACAAAGAGGGTTTTAGGGTGTGAGTGATGAGTTGCACTAATCAGTCGGGGTGTCTTCTGCAGTGGCAAAAGCATCCTGACCCGACCCCACCTGAGGACACACAGTGTGCACAGGGGCCATCTGACACAAACCTAAAGCCCTCTCTTTATACAGCTATCTTAAAAACTGGATATTTCTTTGAAAATGGTGTTTTCTTTATCTGTTTTTAAGGTGTTTAACTTGACCTTTTCTCTGTTACTCACCAGGTCTGTGGAGGCGGGAAGATATTATTCTGTTGACTCTCAAGCAGGACTCTGAGCCAAGCCATGTTTCCTAAAGGTATGAATTTAATTTTTAGGTCATTTAGGTTTCTTCTTTGATTTGACCAGATGCCTTAACTTATCTCTCCTTGTTATCATGATTAAACATTTTACTTGGTACAGACTGTCATCTGCTTGCTGTTTAGAAATGTTTAGTAACCTTCACTCGTCATTACACTGTGTAAAATGTCTTTGAATGAACTGGATGTTGCCAAGGATGTTTCTTTGTCACACTTAAATGTCAGATTTCATAAGAGAAAATAAATTACACTTTTGCTCAGTTAAGCTCAGAGGTTAGGCTTTTTATTTCATCCAGAATGCATCACAAAATGTCGTATTTTTACTTTTAATTTAAATACACGTCTGAAATTTAGCTTCATGCCCACGTTTCCAGATTAGACTTGATAATTATTAACTCTGCATCCTTTATGTCAGTGAGTTACCTATCAAAGCTCCTGTGACTGTGTAACTTCATCAAATGAATATATACTCACCTCCCCCTTCATTAGGTACAACTGTTCAACTTCTAGGTTGATTAAATAGCTAATCAGCCAATCACATGGCAGAAACTCACGTATTTAGGCATATAGACATGGTAAATGCGACTTGCCTAAGTGCAAAACCAAGCATTAACATGAAGAATAAATGTGATTTTAGTGACTTTGAAGGTGAGATGTTGTCAATGAAAGGGCTAGTCTGAGTTTTCCAGAAACTTCTGGTCTACTTGGATTTTCATGCACAGCCCTCTCCAGGGTTTACTGAGGTAGAAAATGCCTTGTCGATGTCAAAGGTTAGAGGAGAAATGCCTGAGTGGTTTGAGAATATTAAAAGGCAATAGTGACTCAGAAAAACTCTTGTCACAACCAAGGTATGCAGAAGACCATTTCTGATCGTACAGCATGTCTAATCTAGAAGCAGATGGACTCCAGGAGCAGAGGATCTCCCTGGTTGCCTCTTCTGTTGGCTAAAAACTGGAAACTGAGGCTACTATTCGCACAGGAGCTCACCAACACTGGACAATAATGATTGGAAAAGTGCTTTGTGGTTTAATGAGTTCAGATGTTGGGTCACAATTTGACTAAACAACATGAAAGCATGGATCTATCCTGCCTTCTATCAGCAGTTCAGGCTGGTGTAATGTTGAGGGGAGTATTTTCTTGGGACACTTCGGGCTTCTTAGTACCAGTTGGTTAACCTCTTCAGCCCTATAGGACCCAATTTTGGGTCAGCTGGGGCTCAGGAGAAAAGCTCCTCCACACGACAGCACAAGCAGTGAACTGTTCCTTTAAGACTATAGTCATATCTGCTTTTATTTGACAAATACATATTTTTGACTTTTGGCTAAATATGCACTGTTTTTCCAAAATCCTTGCCTGACCATATTGTTAACAAACCTCTTTAATTTTTCTCTGCATCACTTTATAACAATAATCCTTCGCAGAGATAATCTCTGAGAGAGATATTCACAATAAAAAATTGTTTCTGTTTTAGGCGAGGATGAGATTTTCAAATTATTCTGACTTCTGTCTTCATTTACTCTGTCCCAGTAACACATATACTGATAATTACACATCTGGACAAATCTCAAGTGTTACTTTTATTATGACACCAAAATTATTCAAATAGACCTATGGTTGCAGAGATGCACTCTTTTCTTTATGGGTATGGGTTTCGAGCAGGAGGCTTAAAAAGGGGGCTCAGACTGAACAGGTTAATGTTCATACACCATGACCTTCCTGAGTGTTGCTGACCACGTCCATCCATTTATGACCAGAGTGTACCCATCTCCTCATGGTTACTTACAGCAGGAGAACACTCCCCATCACAAAACCCAAATCATCTCAAACGGGTTTCTTGAACATGACAATGAGTTCACTGTACTCCAGTGGCCTCCACAGTCACCAGATCTCAAACCGCTAGAGTCCCTTTGAGATATGGTGGAAAATGAGGGTCGCAGATGTTCAGCTGACAAATCTGCAGTAACTGTGATGCTCTCATGTCAATATGGAATAGATTCTATTATAAATGTTGGCATCACTTTGTTGAATCTGCTACCAAAAGTTAAGTCAGTTCTAAAGGCAACAGAGGGTCCAGCCTTGTATGAGCAAGGTGTTCCTAATAAAGTGGCAGGTGGGTGTATTTCAAACCCTAGATGGATTAGGAGTCACTTCAAGATTACTTGCTAACTACTTAAAATAATAACATAAAGAAATTTGTTGCTTCTGTAAAAGTTGCATCTTAAACAGGTGAACAGGACCGACATGGGAATGGAAATATAAACTGATACTCCCTCTCCATCGACACTGTAGCTTCACTGCCCTGTTGCCTGTAGTTTGTTTTAACTCTCTGGGTGTGACAGTGATGAGTTGCACTATTTGATGGGTCGCTGGTTGCAGTTGCACAGCTGACCCGTCCTGACGGTCTGTGGTGACACCCATTGTGCACAGGGGCCATCTGAGTCACCCCCAGAATCTCACAGCTGATGCTTTTATATTTTGTTTATCCTTGTATGACCTATTATTTCATTTTTTTCTGCCCTTTTTCTTACAAGCTCAAAGATGGAAGAGAAGGATGTGGCTACACAGCACGTTCAAATAAAACTGAAGATGAACTCAACGGTATCTGAACCAAAAGTTCATCTCAAATCTGTGAAAGAGCTCCAACCTGCTGAAGAAGGTACACTGCTTTTTTCTTTCAAATTTGATGTTTTTTTTTTTTTTTTTAAACAAATGATTTTTCTTCAAATGGCCTTCCTTTAGTGGATAATCTTATTCAGTGTAACAGCTCAAATATTAAACTGTTATCACTGTTTTGATTTTGAGACTTTTAAGGAAGGAGAAGTTACTTCAGGTCACATCCATTTAAATCAATGCATGGAAATAATTATTTAAATAATATAAGCATTTTAGTCGCATTGAAACGTAATTGTTGAATTGAAACTTTGCTAATGTGCAGAAAAAAGAATACATTTGTCCTATATTTTTAATTTTCAATACATATTGAACAAGAAAAAAATAGAGCAATGATTTATCCAATACTGTTTATTTTTGTCTTGGTTTATTCTTCAAGACAAATTAACTGAAAGAGCCACCAAAGCGTGAGACTCATATTTTCTTGATTATTAGCTGAAACTTGTCCTCAGTCAGGGCCTGTTAATGATGGTGGTGGCTTTTATTTGTCCGTGTCACTGCATTAAATCATCTATAGCTGTATTTGTGTCCTGACTGCAGACTGATATGAACTTCCTGTACAGACGTTGTACAGTTGGAGTTTTCACCGAGGCACCACAGACTTATTGTCTGCTCAGCACATTAATTAGTTTCTTACTGCGTTAATACTTTGGTGCATTTCCATTTATCATCCCACAGCCTCTGCCAGCATACACTTTCTCTGCTGGTCACTAATGACCCACTTAAAACTTCCTCTGGCTGTGATCAGTGGCCCACTTCATGTTTGGACTCTTGGAGTTTTTTTTACAAAACAAACTGCAGACGATAGCAGTTTCTCTTCCTATTCGTCCTGATTACTTCCTTCAGTAAATCACTGGCTCTGCTTTAAAATTCCCTCTGCTCCCCTTCTGTCTTCTCCCTACCCTCATTTGTCCCTGCAGGCAGCCTCATGCCCAGAGCAGCAGCCACCGCTGGTGCAGTTTAGTCTGGACCTTCACCTTCTGCACGGCCCTCCGTCCCAGAATTACTGCGGCGTGACCTCAGTATGTGTTTACTCTTATGTCCATTAACCTGGCACAGCATTGTTGTTGACCCTGAACTCTTTGTTTCAGCTGTTTTTATTAAAACATTTTAAGGTCATTTTTTGAAAAACAACTAAAATAGAAGGGTTGTCTTTTATATTGGGACTAAATCAGGGTTAGACAATGCTGGTTAGCAAGAGGGGCTCCCTCAACAGGGTTCCCACGCATCCTGGAAAACCTGGAAAATAATTGACCAATTTTCCAGTCATGGAAAACGAGGAAAAAGGTCAAATGTCCTGGAAAGCTTGAATTGTCCTGGAAAATTATTTATCTTCCTTGTACCTTGTTAGTGAACAAAAATCAAACATAGGAATGAAGTAAAAATGTACTTGGTAATGCACACTTAGCCATAAAATATGAGTAAATAAAATAATGCAAGTTATGGAATATAATCATTATAATAATAATACATTTTATTTAAGGGTGCCTTTCATGACAGTGAAGGTCACCTTACAAAAAGTGCATAAAACAGGAATATAAACAAACAGCAATACAGTAGACAGAGGGGCTCTGTCTTGTGGATTGAGAACAAATGTCCTAAAAATGTATGAAAGTCTCTCTTGGTTGGATGTGAGAAATAGATGTATATATCTGTTAATGGTTTTTATGAGAAGTGTGATCAGAACAAGAAAACCATCCATCTGCTATGAAAAATTATCTTTTAGTGCAGAGATGCACAATCCTGTAACACGACATGCAGTCAGAGGCTATTTCATTTTAAATCAATTTAAAACAGCTTGACAAAGGAAAGTGATGTATAGAGCAATGAAAGAGTGGAAATCACTACCAACCTCTATAACATGACTAACTAATATCACAACTTTTAAAAGGAAACTTAAAGAGCACTATTTGAAAAGGAATTTCATTAACTACCTGTTCTCTAAGGTCACCAGTCTCGGTGTCATTGTTGGAAATTCTTGTGATGGAAGCAGATCGAACAATACAAACAGCAGTTTGTATGTTTTCCAGTTGTTTTGTTTATATGTATTGTCACATTTAAATTGAGTAGACCCCAGGAAGAATAGCTGCTGCTATGCAAAAGCTAATGGGGATTTAAATAAACTAAACTAAACTAACATGTAGCAGCTGCGTACCATCCACCATGTGAGAAAAGTGATTGCTGTTTTCAACCAAAGCAAAGCATCAGCATAACCTACAGCTGGCTGCTGGTGAGAAATACAAAACATGTTAATTAAAATAAAAAATGGCACCAAAAGCATGGTGCAGAGACGAGCTGTCACAGATGTGCACAAACTGTCACATTTTCTTCCATCAGTCCTCGTCAGGGCATCATTCTGTTCAATAAAACTTGAAATCAGAGCGCTCGTCTACATCACACAAGCGTCTGAAACTGACTGCTGAGGTGGCTGGGGCAGGCTTTCCGTCTGCAGACCCTCGGGGGATTACACTGTTTTTGATAACCTTGCATCATCAGAGGCCACAGCTCATCTTAAATATCTGCTTCTTTTTCATATCAGCCGGCAGCGTGTCTCAGCCCTGATAATGTTCAAGTTTCAGCAAGGGAATATGAAGTTCATAGCACGATGGCAGGGGAGAAAGTTCAGCGGTATTAAACTCAAGTGAAAGTCTGCTTACTTTAATGACCTTTTAGTCCACGACAAGTCAAAGTGGCAGTATGAATCTACAGGAGACAAGTGAAAAGTAGTGCATTGGAATTGTTCTGTTTCAAGTTTACTTTTCTGTCATTTAAAAATAAGACAATAGGAGTGTGATGAGCCATTCAGGGCCCATTTACACGACAACGTTGTCACCAGAAACGGAAAGGTTTTTCGTTTGTCTTACAAAATAGCTCTACGTTCCCATGGATCTGTGAGAACGACTGAAACCTGGCGTGCATGCCAGGCCAGTAGTTGACGATGTAAGTTTGTAGCGTCCCAGGCAAATATGACAAACGCATCTCTGCTGGTCAGAGTATTGACGCCGCAAATCCACATTTTTGTTGGAGGAGTGATCACAAACCGAGGACAGTTAGCAGCACACGTTGCTCTGTAGTCGGCCATAGCTGCTGTTGTTCCTGAGTGCACGTTACCTTTATCTGAATGAGTACTGCACATGCACTGAACGTCTCTGTTTTCCCTGACAATCCCTGATTTTATTTTTTTTATTTTACATATTTAACCAAGACGTCCCATTGAGATTACTAATCTCTTTTACAAGAGAGACCTGGCCAAGGTAGCAGCCAGCACAGTGTTACAGACTTAAAAAACAAGACAAAACATTAAACAGCACAACAACTCACATTTTAAAACAGGCTTACAAAATGTGCAGTGACCTTTCATGAAAATCAGCTACACTTCTCTGTCACCATGCTCTATATGATCCTTTTAAATTTTCTCAGCGAGATCAGTGACTCTATCTTTAGCTGTTTTTGGAGGTTGTTTCATGCCCAAGGTGCTCTGTAAGAAAAGGCAGTCTTCCCGAGATCTGTAAGAGCTCGGGGAACTGTATAGAGCAACAGATTAGAAGAGCGCAGTTGGTAACATGAAGAGCTGAAACAAAGGAGACTGCAGAGGTATGATGGTAATTTACCAAGTATTGCTTTGTAGATAAAAATGTACCAGTGCTGTTGTCTGCGAACTACTGATACAGGGAGACAAAAACATTTTCAAAACTTTTCACTCTGGACCCTAGTTTCAAAAGTCTGTGGATTCAGGCACTCCAGGCACAGTTTTCATGTAAACTGGAGGCGCAAACGCAACGAAAACGCTCAGTTTTTGTCCGTTTTCGTTGTGTATCTGTCCTTTAATACTAGTATGGTTACACGCGAGCCAAACATTTCATCAAACCAGATAAACAATCAACCCCCCATCTGTGTGATTTCTCAGAAATAAGATCCTAAAGATGCCCGTGCACATGTGAACTTGGGTTGATATAATTGATTTTGATAAAATATTTCACAATCATCAATGTTAAAAAAAACAAACTTCATCAACAGTTTGAGTCAACCGACTATCAAGTTGTTGTACTAGCAACTTAGTCAGACAGATTCCCAAGGCACACCAATTTGCCCTGTCACACCATTTGAGAACCCCCGGGCTGAACGAACAGACAATTGCAGGCAGCTACTGGTGCTTTTAACAGGACAGAGGGGGTCGTCTTTATGCTGCTGAATGTCTGTTTTTGGCTAAGTATTCTAATCATGATGAAGAGACATTAAAACCCAAACAGCATAATAACCTGAACCTGTGTGACCAAATAATTATAGGATATAGACACTTAAATGAACTTTTTGCCCTGATTAGTCAGGAAAACTTTGTTGTAAATGCATTTCTGATTTGGTGATTTTAATAAACTCTCAATTACAAAATGTGACTCATTCTTGTGAACATGCTGTTTGTGATCCATTAGGTTTAGAGGGCAGAACCAGTATCATCTGTTTCATGTTTCTCTTCAGTGAAAACCAATAAGATACTTAAATGAGGGTTTGTATAGAAGTTAGAATTTTGATTTTTTTTGGTTGATACTAGTTTATGTAGCTATGATAAGTTTAGTTTACTTGGTTCTTGATTGCAGTGTGAAGTATTGTATAGCACATCACTTCCCAAAGTATCAGCTCAACCAAAAACTATATCATTTACTTACAATTATTGTTTTTATTTATTCCTTTTTATTTAATATCTATTGTAAAGCACTTTGGTTCACCAAATAAACTAAATAAAGGACATTTACATTTACATTCTGATTTAATGACTTACTCATGCAGAAGAAAGTGGTAGAAATTAATAAGGGAAATGTTACCCATGAAGACTAATGGTATTGATTCCTTGAGGAAGTTATTGATTCTTAACTGGAATTGTTTTTCAATGCCCATCCCTAGTCCTCTGCACCTTGTACATTTTACTTTCAGGAAACAAATACTATGTGCACATGATCCTTGAAGAAGCTGCCTGTTGGTGATATCTGACCGATTTTAATGTAGATAATCAGGGGTATGAAAAATGTGTTTTTCCTTAAACATGAAGATGAATAGGAGCCACATGGCTAACGTTGCATGCCCCACAATGTAACAATATACTCACCATCAGTTACCCTTCAAAGCATAACTGAGATAAAACTTCTACATAACTATTTCAGTGGTTTAAGTTTTTTAGTAACGTACATGTTTGTTTCCTTTTTAATGAATGTAACCAAGCTTAAACACAGCCACAGCACCAGGAGCCGTGACTGCTACATATCTTAATGAAGTTATAGCGAAACGACCTTTTTTATGATGCTTCACCTTGATCACACAATTTAAGCCACAAGAGCAGCATAGTTTATGTCCTTGTGGTTTGTGTTTGAATTTTGAATTTACTTCGAAGATGTATACAAAGAAATAAAAATAGAGAAATACCATTCATATACAAAGAAAAAAAAAAGATAATTTATACACGTTCGAAAAGGAATAGGAAGAAGTAAATACTTTTTGAATTCATACCCTTATTACTGCTTCTCATGGGTCATATTAAAATCTATCCTGCTTAACATCTTTGCAATCTATTACCAAATATAAAATCTATAATAATATATACATTAACAAAAGTATCAATATAGACATACATATACAATATAAGCATCTGTATAAGTATAATTTGTACCTATGCACATGTACATACATGTATATACATATTCGGTAAATATCCATATAAATACATTTATATCAAATATCTATACACCTTATGTTTGTATTTGTGAAATTAAATGCACAAGTGTCTTGAAGAAAGTGCTCCCACCTTCAGAAGAACACAAACAAATTCAGATATATCCACATTTTCGCAAGTATAGAAAATTTTATTTCTTTATTGTCCCTAAGTAGCAATTTGGCACAGAGATCAAACATCATAAAATCTGTACAAAGACATAGACACTTAAATCAAATGGCACGGATGTAAGAGACACAGGCGAAACAGCATGGTAAATGTGTGATGCCAGAGAGTCCTACTAACCTTTTGAAAACCCAATGACTGTTGAAACAAAGCAGCAAAGGCATGTTTGATTTGGCTCTGCCTGTGCAAGTGAAGCTCCTCCATGTTTGCAGGCGTCTTAACTCTGCATACAGAGCAGGAGTCTATGGGGCCACCACTTGGAAAAACAAAGGCAGGATCGCTAAGGTCAATGCAAGTGACCTTTTGACAAAGTTCGACAAGTTTCCCTGGGTTAAATGAAAAAAAAAAAGTATCATGCAGAAGGCAGAGTGGGTTTTGATGAGCAAACAGCGACATGATAGATTGTGATGTATTTTTTTAGTATCATGTTTGAACCATTTAGAGTCGTAGGTTTAAAAACCTTTGAGGATGAATGTGCTCCACTCAACATGTCATCATGATGTGCCTGCTCCCTCAGGCAGTGCCCCCCAAAACCAGAGAAAAGAGAGCTGTAGTCTGAACGAATGACCACCTGATTCATGCAGAAGTGTTTGATCTGTGCATGTTATGACTTCCAACCACTAGATGGCAGTAGCACATCAGTTGTTCCTCCAGTCGGAGAACAGGTGTATGCTGCCTGATGCTCTCCCTCACAGGTGCTGCATGAGGATCACATTTCACTGGGTTTATTCTGCTATAGGAACACATGATTACCTCAGGCTTCCACACTCACAAACACTGATAGTCCCTGAAGAAGAATTAATAAAGAGTACTACTATCACGGAAAGACGCAGGCAGGTTAATGCAGCAGTCAAAAATTAAAATTCCTTCCTTAAAACTGATCAGAATTTTGATTTGATTGACTGACCTTGCTCATACTGGGTTGGACCCCTTTTGCATAACTGCCTTAATTCCTTGTGGCATAGATTCATGAAAGTGCTGGAAACACTCCTCAGAGATTTACCCCACATTGATGTGATGGTATCGGATCAATCAACTGCACATCCATGATGTGAAACTCCTGTTCAACAACATCCCAAAGGGGCTCTGTGTGCATTATCCACATGGTAGTAGTTGTCAGAGGGTGGGACACTGTAGTCATGAAGAGATAGACATGGTGAGAAACTACAGTCAAGTGGGCTATGGGGCGGAAAGCATGCTCAGTTGGTAGTAAGGGGGGCAAGAGTGCGCCAAGAAAATACTCACCACACTATTACACTGACACCCCCATCCTGAAGGTTTGATACAAGTTAGTATGGAAGACGAGGCAATAATCAATCATTTCTAATCTTCCTTTCTTTCTTTTGTTCTTTAGTTTGTTCTTTTCATTCTTGATTAAGTCTTGTTTTTTCATACATAGATAAAATTAGATTTAAAAATTTTGTATTTATATAGATTGGGAAGCTAAATAATTAGTTATTAATTGATGGAGAGATGGTGGGATTAATACAGTTTTGTCTTCTTTTCACTCCTTTTCAGACATGTAACATTTACCCAAGTGCTAATTTTCTTTTTTTTCTGTTCGACTTTTATTTTGCCTTTTGTTGTATGTTTAAAATGACCTCATCATTCATTCTGTCTTTCCTTCGTTCTTCCTTTCGTTCTTTCTTTATGTTGTTCTCTCATTCGTTGTTTTCTCTTCCTTTCTTTCTCTCTGTTCATTCTTTCTTTCCTTTGTTCATTTGTTCGTTCTGTGTTTCTTTTGTTCATTCATTCATTCGTTCTTTCATTCTTTCTCTTTTTGTCCTTTCCTTTGTTATTCCTTTCATACGATCTTTAGGTTGTTCATAGATTCGTTTTTTTCTCTTTCTTTCTTTCTTTCTGTTAATTCTTTCTTTCTGTTAATTCTTTCATTCATCGTTCTTTCTTTCCTTCTTTCTTTAGTTCATTCGTTCTTTAGTTTGTTCTTTCTGACATTCTTTCTTTCTTTCTTTCTTGTAGCCGATCAACTTGAGTCATTATTGCCTTTCTGTCATCTTAAAACACTCTGGCTATTCTCCTGCAGTATTGTCATCTGCCAAACTGCGGCTCACTGGATAGTTTCTTTTCCACTAATTCTCTGTTAACCCTCTGTTAATACTCAGACGTCCAACAACCAGGCCACAGTAAAAGTCACTTAAATCACCTTTTCCACTGTCCTGATGCTCTTCATCAGGTCGCCTTGACCATGTCTTTGGCCTAAATGCACTGAATTCCTGCCTTGTAATTGGGTGATTAGTGTTTGTGTTAACAAGAAGTTGAACAGGTGTAGCTTATAAAGTGGCTGTTGAGTGTCCATCTTAAATTATACATGATTATGAATATCCTAGACCTCGTATCTGAGATAAAAACATGCTGTACCACAGATTTGAAAGACACTACTCTGTTTTCTCCGGCTGTATCAATGTTATTCAAGTAAGTCGTTTGTGGATGTCAATTTAACAACATGAAAGACATCAAATTTTAATGTAAGGGGCAAAACTTTGGAGTACAGTGATATTTACCGGAATTTTCACCAGCTATACAGGTTAACACATTTATCAGACCACCTTTCATGAAAAAGTAAAATATATATATTTCAGAAATCTTTCAAAAACTTGTTTCATCCTGTAAATGTTTTTGTTATTGGACACATATGTACAAGAAAAAAGAATTTCACACTGAATTCACCCTTTTTCTGCCCAAATTTGAGCCGGATCACTGGGACCTCAACCATTAAAGGCATAGTCAGCGATCTTAATCCGATCCACTGTTTGTCAAAATCACCGTATTTCTCCTCACCATCTGCAAGTTGTCACTTCTGAGAGCATGCTGAAAAAAAAGTCCAGTTTCAATACACAGCCTGGGCTCTGAATTTCAGCAGGTAAATCCTGTGTGTCGGACCGAGCCACCAAAACAGCGGTACACCACCTCACGCCCGGGGGGGGGGGTTCATACTCGTGAGCAGGTTGGACAGAGGGGAGGGGGAGTAGTAGGTCGCGTAGCGTGCGCAGTTAGCGTAAGAGAGAGACATGGTAGTTACCCTCGAGCATTGGCTGGTCCGGCCTCCGCCATGTTGGTCAGCTACACAGTTTCTACGGCCATTTCCATGACAATGCGCGTCCGTGAACGTCCAGGGGTTGACAATGAAGGGAGAGGTGGGTCTGTTTTCGTTTAAACGTAAAATATCAACAACCTCTCTACTCGTTTTCTCCCACATCGCTGACTACACCTTTAAAACTCATTTTTCCATTCAGTGATGCAAGTAAAGAAATTCATTTAAACATTTTAATCAAGAAATAATAATGTGATTTATTATTGTTTTTGTGAAACAGTAAATTTGAAAACTCACAAAAAACAACAATTAAACTTCAGCATTAAAAGTATCATTCCAGTTAGAGCTTCATGCTGGTGTATTAACCATTACGGAAACATAATTGATTTTGGTAATTACTGATGCTGTTAATTAAGGACATTCGTGGAGTAAACCTTACATTGGGTGTTGGTCTAATAAATTTGTTAGTCAGTGCACATGTATCCTGAAGGTCAATCAACACACTTGACTTTTCTGAGACTACATTATTTGAATTCTCTTGAAATTTCAGTCATTGTTATTCCTAAGTCATTGTCAGAAAATAAACCATACAGTGTACGACTCCTTCTCCCTCAAACAGTATATGTGATTAAAAATTAAACATGAAAATATTAACATGCCATTAATATGAAACACTGTTTATTTCACATGCTCTTGCATATTTTCTTTTGTTGTTTCTCTGCCTTCGCAGACTCCCCTGTGAATTGAGAGTGCACTGCAGATCAGGCCTGTATCAGTGTTTAATATTTGCAAGAAGACGGCATCATTTCCTTCACCCTCTGAGGTCTGACTTTTATGTTAGAGCTCACACGTTTGTTGATCTGTATGCATATTCTCTCAGGATATTGGATGAAAGCTGTTACTCTTGAGGAAAGTTCAAAAACACCGAGGAATGAAATATGTGACTCTTGCGTTTCAGGTGTTTGAAGTGAGGATAAAAAGAACAAAAGGGTTTTAATCCTTTTATTTCGCACACTTTTATCACAACATCAAAAAAATCCTTTGCTCTTTTGTACAACTGTCCAGTCATACCTCCCTCCTGCAAATCAACCTGTTTCTCGTATGCAGTTTCTAATTTCAGCCCCCAAAAGGGTCTCGATCAAAACAATAAAGATGACATGCAGAGATGCACTGTCAGCTCTGCCCACCTCTGCTGCTTACTTGTTATGATTTGACGACTCTATTCTGTAAAAACTCCACTTTGAAAAGAGAGTTTACTCAACAGTAAACCCCTTTTTGCTCAATGAATTATTCCATATTAAGTCTCTGCATTGACACCCTCTTTTAAAATAGATTTTAAGGTTCTTGTATTGTTTTTTTTATCATTGTTAAAGGTTACGTATTGTGCAAAAACTCTTTTTTTAAGGCTTTCAAACACATTTTGGGGTATTTGGCCTTCCTCCAAGCCCACAAACTGTGATAATAGACAAAATCTGTATTTATCAGGCTGCATAGATGTACACCCATGGTATTTGGCGAGCTGTTGAGTCTGTGGATGCACTGTTACGTAACAGTATATTTTCATTTGCATACCTAACCTGATTTATCTACCTGAGTATCCCCGCCCTCACCCGCTGGAGATGTTCCTGTATGAAGTGCAGCCATATTGTTTAAATTCTTAGCGAGAGATTGGCATTCAGCATGCCTAAGCTTAAAAGCTATCACAACAATGATCCCGCCTGCATTGAGGAGGAACTGTTGATGTATTCTGTAATGTAAAACAAAGTTCCTGGTACCAAAACAGAATAGAGTCCAGTGGAGCCAGTACCACCTGCGGAAAACAACTGCTGCCATTTTTTTTTCAGGCACACATGTATTCACCACTAAATCCAGCTCTGGAACCTACTTTTGGGTCTTAACCCATGAGTTGGGAACTCCTGATCTAAACTGCTATGTGCCTCACTCTACAAAGACATTTTTTGTATTCAAGAGAAAGTGCAGTGAAGGGCACGCCGTGACTTCATTTGATGTAAGAACAAGAGAGCCATCAATTATTCATCTGCTTAATTGTGAGCTGACATCAGATTTATTTTCAGAGCAGCTCCTCAAAGCTTCCGTCGCCTGTTTGCTGCCGAGTCCTGTCATTAACTTAAGATAAACCAGAGCACCTTGGGAGTTATTCAAGCGTTTGATTCCAGGCTAACGTCAATCCAGTCATCACCAAAACCTGTCAAGATGAGCCGAGCTGTCAGTCAGACCGTCTCAGAGCCGCTTGGAGCTCCATTTTGTCAGTCTGAACTCGACTGTATCTGCCTGTAGCCTCACATCACTATAGAAACCAGAGTTGTGTAACATACTGTATATGTGAGTGAAGACAGGTGGGGATTTGATATCAAAGACAGTGAAGTGCTCTGTTCAAAGATGTTTCCTCCTGTACTGTACCTGAAATTTGGGCTGTGATATGATAAGATGTATGTTCTGTTCAGTCAGGGCTTTATGTCAGTCCTGTTCTCCCCCTGGCTGTCTGAGGATGTGATGGCAGCTCTTTAACTGGATGTGTAGCATCACCTTCTCTCCTCAATACCTGCTGTTCTGTTAGTGTGAGGATGTTGCTTCATATAAATCTGGCAGTAGGTTTGATGGATTACCACGAACTAAATGCCACTTATTTTAAGTTCTAGTTTCAAATTGTGTTCAAAAAGAAAAGACTGGAAAAAATCCTGGAGACAGCGTGAACACATGAGCTGGTCCTTCATTTCTGAGGTCCACTGAAGTTTATGTTTCAGGTCGGCCGTGCTTGACATAAAATAATCTGGCATTTGCCGTACTTGGTTCGGAAAGGGGAAAGTTGGGACAAAAACAGCCCAATAATCTTTATGTGTGTACTCCGCTTAACTAGTTTCAGTGTGGCTGCATAACACGTGTGATGGCTGTGGTTTGCATGTTTTCATTTCAACATGCATGTTATGAAGTCAGACCTTTTATCTCCAATTTCCACATGGCCTGCCTGCATACACACTGAATCATTGATGGTAAATCACCCCAGTCTAGTCAATCAGCTAGTTTCCATAGCCTGGTCCTCAATGCGGAAAATTAATTGCTGTAATGGAGCTCTGCACCGGTTTGCTGGAAATATGCAGCAAATCTATTTTTAGCAGGCGCTGCTTCAACCCTGCGTCAATTTCTGTCAAGCACATTGACCCAAACCAGGAAAACAAGCAATCAGAGTTTCTGGAATTTCAAAATAAAACGAAGATAGTGGAAATAATATTGATGCAAAGAACATATTAACATTACTCAGGCAGTATAACCTGTTGTAGACATGTTGCTCTTCCTGTTATTTAGTGATCTCCCAATAACGTAAGACAGCTGCTGTTTTAAAAAATTATATTATTTAAATAAACTCAGACAGTGAGTGTCAGGGAAAACATGTATAACACTTTAATATAAAAATAGTCTTTAACTTAAGGATGATCATCTACCAGAAGCATTGTGTGATTATTGATCTGATTTCAATATTTTGTTACAGGTATAAACTGTAATAAATATCATTGTGGCCCATATATGATGCACAAAAACTAACAATCCAATTCTCATCAAAAAATGTAATGAGCAACAAACAATTTAAATATTAAAACAACGAACCAGAAAAAAAAATGTGTTTGTAGGTTTGCAGGTTGTTCTTCGTTTTCAGGAGTCTATAACCAGGTTACAAAAGACACAAAACACGTTTATGGTCATTTTATCAGGTGTATTTCGCTGCAGAAGCAAAGATGACTTGTGTCCCTTTAATTATTTTTCCTTGGTTTTCAGTCCCCTGACTCGATCCCTGCATCTCTTCCATGAGTCACTGGTGGGAGGGTCTAAGACCGCGGAAAAGACCCACATCCAAGACCCTCTCCTCGAATTAAGTGACATGGGAAGCAGCCCTTGTCTGTCATTTCCTTGCTGGGAGGAGCTAAGATACGAGTAAACAACAAGTGAAGCAAGTAGGATGGACAAAGTTGTGTTTTGGGACAGACATGTCTAATTTGATATGGTGAATGTCATCTACAAAAATAAATGTGTAGCCTGACCTGAAAATTAATTTATATTTCTAAATTTTAAGCCAAGACCATGAGCCTGGTAAATACAGGTTTTGTGATGTGGACTTTGAGCCAAGAGTGAGCCAGGACAACACTAAGTCGCTTCTGCTCTTGGTTGGAATCACTGGATTATTACATCTTTTTAAAGTGAATTATCAATCAAGTAAGGAAACTGTGAAAAATGTCCAAACTTACAAAGTTTATAATGACTAATGACAGAAGAAGTCTAACGCTTACATTCCCAAGGCTGTAATCAGTTTTAGTCGAAACACAAATGACTAATCAGTCATCTTAATTGGGGACAATTAAGCACTCATAAGACTTTAATTTTTAATGTTTGTATGGAGACTGATTAGTTTTTAATTCTTTTCACAAAGTCAGTTGAAGGGGGAAAAAAAGGCATGGAAGAGAGAAATTGAAAGGTAAGCATCAATGGGGAAGATGGAGTGGTGTTCCTGATTAATATTACAGCAGTTTTAGTCTTTAATAGACATTAATGCTTTAGTTAACTGGAAAGATGTCTTAATCTTCATGCAGTGCAATAAAAAATAGACACCAGTTATAGGCTGCAACAACCTAAAAAATGAAATTTAAACCAAAAGTGTAACATTTGGTGTATTTGCTTGTCAGGTTGATTTAGTTAACTTGAGGCCACTGTTGATTGACATTCAACAAGTATAAAAATAATCAGTTTTCTTCACCCAAGTCCACAAGGATTATTATTTTTCCCCGTCTCTGGTCTGAGTTCCTCATGTCCCCGCAGAAAGAGTGACTCACAGCTCTGATTGACAGAAGTGCAGAGAGTGATCGTAGCGGAGGATCGACCAGACTCTGACCGGAGGCTGCTCTTGTTTTGCTTTTAACTGAACTCACCGGGGAGTAGAGGAACATCAAGCTGCCCACAGATGTTTCCTGAGTTCCAGGGGGTTGAAATATGTCCGACAGCTGAGAGGGAGGCTGAGGCTGAGATGGGGGCACCTCTTAAAAGAGATAAATATGTTTGTGAAGCCCGGGGATGCTGCTGTGTAAATGGTGCGAGGGGGGGAGAAGCTGCACCCTTCACGGTGCTCTGAGCACATCAGCACAGGTTGTTGTGAAGATGTGAGTTGGTGATCAAAGGTTTACGGATAAACAGCTTTTTTCAGTAACCAGGTCATGATGATTTGTTCCTGAGAATCAGCGATGAGGGAAGTAACCCCACGCCCCTGAGAGCTGTGCTCATGAATATGTAAACACACTTGTCACATGTTTCTCCAACACATTAGGCACAGCCCGGTGTCAGTGATTCATCGACTAGACGCGATTCTGCTAATGGAGAGACTCTGGCACCTTTAAGCGTAAAATGTATTTGTGTTGTTCTCTGCTTTAATCTGTGATGAACATACGTATAAGAAAATGAAAATGAGGCCTATGAACTTAAATGATGTTTTCTAGAGAACTCTTTAGTCATGAATCTCCTAAAATTCCAGTATTTTCTTTGTTCACCACAATAACAAGTCAGAGTCTGCCTAGCAGGACATTTTACAGCCCAATAACAAAAAAAATTCTTCAAAGGTCCCATGTCCAGTTGTGTTTGACCTTTTACATCATGTCTTGGGTTTCTATTAAGCAAGGATTTGATTTAAGTTGAATAAACAAATTAAAAATTCAATCTCTGTCGAGGATCTGATGCAGCTCTTTTCCCCTCCCCTTTGGAAACACTTTGTCTGATTGGAGAGGGGAGGAGGAGTTACAGTCATGGCATCTGCCTGTGACAAGCAGAAAACACACATGTAGGTGGATGTTGTGATACTATTACATTACAAACCTCAGAAAGTTAAGAAAAAAAAAAAAAAAAAAAGCGTTTTAAGGGGCATTTTCTTTACAGAGGTGTAGCACTAATCCTCACTCAACCCACCTCATTGGCTGATCCATTGTGGTTTGCATCTATGAACCTGTTTTTGTTTTTTTTGTTTTTTTAAATCCATACCTACCCTGTCCAAGTAATGTTTGTGATGTGTTTCTTGATGAGGAAAAACCAGACACTGATTGAGAAGGCAGTCCTTCGGTTTGTAACCTCCTCAGGAATACTCTGTTTAGAAAGCGGCTCTTCATCAGATTGCGCAAGCTTGACCTGAGAGAGGCAGTGATGTGCTGTGAGGTATCTGGTCTGCTAGAAATCCAAAAGAAGAAGAAGAAGTTGGTGAGCCTGATGAAGGGCACAAGCTGGAACCTGTTGGTATGATAAAGTTTCCTGAACTCAACTGAAACTGAAAGTGTTGATGGAGCGCTTTGGATTTCTTCAAGACATTTTTGTTTTTCTTGAAGCTTTTTGATGGTTGGTGAAGCTGTGCCAGAATATCTGACTTTTATTTAACATTGCCACGTCCAACATGGCCTGAGTTATCTTGCTCACAGATGGATGGATGGATTGATGGATAGACAAACTAAAGGTAAGAAAAACATCAGGTAATTACATCAGTTGCAAAATGTAACAGAGTAAATGTTCTGAGACTTACTGTTTTCTATTTCTAAGTGCTTTTACACTTTTCAGCCAAGTTGACTGAATGTTTTTTTTCAATGTCTGTTAATTAAGTTAAATTATCAATACAAATTAAGGCACATAATCTGTAATTCAGTTTTCTGACTATAGTAGTGAAGGGTTATGCCAGACTTTTTAAATCAATACAATACTGACACTTAAAATTTACTCTTTTAGAAATGTAAATGGCTTAATTTGTGTATTAACGAGCAAATTCAGTGACTTCAAAATAAAAGAGTTTAGTTAACAAAATAAGGTCATAATACAGATTGAAACATCCAGTTTGGCATAATTAAAATCCAAAAATAAAACAAATGTATGAGCTTATTGATACTCTATTTATCAAGATCCAGTAACATCAGTAACAAATTAAACCAAAATGCCATCCCTTTTAACTGTCATCTTAAAAAAAACACATGATAAATCTGTTAAGCCCGTTTGTTAAAAATATGAACACAAAGTTAAGACAGGACACATCCCCAACCAGAAGTTGTGCTTTTTTGCAGCTCACAAATATGAACACAACCTTATTCGCATGACTTCTTAGCCAGGATTGAAGCCTTATTCTAGTTTTCGTTGCAAAACGGCGAGTAGGCAGCTGATTATCTTGCATATTCATTTTTATCTGAGGTCATAGTTCCTTCAGCAGGTTTTTTAGAATCTTGACTGTGAAATTGTTGCAGATTTGTGGATCCACAGTGTGGCTGACATGTTAAGAGACTTTATGGAGTATTAAAATGTTAAAAAATCAGTACAAATTGTCCTCAGGTCTGTGGTCTCCCACATTTTTAAGATTGGTTTGGATCTGAAAAAAAGTTTTTGCAGTGTCATCATTATAAAGTTTATATTTAATACTTATCAATAATTCCTAATAACACATCCACTGAGTACATCAACAGTGATCAGATATTCTCAGACCCTGTCCCGCTCCCCCTCTTCTGTACTTTTTGTGAGTATTTGTTCAGTATTCAATTTGCAGCCGACTCTTATTTTCAGACCACTGCGGCCTTGTGTAACTCTGCCGTAAGATAAGGTGCAATTTCAAACTTTTGATTGTCTCTGAAAGTGAATGCGCCTCCTCCCTAGTTTCACTTCATATCTGATATAATACCTCTGTGGTTGTGCAAATACCCAGCAGCTCCCACAAGAGTGCAAACCCAACTACATTTCTCTATATACATGTAAATGTCCTGAAAATACAGAAAAGGAGGGATTGAAATTCAAATTAAGCCAACAGTTCCTGCTCTCTCTCTCTCAGAGTCCTGTGTGTTTTATTTGCTCAGGAGCGATGACTCAAACCATCAGCATCTTGCTTTCAATCTAAATATCACAGTTTATATGTGTTTATTCATTTGGAAATGGGGCTTGTGTGCAAGTTTAAATGTTGAGATAAAACCAAAAAAAAGGACAGTGGGTTCAGTCATTTCAAATCTGCAGCTCAAGTTTGAAAAAAACATAGAAAGAAACTCACAAAAATAGCCTTGAATATTTTTAATTAAAAAGACAATGCAAACATAAAAAGCCTCACCCTGTACACCAGAACTCTGTCATTATATAAACTCAATTATAAAAAAGGTGGGACAATGCTTACAATGAGAATAAAATAGAAGACAGAGATCTGCAAATTAAGCTTTTGTCAACAGAGCACAACACAAAGAAAAGATATTGTTATTGACACTGATATGTCTAATTATTAACATCTTTTAAATATATATACACATATTTCCACAACAATCTGAAGTGGCAGGGGTGAGAAAGGACTTGAAAAATTGAGAAATCCTGAACATAAATTTGACAGGCAAGTATGATTAACAAGTGTTGGTACCATCACTGGATATGAAGATACATTTTGGTTTTTTAAAATTAAATCACAGGATGGAGCAGATTTGCAAGTGACTGTTGATTATAGTCACATTTTACACAATATGTCAACTCTTCTGGAATAAGAGTTTTACAGTCAGACCCTAAAACTAGTGGACAAAACATGTCTGCTGGCATCACCGTCAAATTCTGTGGAAAAAAAACAAAACAAAACAAACAAAAACTACTTGTTTTAAGAGCTTTGACATTAAGTGGCCACTTCATTAGGGAATATATCTGTCTCGCATCGAGTCGAACCCACTTTTGCTGTCGGAACTGGCTAAATTCTTTATGTTCTCAATTTTCAGGCACTCAGACCAGCCTGTCTGACAGCCAAAAATTCAGTGAAATCACCTTTCCTCCCAATTCTGATGCTCAGTTTGAACCTCAGCAAGTCGTCTTGACCATACTTGCGTGCCTCTATGCATTGAGCTGCCATGTGATAAACTGGTGTGCCCATTTTAAAGGCCGGTGAGTGATTTTTAAGTGTAGAAGAATAATAAACTCAAGTCTGTGAAGCTTTTGTGTACTGCAGATCTTTCCAAACCAAAACTTGTTCAAAAAATTCTCACTGACTTTGAGAAAAGGGAAATGGAGGTGCTACGATGCTAATTTACTTCACTGTTCAGGGACTCAGTGCTACTCTGAATGCTTGCGGTGGCCCTTGTTGCTGAATAAATAAATTTAAGGAGCTGACAGATCTCTTTTGATTTTTCAGGACTCATAACTGCATCACACACTATAAACAGTTTGTTAGTATCCACTTAATATTCCACTACCAAGCCACTTTTATAAGGCACTATTTTGAGACACAGCACAGCCTACGTGTGTCTCCACCAGCAGCACCAAATATTTGTCTTCACAAGCGCAAACAACCTCTACCAAATTGGATAAATTGATGATTTTTGCCATGAATATGACCGCCATTAACTTTGGAATACTTGTATGAACTGGAGTACAAACGGGAGAAACTTCTGTGGATGGAGAATGAAAATGGTGGAATCTGCTCTGAGAACTGGAGGACCAGGGAAACACACAGTACCTGTTGATTCAAGTGAATAAATCATGAGCTCATGTCGTCAAACTGGATGAAATAAGAGTCCAACTAAGAAAAATCAGCTCAGGATGTTCATGATCAGAGGACACTATCAGCTTTTATACATTCATCTGCAGTGAGCAGCTTTCATCAAGCAGAGCCTCTTTGCTTTAATGGACATTTTTAATCGTACAGACCAGATTCACTGTTTTAAAAACTCCAAGGACAAAACAGAGGAGCTGAATTAAGGCTTCGGCTGTGCTGTGTCTCAAAATAGTGCCTAATAAAAGCAGCTTGGAAAATTAAGCTGATTTAAACAAACTGTTTGTAGCATGTGATGACCCCATCCTTTTTTTGTGACTTGTCATGTACAGCAATTTATAGCATTAGTATCTGTCCTGAGATTTCTGAACAGAGAGAGAACTGAGCTGTGACACTGTGGCACAGTTTCAGGCTCGTGCCATGTACCTCACACAACCCCAGTGGTGGACAAAGTACTCAACTCCATTACTCGAGTGAAAGTATAGATAGCCCTGGTAAAATTTTACTCCGATACAAGTGGAAGTTGTTCGGTCAAATTTTTACGAAAGTAGTACTGGAGTACCTGCTTTTGAAAATACTTAAGTATTAGAAGTACATTTTCATGGACAGTGATTTTTTTGTAGACCGTGATGAAGTTTGTGTGCTGCAAACAGAGCAAGCATTTAAAACCATCATTCTTCATTTCGACAACCTCAAATATGGACTTCAGATATTGCCATGGGTGCTCTTTTTTTAATAAAATATATGCACACATTTCCACAACAATCTGAAAGAAAGGACTTGAAAAGTTGAGAAATCCTGAACATAAGTAAATATTAAAAAAAACGTGAATAATTGAGTGCTCTGGTATCGTCGTCTGCATCTGCTGTAGCCATCATAACTACCAAGATGAACCATTATCTGAGCAACGTTAGCTCAACATTGCCTTATCTGAGTAGCGCATGCACAAGGTACAGGTACGGCATCACCAGATTGAATTTTAGAAGAGAAAAGAAATTTCACTCAGTGACTTCAGAGCTATACTTAACAGTAACAAGACCCTTCATAGAAATGAAGTGGAGTCAAGTACAATATGTCTTTCAAATGTAGTGAACTAAACTTCATAAGTTTCCAAAAATAATTATACTTACATTAAGTACAGATACTGAAAAAGTGTACTTAAGTACAGTACTCAAGTAAATCTACTTCGTTGCTGTCTGTCCCTGCACAACCCCACTTCAAAAAACACAAACTATCCCTTTAAGTGTATCATGCTCTGTACCAGAACTGTGTTAAATCTATTAAATAATAAGAGATTCTCCAAATTTAAAAAGGAAAACACTTGAATAAAAAGCATGTTAATGTAATCATGACGTGTTTGATTGCCGCTGAAAAGTGCGTCTGACACAGGACTCATCTCTGCATTTATCCTCTCTAAAGTTGGTGCCATCCTCTTCACTTAATTGAAAAGCTAAAGGGATCATTCAGTTGAGACCGGGCCAGACGAGACGCTCGTCTGACTGCTGCTGATGTGGCTGTGACTCACTGTGGGGTTAAGTGGGAAAACAGTTAAAATTGGAAGCTGGTTTATCATAATTAGGAGCAGCAAACGCCTGTGGCTGAAGTTCTGCCTCTTCTTTTTCCCCTTTCAAATCCATGTGCAGCACATTTTGTATCTCTTTTGGTGCCAGTGTAGGTGTTCAAACAATCTCAAGGGAGCACACAAATGAAGAGCGCACGTATGTTTATTTCACCCCAGGAAAAGGCAACCAAAATAGGCTGCTGCTCAATAGACGGTTCTGCCTTGCTTCGCGTTCAAAGACACGCCGTTTATTTTCATAAAGCTTATGTCTTTGGGTGAATCAAAGGAATGAGCGCGCCTTCTGATATCACGGAGAAGGCTTTTAGAAATATTGCACCACCTCCCTGCTCTGAAATGGTGTCATGCTGGTTGCATTTTTATGGTGAGATCTGTCAGAGAATGCACCCCACTCCCCTCAGATTTTCATATTCATGTGGAGCTCATGAATACATCATGACTTCTCCGTGCTCCACTGGATGTGAGCAGGTGATCGAGCATTTAGGGGGCGTGAAGTTACATATTTCCTGTCAGAATTTTGTGTTTTTTTTTCCTACAGCTGTGTCCAAGCAGACCCACCAGAAGAAGATGTTTAAAACATTGATGCTCGTTCTCTCTGCAGCGCTCAGGACTTTCATTTTTACTTAGTTGTACTCGTCCGAGCCTGAACAGAGAGATGAACTTCTTCTCAAGCCGTGAGAGCGAGACAGAGAGCAGAAAACTTGTCAGATTAAATATGCAACTGGCTCCACATGCAGGAGACATTCAGCATTGAAATACTTCACAGGAAATGGTTATGTATTCAAAATTTCTCCATTGGAATGAATATCCTATTCAGCACATGTACCCATTTGACCCACAATTTGAAGGTTTTATAGGAGATGTTGGCAAAGAAAGCAGTGATCAGCTGACAGAACTGTAGCCTCAGCATAGAGGAAAAGATGGGGCTGTTAAGAGCAGTGGTCCACAACCTTTACTGCACCACAACCCGGTTTTATGTAATAAGATGTAGTCACAGACCGGGTGACGACTATGACTAACAATCACACCTGCTGTGCAGAGTATAAGACACCATAACACAGGATCAGAGGGAGCCATGGGCTTGTTTAAACCTCAACTAGACAACTGGAGAGCACAAACCTCCACCAATCTACAGGGAGACAAGGATACAAGGAAGTGTATTTGTCATTGTACAACAGGTTGCACAATAACATTAAATTGTGGCTCCAAAACAGAGCAGAAACTAGAAAGCACTCAGAGAGCGCAAACATCAGCCAAGGAAGCTCACATATTGCTGTTACATCTATAAGCAACAGTTCCATGATAAAGTTATCATCATAAAATGATTAATTGACCCTGAAAACCCACACCTAGCACTCAGAATCATGTTGATATCTTTATTAGTTAGACAGTTATTGAGCAAAAATGGCGGTTATTTGGATCACCACCAAAATCTGATCATTTCTGAGTTGGGCCATTACTGACCTCTCCTAGAAATTTCAGCAAAATCTGTCCAGTAGTATACATTCAACACTTATGTTCAACAAATATGGTGCTATACAAATTAAGATTGATTGATTGAATCTATATTCAGCAGAGACAAATGTGATGAGGACAGATTTATGATCTTGGTGTCTATGGGTTTGTTGCTATCATACATTCTTATTTTTAGTCCCTTTGTCTCTGCCTGGATGGATACATCTGTGGGTGTATATATGTTTATATACAAATATATCTATTATATATATGTGTGTATCTTTAAAATTAAAAGTTTGTCTTCAGCCTGCCCTATTGTGAGGTGTCTTGAAATACTTGCTATGAACTTGTGCTATACAAATAAAGATTGGTTGATTGACACAGCTGAAAGTCACCAGTTGACATGGTAACTAATTAAACTGCTACCCCTTCTGTGGGAAATGCTGTAAAATGAACATCCATACTGCCATTACTCTGATCTGATCTGATGTTTCTATTGATAACTTATGGGTATTTTATTAGTTCTTACTCATCAGGAAGCTGAGACAAAAACCAAACATCTTAGACTTTCTGCTGTGGAGTCCCAAGGTTTCCCAGACAGGTCTTTTGTTTCTATTCTTTCCCCAGCTGGGCCACTGTCTCCTCATGAACAGTTAAAAACTCAGCTGAGATCACATTCACAGTCCTTTTGTAGGTCCCATGTCCTGCAAAATCAATGTTCTCAGCTTTAATGTGGTTAGAAGGGGCTTGGGGAGCAGGAGCAGGAAACCTTTTACTAAACTCTCAGTTCACAGAGAAGTGCTCTATCCCTCTTTGAAGAAAATGCCCATTAAAATGCTCTGTTTATCACTTCCTGGGGTTTTATCATGGAATAACTTTACAGTCTCCATTTACATGAGTGTTTTCTCCTCATAACAGGGAGACATCATGACTGTAACTCCTCCTCCTCACGTCAGATATCATTTGTGCAGCCAATCAGCACAAAGCTCTTTATCATAGCCTCCCGTAGCTCCCACGCCCCCTCAGACCCGATCGTTTCCAAAGGAGAAAGAAAAGGAGCTGCATCTGATCCTCTAAAGAGACATTTTTCATTTTTTTAAATCAACTTTATCAATGTCTTGCTCAACAGACACCCACGACATGGGATCTTTAAGGTTACCAAAACATGTTGACAAATGTTTCAATATATTTTGTAGACATGAGTTCAGAGACCGGCCCGTTTACCCTGTTTAATGTAGAGACCCTACAGAGCTCTTCACAGTGATCAGTGAACTCACATATAAGTAACAAAGACGATAGAAGAAAAAACAACTTTCTAACCTTAATTCAAAGAACTTTATTTATCCATTAGGAAATAAAATTGGGTAAAAGCAGCAATACAGACACAACACAAAGCTTTAGACATAATCGCTAGCCAGAGGACAATATCATGTGCTGCATAAAAACATTTAAGGATAAAACCTTGAATACAAAAACAGTATAAGAAAGCATTAATAACAATCTAAAATAAGTTGACCCTGAATAATTACACGTCCTTTCTTTTTAGTTTTTTTTAACTTATGTGTTATTTTTACCAATATTCAAATATGTTTTTTTTTTAAAATAATAATTCGTTTCACTTTTTCCTCATTAAAATGGTAACATTTAATTGTTTGTTTGCAGGGAAAGGAATGATCTGGCACAGCTGAGAGTTCTTTATTGGGATTTTAATTACACTGTAACGGATTTTTTGTTATTGAACACGTATCTTTCAGTAATATCTATAGCTAACCACTGTAAAAATCTATACAGTAAATTACTGTAAATGGTAAAAGATTATGGGAAAACATACCTTATTCTTTTCAAATTAGCAGCATTTAACCATAAAATATGCAGTTACCTACTGTAAAATGTCCAAACAGTAAATTACTGAGAACCGTATTGGATGAAGAGAAAATTCTTTCTTTTTTTCCCAGAAAAACTGATCAATAACAGGAAAGTTTCTTTTAGTAAATGTTTTACATTTTTGGGTAAAACGAATGTTTGAGTAAATGTATTTTATTTGCTAAAAATTGGTGTACATTTCTTTTTTTTTACATAGTGATATCTTCCTAATAACCAATCAGTAAAATAGTTCAAGATATATTAATATAAATTAAACTACAGCAAGTTTACTTTAATTTAAAATACATTTAAAAAGTTGTCGAAGAAAATAACGTTATGATACTGTAAATGAAAAAACCTGTAAGGATACTGTTTTTGATAATACAGTAATTATGCTGTAAATTTAAAGACAGTAATGATACCTTGAATAAAAAGTACAGTTGTAAAACTGTGATAGAAAATACAGCAATAATGCTATCAATTAAAATAGAGTCATGCTATGTAAAGACATCTACAGTAACTTACTGGCATCTTGTTGCCGGTAAGTTACTGTAAAATTTACAACAACTTTTGACAGTGTAAACCAAAAGCAGGAAGATTTTTCTTTAATGGATATTTATTACAATTTACCCTCCATATCATGTGGATTCAGAGTTAGGAACAGTAAAGAACCAGAACCAATAAGCAGAACTGGAATTGTTAAATGCTTAATGGTACCCGACCCCAGTCTTCAATGGTGGCTCACCATGACAAACTACTTGAGATGAAACTACTTATTTTTGTGGCTGATGGCTCCCAACACCCTATAATCATATGGCAGGGCTATCATAATGTTGAAACTATGTATTCTGGCCTTGGCATCACAGTGAGTAAGACACCAGCTGACAGAAATGTTATGTTTGTCCTTGGTAAATGACGATGCTGCAGCCTTATATTTTTCATGTATTCCTGTAGCTTCAAGTATGAGCACTACCAACCTGCAGGGCTGAGGGAGAGGACAGGTGTTTCCCTTGAAGTCCAAGTGTCAGACAAGATAGATGTCAGCACACCCTAAATTCAAACACGATCTTCAGAAATATTTTCTTGTAGACCAGTGTTTGTTGGGCGTCATGTTTCAAATTTAAGATTTTTACTGCACTCAAACTGTTTACAGCTCTCAGCATGTGGACAAGGCATGCTTCTGGGACTGTTTCACACCGTGATCAAACAGCATTATAAGAGCTTCAAAAATAGAGACATCAGCTTGTTAAGATGTTTCAGATACTGCAAATCAGCGTTATCTTTGAACTCTTTTTCTTTAATTCCCCCCGTCTCTCACCTGCTACCCGCATGCTGTTTGGTTTTACCTGTGCTCACAGATTTATCAGTTCATTAACCTGAACCAGAATGTTTCTGCATGTTTTCTGTCAGCCATCTGTGACTGTGCAGGACTCGCGTAGGTGTTTTCGTGACTGAATGATTGTCTGTCTCTCTATGTGGCCCTGCAATTGGTTGGCGACCGGTCCAGGGTGTACCCCGCCTTTGCCCAGTGTCAGCTGGGATAGGCTCCAGCTCCAGAGATAACCAGTATAGATAGTGGCTAAGTCTACCGCACAGTCCTATGAGAAGGTCTTATCAAGGATCCTTTTGCTAACACCTGTGTTTGTGTCCTCAGCATTAAACTCAAGTTCATATATTTAATAACTGTGACTACTAGAGTATCTTTATAATCCCTAATGTTCAAACAACTAATCAACATCTAATTTTCACATACGCAGTGCTCCTGATTCACCTCTACTCTCACTGTCATCTGTTAGAGCAAGTGCCAGTTAGTAGCTCTGCATTCTGTCTACGGTCTATGCTCTGTCCTGGGCTTGCATTCCTTTGCAAATAGGCTTAAGGCTTGTTTCACTCTCGATGCGTTTTACTTGCATGATGGAAGCACTGTGTGCATGTTTTCATGCGTTCATGTGTTTTTGCGGGCACATTATCAAGCTGTGTTATCAACGTATCACCCTATTTATGTTATTTCTTGGTTGATTGTGTCCTCACTGTGAGCGAACCGCTTCAGAGGCCAATAGGAAACGAGCTGAGACCACCTGCTTTAGGTGAACTTAGTGCAGTTGTTTGTGCTGAAGCAGGTTTGGCCGCTGTGTTCATATGTGCGAAAATGAACCATGCAAAGTGAAGAACGCCCACTTGTAATGGGACAAATGATCTAGGTGCAAAAACTACCTTTGGGGCAGCATCTCTAAAAGAAAAGCAATGAGAGTGAAGCCTTTTAAGACAAAAAAGTAACAATACAGTTAATATAGGATGGAAACAGCCATTATCAATTCCCTATTGGGGTTGCGAGGGGCTGGAGCCTATCCCAGTTGACCTTGGGCAGGAGACGGGGTAAACCCTGGACCAGTCGCCAGCCAATCACAGAGCCACATAGAGAGACAGACAACCATTCACTCTCACATTCATACCTAGGGGCCATTTGGAGTCACTAACCTAATGGAAGAAGGCCGGAGTTTCTGTAGAGAATCCACACATGCACAGGGAGACCATCCAGACTTCACAAAGAGAGACCCTTGACTGACTTGGGGATCAAACCAGCAACCTTCTTGCTTTGAGGCACGTGCACTACCTGCTGCACTACCGTGCCACCCCCACAAAATCCCTGATAACAATGGAAATACAGAGGAATGACACACACCAAGATCATTGAACCACATTGATCGGTTGCTCTTAGCTCAAAAATCCCAAAACTTTAAAGTTCATTGAGGCGTTTTGACTCAATTACGTCCCTGTTTATATCCAGGATGATCTATGCCTTTAGCTTTTAGGAAAGATAGGTTGCTGTTGTTTTTTCTTTTCAAGTCAAACCTTTAGATGGTCATCATTTCCTGCCTTTCATAGGACATTTATGCTCTGACAGTCTGTCTTGTAGTCTGCATTTAGTTCTTCCAATATAAAACGCATTACATGGAGGACATTCAAATTTGTAAATCAGAACACCGAGGACAAAAAAGAAATAATAAAAGGCTGCCCTATGCTGATCTTGTGGTTGTTCCTTATGGGACGCTGCCTGTGCAGAGCTCAGACTTTTGTGAATGGGCTGGTTGGACGCTGATTCAGACTGATTGACTCTGATTGCTGAACCTTCACACCTGCTGATTTTACTGTGTATATAAATAGCTTCACCTCATATCGCCTCTGTGTTTGTTGTAATCAAGCTCTATTTAAAGAACATGCTGATTTAATTGAGGCATTTTAAACTTTTTGGTAAAAACAAGAGCCTTGGTTTCTTTTCTCTTTTTCTTAATGGAAATGTGATTCAAATCTGTTTTAATAGCTTTAAAATGTCCTTTTTTTGTGAAAACAGAAGCTTTATTTCTGTGTTCAGTGCATCACATTCAGCCTTACTATTTGCAGTCGAGTTTGCAAATGTATACATCGGTTTAATAATGTCTACCAAAAGCTCTCTGTTTGTGACAATTCAGATAATTCTATGCATCAAGAGCATCCAACGATTTGCAATCAATTGGGCACTTTAGCAGCAAGACTGAAATAAATTCTGCCTTCTTGGTAATCAAAGTTTCCTATCCCTGAATTAGAGTGTATCCAGAAAATGCTTAGTGCCAGTCTAGTTTTTCAGAGCTACTGAGGAGGTAAAGGTCTCAGCGAGTCCACCGCGCCAATAAGTAGTTAATGAGGTGGGCTGGGAAACTGGAGCATTACCGGCAAATGCAGAGCCAGGTCAGCTCTGCAGCCTGTTTAGAAAGTCTCTGTAATAATAGGAGGGAGAAAATTGAGATTGATCCTCTCCACTTGCAAACCCTAAAAGATAATATGATTAGTCTGTGTAAAGAGTCAATACTAAACAAATTTCACATTTAATTACCTCAGCGGCTGATAAAGTTACACTGAAGAGAAGAGAAGTCTTCCAAACAAATTGTGACAATGGCTGCATCAGAACCCTTTTCATGAGTCAAATCCATATGAAACCTTCTGATTAAATAATGAACAAATACACCTATAAACCTGGCAAACCAACTTTTTCATAGTGTGACAATTATAATGGAAGGCGGGCCCCTTAGAGACCTGGTAAATGGGTCCTGGCTTCAGGCAGATAGGGAGAAGACTAAAATAAGATTGTTGTGATTGCCAAATGTGACACAGTGACCATTCTAACAGACGAAATGTGTAGTTGTGACTTGACATAAGAGGACCAAGGCCTGTCATAACAGCCTGCCCCATTGTTCCTACACTATATCACTGCATTGAAGTGTTTGGGAGTGGTGGGAATTTCTCTGTTTCTGAAGACAATGATCATTTATGGTTGTCTGTGTGGTCATATAAGTCACAGTTTGGGAACTGATGCAGTGTGTTTGGTGTCTGACCTGTGAATCTGTGACATATGTATCACAGATGTCGAGAGGAGCAGAAGAGGAAAACAGCTCGATCATTCAGTGTTGTCATGGGAGATTTGGTTCCTGAATAGATGTGGGCTTTCGTCAGATGGGGGCTGACATTAACCTTCCCCGCTGTCCCCTCGTCTCCTCAGAGGTCTGTCCATGATGGATGACCTCCCCTGCTCACACACAATACACACTGCTCATACCCATTAAGAGCATATCCTTATAAACGGATTAGGAGGCTGGTAATGGAAACCCAGGGAACTCGGTCCCATAATCTCCTGCTTGGTACCTTTTGCTCTGATCAATCTTTGTTTGGCCGCCTCCGAGGTACTTGTGAAATGTCATTGGCTGGAGTTTGAGAGGTGAGCATGTGTGCATGCATGTGGTTGGGGGAGTATTCAATGTCAGTTGTATGATTCATTTATCTAACTTGTTGGCTGCAGATTCATATTGTACGCTGGCTTGAGGTGCCGAGAGAAGCCATTAGTTATTATCTGTGAAGGGTGTTGCATCTATGATTTATTCGGTGCTGCAGCAGAGATTGTGCTGGTGCATTATACCATCATTATGGCTTCAAGCGTGACCCAAATTTCCTCTCTGCACCTCTTAACTCACCCTCCTCTCCTTTCCTCCCTCCTCTTCTTGCTGGGTGTCTGAATCCAGATGGAGAGCAGACTGAACAGTGTGACCGCAGCTTATTATCAGCCTTGGCTTCACGGAATGACCAAACAAGAAGGAGGAGCAGAAAGACACAAAAAGAAAGTGAAAGAAAAGGTATGTTGGGAACAAGGACAGCAGATTTGCACAGTTTGTCTTTACACAAAGCACAATTAAATTTAAAGAGGTCATATTTGGCCTAAACCTTGGTTCATATAATCATATTCAGTGACTGCCAGAGTATATTCACTTATGTCCAATATAAACCTTCTAGTTTGCACATACTGAGTACTCCTGATCCACCTCTGTTTCACACTGTCTAAGGACCCGTTTACATGACAACGTTGTCACCAGAAAGGGATAGGTATTTCCTTTGCATATTCAAAAGCACTCCATCTTCACACGGAGATGGTGAGATAATGATGTGCGTTCAGATCAGCAAGAATGACTGAAAACACGGTAGCGTGCATGCCAGGCCAGTAGTTGGCGATGTAGGTTTGTAATGAAACAGCGGTGTTACAATATGCGTCTGCGCACTAACGCTCTCTGGTGAAGACAAACCATTCACAAACAACTCTGACCAAGTCCTAGGCAAATATAACAATTGCATCTCTGCTGGTAAGAGTATTGGCGCAGCAAATCCACATTTTGTTGGAGGAGCGATAACAAACCTAGCACAGTTAACAGCACACATATTGCTCAGTAGTCAGCCATAGCTGCTGTTGTTGTTCCTAGGAGCGTGTGCTCTCTTTATCTGAAAGAGTACTGTGCATGCGACACGCATCCCCGTTTTCCCTGACAACGACGATTCCTGTTTACATGGAGACTACAATGAAAATATTTCAAAACTTTTCACTCTGGACCCCAGTTTCAAAAGTTTATGGATTAAGGCACACTGGGCAAGGTTCTCGTGTAAACAGAAGGCACAAACGCAATGAAAACTCAGTTTTCACCCATTTTCATTTTCATGTAAACAGGGCTTGGTCTGTTGGAGCTCCTTTCACTTTATCTCTGTTTCCCAAGTCCCAAATAACTGACCCATACATCACAGTTTTTTGGCACCACTATGATGTGAAAGATTGCAAAACACGATACTAACAATGACACTGAGGAATGAACTAAAGTCACCAGCTGACTGACAGTTGCTGACAAAACAATGGCAGGACCTCACACTCGTAGGCCTATTCTGAGGTGGGGGGGCAAGGGCCCTTTTAAGACGCTACTGGTGCCATAAACAGGAGGAGAGGGTGAAGAACAGATACAGCAGACTTTTTGTCTTGTGCATATAAGTACACTGCCACACACAGAGGTACATATACAACTTGAAAAAGCATGACCTCTTAAAGCGAGACAGATGTGAGAGCACATAAGAATACAATTGGGACAAGAGTGCAAAAATACTTTTGACAAAAAAATGGGATATGACTCATATTCTCAAACCCACTGTGTAGGTTAAGGGATAATTCAAAAAGACTCTCTCAACCAACCACCTTCCTTCTCCTATGACTCTTTACTCACCCAGCCACATCTCTCCCACCATGAAGGCACAAGCTGCGTCAAATTGACAAATTCCTACACTCAACTCCATGTTGATTCACTGCACCGCAGTCCTGCTGTGATGCTTATCTGACACCCCAACAGCTCCTTTGGCTTATTTCTTTCTCAAACATGACCCTCTGCTTTCTGTCAACCTTAAATTCTCACTCATGAAGCAGAGAAGTGGGGCTGAAATTCATCAAGGTTGCACTTCTTAGAGGTCACAAATATGATGACATTTGGAACTTTCGATCAATTAATTAGGAGCTGTTTCTTTTACTGGAGGGTGGTCACAAGAGGCATCCACAAATGTACAATATTCTCCTGAGACACCTGCTTTTCATAATCATGAGTTATGAACTGCAAATGATACTTTCATTCATTATTTATTGAAAATGTACACATAGATCTAAATCTGTGACATAGAAAAGATGTTCCTATTCATATTTCTTGATGGAATAACACCTAAAATAAATACAGCTTGCATACAGCATATCTTATGCCATCAGTTGTTGTTTCACAACACATATTATGTACATCATGAATGGTGGATAATTACCTCCGCCAGGGTCTGTTTGTGTGTTTGTTTATTTGTTTGTTTGTCTTTTAGAAAGATAACGCAAAAACTACTGGATGGATTTACATGAAAATTTTTACCAGAGGTGTGGTGTGGTCCAAGGAAGAAGCCATTACATTTTGGTGGTGATCCACATATATGTCTGGATGCAAAAAGTTCCCCAAATTTGCAAAAAATCCCATAACTTAACATTGGGCCGTATTTTCAATACGGTAAGGGTTTACCGTGCCAGTCCATACCAAACTGTATTAAACCAAACCACATTTACAGCCTACATTTAATTGAATTAAAACCCTTTTTTTTGTTAAATATTGATTTGTGTGTGGAATTGACTGTGCACCCACTTTTTGGTTGTACACACATTTGATTAATGAAGGCCATTATGTTTTTCTGCCATTTGGGACAGACGTTTCACACTGATATATGATTAATCTCCTGGTGCTGCTGCTTACTCTCATTAGAAGTTTGCAGGTGCAGACAGAGAGTAATTAGGAAGCAGAGAAGTCTTCTTGCTTTTGTGTTTGACTTTTTCCCTTACAACATATTTAAAATCCTTTAGGGACCCTCTGGCCCTCTCTCTCTCCTCTTTAAGCCCCCACATCTAGATGAATCATCGCTTCATAGTGAGGATTATCTCTCTGAGTCACCACACAGCTAATTTTACACCCTCATACAGTAAACTAGTCCTACCACTCACAAAGCTTTGTAAGAAAGTGCACACTGGACTTTTCCTGAACAAAAGAAGTGAAGTGAGGACAGAAGTCAACTCAAACGGAAGAATTTTACTTTGCAATGATACATCCAGTATTCTCGAAGCAGCAGTTGTGAGGATGTGCCATTTTTTTCCATGCAAGCAGAATTTTTCCAAGACTGTGGAATAAAAGATGAAGACATGCTGTGTTTGGACAAAAGGAAGTGTTTGGTGGGTTTCCCTCTGAGGACATCCATTGTAAGACTTTTCAAAAGGGTCTCCTCAGGTCTTGTGATTCATTGTTATTTCTGCTGACCAGTGAGTTGATAACTTGCAGCGTTGCCTGGAAGAAAACGCTCCCTCCTTTGTTCAGTATGGATGTGAGCGTTCCCAACCTTCACCCTTGGTGGATGGAGAATACAGAGCAGGTGATTGTGTGCAAGTTTGGGGGGGGGGTTGGCAGGTAACTTTTTAGCGTCCAGAGTCAGACAGAAAGAAGGAGAGCCGCAGCCGTCCCCAGGCAAGGCAGCTGCAGCATTAAAGTGAATGATGACTTTAAGCAGTATATTTGATGCCATCTGTGCTGCATTGCTGAGTTCGGTACAGCTGCCCTGACTGCCAATGAGAAGCTGGCTGGGCTCACAGATTTAAGATGGCAGGGTCTACAAAGATAGTGTGAAGTGTTCTAAGAGGGTTGAGGATGAGATAAGCACCAAAAAAGCAGATCTTCACAATTTACTCCGATTCAATGTGCAGCATCTTTCCCTGGGTTTAGATCTAATATTTTGTTGCCACATTAAAAGTGCTTGGAATTTGTCTACTGTGCTCATAAACTTAAATACACAGCCTTGAGACATGATATGGACTTTTATCATCTTATACTGGCAATTTAAAGCTCAACTTTGTAAATGTCTCCCTTTTTGGACCAATATGTTGGCCCTAGTGTAGGCTTGGCACAAAGTGTTTTGGTGTGCAGCATAGATGTCTATCCTATTTTCCACCTGACGCAGTTGTTATTTTTACGCCACACAATTAACACTGTTTAAACAGCAAATAAATATGTGCTCCCGTTGGTGGCCATGGGTGAATTGGTCTAAAAATGGGGATTGTCCAGGCACAAAGCTGGCATGTTCCTATCTTGGGGATGCAAAAAACCTAAGCTTTAAACCACCCTAAACCTAGTCCCAAATCTGAAGTCTGTAGAGAGTTTCGGTATTAAGGGACATCAAAGAGATGGACTCACATCCCTAAGATCAAAATACACACTCAATTGAGCTTCTTCCACTCACACAAGACCCAGACAGGAGGTGAATTATTAGTATGTTAAAGACGTTTAGGCAGTGATAGACCAGCTACTTGTAAGATGAAGTAAGCAAAGTTACTAGTTTCTCATGAAAATGATCAACCGCACTACACTAAAGCTACAGCCTGGTTAAAAGTAGCAAGCTGTGTTGCAGCAACATGACAAAAGTAGTTTACACAAGCTTTTTTTTTTTGTAGAAATAATACTACTGCCTGAGGCTTCAGGCAGCTATGGCTTTTTTTTTTTTACCTGCAGATCAGAGTTCTATTATTGGAGTGTATTTATTCTGGGATGTAACACATCAAATCTGAAAAGAACAGTGGATTCGATTACTACCTGAACAGCGTGATGAATGTTTTTCCAATACTCCCAAAGCACAGGGCATGACCAAAATACATGGAAATGATTTGCATTCTTAGTTGCATTCCGTGTTGGTCATCCCATGAGACTTCTGATGAGGGGTGATGAAGAATCTAACCATACTCTTCCAGCAAAAACTTGTAATTTTGGACTGTGTGTAGAGTAATGAAGGGATTTGTTCTATTTGAAACAAGGGCCAAAAATTTTACATCCGAAATCATAGCTTGAACTGGGACAGTCATAGAAAACACCAGCTCCAAATCCTTCCATCTTGCAACATAACGAGGGTTACACCAGCATATAAGAGGCCGAAGCTGAGCTGCATAGTAGTACTCCAACAAGCCCGGAAGACTCAACCCCTCATAGTCTTTTTTTTTTTTAAGTAGTAAAGTTTTATATTTGATTCTACAGCTTGTTCGGCTCAGTCACAGCAGCAGGAACTAAGCTGTTTTGGTATCATTTTGTTCAACAACTTGGGACTGAAACCCTCCGCCTGAGGGCAGAGGTAAAAAGTGACTTTGCAGAGGAAGGGAGTCGTAGCATATCCTGCACTTGAGTCAGTCGGACTATGATACTTTAACACAGATCTGCACATTTTACAGCATCCCAAGGTAGCAGATTTATTATGATTGAAAGCCTTACAGATTTTCCTGCTGTGAAGCCCCCGTATGCCAGCCAGAGCAAAGAAGTTTGATTTGGCTTGATTCCATAACTAATGAAAAACCTGTCAGAAAACTGTAAAATAGAAAAAGAGAAACTGAACCACTCAAGGTTCAAGACTGTTCAAGTGATGGCCGACAGGAAAGACAGATGCTAAATCACAGATGTAACATTTTCTTCTCGTTTTTGCTGATGTGCAAAGAATAAATCAGACCCTTCCCATGTAGAGAGTGAACCTGTCAGAGAAAAATTAGCCCTGACTCCTTTTCTTCAGTCCTTTGAAATGAAGCAGGCATGTCTTCTTCTCAGTAGGTGTTCTGTTCAATTTCTCAGTACTGCTTCACAGCAATATGAATTATGAGTGAGTGAACTTGGACTGAACCTTTTGTTTCAAAGCCTGTAAAAGTACACGGACAGAAAAGTGATGATTGAGGTCATGTTTGACCAATTCTGGATCCTTGAATTAAAGCTGTTAACCTTGGCAGTTTTGTTGCTTCATGTGAGTAGATTATGAGGGAAGTTGTCTACTTTTTGAGCCATTTGCTAGAAACTACTTTTGTTACAAGGTTACAGGAGTGGTACCATAGCAAAAAAACTAACAAAAACACAAACTAAAACAATTCTATAGCGCTAATTATGTTATTTAGAAAATGTACTTAAAGGAATAGCTCTTGATTTTGGAGGGGGGCTGTATGAGGTACATGGCATTAGCCTGAACATTAGCCACTGGGATGTAGATCAGCTCTGCATCTGTACAGAAAGAGCCAGAAAGGAAGCCACTTCCATATAGTGCTGCATATGGGACCACCATCACTCCATGTGATTTGAAATGTTAGACAAGTCATATCAGCAGAGCAGGGTGATTACATGCTGTATTGAACACATTTACAACTTGCCTCTCCACTACCAAGTCGCTTTGTTTTGGCTTTACAGCAGTCCAGACACGCAGCTTGTAGGCTTCACAAGAGAAAACAACTGCTACTAGACTAAAATTATGGGTTCTTTTTACAGCAAATATAACAGCTGTTTACGTTGGACACTTGTAAATACTTCTGTGCCCTGAAGAACACACAGGAAAAAAAAAACTTGTGTAGATGAAGATTTAAGAGGTCTGAATGAAAGAAGGAGGAAACTGCTATTGGCACTGGATGACTGAAGTGTCCAGTGTGATGAAAAATCACTTCAGGATGTTTCTGGATCTTGTTTAGCATCTTTCTGCTTCTGCTGTCTGCAGCTTTCATCATGCAGAGTCTCCCTGCTGTAATGAACATTTATACTTGTACAGACCAGATTCAGATACAAACTATAAGAAAAACAGAAGCCAAATAAAAGTGTATCTGCAAAGTATTTGGCTCATACTGGGTGTTGGTGTATCACTAGCTTGTGGCTTCAAAGGTGAAGTAACGATTTTTTAAAAATACATCTAAGCGTAAAAATATTTTTATCTGTTCATCAATGTACAAACACAAATATTAATTTATATCGTAGCCTTTATCTCAATAAATCAATTGGTATAGCACCAGTTCATAACAAGTGTTATCTCAAGACACTTTATAATAGAGCAGGCTGAAGACAAACTCTTTATTTTATAGATACACACACACACACGCACACACACACACTGATTTGCATATATCAACTCTGATATGGAAAATAGCCAATCATAGAGCAGATTATGAATTGGCACCTGGGATGACCAATCCAAATTCTAGAGGGCTCTGGCTTCAATTTGACCACACCCCCTCAGCATGTGTCTCACCACCATGTTTCCATTGGTGTTTTTAGATTTATTTACAATACAATATACTCATTTTCATTGGATAAAAGTAAAATTCAGGCATCTTTTGCGGCATCTCTTGCATGACTAAACTCATAAAGTGACACTTGTATTAAAAAGAGGCCCTTTAGAGCATGTATTAGAGGATTTTAGTTCCATTTATACATTATTCTGTATATTGGAATGTTTAAATGACGTGAAAATGTTTTAACTTATCATGAGGACTGATTTCATAATTCAAACAACATGTTAAAGCAGCACTAAGTAAGATTCCGGCTTTTTAGCTCTCTAGGGGCCTCTATGGTCGTTGAGTGTAACTGCGCGGTCGTAAAACAGAGCGCCTCACACCAGCGTGCATTTGTTGACATACAGAGGGAGGAGAAGCGAGCCGACAGGACGTCCCGAGAGACAAATAAACCATGTGGACTGATAAAGTACAGTCTGATCATGTTTCTATTTGAATAAATCATCATGTACTTACAAGTCCAATAGTAGCAGGGCTAAATTAGCATCGGTCAGACATCCTGCCTCGTCTTTCAGCTTATGCCAGCGAGTAAACGCCGGGCCAGTGTGTATCACTGTCCGGGCACTTAGCTTGTTACTCTCCAGCTTTCTTTTTTTCCTCTCCTCCGATAAACATTTCTTTTCTTCAGGTTTTTCGCTGCTTCCGCCATGATAACAACACTACATGTAGCTTTCTTCTTCTTCTTCTTGTTTAATGGCGGGTGGCATGCAGCGTCAGAGGAGCATTACCGCCACCCACTATGCAGGAGTGTGAGCCAGAGGTCCCTATTTCCATTAGGAAAATAAGTGCATATTTACTTTAAACTAAATTCTGTTCATTAAATCTGTTTTAAAAATTCATTAACTGCTTTATATTCTCCTTTTCCCAACGTTTAGTCTTATCGTCAAGGGGGAAGCGACGTATGCCGTAAAGCAGTAAAAATTTGTAGTTTTTTAATGTGGAAGTGTTCCAACCATTCACATCGAAGTTACTTGGTGCCAGTGAAGACGATACAGACCCCCTCAAACCATGACAGAGGTGTCATTCAACCTGTTGTAAGGCGATGTACCATCACAATGATTCTAGAAACATTATATTGCGGTGGAAAAACTACGTAGTGTTGGTTTAAATACTTACAATGGTCCAAATGCCAGGAAGTTACCCTTAGAGCATAATTAAAATGACCATTTATTGTATGATATTCAGCTGATGAGTGTTTTCTCCCCTGTGCTACGCTTATTTGTGTCTGTAAACATTTCAACTTGGCTGTAATCATGTTTTTTTTTTAAAGCTGATGTATGCAGTTTATTTTTGTGTCACTGGCCCAAAAAAAAAAAAAAGATAGAATTTGTCATGATCCACCTCAGAGAAGATTAAACATCTTCACTCCATCCTGGCTCTAAACTAAACATTGTGTTTATATTGGATGCTCTGCTTAGGTTTATGTGCTTGTTCTATCTAAATGAAAATTGGGAATTGTTTAGATTATACAGGTAATGGTAATTTCATGAAGGGACATGTGGTTTAATAGCAGCTAAAGACACACAAACACAGTGGAGTGGTTGCTTGTAAGGGAAGGGGCATTGCAAGGAGCACAGCCATGGAAGGAAAGGGGAAGTAGAGTTACATACACCAGCTTTTATGTCATCATATTTATTTGTTTATTTAATTGTTTGATAATTAGTTATTGCCTTGATAGGTGCTTGCTTCTAGAGACTAAGCAGAACTGGTCTGGGATGGGGCCCAATGTAATGTCTTTTCAAGGGGCCCCCACAATTTGTGGAAGCACCCCTGGCCCTTTATAATGTATACTTATGTAAAGAAATGGTTGGTACTCTCCACTTTTTTCCTTCCAAAATAATCGCCTTAAAAGTCAGTTAAAATGTACTCCTCATCAACAGCTTAGTGGTAGGTGTGTTTTTTTCTTTATTCCTTTCTTTTCCTGTTTGTCTTTTTTTTTCTGGGTTAGCATGACGACATGGATTCGGGAGGACAAATTAGTCTCGTCTCTTGCAACTCCACATCTATCATATTGTAATCATTGGCAATACATATGGCCTTCTGACACGTGTGAAGCATACATATCTTTCTCTTTGTAGTTTGGGTGGTGATCCAGCAGGGCATCACAAATTAGACTGATATAAATAGGATAGACCATATAATTACCATCAACATAAACATGAGGAAGCAGCACCTGTACAAGAACAATTAGCAGTACAGAGAAGGAAATGAGTGTTGGCTTTCCTTTGTTCTCAGTCTGCCCCATTACACTATGATAAATACAGTGAGAAGATGTCCTGGCGTAAAAAGGCAAATTGCCCTTGCAGGTGTGCTGCAAATTGGAACAACCTGCTATTATCACACAATGAACACTGTCATTAACCCTCACAACTTCAAGGTGTTTTTTTTTCTTTTGCTTTTTTTTTATCTGCCTGGATTTTTTTGTAATAACTCATGTAAAATCTCAATCTTGTCAAGCACAGTCAAGCTAAAGGCCTTTTTTGAAAGCCAATCTGCATATCAGAATATGGACGACTGAAGCGTGACGATGAAAAACACTTTAGGATGTTTCTGGATCTTATTTAGCAGCTTTCTGCCTCTGCAGTCTGCAGCTCTCATCATGCAGTGTCTCCCTACTGTAATGAACATTTATGCTTGTACAGACCAGATTCACTGTTTTACAAACTTTGAGAAAAACAGAAGCCAAATGAAAGTTTATCTGCAAAGTATTTGGCTTATACTGAGTGTTTGTTGTATCACAAGCTTGCGGCTTCAAGGGCGAAGTTAAGATTTTTTTTTTAAATACATCAGAGCATAAAAATATTTTTTATCTGTTATTCAGTTTACAAAAACGTGAATTCAAATTTAGTTAACTTTTCTTAAAGTTAAAACAAACAAAGTGGCAACTCATGCATTTATTTTTGAAGACTCAAAGAAAAGATACAAGTTTAGTCGCAATTGAAGTTCAACAAGTTTTCCACATGAAACAGTATTAACCAGAATATTTATGCTGTATTGATGTCAAATTTATGTATCAAAAGTTGTACAACCAAAAGGATGAAACAAAAATTAAAATTGGATTTGAAGTGTCACAGAACATTATACAAATCACACACAGATTTATCATGAACAAGCCTTTTCACATCTGAATATAGTTCACTCAAGCTTTGGCTATTATAGGAAAAAATAAAAATATGCTATGAGACTCAAAGCAAAAATATGTTTTTCGCCTCATAGAGATATTAGTACCTCTCGCTGATGCATTTACTGCCTCAAATGTTTTAGTTTAGGAGGTTAGACACAGCTGCCTTTTCTCTTATCGACCTTTGGTTGCTCCTGATAGAAATAGGTAGATAGACAGACACTTATTCAACCACTTGAGGAAATCTGAGTATCCACCAGCTCACACATAACACAGTAGAAAGTCAGTGGGTTGTGATAATAAACAGTCCAAGTCATGAGCCACTGCCTTTGTTTAGGGTGTTGTTGAAATTGAAGTGACTGCATCTGTACCTAAAGAACCTGCTGGTTAGTGCCGAATGAAGCAGAGTATGGCCAAAAAATGATTTGAAATATAAAAAGGCTGTTTCAAACAGTGGCTGTAATGAGCCAGCAGCTGGGCTCAGATAACTGTGATCACACTGATCCAAACACTTCCTACTGCATGCTAAACTAATGTGTGGGTTTGAGTGAAAAAATAACTCCCTTAACTGTCTCTAGCACATTATCCTTCTGTTGCGGTGAAAACCTTCAGATCACAATTATTAGATTTCCATCTCTGAAAAAAGCTGCTAATCTGCACTTATCGCTTAAGTTTCCAAAGCTTCATCATCAGAGAGAGATTTGCAGATATTTGGATCTGAACTTGGCCTTCAAGGTCAAAGCTCATTATTTTGGTGAACTACTTAGCCCTGCTGGGCTCCATGACGGTGAGGACTTGGATGAATCTGTGGTGAAACAGAAGCTCAGGCCTCTCTCGCCTTGTTTCTTTAGAATATTCAGTCATAAGAATAACCTTGTATCATCTTCTAGCAATCAGTGGAGTCCCTCTGTGATAATTACGGCAGCTGACAGCTGTGAGAGCCGTGACAGTTAGCTTAAAGACAGTGCGTCTCCCGCTAGAGCTCTCAGAGGCTGAACCTTTCTTTCATCAGAGTCTCAGACAGAGGGAGAGCGTGACCTTCATCTTCGGCTTTGGCTTCAGGCCACAGGCTCAGTTTCTCCCCCCATCATCTTCCTCCTTCAAGTGAAGAACAGAGTTTTCACTTTTCTCTTTATAAAGTATGACCAGTCATTTGTATTATTAAACACAGGCTGAGATCAACCGATTCCACTCATACAATATGATTGGTAAATAATCAATTATTAAAGCTGCACTGGAGATGCCCCGGTCAGGAACTGTTCAGATCAGCTACAAAAAAAGAAAAAACTTTGACAACAGAAGAGAATCCCTAACAAAAGATATGCGTCATCTTTCCATGATGTTAAATATCTTTGGCACGCTTAACATTCTCAGCAGATTTCTGTTTGGTAAACTTGACTTCAGTGCAGACATAACTAAACATTATGTGGGCTGTCCACGTTTTTTCTGAAAGATCAGTTATATGAAATTGAAACACCAAAGTCAACTAGTCTAAAATCTCCCTGAAAGCCTTATAGTCATCACCAACTCGCTTAATAGCTTAATTCAACAGTAAGCAACAATATAGAAACACATGCTCATGCAACACTAGAGATAAGTATTGAGAATGTGTGCTTTTTTTAAGTTTTTAATATTCGAAAACTCGTGACCCCAGTCTTACTATGACATCACCTTGAGCTGAAGCCAAAGGAAGGTCTCTCATATAAATATGGGATTTTTGAGGGTCACTTGTGTACTGACCTTGCAGTGCAGATGGACCTGCCTGATTCCCCATCTGAGATTATGCAGGTCTATCTTGCCAACTTCACTCGGCTAAAAGCTGAACGACCCAATCAGGGGACAGAGGCGGGAGCTGCAGACGTGACGACAGCAGGAAGTGACTGCATGTTCGAAAACAGTGGCGGCTTCTGAAGTGGTCTCCGTGGTATCCGCAATATCTGCAGTTTTATCAGAAATGGACTCTATTTCTTCTTTGAAAGAGGAGCAAAGAATGTCACTTAAAGTTTTTCTTGCAGGAAACAATGTTTTTGCTGTTCTCCCGACCGGTTTCGGTAAGAGTTTGATCTACCAACTGGCTCCTCTGGTTGTGAAAAAGATGGGAAAGCCTCCAAACCCCATTGTGATAACCGTGTCTCCGCTGGTTGCCCTCATGGACGATCAAATCAGAGGTGCCAGGAAGCTGGGGATCACTGCTAGGAAACTGGGAGAGAGTGTGAAAATCCTCCGCAGACGATGCTGGTTAGTCTATGGCAGTCATGGTTACTCAGCGATACCTGGTGAAATCTGCTCTCTTCAGAAGTTAAGTGGGAGAACTTGGTGGGGATTGTTGTTGAAAAGGTTCACGTCACATATAAGTGGTAAAAGATACATCTGTGTGGTATAATTTAATGTAAGACGATAGTCTAAAGACTAAAACGTAGTTTAAGCTAACAGCAAACAACAGGGTCAAGCTGCTACGTCATACTGTGGCTTGATATGGATTGGTCTGTGATGAGTGTTATAAGCAGAACGATCGTCCAATCACCAGCTGCAGTTGTTTTTGAAGGTTCTGCCCCTGAAAACATTTTCAAACGACTCTTCCCAGATGGAATAGTGAAATATTTCTGTGACGAATATGGAACTTTTGTGTCAGGTTGTATACCCAAACTCTGAATAAGCAGGGATAGTATTCATCTCTAACATCCTCACATTTTGGACAGGACATTTACGCAGTGGAGCTCTGTCTTTACTTGTGTCTTTACCACAGTGGGGCAGAATCTGTCCTCTTGGAGCCAGCTCTTTTTGAGACAACCCACCTCTCAAGCTAATCTGTGGTCACTGAGTCTGTGTCTAGTCACGACCTTTTCTCAGTGAAGGATCTTTTACAGAGCTCACTGTTCAGGGCCAAACAACATTTTAATTTGCTTTGATTAAGGTTTTTTCTTTCAAATGTTTCATATAATTTTCTGCGAGTACAAATATCATTCACTCCCAATGACACTGAATAAGTGATGTAAGGAATGAGCAGTTAAAAAATTAGATCTGCTCTTGTGTTTGGCAAAAAAAAGCCAAAATATATTCATGTTGCATTTTCCTGAATAACAATCCTCTAAATCAGTGGGTCTCAAATGGTGTAGTGAGGCAAACTGGTGTGCCTGTTGTTACTATAATCATAGATTAATGAGTTTTTAATTTACTCTGTTAGGACTTGTCATGTCTCTCAGTTTCTAAAAAAAATAGAAATGTAACTTTGAAAAATCTCCAAAGAGAGTTAATAACCTGACACACCAGATAGACTGTTCAATATATTTCACCAGTCCATCTGGGAAAGAGCCCATAGAAAGTGTTGGAAAGTGTTGGACTGCATTTCACAGAAAAGCTAATTTTGTTACTGTTCATTTATACATTCAAACTTTACCAGCATTCAATAAAGGATTATTGGATGTTTCATTTTATCCAAGTGTAAAACATGATTTCAGAAATTCAAGGAAACATAAAAAAATGCCTTAAACTTTACACTTCATATTTAAGTTGACTAAATTTACAGTTAATTTCGTCAACTGAAATGCTGTAAAATATCATCAACTAAAACTAGAATAAAATTAAAACAATGTAGATGACTAAATTATGACTAAAACTAAAATATCTTAGGAAAAAGACAATAACTAAAACTAAATTAAGAAGTTCTTGCAGGGGGAATCAAGCTCAAAGCACATCAGCATCATTCATCCAATGAAACCAAAATATCCTACCTTTAGACTGTCAACTTGGGGGGGAAACAAAAAAAAAGTCCTGAAAGTCAAAATGTTAGCCCAATTTTAAAATTTGTGTCAATACTGTACAATAAAATTTTTTTTTTATTTTTATAAAGTTCAACTCAGAAGAAGTGACAGATGAATTTAAATTTGTATTCACCGTGTTGTGTAAAAAATTACTGATATAAAACCATTTTTAGTGAGAAGCGTGAATATATCCTGTTATAAATATTTCCCATATTACAGCTGTTAGTTCGTTTGAATAAGGCGTTGTAGATGCAAAAAAAACATGTGCATGATGGGAAACTGCAATACATAATATAGAGGCTTTTTTTGCATGGATATGAATTTGGTGTGGCTTGGGCTAAAACAGTTTGAAAACCCCTCCTCTAAATGATCATTTTGGAACTTACAAGCCAAATTTTGTTGAATGATAACTTCCAAATTCTATTTCCTTCATATGCTGAAACAGTTACCTGCAGTACGGGCCTTCATTGTTTAAAAATATGGCCATAATATTGTTTTATATTGCATTATGATATTACTTTCAGCAAGAAGTAATATCATAAGAAGTGTCTTTGCTTTATGGCGTGCTCCACTCCAATAAACCCAAAATGTTGCAGATCTTCTGCTTATGAAAAACTGAGAAAATTATGTCAACATAAAACTAATTTAAAGATGACATGGTCCAAATACATTTGTTTTTTATTCCTCCCTCAACATTACTCAAGTTTTCTCAACAGCTTTACATTAAATTATAAAGAAACAAATTAAAAGGAAACATGACATATAATCAAATGTGGTGTCTCCCTTCACAGTCATCACAGCTCTCTCCTCTACAAAACATGGTTTAGAGTTTTATTGTTGGAGGGGATGATGAAAAAGCACAGGGAAAGTAAATCAAAAGAGATTTAAAGAAGAAAAAGGTAACTACTGGGACCTCACCAATAAAGTCTGGCTCCGCTTCACCAAACCATCTTTGGTCAGCTTGTTTATAGGCATCATATCTACAGCTTAATAGCAGTGGTTTCTTTTTTACTACTCTGTGAAGTATAGATGTAATATTTTAAGGAGCTACACTTCCAGAACTCTAAAAATGACCTATTGTTGTAATGATGTCTGCAATCATCCATCCATACTACTTGTCCCTTTTGGGGTTGCGGGGGCTGATCTGGAGCTTTTCAGCTGGTGTTTGGTGAGGTTCTTGGCACAGTTTAGACTGTGTGCCAGCTGATCACAGGTACACATGGCAATGCAGACAACTATTTGTGTACACCTATACACCTTAGAGCAATTAAGAGTCGACAATTAAGCTAACAAGCGTGCTTTTGGTCTGTGCGAGTATACCAGAGTATGTACAGAAACCCCTCAAAAGGAGGTTAAGTTGTTGCAGGTGCTTGTCTGTTTTTGTGCAAGATAACTCCAATTATGAATCGATTTTGTTGATATTTTCTGGGAATGTTGGTCATGGCACAAGGAAGAAGTGATTAGACTGGATCTCATAATTTGTTAGCATTTGATAGATAGGGCAGTTTCTGACATTTTCTCTCATCTCTAATGATGCAGATGTAGGTCATGTGGGTCCATACAAAACTACTGTTAAGTTTAGATATGAACCAAGATCCAGATCCCAATTTTGATGCTGAACCTTAGACTTAACCTGACACCCCGAAAGGAACCTCTCAATATAATTTTACCAGTCCATCTGGGGAAGAGCCTATGGAAAGAGTTTGGACTCAACATAGCCTTTCAAAGCATATCCGGCATGTGATTGGATGATTGTTCTGTCAATCACATTCATTACAGACCAATCAGATCATGTAAAAGACGTGCCGCGGTGAAAAATACAAAACCTAAGCCACCTCGTAGGACAAAGTCTTGCCAGAACATGTAGGAAATGCTTTTAGTGTTGTTGTTTGTATTGTCTTTCCTTGTGTCATGACAAACATTTACTGTGAATGTCATCAAAATCCGTGGGGAGCTTTCTGAGTTAACTAGCTCACAAGCAAACAAACACTGGCAAAAAACATAACCTCCTTCGCGGGGTAACAAAGAGCACCTGCTGAAATCTTGTCAGTGTTTTTCTCACTTCATCCTGCTTTAAAGGATGGTGTTCAGGCCATGTCGCTTTGGACCGAACCTTGGCAAGATGGATCTGACTGATTACAGACATTGAATCAGGCGGAAACATCTGCACTGTAAGGTAAGGAATCTGGATCTGGGTCCAGGAGTTTTCTATAAGATTTGTTAACATTGCGTATTGTGATATTTCACTAATAACTAGGCTATTAATATCAGTAATGCTGTGAAAAAATATCATGCAGATGTATTTTGTGTATGTCCAAGCAAAACCACAGTTGTGTTTGGATAGGAATCAAGATCCAGATCCTATTTTTTATGCTGGACGTTAGTCTGGCTCAGTAATATGTGCGGATTCAGCTTGGTGGCTTGGTTTGGCACTTTATTGTACTTTGTCCTAACTGGACACAATGCAAGCACCTGACACAAGCGGCTTGATTCCACTGAGTCGCACTGGAGTGTCCTGACTGCCTGTGAGCAATGCAGAAAAAGCTGAGCGAAGTGACTTTCTTTTTTCAACCCCTTTGTCCAGTTCCCTTTTATTCCCTGTCACTTGCATCGATGCAGAGGAATGAGGAACAAAATACATTGACAAAGTGCTGAGGAGGATTTTCTAGAATTTTTCTCTCTTTCTTCTGCTTGTCTCACTTGACAAATGTTGTTTACATGTTAAAAGGTGGAGATCCAGGATCATTCATCCACATCCATTTGTGACATATTTTACTTTCTTTTTCAGCACAAAGGTAGAAACATTTCTGGGCACACTGAGATGTTGATTGAATGAGACTTTGAGTTTAACACTCTACATTACGAAGGACTGCACGCCTGTTCCTCTGCCGGTATGAAAAAAAGGCTCTTGATCTACTGTTAAGGCAAAACAAGGCAAAGAGTTATATATATAACAAATTATGATGTGATGTCTTATGCTCTATTCTGCTAGGACGGTGTTATAGTGATTGACGTACCTTCTTTTCACTTGAGCTCCTGACCTTCATATCTTTGTGTCCCCCATGGATTAACGTGCTGCACGGCAGAGTGATAAGACGTATCAACGGTGTACGCTGATATGATTACTCAAACTACACTGCAGCAAGCTCATTATGATATATTAACAGTTTTGTAAAAGAAAACTGTATTTTAGGTGTTGAATAGCATTGATAGTATAAATCAATAAAGCAGAATGTAGCTCTCGTCATAACAACAGACAGGTAGTTTCTTTTAAACAGGAGGTCAGGGCGTGTTTTCAGTTTCACCCTCCAGAAATCTGCATAGAAATCCGGCAGCAAATAATATGCTCAAATTCAAATATATTAATTGAAGGGAAACTGATATTTTGGAAAAAAAAAAAAAGGTTTCGATCATGGTTATTTGTTTAAAAACAATATTGTAAATGTAAATGGGAAAATCATGGTGTTTAACAGCGTCATTGAAATGTATAGTCCAATCTGTTCTCCTCATTATTATGACCAATTGATCTCTACCTTACAAAAATATTGCAAACAAAAGATTAATAGTGGGGTGACTAAGCTTCTAGTATACCAGCCAACTATAAGAAATATAACATAGCTGACAGGTAATAAGATAAACAAAAGGATTTATAAAATGTATTTACATCCTTAAGTGTTGTTCCACAGTCTTTCAGAAATGGAAAGATACTGTTGACAGAGGTATACCAAGTGTTTAAGTTACTGTATAAAGCAACATAAGATCTCTTTTTACAAACTTTTCAGTTTAAAATAATGTACAATTTTTGTCAACAAGAAAAATGTTATGTATATGGGGATTTTCTGAGTTGAATGACTGTCGTTTTTTTTTTTTTTTTCCAACAGAATCAGAGTCAGTGGTACATCTCTTTTGGTATTTGTGTCTTCTGTTGGAGAAGGTTCGAAGGATGTGTATTTCAATGAAATTATCAATCAATCAATCAATCAAACTTTATTTATAAAGCACTTTTCATACATCAAATGTAGCACAAAGTGTTGTACATTAAAAAAAAAAAGCAAGCAGATAAGTCAGGGGATACAGAATAAAACAGAAAACCCCACCCACCCTCCCAGCCCACATTTAGCACAGAAAGCCACTCACACACACACACAAAATTATGTTTTCAGCCATATTTTTTCTCTGTGATACCGGGTGATGTAAGAGACACAATTATATTATCAATTTAATTATTTTGTTTGGGAAAAATATTTTTAAAAATGCTGATTTGTATTCCTTGAGCATGTTTTGAGTCAGTATCAAAACTTAAAAGAGTGACAGAGACTCTGAGACGACTGTCTGAAGAAGACCTGCTGCACTGCTCTGATCAGTGGAAGACCTGATTATAGTGTGTTGATGCAGAAAGGAGGAGATTCAAAGAGACAATGAAAAAGTGTTATGCTCAATAAAATTGTATCACAGCATTAGTCTCATTTTTTGACAGGCACACTTACATGAGAAGCAAGAATGTCTCACTTGCCCCCATGTGGACAGTGTTCATTCTGTCAACTAATTATTTTCATCACAGTTTTCATTAACAGCCTTTTGTTCCCCTGGTAAAAGCTAGACAATAATTAATAAAAACAAGAGCTCATGGACAAAAACTAAAACTAAATTAACTGACATTTTTGTCAACAGATAAAATATAGACTACAATGTCTGATACAGACTAAATCCAATCAGACCTAATTTGGTCATGTAGAAAGTCACAGCTACTTTTGTTGTGTGAAAAGGTTGCATGAGTTAAGAGGGACATCCAATCACAGCTGCCTTAGCTTCGTGGTGGCAGGATCCAAGTGTAAAACATGAATTCAGAAATTCAAGGAAACATAAAAAATGCCTTACACTTTACACTTTATTTTTTAGTCAACTAAATTTACAGTAGATTTCATCAACTAAAATTGTCGTGAAATTTCATCAACTAAAACTAGACCAAAATTAAAAGAATTTAGATGATTAAATTATGACTAAAACTAAAAGATATTTTCAAAAAAAGACTATAACTAAAACTAAATTAAAAAGTGCTGTCAACATTTACACTGCATGCGGCTGGCAGTTGTGTGATAATGACTGATCCCACTTTCCAAGGCTGATACTGAAGTACATTTTGGAAAAGCAGTAATATGTTAATTGGCCCCAAATATTTATTTTTTCAATGTATTTTCAAAGTCCGCCCCACAAAGCATATGTTGAGATAAAAGCTGGCCCTTGAATAGATGTAATTAATGATCCCTGCTCTCCACTTTAAATGTTGCCCTTTGGTGAGAGACTGAGCTTCAAATTGCTCCTGATGGCAGAACCAACAATGTGTGAATGTGTATGTATGTGATAAGTCTGTAGTATTACACATAATAATCTGCTATCAGTGCATGTCAAAGCTCTATGAATAGATGGTTGTGACATTTATGGCAAAAGTGCTCTGAAGGGCCTTGAAACTGGAAAAGCTCTTTACATGTACAGTCTGTTTGCTGCCATATGGAACTGCTTGTCAGTCATCTAAGTCTGCCTCAAGGAAATTCATAAAGACCAGTCTGATATCGACCTGTTTCTAACTTAACCCTTGTGGCTTTGACCCCTTTTCAGATTCAATGAGTACAATATTACTTAGAACAGCAGTTATTCCACAGCTCCAGCAACTTTTCACACCAGTTTCTAGTCTGCAGAATCAGTAATACCTCTGCTGTGAGCTTATCCTGAATAAATTACCCTCCCAAAACAATTGGTACAGTGTCTACAGTGATGTATGTGCTCCAGGTTGTGTGTATCAATTGAGAGCTCTGTCTCAATTTTCAAAATCTACATTCCAGTCCTCATCCGAGGCCACCAGCTCTGGGCAGGAACAATGACAGTGAAATTGAAAACACAAGGGCTGAAATGAGTTTCCTTTTGCAGATTGTGTGGGCTCGCCCCACAGGGATAGAACATGGAGCTGGAGACCCACTGCTGGTTCACACTAAATGGACCTGATTGAGCTGGTTTGGGTCTCTGATCATGCTTCCTGGATGTCTCCCTGAGGTATTCAAAGCACTAGAGAAAAACCCCGGGGAGAAGCTGAACACACGAGGATTATGTTTAACTATGTGGCTTCTGGATCCCAAAGGAGGAATCCATTTCTGTGCAACATGCTGCTTCCACATGCCCCTTGGCAGTGATGGGCAAGCTACTTTTAAAATGTAGTGAGCTAAGTTACAAGTTACTCATGAGAGAAATCAGATTCACTACACTAAAGCTACAGCCTGGTGAAAAAGTAGCAATTGAAGTTATAACAACATGACAAAAGTAGCTCATTACATCCAAGCTATTTTCATAAATTTTGCCAATATCATCATCAAAATTATTATTATTATCAGTATTGTTAATGTTTTTTGCACTGTTATTACCTAAAATCAGTGTTTTTCTGTATATTTGTTGGACTGCTCCATTTGTTTTATGATCCATAGCTGCTATAATTGTTTCTGTTTCAGTTGCTTTTTCAAATATTTTTGTCAGCAACAGGAAAAAAGCAGAGCACAGCAGTAGCTGCTGCTATTCCCTAAAACTTGTTTTAGCTTTTCATCATCTACGCCGCAAATTAAGGAGTTTAACATCCTCGCATCACAGTCTCCATTGTTGTCAGAAGGCACAATAGATTTACCAGCACTAGGGCCAAAGTTGCAGAGCTAGCGAGTTGTGGCTAATTTAATGTGCTAGCACTGTATTGCTAGCACATTTGCTTAAATTCAGCACTATGCCGATAGTTAAATGTAAATGTAAATGTTCTTTATGTTTACAGCCCTTTACAACAACCCTTTCGGTGACCAAAGTGCTTTACCATAGATAGTAAATAAAAAGGAATAAATAGTTACTCACATAGATAAAACTTAGATTTCACCGATGTTGCTTCCTGTCACAGATCAGGGTTTTTAGTGTTCTGTTTATGACAACAGCTGAAACACAATTAGCTCCACACTGTTCTCACTCAGCTAAAGTATCAACAAACCTGCGTAAGAGACTCTGAGATTTGTGAAGTAACTATCACAGCATGTCAGTACTGCACATTCATGACAGGAGAAGGCACTCTGAACTTCACTTTTCAGAAATTTATAAACTATATGCATCTTCAAAAGTCAAAGTCGTGAGGATTTTTCTCTCATACATTTTTAGTCCATCACTTTCAAACACATTGACACAAGTACTTGCATCTTATTTCCCTCCTCCTCTCTCCTTTTCTTCCTCCACTTCCGTCACTAAAACAAACTCACATATGAATTTAATAACTGTCACATACAACAAAGTCATTCATGTTAAACTAACTGTAGTTGTGTTTTGAAATAAGAAAGGAATTTTTATACATTAAAACATAAACTGCAAGTTTTAGTCTGAAAGGACATGGTCAAATTTAGAAAGTAATTTTTATTAATGTTAATTATAGCCAGAGCTGGCTGGCTCATTAGGGAATATAGGCAAATGCTATGGGCGCCGTGGCCTCCAAGGGGCACCAAGAAATCAGGAAAAATATCACCTTCACTATAATTACATTTAAACTAGTTATTATTATTAACTCTTAAAATGGAAACGCTTTCATTGATTTAATTGTAAAGCAATGCCCAATTAATACTGCCACAAATGATAAAACCAAATAATATATAGGTATATAGGTGTTTATATCGCTTTGCATTTAGTTTTATTTATTTTTTGTATATTAGTAATCCATAGTGTAAGTGTAGTTTATGTAAAGAGTTATTGTGTGCAAACTGTATGGTTATTCAATTCTTTCATGTTGATTGTTGTATTTATAATTTATCAATATTATGACTATTATTTATTTACTTATTGACAGGATTTTTAATTTGTGGTGAGAGTATTTATATTGTATTTCAGAGAATTTAAATTGGGTGACATGTTATCTATAAAATCAAAGACATTGGTAGAAACAATGCTATTTGATTTCTTTTGTAAGCGTGTGTAAATCGGCGATGATGGAGGCGCTACATAAAATCTTGCCTAAGGTGCAAGAGTGGGTCAGGCCGGCTCTGACCAGCACTATGAAATCAATACCAATGATTTGTCTTTAAAGAGAAAACAATGTGTCTTTGTTGAAGGAAGCTCTGATGCTTTTTCTCGTGTCTGAAAATAACATTCGTATGAGCAGTAAACTAGAGAGAGTTACTGGAGTTTGATTACATGAAGTTAAACATTTACAGAGCAATGAGAGAGTATCAAAGTACAATCAATAAAGTTAGACTTATCAGTGATCTGTATGCTGTTTAGAAACAATCATCTCTCAGCAATAAACATAAACAAAATATATATATTTTGATTAAAACAGAGAATTAAATGTGCCGTCCTTTAAAACAGAGGTCTCAGACCACCAAGTCACAGACTACTTGGCTGTAGATCATCTGGAAAAAAGACTGTAAAAAATACAGATGATCAATTTCATTACCTTTTATAAATAACTAAGACAAAAGGGTGTTGTTTAAAAAGTACGACCAGGTCCTCACATAGTCACCTGTGCAGCTTGACTGCAGACTTTACAGTCAGGCTCTCTGTCTCTCAACACTGTGAGGAATGAAAAGTACAACCTGTGATAAACTCACTGCTAAACCTTCTGCTCATGCACTCATCCACTTGTGATCTGGATGTAGTTGTAAATTGACTCTGCACAATGTGTGTAATGAGAGGACGGTCGAGGCACATGAGAGTGCTCTAATTCCTGAGGTAGAAAGATTCAATTCAGTGGTCGGAACTGATGAAACACCATCAATAATCAATAGAAACATCAGATCAGCTAGGACTGATGTCAGATGGATGAAACACAGGCTGTCAGCATTTTGAGAGGGAGCAGGGGCAGGGTTGAGACAACGATGAGAAACAAATGTACGTCATAACACAGGAACAGAGAGAGCCATGGGCATAGTTGCCAGGTCTGTTTATTATAAGCGACTGTGGGCTTATTTCTCTGAAAAGCTGTGTCCAAATAATGTTGTGGGTTGTGTTTTTTTGGGCTTGTTCCAAAAGTGCAGTTGCTTATTTGGGCTTGTTGTGCCCCCAAACCCAGGAGGGATCTGATGGTTACTCTACTACCAACATAAACTCAATTCAGAAGTTACACAAAATATTTTGTCCCAATCTAAACACAAATGTAAATTTGACTATAAAAAGAGGGAAAAAATGATGTTTCCACCAAGAAATCCTTAAAGCCAGAATTAAATTGATTTCTAGTGTAGCTATTACTGTTCTCACTACAAAAAAGCTGTAGAGGATCAACATAAACTTAGATAAAAGCCTGACTGTGTAATGATAACAGAGTTATAAATAACAGTAGCCCCTCCCTTCACTTCTGTACAAAGAAAAGGATGTTCCACCTTCAGCAAAAGGATGTTGAATAAGTAAATTAACAACCAAATGAGAAAAAATGTCATGGTGAAGTTGAAATGTGATCTAGATGAAAATAAAAACATGCTTTACGGAGATTTCTCTTTAAAATAAAAGTAATATATCACATTGGAAAAACTAGCTTTTTTTGGGCCTGCTTTTATCGACCTGGTTGCTTATTTCAGTTGAAAATCTGGCAACACTGGCCATGGGCTTGTTTCTAAACCCAAAATGAAGACACATTCATGAGCATCACTCTGTTTTACCAGCTGTTTAAGTTGGCTGGAAGTCTCCTGTTGACATGGTAACTAATTAAACCGCTACACCTTCTGCGCATGGAGGAAAATGCTGTAAAAACTGAGTTTGTACAATGCTGACTGTGTGTTTTATCCATCAGTCTGTGCTGATCTGATGTTTCTCTTGATTGTTGATTAGTAATTATTTGCTCTTACCTCATCAGGAAGTTGACCGCTCTTGTCTCGACCGTCCCTACACTTTTGCTACATCCAGAGCAAAAGTGGACGAGAGCCTAAGTACAAGGTTTAAGCACTAGTCCATCTCAGGTTGGTCTTTTTCATTCATCACAGAGTCAGAGGACCTTTGTGTGTAACGTCTGCACAGACAAGCTGCACAGACGGATATGTGAGGTTATCCTTTCAAAATAAAACACTTTTTCAGTCTTCGTTGTTAAACAAACAGAAGTCTAATTAATTAATTTAGTTTCTCTACAGTCCAGTACCATTCTGCACTCTGGTGGTGGTGGACCTCTGTTTAACACCATGTTCCTCTGCACTCACATGTTATGTTTTAATTAGTTTCTGTGTCAACTGGTGCGTGTCAGCGGACTGCATTCCTCAATGTCATTGTTAAGCAGCTGCTAAAAACGGAGTGAGCCCTAGTGAATTTTTCTTCTTTGGGGTTTAGAAACAAGCCCATGGCTCCCTCTGATCCTGCGTCATGGTGAGTTATACTTTGACCCACACGTGTGATTTTTCATCATGGTCCCCCTCGATGAAGGCCAGTCTGACACTACACGGTGTTACAGAAAACCAGGCTGTGGTTTATCAAGGCTGGGGACCGCTGCTTTAAATGACTTATTTACATTAGTTTAATGAACTCAGCAGTAGAAGAAAACCACATCCAAAGACCAGCGTGTAGAGGCTGAGTGAATGTGGTCTGGACTCTGTGGAGGAGAATCATGGTTTGATTTACAAAGACACGGTAGAAGGACAGAACCCCCGCACTGTGGTCCAGGTACACTCCTATTCTTGAGGATTTAGGGCCTGAAACTGGAGTTTTAACATTATTGTGCCAAAAGCTATAACTGCTTTTGTCAACTTCCAGCGCCCACGACTTGTCATTTACTCCAAATCCACTTTCACTCCTGCTCCCTGCCCTGCTGATGTTACCGTAGGCCACCGCCAGCCGAACTCCTGGTCCTCTCCAGTCCACCTCCCAATAACAGCGTCCAGTCAGGGTCTCTTGACTCATGACCTGCCTCGACTCAATGAATCTCTTTGAGTTGAAATTATAAGGCTGTTTTTCTTTCATGACTGTCACTTTTCTGTTCTCATCTGTTAACAGAAGATATTCATTTGCGGTGTTTGGATCCATCATGATGTCACAAGCATACTGCAAGAACTCGGCTCTGGTCTCGGGCTGCGGGAGTGACGGTCCAAAAAGATACACTTCAGTCACCATATCAGAGAGATTTGTCCGTTTTTGACTCAGAATGTCCTGCAGTTTATCTTTAAGTGCTGTCACGGCTGCTGTCACATCCTCAAAGTATGTCAGAGGACGGGTCCTGATGCTTGGTGAGGCTGCAGGTTCATCAGGTTTTGACAGTGAAGGGTGGTCCAGTAGAAACTGGATGTCATCCTCTGTGAGAGAGAGCTTCTCCAGTTCAGCGTCTTTGCTCCTAAGCTCAGTGATCTCCTGCTCCAGCTTCTCCTGAAGCTCTTTAACTCGACTCACTTCAGCTTCCTGCTGGGATCTGACCTGCTGCTTCACATCAGAGCGTCTTTGCTCCACCAGACGGATCAGCTCAGTGAAGATCTTCTCACTGTTCTCCACTGCTTTATCAGCAGAGCCGTTGATGGCCTCCACCTCCTGCTGGAGCAGCTTCACGTCTCTCTCTCTGTCCTGGATTCTCTGCTGGATGTTTTGTCGACTCACCTGGAGCTCTCTCTGCCTCTCTGTCCTCTCTTCTGCAGCTGAGACCATGTCATGACCTTTGTGTTGGTCCAAGGAGCAGAGATAACAGATGGACTGCTGATCAGTGCGGCAGAACATCTTCATCATCTCATTGTGATGAGAACAGATGTTCTCCTGGAGCTTCTTGGACGGCTCTACCAGCTTGTGTTTTTGAAGCGCAGGGGATTCAAAATGAGACTGAAGGTGTTCCTCGCAGTAAGAAGCCACACATTGAAGACAGGACTTGATGGCTTTACGTTTTCTCCCGGTGCAGACGTCACAGGCCAAATCTTCAGGTCCTGCGAAGCAGTGATCAGCAGGAGCAGCTTGGAGTCCAGTCTTCCTCAGCTCCTCCACTAAAACTGCCAACATGATGCTTTTCAGCAGAGCAGGCCTCTGTTTGAAGGTCTGCCTACACTTAGGGCAGCTGTAGAGTCTCTTATCATCTTCTTTGTCCCAGTGTTTGTTAATGCAGTTCACACAGTAGCTGTGTCCACAGGGAGCAGTCACTGGATCCTTCAGTAGATCCAAACACAGTGAGCAAGAAAAAGCTTCTTGGTCCAGCTGAACTCCTTTCTGCGCCATTGTGACTCTGAGTAACAAACTTTCACTTTTACCTTATAGGTAACTCTAGCTCCAGCTCTGATCTACTCATCATGTGTCAGTGCACTGAGTGTTTGCTCCTGCACGCTCTGACATGTTTGTTACCCCCATCATCAGATTGTAGATCTGAAGGGGAGGAGACAAGGAAGCTCAAACCAGGGTGAAGCCTACTGTGTCTAAGTCACGTCAGGGAAGTTCCTCAATATGAACACATAACCAGTTTATTACTCCACCATAGTTGCCAGGTCTGCTTATTGTAAGAGACTTTGGCTTCTATTTTTGAAAAATTGCTTGTAAATATTGATAGTTGCTGGTTGTGTTTTTTGGGCTTGATCCAAAAGTGCAGTTGCTCATTTGGGCCTGTTGTGGCCCCAAACCCAGGCAGGATCTGATGCACACTCTACCAATATAAACTCAATTCAGAAGTTACACAAACTATTTTGTCCCACTCCAAATACAAGCACACCAAAAATAAATCCTTTTAGCCAAAATTAAATTTATTTCTTATGTAGCTGTTACTGTTTTCACCTTAATAAAGCTGTAGAGGATCAACATAAACTTAGATAAAAGCCTGACTATGTCTGTTAGGTGACAAAAATCAAGGTTAGACAGACTGTTTAGTGATAACAGAGTTATAAATAACAGTAGCCCCTGCCTTCACTTCTGTACAAAGGAAAGGATGTTCCACCTGTAAACAAAAGGATGTTGAATAAGAAAATTAAGAGCCAAATAAGAAAAAAAATGTATCTTTGAAACTGAACTGTAAGGTAGATGAAAATCAAAACACACTTTATGTTGATTTCTCTTAAAAAAAAAAAAAAACAACATATATCACATTAGAAAGAAAACAGGTCACTTGTTTTGGACTTGTTTTTATCAACCTGGTTGCTTATTTCAGTTGAAAATCTGGCAACACTTTCTGAGGCATGTAAGGAGCTCTCTTAAAGTGACAGTGTGGGATTGTCTGCTTGTTTGAAAAAAGATTGAATAAAAAAAACAAACTGTCAGTGCTCTGATAGCATAAAAACCTCCACCAAGGCTTTACCAACATTGTCAATTGAGTTCCTGTCAAAAAACTCCCCTGTCTTGTATTGTTAATAAATCACTGGAAGAATTCCTGGATCCACATCCAGATTCTGATCACCACAAAAATGTAGTCAAACTTTTTTCGAGTCATGACCAACATTCCATGAAAATGTCATGAAAGTCAGCTGATCACTCCTTGAGTTATTAGTGAAAATGTGGAAACTGACCTATCTGACAATGTTTTCAAAACCTTGAAAAATTACTGTATCCACATCCGGATTTTGAGCACCACCAAAATGTAATCACTTTGCCCATGTGTAATTACATTCCCCAAAAATTTCATACAAATCCATGAATTTGTTTTTGAGTTTTCCCGTTCACTAAGAAAACAAATTAGCCAAGGCATTTCCAACATTGTAGAGCAAATCATAATCAAAAACGTGTGCCCTATCTCACACTGTTTAAAAATCATTTAAAAACTCCTGGATCCACATATTGGGATCAACATGGAAAATATTGTGGTTCTCTTTTGTGATGCAGTTTTTTATAGATTTAAAGCTCAGAGCAAACAGAGGGGCACTGACTGTTCTCCTCCATAAAAGTTCAGAAACATTATTTCAGTTGATCATTTCTTACTAAAATTAATTTTTATTGTATTTTATATCATTGAAAAGTCTGATTAGTCTCCTTTACAATAAAGTACAACTTGTAAGGATTGTGCATTCATGGAATTTGCAACACAGCCAAACATGCCCAAAAAATGTGCCAAAATCCCCCGAGTGGTGGCATTTTTCTGTCAGGTCTGGTGCCATTTCCATCCTCAGGACCAAGTAGAGGCTGGTGAAGTCAAAAAACAGACTGTGAAGTGGGCGTCCCAGGAAGACAACACTCAAAGACGACCAGTTCCTCACCCTTGCTTCACTCATACACAATATTGCCAAAAGTATTCACGCACCTGCCTTGACTCGCATGTGAACTTAAGTGACATCCCATTCCTAATCCATAGGGTTCAATATGACGTCATCATGATTTGCAGCTATAACAGCTTCAACTCTTCTGGGAAGGCTGTCCACAAGGTTTAGGGGTATGTTTATGGGAAATTTTGACCATTCTTCCAGAAGCGCATTTGTGAGATCAGACACTGATGTTGAACGAGAAGGCCTGGCTCTCAGTCTCCGCTCTAATTCATCCCAGAGGTGTTCTATCAGGTTGAGGTCAGGACTCTGTGCGGGCCAGTCAAGTTCATCCACACCAGACTCTGTCATCCATTCCTGTTCCTGAGCTAATTTGAAGGCGTTTGGAGGTCTGTGGCGATTGACTCTGCAGAAAGTTGGCGACCTCTTTGCACTATGCACTACAGCATCCACTGACCCCGCTCCGTCAGTTTACATGGCCTACCACTTCGTGGCTGAGTTGCTGTCATTCCTTTCCACGTTCTTATAATACAGCTGACAGTTGACTGTGGAATATTTAGGAGCAAGGAAATTTCACGGCTGGACTTGTTGCACAGGTGGCGTCCTATCACAGCTCCACGCTGGAATTCACTGAGCTCCTGAGAGCGACCCATTCTTTCACAAATGTTTGTAAAAGCAGTCTGCATGCCTAGGTGCTTGATTTTATACACCTGTGGCCATGGAAGTGATTGGACCACCTGATTCTGATTATTTGGATGGGTGAGCAAATACTTTTGGCAATATAGTGTGTATATATATATATATATATATATATATATATATATATCATGCCAAGCTTCAATTTACAATGATTGAGCTCGGCCCAAAGCGGGACAGCCCAGTCAGAGTCCTTCAGAGCAGGAAGAGGTGGAGCTACGAGAGATGACAGAAGGAAGCGACTGCTCATTCATAGATTAGCATAGATGCTAAGAGATTCACTTACAGTTTTATCAGATTTAGACTGCATTCCTTTATTAAATGGGAGACTAATATAAACAAAAAACTTCTCTATAGACAGGATATTTTTGCTCCATTTCTGGCGTGTTTTGGTGAGTTTGTTTTTCAAATGGGCTCACATCCTGTCCTTAACACCTCAGCAGTAGCATCAGCCTGCTACATTATCTGACTGGCCTGTAATGAATGTGATTGACAGAACAATCATCCAATCACCTGCTTCTGAAAGGTTCTGCCCTCCTCAGAACACTTTCTACGGGCTCTTTCCCAGATGGACCAGTGAGATATATTAACCAGTCCATCTGGTGTGTCAGGTTATTGACTGAGACTTCTTAAAATCAAGCAGAGAGTAAAAATGGAGAAGATTTAAGTGACTTTGAATGTGGTGTGGTTGCTTCTAGAGAGACTGGTCTGAGCATTTCATAAACTGAAAGTCCAGTACCATTCTGCACTCTAGTGGCGGTGGATCTCTGTTTAATACCATTTCCTTTTGCACTTGATTGTTATGTTTTAATTAGTTACTGTGTCAACTGGTGACTTTCAGCTGACTGCACTCCTCAATGCCACTGTTAAGCAGCTGATAAAAACAGAGTGAGTTCTCATGAATGCCTCTTCATTGGGATGTAGTGTCTTTGATATATTTCGTCAGGATCTTGTATGAGCTGATAGAAAAAACACTCCCTCAAAATGGATGCCAAACCAAAACTTAAGGATGTCCGAAATGTTAAATTCCAATACGCACTTCTTGTTCCAAAAAATGGAAAAAAGTTGTATTCCACTTTATGCTCCTTAAACCAAAGAAAAAAAGGTATAATCTAATTCACGCTCTTTTTCCCCAAAAGTAAGGAAAAAAGTTATATTTCAATTTAAGCTTCAGGTCCCCAAAAAGGCACAAAATGCAGAAGTCCAAGTATCACTAGTTTATTAAAGCTCAACAGAATCTTGAACAAACTTGTGGGTGGAGTTGAAGTGCAGTAACAAACACCCCAAACTCCTCGCAAAGCTGTGAAACATCACTTTTTATCTCTGGGTGGAGCTCCTCCCCTCCTACTAAAATGCTCCATCCCTTCTTCTTGACAGCTCCACCCCCTCTTATCAATATTTACTTTTGTTTATTCATGGACTTAATTGTGTAAAATTCCCTTCCCTAGGGTGTCATACAAAACCAATGATGACCAGAGTTTCTTCATTTTATAGTTATAATTTTGCATTTTTTCCCTTCCCTATCTCTCAAAATGGCTCAGGGCCGGTTCTAGGAAGGCACATATGAGGGGGCAGCCAGAAATGTGAAGGGGGCATCTTGCATAGTGCGTGCACATAATACTTGAGCACTTTATTTCTCTGCTTTTAGTAACGGTGTTTTCTTCCTGGAATTGGGTTGTTTGCTATGGGTCCAACCCCAACCTGGAAGTTGATTACACTGTCAGGCCTCTACCTTCAGACCTGTCCAACTTGGGTGTCCTGCCTGAAGCCTAAGCTCCTGCTGGTATAGCTTTAGCTGCAGCACGCAACCCCCCTGACCACAATAAGGTGGCTGGGGGACTGAAAAATAAAAATGTAAAACAAAATAAAATATCAAGATTTTTACAACCAACAACATAAAATTCACCTGAACTGGATGCTCTTATTCTCCAGCTAGAAAGCACTATGAGAGCGCAAACCTCCACCGAGGTAGATTTTTTTGTGGAGCTATATGCATGAATGCCGAAAATGGTCCCATCTCGCAATGTTAAAGAATCCTTTAAAAAATTCCTGGATCTGGATGGTGATCCGTATCAGTCCCAAAATCTAATCATTTGTTCCTTATCCCATTCCACACATTCGCTAAAAATTTCATCCAAATCCGTCCATAACTTTTCAAGTTATCTTAAACACAAACAAACAAACAAACAGACAAACTAACCAAAGCCGGCAAAAACATAACCTCCTTGGCGGAGGTAATAAATGTGAACTTAGAATAGGACTGCACACACTAAAGTCAGTATTTACAAAACTGAAGGTAAATAATAAAAAACACTTCTCAAACTAATTTTTAAAAAAACAACATATAGGGCAGAACATTTTATGACTTTTTTCTTTACTTTTTTTCTGTTTTTTTGGCTTTTTTTTTTTTTTCTTTTTTTTTTTTTTTACTTTACAGCCCAGCTTTAGTACAGTCGGTTCTGTCAGACAGGTCATCTGTCCTCAGTCTGTTACAGACAGTGGACGTGGACACTCATCTCTGTGCCTGTGTGACTGAGAAACGCCCCCTTAACAGGAGAAAGAACTGAACAAATACAGATTCAACGTTAATTTTTTTTCATTTTTTATTGTTGTTGCTAATTATTATTTATCAATTATCTGACGGTCGCTAAGAGGAATTAGGCTGAGCTTCGCTGTTTCTTCAGAGTCTCACCGCTCCGTGCTGAAGCCTGACACCACAGTCAGGCTCCGTGTGAGCTCATTTGCATACTGACAGCTGATTGGATGATTACTAAGGGCTGTGTGTGTGCGTGTGTTGGGGCGGGCCTGCAGCCTGTGAAGATATATCGGAGGGACAGAGAAATGAGAGGAAGCAGATACTGTATCTTGTCCGTTTTTCACAATTGCAGTTACTGCAGTTACTTTTGTCAACTTATCATATATTACTTTCGTAGGTATATTGAAATGTGCTTTCTCAACTTCTAAAATTTTGATTTGAGGGGGCAAAACATTTACTTGAGGGGGCAGTGCCCCCTCTTGCCCCTGTCTTTAAAACAGACATCATTACATATGTATTTTGGCCCCATGAAAGGGAAAAACAATGTTTTTAAGAACCTTTTATGCATACAAAACCAGTTACTTTCAATAAGTAAACCATTCCATGGAAATAAACTGCATGAAAAGTCTAACTTCTACTTTGTGAGATTATAAAATTATAACTCTTGTGAACTTATAAGGCATATATAGTGTGATACTTCTAACTCAACAAGGCATATATTGTGAAATTTCCAACCAGATAAGGGATACATTGTGACACTTTTAAGTAGATTAAGCATATGTTGTGACAATTCTGTTAGACTGTTTGATTTAGAAGGAAGCACAAGTCCGGATTTGATCGGTTAGCCAACCAGTTATTGACAATATGTAAAGCAATACACAAATATAAAAAAATCACTCAGCTGCTGAGGTCTCTGATCTGCTTGCCCCCCAGAATGATCAGAAAAAGGGCCCAGGACAAAGGATGTTACAATATCTTATACACTTTGGGGCGGTGACTTCATCATTCCACTTATTTTGGAGCAAAGTGTAAAGAACAGGAAATCTGACCTCGTGTCTGGTTTCATAAGCTATGTCTGTAAGGAAAGGGTCAAACACAAGGCAGGGGGTTAACAGTAGGTTATTTCAGTTCAGCTTAATCAGCATAATCAACAGGAACTGAAAACAAGAAGCAAGTCCGGAAATTTCAGACAGGAAACAGGAGTACACTTCACTTTGCAGATATGACATTCTTAACTGAAAAGTAAAAACATGAAATCTTTAACTGAACAATAATAACATGAAATCTTAGAATCAATGTCAGCATAAAATCATAAAATATATCACAATTCTAACTAGATAAGGCATATATTGTGACAATTTTAACTAGATAAGGCATATACTGTGACAATTTTAACTAATACATTCTGTGAGTGTCTGTGATATAAATTGTGATAATTCTGAATAATACATTCTGTGTGGGCGTGAGGATTATATGAGGCAAACATCTAAGGAGAATATGTAAGGCACATAATATGTAACATAACTTGTGAAACCATTAAGCATATAAGCTGAACCCCTTAATCCAACATTCATGATAAAAATATAAGTAAAAATAAGTGAAAATCATTGAAGATATATAAAAATAAGCAAATGCCAGTAAATATGAAAGTGAATCATTGATTACAACATTGATTATAATATCAAATATATAAGTAAACTAATGGGTATAACAGTGATTATGACAGTAAAAGCACTGACCAAAACAATTAATGACCCAAAACACTTGTGTAAGACCATCAGTCATCAATATTATGATTCTACAGGGGTTTAGAAACAAGCCCATGGCTCCCTCTGATCCTGCGTCATGGTGAGTTACACTTTGACCAACAAGAGTGATTTTTCATCATGGTCCCCCTCGATGAAGGCCAGTCTGAGACTACATGGTGTTACAGAAAACCAGGCTGTGGTTTATCAAGGCTCGGGACCACTGCTTTAAATGACTTATTTACTTAAGTTTAATGAACTCAGCAGTAGAAGCAAACCACATCCAGAGACCAGCGTGTAGAGGCTGAGTGAATGTGGTCTGGACTCTGTGGAGGAGAATCATGGTTTGATTTACAAAGATACGGTAGAAGGACAGAAGCCCCGCACTGTGGTCCAGGTACACTCCTATTCTTGAGGATTTAGGGCCTGAAACTGGAGTTTTCACATTATTGTGCCAAAAGCTATAACCGTTGTTGTCAACTTCCAGCGCCCACGACTTGTCATTTAGTCCAAATCCACTTTCATTCCTGCTCCCTGCCCTGCTGATGTTACCGTAGGCCACCGCCAGCCGAACTCCTGGTCCTCTCCAGTCCACCTCCCAATAACAGCGTCCAATCAGGGTCTCTTGACTCATGACCTGCCTTGACTCAATGAATATCTCTGAGTTGAAATTATAAGGCTGTTTTTCTTTCATGACTGTCACTTTTCTGTTCTCATCTGTTAACAGAAGATATTCATTTGCGGTGTTTGGATCCATCATAATGTCACAAGCATACTGCAAGAACTCGGCTCTGGTCTTGGGCTGCGGGAGTGACGGTCCAAAAAGATACAATTCAGTCACCATATCAGAGAGGTTTGTCCATTTCTCACTCAGAATGTCCTGCAGTTTATCTTTAAGTGCTGTCACGGCTGCTGTCACATTCTCAAAGTATGTCAGAGGATGGGTCCTGATGCTTGGTGAGGCTGCAGGTTCATCAGGTTTTGACAGTGAAGGGTGGTCCAGTAGAAACTGGATGTCATCCTCTGTGAGAGAGAGCTTCTCCAGTTCAGCGTCTTTGCTCTTAAGCTCAGTGATCTCCTGCTCCAGCTTCTCCTGAAGCTCTTTAACTCCACTCACTTCAGCTTCCTGCTGGGATCTGACCTGCTGCTTCACATCAGAGCGTCTTTGCTCCACCAGACGGATCAGCTCAGTGAAGATCTTCTCACTGTTCTCCACTGCTTTATCAGCAGAGCCGTTGATGGCCTCCACCTCCTGCTGGAGCAGCTTCACGTCTCTCTCTCTGTCCTGGATTCTCTGCTGGATGTTTTGTCGACTCACCTGGAGCTCTCTCTGCCTCTCTGTCCTCTCTTCTGCAGCTGAGACCATGTCATGACCTTTGTGTTGGTCCAAGGAGCAGAGATAACAGATGGACTGCTGATCAGTGCGGCAGAACATCTTCATCTCATTGTGATGAGAACAGATGTTCTCCTGGAGCTTCTTGGACGGCTCTACCAGCTTGTGTTTTTGAAGCGCAGGGGATTCAAAATGAGACTGAAGGTGTTCCTCGCAGTAAGAAGCCACACATTGAAGACAGGACTTGATGGCTTTACGTTTTCTCCCGGTGCAGACGTCACAGGCCAAATCTTCAGGTCCTGCGAAGCAGTGATCAGCAGGAGCAGCTTGGAGTCCAGTCTTCCTCAGCTCCTCCACTAAAACTGCCAACATGATGCTTTTCAGCAGAGCAGGCCTCTGTTTGAAGGTCTGCCTACACTTAGGGCAGCTGTAGAGTCTCTTATCATCTTCTTTGTCCCAGTGTTTGTTAATGCAGTTCACACAGTAGCTGTGTCCACAGGGAGCAGTCACTGGATCCTTCAGTAGATCCAAACACAGTGAGCAAGAAAAAGCTTCTTGGTCCAGCTGAACTCCTTTCAGCGCCATTGTGACTCTGAGTAACAAACTTTCACTTTTACCTTATAGGTAACTCTAGCTCCAGCTCTGATCTGCTCATTATGTGTCAGTGCACTGAGTGTTTGCTCCTGCACACTCTGACAGGTTGGTTACACCCATCATCAGATTGTAGATCTGAAGGGGAGGAGACAAGGAAGCTCAAACCAGGGTGAAGCCTACTGTGTCTAAGTCACGTCAGGGAAGTTCCTCAATATGAACACATAACCAGTTTATTACTCCACCATAGTTGCCAGTTCTGCTTATTGTAAGAGACTTTAGGCTTCTATTTTTTGAAAAGTTGCTTGTAAATATTGATAGTTGCTGGTTGTGTTTTTTGGGCTTGATCCAAAAGTGCAGTTGCTCATTTGGGCCTGTTGTGGCCCCAAACCCAGGCAGGATCTGATGCACACTCTACCAATATAAACTCAATTCAGAAGTTACACAAACTATTTTGTCCCACTCCAAATACAAACACACCAAAAATAAACCCTTTTAGCCAAAATTAAATTTATTTCTTATGTAGCTGTTGCTGTTTACACCATAATAAAGCTGTAGAGGATCAACATTAACTTAGATAAAAGCCTGACTATGTCTGTTAGGTGACAAAAATCAAGGTTAGACAGACTGTTTAGTGATAACAGAGTTATAAATAACAGTAGCCCCTGCCTTCACTTCTGTACAAAGGAAAGGATGTTCCAACTATAAACAAAAGGATGTTGAATAAGAAAATTAAGAGCCAAATAAGAAAAAAAAATGTATCTTTGAAACTGAACTGTAAGGTAGATGAAAATCAAAACACACTTTATGTTGATTTCTCTTAAAAAAATTATAATAATAAAAAGTCATATATCACATTAGAAAGAAAACAGGTCACTTGTTTTGGACTTGTTTTTATCAACCTGGTTGCTTATTTCAGTTGAAAATCTGGCAACACTTTCTGAGGCATGTAAGGAGCTCTCTTAAAGTGACAGTGTGGGATTGTCTGCTTGTTTGAGAAAAAATCAGTTCTGTTATAGCACAAACCTCCACCAAGGCTTTACCAACATTGTCAAGTGAGTTACTGTCAAAAATGAGGGTAATTTTCCCTGTCTCACATTGTTAATAAATCACTGGAAGAATTCCTGGATCCACATCCAGATTCTGATCACAGGATTTCCAACATTATAAAGCAAATTATAGTTAAAAATGTGGAAAACTGCCCTATCTCACACTGTTTAAAAATCATTTAAAAACTCCTGGATCCACATATTGGGATCAACATGGCACATATTGCGGTTCTCTTTTGTGACATGACTGACATTGCCAGAAAATATCATAAAAATTTGTTTGAGCTTATTAAGGTGTTGTAAAAATTGTGGAAAACTGCCCTGTCTCAGTGTTAACAAACCGTTGAAATATTCCTGATCCCTACATTTCATGTACCATGTGATGTTCGTGGTTGCTAGAGGTATTACTTTATAGATTTTATTGTATTTTGAGTTTTGAATTTTGAAAAGAGAGTGAACAAAGGTTTTTCTTAATTTACATCTTCCAGAACAAATCACCAGACACACTAAGAGTAACAGGTCTGTTATGGTTGAGGAAAGATCTTGTGTCCTTTATGAGATATGTCAGTGTTAGCTAAAACAATTGTGGAATACCTGCACTTTGATACAGGCAAAAATTCAATGTCGCACATTCACAGTCTACAACGAAGGCAACAGCTTTTGGAGTAGTGTGTTGACTGGTGGAAAATAGTTTATTAATCATTTTAAATGACTAATGTAAGCCTTAAACTACAGGTGTTATTGTTATTATTGATTAAAAAGGCTGCAGTTATGATTGGATTGAGATAATTATTAATAATGAGCTACAGTTATATTTGACTGGGGATGGTGAGAAAAAATGTAAACTGATGAAGTTTCTTTAAGTTGTTTTAGAATCTGACAGTCCAAAATGATAGTCGGTAGTACAGTGTACACAAATAAGTCAATAAATCAACTTTACTTATAACACTTTGTGGAAAAAAAAAGGATATGTTTTTATGTAAGAATCAAAAACAATGACATGTTCAGGATAAGTTAATCTGCATTTCACTGAATTAGGAGGTATTAAAAACTCTCTTTGCTCCAGATTTTACAACAATAAGAGAATGAAAGGGGGTCATTATAACTTTTGATTGTACGTGGGACCCCTTTGTTGTCAAAAACCATCAACAGGCTGACTGCAGGACATCCCATTAGTAACACCGACCTTGTGACACTTCACACTCTGCCTCACTACTCCTCTCAGGCCCCATTTACACGAAAACTAAAACGGCTGAAAACTGAGAGTTTTCATTGCGTTTTTGAGTGCCTGAATCTGCAAACTTTTGAAATCATGGTCCAGAGTGGAAAGTTTTGAAAATGTATCCAGATCCGTATTTCACATGAAGGCTGCTCGTGCATCTCAGGAACAACAACAACGACAACAGCTTGGCCACCTGCCCGGCAACATGTGTGCTGCTTACCCTGCTCAGTTTGTTATCCAGACAGAACTATCCAGACACATTTGCTGTCCAGACAAGAAACTCCTGCGCCTCTGTGTGTCCAGTCACCATTGTTTGTGAAAAGTTTGTCTTCACCAGGAAGCGTTAGTGAGCGAGATTGCTGCATATGTTACACTGTTGAAAATGATGGGCCAACTCATCTCCCGTGCAACATATTTATTTTGCAGACACTGTAAAAACAGAGAAGTACAGGTTAACAGGAGGGTACTCGGTGCGTGGTCTGTACACTGCCTTAGTGCATACTGACTCGACTTCCTCTGCATAGTATTATAATAACCTAAACACAACACACTTATACTGTAAACACAATAACACAGTAATACTGAAATACAACTGATGACATTAATGTCTCAATATTTATAGTTTTATACACGTACATCACCTTTATGAATTGACAAAATCACCATATGCATTTTACTCTCTGAAATGTACCTTTATGAACTCAGAATAACAGTTTGTAGTGTTTTTAACCGTTGTTCCTCATCACTATTTATCCTTTTACCCATTACTCTTATGAACTGTATTTATTAAACTGATTCTGTTTTATACCACTATCTTTCGCTGTTTTCCTGCTGTGTTCACACTTAATGAAATGAACCTGAATTATTTTACACTCTGACCAACAAAGAAACACACAGTGCCACTTGAAGTAAAAATGCATGTGTGTAAAATACGGACTTTCATCATGGCCTAATAACTGGATTGGCACTAGTATAGGACCACACGCGCGGTCTTTAGCTTAGCCTTAAGGCCCAAACATACTCGGGCGGAACGTACGCAGAGCGGACTCCGCGGAGGTCCGCGCAGACTCAAAGCAGACGTCTGCAAGGCCCGCACGCGCAAAGCTCAAATTTTAGGGCCGCATGGACTCCGCTCCATGGACTGGTGTCACACAAAACACTGCTCAGCATGTATTTTCACATCAACCTGCATTTAATGTGACACCTCCTCGCAACAGCTGTCTTCTGTGCAGAGTTGACGGGTGAGCGGTGACTCCCAGAGTGCAGAGGGAAGGGGGCTAGGCGCCCAGCAAGATCACTGAACTTTTCACTTGACATTCGGAAGTATTGTAAATGTTTTTCATCGTCAATACGCATGTCCTTCATGGCATACCCCCCGCCCCTCGTCTCTTGTGGCATTTAATGGCCGTATACACCTCTGTCTCTTAATTTTCGTGCTTTGCAAAGTCAGCAGGCAGAGCAGCTCCTCTACCTCGTCCTTAGTGTATGACGTCATGACAGAGAAATGTACAACAATGTGCAAGGATTGTGAGAAATGAAGGGTTTCATGGTAATTTCACAAGAAACTCCTACGCAGCAGTGCGCTCGACTATGAAAGCTCTGACATCTGTGGACATTCCGTGTGGATTCCGCTCCGCTCACAGTACGCCCGAGTCTGTTTGGGCCTTTACACTTAGCTTAACTCAACACTTAGCTCAGTATTTCCGTTACATAAGCATCTCCTGACATGACACATTTTCTCTGTTTAACATGGGTTTTGGCCATAAACTCATGCTGTTACAGCTGTTATGTGCATCTCTCAGCAGTTAGTTTATATCATTTTAACTCACACAGACATGACACAGCTCTCCAGTCCATTACCATGATTGCCGCGGACTATGAATCCGCCATTTCAAGTACAGAACGTGGCAAGTCACCTTTTCATACCCATAAACTTGTGAATTCATCCTTTAGCTCGACATCTGTTACACTCCCAGGCACTTATGATCTGTTACCACTGTTGTCTGTTACTTATATAGCATTTGCAACCCAGCTTACCAGCAAAAACAGAGAAGTACAGGTTAACAGGAGCGTACTCGTGCGTGTCTGTTCACTGCCTCAGCACATGCTGACGAGACTTCTTCTACTAGGGGTGTCAACTGATGTGCAAGGTACTGAGCGCCCTCTGCTGGCGAAAACCTATATTAACCTTCCTCATAGTGGAAGAGGTCTACAGTAGCTCTAACAATAGAGAGTGACCTTTAGCAATAAAAATAAAATGGGGGGCAACTATTTTCATGCACTTATCTGCACCATAGTGCCACACATACAAAAATAAAATCATCAGACAAATAGATACAATAGTTGATGATAGGAATCGTCATTAGTTGCATCCCTACTAAGTGAAGCATACACCAACTTCGAACATTTTTCCATTTTTTTGATTTATGTATGAGACCTTAGTTTGCTGTGCTGACAACTTCCAAGGTAGGAAGTTTAAATGCAAATAATCTGAAAAGCCAAGGACCTCAGTCTGAAAGCGGTCCACAGAATATTGTATAATCTCACATCATCCAGCACAGTGACCGCCTGAACTGCTGGCTGTGCCCATGGCTCTGCCTACAGATACAGCAACATGAGCACATGACTCCTGTCTGTCTGAGGCCACATAGCTGCCAAAGTCATCTCCTACCTCCAGCTTCATTTTAGCAATACAAAGTGACAAGCATCATTGCGAGGACTGTTTGTGACCAACATGGTAATATACAAGGTGTTATTGGTAAGGGACTTGTGTGGATGCTTGACATTACCACATATGAGACTCAGTAGATCACGATTTCCCCTGAGAGTCTGCATACTCCCAGAAAGGGCTTTATTGAGGGAGTGATTTATCTAATCTGGAGTGAGGAGCGATGATGTGTGAAACCATGAGAGAGTATTAAACCTCTGGAGTGTCAGGGAGATGGTCCCTGTCAAATCCTGCTCCCGTCACCTCGCTGCCATGACATGTCGTCCTCTAAACTCAGCGCTGTTCTCCCATTTTCTTTTATTCTTCCCCTTGTTCTGTAATCCCGCTTGATGTGGCGGAAACACAGAACTATGAAATTAATTGCTGTAACGATTCACCTCAAAATGTGGAAGTGCCAGTTCAGGAGACTTTTCAGAAAACTTTGTAAAATCAAGTGGTGGTAGCTCGATGGGCTTGTTTAAACTTAATTTTGGCACAGTTAAGTTGATGAGTTATTAAACTGTCTGAATAAAGATTTGATCAGATGGAATAAAACTGTGTTAATCTTTGACCAATGATAGAGGAAGTGAATAACTGATCATCTCTTTATCATGACACCTGTTAGTGAGTGGGATATATCAGGCAGCAAGTGAACATATTTTCCTCAAAGTTGATGTTAGAAGCAGGAAAAATGGGCAAGATTGAGGATTTGAGTGAGTTTGAAAAGGGCCAAAGTGTGGTCTAAGGAAGGAACAGGGATGAATCAGCAACAGGGTCATGGGCCAAGGCTCACTGATACACATGGGGAGTTAAGGCTGGCCCGTGTGGTCCGATCCAACAGTCAAGCTGCCGTTGCTCAAATTGCTGAAGACGTTAAAGCTGATTCTGATGGAAAAGTCAGGATAAAGACTGCACCACAGATTCATGCAGGAGCTCCAATCACTGTCATCACTGGTGCGAGTTGCCAGGTGACCAGAACAGAAACTGGAACATAATTTGTGAAAGTAGATACTTTTAACATTTTTATCCACCCATCAAAGAAAAACAGTCATTTTCTTCAGCTAAGGAGGACATCAGCAAAGAAAAAGAGGGTGTGTGTTTTTATGAAACCCTTAGGGCAAGACATCTGTTCCTGATATGAGGATGATATCAGGAAGGTGTCGGCTATAATGAGGTTTCATTGATTTTTCTGCTGCTTTTTAAACACACCTGGTAAACTCAAGCTGTTTGAGATTTTATTTCACATCAGTGCAGGTGATAATAAGGTCCAAACAAGATGGTTTTCTCCACCGTTTTCCTTCTTGTGATCCGACCTTCCCTCCTGCTGGATGTGCTGAGATGTCATTACAGAGCCCTGCGCCGAAGTTGAGACAAGCATGACCTCGTGCTGCACTCTTGCGTCAAGCAACATTTAGACAATAAATAGTTGAAGTAGTACCCAGCGCTCGCTGCCTACTATCACAAAAAAACATTCACTTATTTGAATTAAGGGGCATTTAGAAACAAAGATTACATTCAATATGGTGTGTTTCAGTAAGTTGTTTTATTATTTTGAACACTGAGGAAAACATAATTTTAATTGGGCATTGCCCTCCTGCCTCTTGCTGCCAGGGCTCCAGAATGTTTTGCGACTGGCCCTCAATGTGAACAAGGAAGGGCTAATCACTTTAAACCTTTTTTTCTCCTTCAATATGTGAAAATTACACATGACATGATAATGGTGATGGGTGCCATGGTGGCGTAGCAGGTAGTGCAGGTGCCTCATAGCAAGAGGGTTGCTGGTTCAAAACCATGTGCCAGACAGGGCCTCTCTGTGTGGAGTTTGCATGTTCTTCCTGTGGATGCATGATTTTCTTTCAGGCACTCAGGCTTGCTCCCACAAACCCCAAAAAGGTGCTTGTTGGATTAAGTTGAGATTGTCCTTAGGTGTGTATGAGTGGTTGTCTGTCTCTCTATGTTGCCCTGCGATTAGCTGGTGACCGCAGTGTCAGCTGGTAGAGGCTACAGCCCCCCTGAAAGGGATAAGCGGTATAGATAACGGATGGTTAATGGTGGTTTACTGATGTGTAAAAACACCATATGGAGTGCAGTGTTTGTGTCATAAGACCCCCAATTTGAATGTAAGGGATAGAGGTGGGAAAGCTGAGGGATGTGTCACTGAAATATAGTGAGGCTTCAATGTTAGGGACCAATCACTCAAAGATGTGTGTTACAAGGCACAGCACAAGCACCAAAAAAAAAAAAATTAGAGGGAAATGGAATTAAATAACATGCACACGGCTTTGCTCAATCACGCAAACAGTCCTTTCAGTGGGTTGTCACTCAGCGGTTTAATCAAGAACTCTCTCTTTTGCCCTTTTCATTCTCTGTTATCAGATTAATCATGTTGCCAAATAACCTAGAGTTCTCTCAATGATGGCATCAATAACCTCCCACACCTGTCTATTTGCCTGCTGTCATCTGATTTTGTATCTGCTTCAGCTGAAAGTGACATAAAGGCACCCTACGACTCCATGTCTTTCTCTGAAAAGTTGAAAATGTTTCAACTTTCATGAAACACAGTTAGGCTTCGTTCTCAGTGCAGGCAAAAGTGGCCTAAATCTGACTTCTACACCCATTTGTGACCCACATCTGATTTTTTTATGACAATCTGAACAGCACAAATCAGACCTGGGCCACTCAGATACATATTTGATGTTTCTCAAAGCGACCTCACTCTGAATGGTCATGTCCCATTTGATCCGACTTTTACGTTATTAAAGTGAGACAGGAGTCACAAATCTGCACCAGAGGAGGTAGGGCGTAACAAGATTCAATGTAAACAATGGATGAAGCAATTTTTAACTAGAAAGCATTCGGAACGAGCTAACCTCCACCAAAGTAGCTTACATATTGCTGTTACATCTGTAAGCAATAGTTCCATGATAAAGTTAGCATCAAAATATGATTCCTTGACCCTGAAAACCCACACCTAGCACTCAGAATCATGTTGAGATCGTTATTAGTTAGACAGTTATCAAGCAAAAACAATCATTTGCTAATGGCTGTTATCTGGATCACCACCAAAATTGAATAATTTTCAAGTTGGGTCATTACCAACATATGAAAATTTCAGCAACCTCCGTCCAGTAGTTTTTGCGTAATCTTACTAACAAACAAACAGACAAACAAACATAGGGGGCCAAAACACATAACCTCCTTGGCAGAGGTAACAAAGGACGAAACAATTACAGATGAACTCTGTCAGTGAAGCCCCTCATGTCACAATCCCACCACTCCGGGCTCAGACTCCATATCCTCACATACCTCTGTACAGAGGCAGCAGCCACTGCTCCACAAAAGGCCTTCATTAAAATGTGTGCTCCCTTTTTCTCAATCACCTTCTTCTCTTCACCACTTGGTCATAATTTTGTTGGCTCCAATTGCACAACAATTTCAAACCTGATGCCTTCATGCTGACAGTTGTGGCATCCATATTTACTTCACAGCATGTGGGTCACTTCTTGATCGTAGCTGCTTCATAATGAAGTCTTGCATCCACGTTTTAATTATAATGTGAACAACCATGCACAAAAAATTGGATTTCAACAAAAAAATCAGAGTTGAGCATTAAGACCTATAGTGCGAACGTAGCCTTGGAGAATTACAAACCAGATTATTTTCACCTCCAACAAATTGATATGATGCAGATATCGCACAATCTGAAAATATAGTACACATCTTAAAACGGGTCTCAAAGAGATGTCAGTTTTGCAAAAAATGTCCAATGATTTAAGGACTTCTCTTATTATACTCTGTTATAAAGGTTTAAAAGTCACCATGGATATCATGTCAGATGATAAAATTATGTGGTTTTTATAGTTCTTTTCTGTGTTGTAAATATTAAAGGGGTTTCCAGCTCACTCACTTTACTCTTACCAATCCCCAATGCCCTTTTTGTACCCGAGTAAAGGCCCATAATACTAACCCCGCTCATTAAACAAATTCCTATTTAACTGAACACACCAGGACCATTTTCTTTATTTAGAACCATATGAAATGAATGTATTTTACTATATAAGTGAAAATCCTTCTGTCACGCAGTGTATCCAAAAGCATGTAAATGCAAAATATGCGTAAATTGGTCCTGGAGAGTGTGTGTATGTGTGTGTGTGTGTGCTGGTGTGTTTGCATAATGAGGGCAGGCTGCTGATGGCAGCATTCGGAAAGCAGGCTCTCTGTGTATAAATAATACAGCCCAGTGAGATTTTCATTTTCTCCCTGATTGACTCTGAATTGGAAAAGCATCCTTTGGACACTGATGGTAAGCAGTGACATCACACTGAGAGGCACAGTGAGGAGATATATTAGATAGGTACATCTCAACATCTATTTTCTACACTGTTTGGAGCATACAGCATGCATCCCAGCATGTATTTAGGAGTATGAGAGAATACTAACTCAGCAAGGTGGGGAAAGTTTACCTGAATATTGGGCAGAATGACAGTACTTAAAGAAAACTATCCCTGAAAAAACAAGGCTGATTGAAGAATGGTTCTGTTGAGCAGGGGTCAGGTTTGGAGGCACATGCTGGGTTGGCTTTTGCCATCCAACATTTCTGATGACTTGTCTGTACCACCAGCAAAATTACCCTACTTCATCCGTAGGTGTTTACATGCAATGAAGTTTAAGGGTGCCAGGGTGCACACCCTACTCTGAGGCTCAGAAGGCAAGGGATGTCAACCCCTCTCTGCTGTGTTACCAACTGCCATAACTGTTGGCAGCACCCCAGGAAATCAGCTTGCATGTCCTCAAACTAACTTCCAGATATGTTTCGGTTGGGACTTGTACCACCTATTCTTCCAGTTCCCACCCAAGCCCTTAAGGACTGAGCTACACTGCTGGACATTTTGATTACATCTTTGATTACTCTCTAACTCTGTGAAACGAGAAAACTGAGGAAGTGAAATTGCTCCAGAAGAATAAGTATATATAAACACTTTACAACTATGAGGCTTGTGATTGGTTACATTTACTTCAGAACTCGGACGTGGGAATTACGTGGGATGTGACAAGCTGGTAGTCGGGGTACCTGAAGATTGTCTGACTCCAAGTCGGTGGCATTCCTAGTGATGTATCTAATTTTCAACCCAGAGAAACCATCTTCTCAACTGGATCAACTGGAACACACTATTAGCTTGATTCCATGATATGTTTTCACTCAAGACATGCACTAAAGCAGGACAGTCTTTGGCCCAGGCTTAGAGACATCATACCTTACCTTTGGGTTTATTCCCATGTTTGTATGATGCTAGAGGGAAGACAGGTCATGGCAGTTTACCTAGGGTGTGATACTGAAAACACAAAGAGAGGACCCTCAGCAGCATGTACTACGTTATGATGCATGCAGCATGCACTCTCAACACCTTGACAAGCAGGTACATTGGAATAATGCCAGTGGTCCCGTGCAGTGCTTTATTATAAATAGTAACCCATTTATGACTATGAATACAAATGGCCGCCTGGTCTTTTTTGCCTTTTTTGTCAATAAATGTTTCAGAAAATGCCCTTAGAGTAAATTATTTTGCACCTTTTTCAGGTAACAATAAAACATTCTTGCAAGCATTTGTCATTATTCAGTTGTAAATGCTTAAAACAGTGTGTAATTACAAGAAAAAAAAAATTCAACGGGTTTCTCTTTATAAGCAATTCTAAATCAGCATGTACAACACTTTTTGAGAAGACAAAACAGAAAAGCAACCTATTTTATATTATTTATTATATTGTTATCGTTCATACTTATAATATTGTTTAACTATTTTTGAAATCCATAATACACAAACTATGACAAAAAAAGACAATGACAAAAACAATGAACTAGACAAAAATGCAGCAAAACAAGGTCATTATTTACAATATGTGTACATTATTTACACAGAAAATACCGTGAAACAACCAATAAACAACTCACTTGTTTTTCCTGAATCCTCTCTCTGCTCTCTGGCTCAGTCAGCTCACTTTCTGTACCACCCCCTCAGGCAATCCAGCCTTTACTGTAATGTACTATGTATCACTGGAAAGCTCCACTTCTCAGCTTTCAGAATCTGTTGGAATTATTTGGATAGCCTGGATACTAGAGGAGTTACGGTAGTTTAATTCATGCATGTCTTTTTCTGTCGCCGGTGACAGCTTTGTCTGTAGAACAGGCTGAGCAAACCCCAGACATTTTAGGGAATTTTATAAAATCCCCCTGGACATTAATTTCATGACCAAAAAGGAGGACATGTCCGGGCAAAAGACAAATGGTCTGCCTAAGTTTACCACACTGCTTTGCATTTTTTGTGTTAGACATTAATAACAATAATGTTGGTCCTGCTTGTTTTCCTACTTTGTTTCACCTGTCTTGGTTCATGTGAATTCCTCAGTTGGCCGCAAGTGAAGCTTGGTTGAAGCAGCACCACAAGTATTGATCTGTAAGCAACTTGGAAGACTCGTACCCATCCTCTCTGACCCACTGTAGACACTGGTGAGCATTACAAGCCCCCCTTCTCGTGCACTGTTTGTTTAGATTCATATTGTAAAGTGTGTCAAACATCGTCAAGTATGTTCACCTGTATAATCGTTTTAAAGACATTTGGCCTCCTTTTAAACTCATTTAACAGATAGCGTAGCCTGCAAAATTCCTTTCCATAACAGAGCGGTGCAGGAGATGTTTCGTGTTTTGTAGGCATCACGCTGGCTCCCTCGCTGTAAGTCAACTATAAGCCAAATCATGACACTTACATGTTCTGTTCTTTGTGATAACCTTAACAACCAAACCTACTTTTCACGATTTTTTAAGCTTAAACGTAATTGGTGAGAGTGAAAAGCTATTGAACTACAACATGGTGGTTCGACTTAGAAGTAACTACAATATTTTCAGTGTGAAGCATGTTGTTGTGACCTCTTGTTTGAGAATTTCCTCTTATTCAAATGACCTGATCAGGTTGGTCCACAGCTGTGGCAATGGTGTATGGATTATTGATTATTAAAAAACAATTAGAAATGCTTGCAGTTGGGTCCTCGGCCATTTTTGTAGTCCTTGATAGCAGGTAGTTAGCAACCATCATTTTAAACACGCAACCAGGATTTAGGATTCAAAAACAGATAAAGATTGATTGATTGATTGATTGAAAAACAGGCAACATCGAGTATTTTTTTTTTATTTTCTATTAAATATTAAAATCTCATGTTCATGTGTTAATCATGAACCTTATTTTAGGCCTCTACCCAAAACCAGTATCCTAAACTCCATATAGTTATGGGCTTGGGAACCAGGAAGTGCTAAATGCTAACTCACTTAGTCTTTTCTGGGGTCATTCCTGCACCACTTTATTCAGAATGGAACTCACAGTCATAGCAACGCCGAATGCGACATAATGACATCAGCCCTGCGTTTTTGTGTGATCTTACCCTCTTCAAAATCTGCTGTGTGAACATGAAACAATCCAAAGGAAATACACAAATTTGTTGTATTGTTTTCGAATAAATCAGAGCAAAGCAACCAAGCTGTAGGTGTGTAAATCACCTAAGCCAACAAACATTTTGTCATTATTTTCATCAACACAGTCAACACTGGCTTAGTGATAAGAATATGAAAACAGGAAAAGTAGTTTCTTTCAGCTTTTTCAAACTAATTATCCGGCCCAGTCTTCTTTATGGAAATTGCTAACAAAAGCCATTTTAAAAGTGTTTCATGTGAGATTTAACCAAAGGATATAAGATGTCCCACATTTAGATTCAGTCATTTATAATTTGTTGAAATTGTAACACTTTGGTATCATTATCACTGAAACCAAACAGATATCTCCTGATCAAAAGGATGTGAGTTTCTCTGCACTCCCACGAGACGCCGCAAAGCCTAAAAACAAATACTCCTCTGTTTTCTCATTGGATCACAGGGAATCTAATTAAAGAACAAGCAGATTTAATTGACAAAGATATGCAGTGCTGTGATGCGCATGGTGGGATACGAGTGAAATCTGATGTTGTTCAGACCCCCGGGCTCTTTGAATGCCATTTGTTTTAGTTTCCCATCCATCAGAGCTGTGAGCTGCTTGGTGGCAGAGCTCTGTGTGTGTGGTTGAAGGCTGTGCGGTCTCGTTTTATAAAAACACGATGAGCTGTGGAGAGCGTCAAAAGAGTGAGACCAGCAGGAACACAGCCTCTGGTCTTTACAAGAAGTTACACTTATTGACTGCGCTCTCAGATATGTAACATTTTGAACTTAATTGAATCCAGCAACAGCAGCTTTATCACCCCTCACTAGCAGACTGACATTTTGGCTCCAGTTTCTGTTTCAGAGGAGCGGCTGTTTGACACAGCGTGAGCGCTTCCAGCCTTTAAATACAAAAGACACATGCAGCTTTAAACTAAAGCTACACAAACACTTCCCTTTAATTAACTCCTGCCTAAAGACAGGATAACAGGCTTCCCTCTATTGACTTTTTAGTCAATGTTAGTGTCCATGGCATGGGTGACTTGCATATCTGTGAAGACACCATTAAGGAAAGGTAATGTTAATACACCCTGTCCCAGCATTTTTGAAACATGTCACAGGCATCAAATTAAAAATTAGTGAAAAAAACAAACAAACAAACAAACAAACAAACTAGAAAAGCACTCAGAGAGCGCAGACCTCCGCCAAGCAGCTTCAGTCCACTTTGGTGAAAATGGTCCTATCTGGCAATGTTACAGAATCCTTTAAAAAAAATTCCTGTATCCAGATGGTGATTCGGATCAGTCCCACAATCTAAACATTTCTTCCTTATCCCATTCCACACATTTCCTGAAAATTTCATCCAAATCCGTCCATAACTTTTCAAGTTATCTTGAACACGAACAGACAGACAGACAGACGGACTAACCAACGCCGGCAAAAACATAACCTCCTTGGCTGAGGTAAAAAAACAATGAAGCTTATTAGTTTGAAATTGAATATCTTGTCTTTGTAGTGTTTCCAGTTTAATACAGCTTAAAAAGGATTTGGAAATCAATGTGTTTTGTTTTTCTAAATGTTCAATTTCCTAATTTAATTGGATTAATTGGGGTTTGTATTCAGACCATTAATTCTCCACAATCATTTAATATTTGCTTAGAACTATTTCCTTATTTTTTTACCTACACATCAGTTTTGATTCATTGAGGTTTTAATCCTTGTATGCATTCAATGCTTATAGAAATTGTGTGAAATGAGGCTAACAGAGCACATCATTTGCTTTTAATTTATTTTTGAAAACTGCTAGAGTATTTAATCATTCATGTTCAAAAAACTTACCTTTTACATACAGAGTACCCATTATCCACCTTAGGGGCTGTCTACAAGTACAGAGTTTTGGGAGCCTAAAAATATGTAAATTTTGGAAAACAGGTCCCAAATTGTATAGAACTCAAAACACTACCCTTGTGTTTTCATGTTTACAACTAAAACTCACATTTTCAGAAACAAAGATCTCATCACATGTGCTAACCCTGACAATGATAGAAACAATGTCGAAATACAGCATCACGTTCGTGCTGCAGAGGCTACTGAGCTCGTTTTGGTTTTAACACTAAAATCCTCTGCTCCTCTATGACCACCGTGAGCAACGAGAGGACACGGCAGATGAGATCGTTTGTTTACAGCTCTCACAATGTATGTGCATGCTCCATGTCTTCTTCTCTTCGGCATTACAGCGCCACATATATGCCTGACATATATACTACAGTGTTTTCATGTGGACAGACACATTTTTTTGAAACTGTGCTATCCTTACAGAAAACATTTCAAAAACAAAATGTTTTCATCTCCATGTTCAGTGCTGCTTGGGTAATGTTGTCAACAACTCTGCAATCAGTCAGTCAGTTAATCTAAATGTTCTAGCTTCACTTCTTCACTGTTGGCTGCTGCTTTGTTTATCTTAATATACAGACTCCACTGGATAAATAACACAAATATAGAAAAAGAAATAAAAAATGTCACATGTTCAAAGAACTTTTTGGTTCATTAACCACTTTAATTTCTGACAATACACTTAAACATTTTCTTTAACCTATGATTATCAATCTTTTAAATAATCTGCCTCTGTAGTTAAGAGATTTTCATGATAAATATTTACGCCAAACAAAGTCAAATCTGACACCAATGTCACATCTGGTTTCTGTATTTTTAATTTCCGAGCCTGACTTTCTCCCATCCTCACAGTTGTTGCCTTAATAGTTTCATCTTTCACTGAGATACGACACAGCGTGCTTCTCCATGTTACAAATATCAGCTCAAGCAAATGGAGTCTCATAAACACACAAACAGGCAGAACACCAGGCTGGGATATTTTTCTCCAGCGATCTGACAGTCTCATTGTTTTGAGCTGCCTGTAACATATGCACCTCTCACTTCCTGCTCTGTAATGGTCTTGAACTTTTCAGCAAAACTGCATCATTAAATGACGGTGAATTTATCAGGAGGGAGTGCATCTGCAGAGAGAAAGCATTCAGTGGGAGACCATTTTTAAAACCAAAGGAGCCGAGCGCTGTTCTTTCAGTCTGATGGAGTTATTGGGTTTCAGAGGCCTCAGATGCTCAGTAAACGGTATTGAGGGATCGAGTAGGTCAGAGATAAAGAGGAGGTGGGGATGGTAAAGGAAAGGTGTGAGGGGTTAAGGAATCATTAATGCGAGCATGTGTCCTGGATTAGAGAGCATTGATCTCAGATGAAGATGTTGGCTTTAGCTGTCTCTATTACTCTTCTCTTGTCGCTGAGGGGGTTTGGACATTTCACCTTTGAATTCCTCCTAGACGCCAAGAAGGATGATCATCCCTTTTCCCTCCTTTTTCTGCTTTTCTTTGGATCATTATGGCTGTTTTGTGCCTCTATTTCTGCTGCAGGGGGGTAGTAAAGAGGGAAAGTTAATCAGATTATAAGGTCCCATGTCTGATGGGGACCCCTAAAAATAATATAGGCTCAGCAACAGTTTTTTCATTGGTGTTTAAGATTTCTTTACGCTTTACTTACAAAACTATACCATGTTTTTTCTCATTTTCATTGGATAAAAGTGATATTCAGGCATCTTGGTCATGCCTCTACTCTTATAAAATGACGTTTGTACAAAACCCAAAACCAGTAAAGTTGGCACGTTGTGTAAATCATAAATAAAAACAGAATACAATGATTTGCAAATCCTTTTCAACTTATATTCAATTGAATACGTGGCAAAGACAAGATATTTAATGTTCGAACTGAGAAACTTTATTTTCTTTTGCAAATAATCATCAACTTAGAATTTAATGGCAGCAACACATTGCAAAAAAGTTGGCACAGGGGCATTTTTACCACTGTGTTACATCGCCTTTCCTTTCAACAACACTCAGTAAACGTTGGGAACTGAGGAGACCAATTTTTGAAGCTTTTCGGGTGGAATTCTTTCCCATTCTTGCTTGATGTACAGCTTAAGTTGTTCAACAGTCCGGGGTCTCCGTTGTTGTATTTTACGCTTCATAATGCGCCACACATTTTAAATGGGGGACAGGTCTGGACTACAGGCAGGCCAGTCTAGTACCCGCACTCTTTTACTACGAAGCCACGCTGTTGTAACACGTGCAGAATGTGGCTTGGCATTGTCTTGCTGAAATAAGCAGGGGCCTCCATGAAAAAGACGTTGCTTGGATGGCAACATATGTTGCTCCAAAACCTGTATGTACCTTTCAGCATTAATGGTGCCTTCACAGATGTGTAAGTTACCCATGCCTTGGGCACTAATATACCCCCATACCATCACAGATGCTGGCTTCTGAACTTTGCGCCTATAACAGTCCGGCTGGTTCTTTTCCTCTTTGGTCCGGAGGACACGACGACCACACTTTCCAAAAACAATTTGAAATGTGGACTCGTCAGACCACAGAACACTTTTCCACTTTGCATCAGTCCATCTTAGATGAGCTCGGTCCCAGCGAAGCCGGCAGCGTTTCTGGGTGTTGTTGATAAATGGCTTTCGCTTTGCATAGTAGAGTTTTAACTTGCACTTACAGATGTAGTGACGAGCTGTAGTTACTGACAGTGGTTTTCTGAAGTGTTCCTGAGTCCATGTGGTGATATCCTTTACACAGTGATGCCGGTTTTTGATGCAGTACCACCTGAGGGATCGAAGGTCACGGGCATTCAATGTTGGTTTTCGGCCTTGCCACTTACGTGCAGTACTTTCTCCAGATTCTCTGAACCTTTTGATGATATCACCGACCATAGATGATGAAATCCCTAAATTCCTTGCAATAGCTCGTTGAGAAATGTTATTCTTAAACTGTTCGACAATTTGCACGCATTTGTTCACAAAGTGGTGACCCTCGCCCCATCCTTGTTTGTGAATGACTGACCATTTCAGGGAAGCTGCTTTTATACCCAATCATGGCACCCACCTGTTCTCAATTAGCCTGTTCACCTGTGGGATGTTCCAAATAAGTGTTTGATGAGCATTCCTCAACTTTCTCAGTCTTTTTTGCCACTTGTGTCAGCTTTTTTGAAACATGTTGCAGGCATCAAATTTAAAATGAGCTAATATTTGCAAAAAATAACACAGTTTACCAGTTCGAACGTTATCTTGTCTTTGCTGTGTATTCAATTGAATATAGGTTGAAAGGGATTTGCAAATCATTGTATTCTGTTTTTATTTACAATTTACACAACATGCCAACTTCACTGGTTTTGGGTTTTTGTATAAAAAAAGAGGCCCTTTAGAACATTATCAGAGGATTTTAATTCAGTTCATACATTTTGCTTTATATCTGAGTCAAATGCCTAAAAGTGTATCGGTTTTGAGGCTGTGCAATCAGAGCAGACAAAGTGATGACAAAGTGTTAAGGAGAAGAGGAAGAGTTACCAAAAATAGAGCAAATATTTTAATGGTGGTCTTTTGTGGAGCAGTGGCTGCCACAGAGGTCTGTGTGGATGAGGAATCTGAGCCTGGAGTGGTGGGATTATGACGTGAGGGGCTTCACTGACACAGAGTTCATCCATAATTGTGTACGATTGTTTACGTTGGATCTTGTCGCATCCCGCCTCCAGATTTGGGATGTCTGTCTCACTTTAATAAAGGAAAAGTTGGATATAATGCGACATGACAGTTCAGAGCAAAGATGCGTTGGCAAATATCAGATATGTTTCTGATTTAGGACCTCATATAAAAGTGGCCTGGTTTTGATTTGAAAAAATCTGATTTACACCGTTCAGACTGTCATAAAAAATCAGATATGGGTCATGTGGGCATAAAAATCATATCTGGACCACTTTGCTTGCAGTGTAAATGTAGCCTTAGGATGCTTCCACACCTATTACGTTTGGTCCAGACCAAACGAAGTCTGGTTCCCTTTTGTGGAGTGAAAGCTCACACGAAATCTAATGCAGACCAAATAACTGAACTCTGGTCTACCAAAACATGGAGATCTCGGTTTGCTTCCAAGTGACCTAAACCAAACCAAACAAGGAACAAGGCAAGCAAACCAAAAGGGACAGAATTGGGGCTTGGATTTGTGAATATCTCAACAGAAAGGCTAATGCAGAGCACAGCTAACGTTAGCATTGCTAGCACAGTGTCCGGTCCTCTTAACAGGCTTACAAATGTTGACAAATCCACAAGCAATATGTTGACATATTGCTTTGGTCAATATGCGAGTGCCATCCAAAGCTACAGCCCAAACTAGTGGCGGGAGGCTAGATTACACAACATTGACAGGCTTTGGTCTGCCTCACTAGGTTCAGTTTGAAAGGAAGCCAAACTAAGAGAAAAACTTCAACCTCAACTTTATTATTATCCTGTTTGAAATTGTTTTGCAGCAGGCATCAGCACACCAGAACATGATAAAACATAAAACATACAGGCATTAGGAAAATCAGGAAAAATCCTGAGCCCACATGAAAAGGAAGGCACTTAAACCACAAAATACCAAAGGCTAAAGAATCAGACAAAGCTCCACAAAGTGCATTCAGTCAGTAAAGTGCTGTGCAGTAGATAAATAAATAGTAATATTGAACAGTCGAGGTAAAGCAGATAAAAAGAGAATCAATAAATAGTCAAGGATTACAGTCTAAATATCAAAAATCAAACAATGTTGCAACTTCACCTCTGAAACTGACCTGAATCCACTACGTTTTAGGTATGACCTTAGAGTCATAGTGGATGTTTATGCAGCATTTGAAGATAATACCTCTAAATATGTTGCACTCACAAGCAAGGGATGAACATGAGATTCAGTAGCCTTAATCACAACTTGCCACAGACTCGAGAGTGCCAACATGGCGGCAAAAAAGCAAATGTCTTCTGGTGTCTGGTCTGTTTATACACAATAAAGTTGTGTAATTTTTTAGTTAGATAAAAAATAACAACTATTTAAAGAAACACAAAACTTGGAAACAAAAACTTCCACACCCACCCACAAAATGACAGCCCACATCGTCATAAATAAACTTTGGCAACCACAAAACTGTAATGCCAAACTGCAGGTCCACAGAGTGCAAATGACTCCTACAGGCACACTTGCCATTTGAATTTATAAAGTCAGACCTTCCTCCCCCAGAGAAGGTCGTGTTCTCAGCCAGAAAACACCCAGAAAAGAGATAATACCTCCCTCAGAGGAAAGTGCATGCTCCACGCCCTGAGCCATGCACACTCCCCTCCAACAGTGTCAGACAGAAATATGCATGTTTCCTGTGCTGGTTTTAAACAAAGCTTTACACTCAGGCAGAAAGCTGTGACACCGTCCAGGCTGCCTCCACCCCTCTCCATCCAAGTCCTCCCTCCTGGTGGTGTCCGAAATGTCAGCGTCGTGGCAGCAGGAGGAGGCTCCTCTTGCCTGGCTTTCACACACAGCCAAACACCTTATTGTTCCTCATGAATATGGATATTTTCCAGAATTTCCTGCAAATGGGGTATATTTGTTTCCTGCTCCGACCCTCAGGCGGTTTACAGATGACTTGTCTTTTTAAAGGCCGCGCTCAGTTTTTCACAGGATTGTTTATTTCCTGCTTCATTTCCTGCTTTCTCTCTCACTCCCTCTCCGTGTTCTTGTTTTTACCATCTGCAGTCATGACGGTCACCAATCACGCTGATGAAACTTTTATCTCCAGCTTTTCTCTCTCGTTTCACCTCCTGCTGCTGGGCATCATTCGTGATTTACACTATCTACTTTTCACTAAAGTCTGCAAATGAATCCATGCATCAAATAGTTTAATGAACAAGTCAATACGAGTGTTTTTCCTAAATGTTGGAAATATTTCAAAGTTGTTTTACTTTTTAAATTAGTTAAGGCACAATTTGTACAATTGAGCAGGCGGGTTGTCAAGGGTAACACCAACAGCAGCTGTGTATTAATTATTGAAAGTCTAAACTAAACAGATTTTGTAAAGACAAAAACCTTTTTAATGGAAATTTAGCTGTATTGTGCATCAGTTTTGAGATTTCAGTAGAAATTGCAACTTGAGTTTGAGACTCAAGTTGCAATTAAAGTCCCACATATCATCAATCAGTCAATCAATTTTTATTTGTACAGGGCCAGTTCATAACAAGTGTTATCTTAAGGCACTTTACAATAGAGCAGGCTGAAGCCATACTCTTCATTTTATAGAAACACATATATGTATATCCCTTACATACTGTTCATATTCTGTAGCTTCACAGTATGGTCAGAGTAGAAGAATTCTCTTTTACACCAACATTTTAACTACAAACTTATTCAGAATGTTTAAATAGCTATGCCACTGAAAAAAAAAATCATGATTAACCCTTCATAAATGTTTCAAAGAGCAGGGAAAGTGTATTTTTTGAGTTTTGCACCTTTCGTTTTTGGTGTAAAACATCTATTACACAGTACAATGTCTTGTAATATATGTAAGAAATAAAAAAATATAAAAGCTATAATGATATGAATATATGTTATTGACCTTGAAAATTACATGAACATTCTGGAACATTTGGACTTCATAATATAACCACTGAACACTGTCCTCACTGCAGTATCATCTACAGAGATTCCCCAAATTGTCATCAGAAAAGACATCACTTATTATAAATTCTCATTTTGATGCTGTTGTATTATTCCACATCAGCCACCTCTACCTTATAACCATTACAGAAGTTAATGTAAATATTAGATTATGTATTCTTTTCATGATCATTATTGATTATGCTGCTATAAAAACTACCACTGCAACCAATATATACATGAGGATCCTCTTGAAAACAAGGTGCTGCATGTCAGTGCAGTAGGTCAAATTACTCGAACAGTATGTAAGGGATATATACACACATACATATATTTGTATATACACACACATACATATAGAAATGTATCCATCCAGGCAGAGAAAAAGGGACTAAAAATAAGACTTTATTATAACAATAAACCCATGGACTCCCAGATGATAAATTGTCATCACATTTGTCTCTGCTGAATATAGATTTAATCAATCAATCTTTATTTGTATAGCACCATGTTTGTCTTTGCTGAATGTCAGTTTATTAAAAGTAAGCCCCTTGGGATATGGCATTTCATTTTAAAGAGGGACCTCATGTCAATATGGTGATAAAGTTAGTTACTATAGATGAAAATGCAATACCATTTGGTATTATTTAAGAGGAAAAAAGGTGAAAGAACGACTCCGAACTTTTTGGAGGAGATAAACGCAGCATAAATGTGTGTATATTGTCAGATGAGCAAAATGTGTTGGGAAGCAAGTTGACTGTAAAGGAAAGTGCAATAGCTGTAGTAAATCTATATTTATGACTTTGTCCAACATTCTGTTTTACCTTTTCCCTTTTTTAAAGTTACATGTAGCTTAAAAACTGCCATCATTAATTACCTCCGCCAAGGAGGTTTTTGCCTGTGTTTGTTTGTTAGCAAAACTACTGGACAGATTTTGCTGTAATTTTCAGGAGATGTTGGTAATGACCCAACTCAAATATGATTTGATTTTGGTGGTGATCCATATAACTGCCATTAGCGAATGATTGTTTTTGCAAAAATAACTAACTAATAATGATATCAACATGATTCTGAGTGCTAGTTGTGGGTTTTCAGGGTCAAGGAATCATATTATGATTGTAACTTGATCATGGAACTGTTGCTTATAGATGTAACAGCAATATGTGAGCTACCTTGGTGGAGGTTTGTGCTCTCCGAGTGCTTTCTAGTTCTTTCTGTGTCATACCAGTGGAAATTCGGGAGATTTATAATTTTCACAAGTCATTTTGTTGCTCTTTACACGCTATAGGAGCAAACTATTGAATGCATCATTACGTGTTATTATGTGTCTGAAGATTTAAAAAAACCTTTATTGTGGGTCAAGCTTCAGGAAGAACCGGTAAACATTCAATCACTACAACTGATGCAAGTTTTTTTTTTCCTTAGTAAGTGTGGTGTGTTGATGTTGATGTGTAATATAAAGAAACATTCAGTTTATCTTTTGTGATTTAAGATTAATATCAGCATTTAATGTAGTGATATTTACACATAGAAACAAGTTCTCCTGTGATCTTAAATGCAGCGTTTGAGTCTTCAAAGAGAGAGTAGAGCAGGAAGCCATCTTTGCCACCACCACCATACCACAGCTTAATGTTGGCTTCAGGATAAACAGACTTCACATTAATCCCAGAGTTGTTTGTAGGCAACAGCTGCCTCTCTCTTTTGATTTTAACACTGGTGTTTTATCTTCATTCACTTTGAGTAAAAAGTGGCCTAATTGGAATTAACTGAAGTAAGTTTCTAACCCTTCCTCGTTTTAAGTCAGTGCTTGGATTCTTCAAGTGTTTTTATTTTAAAGACATATACTGATGAAATAAGGTTCAGAACAAACTAAAAATGTTCAGAACACATAAAAAAGCACAACTGTGATGTTTGATGATGCTCTCACTGGCTCAGAAGTGTGTTTGTGATGTTGATTACAGAGGCCTGGCTGTTCAGTATAAAGAATATGCAACACAAGTGCTGTCAAAAATATTAAATGTGAAAGTAAGAGGCCCAAAACCCCACAGTTGTTCTTTAAAACCAAACCATATTTTGGTAATGCAGTGACACTTTAATGAGGAAAGAGGAAATATTTTATTTTTTATTTAGTTTATTTTTTTCATGTTCAGCTGTAATAGCTTTTTGGTGCATTTTCTTGTACCATGCCATTTTAAAAGTATTTTTCTCAAGTCATTTAAGCCAATGTTTCAGTCAAATATGCATGAGTTCCGTGTCAGACTTAACAATCATCACAGTTGTCCCCCTAAAGGTCTGATATACAGCTCCAGAAATATCATAGACCAATGTAAGTGTTACCACTTTGGGAAGCTGGTGGTCCCATGTAGTTTAAATGGTTGGTACTCATTGTTTGAGCTGCCCCAAATAAAGTGGAATCTTTATGGAGCAATTTTCTTTGATAATAGTTGATTTGTTTGGCTGAGAGAAGCTCTATGTACAATGTAGAAAGTCAATAAATGGTGGGTACATCAGCATAGTAAAGCAGATTAAACAGAAATAAAGCAAATTTTGCTGTCAACTTGTGGAAAACAAACAGACAAACTGCTGCATCAAACCCTTTTCAGCTGCTGCTGTGGGTTAGTTACCCTCCTTCACTTAAAGCAGCAAAGGTAAGATCCCCCAAATATGCTGAAAGCCCTATTTGTTGTGAATATTACTCCAATATTGAAATTGCGGTGATATAATAAATTATAGTGTGCAAAAGCTGTGTCAATAAAAAGACAAAATTACCTCCTACTGATGCATTCAGATGTCACGAAGATAACTGGAAATTTAGTTTTATATGAAAAACTTGAATAAATACAGTTGTTTTGAGATTGAATATTGTGTTTTTAAGGAAATATGTAACAATTGCATAGGCTAAATTATTAAAAGTTCATGTTCTGACACCTATTGCCTTAAATAATTTTACTGTTAAGCACTTTGAGTAGATTATATTTCTAATGCAGTGAACTCTCCATGTTTTATAGTATTACAAAGCAAAGTGCTAAAATTCCTACTTTTCAAGAGATGAAATAAAATGCTCTACAACTAAATGATTAAACATTCTAATGCGCTGATAAGAATTTCTTCCCATGGTCAATTGGTCTAAAATTCATTAAAAAAAATATTTAAAAGTTGATGAATAGAACTGTTTTAATAAAAAAGATGAATTATGATGATTAAAAGTTTTAGATTGGGGAAGATAAAATCACTCTAAATGCACCTTACACCACATGAAATCATGCAAGATAATCCTCAGGACCATCAAATAACCAGGCCTTCACTGACTTTGGTCTATTGGGGGAAATCAGAATCAGGCTGATTATCTTGAACTGTGTGTTTCACCTAAGTAGAAGTATATTGTCGACTGGATGAGAATTACTTTTTTTTTCTTGTTTTTTCTTTGAGTTACAGTGCCACCTGCGGGTCGTCTCAGTACACCACATAGATGACTGCAAAACCAGCTGCTATAACTCACTCATGGACGCTCATGTTGGTGTCAGTGGTAAGTAAAGTTAAGAGCATCACGGGTGGGCGTCATTATCATGGATGGAATATTCCACACTGCAGCAACACACATGCACATTTGACCCCTTTTATTTCAGAGCAGACCTCTCTGTTGAACTGTGAACTATGACTTTTAAAAGCATGGGTTCTGGCATATTCCTCTGATGGCTGTCTCATGTCTGGTAAAGGTCAGTCATGCTGCTTTAACTATCGTACACAATGTTATATATGAGATTTTGCGGCCATAGATTAGCCAGAAATTCAGTTTATTCAGTCCTGTAGCTCGCAGCTACCATGTTCATCTCTTTAAGAGCTGGTTGTGACCAACTGTTATACACCCCAGTTTTTAAATTCTGAGATATTTCTCCTTGATCACATATACAGAAAACAGAAAGACTGATCTTTGTTACCAGGTTTCTGTATTTAATCTCCCAAAGACAGCAGGTGTGTTGCTTCTGAAGAAAGAGGCCTTTAAAATGCCCTAATCCTGCATCGACTGCACATTGTCTGATGTTTAACAAGAATATGATGATGTGCTAAGTGTCATCATTGACAACAATAAGAAGTACTAACTAATTTAGATGAAGACAATCAAGGAGTAAATTTTGTTTCCCCCTCGGCAAAGTTATTTCCTTTCATTACAGTCAATTAAGGCCTCATGTGTTGTTTGTAAAATCTTCAAATAAATCTTTTATTAGATCTTCTTAGATAAATGAGGCTTTAAGCTCCCATATCATCCTTTTGGTGTTTTATATTCCCCTCAGTGTGTTTTCCATTTCTCCTCCATTTCTCCTCAGAGCCCAAGACAAAAAGTCCATGGCAACATGGAATGTAGAGCTGTTAAAATATGCTTCTGATCAGTGCTGAACGGATCAATTACAGTGTGAACTAGTCAACCAATCAGCTCAGACTAGGCCCATTTGGGGAAGGGGCCTGTTGAGTCAATAGATGCTGACCTTTTTTCCTTGGAAACTCCTCCTTGTCGTACCTACGAATATTCAGGCACCCCCAGGACCCACAAAAATGATAAAATGCAGTGCAAAATAAATGTGAATGAAGATAAAATAGGCCTACAAATATGCAACAGTGTATTATTTTACCTAATATCAAAAAAAATTTTGACAACCGCAAAGCTGTTTGAGTCTCGTGTCCCCCAAGACCTGCTGGTGCCCCACCAGAGGAGTGATCCCCAGGTCAGAAACCAGGGTTAAGTGACAGGAGGTCCAACAGAACATCTCAAATGGACTGAGAATAGAGGTGGATCAGGAGTACTCAGTAAAGGAAGAATATAAGGTTTTTGGAACTTCTGCGATTGTGAACATGCCCCCGTGGTCATCGAAGTAAAAAATATGAACCAAAGTTACAGCAAAATATGTGCTTCTTAAAATGATCTTAATAAGATATTTAGGAAATTAAATTTGTGACTAACACATTTGTACAAATTCAATTTTTTGCTCGTTTGTCCCTTTATTTTATTGGCTCAAGAGCTGGAGATGTACATTTTCTAACCTTGCACAGCAGCTGGATCTGCCTGATTCAACATCTGTAATCATACATTTTGCCAGGCTCCAACCTACAATGATTGTGAAAATCAGAGTCCTTTAGAGCAGGAAGAGGAACGTGCTATGAGTGAGACGACTGAAGGAGATTACTGCACGCACAGGGATTAGCAAAGACGCTAACAGCTTCAGTATTATCAGATCATGACCACATTTTTTTATCAAATGAAAAACAAATAACAACACCACAAACTTCTCTATTGTACGGATATTTTCACTTAACTTCTGACATGTTTTGACAAGTTTGTTTCAAGAAATGGCTCACTTTCTACAGCGCTGTTGCTCCTGTCTACAACGTTATCTGATTGGCCCATCATAAATGTTGATTGATGGAACGATCATCCAATCACCTCCCGGATATTCTTCTCAAAGGTTTTGACCTCCAAAACACTTCCTATGTTGCCCAGATGGACCAGTGAAATGTATTGAATGGTCCGACTGGTGTGCCAGGTTACATATTTTTGTGACACTGTAAACAAATCAAACTCTATAATCAAATGAGTCATGGTGCCGATCCACAGAAGAATCCATGCAAGTTAACTTTAGACCTATTAAAGCAACAATATATAACATTACAGCTGTAGAATCTTACTGAGTCATGATTTATTTTTGGCTTCATTCATCAGTTTTCTCCTCTTTTCTCACACCGTGTCCTAACTGAACGTAAGTGCTGGATGTCACCTGCTGTCCACACTGCATCCATTAATGTAATTAATGTGCCCCCATGCCCTATGTTTCCCCTTGTAAACAGTGCATCAAGTTCTTTAACTGTACAGAAAGGATGTGAAGTGCTTTGCATTGCGAAGGGTGGTCTCAAAGCCTCATCAATACACAGCTTTCTGGGAACCCAAGTTCCTCCCTCTGTGTTGAAAAGGAAGGAAATCATTCTACTCACCCAAAAACATGAATGCTTCCCTAACTCTGCCATATTAAGTAGATAAACAAGCCCTGCTGAGTGTGAAAAGCCAGAGAAAACCACGAAAATCCCCCCTGCACCTTGTTTAAATGGCAGCATGATGGAGGCAAAATAGAGTCGGGGAATTAAGGCCAAAACGGCTTGCTGCGTCGCATTGAATTAGCCTCATTTTGTCACCATGTCTCGCACGTGGACATGGTGTTAGCCTCAGTTACTCTATCAAACAGTACCTTGATGGCTATCTGGCTCCTTTTTAGCAGAAGGCTGGTGTATGAACCAGTGCCAAAGTCACAGTACTGAAAGAGTCAAGGCACTCTGTGGACATGCAATTGGCCTCGGTTCCTTTGCTGATAGTTGTTAGATGGACAATGAATCTACACTATATTGCTATGGAAAAGTTACAGATGTTTTCTTTTATGTTGCTTTTATTTCCACAAACCACAACCCATTACAATTCTTATTTATTCTGTGTTGTAAAAAGCTGAAGATGAAGCCATCATCTTTTAAAGGTCAGGCTTACTCCCTCTCTGAATTCTCTGCTGAGATAACCAACCTAATCTGAGGCTGCTCCAGCACCCTCTGAAGAATCGTCCCTTCAAAATAGAGGGTCAATCTTCAGTCCTTACTTCTCTGTCCAGTGCTGTTAAGGATTGTAGGGTATTAAAGTGATTCAGCCCACAGGAGGAGACCATGGTATTTACAGGGAGCGCAAGGGGAACAGTTGAACTGACAGAGAGGGAAAACCACAGAAGAAAAATCCCTGGTGCTGTTGGAGGACATGCAACATGTTAAAAAGAGAGGGTGATTGTGTGGCTTTGTGTGCATGCATGGACAAGATAAACCAATGACTGAACGAGGACAAAGGCAGGAAATAAAAGACTTTTGTTAAAATATTTGGCAGCACAAAATGCAGAAAATCATTGAGGGAAAATTGGTTTTGTGAGTGTATCTTTCTCCCAAGTTGAAAGTAGAAAACAGATGTGCAACTTCTTCAGCAAACAGCCAGTTAGAGGTAAAACATGATAAACTAACTCTAAACTAGCATGTACACAGAAATCGAACTTTGACTAAGTCTACTGTATGTTGTGAGTATTTTTTGATGAAGTTCTTAAATTAACTAAAATGTTTCCAGCAGTTTACAGAGCCAGAAAAATCCTTTATCTTAAAGGGATAGTTGGGCTTTTTCAAAGTGGGGATGCACTAGGTCTGTGGTACTGGTTAATCTCATTGCCAATAAAGCAACTGGATAACTGTCCCTCTGAGGGGAGACAGCTGGATATGTACATTATGAAGCAATCAGTGGTGCCACCAGAAGTGATGATAACCCAAATTTTAAGGTAAAACTACTCAAAACAAGACCTTTGACTTTCAAGTTTTAACACATTAATTTTTGTGTCAAAGTGGACTTTGGTTCAAGTTTAGAGAAAGTACCTCAATGTGCCCAAGACCTAATGACTTTGACCTTTACCTACCATAATTTCGCAATTATAACATGCATTTTTTGCTTTTAAATAAGCTCAAATTTTTCAGGTGCGCATTATACATGAGTAAGCAAAATCCTTACCATATTTCATCTCGCTAATATCGTGATTGCAACACATCTGATACAAAAAGCCAAAATGTTCTCTTTCTCTGCTAAAACACATGCAAACACAGGGCGCTGCCATCTTGTGAGCAAGGGGGATGCAAAACAGCTGCACTGTGATTGGTCGAAGACATCGACATGTTGATAGCTGCTCTCTGATTGGTCGGTGCACTACGACTGAGCATGCTCGGGCGGTAATTGAATAATTGTGCATGCGTGAAGCAAAAGGTGTTCCGTTAGAGAGAGAAAATCGTGTACGGTATTTGTTGGGAAATTTCATTGATTGAAACTTTTAATAAAGGTAATTTTTGAGTTGTCTGAGAGAGTAAGGTTTGGGCAAAAATCGGGTGCGTGTTATATTCAAGTACAGTGTTTTTCCAGGCAAAATATGGGGTGCGTGTTATAATCGAGTGCCTGTTATAATTGAGAAATTACGGTATGACCCTACAAATTTTATCTGGTCATCCTGGAGTTAGAGTGGGTGTTTGGGCAAGGTTTGCAGAAAATTACTGAAAGCATTCTCAAGATATAATGCTTACATGAAGAGTCTGGATATACAAAGGGATTACCACCAAATGTAATGCTTTTGGTCTTAGCTGTCATGTCCCATTCTTAAAGGGATAGTTCAGGTATTTAAAGTGGGCTTACTCAAGGTCTATGGCACTAGTAAATATAATTAAGATAAGAATTCTTTATTATTCCCACAGGAAGGAATTCCAAATTTGCAGCAGCTACAGAATACAAAGAAGAAATATAAGAAGAAAGTCACAAATGAAAAATAAAAAAAAAATATATATATATAAGTGGTATTTACAGTGGTTATGTACATGTTTGATATTTTACAGATGGAAAATTTGAGATATTATAAATATAAATACGGTTTATTGCACACTGGAGAGGTTTTTTTTTGTTGTAGAGTCTAACAGCTGCAGGAAGGAGTGAGATCAGTCTCTATCACAAAAACAGCAGCTGGGCTCAATTTGGCCAAATGAGATATTTTGGCTTCTTCATTTTGGGGCTGTCATGTTTGTCAGTCACTGGTGTTTACTATAAAATACCCACACTGGATATGATAGTGGCTGACAGATATATACAGTAAAACATATCAAACATGTTATTCTTGACAAAACTGTTTCAATTGCAGTTGTTCTTGGGGGTCGTGTAAATAGTTGCAGGAAGAAGACCAGAAAAATATACTATTAAACCACATCAATTTTTTACCTCTCACATTTTCCCAATTTAATAATACTCTGGGGGCCAGATTGGAGGCTGCAGGGGTCCTGAGGTGGCCCCTGGGTTGCCAGTTGATGATTATGACTTCGACTGTAGTATTTCCTATCAACATTAACTTCATACAACACCTCTTGCAACATTTTGAACCATCCCTTTGAGGTTAGTGCAAAGGTTTTACCACCTTGTGCTCTGTTATACAACATGCCACAAACTGGCTCTGTGAATCCTTATTTTCACTTCCTATTTTTCCATCTTTTCCTGTAATGAGAAAAAATAATGCAGACATGTCTCCACATATTTGACTTTATCCCAAGGTCAGGAATTGCTCTTTAAAAATCAGAGTATGTGTGTGGTAGCGTGCGTTTGAGGGATTTTCCGCTTGATCTGTCCTCGGCGTTCTCTCCTGTTGAGTATCTGACAATGAAGCTAAAGGCCAGTAAATGTCAAATGCTGTGGTCTGAGGCCCCCTCCTCCTTCTTCTCTCAGACCCCCCTCTTCTGCCGAAGCCTCTAAGGGTTTCACGCTGACCGAAGTCACGCGGCGAGCAACAAGGCCACGTCCAAACCAGAGCTGCTCAGTGGGATTGTAAACCATACTGTGAGTACACATACTCATTCACACTTAACTGTACATGTGGCCCAAGGTGGGGAAAAAACACCATGCAGCAGAAGTGTGTTGGCTTTGCACACTTTGTTGCAGTGGTTGGTGATCACACGCTCCTGTTCAATTCTCCCAAAGGTCAGATATATGAAGATGTGAGCTTGGTTTATATGTAAAGCCAACGTTAGAGAGCTTTAACCCTGCAGTATTTGAAAAAAGACATCAAAAGGAGACTTTTCTGATTTAAAACAGTTTGTTTGATTAAAACTAAAAAGAAAAAAACTGTTTATAAGGTATGGCTGTTAAAAAGACAGCACTAATGCTGTGAAACTACTTTACTGGGTATAAACATTTTTCAGTGTGTTTCTCCTTCAATTTCCTTTCCTTTGCATCAACACATCACTGCATTCAGGTCTTGTGTTCCTCTGAGTGCAGATTTGATCTCAGGAAAGAACAAATGGTACTGGATCAGGTGAACAGAGAGGGTGATCACTCTGATTTTTTTTTTTTTTTTTTTTTGACCAGAAACTGCTTTACCACTATTCTTGGTCAGGTCTCCCTAGAAAAGAAGATCTGCTAATCTCAATGGGACAAACCTGTGTCATGGTGAACTCTCGTGGCTCAGAAGAACTCAAATGCAGACAACCAGTCCATGATCCATAAAACAGAGTTTATTGTCGGTCCAGATTCGGTACAAAAGCAGGCAATCAATCCAGGCAAAAGATATCAGGCAGACAGAAGGCAAAAGGCAAGGTTCAGGCAAAAAGGGTCTATGACAAAAACTAGGCTAGGAATAAGTGCTGGAAAGTGACGCTAAGGTACAAACAATCTGGCAACAAGACAAGGGAAGACACAAGGGTTATATACATGAGGTGACACAGCTGGGGAAGCACAATCAGGGATCAGGTGTGACAACGCCAGACAGGAAGTAAAACCTGCAGAAATAAGGAAAGACAGGGGAATTTTCAATATAAAAGAGGAAACAGAAAGAGAAGACATGAAACAAGAACAAAATGGGTAACTTAACTAAAGATTCAAGATTCAAAGAGTTTATTGTCATTTGCACATTGAGAAACGTGTTTCCCTACACAATGAAATTCCTACTCTGCTGTCCACAACGAATGCCAAACAAAATAACAACAGACAAGAATAACAATAGGTTCAAATAGCAGCACAAAATAATACTAAATAATACTAATAATAGCAGCAAAAAAAGATAACGTCAAGACGAAGATGGATTCCAGTATGTACATGTATGAAGATGTTATCACTATTCAGGAATAAACTATTAAGTTACTGATAACTTTCTGTACATTTCTGTTAGCGGAGCAAACAAACACGTCTGCCTTGGGGGGCGCCATGGCTTATAAGCTTTACACTTAACTAGTGTGAAAAGCTGGATCATGACAACCTGGTTAAATTAAGGTTAAATAAGAATAAATAAATAAATTAACAGAGAGCGCAGCGTGAGCTGGCACGTTGTCTTGATGAAGAATCAAACCATTTTTCTACAATTATGATCTCTTTCTTCAGAATTTTTCTGGAACCTGTTTGTAATTGTTTTGATTTGCTGTTGACCCCTCTGGACTGTAGATGATAAAATCCCTAAAGTAGTAGCAGTCACATTTTGAGAAATATTGTTCTTAAACTGTTGGACTATTTTCTCGTACAGTTGTTCACAAAGTGCCTTTTGGAAATGCTCCTTATTTACTCTGTGGAATGATCCAAACAGGTGGTTCTGAGCATTCCTCAACTTTCCCAGTCTTTTGTTGCCTATGTCCCAGCTAGAAGGCATCAAACTCAAAATGAGTGAATAATTGCAAAAAAACTATGAAGTTTATCAGTTTTAACACCAAATATCTTGTCTTTGTAGTATATTTAATTGCATATAGATCGAAAAGAATACACAAATCATTGTATTACTGTATGTTTTATTAACATTTTACACAATGTCCCAACTTCATTGGAATAAGGGTTTGTACATCAACCTGCTCTGTGTCTCTTACAATGAAATAATTAATCATTTGGATCATTTAATTATTGGTGGCTTTGCCTTTTATAGATGCGTTCTAAAATTGGGCTATTCTTTGAACACTTCCCATAGTAACAGAGCTTAAAAACTACCCTCCTACATTTAAAGTCTTGCCCAAATTTGTTAACTTTAGATTTGTAAGCTGACAAGAGAAAATGTCAGATCCATCATAAAAAAAAAAAAAAAACTGCAGGTCATGGTTAAATTGAATCATCTGAAAGTGGCACCCTTGGGTGGGTGCTGGAAAAGAGCGAAAAAGGTGTATTAGTAAAAATGCAAGTTAGAAAGAACATCATACTTACAAGAGTGATTTGGAAAATATATGACTTTATTAAGTTTCATAAGCCTGACCTTTTGTATTTTACTCCATTTTCAGAATATCTAAAAGAATAAGGGTGCATTAGCCCACTTTCTGTAACTATGACAACCATGCAGATACGAGGGCAGACTGGAATTGAGCCTGAAAGCTGAAGATGATTTGTTCCCTGCAGGTCAGCCTCCTGGAGACTCATCTCTCTCTCTTCACACCACCTCCTGTTGGGCAGCAGATTGTCTGTAAACCAGGCCATGGCAATTTGGCACCAGGCTGGAGAGCGGGCAGCCCAAGATTGGTGGGTTTGTGTGGGTAGAGGCCAGAAATACTGCTACAGAGGAGTTATTGAGCAGCATGGGGCAGCCTGAAGAGTTAAACTGCACTGACTGCATGAAACAGCCTATTTGGGTTAAAGTAGGAAACTGTTTTCAAACTGAGCAGGATATTTGTAAAGTTAGCACATACTTTCTCCACTTTTCCTCCTGCTGCAATTATGAGTCTGACCTCCCTTGTATTGGTTTAAAAACGCCTTGCTTATTCCATATAATTGAAATTATCTCAAGCAAATGGATGCCAGGCCTTTCCATAATGAAAAGCAGACATTCATCCTTAGGCTTTCCTTTGCACGGGATCCAAAAATTCAAGACTGGCGTTTAGAAGCAAGTGCATTGCAACCCCCATCTATCCGGGGTTAATTGACTCTTAGAATCCATTTCCAGCACTTGTATTTCTCTGTTGCCCAAGCCGTATCAATATCACTTCATTATTCCGGCAAACAAAACAGCCGTTCCAAACATAACAGACCACATAATAATTTCTAAACCCTCGCTGCTGGGAGGAACTCAAGTCTAGACTACAGTGAATGCTGACGCGCCATCACTTTCCAAAGGGGTGTTCTCCATCTGCTTGGCCAGATAAAACATTCAATTTTATTTGTGTTGCAAGGAGAGCCGCGCTCCCATTCTGCTCTGAGAAGCAAAAGCAAAAGAGCTGGATGTTGGAAACAAAAGCCCAATGGGAGTTTTAGCATCACGCCTTGGCTAACCCACTCACCATATAATTAACTACTACATCAAATACACCTCCCAAACACAAGTAAAGTACAGGCATTGTAGTAAATGGTCTGGGGACTGTGTGCTAATCTTTTGGCAAACAGAGCCCGGCAGACGATAACAAAATGAAGAGAAATCAGTCAGCCATCTAAGCAGGGCTACCACAGGAGCATCTCTAAGCCTCCGTAACAGGCTTTCTGGAAGCTTTCCATATGCAGCAGCTCCCACTGTGATCTCCCAGCTCTACTGTTATGAAAATGTGCCTTTTAATTAAGTTAGTTGGTGGGATGCATCTGGCTCAGGGGTCGACTCCAGAGATGATGACCAATGTTCGCCAATGAGCGGAACTGCAGAAACGAGGGCAAAGAGTCGCTGTGAGACCGTTTTTTCCCTCCTTGATGTGATGTCCCAGCCCCACTTTCAGGTACATCCATCCGTCCATGTGTGTTTGTGTGTGCAGGCGGAGGAGAGGGGCGCTGATGGCAGAGGAGTTTGGGGCGCAGGCAGCGTGGTTTCATTTCTACGGCCCATTGTTCGCCATCAAGCACAATGGGATGTTATCAGCCTCATCCAGGCTCAACCAGCTACAATGCTTCATTACCTGCGTGTGGAGGTGTGTGCGCGTGTTCGTGTGCGCATCCTAATCCTGAAAACAATGCTTCATTACACCAGGGCTCCGTTAACATTTCCTCCTGTCTCATTACCTGGGAGGTGCGTTATCTGTTTCAGTCATATTTATCATGCAGACCTTTGGCTTGTCAGACACACAATCGTGCACACACACAGCTGTCAAGTTTGTAAGCAGCATGATTCGACACCAGCTTCTGAAATAAATAATTAGTTTTTGTTGAATTAGCGTGTGTAACCAGACAAAACCATGGTTATACAGTACATTATTAATATAAGGTATGTTATTAACCCTTTAACTCCCTGCTCAACTGTTTGGCAGAGGTCATCAATAAGTTCAGGGATATTTAATTTTTTTAAAAAACAGAACAAAATCATCACATAATCAACTGTTAGCTTTTTAAACCGTTAAATCACATTAAAAAAAAAATCTGTTTTTTTAGTTTGTTTGCAGATTTTTCCGTACACTAAAACATTGACAGAAACAATGATGTGTCATGTTTTTTTTTTTTTATTACACATTAAATACTCCTGAATTTTTTACCTCTGCCAAACAGTAGAGCTGAGAGTTAAAGGATTAAACAATAAGACTGAGCGTTTGAGGATTGAACCACGTGGTTCAGTCACACTGAGTGTTATATATTAAAGGTTGGGTATTCAGTCACTGAAGCCATCCCAGCTAGAGCAATACAGGACTTCTTTATACTGATGGTTTGTCTTAACTTTTTTATTTTTCTTTAAAAGGTGCCATTCAAACAAACACACCGAAAGAGCTGAGCAAAAAAACAAAAAGACAACATTACAAAATTGATAATATTGATAATATATCCCACATAAACAAAGACAAAGATCTACAACATAACCACAAAAAGGGCATAAAGTGCCTTCATGCCTTTAGAAGTGTCAGAAGTGTCCACAGAGAAACTGTAGAATAAAAGTATAGAATATATATTAAAAGGATAAATGATCCTGCTTGGAAGAGCTGGACTTAATTCTGGGAACTAAAGTTTATGTAAAGTCCATGCTGTTGAGTCTAGGTGTGACAATGGCCTTACATCCCATGCATTTTCAAATGAATATGGAAAAAACTAAAGGATTGGCATAATATTCTCTCCCAAAACACAGACTACTTACTGAAAATTATTACAGCAGCAGCAAGAAAAGTGATAAACTGTCTTCACAAACTAGATCCAAACTGTTTCCTCTGAGGTGCAATGTGAAAAATGCAGAGACTAATGAGTCACTACATTTTTTATTATGCTGAAAAATGGAGGCAGGGAGCTTAGTAAATGAAATAAATGAGTTGCTCTTAGTTAATACAACCAAGGTGATGTTTTTTTCTATCTTTTAATCAACATATAAACAAACTAATATCAACCAAACATGCTGAAAAAATAAAATTCCATTAATTTCTGGATGTTTCCCCATCAATTTCAGAAAAAGGTACAGATTATCAACTTCAGTGTCAGCGTTGGCCAACATCTACCTGGAAGTCCTCTCACAAAATTGACCTTGATTTGGTTAAAGTGCAAAACTGTGCATTGTTTGTTATTTAACCTTGAATGCTCCCATCTGGAATTGTTTCTGGCTCTGTGAATAGCTGCATTGATCCTTCCACTCATTATTTATACCGTTAGCCCCTTTTGGGATCCCAGGAGAGCCGGAGTTTATCCAAGGCATCATTAGGATGGAGGCAGATACAGCCTTTAGCGGTCTCTGGCCAATCACAGGGATGACACACAGACAAATAGAGGTTGGTGTCAACACACAAAACAGACATCCGTAATCGGAATAAAAACATATAGAACATATTAAAAGATATACAGTCATACAGACAAAAAACATCATACAGTCCAAAAGAAAACGGGCCAGACATTGGGGCGACCATGGGAATAATACACACTGACTTATGAAGTGCTGGAGTGCTAATTAAAGTGCCAAATGCTAGAGTGCAAAGTGCTAGCTGCCTGGGAGCTCAGGTCCTCGTTATATTGCACTTTGCCCAATATTGCACAGAGATATAGAGTGCATACTGCATTGCATGCTTACATCCAATGGCAATTTTAAGCCACCAATAAACCAAAGAAGTAGATTTACTGTACGTGGGGGAAAACTAGAGTTCCTGGAGAAAACCCACGCATGCATGGGGAGGACATGCAAGCTTCACACTGAAAGGTCCCATCTGACCTAAGAACCAATCCAGCATCTGTAATTGTGAGGCAACAAAAATTCCTGCTGCACCACCCTGCAGCTATTTCTGGTTGTTTTATATGCCCCTCAGTATGTTTTACATGCCTTCTCCAAATAATAGAGTACTTCTTCCCTCTTCTCCCTCTTTCTCTGTTTATAGTGCCAGTAGCTGCCTAAGATGTCTCGTTCCCCCAGCCCAGCCCTCAGACAGTCCTACCAGTACCAGTATGACATCATACCACTTTTTCTTTCACAGTTTAAACCCATTGGCTAAGAGACGGTAAAATGAAAGCAGAGTGATTGACAACATAGCACCAGCCACTGCTGGACTAACCAGTCACTGCTACAGAAGCTGTTAGCATCTATGCTAATCTTAGAACAAACAGTCATTTCCTGCTGCCTCCTCCCGCTCTTAAGGACACTGATTGGGCCGTGCTGCTCACAATTGTTGTAGATTGGAGCTTGGCAAGATTGATCACCCTGATCAGACATTAAATCAGACTGATCCATCTGCTGTGCAGGGTTAATTGTTTTATAGGCACAGATATTTTGTTTTATCACTGCAATTTGGCATGGTCTTTTGTTAGATTAGATTAGATTAGATTAGATTAGATTAGATTAGATTAATTAGAACTTTGTTTATACCTTGGGAAGTCTCCCTCAGGGAAATTAAGATTCCAGCAGCGGCATTATATAGCATATAAAAAGATATTTCAGTTTCAGTTTCAGTTTTTTGACCCTGTTTACACGACAAAGTAGTCACCAGAGACAGAAAGGTTTTTCCCTTGTGTTTTCAAAAGTGCTCCGCGTTCACATGGAGTCGGAGAATGACTGAAAATGCTGTAGCGTGCGTGCCAGGCCAGTAGCTGACGAAACAGCAGTGTTACAACACGTGATTGCTTTCCAGTGAAGACAAACTTTTCATAAACAACAGAAGCGAGTGGACGCAGGAGTTTCTTGCCTGGACAGCAAATGTGTCTTAATATTTCAGTCTGGATAACAAACCGAGCATGTTAAGCAGCACACATGTTGCTTGGTAGACAGCCGAAGCTGTTGTTGTTGTTCCTGGGATGCGTGCACAACCTTTATCTGAAAGAGTACTGTACGAATACAAAAACATTGTTGCACAGTACATACAAACATACAACACAGGCTCCTGCGATTGCTGATGATGGTGTGCAGAGGGTGACTGGCATCATCCATAATATCCACCAGTTTGTCTAGTGTTCTAGACAAACTGTTCTGTTATATTACACACCTAAAATTCATATGTTAATGTATTTACAGTGACTCAAAAATATGTCTCCCTAGCTTCAAAAATATCCAGATCTTCATCACTCAGTAATTAAACTCTCTGAGTTTATTGGAGCTGCAGAGTTTGGTGATAAATCTCTTTGAGTGTGTCACTGCAGCTCCTTAAAGAAATTAGTTATCAAGGTCTAGAAAAAGAATTTCCTGCTCAAGCTTCAGAAACTTATTAAAATATAATGAAAGAAACTCATTTAAAGGACGCTGCAGTCTTTGATCTTTAAAAGAAATGTGCTCATACCATCAGTAATTGGACCACCCAAGGCTAATCCATTAAAATACAAACAACAACAATAAAAGAAAAAATACCTCGGATGACTTCTGAGGTCTCTGCAACATCCCTGTCAACATTTTTTACATAATCATGAGTAACTTGTGTTTTTTTTTTCTAACTGTGGAGCTGAAATGAGTGGTGTTTTTCTGAGTTTATATACTTCTCATGGCAGCCTCCAGCTTCTATCTAATCTACTGTGCAATTGTATTATCCTGTGTAGACCTGCAGGTATGATAACCTAAGCTGTGTTTATCCTGCTAAGGGCTAAAAGGCTTTCTCGCTATTTCGATACCACAAAAAAGGTGCATTTATTCTCATTTTCACAGCTCACAGAAAACTCAAAACAGGGCTGACCAATTTTGGCAGACTCTTCAAATGGAACTTATGTACTTCAGAAAGGCTGTCAAGGTTGTTACTCTCCTACTTGATCCCTGAATTTGGCTTCACCGTCCACATAAATATCACACTTTTTACACCGCAGGGTCTGAACTATGAGTCTCCACATCTGCAGCAGCCTCCAGTCTTATAAATGAGATTTCACAAAAGGGGTTTTTGAATCTGTCTACTGGGATATGAGCCACAAGGTCGAGCACTGATGGTACATGTGAAAGCTTGGCTGTTACTGATGTGGACCTGAGGAACCTGGCCCAAACAAAGATAAAAAACTACCAGGGCCAAAGCTAGCCTGAAGTAAAGGTGCAGCTGTGAATGGTAACCTGAAAGAAATGTGCCCTCTCTTTTAGATTTCTTGCTGTAGCAGGAGAGAAATAACAAACACATTACTGGAGTATACTGAAGGAGAAGTAAAAAGGCACACTCACACCAGCGTAAAGCCTCCTGTACTGCAGTGGATGTCACAAACTGAGCACTGTAATAACCTCTGGCAGATACTTCTCCTATTTGTATTTGTTAAAGTGTACAAGGTCAAACAGGAGAGTGGTTTTATTGTGATGAAGCTGAAGGATAATGCAAACAGAAAGACCTGTATAGCTTTAAAGTACAGGATATGCTTAGCCAAGAAAGTTTAAGTAATGTTGAATCAGCATATCCTCACAATAATGAAGCAAAACCTCTGAATCAGGATGATGTGTGAAAAGTATAATGCATATGCAGTCAGAAGAACTGAAATTTATAGAAGATGCTCTGTAGCAGGGGTCACCAACTTGTAGATCTTGATCTGCTGGCAGAACTTTTAGACACTTCTGGTAGATATTTAACCCCTTACTGCCTGAGTTATTAGCTATTATATAAAAGTTAAATATGGGGGCTGGAGATTTACCTGCTGTTAACTACATGAACACGTACACATGATAGCATCCCCTGGGACAATTCAGCATGTCGGCAGTGCACTTTGTCCAGAAGTAACACAAGCTGCAGTCTGCATGTCACAAGTAGGATCAGTGTAGAGGCAGTAGAGAGATGAGAGATTGATCACAGCAGCAGAAACAACAGTAACAGAAAGTTTGAAAGACAAGCTGATAAATCAAGCCCACAATCATCAACATCTGAATAATGTGTGAGACTGTGCAGACACAAACATGACTGTTAATCCAGCTGATCACAGATAAATCCTCCTCCAGAAGTCAGGAAACAAGGAAATAAGTCTGGTGTATTATTTCAACTGGTTACTGTGCGTATTGGTGACTTGGAGTTGACAACATGGTTGACTTTGTGCGTGGATGTGTTTGTGTTTGTTTGGTTCCTTGTCTGTATTTTCTCACACATAAACAAATGAAATATTTTGTGATATAATTATTAATAAAAGTGAAGCACTGGAGTGTTTTGACTACAACATCTTTCAGCACAGTCAGCAGCAAGTTTTCACTCATTACACCCAAACACTGAGACAGTTCCAACAGTCCACAGTGGAAAATATAATCGAAACACAGTGCAAGCAATTCCCATGGCGAGATTTGATCACTGGTCATCAGTTGTCAACTATAATTAAGTATGATATTGATGATTGATGTTTATTTTGTTACTTTGACTCTCAGAGTTATGGACCTTGTGCATTAGTGTCCAAGCCAAAAGAAATAATTTCTTTCTGCATTTATTGAGAACTACAAACAAATCTCTGTCCTTGTGTGCTCTTGGCTTCATGTCTTCCTGTTAAAAAACATTCACCCTACCCGCGGCCGCCCATCCTGTCTTACCTTCCCCTCTGTAGCTACAACCCAGATCATTTATTTAAGGGTTTGGTCTTTGGGTCTTTGGTCAAACCAGATGTTGTCTCTCACAGGCCATATTCAGGACTATGCCATGTTGTTGGAATTGTTTGTGGGACCCACGCCCAAGGACTGAGGGCCATAGTCCATGGACTGATGAGCAAGGATACAACAGATTAGGCTGCAAGGAGGAACATTATCAGGAATATTTCCTTTTTGTATTCTTTTTACATTATTAAAAATCAAATTAAAATCTAAATGAGGTAAGTACTGTTATTATTTGAAACACATCACACAGTTCTCAATTGATAAAGTTTATCTTAAGGTTGATCATTAATAAATGTAGAAATGAAATTAAAAAACAAATAATCAATCTCCAGGGTTACCGATTTATCTTATCAATATCTGCATTTATGAACTACAGAGTTTACATTAAGTAAATGTTATTAATGTCATCAGTTAATCAAAAAAGAACCATTCATTAGTTTAATAATAAAGTATTTTTCCCCAAAATTTTCAACAGGTTTTTATACCAACTGGATAAATTCACAGAAAAAATAATCAGATGACATACATGAGGCAATGATTGGCAATAAGAAAACTGAGGCGCAGCCCTTCTCAGAGATCAGATTGAATATATGAAGCTTTTCTCTTTTTTTGTATTTGGCAAGAAAGTTGTAGTGTTGCTAAAGATCCATTGGGTGGCGGTAATGCAACTACTTGGATGCCAACAGCCGCTAAAAACCAATGAAGAAGAAGGTGGGGCCTCCTTGGCTGGATCTCAATCTCTTCCCTAAACCCTGAGCCCTGAGCCCTCATTGACTCAGGTGACTGCACCTGGAAAGTGATCGAGTGCATGAGGCTGCAAGGGCTTGAAGTGCTACACATAGGAATGGGACAGCCCTTTGTTTCTGTGTTGACAGCAATGCATCATGCTAGAGATAAAATAAACCGCCAGCTTTTTTTTGTGTTTTTTACCTCCAACATTTTTTTTATTTATGTGAAACACATACACCCATATGCACAGATTAACAACACAGTGTATATACAAACTTTACATTATATACATATTTACAAATATATACATACAAGAGACATCTCAAAAATGGTTGAACATAGTAAAGGATTCCATAATGTTCGGAGTTGTCTTTGCTCTTTTGTCTTCCTTTCCTTTAAGTGAGCTAATATAATACTCTATTTCCTTCTTGAATTGTTTAATTTTTGGTAATTTTTGTGTCCATTTACACTTATATGAACATATAATATTTCACGTATGATATAAGTAAATAAAGAAAATACATCTACTGACAGTTTCTATTTTCAGTATCATAAACAAAATAAAACATCCTTTTTTGTAAGTCGAACCTTGGACCTGGTATGTGCATTATAGAGTTGCTCTACATCTAGCCAAAATACTCGACTATGAAGACAGTCAAAAAACAAATGGCATATAGTTTCAATTTCATAGTTACAAAAAACACAGCATCTCTGACAACAACTTGAGTAGTTGGATAAATCAGGTGCATTATTTTGAATGCCACTTCCTTGATTTTATTTGTGAAACAGTATTTCAGATTAAAATTCCACACAGACTTCCGATTAATGTTTTCAGATTTTGAATTCCAGATGGATTTTGATTGAGGAGTTGAGATTTGGTGGTATTTATTGGTCCATTGTTTGCTTATTAACTGTACAGCTACAGTATGAGCTCTGATGAATATTGTATGATGTCCTCCCCTCGTCCTTGCTGTAATGTTAACAGACCATCAGGGAATTGCAGCAAATATTTTAGCGACCGTCAGCTGGTTACCCCAGGAGATTCCTGCCATATGTCACAATGCAATGAACTATGGGTAATTCCCTCATGCTAAGTCTGCAGAGATTCCCACTTATGGAAAGGGTGCATAAAGGGCTCAAAAAGTCAGCGAGAGATCCCTCACACACTTCATGATTTGGCAGTGGGACAGCCCTAAACCCTTGCGGACTTTGCAGGAGCATGCCTCTAAGTCAGTGAGTGTGTGAGTGTGGACATTGGGACTGTTTAACCTTGTTTAACTCTGATTGGATGATTTCAAAAAGTCAGCCATCTTGTAGTGTGACATAGGTGCTTGGTTTCTGCCTGATATTGGAAGAGTGCAAAGCCAGTGATGAAATGTTTGGCTTTAAAACATGAAGCTGCATTCTTTTAATGACTCCTTTAGTGTTTCATTTCTTTTTGCATGAAAACTTGGATTACAGAGCGACTTCTCAAGTCAAGAATCACAGAAAAGCACGCTCATCTTCTTGCTGCCAGCTCAGTCACCTCCACAATCAAAAAGGTAATGCAAACTTTAATCTCTCATTTCACAAGTTGTGTTTGAGATAGGACTGAAAAAGTCTTTCACAAAACTGAGAACACAACAGTCTAGCTGTGGCAGCTTTTGCCCGTGACAAAACATGAGACAAAAACATTTAAACTGTCTTGAAAATAATTTGAACACCTTGTGTGCAGGTAAACTTTTAGCTAATGCAAAAGTTATCTCCAAAGAGGTTGGAATTTAAGGGGTTATCTGTTAATTTACAATCATTTTGGAGCAACGAGCCTGTAAGGCTGGTCAGGAACAGCTTGTCTGACTTGTCTGTCATGGTTTTTAACAAAATGGTCAGGAAGGGAGGTAAATATGGACCAAACATTATCAATTGTATGAATGCCACAGTGCTGTCACACAGTGGGAAGTATGTTACAGTGCACAGTCTTTCCAAATTAAAATGCAGCAGCTTTGAACTGTTTTAACTTAAACAACAGTAGTAGCTGGAAAACATTAAAAGAAGTTTTTTTAATATTACCTTGCAGGCTAACTTTACCATAAAACAAGTAAAGGACAGTACTTGCACAACCCTTTGCTATTGCTAAATGTGATGTATTATGGACTTTAAATGTCCAAAATAGCCATAAAAACTTTTAATCCTGTGTTGATTTTTTCAAAGACAGAGAACACATATACATAGAGATAGTGTCCTCCTTTGCAACAAAGTCTGTCTATTTCTCCCATTTTTTGACAAACGTTGCTCCTTTAAGGATCAGAGAGACAGTCATGTTTTCCATTTTGTAAAATTCTGTTTCTATTTCCATTCATTACTTGAGATTTGGAGTCTCAGCTTTGTACCATCTTCTGGTTTTGAGATACAGTTCTTATCAAATTAAACAGAATTTGCTGTGTTTTTTCTTTCTGGATGCAAATGTGGTCAGGAAAAGGTGAAGGACTTCATCAAATTTCTGCCCAGTAATCAGAGTTTTGGAATTATGTGATCAAAACTACAGCAGTGATTATTGAAAAAAAAACTTCCCTTAGACCCTTAAACACTCTAAAATGTGGACACTTGGGGATCCCAAGTCCCTAAATATGAGTTATCCTGTTCAGTACAGCATGTAAAAAGTGTAGACTAAGCTGAAGTGACCTCCCTCCTGGTGGTAGAGCTTCAGACCTGAATCTATATAGACCCCAAGGTTTTTTACAGTGGGCTTTACATGCTGGGCCAGATAACCCAGGTCAATGGGAGGGGTCACGATAATAATCACTTCAGTTTTTTGTTGTTAAAATTCACAAAATTTAGACATCCAGGTCTTGATGTCCTGAGGAGAGTGGAGCAGTGATGTGACTTAGTGGTAGTCAGCCTTTGATAGGAGCACATAGATCTGACTGTCGCAGTGTTCATTTTGTTGACTGATTATTTTCGTCATAGTTTTTCGTCAACAATTGTTTTTTCCCCTGATGAAAACTAGACAGTAACCAATAAAAACAAATGCACATGGACAAAAACTAAATTAACTGACATTTTCATTAACAGATGAAAACTAGATAAAAATGTTTGACAGAGACTTAATCCAGTCAGACCTAATTTGGTCATGTAGAAAGTAGGGACAAGTTAGGAATATATCCAATCACAGCTACTTTGGTTGTGTGGAAAGGTTGGATGAGTTAAGAGGGACATCCAGTCACAGTTGCCTTAGCTTCATGGTGGTGGGATAAGCTGGAGAGTGATCCAATCAGAGCTCCTCTCTTTATGAATTGATATATTCATGTAAAGCAGGTTCACTGTTTGTTGTCAATTCTTGTATTGTAACTGAGATGCTCTGCCAGGTAGCCTAAATAAAGGTGACTGCATTTCACACAAAGTTAAATTTGTTTCTGTTAATTTATACAGTCAAACTTTACTAGCATTCACTAAAGGGTTATTAGATGTTTGATTTTATCCAAGTGTAAAACATGACTTCAGGAATTAAAGGAAACAAACGTGATAAAATAAACAGTAGTCGTGTTAGAAAATTAAGATGTATAAAAGGGGAAGGTAAACATAAGTTAGCTTCTTCCTTCTCCTTTTTTGAACATGTAGAGACCTTTAATTTATTTATTTTCTGTGAGAAATGTCATGTGAAAACAGTTCCTTGTTGATTCTCATGTGAAAAAAAAAAATAAAAATTTTCATTTCATTTCACTTCATATGTTAGTCGACTAAATTTACAGTAGATTTTGTCGATTATAAATATTGTAAAGTTTCGACTAAAACTTGACTTAAATTAATTCAATTTAGATGACTAAATTCTGACTCAAATTTTTAAAGGTATTTTAGGCAAAATCCTATAACTAAAACTACATTTAAAAAGTGCTGTCAAAATTAACACTGTACAGTCAGTGAATCTTCTGACAGCAGCAAAATTTCCACAGAACTGAGAGACGCCCATTAAAAATAATGTTAAAATAAAGTGTTTAAGACAAACAAAAAATTATTTAAATAGTTTTGATTAAGGGATCACTGGCAGTACATTTTATACTGTACATTTAATGTCATGGACCAGTATCAAATTTGGAATTGAGCTCCATCAATAATATTCTTTTTTTCACCAAAGTTAAAACTTGTGTTAAAGAAACGTGGCTTTTTATTTCACAACTTTTACTGAAATGTGGAACCATGTTGCAGGTTTTTCTGTTTTTTAATCAAATGCAGAATGGTCAAATTAGTCCTTTATCAGCAGTTCCTTCTTTTGCTTCCTAATTCAGTTTCTTTGTGAACATCCATCTCATTATAGCTACCTTGCATCTACTGTTTCTTTGTGTTTCCTCCCTCGTCCATAATTTGCACCCACAGCCTCCTCTAATGTTGTCCCCCCAGCTTTGCTGCCGTCTAAAATAATGTCTCTGTTATTTGTCCTGCTGTTGTTAAATCCACGTCTCCAGTAGCCACGGCCTCTCTACTGGCCTCATTCTGACAGCGTGATGGTATTTATCATCAGGAGGTCTGAGGCTTTTGGGAAATTATGTTTGTTAAAGCAGCTCCGACCAGGAACTTTGCACAAACAACAATGGATCATTATTAAGTGATTGAACACCCGTGTGTGAGCAGCATGACGTACTGGAGAGCAATAACGTGGTGTATGTCAAAGCAAATAGCTCTGAGCAGGATGAAGTTATTTGTCCTTGAAGAGGTCCCTCATACTTCTTCTTTGCCTTTTTTCAATCACCAAAGATTACTTTTACATAATTATTACATTAAAACTAAAATCTACATCTTTAGTTTTTTTCTCACCTTTGGCAAAAGACTTAAAGATCAACAGTGAGGTGGAGGGACTGTACAGAAAAAGAAAGTACAAAATAAAATTGATAATAAAAATAAATACCAAGTGATAATGAAAAAAGCTGTCAAGTGATAGTGTAGAGTGATATGACCTATATTATATTACAGTTTTTTCAATTTATTCAGTTTTCCATTTATTTCACTTTTGCTTTCTGAAGTAATTATATTGTATTAATATTACTAATTAAAGCAAGTTAGCAAACTTGTAAGCCTAACGTAAAAATGGGCTTTTAGGTCAGACATAAGCCCTGCTTTAACTTAAAAGTCCTATGTCCTGTGTTTGACCCTAAACATCATGTCTTGGGTGTCTATTAAGCAAGGATTTGAGTTAAGTTGAATAAAAAAAATACATAAATATTTTGTTACTGCAGATGTAGCTCTTTTCCCCTCCCCTTTGGAAGCACTTGGATTCAAGGGGTCAGGGAGGCTACGTCAGTGAACTCTGTGCTGATTGGCTGCCAAAACATTGTCCAATGGTAGGCAGGTAACAGGATGTGGAGCAAACTTCCAAAACAGTCACAGTCTGCCTGTGATGAGCAGAAAACACAGATGTGGGTGGAGCCTGTATACCTATTACATCATAAACCCCAGGAAGTAAAAAACAGGGCGTTGTCTTTAAAGAGTCATGGCACATTTCTCTGTTAACTGAGTGTTTAGTAAAAGGGGTCATGCCCTTCTGCTTCACATGACCCCTTTTACTAAAAAAAAACTATTGCAGGGCACGGGACTGCCAGGAAAAAACTTACTGGAGCTATTTTGCTGTCAGCGATTGAGAAAAGTTGATTATGGGGACATTTTGTGCATGCATGCATTCTCATTAGTTTTACAGACCCTTAATTCTGTGTATCTATCATCATGCATATGTCCTCGTCAGGGGGGATTTTATAAAATTCCCTAAAATGTCCGGGTTTTGCTCAGCTTGTTCTTCAGACCAAACTGTTGCCAGTGATAGAAAAAGACATGCATGATTCAAACTACTGTAACTCCTCAAGTATCCACTCTATCCAAATAATTCCATGACATTATAGTAAAGGCTGGATTACCTGAGGGGGAGGTACGGGAAGTGAGCTGACTGAGCCGAAGAGCAGAAAGAAGATTCAGAGACAAGCATGTGTCATTTATCGGTGGTTTATTGATATTTTCTGTGTAAATAATGTAAAAATATTGTAAATAATGGCATTACTATCATTCTGGAGTGTTTTCTTGCCATTCTTTTGCTGTATTGTTGCCTAGTTCATCTTTTTTGTCCACGCTTTTTGACATAGTTCGTGTTTTACGGATTTCATAAATAGTTAAACAATATAATATTAAATAATACCAACAATAATAATCATAATAATAATAATAATAATAATAATAATAATAATATAAAGTCTTCTCAAAAGTGTTGTACATGCTCAATTAGAATTGTTTATAGAGAGGGACCTGTTGAAAATTCAGTTTTTTTTTCTTTTCTTGTAATTACACAGTGTTTTAAGTATTTACAACTTAATAATGACAAATACTTGCTAGAATATTTCATTGTTATCTGAAAAAAGGTGCAAAATAATTTAAAATATATTTTAATAATATAACGAAAATAATTAAAATATTTCAAAGGGCATTTTCTGACACATTTATTAAAAAAAGACCAGGCGGCCATTTATTATAGTAAAAGGGTTAATATTTATATAAAGCAATGCCCTGGACCACTGGCGTTATTCCAATGTACCAACCTGTCAAGATACTGGGTGCGCATGCCGCATGCGTCATGACGCAACACATGCTGCTGAGGGACCTCTTTTTGGGTTTTCAGACTTTGCTCACCCTAATCATGCATCCATTTGGTTTATTACCAATGCAGAATCCTTCACTGCACTCTTCATGATCTAGTAGGCTGACATCAGTATCAGTTTGCAGACTACAGCAGCGGTATATCCTTAAGCAATACTTGGTAAATTACAGTCACACCTCTGCAATCTCCTTTATTTCAGCTCCACTGGTTACCTGCTGTGATCCTCTCATTTTTTTGCCCTTAACAGCACCAGAGCTCTTGAGGATCTGGGGAAGACTGCCTTTTCTTACAATGCACCTGGGCATGGGACAACCTCTACAAAGAGATAAAATCTGATTCATTGATGTCGCTGAGCAAATTTAAGAGGATGATAAAAAATGTGGCGACTGAAAGATGTGGCTGTTATTCTTGCAAGGTCATTTGACCTTTGTAAGCCAGTTTTGAACTGCTGTTTTTGAGCATGCCTAAAAAAGAGTGGAAAGAAGGAAAAACTTATTAAATTCCACCCCTTCTCCAAACATAACTTTTGGTTTGCTTGTTTGTTTGTATGTTTTTTTGATCTTTTAGCATTTCACCCAAAATAATGCCTTTTTGCTCTTAAAACAGGCGTGTGAGAAAAGCCTTAGCTTAATTGGACATGTTTAAAATGTATAAAAAAGAATTACTCATTTTTTAATATTTTGAGGGCCTGTCAGTCACGGGCCCTTAAACTCGTCCTCACTCCACCCCCCCCCCGATGGAGACCTTGCTCAGGCAAACAAACATTCAGCTAAATGTAAAAGAGCAACTAATACCCAATTTTTTAGCCTCCTTTAAAAAGTAGTATTGGTTAATTTGTCCATACAAGAAAAAAAGATTATATGTATACATACATGGCAAAATAATAGTATGCAAGTGAACAAACAAAGACAACCTTAAAAAAAGAAAACAACACTTCATGATTTCATTTACAGCAGTGTCAATTTTGTTGACTTATTATTTTCGTCATAGTATCCGTCAACAACTGTTTTTTCCCCTGATGAAAAATAGACTATAACTAGAAAAAACAAGTGCACGTGGACAAAAACTAAAACTAAATTAACTGACATTTTTGTCAACAAATAAAAACCAGACTTAAATGTTTGACAGACTTAATCCAGTCAGACCTAGTTTGTTCATGTAGAAAGTAGAGACAAGTAAGGAATATATCCAATCACAGCTACTTTGGTTTTGTGGGGAGGGTTGGATGAGTTAAGAGGGACATCAAATCACAACTGTCTTAGCTTCATGGTGGTGGGATAAGTTGGGGAGCGATCCAATCAGAGCTACTCTCTTTATGAATTAGTATATTCATGTAGAGCAGGTTCACTGTTTGTTATCAATTCTGGTATTGTAACTAAGATGCTCTGCCAGGTAGCCTAAATAAAGGTGACTGCATTTCACACAAAAGTTATATTTTTTTCTGTTCAAAAAGGCTTATTAGATGTTTCATTTTATCCAAGTGCAAAACATGACTTCAGAAATTCAAGGGAACATAAAAAATGCCTTAGACTTTACACTTCATACTCTAGTCGACCAAATTTACAGTAGATTTAGTTGACTAAAATGTTGTGAAATTTCATCAACTAAAACTAAACTTAACTTAAAACAATTTAGATGACTAAATCATGACTACAACTAAAAGGTATTTGAGGCAAAAGACGATAACAAAAACTAAATTAAAAAGTGCTGTCAAAATGACCACTGATTTACAGGCCCGAAAAGGAGCAGAAAAAAGGGAAAACTTTTCAATCCCACCTCTTCTCCAAACAGAGTTGTTGGTTTCTTTGTTAGTTTTTTCATCTTTTAGCATTACAACCTGGATAATGCCTTTTTGCTTTTAAACAAAAGGAATACATGAGAAAAGCCTTTGCTTAATTGTGCATGTTTAAAATGTTTAAATATTTTTAGCGTCCCTTAAAATTGTCCTCACTCCTCCCCCTCTTATTGCACCCCTGCTCGGGCAGTCAAACATTCAGCCATATTCATAAGAGCAACTAATATCCTCTTAAGAGTGCTCTAAATGGCCTCTTTGTTTAGATAAATGTTATTTTGTGGGAGGTAAACAATTAAAAAAATGTCTGAATCTTACATTTTTGTAATGAGAATTAAGGAGATCTTCAAACACCTGTGGCATAATGTTGCTAACACTAATACTTTCAGGGTCCCTCGCAGTCATGGGCCCCTAGAATTTTCCTAACTTTTCTCCCCATATAAAGACTAATGCAGGCAACCACTCCCAGGGCTGACTTCCATCATCCATATTTTGTTACACCTGTGTTCATCTTGAGGAGACCTAAAGAAAGCAGGGCCACCTTGCAGGTCTAAAAATACCTGTTTGTGTCTGATCCAACGGCGGAGCCAGACAGACATGAGGTCTGGCTGTGTGTAATACAACCCTTCAACAGACTGCACCTGCTCGCCTGACGAGAGGATATTAAATCTCAAACAGACTCCTTTCGAAACAGAACAGAGGGTACAGATGTGCCCATCTCAGTGTGCCATGTTTGGAGGTCAGAGCTTCCTTCATGCTGTTGTTATTTTCTGAATGTTGCACAGATCTAAAGACCGGCTTATGTAACACCGCTGAAGAAATGTCAGACCGGACCGCAGCGCCTCTTGATTAATAATTGATTCATGTTTCTCAGCAGCATCCTGAAAATGAAGAAGGTATCCTTACTCTGAATGCAAATTAAAAGGTTGCTCAAATAAGCAAAATCAAATTAAATACGAGAAGCCCTTCCAACCTGAAATCGACTCGCATTTATTGGCAGTGACAGTGAAGCCTTCAGAGAAAAATCTCCTCAGATTTAAGAATTTGGGCTTCATGAAATTTAATGATTTCTCCTAAAGTAGCCCCAATTTGTCCCCTAGAGGCTTTGACTTCTTGGCAGGAACGAGGTCTTGTGGGGCAGGATATTAGTCTTCATGAAGTCAGGAGCTCTGCCATAGTCAGTCTCAGCCTCATGTCAGAAACGCTGCACACATGTGAGAGTATATTAAAGTGGAAATGAAACAGAATGTGCCGATGATGTTATTATGATGATGTGATTATGTTAGTGTAGACCATGATGGCAGCAGGTGGAGCAAGGTGACTTTGCAGCATCTGTTAATATTTCATCAGGCCCAAAGATGGAAAATAGAGAAAAATCCTGTTAATGTGTGCTCCAGGAGGGAAAGTTGTTTTGTGAGCTAATGCAGCCTTTCCAAAAGTTTAGGTCCAGATCCAAATTGGGGCACAAGCCTGCTTTTATTGGGCCGCTGACTGCCAGACTATGATCACTAACATACCTGTGTGAGCAGCAGTCATGCTTCCCCCCGTTTTAGTTTACATGACCCTGCTCATGGACATCAGCATGAGCCTGCTCGCTCGATGGCACACTGTACATCTCTGTGGATGTATCGCACCGCATAGTTTCCTTAACCCTTGGGTCTCTATGTGGCTTTTTTCTGCCACAAAGGGGTAATATTTAGAACTAATTGACCATAACTTTCACTATATTTAAGAGAGTGAAAACATTTTTGGTGAGGAAACTTAATTCTACATAAATTTAGAAAATGTGATTTCAAAAATTTGAAAAGGTCAAAAATACACTGTGATCAAATTTACTACCCTTTCTTCCTGTTTTGGCTGTTTACAATCCAAAAACTTTGGCTGCTGTAAAAACACATCAGATAACTATTTTTATCAGACTTTTTTCCCCAAATCTCTTCATCAAGCTCAGTCCTGATCAAAAGTATTTTGTTTTGTTCATAAATTATGGACTTTAACCCTTTAAATGTCAGTTTCATAGGTGATTTTACTGCAGTGTCATGGCTGTTTTCAAAAAATGTGGTTATAATGGGAGTCAATGGGGAGAAAAATTTAAAACCTGATGCTGTGCAAAAAATAATAATGCACCAAAGCTAATGTTTTTCCTGATCTTTGACATATCCAAGAGTGTGATAGCATGTAAAAAAATATCCAGCCTATTTTTTATTTAGAAATCGGTCATTTTGTGTTTGTTTGTTTTTTTCACCAAATCAGTGACATCACCTATGGAATTGTCATTTAAATGGTTAAAATCCCTAATCTTTTTTTAAAAACAAATGTATCAGGTCTGAGCTTGAGGAATAGATTTGGGCAAAAAAAAATAAAAATAAAAAAATTATCCGATGTGTTTTTACAGCAACTAAAGTTGTGGCTTGTAAACAGCCAAAACAGGACGAAAGGATGTGTTTTAATACAGTACACAAGGGTTAACTGTGGGTTAAAAAAAAATGTCATACAGTATTTGAATTAAGTAGCCTTTTATCAAAAGCCAAGTTCATGTAATTCATGAGATATATTCGTTTATCAGTGAACTACTGTTCTTGTTTCTTGGTTGCTTGAAGAATATTGAACAAGAAAAGTGCTTTGAAAGTTAAATTCTTAAAACTACCAATGTAGTTTTTGTCTTTCAATCAGTCAATTAATCAATGTTTATTTCAATAGTGACAATTCATAACAAGTGTTATTTCAAGGCACTTTACACTAAAGCAGGAGCCAGCTGAAAAACTGGATATTAGTCGCTCTCATGCGTTTAAGCTGAATGTTTGATTGCCTGAGCAGGGGTGCCATAAGAGGGGGAAAAGTTAGGAAGGTTGTAAGGACCCATGACTGATGGGAACCTCTAAAAATATGTAATCTCAGCAACATTTTTCCATTGTTGTTAAAGATTTCTTTACACTTGACTTACAAATCAATACCATGCCTTTTTTTTGATATAATTTTCATTTGCATTGCTAAACTCTCAAAAAAAATTTTTTTTAATTAAAACAAAAGGGAATTTAGAGCATTCATGAGAGGATTTTAGTGCAATTAATTCATTTTGCTGTTTATCAAAATGTCAAAATAACAGGAAAAATGTTTTATTTGTCATGAGGACTGATTACACATTACATAAATACATTTTAAGTGCATGAAATGGTCTAAATGCCGGGAGCATAATTAAATTTATGACTTAATGTATAATTTTCAGCTAAGCAGTGTTTTCTTCCTCATTTTAAGCTTATTTTATGTATTCCAACATTACAATGTAGCTGTTACAATTATGTGGTCTGTTTGTTTTGAAAATATCATCATATTTACTTATTTCATTTTTATTTTTTTTATTTATTTCTTGGCTTATAGTGGCTTGGTTCTTGAGGCTGTGCAGGGCTGGATTGGAGTGGGGGACAATGCTACATCTCATCAAGGGGCCTGAAATTTCTGGCAGCGCTCCTGCTAATCACACTGATTTATTTTATAAATAAAATAATAAAATATGGAGATAGGTTTGTGCCCGACAGTGATGACGTAATGTTTCTTTCCATTTAGTCATTTGTGGTGGATTTGGTTTCATCCAGTTTTTCACTTTCTTTAGCAGTTTAGAGTCACTGAATAAACCAAACACACATGGTTTTGGTCTGTGGGAGAAAACCCACATGTGCACAGGAAGAGCATGCAAAATCCACAAAGAGGTAATCTGGGAATCAAACCAGCAACCTTACAGTCATGAGACAACAGCCCTATCTGCTGCATCACCGTGCAGCCCTGTTTGAACGTGCTCCTCCATTATCACAGTGTCACAGTGTTTGAGAGGAAGTGCTTGAACTGTCGCTCTGACAGCAGGGGACTCACATCTCAGCTGTGTTAATAATAAAGCACTATTGTCTGTTTAAACTGTGCAGGCAGGAGAAAATAAGAGCTGTGCCACCTAAGGCTGTCTGCTTTGCTTTTATAATCACTGTATTAGTCTGAGTGCCACAAAGACTTGCAGCACATTTTCTCTAACACTGAATGCTGCCTCAGCAGACTTTTTCAACGAGTGTTTCACACTTTAAATAGCTCAATATGTGCTTTAACACATCTATAACAGCCTTTTGCTAGATGTGCAATGTTTGTCTTGTCAGGTCATATCATGCAGGTTTATGTGCTCATTCATAGGATGTGATGATTTATATCATTATATCATTACAGAGCTGAGGCAGAGGTGTTAGGGGAAAATACACCAAAGCAAATAACAATGTTATCCCTTAATGAGTCTTTCAAAATAAATTGCTTTGGCAAAACAAGAACTTTCCCTCTCCGGAACTGGCAATTCAGTCAGCACTTGAAAAGCCTTGGCAGCGTGCACAGTGAGTGCTCATATTTGAAAGTAAACAAACGTTAATTAATACACAATGGTCTGAATTGGTGGAAGAAAATGACTCACAATGACACTGCCTCCAACTATTTTTACTCTTCAGAAGGAGTTCAGGGCTGAAGCAAATAAGCAGTTTAGACTCTCTTGCACTGCATATCAGGTGTTAACTTCTGGTGTGTTAAGTATTAAAGGGATCATTCTCTGTACTTGTTCTTCTTGAGCCGAGGGGAATACTCAAAAAATTCACGATGACAGTTGTGACTGTAATGGACTGTCGGGGCCAGCTAGGCCTCTCTGCTGGCCTAAACAGTCAGAATCACACTTATTGAAGGTGGCAAAGCAAACATATTTCCTACAATACTTTACTTTTTAACAGACGACCTTGGAAAATTGAGTCATTTTTCTATAAGTGATGATCGTGACTTCATATCTAATGACAAACACCATCAGCCTAGACCAGCCAGGATGATGCATGACTTATTCTTTGTAGGCCCAAGTTAATTAAGCTCTAACTCTGTCATCTCTCTTAAAGGGATAGTTCAGGATTTATGAAGTTGGGTTGTATGAAGGACTTGACAAAAGTCAGTGTGGTGGCTGAAAGGGCTCCCAGCAGTGCTGCACCTTTTACCCTTTAATGCCTGAAAACACAAATTAAAGCCAGAAAATTCTAATTTTTTGGAGCTGAAATGTTTATTTCACTTTCTACTGAAATCCTAAAAAAATTTCCCTAAAATTTAACATATATATTTTTTATATCTCATTTGATACATTAGGTGTTTTTGGCAACTGATAATTCATTTGAGGACATTTTTATCATCAATCTGATTGTATTCAGATGGTTTTTTTTAGTAATTTGTTGATCATATTGATTAGATAGAGGTATCATAAATGTATGTATTAAATATGATACAACAGGCATTAAAGGGTTAAAGAGAGTGAGCCGAGACTACTCTGAAGGTACACTGCTGTTGGTGGGACACAGCAATTTGAGTTAAAATGTTGGTGTTGGCAAAACTTTAGCAAGTGTAGAGTTAATTATACTCTGATGGAGTCAAATCCGTGAAAAAGGAGTACGTTTCAAAAACAAGTACAAAGATGATGCTTCAAATTACAAATGTTTTGGGGGGAAGTATTTGAGATCTTAAAGGAGGTGGATGGTTTGGATATAATTGAGGATCACAGGGTGGCACTACTGGGGGTGATACCTGATGGCATAGAGGGAAGGACTAGAATATATTTACTCCATATATTGTTAAATGTATCACGATCAAATGGCTAAAACCAGACCCCCCAACATACCATATGTGGGCTGAAAAAGTATATGAAATATATAAAATGGAAAAGATCATATACTCTTTGAGACTCCACACCGACATTTTCATCAAAAGGTGGAGCCCAGTTATGGCCGTAATTCTGCAATAAGACCACACGTCAACAACCTTTTGTCCCCTGAGGAAAACTAGACTATAACTGAAAAAACAAGTGTAAATTGACAAAAACTGGAATCAAATTAACTGACATTTTTATCAACAAATAAAAACTAGACTAAATGTTTGACAGGGACTATATCCAATCAGACCTAATTTGGTCATGTAGAAATTAGGGACAAGTTAGGAATATATCCAATCACAGCTAATTTGGTTGTGTGGAAAGGTTGGATGAGTTAAGAGGGACATCCAGTCACAACTGCCTTAGCTTCATGGGATCCAATTGTAAAACATGACTTCACAAATTCAAGGAAACAAGAAATGCCTTACACTTTAAGTTTTCATATAAAAAAACAAAAAAATTGTTGCAGAAATGAAATGATCCATTCACGCCCAGGAAAAACCTTGACGGGCATCCAACCAGAAGGTTGACCTGCATATCTGCTTCCCAGTTGGGTAATCTGAAAAATAAAATCTGAAATGTCGCTTAATGAAGAAGGAACACAATTTTACCAACAAATTATTTTTTGCAAATTTACTTTTTAGTTTGGAAGTCAAAGGGTTAAACCCTAAGAGCAAATTTAGACCTGCATTTTTCTCATGGCTTTTTATTTTGAGCAGTTTCTTTTCTTTAAAGAGAGCAAGACAAACATGGTTTAAAAAGAAAAATAAAAAACAACCAAAAAGGGCCCACTCTGTCTCGTTTCAGTCAGAATCCATGAACATCTTGTTCTGCTCAGGCATAACCTTTAACAAAAATGTTTCACCAGTTTAAATACTTTTGTAAATGTAAGGCGGAAAGCTGTAATAGCTGCTCCTTTAAAATGTCAACTCCATGTTGCCGGCTCTGCTTTAAACTCAGTTCTGCCTAAACAGCGCTGACACTTCCTGCTACATTCAGCTCTGTAACTCCAGCTGGAGGCCGTACAACAGCCTCTGAAAATGAGCTGGAAGTTGTGACACGTTAAACCTGCCTCGTCTTTACTTCCCTCATCACTGCACCACACACTGTTCTGCCTGAGAGGCACAACTGCTGCAAGAAGCTGTCAAACCACACATCCAGCAGATTGAAAAATAATTAGCTCCCAGTCGAGGAATACACAGATGTTATGTACCATATGTTTTTATAAGTTAGGTTAGAATAGAAAAGTTGTGCTGCAGGGAAGTTGGCTGCTTTTTACATGTTTACAGCATGAACTGGTGGTTTGTAAACTTTGCATGTCAGTGACTCTGACACATAATCGACCAGAAACCCTTGATAGTCCATCCTGGGATCCTGTTAATTAAAATGTTTTTTGATTTGAATGATTCTGCACCTCAGGACTAAAGCAGTGTCATTTAATGATGAGATAACAGGCCTATGGTTCTCAGGTGGTGTGGCTGGACACGGTGTGTCTTGGGAATATTACAAACATAACTCCCAACTATATGAAAAACTAATGCATGAGTGTAAAATTTCTTCTGTAAGTCATTTGTGAGAATCAATTTTCCTTATACAGCTGGTAATTCTGAGATTAAACAGAAACTTCAAGGGTTTTGCAGTTATTGGAACCACAGTGGATAATATGTATTAGCATTTTGTGGTAATTGTTCACCTGACTTTAATTTTATAACCTTATAGGTTTTAGTATGAGCAGCTGAATTTGTAAAATCTAGCAAATATATTCATGAATTCTTGATGGAATACGTATTTCAAGAGTAATACAGTTGTCAGTCAAGTTTATAACTACTGCTAGATAGAAATAAGGCAACACAGTGGTGCAGTAGTAATGCATGCGCCTCATAGCAAGAAGGTTGCTTGTTCATTCCGCATGTTGGGCAGGGCATGCTCGTGTTGTGAACTGCTGACTCCATATTGGCCTTGGGTATGAGTGTGAGCGTGAATGGTTGTCTGTCTCTCTATGTGACCCTGCAATTAACTGGTAACCTGTCCAGGGTGTACCCCACCTCTTGCCAAATGTTAGCTGTGACCTTGAAAGAGATAAGTGTATAGATAATGGATGGATAGATAGAAATAGAAAAACAGACTGTGCACAGGCACAACATGCCATGAAAATAGCAGCAGGACTCAACAGCATGGACTAATTCAAAAACTTGTTTGGATTGCCTGAATTAAGTCCATTTTGTTCAAGCAGAAGAGTTTATCCTTTTAAAAGCTACTCTCTTCTTTTCCCAATCACTGATCGTTTCAGTGCTCAGGTTATGGTGTAATCAGTTACCATGCTGTTTGTTCTATCGGGTTTGTCTTCTGTGGTCCAGTGTTAACACTGGCAAGCATTGAAAAGCCCTTTTTTGTGCACTGAGTTTGTTTACATTCATACCTCAAGATAAATATGTTAATCTGTATAATCATTTATAAGACATATGACCTTAACTTTCAAACAATTAATTGTTTAGTAGATAGCTTAGCCTGCTAACTTCCTTCCTATAATACAGAGCAAAAGTCATAGTCATCGCACATGGGCTGTGTAATGATGTACAGATAGTCTCACCTGCTTCAAGAATGTGCTTTGTGATCATGAAACAATCCAAAGGAAATATTCTGTATATTTTGACCAAATTGTTTCTGCACTCTTGCTGTCAAACCTTCCATCTTGTCATTATTTCTCATACAAGAGGTGGTAGCAGGTCCTAAGGCTAGACTAGTTTAGAGTCATGTGTAAAGGACATGTAGGGGCACCACCAGGCCCTCTTTATTCACCTTAAAGCCCTCTACGAAGGTTAAATTCTGCATAAACTCCATTTGACTGTTGTATCCCTGAGGCAAAATAGCAGGAGTCAACATTTGTGCTCCCAGTGTACATTGTGAAATTTTCTAATTACAATGTCATTTGTAACCTTGTCTTGGAGCATAATTCTTGCCATCATGGTCTGAATGTGTGAATGTGATCAAATATTTGTCAGCATCAGCACAGAGAGGATGTGGGCGGACAGAGGACAACATCTGTCTACTGTGTTATGGGCTCTTTGATTTGTGCGCCATCCAGATGGGCTGTCACGCCTCCTGGTTTCACACGGCAAACGCTACAGTAACAAATGACTCAGGCTGTGATCCAGTGACGGGGACGTTCAGTAGGACAAACAAAAGGCCAGATGAATGGACATCTGTGGCTGCGGTGTCACTGCAGCAGTAGATCGTCCCTCTTGTCCTGTGAGCCTCTGCAGAAACGTGAAATGTCAAAACTCCAAATACGTGCACCCAGTGATGACAGAGTGCTAAAGTGCAGGACCAATACTGATGGAGCTGGGCCTGCTTTGATGCATACTAAAACAAAACAGTTTGTAGGATATGAAATCAGTTTTTTAAGCCAAACTTGAGACTCTTGAGGAATTTGGAGTTTGTTTTGATTTTTGTGACACCTTGGACAAAGCAGTATCATCTCACTGTTGAATCTTTCCTATAGTATTTTCTCACAAAAGACCTTACACTGCAAAAATTCAGATCTAGGCAAGTGTGTTTGTCTATTTTCAAGTCAATATCCAAAACACTTACTATAATCCACATCCACCTAACCAGTTGAGATAAATATCTTACTTTAAGGAATGAAAGGCAAAATGAAGGCATTGAATTGCTTGTAATAAAGATAAATATCTGCCAATGAAACAAGAAAAGTTTCACTCAGTGAGGGTCTTAAATTAAGGTGTAATATCTGCTCAAGTTAAATTTGTCTTGTCTTATTGGCAAATTATTTTACTTATTATTACAAACAACAATAAACAAACAATAAGTCTAATGAGATTTTTTTTGTCTTGAAATTGGAGAAATACTCTCACCTAGATCTGAGTTTTTCAGTGTATCTTATTATTTAGCTTTCATGCCTTTATTTGAAGGAGACAAGAAAGCGGATTGCATCTGAAATCAGGAAGAAAGAGTAGGGAGAGTTGAGGAGATACCGTCAAAGTATACAGCGTAATGGAAAACAAAGCAGGGAGAACCTAAACCATGTTGAGTCAAATAAGTTCAGTGGATGTTCATCTTTATGTACTGCCTTCTACTGTTCGCTTCCTTTATGCCTCTGTTCAAGCCCAGAGAGGCTAATCTGGAAAACCAGGAGGATATGCTGGGCTAGTTATAGGGCTGCACTGGGTGCTGTAAAGTTACAAATAATTTAATGGTTACACGATCCCAGGATAAACCCTAAAGATATTAAGCAAATCCTAAATTAAGTTATTTTCTCCATCTGCATGCTGCAGCCACTTTCTTCCACCTCTCTGTCTTGCTCTCTATCTCTCTTTGCGTATTGCCCAATAACGACAGGAAGACAGGACAGATATCACAATGATCAAATCCTGACAGAAAAACCCATTGTCTGTCTCCTGATTCCTCCACACCAGCAGAGAGAGCAGGAAAACTAAACTTTAAGCAGTCTAACTTGGAAATAGTTGATTAATGATGCTGTGAATGTTTGCTTATCATCTTTATATGTGCTAAGTGCTGTGCAACATTTTAAAATATAATTAATTTATGTGATTCATTGGACAAACAGGCAGATGGCTGCAGATAATGAAGAGAGAATAGAGATCAACAGACCGTAAGAGGTTGAAAAAAATTCTCTAAACACAAGTTATAGCTGTTTAAGAATGTGTGCTGTTGTTTAAAACAGTGACGGAAGCAAAATGGATACAGCCTCACTTTTCCTGTTAACATTAGGTCTTTTATGATAAAAGGCAAGCAGCAAATGTGCAAAACACATTACATCTAAAAAAGGGTTAACCCTACAGTCATAGATGGGCATAAAAAATATCAGCTTCTGTATACTAAAGTTACACCCTGCAGAAAATGAGCTTATTGAAAGCAACACAACAAATGTACGTCACTACATTTAGCGTATTAAGCGGATACACAAACATAGATGATAATGATGACAGTGATAAAAAAAAAATAGCAGTAATAAAACAAATGATTATATTATAGTTGTTGTCACTGTTTCAGCTATTCTCCTATTGGTGGTGTTGTTGTGATTATTAATGTTATTATAAGTAAACCAATTTTAACCATAGACTTTTTTTTCTTTTTTTATTCTTTCCTTATATTTAGCTTGATTGCTTTGTTTTTGTAACTTAACTATTAACTTCTTATTTGCTGCATTTCCTTCTTTTGGCTTTTCAAAATGTCTTAAATTGTGCAACACTAAATGATGTCTGTTCTTGAAAATAATTTGAATAGACTCTGCTTACTTTTATAATTGCTGTTTTACACGTATTAACAAAATTATTATGAATAGCAAGTAAAATTAACACATTTCTATACGATAGAGGTAATCTAAAGACATTTTCACCAGACTTGAATCAGCTTGGTTTCATATGCTTGTCATTCCTAACCTGAAACACCAGTTTGACCGATCAATTTATTTCACTACTTCATGGGCAACCACACATAGGAAGTGTTTGAGAATTGGCAGAACCTTTTAAAAGCATATTTGGCAGGTGATTGGATGGTTGTTCCATCAATCACATTAATTACAGGCCAATCCGATAATGTTGTAGGAGGGCGCTACTCCTGCAGAATCAGGCAGATCCAGCTGCACTGCAAGGTTCTCATTCCTGATATGCTAAAATATGTCTTTGATATTTAAAGGTAAACAAAACTATAGCAACAGGAGGTGAATCAGCTTACCTGTCCTTGACTCCCCCATTTGAATATCAAACTTGTCCATCGTTTCCTCTTGTATTGGATATAAACTGTTTTTGTGAACTGCTGTGGTGATACTTAACTGGACGAAGGCAGTAAAGATCAGGCAGCATCACTGCCATGGAGGAAAACACAGTCACTGTCTGCTAAAGTCGCCGTCTCCACATGTCTGCATATCTTTCACTCATCCTGGGGCTGTAACACAGTGCTTTGCCATGGGGAAATGTATAGTCTCCCCATGCCTGCGTAGGTTTTCCACCTTATAATACATTCCTGCATTTGAACAGATCTCGTCCCCACCAAAGAGACAGAGAAAGGACAGAGCACAAGCACTCAGGAGGGAAAATCTAAGCACTCTATTCACAGACAGGAGAAAGGAAACAAACAAAGGGGGGAGATACGGACAAGGACACAAGGGAGAGAGATGAGACAAAAGCACAGGCTGAATCTCCTGGAGGACGTGATGTTCATTAAAAGTTTAATCTGACTAGTTGTTACAAGCAGATTCTGTTTCGCCAGATTTGATATTTGAGATGAAACAGATGGCATAGGATGTAAGTGAATATTTTACTGATACATTCATTATCAAGGTTTACGAGACCTCAGATATGTTAATTAGCATTTCCTCATTATGTTGATTAAAGAAAAATATAATCAAAGAACATTCTAAACTCTGGGAAATGTGTTTGATTAAGATAATAAGTTGTAGATTTCTGTGACTTCCGGAAGGCAAGGTTGCAATAACAGTGGGGAGCATGAAAAGTAAACATAAGAAGTGTCTAAGTGAACAAAGTTTTTGTTAAAATGTTGATTTATACTCGCAAGAAATAAGTATGCTATAACGCAGGGGTGTTCAAACTATGGCCTAAAGGGCAAATGTTTCCCATGATTCGATTCTAATTGGCCAAAAGCAAATTCAAAAAGTTAAAGAAAAATGATTTGGCCCTTATTAGATAATGGCACTTTTGTCTGATACATTCAGACTGATTAAAACTAGCTTTGCAGTGCTGCTGGATCCACCTGATTCAATGTCTGTGATCAGACAGATTCATCTTTCCAAGCTCCAATCTACACAGTAGTGTATGGGTCAAAGGGCCATGGCTAATCAGTGTCCTTTAGAGCAGTAAGAGATTGTACCTACAAGATTGGCAACAGCAGGAAGTGACTGCTTCTACAGAGATAAGCAAAGATGCTGACAGCTTCAGTAGCAGTTTAGTCAGAGCTGGACCACATTTCTTTATTAAATGAAAAGCAAACAACAACACAGAGCATTTCTCAAGAGAGAGGATATTTTCTCTCCACTTCCAACATGTTTTGGTGAGAGTTTGTTTTATGTTGCAGCTGATGTTCTATCCTTTACACCGCGGCTGTAGCACCTGATTGGCCCAATAAATATCATAAATACGATTGACAAATGATTATCCAATTTCCACCAGAATGTACTTTTAAAAGGTTCTGCCCAGTCCCAACACGTTCTATGGACATTTCCCCAGATTTACTAGTGAAACATATTCTGTACAGTATATATTGAACTGTTAGTGGTGTGCAGTGTTAATTTTGACAGCACTTTTTTATTTAATTTTAGTTATATCTTCTGCATAAAATATCTGTTAAATTTAGTCATAATTTAGTCATCGAAATTGTTTAAATTTTAGTCCAGTTTAGTCTTAGTTGATGAAGTTTCTTTAAAGTCATGTTCTAGTCATGTTTTACACTTGGATAAAATTAAACATCTAATAACCCTTAATTGAATGCTAGTAAAGTTTGAATGCATAAATTAACAGATGGAAATTTGGTGTGAAATGCAGTCACACTAAACTAACTGGCAGAGCATCTGAGTTACAATACCAGACTTGTCAACAAACAGTGAACCTGCTCAACATGAATATATCAATTCATAAAGACAGCAGCTCTGATTGGATCGCTCCCCAACTTATCCTACCACCATGCAGCTCAGGCAGTTTTTGGATATATTCCTAATCTGTCCCTTCTTTCCACATGACCAAATTAGGTCTGATTGGATTAAGTCTCTGTCAAACATTTTAGTCTAGTTTTTATTTGTTCACAGAAACGTCAGTTAATTTAGTTTTAGTTCTTGTCCATGTGCACTTGTTTATTTTTAGTTATAGTCTAGTTTTCATCAGGGGAAATGACGGAAACGATGATGAAAATAATTATTCAACAAAATGAACACTGGTGGTGTGTCAGGTTAGATTTTGACAGCAAAGAGCATAAATCATAAGCATTTTCTGCACTCTCTTCTCCATCAAGGTCAATCTTCCAAAGGATGTTTTGCAAATCATCTTCAAGTCCTGATAATCCTGTTAAGTTTGGTAGCTTTGTGCTCTTGATTTGTGTCCAATTGGGGAGCTGAGTTGTAAGCAGTTGCTCTCTCTGCTGCACATATCATTATTCGTATCCAGACTAGGGCAAATCCTGTCTATCTGAAACCTGACTGGCTACTCCCAATCCTTAACCCTCAATGAAAAGTAGTTTGGAGACATTTTCCCTTGTGAAAAGGTCAGTAATCATTGCAAATAGTTTCTCCATCTCCATATGCTCATCTGTGTGTTCTGACAAGCAGAAACAATGAAGTTAGGGATTAATTCAACCTTTTGCATGAATTTGTCTGCTGAACTTATACTAGCTAGGGTGCTGTTTTCTTCTCAAGATAGGAACACGCCTGCTTTTTGCTTGACCCCTTCTCATTTATAGACAACATGCATCTGGGTGCAAACAGTAAGGAATGGCCATTTCCTTTGAGACAGCATGAGCGCTGTGTGAAAAAATGCCAACTGCATTAGGTGGAAAATGGGATAAATACCTACGCTGCATGCCAGTATGCTTTGCACTGGGTATACAATCGGGCCCTCAGTCCAAAACATCCTTAGCTTTCCATTTTGGCTGCTCAGCCTCTGCCCCTAAATCTACATATGTGAGCTTTTTGTCCTCTTATTCTTCCTCCAAAAAGAGTTTCAGTCGGCACCCACTCTTGGCAAATTTCTAATGCAGTTTAGAGCATTGGTTTTGTTTAAGTGTTGTTGTATCTTTTAGTTGTGCAGTTCTTATTCTCATTGGTTAATCTTATCTGTTCACGAAGAAAATAATGAAGCCTGCTTTGCTTCAAGGCACGTTTCCTGCTTACTCTGCATGCTCCATGCTGCATCTTAACTGAATTCACACAGTTCACGCAGTAGAATGTGGACTCCAGATTCTTGGCCATCACTACAATAGCTCCTTCCGTGTTGAAATCTTTTGCCAGTAGTTACTGAGTGGGTTGCTGCTGCAGCCCACCAGCACTGTGATCAACCCAGCACCTCCTGCATAAACTTGACGGAGGAGGCCCGGGGGGGGGGGGGGGGGGGGCTCTGCAGGAGGGAGACGCTCCAGCTTCTCCGTCTGCACTGCTGCACATCTTCAGGCAACACAGAGCATCTGATACTCTTGTATATTATTGAAATTATACAAGCTGCAATCTTGTAAGATGGAAAGCAATTTCATCAGTGTCATATTGTGTACAAAATTAAATTTTTCAGAATACTGGGGTGAGGGGCTCTGGCTTCATATGAAGGAGGAACATGCTGCCATCTGAAATCAATTTACCCATGAGCGCAGGCGGCTCCATCATCACAGAAACCCTCCATGCTCGCTAGATTATTCTGTCAGATGAAATAACTAATTATTGTTTTGATCAACATCATCTGGTTTTATTTTTTATCTGAAGTTGCAGGGAGCAGAGCAGAACTCTTTATTCTGATATTCATGTGGATAATCCTCTGAATCCCATTCTAGGACTGCATTATTTTATTCATGAGATCTGCGGATACATTATCAGGCTCAGATAGAGACATGTGAATCCATTTGGTCTCTCTCTCTGCCGTGCTTGATCAGTGCCACTGCGTATGGGGGCCATTGTCATGTTTCAAAGTCTCTGCGTGGTCATGCGTCAGTGGAGATCTTTCATTTCCTTTTTTTTTTTTTGCCTGTGTCACTTGTTTTTGATGCTTGTCTCCTGTTTGATGACTTTTTGACACCTAACACTGGAACATCTATCACTTATGACTTCAGTTCACCTCCTTTTTATCCTTTTTTGATCCAATGAGAATTTTATTTGACTTGTGGATCATTTAGGTGCCTCATAGCAAGAAGCTTACTGGTTCGATCCCCAGTTGGTCAGGGTCTTTCTGTGTGGGGTTTGCATGTTCTCCACATGCATGTGTGGGTTCTCTCCGGGTACTCCAGCTTCCTCCTACAGACCAAAAACATGCTCCTTAGGTCAACTGGTGATTCTAAATTGCCCGAATGAGTGTGTGAATGGTTGTTTGTCTCTCTGTGTGGCCCTGTGATCAACCCCTCTACAGGGTTGTTGACATACAAATGAAACCTTTGGGAGTGCTTATTCATTTTTACTGGAAAATATATTGTGTTCAGTTCTGCAGTTCAAGCAATCTGTTATATATACTCCTCAAAAAAATTATGTAAACGTTATTTGGGTTGATTTTTTTCTCCCCTGTCATAAACCAATTGGTATTTGGTTTGATTTGCACCCAATGTGAAACCTCATTTTGTAAGGTCCAGACCTTTGTACCAGTGACAGGAAGTTACCACATACTAACTTGGAAAAAGAATGTACCTAAATTTTTCCTAAATAAAATTAGCTGTGTAGCAGTATCTGATCAAATAAGTGATTGCGATTAGTATAGTATTAATACAGAACAGCACAAAAGAATGGGATAAATTTAGCATTTCTAGCTAAACATGTTCCAGTTCCCACCCCAATTCCCCACAATTGAATCTCCTCTTAAGTGACAGCTAAAGTTTGCTTTCCTTTTTTTCAGTTTTCCAGTTTTATGTCCAACAATTTTCAAGGAGGAAAATTCACTTTTTTCAACTTTAAACACTGTGTTTGCCTCATTAAGAAAAGTTTAATGTTTAAAACCCCTCCATCTGCTGCATCTGAAGTTGTCATATGTTAATTGAATCCATTAAGGAAGATTTTCAAAGCCTCCATTTATCCGGTGATTAATTAACCAAATGTTATGATGACAGGAAATGTCTCCGTCTGCAGGGCTGACCTTTAAGCAGTTGGTTCTTTGTAAAAAAAAGATTCTGTTGCTCAAAGAATATATCAAGAAATCAGCAAACAAGGTTATGTGCTTTTCTACATGAAAAAAAAAAGTGAGGAGTGGAAATCAACTCATTTTAATGTTGTACCTCAGGCCTCAAATTTGCTCTAAAAGAGAGAGAGGTGGTTAGAGCTAGGGCTGTTGCAATATACAAGTATGGACATTGACTGTCTTTATTAAACTGCAATAATCACATTGAGCCAAAAATAGGTATACTGTGTTAATGTTTGCCTTGTAATCGGAGCCCTCTTAATAAGCATGTTATGGGTCTATGGGAGGAAACCAGGGTGCCCTGAGAAAACCCGCACCTGCAGGCACAAGGAGACCAATCAAATTCCACAGAGAAAGACCACGGTCCATACAGGGGGTCAAACATGAACACTAAACTGCTGCACCTCTGTGCCACCACTCACCGTACAGCATAGTTATGATCCGAACACATCAAAAATGCACAAACTGCATATCTCTGCATAGATTTTTATCCTGACAGTTGTGTATGGGGAGAGATTTTCCAACATTGCAGGATGGTAGACACGACTGAGTAAAGATCGAAGTGCTGTTGGTGATACAGATAATGTCCCTGGAGTCCAAAGTAACATAAATGAATAGTTTACATCAATATAATAGCGGCGTGGTGGCAAAGCAAGTAGGCCAGGCAAGATCCTTCTGGTTGGAGTTTGCATGTTATTCCTGTGCATGCGTGGGCACTCCCACGTCCTCCCCAGTGTTAATTATGTTGACTAATTATTTCTGCTATAGTTTTCGTCAACAACTTTTTTTCCCCTTATGAAAACTAGACTACAACTAAAAAAAAAAAAAAAAAAAAGTGTACATGGAGAAAAACTAAATTAACTGACATTTTCATCAACAAATAAAAACTAGACTAAAATGTTTGACAGAGTTCAGACCTGATTTCGTCATATTGAAAGTAGAGACAAGTTAGGAATCACAGCTACTTTTGTTGTGTGAAAAGGTTGCATGAGTTAAGAGGGACATCCAATCACAGCTGCCTTAGCTTCGTGGTGGCAGGATCCAAGTGTAAAACATGACTTCAGAAATTCAAGGAAACATATAAAATGCCTTGTACTTTACACTTCATATTTTAGTCGACTAAATTTACAGTAGATTTGGTTTTCTAAAATGTTGTGGAATTTCATCAACTAAAACCAGACTAAAATTAAAACAATTTAGATGACTAAATTATGACTAAAACTAAAAGATATTTTAGGAAAAAGACTAAAACTAAAACTAAATTCAAAAAGTTCTGTTAAAATTAACACTGGTCCTCCCACAGACCACAGATCTATGTTGCCCTGCGATTGGCTTGCGACCAGTTCAGAGAGTACCCCGCCTCTCGCCCAATGTCAGATAGGATAGGCTCCAGCCCCTTTGCGACCCTGAAAGGATAAGTGGTATAGTTAATGGATGGATGGATTAATATAATATTTTTCCTGTGGTTTTCATGGGGTGTAAATACATCACTTTTTAATAAATGAAAATCAAAAAGCCTGTGCTGCAGCTCCATACAGTGTTCAAAGCTAGCTGGCTCCCTTTTGTTGTCTAACTTTCTGCCTCACATGAAAAAACTGAAAACAAACTGTATACTGCATGTTTCTCTTATCATAAACCCCAAAGCACACAAACCAAGCCTGTAGATTTGTTAACAGCTCCAGTAAGCAGCTTTTAGTGAAAGGAATGAGGCATCATTAATGCAGCTTAACATAACTAAAACAATCTGTTTACAGAACAGCAGTGATATACAAAGAATATGAATGCATATCACCCTGACATACTCATTGCCTGAAATGTCAGATTATTTTTAAAGGAAATTTCTCTTGCCTGTTTTATTAAGACAATCTCTTTCAAATTATCTCAGAAAATCACATTTGTCTTGCCGAGCTGGAGCAGAAAACAAGTGAGGAAAACAAGAAATCAGCCCCCTATTGTTTTCTTGTTTCCATCTCTTGAGTCATCAACACAAATCACAAGGAAAAGAAGAAGAGGAGACATTATTGTCTTGCAGCTCTTTCTCCCTTCGCACATTGATGGTGTGAAAGTATTGTTAATGCTGGCTCCATCATTAGTGGCGTATTTTTTTCTCCCTTTGCTTTGCTCTCATTTGTAGAGGTGTAAATCAACCTCCCTGCGTCCGACACCTCAAACTCGCCAAATTGAGCTCTTGATGCTGTCTAGGCCCCCGGAGCAGTGAATACAAATGTCAGTGAGATTACTAGTCTAATTGGCACGGCGTTAACCCTACTCTCTAACATCAGGAGATGAGATGCAGCAGTGAGGTGTGAGGGACATTCTCCCCATAAAGTAGAACTCTTACAAATGAGACGATGAATCAAATCTCATTTAATGAAGACAATGCTGCAACATAGAGAGAAGTCAGAAGAATTCTCTCACAACAGAGTTTATATACATGGTACTTAGCCCTTTAGCCCTCCCCAAATTATAAGAAAACACACATAATGGGTTCAGAAGATCATTAATAAGTGTGGTGTTGAGATTAATTTAAAGACTGCAACCTCTGTTTTTCTAGAATAAATGGTTTTAGTTGATTTTGGCATTATAGGCATCAAATAATGAGGCATAAAAGAGAGTGAGTGTGAAGGGAAAGTGCTGGGGCGATCAACCTTGCATTATGTACAGAATAACAGACAAAAAACAACTTATTACTCGATTATCACTGCTTGTTGTATGAAATACGATGAAATTATTAATACTGTACCAGCATGCTTACTGGGATTTATCAGGCGCAAATCACATTTTACAGGTTACAGATCATGGAAATTCACATTTAATTATCAATTTGAGTATTGAGGAAAATCCATGCTGATAGCGGGCTCTTGACAGCATTCAAATGGAATTGAATTTTAATTGAATGCTTTATTTCAAACATGTAAAAAACAAACATGGGTATTCACCATGAATGAATACATGCATATAAATTAAAAACAAAGAAACTGTTGACGATATCTTGCATGTGCAGCAAGTTTACATGCTTGAAAAGGAGTAGGAAGAAGTATGAACATATTTTATCCTACCTCTTTTATTACCACATATCACTATAAAGTTTTTAATTTCTCCTTATTTATAATATTTACAACATTCACCATCTAGTCGGGAACCAATGGTCTTTATAATACATTGACTATGATATATTATAAGCTACTTATATACAAATGTACACATAATATTTCACCTATATATAATTCTTAATTTCTATACATTAACAACAGGCAACCATTTTAATTTATCATTAAGAGATCACTAATAGCCCCCTGCTGAGCAACTGATCTACGTGACTGATGTGGGCATGACAATCGGCCGACTTTCAGCTCGGATCTCTGCTCTTGATCAAACTCAGCAAAGGTCTGATTATCTGGAGGGCCTAAAGATGATCTTACCTGTGACATGAGGTGTGTTAGTCATTTTATCCTTTCAGAAGACGATCAGGGACGCCCCGACTTGAAAATGAAAATATTTAACATGTTTAATATTTACAGTCTGAAGTCCTGATGTCTATGGAGTGCACTGAGGTCAGCCGAGCATGTCTTCTGTTTGTCAGATGGACCAGAGCAAAGCCAATCAGGCAGCAAATTGGCTGAAGCAGGCAGCAAACAAGTTCATGGCAATGAGACTAAAGGCAGATCATAAAGTTAGATGGACATTTTAAAACTTTTTTTATTCTCCATGTGGATATGGCCTTAGAGGGACTGTCATTGTTTTCTTTAAATGCATGTTTAGAGAAAACGAGGGAGTAAAGCTCTTGGAAGTTTTTTTTCGTGGGGCTGCAGCCTGGTTCATGCTGTGAGGAGAGGGGGGATAAGCGAGGGGCAAGTGAGAATGAGTGGGAGTCCAATTATGCACAGTATGTTCCAGCACCTTGTTGAATCTGTGCCACAAAGACTTAAGACCCTGTCCACATGGAGACAAAAACATTTTTATTTTATAACATTCTTTATAAAGACGGCATTGTTTCAGTAAATGTGTCCGTCCACATGAAAACAGTGTATGCCAGGCCTGTAAGTGGCGCTGTAACACTGCTGTAGATTTCCACCATAAAACTTAGAAGAAGACATGGAGCATGTGCATACATGAGAGAAATGTGAACATACACTGACGTACGCTGTTGTGTCCTCTTGTTGCTCACAATGATCGTGGAGGAGCAGAAGATTTTTCTGTAAAACGAGAACAAGCTCAGTAGCTTCTTACACCTGGTTTTCTGCCGTTGTTTCTGTTGTTGTCGGGGTTCGCACGTGTGGTTTAACCAAGAGATGGGGCTATGATGTCATAATTTCTGAAACATCCATATTCGTGCACACACGGAAATGCAAGGTCGGCGTTTTCAGATTAATCCACTTTGTATCCATGTGGACAAAACGCTTAGCAGTTAAAAACTTGTGTGGATAGGCCCGAATTTGTCCCTGTGTGGACGGCCCTTAAGACGGTTCTGAGGGCAAAAGAAGGTCCCAACTGATATAAGCGAAGTGTAGCTATAAAGTGATAAGAGACTGTTCATAATGTGTTGTGTCTGCATTACTTTGTCTGATTGTACTTGCATCTGTCTGTTTTAAACCGTTACCCATAGAGGTCTTGCCTAAAACAGAGAGAAACTCTAAAGCTCTCAAAGTCTGGAACTTTATGTCCTTTCTCTTCTTCTTTGTATCCGATCCTTTACATCTGCTGCATCTGTCTGAGTTATGAAAGTGTCAGGTTGATTACACACTGTTGCAGAGAAAACTAGGTGACTGTGCTGCACTTTGTATCACTGGTATCCATTAACTGCCTCCTGTGCTGTGAGTCGGGCTCCCTGTGAGAAGAGGTCACTAGATTTGACCTCAGTCTATCAGGATCTCTTGGCAATTCAGCCTCTTCCTCCTGGTCCCTTTTAACTTGATTGGGGTCAATTATGCGTCTGTGTGATTGTCTGTGATATAAAATCAAAGCTCATAATTTCAATCACTTCAGCGCTACTACACTAAGAAACCTGTTTAATCATTCACACATTGAACACAGAATCTAGAACAAGAATGGAAAACCTTTATCGACAATGTGCAATAACTATGTGCCCTGACATTAGAGAAGCTTCACATTAAACTTTGAAACACTCAGACTTAGCATGGATATGATGAAGGGTTAGTGTTAAGGTTTGGTTGGAAGGTGGAGAGGATCAGAGTTGGTGATAGTTACAGCAGAAAGTTGTTGATTTGATCCTCGGGTTCATTCAGGGCCTTTCTCTGTGAAGTTTGAATGTTCTTCCCATGCCTGTGTGGATTCTCTCCAGGCACCTTTGCTTCCACTCACTGACCAAAAACAGGCTCATTATTGCCTTTAGGTGAAAGTGTGAGAGTGAATGGTTGTCTCTTTATGTGGCCCTGCTGGCCAACCGGTTAAGGTGTACTTCTCCTCTCACCCTGTATCAGCTGAGATAAGCTCCAGCCCCCCCGTGACCCCGAAAGGGATAAGCCGTATAGACGATGGATGGAAATAATTACTCAATATGCCTATCACCAGTTAGCAGAGTATCAAAATGAACCATAGAATCAGTCAGTTTTTTGGCTTGAGTAGTAGTACTCAAACTGGTAGTAATGAACATTAAACTACTTTGGCATAGAAATAAAAAAGCATGTCATGTACAGTGCTCAGCATAAATGAGTGCACCCCTTCAGATTTGTCAGAAAACCTTTAGTTTCCTTTCAAAATCAGCATTTTCTATGGTGTACTGTAACACAAAATACTCCCCCAAATGTGGGCCATTGATTGGAAACAAGATTTTTTTAGTTGCACAAAAAAAAGTATTTTTTCTCAATTTAAGATCAGGATGCAAAAATGAGGACACCCCAATCAAAGGGGTTGGAGCAAAGCTAAATTTTAGTTATCATATTACCCTTAATTTCATCTTATGGTAAAAAAACATGGTATGTTAAACTCAGCTTTGTCAAAACTTTGGAAATTGTTTTTTTATTCATTCAGATATTGATTAAGACATTGCTTTTAATACGGGGTGTACTCATTTATTCTGGACACTGTACATGGTGATAAATAACGTTTAACTATGAGTTTATGCAATTTCATGCAGTATAGCCTACAGTTTAGTATGTATTCCACATACTATTATATTAATTAGACCAATGAGTTTTTACTATGAGATGCCACTCGCAAATTGTATAGTGCTTAGGACATGTTGACGGACAGAGCAGCAGCAGTTAAGAATAAACATTTGTTCTATATCTACATATGTGTATGTATATAAAATTTATTAATTGGCTCATATTCTAAATACAAATTTTAATCCCCCTGGCATGTTTGCTTACATAACAAACAGTTGGAGATACTTTTAATTCTGGCAAAACTTGATCATTTTTGCAGCAACAAATGCATTAATTAGCTCACATCCAATTTTTTTCTAGGTGCTTTTGCAAGTTTGAAAGCAGAAATGAAAAGTCTTTATTCAGTAAACAGACTTGTATATACACAACATTCACAGCAGAATCAAAACAAACTGATGAAATGCTCACGTTGCTGCTGTTGTGATTGTTTCGTTCGTTCTCAATTCCAGATTGCTGACTCTCAAAGGAAGAACAAAAATAGCTCCAAATTGTGTTTCCAACAGTGGTTTCGCGAATATGATTTTGCTGAAAGATAATATTTCTTTGTCAGACCGTTGAAGACAGCTCAGTGTTAGTCTTTGACAGTGGAGTGGGCAGGGTGTGGGTGTTTTTAATATGCAGGCGCTGCTGTGGGGATTTTAAAATATAAATATGATGTGCAGTTCACCTGACACAAAATCTTTAAATACAGCACAGAAATACATGTCTCCTTTTATTCTATTTAATCAAACTACAGCATTGTTTACTATTGTCAGTGGATTCTGCAGAGGAGAACTCAAAAGAGAATTTCACACTTTTTCTCCTGATGAGTTTAAAAGTCAATCCTTCACTTTGTTAATTGACTTTTTTAGGTTTTGCACTTAAAACCCATATTGTTTTGATTTTGGAGTCTTCACAATCACTAATGTTAAAAAAAAAAGAAGAACCTTTTTCTCACATATTGATAGCTCTTATCCAGCTGTATTCTCAGGTCATTTTCACACCCACAGCCTGGCTGTTTTGCACAGATTCAGTTGAAAAAATGCTACAAATTTGCAAATTTTTACATTTTCACATTTTTAAAGTGAGCTGAGTCCAGTCATAATGGCCTTACATCATTACGTCAAAGCCAGCATTCCAATGAGTACGAGTCACGCTGTGCATTAAGGGACGAAAGCCAGCAAGCATTACTGTTTTAACCCACAAAACAGTAATATAATAACAACAAAAGAGGATATTAAATGTCCTGTGCAAGACTATACATAGATGAGCAGTTATTTTTTTTATTTCTCATATGTAGCAAATGTAGAACAAGATGTAACACTGAGTTGTCTTCAACGGTCTGACAAAGAAATATTATCTTTCAGCAAAATCATATTCGCCAAACCACTATTGGAAACACAATTTGGAGCTATTTTTGTTCTTCCTTTGAGAGTCAGCAATCTGGAATTGAGAACGAAAAAAATAATCACAACAGCAGCAACGTGAGCATTTCATCAGTTTGTTTTGATTCTGCTGTGAATGTTGTGTATCTGCAAGTCCTAAATTCTTTTATAAAATAAAAATCTTACTTGTAGCTTGTCTTTCTTTTTGCTTTTATTAAATTTTCAACTGTGCAGCGTTAAATTAAGTCTGTTCATATAGACAGTATTTTAAAGGGCTCTGCCTCCTCCTTGTTACTTTGATAATGAAATGTGAGTGATTTTAAAAAAAATCTTTATGATTAACTACTAAAATCAACATGTTTTAGTAGTTTTAACAGACCTAAATCAGTTTGGATTCTGTTGTTTATCATTCCTAATATACTGAAATATTCCTTTGATATTTTTAGTTGTTTCAAGTAAAAAATTAAATAACCATTCTTAGCGCTGACAACAAAACAAAAAATATGACAAAATCACCTTAAACAGAAGGTTGCTTATCTTACCTCAGTGGCTCACACTGTCCCATTCTCCCCTACTCTGATATCCTTCTTGTTCATTGTTTCCTCTTGTATTAAGCACCTCATATTCAGCTGCTGATAGGATATAAGCTTTTGTTAGGTGGTGATGGTTGACTTTAAATGTGTTTGTCTTTATATTCTTTTAATACTGGTGTGTGTGAGTGTGTTCAGTGTGGGCGCTCACGCTTGTCATCGATGAAGGCTGTAAGGATCAGGCTGCATCAGCGTCATGAAGAAATACACAGTCACTGTCTGCTAAAGCCATTAGCTCATCATGTCAGCTTGCATCTTTTACTCTTCCTTAAGTGTGTTTTTGGACTATGATTGAGCACTCTGCTGCTGCTACGCTAATCTACGTCTTTTCTGTGGGGAAATGTAGCTTGTTAGGACTCTACTGCACTACTTAATCAACAAAATAACTACAATACTGAAAATGTATTTGACTTAGAAACAATGTCACAACCACAAAGTTTCTATTGGAAACTTCTAACACTGTGGACTTAACACTCCAACGTCAGTCCTAACTTCAAATTAGCTGGTGCAGCAGGAAGCTGGTTTTCCACTTCCTTGACTTCCCTCCTGCCTTTATTTTTAAACACACTTTTCATTTTTCAAACCCCAGGAGCTTTTAAATAGTTGAGCCTGGCTCTTTCAACTTCAGTCAGGGAAATTTAGACATAACAGAGAGAAATATGGCTCTTTTTATATTATATTCAAGGTAATACCTTCTTTTCTTTATCTGCAGAGTATTCCAAGACTGTATCGTGATCTCCTTGATTTATGAGCTCTGACACCTGGGTCATATTTTCATTAATTAAACATGGCTTTGTAATAATTTCATGCTGATAGAGACCCATTTCCCCACAGTCTTTGGGCACATAAGATATGCCTTTGCTGCATAACTTAATTAGAAAATGATAAATGTCCCAGCGGTGTGTCCATACATTTTGTAAAGGTCAGGCCCACCCATGGTTTGATTTATTTAAATTCTTGATGCTTTTGAAGAGAAGCTGTGGAGTCTTCAGAGGTGTTCTTACCTTTGTTTGCCTTTCACGTCCACTTCATCTTACACATGATAGCTAGCTCTGTGTTGCAAAGTGTGCGCGTATTTTTCCAAACTTCAGATAGCCCCATAATATCTTGTGAGGCTGAATATCACTGCTCAGACTATCAATGAGGGAAAGTAACCTTGGGTCACCATTCATTCCAGACTACAAGAGCTTTATATGGCCGATACAAGACCACTCATTTTTTCCAGTGACATACCTGCAGACTGGGCTTGTTTTGTGTAAATTAGTTTTACTGAACTTCAAGGCTTTGGTGTTTTTTTTCTTTTTTAATTTCCTACAGAGTGTTGGACGATGCCCTGTTGCCCCTCTCAATGTCTCTCAATTTCCTGTTGGTAAAAACGTACAAGGAAATTTTAAGTTGTTGGCTTGTACATTAATTAGAGGATCATTTGCAGGTAGGAGGCTTGTGGCAAAAGAGGTCAGGCCTCAGACTGCTATAGACTGATTTTAACAGAGTGGATTGTTGGGCAGTATGACAGCATCTTTTGATACATATTCCATCCATTCATTATCTTTACTGCTTGTCCCTTCCAGGGTCACAGGGGGCTGAAGCTTATCCCTGCTGACATTGGACAAGAGACAACCATTCACACACTTACCCACACCAAAGGGAAATGTAATAATAATAATAATAACTTTATTTATATAGCACCTTTAAAAACAAATGTTTACATAGTGCTTTAACAGACAAAACAAAAGTGGAAAAGGCAGAACTCCGAGCACAATAAAATCAACAATCAGGTCAAACAGAGACCGAAAGAGTCAAAGGAAAAGGCACAGAGGGTTAATTAAAGCAACAAAAGGAAAGAAAATGGTAAACTGGTAAGAGGGAGACAGCTGACGTATTTGTTTTAAATATAATGATAAGGAGACAGAAAGACAATTGATAAATAGGTTTATAGATACATAAATTGATGACAGTTGATAGATCATAGATGACAGCATCACATCAGGAAGATGGAAAAGGAGAGGGTAGATGGAGGATGAGTAAAAGAGAAAAGATAAAAAAAACAACATAAAACAAAATAGAAGAGAAATAATAATTAAAAAGGGAGTATATTAAAAACATGAAAATGTGGTAAAAACAGGACTAAAGCGATGAGAAACCAGTGAGGAGAGTAAGAACAGAAGAGTTTAAAAATATTATAATATAATATATATATTATAACATATGAAGTCACCATATAGCCTTATAAGCATGTTTTTTGGTCTGTGGGAGGAAGCTGGAGTGCCCAGAGAGAACCCATGCACAGGGAGAACAAGAAAACTCCACAAGGAAAGTCGAACTAGGAAACTTCTTGCTTGCAGTTTCTGCTGGGCCACCATGCCGCCCATTGATCCATGTTACTAATTACAATTATGTCATCATCTTAACATTTTCCAGGGGAAAATGTGGAAATCAAATGACATAACATACACAGTTATGAAGTAAATTTTGGGAAGAGACAAGAATGACTGATAAATCAGACAAACACTGGACGTTTACCTAAATGATGTTACTTCCTGTTTTGTCTGAATCCAGTCCAGCCACCTTGAATTTAAAAGGACAATGGGCTTGAGCTTGTATCAATCAACCAATCAAACTTTATTTGTATCTTTTCATTCAAGATTTTGTAGCACAAAGTGCTTTACATAAGAAATAAAATAAAATAACAATAAATGAAATAAAAAGTTGAAAATTACATACAGTGAAAAAATAACACCCCACCCACTCTCCCAATCCACATACAACATACAAACTCACTTAATCCAACACACAAAGACATAAAAAGGAAATTCTGAAAGAAAACAGAGTTAGAGGACTGATGAAATGCTATCTTGAATTAAAAATGAGGAAACACAGGAGCTAAGACTAAAATGATAATTAAAAATCATAAGGAATTAGTTAAAAATACTATAGGGAAAAGTCAGTAAATCAATAAATTAATTAATAAAATAAAATTGAAATAAATAATATGGTAAAATGTGTTATAAAATCCACTACAGTAGGATAATAAAAAGAAAAGCAGCTAACAGAGAATAAAATTCCAAATAATAAATCTGAACTGAAATGTAGAAATAAACAGATTAAGAGGATCAAAATAATAATAAATAAAAAGGTAATAATAAAAATAATCAGCCAAAAGCCAGACTAAAAAAGTATAGCTCTTTTCTTGTCTTTCTAACTACTCGAAGGTCCAAACGGTAGCGTATAGCTCACAGTTTGATCATGTTTAATAAAATAAACCAAACTTAAAAAATAAGATATATTCTTGGGTTTTGTTTGAGGTTACTTTCACATAAAAAGTTTGGAAGACTGGGTTTGGTTTGGTGGTGGTGAAATTGCAACATTTTTCTTGTGGTTTGATTTCTTTCCTGCTGCACTTTGTCAGGTGGACCAAACCCTTTCAATTGCTGTGTAATTTATCAGCTAATTGGTGCTGCAGCCGTGGGCTTTGTTCCTGCCATCAGGCTTCTGTTGTTCTATGATCTGGAAAATTCACAACCAGCTTAGAATGATGGCATTGTCTAGTACCAAGTAGTTTGTAAATACACTGAAACATAAAATAAAGAGATTGCATATTGACTGGAGCAATGTGTAACCATATCCTGCACAGACTTTCAGATGCTAGCAGTGCAAGTAATGCTAATTTTATCCGCACTCTGCTTGATATTGTCAGTGAACGCCACATTGGCTTGCTTACTGTTGAGATATTTGGCCAAATTCAACACACATTTCACTACTTTTTGGTACTTGCCTTGTGAGGCCCTTTTTTGTCTGGACAGCTTTCACACCAATTGCAAACTCTGGTTCACTTGGAAGTGAACCAAGACCACCTTTATCCAACCCAAACTTTCCAAAACATTAGTTTGTTTGGTCCAGATCAAATGTGTTCGCAATAAAAGCAACTTTAAGCTTAAAGAGAGAGAGAGCAGGGGCTCTGAGAGACATGGGAAGAGGGATGGAGAAAAACAAATCTGATTTCTTCTTAAATGGTCCAGCAGTAAATTGTACTGCGGTACACTGACCATTGCTCTGCCTCAATGAGTTTTTTCATAAGATGGTGTTTTTGCGGTCAGGTGTTTACTCTGGCTCTGATGATAATGTTGTTTCATGGACAAGGATGGCAGATCAAAAAAATCCTCCCTTTTATCATCTTCGAAGACAATGATAAATAAGCTATTTGGGGCTTTGTTTGAGGACTTGTTTCTGTATTTCCTGACAGAGATGAAGGGCACAAGGGGCACTATACAAACAACAAGGCTTCTTTCTTGATAAACACCAAATTTACTCTGGCCCCATTTCTCAGTCCTTTTGTTCCTCCTCCCTGATAGGTGTACCAGCCCTGAAACGGAGACAAAAGAGGCCTGACAAACACAAGACAGCAATCTTCACATTCGAGCAGCCAGGTAATGAAGTCACAATTTCTCTTTGCTTGTTGATTATAGACCAGGGGCCTGCAATTAAAATTTAGCTGGGTCTGGTTTGTCTTTTGGGTTTGAAGAACTCTGACTTGGGTTATGAATGGAGGGCATCTGTGGCGCAGTCTGATAGTATGCTTGGTCAGCAAACGGGAGGTTGCAGGTTAGAGCCCAGCTCCAGGTGTCCTTGGGCAAGACACGTAATGCCAAGTTGCTCCCATTATTGCATCAGTGGCGTGTAAATGGGCATGAAAGGGCATGAATGTGTTGATACTGATGGACAACTGACACAGAAACTCCAACCATCAGTGAGTGAATGGGAAGACGTGACCTGCGGTGTAAAGCTGCTCTGAGTAGTCAAAGACTAGAAAAGTGCTTTATAAGCTCAAGTCCATGTACCATTTTTTACCAAATGTTGAGGCAGATAATGTCATATGGGCTTGGATCATTGATAGGTAAATCAATTCATCAATATACATTAAAGGTTTTATTAATTTGTGTTCCCTGAGGCTGTAAAATTCAGAAACACATTGTATTTCCCATAAATGCTTAACAATATCGACTGCATGTGACTTCCTCCTTTTTAGACTAGATTAGATTAGATTAAGTGGGGTACACACATAAAGATTATCGGCTGTTTTTGTCCTGACTTCGCCCCTTCCCGACCAAGGACGGCAAAAACCTGATTATTTTCTGTTTTATAAGATTATCCTGTTAGATTATCCTGTGGTCTGAGGAGTGTTAAGAGTGAATTTGTCTCGATAATAGGCGCTGAAATAGGTTGGGGCCGACAATTGTAAATATTAACGACACACACATGAAGATTTTTGGTCATAAATATTAACTTGTTCAATATTTACGACCAAAAATTTTCATGTGTGGGGAAAGCTGATGACTGAATGTGAATGCAGCCAATCAGGAAGTGAGCTGACTGAGGAACAAGGAGGAAGGCGTAAATAAGAACAAGCATGGCCGACCTGAAACATAAAGTTTGGTGGACCTAAGAAACGGAGGACCAGCTCACGTGTTCACGTAGTCTCCAGGATTATTCCACAGTCTTTTCTTTTATTTAGTTCCCAATTTCTGGTCAAAAATAGTTGAACGACCACCATCATTCCCTCTTCTTGTATGTCCTCTCCCATGTTGCATGTTGTGTTTTCCAGTTGTTGCCATAGACAACGTTTATGGTTGTTGCTATGCTTCTTCTTCATTTTTGTTAGATCAGTGGTGGGTTATGTGTGTGGTGTGCTGTGTTGAGGTTATCGGAGCACACCACACACAGTACGATCAAAACTGTTCAATGCCTGATTTTTTTATCTTCATGAATATAAAATGTTCAATAATTAAAAATAAAATAAGGCTACTGGCTGGCTACTGCTCCTTCCCATTCTCTGACTTCCTGTTACTCTTCCTCCCTCCGAGTGAGGAGTTGTACTGTCTGATGGCCTGAGGGACGAAAGTTTCTCAGTCTGTTAGTCCTGAGCTTGGGAAGCAGCAGTCTGGGGCTGAAGGCTCCTCTGGTTGATGATGACGGTGTGCAGAGGGTGGCCGGCATCGTCCATGAGGTCCAGCAGTTTGTCAAGTGTCCTTTTCTCTGCCATCGTCACCAGAGAGTCCAGCTTCATACCAACCACAGAGCCAGCCAGCCTGATCAGTTTCTCCAGCCTGGATGTGTCCTTATTGGATGTGCTGCCCCTCCAGCACACCACCGAGTAAATGAGATTTTAACTACATTTAATGGTAGAAGCTCAAAATAGGGCTTCGTGAGGAAATGTTCTCAGTGATCACAGAATAATCCAGTATTAACAGATCATGTAGGATGAGCATGATGACACTCTAACTGCACTAAACTATAGTTACCTTCTTAGACCAGGTCATGCTCTAAACAATGGAGGCACATCTGTTTATAGACGTGTGCATGACATTTACAAAGAGGTGTGAGAGGTGTAGGTAGTGCGAGGTGGAGCTGGCACTTTGTGTTCTGAACAGAGCGCCAACTCAGAGCCATCCATCACTGTAAGGGGTTGTTGTGAGCATTGACATTTTATATGCTGTGAAGGGAGCAAAGTGGGCTGCTGTTGCCTGTGATTCATTTGTTGTTGTTGTTCATTGGGATCCTGCAGAGGAGTGGAGGAGCCGGCGCTTTGTTTGAATGTCAGCGGCTGAGATAGAAAGAGACTGCTGTGCCCACTGAGCTATATACTGTATGCCCCCATGATTATGATGGATTGTCCACTGTGAGTGCTCTTTTCTGAATGTTAAGAGCACCCTTTTATTCTAAGTGCGTGTTCTGGAAGTTGGGCTGTCACAAAGGATACTGAAATGCTGAAGTTTTTCTGCCTTATCCATATGGAGGAGATGGATAAGGAGACCGAAATTTTTGACTTTAAAATTGTGCCCAGAGCTCAGGATATAATCCTCCTAATTCAACCCTCGCGTGAAAGTTTATTTCAGACAATTTCCCCCTCATCAGTCTCTCTTTCTGTTCAGACTTTATCCTTCTTGACTTTAGAGCTCCTTTGGAAATAATTGTCTTAATATACAAAGTACACGGCAACAAATGCCAATTAAAAGAGCACATTTGGGTAAAATATAAAGGCAATAATTGCGTATTTCCTGTCTACCATCAACATATATCCTTTAGAATCTCTGCAGTGTTTCATTCTTTCTAAAATATTTTTTCTCTGTATTCTCCAGTTTTGTTGTCCATCAACAGTTCCTTCAAACAGAAAGAGCTGCAGCACTCGTGTTTCTTTTGTGCCTTGAATGACAGACTCATTATTGTGCTATTTTACAGTTACTGTTGTAGCCTGTTATTTGGCTGAGCTTTTCATTACAACAAAGATATTCCAAATGAAAAGGATGATGCATGTTATCAAGTAGTTACGACAGAACTTAATGGATAATCATTTTGGCTTCCTCACTTTTTATTGTACGTGAACTGGAAGATTCTCTGTTGGCACTTGTTGTCAAGCTCAGAAACAACTGCAGTTTACTGACTTCACAGCTCACTGGAGTGTAACTGAGGCTTTATATGACCACAAACAACAAGTCCATCCACATGTCAAACATCTTTAGCAAAAATAAAAAATGCAGAAACACGTAAATAAACTGTCAAGAGCATGCAATAATGTCTGACATGCTAAATGGCTTTCCAGTTGACCCTTAGTTGGCTCTAATTGGTCCACTGAATAACCAGAGAGCCCCCTCTCATAGCAGATATTCTAGTCAGACAACTTTTGTCTTAGCAGAACCTTTTTAATGCATTGGTGTGAAATTATGGCCGTAATTTGTCACTTAAATTTCAAAAAACAAAAACAAAAGCTCATAGCCTCAGGGTCTATGTATTCTATGATGTATTCATCATCGATGACTTCGAGTAATGTTCAAAAAACATTGAGTTTTCACATACTAAGTGCCCCTGATCCAGCTGTATTCTCCATCTGTCATAGTCCTCTTCTCCATGTGGGCACAGTCTGCTCTGTTTGGTGATTGTTTAATTTGGCCATGTTGTCAACGACTCTAAATTCATTCTACCATCTATAATCTGCATTGGTCTTGCCAGCCCAATTGGGTGGAGCCAGGGGTGGGGGAAGGTTGCTTGAAACCCACCAAAACTACAGGTTAACTATGGGAGAGCAACATATGACGATGTTGAAAAGAAACAAGATTTTAAAATAAACCCTGTTTGTCAGTTGCTTAGTTGATTGTGTACTCATTGCTCCGGAGATCAGTTGATGGCGAGTCGAGACCACCTCTTTTAGGCATGCTTGGGGAAACAGGGATCGATTACAATGTTAATATAAATTCCAATAAACTGTGCTGAACATGAAACACCCACTTGTGTCCGATAAACACTTCCTAATGATCTAGTTCTGAACACTACCAAAGACTAACTATGGCTGCAGATAGCCAGTGAGTAAACACAGCGAAAGCACCAGCAGCTGGACACAGTTCAACCGGTATACATCATCAACCCAGCATGCATTGTGCAGTAAAACAATGGCTGCGCCCGTAAGTTAGAATAAATTGCGATTTTTAAAGACATAACAATTCTTTGTGGTTTTTTTAACAACACATTCTAGTATGAGATAAACATAAAAGCATATTTATGCCCATTTGTCCTCACAGTCGGGGTTCCTTTTAACAGTGTATGGAAGGCGTGTGGCTGGAGGAACATCTTTGTACATGGTGCACATGCACAAACGGTATCTCATAATTTCGACTTTTTATCTGTTAAAGCAACACTTAAGAACTTTCAGTTTTCGTTGATTATGGCGGAGCCGGTGGACAAAGGTGGTAGTGTTTTGCATGAAGGAAGACCACATTTCCCATGAGGCCCAGCGCTTAGCGCCGTAAAATCCTGATCTCCCGGTCGCCTGCAGTTGGACTGAACTACATTTCTGTTCCCAGCGGCTGTGTGAAGGATGAATAGCGAGGAGGTAATGAATCTAATTGTGGCTAAACAATATCATATGACGATGTTGAAAATAAACATGTAACTTTGTTTTGTACCGTATCCCCCCACCGCCCCCCCCTTACCTGACTCGTCAGCGCGTCAGTCGCTGACGAGTTTTAGAGCCTTGAAACCGATAAATAAAACGCTATGTTGGCTAATTTCACAGTGAACACACGTACAGATCCCGGCAGGAGGAAGCTACTTACTAGTCCAGCAGGAACAGAGCCAAGGCAGCGTCGGTCGGAAATCCCTCCTCGTCTTTGAGCTCATGCCAGCGAGTGAAAGCTGGGCCAGTGTTAATCCTTGAATGTCCTTTTATCCAGGTAGCCTCCCTCTTTCTTTTTTTTGTCTCCTCAGACAAAACTTTTCGTTTCTTCGTTTGTTTTGCAGCTTCTGCAATGATAGCACTAGTTGTGCGTAGGCGTTCGACTCGACTTCCATCTTTGTAGCGAATGGGGAAAGGGGGAAGTGACGTATGCCGTAAAGCAGTCAGCACATTTGTAGTCTTTTTGTGTGGCAGGTTTCCTGCCACCCTCCTCAAAGTTGCTTAGTGCCAGTGAAAGCGATACAGACCCCCCCCAGGCCATGACAGAGGTGTCATTCAACTAGTTGTAAGTCGATGTTTCATCACAAAAGTTATGAAAATATTTTATGAAGGCTGAAAAGTTACTTAGTGTTGGTTTAAAATTTGGAATTTTTATGCCATAATTTCAGCTTTATTTATCTCATAATTATAGCTTTTTATCTAATAATTATAACCTTTTATCTCAATTATGTCTTTTTATCTCATAATTATAACTTTTTATCTCATAATTATAAACTTTTATCTCAATTATGTCTTTTTATCTCATAATTATATTATCTCATAATTATGTCTTTTTATCTCATAATTTCAGCTTTTTATCTCATAATTATGACTTTTTATCTCATAATTATAACTTTGTATCTCAATTATGTCTTTTATCTCATAATTATGTCTTTCTATCTCATAATTATAAAACTTTTAATCTCTTAATCATAACTTTGTATCTCAATTATGTTTTTTTCTCATAATTATGTCTTTTTTATCTCATAATTATAAAACTTTTAATCTCATAACCATAACTTTGTATCTCAATTATGTTTTTTTTCTCATAGTTATGACTTTTTATATCATAATTACAACTTTTCATCTCAATTATGTCTTTTTATCTAATATTTATGACTTTTTATCTCATAATTTAGACTTTTTTATCTCATAATTATGACTTAGTATTCTTCTTTTTTTCTTAGTTCCCTAAATTCCATTTTTTTTTTTTTTAAGTAGCGGAAACAGGCTTCTATAGGCAGTGCACGTGCCTCACAGCAAGAAGACCACTGGGTCAGTTGGGGCCTTTCTGTGTGGAGTTTGCATGTTCTCCCTGGGTTCTCTCAGGGTGAGATGCAGCTAATCAGGTTAATTGGTGACTCCAACTAGGTCTGTCGCTCTATGTGGCCCTGTGATTGGAGGACAACTGGTCCCGGGTATACCCTGCCTATCACCCAATGTCAGCTTGGATAGGCTCAAGTCCTCTGCAACCCCCAGAAGGGATAAGTGGTATAGATAATGGGTGAACTACTTTTACGAAAAGTTTTTTTGAGGTGAGCTGTAACCATGTTCATGTCTTCATAGAAAATCAGCATTTAAAACAGTGTTTGTGTACCGTCTCTGTGGCTGCTTGTGCTTCTATAGACAGCATCAAGGACATCTGGACACTAGAGGGACTGTAGCTTCTTTGCACATCCACATTGCCACATTGGTATACTAATTTAACAAGTCTGGGCCATTTTTAAAGCCATTAGACCATCCTCTCTGCAGTACAGTCTATTTCTCAGTGGTAACACCAAAGTTTGGGTGTCCTGCCAATCAATTCTTTGCTTTGGTGAACTTTACAGAGACTTTGGCATATTCTCCTGGAGTGAACCGTACTTTCAGATATGAGGAGATGAGAAACAAATTCCTCCTCCTGGCTTGCAAACGCTTCCTTATCTCGGGAGAAGCTTGCAGGAAAGCGGAGCCTTCAAAGGCCTCTGACAGGGTTACTTTCAGCCTGCTGACTCAGCTGCAGGAACAGCCGGTGTGTGAAGTTCTGTGGACTTCCTGTGTGCATTGATTACAGCAACACCTCTTATGTTGCCCAGTATTTTCCCTAAAGCACACATGGAGACTTTTTTCTCTTCCTGTGTAGCAGCTTTATAGCTACAAACCTCCCAGAATCCTCAGCAGGAGGTCCACTAAGAACCTAACGGTTAATTAATTATATCTAAATATGTATCAAAGTGCTGCAGAAGCTAGAGAGTGGCTCAGCAAGGTTCAAAGTCACTGTTAAAGATTTGTTTTGAGCTGGTGGATGATGTTAAATGGTAAACAAACATGTCCTTAGCTTTAGTGAAGGTGAAAGCCTTAAATACTAACTTAGAGTTAATTAACGTCAAAGTGGAAAGAGCCTTTGAGATTTGAAGGTAACCAGGCTATTGAAACTTTGTTAACAATATTTTGTAAGCTTACTTCTATTCACAGCAGCTCTAAAATAAAACTGAAAAGACATGGTTCCTTCATTTTATCGAAACAAAGGCCACCCTTGAAAATACACAAGATCTTAGAGGAATGTGTTGCCAGATAAATAAAAGCAGAAACCATCAAAAGATAGCTTAGACACTTAAATATTTTTGCAGCATGAAGAGCATGATTGCAAGGTTGAAGTTTGGTTCCTAATAATGGAGATGAAACGGCTAAATAAGAGGAAACAGAACCAATTTCATCACCTTAAACTGTGCTGACATGTTTTTTGATTAAAAATACTTTTAAAAATTATCCACAGGCATCTCTGATTGAACTCTTCATGCTGGAAACGTTGGTTCTGAGGGGGTGGTAAGGCTACTGGGGGCTATGATAATGATAACTAGTTGTCTATTGTAAATATATCTGAGGCCCTTGTTGTGTGACGGGGATAGAGGTACGTGGAACCACGGCCAGCACAGCCTAGTAGACATTAACCCTTCTAAAAAATATATAAATCTTTATTTGTATGGCACCAAATCACAAAAAATGTTATGTCAAGGCACCTTAAAATAGAGTAGACTGAAGCCATATTCCTTATTTTATAGTTATATCCATATATGAACAAATAATACATAAAAATGACCTGATGCATTACTTAAAAGTAGCAACAACCCCCAAAAACATAGCTTTTTCAGCATGAAATTTCATGCCCTCTACTAAAGTAACCATAACTTTGGAAAAAAAGACTAATACCTTGGCGAAAATTTCCAAGTTGTGACTTCCAGGGTCATTTTCGATCATGTAATTGTAACAGTCATGCAGAGATTTTTCACAGATTTACCTAAAAGTATGCTCTTTTCTGTCTTTGCATACGGTAAATGGTAAATGAACTTGAGCTTATGTAGCGCTTTACTACTCTCTTGACTGCTCAAAGCAGCTTTGAGTACAGTGAAAATGTCAAATTCCATGTTGTGTTTAAGACAGAAACTACCATTTACAGTCCAGAGCTGTAGCTGTAATTCCAATTTCTGATTTCCTTTTTGTTAAAGTAATACTGAAATCCTCTTGTTCAGGTGCAGCAAAGCCCTGAGTCACTGTGGTTATATTATGTTTTTCTCAGACATGTTTCATAATCACTTGTGTTTTTGTCACAAACCAACATTCATCTATTCATTATCTACAACGCTAATCCCTTTTAGCTGACAAATGTGGTGAGAGAAGAAGCAGACCCTGGACTGTTTGCCAGTGAATCACAGAGCGACGCAAATAGGCAAACAGGTGCTTATGGGCCAGAGGGACTAGTGTTTATCCTCTTCCCTTACCATTGACAAGAGGCTTACACCAAAATAAACTTTAAAATTCAATCCATTCCCCTGTTTGATTCACTTTTCAGACTGAACACATCCTCTGAATGACTTTTTAAAGGACAAACCTCCCTTACTTTTCTCCTCATTTTCATATTTTGTTGATCTCATACAACTCCAACTCTCCATCCAACTGAAAAGTCTTTCATGAAGTCAGAATCACTGAAAACTCTGCTGATGGAAAGTCAGGGTTACTGCATGTTGTGCAAATTCAGACTCTATTGAACACAGATTTGTTTGTTACATAACACGATCCAAATGTTTGAAAGATGTCAGTCTTGTAAACAGCATCCTTCTTGGCTTCTTATTTGTTGTGTTTGTGTTTTGTTTGGAAGGAACCAGCGCGGTTTGCTTTAATTTAAGTCTTTATGTGCAGGAAATGTACTTTAGATTGGGGTCAGAATGTTTTAGTGATTTACTGTTATTACTAAAACACAACACAGGGCCTGAATTCTGTGTCTTTCTGACTCCACAGTACTATCCTTGAATTAAGTTATACTCCTGTCTCCTTCTCATATAGTTTCTGCCTGTCTATGGCAGGAACTATATGTTTTAAGAGAAACTTCTTCTTGTGTCAGCATCCCAAGTGTAACAAGTTGGTTCTTTTTGGGAAATTGGGAAGTAATGTGATACTAAATAGTTAAAGGTTTAATTTAAATTATTGATTAAAGAGGAAGTAAAGGTGCCAAAATAATACAGATAAAGGGCAAATTGGTGTTGTTTGAAATCATATCTTAACATTGCGCAGCAGCTGGATCTGCCTGATTCATTGTTTCTAATCAGGCAGATCCATCTTGCTAAGCTCCAGTTCAGAACGATTGTGAGTGGTCCAAAGCAGCATGACCCAATCAGCGTCTTTTAAAGCAGGGAGAGGTGGGAGGTGGGAAGTGACTGCACATGCTAGCAGCTTCAGTAGCAGTCTTATCTGATCTGGACTGCACATTTTCATTAGCTGAAAAACAAATTACACTTATAGCGTTTCTCAATAAGGAGGATATTTTTGCTTCACTTCCAGCATGTTCTGGCGATAGCTTGTTCTATGAAGTGGCTCATGTTTTGTACTTTACACCGTGGCAGTAGCATCTGCCTATTACCTTATCTGATTGGCCTGTAATGACTGTGATCGTCAGAGCAATCGTCCAATCACTTGCCCTATTCAACTAGTAAAATATATTAAATGGTCCATCTGGTGTGTCAGGTTAATCCTTTCTAGGGAAAACTAATACAGACTTGAACTTGAGTTTAGAAACTAAATGAAATATCAGGAAATAAATAAACTAAACCTACCAAAGCAATCTCTCAACAAAGACAACTGAAAAGAAACAGGATAGCGTTTACATTAAATTAAAGGACTAAATGCTAACAATCAACTCAAATGACTTATTACCTAGACAATTTCTTTTACAAAACTCCATTTACGAAAGTCAGGTGAATTAAGGCCTTTAAGCACCAAGGGTGATATGAATGAAAAGCACAAAATTGACGTGCCTTTCTAGTCATAATAAAAGCAACATGTATTTGAATATACAATGCTTAACAATTTATAAGACCACCAGCCAATGTAAGAGTTATGCCACAGCTGCTCTAAATGAACAGCTTTTGTAATTACCAAAATCATTATTTATGTTCCTGTAATAGTTAATACACGAGTATGTAGAATCTTTATAACCAAAACAATATCTTTAATGCTAACTATGTGGAACTTGGGATCAGTTTCACAGCACTTCTTGCCGGCGTTTAATGTTGCCAGGTAGCAAGAGTTGGCATCCAGGTTTCTCTGTCACATCTGTTTGGCTGTTCAAAATTGCTCTGTGTGCATTGTATTTTCTTTAATCCACTAAAACAGTGGTTCCCAAACTTTTCACAGCCTGTACCCCTTCAGACACTTGACCTCCAGCCATGGACCCCCTACTCTCACGCACTTATAGCAGCTAGGAAAAGAAATGTGTCTGTAAGCCTGCCACCACCTCCACCTCCCACATTTAACATGCATAACTTACCAAAAAAATCTCTTCAAGTGAGTTATTTCTCACAAAATAGATTTATTTACCAGCAATTTCTTTGGGTAGCACCAGTTCACTTTCGAAAGAAGAAATTTACATTTCTGGAACATATTCATTAATGACCTTGAAACTGTAAAGTACATGCTCACCACAGCTTTAACATGAAGGGTGTCTGACTGAACTTATGTTACTATAAGAATCTTAGACAATTCAGGACAGATTTCCTTCTCCAAGATGCCTCATGATTCCAGCCTCCAGCCTCTCTGCCAACACTTCAGGTCTTTATCAAAGCTCACCATACAAACATTTGCCAGTTTGAACTTTAACTGCTGAAACAACTGATTGAAACCTGACAGGTATTCGTGTACCCCCTACGTCACTTCGCGTACCCCTGGGGGTAAGAGTACCCCAGTTTGAGAATCACTGCACTAAAATATCACTCAGAAAACATGAACACAGAGTCAAGAAAACATGTCCTACCAATGTTTGAAGCTAAAGACCAGGAAAAAGTTAGCAAGGCATCTCATTTTCATCTCTGCCATTGCTGTGTACACAGCGAATGGCAGAGGACCCACCCCCTCTTGACTTTGACCAGTGCTGTGAAGCCTCAGAAGTCTAGCTGTTTTTAACTGAGAGTGGTAAGAGCAGGGCAACAGAAAACCAGGTAGAGTGAAGGGCATTTTTGGGGTGCTGATGGCACTGGAGTAGGTTGGGTTGTTTTTTTACGTATATTTTTGGGGCTTTTTTGTAGCCTTTGTTAGACAGAGGAAAGAGACGGTGGATAGACTTGTGAAAGTAGGCTGAGAGAGAAGGGGAAGACACAAGGCGAAAGGGCTTCAGAAATCGAACCTGAGCTGGTTGCTTACCAGTCCGTCAAATCATCACTCAGAGTGAGAAGGGCCCAGCTGCAGGCAGCGCTCTCACAACCCGTACTCTCACGGCCGCGCTCTCACGCCCCTCAGTTGCACATGTGCAGAGAGAGGGTTAACCCTAACCCCTGCTCCCCGGGATTCATCATCTGGTGGGATAGGGGGTTCCTACCCCTGTCCCATCCCTTACCCTAAACCTAACCTTAGTTTTAAGAACTTGCCTGAACCTAACCTTAACCAAATACACATGCCTAAACCGAACCCTCCCTCTTCCAGAACCGAATCTGGAAGTGCAATACTCTTGAGACGCCAAAGGACCTCCCCATTCCCCGAGACCCTATTCACAGCCCCCTTTTATATTTTTACAACCACAATTTGAACAAACTATCAAATAACAAGCCGGAAGTTAGGATAAAAGAAACTGAAGAATAAACATATGTGAGCTCATGCCAGAGATGCCCACAAAAGTTTTTAATAATTGTTTTTGGTCGAAAATGTGTGTTGCTAGTGCAGAAAACGCTGCCTGTGGACGCAAGACCTTGGTGTCCCCTAAACAGTTCAGTCTTAAAAGGTGCAGTGTGTAGAATTTGGCAACATTTCGCCGAACAGAAACAGTGAATATAGGATATAATGTTTCTATTTGTATGTAAAGTCCGTCAAAATAGGAGTGCAATCATCCCCATAAAACGTTTGTTTTATTTTTATTTAGTTAGAAAAAATTTCAAAAAATTTACATTACTGTGGGCCGCGTTCATGTGGGCCGACATAACGAATTCGCCATGTTGTCTACGGGTGGATTTCAGGGACAAGAAGAACGAAACGCGAATCTGTCCTGCCGGTTCTAAAATCTACCTTGAATGCAGGTGAAGAAGAGGAGAGAGGACGGCGGTGGATGTAAAGGCAGTTGTTTCTCTGCACTAGGGATCTAACCTAAACTCAAACTTGTCACTTTAGTAAATGATGCCGTGTTCACGATCCCTTTTGGTCTTCACAGGCTTCCAATGCTCAGCGATGTGACATTTTAGTTACGGTTGGGCTCATTCTAGAATCTGAACAATAGATGTCGCTCGAATGCCAAATTCTACACACTGCACCTTTAGCTTTCTCTTTAAAGCAGAAAGGCCTCTGCAGATGATTGAATAGATGATCTTTAAAAACACAACCAAGCATACCTACACCATTCTAAACCTCATTAACACCTCCATGTCTGCTCCTCCGTTGAATGATAATTTATCTGTTCTGTCTGGTGGCTGATAATTAAGATGAGAAGTAATCTCGTTGCTGAATCCTGATGCTGTTTGTCGATCCTCAAGGGTCGAATCTTTGCCATTTGACTGGTCGCCTCTGTCCACCGCCTCCATTGTCACTGTGGCCATTTCGCTGCACCGTGTGGAGCCAAAGCACATAACCACCATTATCAGAGGAGCAGTTGGAGGGAGCATGCTGCTGTCAAACAAACAATAGCCTCTGTGGAATAACCTGCCATGACTCATAACATGTCAGGGAGCCGCTATCATCTGCTTTCCAGCTCGGTCTGGGAGCCCTCAAGTTTGTGTTGCGTTCATTTAGCTGCTAAGTGATTGAGGAGGATCTGACTGTTAATTAAGAGCGCTGATGACTGTAATTTGTAATCATTCCTCCGATAATTTCTGCAGTGCTCCGCCGTGCACAGAGGGAGGTCCATGAGCAGTAACAATGAGATATTGTTATTTTTAAACATTGTGAGTGTGTGTGTTTGCCCGACTTCAAATGCTTTGATTTGATACAGATTATTAATAAGTGGGTTGCTGCAGGGGTTTGGTAATACATGCTAAATTGAAATTGAGATAATTGTTGCTATTGTTAGAGAGAGGAACACATTCTGCATTTCTGAGCTTGTTGTTCCCATTTAGCTTTTGTTTGCCTTTGCACTGGCTGCTTTCACGGTGTCCCTCCATCTGTCTGTGGGGCTCTCTTAGCCATTCTTGTGAGCAGAATATTTCAGTGAGGCTTCAAAGATTTAAAACTTGCAGTATGGTCTCTCCGGCTGTTTCTGGCTAACACAGAAAAAAGGCATATCGATTAGATCATTTTACTCTTTACCTCTGAGGCCACACTGGACGGCCACATGTTCTTGCATATGAATTTTGCACTCTTGTCCATGATGGGTTTTAGTTCTGGGGATCTTATTTTCTTTCTTTCTTGCTTGTAAATTTAATATCTTGAGGGCTTTGAAGGACTTTCTTCTTCTTTTTTTTTTTTTTTTAACAATTTCTGAAAAATGTTTTCTTGACTCATTGATAAACTGAAATCATTTTGAGAGTACAAGGTCACTGAGAAAGTCCTTTTTACAAATCTTGCAACTACATCTTTAAAACATTTCTATCAGCCACAGCACCACATAAACCACTCCAGCCTGTCCTCTTGTTCCACCATTTTACTTTCAGTCTTTAAGACTTGTATACCCTGCAGAGGCCCATAACAGCTTTGCAATTTCTTTGTTTTATTTCTGCATCTTTAATACACAACTTTGAACTGATAAACATGCTCATAGATGTGGACCTTCACTCGTATCACTCTCGTAAACTGAAAGCAGATTATCTGTGGATGTGGCTTTTAATCAGAGGCTGCATCTGCCGGCCTGCGCTAGGCTATTACCTCTCCAGCCGGCCCTGCTCAGTGACTTGTTTTATACTGCGATCACACAAGGTTACGCTACACCTGGTTTGTACTGTCATTTCACAGTGCCTGTTGACATTTCAAGTACTCTCAAGCTGAATCATGGCCTTTAGCATGCTTCAAAAAATAGCCCTCCAGTGGACAGAAACTGACACAATAACTTCAACAGGATTACTCTGAGATATCCATCTTTATGTGCTATACTGGTATCTGTGCCTGATCTTTAAAGAGTGGCACATTGAGGAAGTGTTACCGGTCTAGAGAGCCACTCAAAGATGCTCCCATTTTTATCTTCTATGATTTTAGCTGCTGTTTTGTTACTTTGGTGACAAAGCGTTTTAAGTTGAGGCTAGATCTCGAGCCCTGAGGATAATTGATTCTGCCGTCTTCAGTATTTACAAGCCTTCTTCTAACCCTACAGACAGAGAGTGTTGAAGTTAAACTGCTGCTCTCTGTTTACTGGTACCCTTTGAAAGAATACCAGCAGTTTTGTGAAGTTAAGTTTCAAAGTTCTGGTGAGAAACTAACTTAAGATCATACATTTTAGAAGAAATGTTTAAATAATGGAATAAAATGTTTTTTAAAATCATGCTTGTTATTCACAATAGCTGATTTTTTTTTTCAAGGACTGAAACTTGATTTTCTCTGATATAGTGAACAATAAGCGTTACATATTATTATTACGGATTAGCCTCCAGGTCCAAAGATGGAAAACATATATATACAAGCAAACCCTAACCTGAAGTATTGATCAAAAAAGGGGAGACGGCCCTGAGAGAGAATGGACTGGTTTTCACATGGAAATAAAACAAGCGGGATAAGCTCACCGGCTCTGGTCAGTGTTAGCAGCGAGCTGAGTCGTCTTCTTTCAGTTCAGTTCTTGGTTGGGTTGGTTATTAACCTTCCTCCTGTTGGGGTCAGTACCGACCCATTTTAGGTTTTAAATGCATAAAAGAACCACTTAATATCTGTTTATTGCATCAAGGCTTTTTGACTTTGTCAGGAACCTTTATTTAAACAAAAAAAAGAAAAGAAAAAATGGAAAACAACAAATTATAAGTGATCTGTTGAAATAGTGTCATCTGTGTTGTTAGGGTCGGTTTTGACCCAGTTATAAAAATAAGGTTATAAAGCAATAATTAGAGCCAAAACTGATATCATGGTGCATCTGTGAAGATAAACAGATAAATGTACATAAATGTTCACAAATAGTCATGCTCATAAAGTTGTCTTGCTAAAACATTATTTTTTGCCTTTGTCTTTAAGTATATATATATGGGTCGAAGTTGACCCGTCACACCATAGATGTCACTATAGTTAATAATATTAGAATGGAAAAATATACATACATATACCTCTACAATATGTGTTCCAACACCCCTCGTTATAGTGAGGTAACAATACAACCTCTTATTTATTTATATGATTCTCCTGAGGTTCATTTTACACTTTTTTAAATTGAATTCTAGGGGTATACAGACAAAGAAAGGCCCAAAGGCCCACCACAAAAGGTATTAAAACCAATATTTTCATAGATAATGAGGCCTGATAAAGTAACCAAGAGATAAGGGAAAAAAATGAAATACAGATAACTGTTTTGGTGTAATTTACAGCTGATTTAAGGCACAGGTCAAAACCGACCCTAGTGTGGAGCGTGTATAGAGAAAGCTAACGCAGTACAAGGGTTTAACAAAAAATGAAGTCTGGTTTCATTCAGGTCGGGCAGCCGCATTGTGTCCAAAAGCATCTGCACGTTTGCGTCTCAAGTTCACAGCTGCAGCCACTCTACCAGATTTGTTATGACGTCTTGTTAAGGAAACAAACGTCCACTCCCGACGCACCTCGGGCACGATGCATTCAAGTCCATGACAAAATACATTTATTCCAACACTGCTCAACCCACTCTTTATTTCTGGCATGAAAACCAGTCAACAGAAAATTCAAGAAAAGACATCTTTCCCTATGTACCAAACATTATGTATATAAAGTCAGATTTGGGTCTACATGTCCAGGTGGGCACTCCGAATTCATCATTCCTGATGATTCATCCACATCACCAGCAATGTTAAAGGGTTAGCTTGTGTGTTTTTTAATCAGAATCAGAATCATTTCTTTATTGCCATGTATGTGACATATACAAGGAATTTGGCTCCAGCAGTTGTTTTCTCTAGTACAAAGGAAGTAAATAAAAAAACAAGAATATAAAATAAAAAAAGAATAAAATTATATATTAAATAATATGAAATATAAATGAAAATAACTCTTAACAAATGCAATGTATATACATATTTTACATCAGGAACATATACTACATCCAGGGATATTTGCAACTGATGGGAGAAAAGTGCAACTATATTGTGCAGCTATTGTACAGCTGTGCAAATTAATAGTGAAGCTGTTAAACTGTTTAAAATAGTGACTGCAAATGGAAAGAAACTGCTCCTGTGCCAGCTCATCCTGTGGGGCTACTAGAGGAGCATTTCTCTAGCAAATATGAGTGCCAACAAAGGAGCTTGCAGGTTTTGTCCCTGAGGGGGGTGATATCCTGGGAATGCTAGCCAGTATGTAGCAATACATGGTGCCACCAAAAACTTTGTAATTAACCCACTGATAGGATTTAACTACTCAAAAACTAAGCTGGCCCAACAATACGATACAGTAAGATTCTTTTTCCTCAAAAATCTCTTGTGTTTAGAACTGTATTATGGTGGGACCATATCCCTCTTGTGTCCTGCAACTTCCCGTTGTCCTCTGAAACTATTTCCTGTGTCCCTCCCTCTCTTTTTCATTAGCTGTCGGCAACACATGTTTGCAGTTGGGTTGGTAATCAGTCCACAATACCTGATTGTGTACCTGACAAGTTTGATTGACGATGACTGAGTTGTAGTGTGGTCGGGTCTGTTCCCCTTGCCCCCAAAAAACAATTGTGCCAACTAGACATGCTGAACAGGAATGGGAATTGATGAGATTTTATTCATACAAATGCCATTAATGATTTCACTTATTGATCCGATCCTTTAACAATTCCATTGTCCCTGCTGATTTTCTGTTTGGGCCACTGTTGGTCTTCATTTACATTTAGGTTTTCAGGGGCAACAATGTCAAACACTTGACACTCCTGATATACAATGACGTGCTGCTCAGACGAATGCTTTTGTAAGTTGCTGATGTTTCCAATTACTAAAAGTTGTGCAGTGAGTTCCTCGTAGTTGAAATTAACACACAGTTTTGACCACTTCTGAACCATGTAAGTGGAAGGAATTGATAAGGGAATTGATAAGCAGAAAGACCAATGATATCGATTCATTTAGGAAGTTGTTATCAATTCTCAACTGGAATTTGTTTTCAATACCCATCCTGAATGCTGATTGTCCCTAACCAGTGCAGACTTAGCCCACTTGGGAACAGTGGGTAAAATGGTGGCAAAAAATCTCATTGGGGGTCCTTGGCTGGAAGGACAAATATGTGGGTGGGGGACTTTTTGCTGGAAATTGAGGATGCTGTGAAGGAAGAAAAATAAGAAAAGGAAATTAAAAAAGCTAGTGCTTGGAGTGATTTGCGCTTGGGATGCTGTTGTTTTTAGATAACAAGTGCATCACAAAAAAAGCATCACTGGACACAAGCCCTTGAACTCACATGAAAGCAGAAATGGAGTCAAGGACGTCAGAGTGTTTTGCACCACTATGGGGATGGATGATTGTCCTCAGAGGGTACGAAGCATGCATACATTTAAACTTGGAGCCGTGGTGGACCATCTCCGAGGGAAATGAATCTGTTTATTTGTGTGTGCTCCGTGATGGACAAGTGCAGCATATGTTGTTGCTCCTTTTCTTGCTCTGAGATTTGAATCCCCGACCAGGCCAGTGTGCACTCCCAGAGCTACAGCCCTGAATGGGAGGCTCCAGCAGATGCTCGCCGCGAGGTTCAGACCTGACAAGCCTGTGTTCACAGATAAGGCAGTGCAGCCTTTGTCAACAACGGCACAACACAATACAAATGCTAATATCCAACTGTAGGGTTGTACCAAGATGTTTACTGCTGAGATTTGATTGAATTTGCCTTGAGATCCCACCTGGCTAAATCAGATCCTCACTGCTTATCTGAAAGAGCCTTGCTGATGGCTAAAATGGGAAATGGTAATCACTGTGGCCTTTTTCAGCACAGGGTTTTCTTTATAAGTGCATAACTGTCCCTCTGGGTCCATTTGAAGAAAGTGGCTGCTCCTGTAGGCAGCTGGCTGTCCTCGCTGTATTTCTAATGTGTTTTTGTGTATCCCACTATAAAATGCCATTTAAGAAACTCTTTCTGTCTTCTCCACTTGACTTAAAAAAATGACAGGAAGTCATTTTCAGGACTCTCCAATTTATAAACAAGAAGCCTCTGTGGTTATCCTAAAAGTTTTAATGGAGACTGAACAAAACTGGTCATTAAACAACGTCCATCAGGGAGTAAATAAACTGAACCTCGAAATGCACATCTCCTTTTGACAGAGAATTTCAGATGATTGTTCACAATTACGTCAGTATTTTTGAAAAATATTCCTGTCTACAGACTTTGAGTTCACATTAAAACACTTCAGGACTTATTCTGATGGCAAAGCAAAAGGCACACAGCAGTTTGGATTGTGTCGGTCTATGTTTTGCTATTTTGGTGGGCACAAGCAGATGGAATTATTGGCCTCATATACATGGGTGTTTTTGGCCATCACATAGATCAAACTATCAGAGTGTTGGGTCTCATTCCCTTTAAATCAGTGCATGCTGGAAGGCTAAATCTTTAATCTTTTGGTCTAAATTTCATTTGTGCCACTGTACTCACACACAGGAAACAGAAATATGTTAATGCGTATATTGAAGTGCTCTTTTTCACTGAAGCATCCAAGAGCATGAGAAACAATCAAAAAGAAGAGTCAGACACTTCCCCAGAGCATAAAATAAAAACCTCAAATCATTAAAATCTCCCTTTAAAACAAGAGGACCACACTTATTATGTCCATAATACACCTGTTTACTGTGCATTGAATAACCACAAGTTTAGAGCTATTTATTTTCTCTTTTTCACTTCAGGACAACAGTGGACAGCCTGTTTTGTTATCTGTAAGCATAATGGTTAGAATCACAAGTATGCGTACAAATTGTATAAATGTTGCTCTATGTTTTGTGAAAATCTTCAGTTGTGAGTGTGTTTTTTCTTGGAGTATTATGCACGCTGAAGTGCACAGGGATAGCACACTAGGGAGCATTGCAAAAAAGCCAGACTGTCTGTTAGCTCTCTTTCCAGATTATTTTGACAAATATTTCAACAGTAGAGGTGTGCTTCTGTGCATCCCATATGAGTGAAACAAGCTCAGTGAAGTGCAAGCTTTTGTTCTGGTGGATAAGTGTCATTCTCTGCCATGCATTCTCAAAATAGCAGAAATACTCCAGGTAGATGAGGTATACAGAGGTTTAGGGCGCAGTCATTTTCTGTGTCCTCAAGTTTGGAACATGCCAGCTTTGTGTCTGACCACCCCTCATTTTCATACAACCCTAGGCATGAATGGGAGCATATGATTTGCTATTTAAACAACCTGCATCAGGCATAAGTCAGGGGAGACACATGTACTTCACAACAGAAGACTTTAAATGTAAATGTTCTTTATTTATACAGCCCTTTACAACAACCCTTTTGATGAACCATAGTGCTTTACAATAGATAGTAAAGTAAAAGGAATTAATAAAAACCAATAAAAGCAATAACATAGAATGAAATACAATAAAACAAAATAAAGTATTTGTGTCACCACACTACTGGATATTCAAAGCCATCCTAAATAAATAGGTTTTCAGTCTAGATTTGAAGAGGCCCAGGTCAGGAATAACATGCATTTTGGTGGGGAGCTTATTCCAGAGCCTGGGAGCAGCAACAGAAAAGGCTTGGTCTCCCCAGTGTTTGTACTTTGACCTGGGCACTTCCAGCAGAAGTTGGTTAAATGACCTCAAAGCTCTACCACCCTCCTGAACAGCTAAAAGCTCAGATAAATAAAATTGGGCAAGGCCGTTAAGAGCTTTAAATACAAACATTAAAAGTTTAAAATCAATCCTGTAATGGACAGGAAGCCAATGAAGGGAGTTAAGGACAGGAGTGATGTGCTCTGGTCTGTTAGTGCTGGTTAAAAGATGGGCAGCAGTGTTTTGCACAAGGTGAAGGTGACTAAGAGAAGACTGGGAGACGCTAACATAAAGTGCATTGCAGAAGTCTAATCTTGAACTGATTAGAGCATGGATGGCTTTAACAACATCATGACAGCTTAAAAACATTTGACTTTGGCCAGGAGACGTAGCTTAAAAAATAGTCCAGACAACATTTTCAATTTGTTTGTAAAACTTCAGATGTCTGTCGAAAACAACTCCAAGATTTCCTACACTTTGACTGAGCTTTGAAAACAAGGTGCCAAAGCCAGACACTTCACTCACGTCACTTGATGCCCGGCCCACGGATAAATACTGTTATCTGCTGTCAATAGCATGAACAGTGTTGGTGAAATGCAAACACGTTTTTGGGTTCTTCCTTCACCAAGTCTTTGAGTGTGCTGTTTAAGCTTGAGCTAATGAGTTCTCTCTACTTAAGTGGCCTTCAACGGTCACCCGATCTCAATCTAATAGAGTACCTTTGGGATGTGATAGAATGGGATATTTGCATTATTGATGTTCAGACAACAATTCTCCAGCAAGTCTGTGATGCTGTCATGACAATGTGAGCACCATAAAGAGCTAAGGCAGTTCTGAAGACAAATCAGGGCCCGTTTAGCTGGATCCTTTAACGACGCAGTTTTAAGACATTTTTCTGTTGTTTCCTTGTGACAAGGTGTAAACCTTACACATTAAATGTCAGTGGAGAGTGATGAACCACTGGCCAGAGCAGGGTGTACACTCTGTCACTGTAGAAGCTGTTAAATGGACAGGGTTTGTCCCATTGGAAAGATGAACTGTCTGATCCGTACTTGGCCTGTAGAGACAGATGGTGCCATTTTTCTGTCCTGCTTGACACCAAATAACATTCCCTGTTTGCAAAAAAGAAATTGTCATAGTGTGGGAGAATTTGATATACTGTGTAAAGGCTTTTTCGACTGCAGGAACATGAGACTTAGAGGAACTTTGAACATTTCAACAGCAAGGCCTCGGGTCCAAATGTTACTGTTACAAATAAGGAAAGTGTAACCTGAGATTTTTCACTGCAACCATCCTGTTTTTTCGGGTCAAAAATGGCCCAAACATTTTAAACAGGGGCAGAAACCCTCTTTTTAATATTTTTTTCAGGTTAAGAGTGGCCAGAATAATTATAGATGATAGAAAGGCAACAGTAACTCAAATAACTACTCAGGAAAGCCAAGGTATGATGATGAACGCTGAAGTTACAAGACTTGTCATTGATTTTTTTGATAGTTTTATTTCAAAGCATTTTAAGCATTTTAATTAAGATGTCATGTGGCCCATGTCTTTTGTGAGGGGAGAAGTTTCTCTTTATACCTTGTTTCTTTTGTTGTACATGTTCTCTTCAAACCATTTCAAAACCAAATTCATGAAAGCAATAATTATTCAATATGTTTAATTAGCGCCTCCTCTTGACTACGTCCTCTTAAGGGCTTGCAAAAAGCTGTTCAGGGGTCTTCACCTCAAAGAAGAACCCTTTAACCAACACTTTAAAATTTCTTTCTTGTATTTTTAATTTCATCTTTATGTCTAATATTGATTACACTCTTGTTGGGTGGAAGCAGTGGTTGATAAATCGGAGATGACTTGTATTTCATGGCTAAATTGTAAAGTATGCTGTGCAAAAATATGAAAAAAAAAGTCTCCTTAACTATTTAGTATTTTAAGTATTAATGATAATAGCTAAAGTGACATCAAACTGCTGATTTGGTGAAGAAAGGTGTTTAAACAGAGGTGTAATAATTAAAAATGAGTGATTTAGTGGTAACATTCGCTCTTTTTTTCACTGTGAAGAGATAAAATTCAGATATTCACTAAGTTTGTGATGACAGACTGGTTCATTCAAACTAAATTTTTCATTCAACTTTTGTTTCATTGCTTTGTTTTTGGAATTTAGAGAAGGTGGACCATTATTAACCCCTAAGTATATGGATTATTAAGGCATCAGGAGTCTTAATTATCATGTTAACTTCCCCATTGACTGTGTTTTGAAATATCAATTACATTACTTATTTGGCTCTGTATGCATCAAGCTCAGGGTTTTTTTCTTTTTCATACCAGCAAGGGATGGAAATTCAATCAGTGCTCTCCACGAGCCTTCATTTTTCACTCCACAAATGTAAAGCCACATAATTAAAAGTCATTGAAAAGACCTCAAATCTTCACAGCAGTGTTAAGTTATATACTGCTTCAGACAAAATCACACATGCATTATCACAGTTTGTGGGTATTAAATTACCAGCTCACTGCATCATTTCAAGCTCTCATTACAGCAATGGGTAAGGACTCATATTGATTTCAACACAGCAGCTCTGTTTCCTTGTGCCGCCCCGGGCTTCAAATGTCAGAATCTCAAGAGTCTGCCAGCTTGACTTTTTGCATCTATAATAAACTCATGCTCTCATTACTCACCACATGCAGAAATAGGCCTTTGTTGGCAGTATTATATGAAGATAAACATGTGTTGTCTCTTATGTTCAGATCTTGATGAATACTAATCTGGTTGCCTGTTTGGTAATGCAAGTATTTTGTATGATTTCGTTTTTATTTGTCTTTGTGTAGAAGCAATCTCTCTGGTTTCCTCTGAAGAAAACCTCTGCTGTCAATCACATAACGAGGGCATTCGCTACAGCATCTTTTTTCCTCGATTTTTAACAGATCAGTCTCTCAGCATGTGGGAAGAAAATTATGTGTGTATGAATACAGAGAAGCTCAAAGTCGCACAAATGATCAGCCACAATGGAAAAGATAAACCTCCATCATAAAAGGTGACAGAAGAGAACCATCTCACCTGTAAATACCTTCACCATTGAACATGAAAAGTACAAAAACATCGGCACAGTCAAAATATTAAGATAAGATGAGGCAAAATAGTCCAATTCAAGTGTCACTGCAGCACAGAGGAAAGAAGCATGCAGGAGACGGCAATATACAATTTAAAGAATGATAAAGAACTTATAGAAAAGCAACTTATACAATAAACAATGAAATAAAGGCTTAGAACAGACACACAGTATTCTGTACAGCAATTGTGCGCAAGTTATCCAGTAAACAAATGAGAGACTTACTGCTAGTCAACCTGGAAAAAAGGGAAACTAACCACTAACTAACCATTGGAACAATAGGTTACAAAGGGCTAGCTTGCTGGAAACTTGCAAACAACTGACTGCTTGTAACCAGGGAAGAATTAGCATGTAATTGATAACTAAGTAGGAAAGAATCAGCACCTGACTGATAGTTCCCATATTTTGGAGAAATAGTAATAGCTGGGACCTTGGACCCCCCCCCAGTGTGCCTTTAAAGAGCACAAGACCCCCGCATTGATACCAATCCAGCCTCTTCAAACCTCCCAGCCAAATGCCAGCCAAGTCCCATCCGGTTACCCACCACTGGAAGTCTAAACAAGGATTTTTAAAATTTTATTTCTGTTAATTTCTGTACATAGTGGCATTTTCAATGCTAAGCAAAATGTTCATTTATATATTTTATAACATATAAGTGGTAAGGGTTACATGTTCATCACGTGGTTGTGAGCAGCCAAGACTCTGGCGAGGAAATCGGGGAAAATTTAAGTGGCTCCATCTGCATTGTCAAATAGAAACTCACAACTTCAAGATGACTCTGTGAACTGTGACGTGGAACAGAATGTAGCCAATCAAGATGCGAGCTGACTGAGGAACAAGGAAGCAGGAGTAAATAAAAAGAAGCACGGCCGACCTGAAAAATAAAGTTTCGTGTATCTCAGAAATGGAGGACCAGTTCACGTGTTCATGCTGTCTCCAGGATTTTTTCCACAGTGTTTTCTTTTTTTGGTTCTGGATTTTCCCGTCAAAAATAGTCCCAAGACCACCATCATTCCTTCTTCTTGTATGTCCTCTTCCATGTTGCTTGTTGTGTTTTCCAGTTGTTGCTATGCTTCTTCTTCTTCGTTTTTGTTAGATTACGTTTGATCATGTGAGATTTCTGTCTCGGAGGACTAGATTCTAGATCGGTGGTGGGAGAGGATCATTATGTGTGTGGTGTGCTGTGTTGAGATTATCGGAGCACACCACACACAGTACCATAAAAAATGTTCAGTGCCTGATTTTTTATCTTCATGTGTGGGGTCTCTAACAGATAAAAAAATCTCTTCAGATTTAGAAAATCCTTATGTGTGGACCCCACATTACTAATGTTATTCCCTCTGGTTGTAATTCTTGTTTGTGTTGTACCTAATCTCAGATGTGCGTCACTTTGGACAAAGCGTTTGTGAAATGATATTGTAACACTGTTAAAAAGGTAAATGAAAAGATTAGCATTCAGTGTTGATTGAGTCCTGTTAAACCACTCAGGATGAAATTAACAGGATGTTTTTAGTTATTTTGAATATTCTGAAGAGGATCAATCTGCTAACTGTTATTCAACACTTAGTTATTTATGACTATGCCAAATTTGAATCTAAAATGTACAAGCGTAATCAGCTCCAGGTCCTCGTTTGCACAAAAACAGAAGCACTTACAGACCACAAACAAATATGAGAGAGGCTGTAAGAGTCTGCACACTCCAGGCAGAGAGTCTGCTGTAGTTGAGTGTCTGTGGGCGAGCTTGGTCATTGCTGGCTCTGTTTGGCCCTGATTGGCACTCCTTCAGCCTCTTGTACAGATTGAACTGGTGGCAGTGGCAATCTGTGAGAGAGAGCTCTCTGGCTATTCAAGATACTGCACACCAGTGTAGGAGTTTTTCCCCTTCATTTTCAACTCTGCGTGGCTTTGTCTCATTCTGCAAACAATCAAGTATTGACAGACAAAAGCAAAAACACTTCAATCTCAGCTGCAACTTCTTAACCAGTGTATTCTCAGTTTGTATTCAGGCTGTCATGAACAGTTGGGAAAAAAGTGTCAGAATTTTGTTGAATGATTTGGTTCGTTTGCTCTTCTCATGATTTTTTCCAGCATCATAAAAGCAGACATCTGACTAGATATTTCTTCCCACCCACATTTATTTGAGCATTTATCTGGCCCTTTGAAGTACCCTGTGTAGATTCTGCGGTCAGTTCAAAAGAAGATCCTAACAGCAGACGTGCTTCAGCGAAAAATGTCAGTCTGGGTCTCTGGGTCAGTTTAGTGTGTCAGGATCACAGCCTGTTTAAGAGAGGATGTGACATTTATCTTTATTTTCTATGCCAAGTTAAGGTTTTCTCAAAATCTGCTTTACACCAGACTTTAAATAGGTCTGTCTGACCTGGAAACAACCTACAATTCTATAGAACAGTTTTATCCTCATAATGCATGATTCAGATGTCAGGATGTTCCTCCAAATATGAATGTATTTAAAGGTTCATCTTTCTTATAGACTGGTGACTCATCAGCTGTCTAAATACTTAGATAAATTGGATTACACAGCAGTGTCAAAGCTTAAGTAATGTGATTACAGCTCCACCGTTCAATAATGATTTTACCTCTTCTAACCTCCTCTGTGTGAATAAATATGGATGGATGCATGGATTACTATAAATGGATGGATGGTATGATTATGTGGGCAGATGGATGTACTTTTAAAGAAAATAGATGAATAAACTGATGCGAATATGAGTGGATAATTGAGTGGATTGATGCTCTGTATGTGTAAATGTTAAAATGGATGTATGGATGAAAGGAGAAATGGGTTGTTTAACAAATGGATGCTGTTTCATCCTATACTGGATAGGTGGATGGATGGATACATGGGTGAATGGTTAAATGGATGGATGGATGGATAAATGAGTAGGTAAATGGATGAATATGTGGCCATTTCTCTGTCCATTTTACCTTCACTTCTACAAAGCACCCAACCTCCATGAGCTCAACCAGGCCCCATAGAGAGAAACTCAGCCACCAGACGCTCAACACTGAGCACCCCCAGGTCTGGCTCCAGGGCGGGGTAGCTGTGGACCTAAATTGTCTAATCCTGGGGTTTTCCTCAGTCACATTTAGTCTGGGCTCTCCCACAGGACCAGTTTATCATGGGAGACCCTACCAGGGAGTGAGCCCTAGACAACACAGCTCCCAGGATCACAGGGTCACACAAACCCCAATTTTTTGACCGAGAGACGGACAAGCACATTGGTGCTGCATCCGTAGTGCTGCAGACTCTATGCCTAACTATTGTGGAAAAGAGGGAGTTAAGCTGGAGGGCCAGGCTCAAAATTGACCACTCCCTCTTCATTTCAACCCTCATCTATGGTCATGAGCTCTGATACAAGTGGTTGAAATGAGGTTCCTCAGGAGAGTGACTGGACTCAGCCCGGTGAAGAGCTCAGTCATCTGGAGGAAACTCAAAGTAGCGCCGCTGCTCCTGCACATTGAATGAGTCAGATGAGATGGTTTGGACACTTAATTAGGATGATCAGATGATTAAGTAGGAGATCTAGAACTTGCTGGAAGTGGTTATATATCCTATCTGGCCTGAAAATGCCTTGGAATACCCTATGAGGAACTGGAGAATGTTGCAAGGAAGAGGGAATTCTGGGTCGGACTGTTTGTCCTGCTGCCTTCTCGAACCAGCCCAGGCAGAAGATGGATGATAGATGGATGAATATATGTTATCTTAAAGTGGAAACGTTGTTGTTAGGATTGATTGATGGATGCTATTTGATTCAAGAATGACTGGATGGGTGGATACTTCAAAACTAGATAGGTGAGTCGACAAATGGACAGATGGAATGGGGAAAGGACAGATTGGTGGGTGATGAATAGATGGATTTGTGAATAAATTGATTTTTTTTTCTAATCCCAAAGTGGATAGGAATGCAGATGGATGCATGTATTTGTAGAGTAGGGAGGCAATGACAAACAAGCACACATGTGCAAAATGTAAATCACCGTGATTTGAATCCTCCCCTTGACATCCGTATAGAACAGAAGACCTTGGTCCAACTTAAAGAGGTGGTCTCAGTTGGCCCAAACTGTACTATGGTTAGGTTTGTTCCAGTGTTATTTTGTAAGGTCCTGACCTTTGAACCATTGACAAGAAGTTACAACATGCTAATCTGAAAAAAAGGACATGTACTGTAACTTTTCCCAAAATAAAATGAGCTGTGGAAGCATATCAGGAGAGGAGAAGACCAAACGTTTGCCTGAAATTTGGTCTGATGACTTTGTTATAGGCCAGCTCGAAAGCACTGTAAGGATGCAGAGACTTTACAGTTGTTCTTGGAGGACAAAGAGAGGGGATTCTTTTCTCTCGACACGTCATCATCATAGGTGCCAGAATGCAAGCAGTTTTCTCCTCCTTTCCTGTCGATGACGGGAAAGTTTCTGCATGACAAGAAAGCTCAGACTGCAGAATCGGATCACTCTGCTGTATTGCTCCTGAAGCGGTAGATCCAACAAGGCACCTGTAATATGTAAACACAGACAAGCCTGACGCCAGATGTCCACTCACAATCATATCAATCAATGTAAAGTATGGAGACAAGCATCCTACATAGTTAATGACAATATGATGTAGGTCTGTCATCTGTTAGTCCACTCAAAGTAGCTTCAAGTGACAAAACTGCGGACCATGGTGCTAACCGTGGTCCAGGGTTCTTGAATCTTGAATCTTGACTGATGGATGGATTCAATAAAAGATGCTTTTTTTGATCCCAAACCTGGATGGCTGGCTGGACACTCTTCACTTAAAAACTTTGAAATTCATGTGTCACACCAGCATGTTTTAAAACAATCTTCAAACAGAAGAAGTAATACAGAGTTTTTGTACTCAAGATCTACATCATGAGAAATATATCCATCTTTACATGTTCTTTCTTTTGTAAAGATAATACGTTATAGTAAAGTATGTAATCTAAAGTGATGAGCCAGACTCATACTTTCTGCCTCTTGGTTGTTGCTCTCTGTGTTGCAGTGTGTTGATTACAGCTGACAGCCTGTTCTGGCAGTTCTGTTTGGGCGCTCTTGGGGGTAGTGGGTTTAAAGCCCGACTTTGTTCTGTTTGAATAATTATCCTTTCTGCTTGTTATGCTTCAAGCCTCAATCACACGGTCAGTTGAAATGGAACAGAGAGCAAACATTTAGCCTCTCAATGTAAGCATGCAGCCTCTGGTGTGTCAGGAGTGTCATGGTCCGCCTCCAATGGAGCTTTCAATGAGCTGGAACAATAGACACAGAGAGTAAACGCTTTCAAATGCTGCTGTCCAACATCAGTGCCCAGCACTCTTTGGACACTTTCGCCAAAACTAAAACCTCTGATAGAAAATAAAAATCAAACAAATTACAAACAAAATCAATGTTGAACTGATGTTTGCAGCAACCAAAACAAACCAGCAATTAACTTTAACAGCTTGAGTTTGTTTGCTGTTTTTGAAGATTGTTCCAAACTTGTTGACTTCAAGTTTTTGAATTAAAGTGACTCTCCCTAACCACTTGTTTGGCCTGAAAAACACTTTGCTCCTTCAGAAAGAAGTTTACTTTATGCTGAAACACAGAAGTACTCTTTGGCTTATCAAGTAGTGACATGAAATGTCTCTTTAGTTTCCAGCCACATCACTGCTGTCTGTGCACACATGCCAACATCTGTAAATCAGGCCCCTTGAATCACTAATTCCTGTGTAACCCTTGGCAATGAAAACATTTTTATGGCCCCATAGCCCCAAATGACCATAATACATCAACTGGAGTTGAAAGGATCTTTGATCAATCCTAGTGAATCAAAGCTTACTTTCTTTCAGGCCATGCGTGCTTGTTTGTTTCCCTCCTCAGAGAAGTGCTTTGACTCAGCTTTTTGAAGAGCGTAAAAAAGAAGTTTGAAGCCTTCAAAAGACACATTTTGTCTCAAAAATAAAGAAGAGACCACATAGACAAACCAAGTGAGACCAGAGGGCAGAGAGAAGCACAATGTGTTGACTCAAAGCCTCAGACAGAAAGTGGTCTCTGTGGACGTTCCATTAAAAGACTTCAGTCTGATTTTCTGATGAAGGGTTTTCTGTTATTGTTGGTAAATGAGTCATCTGGGCAAATCCTTTGAGGTGTCCCTCAGGGTCATGTCCTGGGCCCCCTGCTGCTTTTTATCTTTTACATTTTTGGCCTTTCATGAGAACTTTCAAAATGTCTTTATTATGCTTTAAAACCATTATAACCCCTTTAGAGTGTTTACATGTCTCCTCCATGTGATAAAGTACTTCTATGTACAAGACAAACAGTCTGCGGCACCAGACTTCTCCCCCCACCTCACTCCCCCCACCTCCCACACACACACTAGGCTAACCAGTGAGACATCCTACTATTGCTTTGTTGGCAGTCTAAGCCCATTACCTTGTGTCAATAAGCCCAGTGCAGAGCCGAGACAGAATGAACGCAGAGTTGTTGACAATATGGTGCTGAGGAGTGCAGAACTGATCAATTACCTCAAAGCTGACCTGTCAATCAATCAGCTCAGACTGGCCCATATAGGGAAAGGAGCCTTAAAGCGGCAGGAGCTCAGAGTGTCTCAGACAAACTGAGGCCACGTCCACAAGCAGGTGGGTATTTTATGAAACGCAGCTTTTTCTGTGTGTTTTGGCCGTCTGTCAACATGTTAACAGTGTCGTAGGTCACCTGCCCAGGTGAAGAGTTTTAGAAACTCAGGATGTCCCCATGTGGACAGACGTTTTGGCTGGTGACCATGGGCGTCGGAACCGTTATAAGTGAGTGGGACAAGTCCCACTCACTTTTGGGGTTCAATAATATTGGACCCACCCACTTTACCATCATTTTGGGCATTTTTCCAGTCAAATTCAGTACATAATTTGTGTGTACTTACAAGTCACGCTACTTAAAAACACATTGTTTGACAACTTTACCTAATGAAGGATTCCAACACCCCCCCCACGATCGTCTCAGTGGTTTAGTCCATTTCTCCCGACGCGACTGCTGCAGCTTACACATGCACACACACACAGACAGAGCGCTGAGGATCGGGATTAGGTGAGTGTATTAAAACACTGAACAGTTAATAAGTTCTTTATCACTTCACTTGTTCAACAAGCAACACACAGAACATGAAAAGCAACATTTCATCCCCTTTGTCCGAAGTCTGCCGGCATGTTTTAAATAAACAAAGCACGGTATTTAAGCTAATTAACAGGGTGTTAACTTTTAAACTAAAACGATATTTGCACTGTATACAGCATTTGTTCATCTTGGTTTGCAATGAATCTGTGAATTGTCCAGAGTTTTTAACTCCTGCTGCCAACAGCCTCTCCTCTGCCTGATGATACAGGCTGTGCCTGTGACAGAGTCTGACATCCACATCCTCTCATTTATGATACAAATATTACACTACTTTAGATTTCTCTAGTGAGATATTATTGTCCAGATTTATAAATTAATTTATGTAGGCTATTATTACTTTGAGTTTGATGTTCTAATCTAGATTTATTGATTTTAAAAGAAAGTAGTGATAACTTTGACTTAGATGTTAACATATTTCTATTAATATTCTATCTGTTAATTTCCACTCCTTATTGTCCTTCAATTAAAATCACCACTTTTTACTTTAAGTTTCAAGTCTGATGCTTTTATACTGGATATTAAGTTTGTAATATTGTGGACTTGTAGCCAACACATTCATGTCAAAAAATTTTCATTTACTGAGAGAAAATTAAATCTAGGCCTATTATGCATAATCAGTTACACTTTATAATTTAATTGTGTAAAGGTTTGTGTATTTTTAAGTTTTGTGACATATTTAGATTTTGTTTTGTTGCTGCTTGTTGACAGTTTGGTCGGCTAAACATTTTTGAAGAATAGTTTAATGTAGTTTGGTTATTCCTTAAAGTATTTCTTCGAGTTTTAGAACTTGAATTGACCTTTCAGTTCTTGTAAAGCTGCTGTAGTGGTGATCAGACCAGTTTTTATGGTAAGCAAAGAAATTCTGTTAGGTCACATATGGTGTAATTGACAAATACCACCCATACCACTCTTGGAAGTGCTGGTTGAGCAACAAACCTGTAGCAGGTAGGATATGGACTTATAGATTAAACAGCAGGAATGCAGGAAAATGCGTTGTTTTGCTTAAAAATGTTCGGGGTCCCCCCCCCCCCCCCCCACACGCACACACACAGACCCACCCACCTTCAATTTCCTTGCAACGCCCCTGCTGGTGACCCATGGCTGCTTGCATCTGTAGTTGCCATGGTTACAACAGATGTTCAGCAACAACAATCAACAACAGTGCCCATGAAAAATAACAAACTTTGACTAAAACAATCAGGTATGTCTCAAATTAAAGTATACTGAGAAATATTGACTCATTACGCCTGGTCACATGAGTTAACATAGCCACAAGTTGAACTATAACACCAGTCAGACTTGTGGTTGGAAAAGACAGGAAAATAAAACTTTTTTTGTATAGAATTAAAAAAATAAAAATTAAAAAAAGTTGCATATCCTGGACATTGTTACATGGTAATGAACAGAGTCGAACAGTGCATTTATGCATTTTTATGTGGACAGGGATGTTTTTAAAACCTTCTGTACTGTGGATGGTGTTGTTTTTCAAAATGGAAGGACAAAATGTACATTATCAAAATTGCCTGTCTTTGTGTGGACATGGCTTTGTTTTACAGAATGTTTGACATAACCACAAGACAGATGGAAATCCAAATCCAAATGTCATAAAACCATATATTGGTAGACCCTGCTCAATACATCTTGGACAATAAACCAGGAGATTCCCAAAATCTTTTCACTCACCTAATTATTCTGCACTAATTTGCAGAAATTTTAATAAGGTCCTACCGCACTCTCCCTCTCTAAGTGCAGAAATAAAATGCTAAAGCAGCAAACTGAAGAACAAAGAAAGGACAAACTTTGATTTTTAAACCCTCATGTTTTTGCTGTGTTGATGGAAATGTGTTTATAATCAGTGTTTTCCACGCTCTACTAAGCGCCCTGAAGCCCATACAGCTACCTCCCATAAAATGCTGACAACACAAGAGAGGCCTGTGCCATCAATAATAGCCATGATTGTATCTGCGTCCTTTCTTCCTCCTTATCTTTCCTTTTTTTATTGTCCTCAGTAGGAGCATTCTGATAAGATAAAGTCCATCTCCTCAAAAGTGTTGACACAAATGTTATTTCCTTAAGGTCAGTCTGAGCCTATGGAGACAAATGCTCTCTGATGTTGCTGTGTTTTGCACTTTGCCGACACGTTTGTATTAGCCTAGAGAATAACGTTGCAAAAAAAAAAAAAACGTGTGTGAGTGATGCAGGCAGCTCAATCCATAGGAGACTGTTTTGTGTTTTTATCTCAAACAATGAACCAGGTCTCAATGAGTCTGCAGGCTTGGGGGGGGGGGGGGGGGGGGGCTCCTGTGATCAATAATGTGTCTGGTGGGTCTGGGCTGAGATTTAAAGAGAAGGGGAAGCTGTGACTCTTCTGGGAGGTTTTTAATCTTCTGAGGTGACGCATCAAAGTCAAAAGACTGTCAGAAAATACTGTAGGACCTTTGAGGTGTCATTGCTGTTGAGACAGCCTGTTTCCTGTTATCAGTTTGAAAGGGAAGTGGAAGTGTTTGAGAATTTTATAGTGCAGTTCAAGAATAAAATACATCCATATATATGTTTTTAATCATCTTTCTCTGTTTGATTTTGACATGAAAGACCCGATTTATGGTCTCCTGGAGATTGTCCCTGGTATCAGGAACATTTTCCATGCAGACTAAGCAGGTGTTAAAATTCTGAGGCTGGAGATTGATGTTTGTCCTTGAGTTCAGGTTTGGACCTGTTGGCGTTATGAGCATTTGTTAACATATTTGCCTGTATGGGATGCATGTTGAAGGGAACAAAAAGTCCTCAGGCTGTATGTAACTACTTGTTGTGTTAGAAGTAAACTGCAAACATGGCGGTAATTCTGAGAGTAAAACTGACAAATCCTCTAATATTTGTTTATAACTGATCACCAGTCCTCCTTACCAGCATCTTCTGCACTCCATTTCTACAATATTTCCTTCTGTAATTTGTTTGTACTATTTCGGTGTTACGGTCTATTGAGTGACCGTGTTATCGAATGACTTGCTGATAGATGTCTGAGTGGAGGAGGGTTGAAACATGTAGGCAGTCAGTATGCATTCAACCATAACAACCTTAACAGTTAGTTTTCTGTAGGCAATAGGAAAGACACACAGTCTGACAGATCCGGTCATCCTTTCATCTCCGTTATTTAAGAAATGGTAAAAAAATATATATATTTTGGTTGCAATTACTTTGTGAATGTGTAAATAATCCTTATAGGATATGCTTTTTAGTTTTTGTATCCAAGCCCTTTTTATATTGGTAGCATAATGTACATACTGCTATTTTTGTACTTAAGTCTATTTTGTTTATTTTTTATCAACGCTGTCCCCTTTGCTGCTGTAACAAATTTCCCTGTGTGGGATGAATAAAGGTTTATTCTATTCTTTTCTATTCTATTCTATTCTGCAGACCACTACCAGTCTACGGCCTGGTAGCTGGGGACTTCTGCTATAGAGACATGCCCGTATCAAGCTTCTGTCTTAGCAGAACAGATTGTCAGTCACTGAGCTAGTGGTAAGAACTGCTTAACTTAACATGTGATGTTGCGTTAAAGTCTGGCAGTAGTTACCTAAAATGACTTGTTCCCCATCGCTCTCACATCTAACTTCTTCTTCCCCTTTTCTTTGCTTTTTTCTTTCGTACCATCCATTCATTAAGTGACACCTCTGCCACCACTGGCTGGTTTGCTTGATCTTAAACTATTTTTCATCTTTGTATAAATGGAAAAATGACCTCTAAATTGTATTTTCAACTGGAATTACAGCACTGACACCTCCAGTAATTCTCTTAAAAGGCCTGAAATTTTAATCCAAATTTGAAACACCTGTCTGTGGTGATGATACGGGCTGTTAGATGATCCAACTGTAGAGGGTCAAAGCAACGGAAGAGCAGCATCTTTTGAATACATTTTTGGTACTTCTTTGTTGGCTTCATTTTAGCACCCTAGGTTTCTCCTTTAGAGGTAATATGAGCTCTAAAAATGGTATTTTCTTGGGAACTCAAATTAACATGGTAATATATTATTTAAAGATCCAGGCGGCAATCTCAAAGAATGTCTTCAATCTTGAAATTTCAAGTGGCTGTGAGCAGTTTCTGGTCAAGTGACCCACGTACACTCCTTTTACCAATTTTCTACTGAGGTGGCAGCCATCTTGAAAAATGGCTACAGTCTTGAATTTTCAAGTGTCTAACGTCATTTTTGAAAACAGTGGCCCATAGATAGTATTTGTGCCAAATTTCATGCTTGCATCACCATTTGATCTATTTAAATAATGAGCATTTGATAGAAATGGCAGCCATCTTGAAAAATGGCAGCCATCCTGAATTTTCGAGTGTAGAGTGAGAGTATTTGCGCCAAATTTCATGCTTGCCATGTGAATGATTTTTTCAGTTATCCGCTGCACTAACAATTTAAGTTTTTTTTTTCCACAGTTACAATAAAATTTCATTTGGAAAGCACTGACAGAACGAGTTTGGTTTGGACTTTATCAAGCATCCCATATTGACATCGGCATCATAGGACATTTTTTTCATCCAGTGTTCAAAATCTCTGATGGATAAAGAACACTTTTAGTGCATCTTTGGCCTTCATTTTCAGCAGTACCCACAGAAGGGTTTGTTAACATCCAGCCCATTGTGTGCCTCTGAAAGCGCTCCCCTCCCTCTGCTCTGACAGGACAAAACGGGGTTAGGCCGACTCTGAGCTTCAGGCCAGAACTCAGAGGGGAGGCCAAGTCTGGCACCTGCTTTTACAAACCTTTTCTCTCTCTGGCTTCTCTGCTCTCACAGCTTTTCAGCTCGGTCTCCTTCCAGGTTTTTTTGGATGATCATATAGAGGTAAAAGTTGGACAGCTGCAGAATTTGACATCAAATGTTCTGACATGTTGTCGGTTCAGTGTGTGTCCACCGCAGCCTGCCAGAAACTTCAAACCCTCAGTTGTCCAACCATTTGTGTGTCTGACTGTGCACACTTTGTGTCTCTATCATGAGGTGACAGTGGGTGTAAAACAACCAGTCTCTCTCTCTGTGGATCTTATGTTGATCTTATGTTAAACATTAGTGTGTGGTCAGAAAGAGATGAGGGGTAGCCTCTACATATTCAGATTTCAGGTCATAAATAATGTATGTTGTCAAAATTTAGAAGCTCCTATGTTATAATTTTTCAGTACGTGCATGCTTTTACAGACATCACATCACTCCTGCCCTCGCTTCTCTTTCCATTTTAGAATTGATGTTAACTGATCACTTTTAAAGCCCTTACAGGTTTGCCCCCAAATTATATATCAGAACTCATGACTCCGAATGAGCCAGCTCGCACCCTCAAATCCTCGGGCGGGGGCCTCCTGGCCGTCCCAATTTTGAGACTTAAGACAAAAGGTGATCAAGCCTTTCCTGTCAGAGCTCCTCAACTTTGGATCAACCTACCCGAGGAGATAAGGTGTGCCGAATCAGTGACATCTTCTAAATCACTTCTAAAAACTCAATTTTATTGACTTTATTTTACATTATGCTATCTTTATTGCTTACTTAGTTGTTTATTTAATTCTATTTTATCTAAACATTTATTTTACAGTTATTTATTAAGTTGTCCTTAATCTCCGCTGTTCTTACTCCCCGTTTTAGCCCTGTTTTTTTTCCCACTTTTTCATGTTTTAATCTACTCCCTTTTTTATTTTTCCCCTATTTACCTTTATCTTTCCTTCCTGATGTGATGTCGTCAACTATCACCCATCTTTTTATCATCTATTTATTGTTTTATTGTCTCCTCATCATTTCATTAAAAAAAAAAACACTTTACTGTTATTCATATGTACATGCTAACATTTCAACCTTTACTAATTTAATGTATTCATATAGTTCTTCAATTATTTCCAGTTAACCATTTTGACTTCTTTTGTTGCTTTAATTTACATCGACCTCTGGTTGACTCTTTTGGTCCCTGTTTGACCTGGTTATTTGGTTTATTGTTCCTAGAGTTCTGCCTTTGTCTTGTCTGTTAAAGCACCTTGTAAAAATCTGTTTATAAAAGTGCACTAAAAATAAAGTTATTATTTACCCTTTGACATCTACATTAGGTGAATGTTAAAGGGTTAAATTTAAACATATAATTTGTTTACATGTCTAATGTAAACAAGCGCACTAATTTCCAATTTGTTTTATGATGCAACATCTCAAATAGTTTTATTGGTCTTGATAAACATTTTCATTGACGTGGTCTCTGAGATCAGCATAAACAACAATTTCAAAGTGTGTGGTGGGCCTTCCTGGGGGTCATCAGAGGTCTGGGAGGTGTTGAATGAGCAAACAAACCAGGCAAATTCTGCTATTTGTGGAGTGAATTAAAAAATAGTTTCTGGAGTTAACAGGAAAAAATAGTAAGTAGGCATACAACCACTGTTATTTAAAGTTTGAGTTTTTATGAATTTGAGAAAAAAAGACTCCATGGTCACAGATTATATTTTGGATAGAATTGCTTGGCATGATCTGCCGTTAGATTATTTTCAAAACTAAAAGAGAAAATAATAATGTCTGATTTAAATTGGTCATTTTGAGGCTGTTTTTTTCTTTCCTTGTTTGATTTTAATGTTTACAAAAATGTTATAAATCATTGAAAGAAATATTAACTTGACATGAGACAAATATGTTGTGCTTTAAAATGCAGTTTCCTGTAATTTATGAAAACACTGCAGTGTAAACAAAACATGAAGATACTGTAACCACCCCACCCCAAATTATATTATTGAATATAATTGATATATTGAATCAATATATTGATTTTTTTAAACTATATTTTTTGTGGGATGTGTAGGGTGGTGCAGGGGGCCAACAGGCATTACTTTCTTACATTTTTCCATACTTTTTAAACCAATGGCAAAAAGCTTGTGTACAGATTCTTGTGCATATCCTTTAACAATGGTAAAAATGTGATTTACCCGTTACCTTAGAATGGTACAAGAAGGCCTTAAAAGGTCTATTTAAATCCCACATAAATGCTGAATATTTATTTTTTATTTAATAGTTATTTATTGAAATATGAAATTAATAGTCCACCTTTAAAAGAAAGGACAGCACACCATGCTATAGAGGAGCTGAAGACAAATGACACAAACAGAAAAAGTCAGGTCATATGTTTTCCACCATGGACAGCTGTTCTTCAGAGCAGGAAGTTTTAAGAGTCTCCAGTATCAAAGCTTAACAAATGTCTTGAGCTCCTGGGTTAAAAATGTAACCCAAGTTCTCACAACCCCAGTCTCTTTCCCTGGCAAAGCACATATGATGGAAAGAGCATTATTGTCAGAGTGAGGCGATCCATAAGAGACCGTGACACCAGCTGATTCTGGTGTGGTTTAAGTCTATTTTTACCTCTTTTGAAGGCTCATCCTGGAAATGTGATAATGAGACTGAAGTTTTATTCTACTATAGGGCCTATGATGTCGGCTTTGTGAAATATTCAGCCGCAGAAAAATCAAACAGATAATGAGTTGTTAATCACAGCAGCTCTGTGTGTTTAATCTCTCTGCAGTAAAGAGACACTCCCAAATCACCTGATCAGCACACGTGTTTATTCCTTGTGACAAATTCCTGTCAGTCTATTGACCAATCAAAGAAAAAAATCTTTACAGAGAGATTTACAAATCAGTGCAACATGGGCCTACATTAGTAGAGGTGTTTCATTTGTATTTGCATCTATGGAAATATGATCAAGTCATCTAAAAAACATGTTTCTTAAGTCTTTAAAGGTGGAATATCTGCTTCATTCATTTTCTCTGGACTAAGAAGAAACTAAACTCACTTTGAGATCTGATGACATAGGGAAGGGATCGTCAACTGCATTTGTAGGGCCAATTTGTTTCTTTACAGATGTTACAGGCTAGATTTTAAAAACAATGTACTACCATAAATATTGAGGTCTAACTAACATAAAGATGCAGCCATTTCAGTTTTCCCCTTCCAGCCAAGTACCAGCCAACTTCCAGTCAATGGGAGTCTCATCCCCCTCCACCTTTCTGGGGGGCTTAAATTCCATCAAACACTTACAATTATTAGTTTGGTGGGTTGTTTTTTGTTAATGATATATATATTTTTTAACTTTTGTAAAAAAATATTATTTATTTTTTTAGTTCTGAAAGGCAGACATCGGGACACATCATATACGTGGAAAAGTAACCGAGTTTCATCTGCAATTCATTATTTCCTTTTTCCCATTTAAGTATAAGGAACTAAGTGCAACATGGGAGAGGTAAAGTGAACGCATAAAATCAACCAAAGATGCACCATAAATAGTCTCAAGAGGCGGAAAGGTAAAGCAAAACCACAGCCACATTGCCGTTTACTAAGATTATATAGTATTTACAATTTATATAGAATTTATTTTAGTATTTTCTTCTTCCTACTCCTTTTCGAAAGTGTATCATTACTTTTTTTTGTATGTGAATGGCATTTCTCTATTTGTATTTCTTTGTATACGTGTTTGAAATATATATTTATATACAGTTTTAATCCACTCCTGTATTGTGGAAGGTTCAATATATTTTTAATTTTCAGATACTAGTCCATGTCACCCATATGACAGCCAGCCACATGGGACAATAAAGCAATTTTTTTCTTGTTTGGGGCTGTCAGTTTTTCCATCAGTGGGTTTCAGGTGTCAGGTCAAACATAAACTCTCCTTTATTAAGCTGTTTCACTTGCACTTGTTTTGGGGGTTGGATTCATAGTTATATAGTCATAGTTATAAAGATTAATTGAGTTAGAGGAATGTAACAACAAAAAGACACTCTCAATACCACAACACTTTTTTTTACCCCACATTTATAGGATTTCATAATATTCTTGGGGCCAGATGGGAAGCTGTGGGGGGCCTGATGTGGCCCCCATTATGTGCTTTTGGTCCATGAAATATGAATGTGAAGTATTGGTATTGTATACATTAAAAAAACAAATCTGTTATTGCCCATCACTCATGGGCAGGATTGTTTTCCAAACCGGAGGAGTTTTGGAGAATGTGTGGACGTAGCCTTGGCATCTAAATGACCTTGATACAACAGGAGATGCTCTCAGACAGCTTTCAGACATACTCCTGCCTGAATTCTGAGATGTATTTCTTTTCAAACCATGTAGCTGTCAGTGAGTTTACCACAGTCTGATTTTGAGGACTGAGGAGGAAAAAACATGTTTTCAGGGAGCCGAGGTGGTAAGGTGTGAAGAGTGGGCAGAGGTAGATTCATCTTTAATGGGCTGTTTACATATTGGCGGGGATGAGAGAGACGCATTATTGGCTGGTTAATGACAGCGAGGTGACATAACTCAAAGCTTAATAAGGAAATTACTGAAAGAAATCAAATAAACCAATGTATTTAAGGACAGAAAAAGGCTTATTGCAAGTTTAAAGGGTAATTTTGGTTGATGGCATGTGTGGTTTTGGAGGTGGGAAGGACGACTCTATTTGGGGGTTCAACCAGAATCAACTGTTGTGGTTTATAGTAGATGGACATTTAACCCTGAACACAGCAAATTTGATCCTGGGAACGTTCTTTCACCAGAGACTTTTGATGATTTCTCAGCATTGGTTACGTCATGTTTATGTGAATTGGCCTCCAATAAGTCATCATCTTAAAGGGATACACCAACTTTTTTTTCGCTTTTTGTGTCTTGCCTCACTCCAGAGTCCATGACAAGCAGATAGACACCATTCTTTCGACTGTGTGTGCAGTGACAAGGGAGATGGCAGAGTCGCCCACCGCTAATTAGCTTAGCTCAAACACTGGGAGTCAGTGGGAAGCGTTAGTCTGCCTCTGCCTATAGAAGTCAGATATACCCTTCAGCAACTCTAAATGGTCCTGTGTGCTTGTTGTGACTCTTTTTTTTCTTGATTTATGTTCCAGTATCTATTTTTACACTAAGATTAGCACTTTATGTAATTTTCAAAAGAAATATATTCAAAACTAACCTGCAGGGTGCACATGCGCAAACCACTGCAGACGTGCTTGTAAGTAGGTCACTGGTCACTTCCATGATGGTTTGCGCATGCTTCCTGCTGTTTAGTTTCATGTATATTTCTTTTGAAAATTACACAAAGTGACAATTTTAGTCGAAAAATAGATAATGTAACATAAGCCAGTAAAAATACAAGTCACAACAAGCACACAGGACTGTTTGCTGAGGAGTTTACCATAACTTCTCGATTATAACACACACTCGATTATAACACGCACCCCATATTTTCATGATTTTTGCCTGAAAAACACTGTACTGAAATATAACACGCACCCAAATTTTGCCCAAACCTTACTCTCTCAGACAACTCAAAAATTACCTTTATTCAAAGTTTTAATCAATGAAATTTCAGTGTTTTCACAACAAATACGGTACACGATTTTCTCTCTAAAACGGATACAGAAAAACCTTTTGCTTCACGCTTGCGCGATAACTTGATTTCTGCCTGAGCATGCTCAGTCGTACCGACCAATCAGAGAGCAGCTATCAACATGCCTTTGACCAATCACAAAGCAGCTATTTTGCATCCCCTTGCTCACAAGATGGCAGGGCCCTGTTTGCCTGTGTTTTCGAAGACAAAGAGAATATTTCAGCTTTTTGTATTGGATGTGTTGCAATCGCAATGTTGGCGAGACAAAATATGGCAAGTATTTACTAATGTATAATATGCACCGGAAAAATTCGAGCTTATTTAAAAGCAAAAAAGTATGTTATAATCGAGAAATTACGGTATCTGATGACTGTAGGCAAAGGCAGGGAAACGCTTCCCATTGACTCCCAGTGTCTGAGCTAAGCTAATTAAAGAGGGGCGAGTTTTGCCTGTCTCAGTAGAAAGAATGGTGTCTATTTGCTTGTCATGGACTCAGGAGTGAGGCAAGACACAAAAAGAAAAAAAAAGTTTGGTGTATCCCTTTAACCTTTGTCAAGATTGGACCAGACTGGATCCTGTTAGTGTCACCTTCACTTGACTTTTGGTGTCTCTATTTGTTTGATTCTCAGACTGACAGACACAGAGGTGAAGCAGCTGTCACTTCACTCGAGGAACAGAAACGACACTTTGTGATAAACTTTCCTTGTGATTTGTTGTGATTTCCGTGTAGCTGCTGCTGTGTGAGGTGTATGGCAGAAACCCTGACATACACATATCTAAACGAGCATGGAGGCAAACAAACAAATCAATCAGCTGAAAGATGAATTCATTCTGCGGCTGTCGTGTCGTGCAGGTTGTATTTCACGCTGTCAGAAGTTTCCTCAGTCACAGTATGCTCCAGGTGTGAAATAGAAAGCTGTTGATATCCAGGAATATCTGCTCTGCATCTCTGCTCAAACTTAGCCTGCCCTGAGTTTGAACGGCTCTTTTCTTGAAGCATAACGATGGCGCTCTGTGATAAATTATGCAAAACTCTTTAAAAGGCTTTATGTCTGTCTTTACAGCTTTTCGCCAAGGAAGTAAAGTCTGATTTAAACCCTGACACCTCACACACAATTTATACTTTGTGTCCAAGAAAGCCTCTTTATGTGCAGATTTTTGTGCTTCCGTTTTTTGGTTGGAGATCAAGTAGTCTAGGGGTGGGCCAGCCTTGCAGTGCAGCTGGATTTGCCTGATTGATGCATCTTGCCAAGCTCCAATCTAGAATGATTGTGCTCGGCCCGCAGTGGAACGGCCCAATCAGAGTCCTTTAGAGCAGGAAGAGGAGGGAGCTACTCTCTGTTCAAGTGTGTGCTTGAACAGAGATTAGCATAGATGCTAACAGCTTCAGTAGCAGTTTTATCAGATCTGGACCACATTTCTTTATCAAATGAAAAATAAACAGCAACACTGAAATCATTTTCAACAGATATGAATGTACAGCACTTTGGCTACGCCTGTGGTTCTTTTAAATGTACTACAGAAATAAAGTTGGTTGATTGATTGATTGATTGAAAGGATATTTACACTCCACTTCCAAAATGTTTTGGTGCAAGTTTGTTCTGCCAAGTGTCTCACGTTTTGTGTTCTATAAATCTCAGCTGTAGCACCCTCCTACTACATTGTCTGATTGGCCAGTAATGAATGTGATTAACGGAACGATTGTCCATCAGGTGTATCAGGTTAGGGGTGGGAAAATTTCAGCCACATGCAGCCCTCCTCTACATTCAGTGCGGCCAGACAGTCAATTTAAAAATTCCTAAATATGGCAACTGCAAAAATACAACAATCTATATTTTAGTCTGATTTGCCTGTGTGACACCATGCACACAGGCAAAATATATTACAACATGGACGATGGAAATTATCATCTTTAATAACTGATTTTATGTTATTCCTCACAAGAAATCACTTGGATTTCATTTGCTTTTATGGTAAAAAGCCTTGTTAATGCATTTAGTGAAAACCTAAGCTAATAAAGTTTAAAACATCAATAACCAAGATTGTTAAGACTGCCTCCATTGCCAGGTTACTTTTGCAAAAGAAAGTTTTCTTCTAAATTTGACTTTTTATCAAAGTAAAGGCAGAATATATAAATTCATTTAAATAACAGCCTGTGCTAGTTCACATTTAGTTTGATTTAGCTCTGCCCTTGGCTCGTAAAATTGAGATTTATTGCTCTATTTTTAAACGTGAAAATATGAATATAAATTTTGATGAATGCTAATACTTTTTGATTTGTCATATTACAAGTATTTTGGATTGTCTCATTGACAGGATCCCTTAGTTTGTAATACTCTGTTCCATGGAAGCAGAGAATGTGGCCATCTATCCATCAGGCCATCCATTTGTAGGTCAGTTCTTTCATTTTTTTTCTTCAGTCAATCTTTATTTGTAAAGTGCAAAATCATAACAAATGTTCTCTCAAGACACTTTTGAAAAAAAGAGATCAATGCCATTCACTTCATTTTATATTTTTTAAATTGGTTTTTATTCTATATATATTTATTTTATTTGAAGTCTTTACATTTATTTATTTATTTAGTTTCTGTTTTCTTTCCAAACCCAACATGAGTTAATTTTGACATAATTAGTAAGAACTAGAAGCAGAACCAGACTGATGCTTAACAGCTGTCCATATATTTTGTGAGCTTAAGTACTCACAGTTCCAGTAAACATGATATAATACGATCACATTGAGAGATTTTCTTCAAACTTTGCTCAAATGTCTGCTCTGACTCAAGGATACAGTGACCTCAGAATTAAGGTCATGGTCATACAGCCTCATGCTCATCCTTTTCCTGCAAATAGCACTACTACTACTCTACTTCTGTATTTGTTGGATAGTAAATCAGTCTTGCCAGATGTTACTGTAGTGATAAATGCCTTTAGCACAGAGAGAGACATGAGGGGGTTTCACTCCCTCTCTGTGGATGCCATGGCAACACAGACAGAGCTTTGAGGGAACTTTCCACCTTTAAATCACCAGTTTAACTTCTTCAGTATTTTGCTGCATCTGCCCCTTTTAAGCTCTCTGGTTAAACTCACTTTTGCACATAATTTTCTAACTGTGAGGGTCTTTTTATGAAATCATCCACAACACTGCACATCACAGCAGAACCTGTTGGATGCCAGATAATTAAGTTTAACCATCTTTGTAGTAAATCTGCCCTTTTCCTGCTGCTAGATAAACAAAAATGGAAGATAAAATCCCCTCACTGTCTGTTTTGTTAGAAGCATCAAATAAAGACTTTGCAGAAAGGTAATTACGATATTTGTTTCTTTACATGTTGAGTTAAGCATTGCAGTTAAAACTTAAAGGGTACACAATTGTGAGTGGACTGTGGGGGTGGGGAGGCAAACAGTCACTTACGTTCTACATTGTATGACCAACCAACGAGAGTCATGGCCTTGCTTCTAACCCCAATAAAGACAGAACAATGAGGACCCACCTTGATTACATCAGTTGTTTAACAATGACATTTAGGAACACAGTTGGCTGAAAGTCCCCAGTTGGCATGGTAACTAATTGAACCTCCACACTGTCTGAGCACGGGGAGAATATAGATGTATAAAACAAATATAGAATAATGAATGAAAGGGGCTGAAATGCGACATTTATGTATCTGGATGTGGATCCAGGATTTTTTAAGGATTTGTTAAAAGAGCGAGATCGGTCATTTTTGATAATAACTTGCCCGACAATGTTGGAAATGCCTTGGTGGAGGTTTTTGCCCTCTGAGCTATAGCTTCTTTTTGTTTCTCTAAGGCCTGCTGCCCAATGATCATTGGCCCTGCACCAGTCCACTGCAGAGTGGTTGGGCCCCTATGGTAAAGATAATGGATGGATTGGCTACACAAGCAGTTGCTTTCCATACACTGAACTATGCTGTCGTATCACAGCACAGTGAAGGAAACTCAGCAGAGCATTTCCCTGGTTGTGATTTCAAGTCCATGCTTTAGGGATGTTCATGTGGTAGAAAGAAACAACAATATTTTTACAGTATGAATATCCTGTAGGTGTGAATGAGAGCATGGCAGTTTGTCTGCATTTGTCAGATCTTTGATTGACTGGTGACTAGTCCACAGCCTGCCCCATTTCTCACCCAATGACAGCTGGGATCAGCTCCAGCCCCCCTCAGCCTCAAACAGGACAGGTGGTACAGATGATGGATGGACTGATGGATGTTGTTTCATTCTTGAAAAGAAAAAAAACAATGTAAAAGGTGTCAGGTATTGTTTTAAAGGTGTAAGGTACAACCTTCAGAGTAAATTTTCACAGTTGCATTTCAGCTGCAGACTCTTCAGCACCCACATACTCTCCTCTCACAGCCCTCAATCTTGTCTTATGTGTTTTGACTGAGTGAAGCTGTTTCTACCACAGAAACACCAACCAACTTATTACTGTCAGAACAAGTACAAGTCCATACATTTGATGACTATGAGGACTGTCAGATTATTAGATTTTCATCTCACTATTATTATGTCTATTAAGAGTATTATTGTGAAATTTATACAAAACCCAAAACCAGTGAAGTTGGCACGTTGTGTAAATCGTAAATAAAAACAGAATACAATGATTTGCAAATCCTTTTCAATTTATATTCAATTGAATACACAGCAAAGACAAGATATTTAATGTTCGAACTGAGAAACTTCATTTTCTTTTGCAAATAATCATCAACTTAGAATTTAATGGCAGCAACACATTGCAAAAAAGTTGGCATAGGGGCATTTTTACTACTGTGTTACATCGCCTTTCCTTTTAACGACACTCAGTAAACGTTTGGGAACTGAGGAGACCAATTTTTGAAGCTTTTCGGGTGGAATTCTTTCCCATTCTTGCTTGATGTACAGCTTAAGTTGTTCAACAGTCCGGGGTCTCCGTTGTTGTATTTTCGCTTCATAATGCGCCACACATTTTCAATGGGGGACAGGTCCGGACTACAGGCAGGCCAGTCTAGTACCCGCAGTCTTTTACTACGAAGCCACGCTGTTGTAACACGTGCAGAATGTGGCTTGGCATTGTCTTGCTGAAATAAGCAGGGGTGTCCATGAAAAAGACGTTGCTTGGATGGCAACATATGTTGCTCCAAAACCTGTATGTACCTTTCAGCATTAATGGTGCCTTCACAGATGTGTAAATTACCCATGCCTTGGGCACTAATACACCCCCATACCATCACAGATGCTGGCTTTTGAACTTTGCGCCTATAACAGTCCGGCTGGTTCTTTTCCTCTTTGGTCCGGAGGACACGACGACCACACTTTCCAAAAACAATTTGAAATGTGGACTCGTCAGACCACAGAACACTTTTCCACTTTGCATCAGTCCATCTTAGATGAGCTCGGTCCCAGCGAAGCCGGCGGCGTTTCTGGGTGTTGTTGATAAATGGCTTTCGCTTTGCATAGTAGAGTTTTAACTTGCACTTACAGATGTAGTGACCAGCTGTAGTTACTGACAGTGGTTTTCTGAAGTGTTCCTGAGCCCATGTGGTGATATCCTTTACACAGTGATGCCGGTTTTTGATGCAGTACCACCTGAGGGATCGAAGGTCACGGGCATTCAATGTTGGTTTTCAGCCTTGCCGCTTACGTGCAGTAATTTCTCCAGATTCTCTGAACCTTTTGATGATATTGCGGACCGTAGATGATGAAATCCCTAAATTCCTTGCAATAGCTCGTTGAGAAATGTTGTTCTTAAACTGTTCGACAATTTGCTCACGCATTTGTTCACAAAGTGGTGACCCTTGCCCCATCCTTGTTTGTGAATGACTGACCATTTCAGGGAAGCTGCTTTTATACCCAATCATGGCACCCACCTGTTCTCAATTACCCTGTTCACCTGTGGGATGCTCCAAATAAGTGTTTGATGAGCATTCCTCAACTTTCTCAGTCTTTTTTGCCACTTGTGCCAGCTTTTTTGAAACATGTTGCAGGCATCAAATTCAAAATGAGCTAATATTTGCAAAAAATAACACAGTTTACCAGTACGAACGTTAAGTATCTTGTCTTTGCTGTGTATTCAATTGAATATAGGTTGAAAGGGATTTGCAAATCATTGTATTCTGTTTTTATTTACAATTTACACAACGTGCCAACTTCACTGGTTTTGGGTTTTGTAGATGGGTAAAAAAAAACAATATTATGAGTCAAAGTTGACCCACAGCCTTATTTCTTTTGTCTCTGCTTTGTCAAATAGAGGCTGTTTGCAACCATAGCTAACCAGTAATTTGTACAAAACTGTAATAATAATAACTACTAAGTGATAATAAAAAAGCAACAGCATTTTAGAGGTGGTATGACCAGTATAGCCCATATAATATAACCTTTTTTTTTTGCATTTATTCAGTTACTGATTTATTTTGCTCTTGCTCTCTGAAGTGATTTTGTTGTATCTATGTATTATAAAATTAAAACACTGTATTTAAAAAAATGCATCTTCAGGAGTAACAATCCCTTTTTAGCTCTAAAAACAAGCCCATGATTTCCCCCAATGCAATAATCTCAGATGTTTTTATAAATGTCTGATTTCACTTGTAGTCTGTTGCATCTATAACTGATTGCATGTTATTTTATCTCTCCAGTTTTGTTAACATGTGACAACACACAATTTCCAGTTTCTACGATTCAAATACTTTCAAAATAAAAGCATTCAGCCATGATTACAATATTTATTGTGAAAATCCTTTCAGAAGTGTCATTTATCATTTACAGAGCTTTACATCCCGAAGAACTGTAGTGTTTTGAGCAGCTTTTCTTGGATTGTTTTGGACTTGGACAAGTAATATATTTGTCTAAACTCCCATATGCTTATCTTACTCCAGGAGACATTACTAAAACTTTGTTTTGACTACCTGACTTTAGTCCGACACCATCTCACATCAAAAAACAATTGAGTACAGCTCTCAGAGTTATTAGTCTTAGACTGAGAAGATGTAAAGACTGGGGTAAAGAGGGTCTAAGTTACAAGACTAGAACTAGATTTCATGCATTAAGGAAAGTTTGTCTTGTCCCTAATTGTTGGCCTCTGTGTATGTGTCATTATTGTTGGAATAACTACTACTATCTTTGATCATAAGTTCACATGTATGAGGCCTTAGTGAATGAGAGCTTTTCTATTTTGGGGGTGGGGTTGAGATATTTTGACCCAATCTCTGGGTTTGACACCAATATACTTGTTTTTCTGGTTTGTTATTAGCTGACAGATTTCTGTAAAACAGATAGTCATACCTGATAAAATTGTTACAATTACAATTTTTGATGCTTTAATAATTGTTGTGGTCTATCAACAAAAATATACCCCAGAGTGTCTGAATACAATGACAGTCTGGGGGCCAAATGTGCATATTTTGCAGCAGCCACGACTACCAACATCAGTCCCCTCCACTTCATTGCCATTATAATGATAACTTTAGATCCATGACTGTTATTGCTGATACCACCATAATAACTGATTCTACAGGAAGGTCCTTTTGAAAATGAGATGCAGCATTGGAGTTGGTGTCCGTCCTTGGCTCAGTGGTTGAGGACCTCTGGTCTAGACTATGTGTTTCCTTTATGTGCTGATGGTCATTGAAAACATAAAAACTCATTCAAATTCAAATAACTCAGCTTCATAAAAACTATGTCTCCATTTCAGGAGCCTTTCTGTATGTCAGATGCATATTTTTCCTGTGCATGCGTGGGCTCTCTACAGGCACTCCTGCTTTCTCCCACAAACCAAAAACATGCTCAATAAGCTAATAAGTGACTCCAAATTGCCCTTAAGTGTGAGTGTAATCATGAATGGTTGTTCGTCTCTCTTTGTGGCCCTGTGATTGGTTTGCGACCGGTCCAGTGTGCACCCTGCCTCTCACTCATATCACCAAGGATTGGCTCCAGCCCCCTGTGACCCTGAAAGGGATAAGCGAAACAGATGGATATAGATCTGGAAAATTATGATACTGCTCATCACTACTTTGTTGTTCTGCTTTGTCCATCAATGTGGCTTAAAGGTTGAGCTGCCCTCCCAATTATGAACCAAATAGTCAGTTAGTATTACTGTATGACAATTTTTAGCTCAATATGACATTGTTTTTTTTCTTTTTTTAAATAAAGACACTTATAATACCGGTATCTGGCGACAGCCTTTACAGCTATCAATACATGTCATGAATAAGAGCACTTATTTACTTTTATGTTCACAAGATGTTCCTGACCTCTCTTCTCGTCACAATAGCACCAAAGTGCAGAATCGTCCCTCAGTTTCACTCATCCTCTCGAATACTGTCGGCCTTTCCTGCTTGTAAAATGATAACTCACCTAATAAGTACAGTAGCAATGCTTTATTAGAACAAGTACCTTTAATCGTTGGACCTGGCTGCAGCAGTCGTGGTACAGGTTGTGATGATGGTCAGGAGACATCTCCAGCATCTCTGTGGTAATGTAACAAAGATAGAGATAGATTGGCAGATGGAGAGGGGAGGTGGACAGAGTGAGGACGCAGTGATCCAGAGAAATGAATTAGCCTGCCGTGAATTGAAGGTTCCAGCTCTGTCACAGCTCTGCCACATTGCTCTTTCTCTCTCCTTCTCACACACAGGGAGGCAGGACCGAAAGGAAAACAACATGGTAATGGTATTTACACAAAGAGGAAACAGAGCAGGGTCCATTTTTGAATGTCAACACTCGATGAAATCACGAGAATATCTGTCTGTACAGATTTAGAGCCTGACATTGATAATACAATCCTGAGCCAAAGCGGCACTGTTCCATTTATCATCACTCCTGTCGCTCTTTCATCATAAAAACTTCCACAGTGAACATATACATGCACAGACACAGGCTTCACAATTGCATCCATATATTCATAACTGGTAAAATATGACAGGAAGCCTCATTTCTCCCCGAGGTGGAGCATCTGCATTTTTTCTGCTTCAGCACACAGAAGAAGAAGAAGAAGAAGAGTGAGTATCTCTCAGGTGGGAGTGGATAATGAAAGATGAATGATGTGAACACAAGGTCTCGGATATGTGTCTGATCACAGCAGGTCTGATTCTGACTTTTAGCAGCTCTGCCTCTTTTTCTTATCCGGTGAAACCCTTTATTTGGAGTGTGAAGGATCATAAAGTACAGAACAGTCATGCATCACCTGTGACATTATGATCTGTGGTATATCTGCACATTTGTACATCACACATTTAATCCAGATCCACAATATTCAGAGGCTTGGGGTTTTCCTGAAGGGTATTTCTGCAATGAAATGCAATTCAGCATCCCTGTTGTCTTTTTAACTATGAGCTGAGAGCAGAAAAAATAGAAGATAGATAGAGAAGAAGATATTCTTAAATCAATCTCGACGTGGCCCCTAACTCTTTCTTTGCCTTGTGGCCCCTTACATATGACTGTATTTTAATGGACTGGCATTGGACATCATCTTTCCTTTATATCCATTTTCAATATTTCTTTAGACAATCACAGTACTATCATGTAGAGACAAAATGAATAGCTGCTTAATAAAGCGAGGATGAGGCAAGGGGGAGGACAATGACAGGGGTATATGAAGAACTATGTGTTATGTGAGAATATATTTAAAAGAAACACATCTTTACTTATTTAGTCTTCTTTTAAAGTAATACGCCAACATTTTTTCTTTCTTGTTTTTCTTGTCTTGCCTCACTCTTGAGTTCATGCCAAGCAGATAGGCACCATTCTTTCCACTTTGCATGCAGTAACAAGGAAGAGACAGGCAGAGCTCGCCCGCCACTAATTAGCTTAGCTCAGACACTGGGAGTCAATTTGTGAAATTAACCTTTATTTAACCGGATAAGCCCAACTGAGATCAGGATCTCATTTACAAGGGCAACCTGGCCAAGATATCAGCAGCACACGTCATAATAAATACAAGATTCAAGAATAATCAGGCAATAAATTATAACCAATGGGTCTTCAGCAACTCTAAACAGTCTTGTGTGCTTGCTGTGACTCTTCTATGTTACATTATCTATTTTTTGACTACGATTAGCACTTTATCTATTTTTTGAAAGAAACACATACGAAACTTTTGCATGCACAGTCAATAGAATGATGTCTATCTGCTTGTCATCGACTCCAGATGAGGCAAGACATGAAAACAAAAAAATGTTAGCGAATCCCTTTAACACTGAAATCTTCTGAGCGCTGTGACGTGTCCTTGTCAGCTCTTCTTCCAAGGCATGGTAAGCTCGATGGACCTGACAGACCTATCAGGCTGGTGGTTTGAAAGAGTGAGTCCCAGTTGTGCGACAGCCTGAATGCTCTTTTGTCCTGGTTTATTGTGTCTTTGCCCTGCTGTCTACCTCCTCAAAACCATCGTACGTTGGGGGCATGGTCAGCTTGATGGACCAGGCAGGTCCATCAGGCTGACCATGCCTGGGAAAAACAGCTGGCAATTAATCAATTATTAAGTAAGCAATATAAAAGGACAAAATGAACTTTGTTTGACCTGAGCATGTCTTCAGCCTGTTTTGAACTTTTAACAGCAGCGGATCCTCAAAGCCATCTTATTGATATCTGTGTCCGTTAAATATCTGCAATGTGCGCGCTAGGCAAAATTCTACCTCAGAGAAGGGGTGTCTGGACATTTGACCTCATGCTGACCATGTAGACCAGGGATGGGCAACTTTAATAACCAGGAGGGCCACATTAAACATTGTCTGATACTCTTAATGGGGAAAAGTAATGTTTGGTAAACAAAATATGCAAATATAAAGTAGTTATAAAAAATATACCAATATTCATATATTATAACACAAAAACAAGTATTTGTGTAATAGTCAACTGAACTTGACATAGAATTCAAGCTAATTTAGCCCATGTACACAGAATTAAAGCCAATGAAGCTGATTTTTAAATGTAAAAAAATGAGTGTTTCCCAATTTTTAAAGCATTTTACCACTACCATTTTCTAAATGTAGTATTAAGAAATACTTGATATAATGTAATGCTTCATAAAAGAGATTTAGAGACTGTTATTATAGCAAAACCAATGAAAACATCAATCTAGATTATATAGAAATATCTCTAGGTATCTGAGTTTCTTCATGTTTACAATTTGTTGGTTTTTGGAAATGACTAGCGGGCCACATTAAGTGAGGTGGAGGGCCGCATGTGGCCCCTGGGCCGCCAGTTGCCCACCCTTGGTGTAGACACTTGTGACTTGTCAGCTGGCAGGGATAAGTGGCATAGATGCACTGCAAAATGGTTGTTGTAAAACAAAAAAAAATTGATTATTTTTTGGGCATTTTGTGCCTTTATTGATAGGAGACAGAGAGACAGATGATAGGCCTGTGAAAAGGGGCGAGAGAGATTAGGGGAAGAGACTGTGCAAACTGGCCACAGGCTGGATTTGAACCCGGGCCGGCAGAGGCATGTGTATGGGTCATGCCTGGTTGCTTACCACTCCGCCAAACCAGCACCCCCACAGTTGTTGTAAAATTTACAGTAATTTACTAGCAACAAGATGCAAGTAAATTACTGTAAATGTCTTTACAGTAGCATGACTCTATTTAAATTAACAGGATTATTATTGTATTTTCTATAATTGTTTAACTACTGTATTTTTATTCAAGGTCTCATTACTGTCCTTCAATTTAAAGCATTATTACTGTATAATCAAAAACAGGATCCTTACTGTTTTTCCATTTACAGTACATTATTCTACAGCTTTTTTAATGGATTTTAAATCACTGTAACCTTGCTGTATTTTAATTTATATAACAATATTTTTAACTATTTTACTGACTACTATTAGCAAGATATAATTTTGTACAAAACAAAAATCACATACCATTTTTTCATCCAATAAAATACATTCACTCAAACATTGTATCACCCAAATATGTGAAACATTACCAAAAAAAAATCCGACCTGCTATTGGTCAGTTTTCCTGGGAAAAGTGTTTTTTTTTCTTGATCCATTACCATTCTTAGTAGTTTACTGTATGGACATTTTACAGTAAATAACTTAAGATTTTATGGTAAATGCTGTTAATTTTACAAAGATCAGAATGTTTTTCCTAAACATTTGCCATTTACAGTAATTTACTGTGTAGATGTTTACAGTAGGCGGCTGTAAATATTATGGTGAAATACTGTTACGTTAACAAACATCAGTTACAGTGTAATGGATGGACGAAATGTAATGTAGGCTTGCAAACACGACAACGGCAACTGTATAACGGCAACAAGCTCCTCCATTTTCATTGTTTTGGTGCTCAAGCAGCAGGGTCTAAAGAGGTGCTCAGGCCAGCACCAACTCGGCTCCGGGTCTAGGACCGGCTTGGAACCAACACCGGCTCTAGCTTGGTGGAAAAGGGGTCCCTGAGCAGTTAGCATAATGGACACATGTCACTATTACTACACCAGTGAATCCACTCTTGCATCTTCTGCTAATTTCAGTGCATTTAATAAATAGGAAATAGCTCACAGCAGTAAAAGCAGTTAAGAGTACACGCTTGAAGTCACAAATTTATTCCTCAATATTATTTTATCTCTATGTCTTACTCTTGTTTTATCCCCCTCATAAACCAGAATGTCCTCTATAAATAGTTATCTCCATGTCTTGGAGCCGGAGGGTTTCCTCTGATGGTCCATCAAAGAGGGATTTCACTGTAACAGTGTACTTTAAGGCTCTATTTTATGAAAAGCAGCCGTGTCTCAGCTTGAAATCAAGTTGAAATGCAGATTCTGTCATTTCTATTCAAGTTTTTGTGGCTATAAAACCAGGCGTGCGTTATCTAATGAGCATGAAGCTGTTTGTTCTCCTCTGCTCCACAGCTCCTGGCAGGAGACAGACTTGGAGGACAATTTGTTTACAAGGCAGGAGGTAATTGCGAGGCTAGACCTCACAGCTCAGCCAAGGAAATATCAAGGCTGGTTTTGGAACCATTGAGGGGAAGCAGACAATTAGTCACCGCTGAAAACACCTCTGAGCGCACCATGGAGCCTGTGTTTGGAGCTGTGTGGAGTGTTCAGAGCGGCGGTGAGCCGGGCGGCGGGCAGGCAGGATGTGTCCGTTTGCTGCTCTGGAGGAGAGTGATTTGATTAAGTCAGATTTGGCAGCAGATTGGTGTTGTCTGTGGACAATTCAACCACTTTTCTCCTTGTAAAGTGTCTGGACTGCTCTCTTGATGCTTGAGCCACACAGCATTGTGTATTTGAGCAGGGACAGATAAGAGCAGTGGTGTCCCATCACCCCGGTCTCTGTGGTACTCTGGACCAGAACAGAAACAAGGCTTGTGGTCTGTGGAGGCCTTTTTCTTGTCATGTCTTTTTGTCAAATAGTCATTTTCGGGACAACTTTCAGGATATTTGAAGAACTGTAAAACACATGGTGGGACATTGAATGGTGCATGGATATTGGGACAAGATCAGTACTTGGGTTAACTTGCCTTATTGTACAGTTAGTCTACTTAATTTTTAACTTCTAGAGTGATAACACCAACTTACTTGTGTTGAATTTTGCATAATAAAAAAAGCAATGGCCACTCCATTAGGTACACTGTTCCACATAGGAAAAATAATCAATCATGTTGGACAACCGTTTTTATTTATATAATGTGCTCTATATGAGTACCATTGTTTTGAAAACACATATTAATACGTGTTTTCTACGGCTGATGAACTTGCATTAGCACAGTTGAAGTTATGCTTGTAATGCTGTGGTAATACGTTCCTTGAAATGATTTATGTCTCGTATCTTCACCTGATACACCATGGCCTTCAAGTGCCCCCCTAAGGTACCCTAGAGGATGCGTCAAATGCATCTTCTGGGTATCTGAAACATTTTTAAAAAATACATTATACATTTTCCTATGTTTGGAAACTTATAGCCCACCCTGTAGTACCAGGCTAAACCCTCTTTTGCCTTTAGAACTGCCTTCATCTTTTGTGGCATAGATTCAACAAGGTGCTGGAAACATTCAGATCCTCCATCACCATATCCCGGACGTGCTCTGTTGGATTTAGATCTGGTGACTGTGAAGGCCACTGAAGTACAGTGAACTCATCCCCATGTTTAAAGGGATACGCCAACATTTTCTTTGTTTTTTTGTCTTGCCCCACTCCCTAGTCCATGACAAGCAGATAGACACCATTCTTTCACGATATGCTATGTTAACTTCTATCATCGTATTATCTTTTTCTACTTATAATCAGAGGTTTTGCTTTGTTGACCTTCTTCTGTGGCGTTTTGCGCCAGAGATGTGACGTTCACGAATGAGTTGAGTCTTTTGAATGTCTCTTTTAAATGAATGATGAGAACTAATTTGCAGCTGTGTGTGAGCTGTTGGTTTGCGAGCCATTCTTAAATGCAAATTTCCTGGACATTTAAGAATGGCTCGCAAACACACAGCTCACTCTCAACGGACTGAACTTTAAGCTGCAGTATGTAATTCATTTTTGTGTCAAAGGACTAAAAAATATGGCTACCTGTCACATCTTAGTACTGCAGCCACATGAGAGATCATCAGACATCTGTGCGCCCTCTTTGCTCTGAATTAAAGGTCCCATGTCCAGCTAAATTACTTTTCTTGGCCTTTTTTGTTGTAGCAGAGGAACATGACACCCTTTGCTAAACTCAGTTCTTAGAAAAATGCTCTATGCTTCCTTAAAGATAATGCCCCTTAAAATGCTTAGTTTTTTTACTTCCTGGGGTTTATGATGTCATAGCTATACAGCCTCCACCTACACTGCAGCCTGTAGCTCCTCCTCCCGACTCCCATCAGGCAGCCTTTCGACAGTCAATCATCAAAACCTCTTGTAGCCTCCCCGCCCCCTTAGATCCAAGCATTTTCAAAGGGGAGGTGAATAGAGCTGTATCTAATCCTCTACAGAGATGAAATGTTTCATTTTTATTCAACTTTAATCAAATCCTTGCTTACTAGACACCCAAGGCAAAATGTAAATGATCAAACACACCAGGGCATTGGACATTTTAGCCTTTAGAAAATCATACCTGCTAAGGTATATGTCCTTGTTCTATGTAAATGACCTTAGGTTGTTGTGTAGATTGCACAGGTGATGTTAGTTTTATGAAGGGACATGTGGTTTGTGACTGGAAATACATCACATTGGCATAGTGCTACTAGCAGCTAAAGGCAAACAAACACAGTGAATTTGTTGTGAATAGGGGAAGGGGCACAAATCTGTTGCACACACCTAAATAGCTCTGACGGAGATAAATACTGCTTGACAGCTCCGTAACATGTGGACTCACAATGCAGATTTTCACTATGAATAGAAAAATACTAGGTTGTGGATCCCCAAAAAAGTTATACCAACAAATGGACTGTGCCTTGACTTTTCTAATTAATCCTCTCATTATGGCGATGATAATTTTTGTTTCTACTGCTACAGTCAGGACTGAATAGTTTGAGGACCAGGAATGAGCGAGTGGTTAATTGAACTTTGGATCAAGACCATAAGCCTGTAGTTAAAACTTATCTGGTTTCTTGTCATACACAATGAGACCTTCCTTTGTTTTCATGCGGATGCCCACTTCCAATTACCAGTATAATGTAATTAAATAACAAAAATGCTCTGACTTTACCCTTAAAACCAAACTGTTCTGTTAATTTAATACAGCAAATGAGTAAAACATGTCAGCATTGAGTAAATGTTATGTATAAAAATTATTTCCTTTTCTTTTGTGACATTGAGTTATTGAGAAAGTTCACTGCATGTTTTTAAGGGAAACCTAAAGTCAAATTACTTTTGCACAAACATTTCTCATTCTCGCCTTTACCATTGTGTAGAAAAGCCTGCTGCTTATCGCCACATATTCAGTGTCTCTATTTGTCTGTGCACTCTTCTGCTGCACAATATAGACTGAGCTGAGAGAGGAGAGGGCTGCAAGCCGAGTTTGGCATGTTGGAAGCTACGCAACACAATGTTCCTTTCTTGAAAGTTCTCTATATACATACTGTATATTTAAGGATTTTTAAATTTACTGGTAATGTTTCATGTGTTTCAGAAACTTAGACAAGAACTAACCAGAGCATTTGGAGTAAATGATGAGCCTTAACAGCATTTTACTTTTAATTATCACTACATAAACATCTCACCCGTGAATTGCTTGATATGCTCTTTAAATTACGCTACATTTGCCACAGAGACTGATCATGCTGATGTTGCTCCAGCTGTCTGTCCAGATGTTGTAATGCTGGATTCCTACAGAGTTTTAAAGTTTTCCATCACACAGTTGTTACTTTTGCAGCATCAATTGGTCAAATTTGCCAAAGAAAGCAGCTTTTGCCTTACATACACTGAAAGACGACAAAACTTTTAAAGCTTTTTATAAGACTTGTATGACACACTCTTGCATTTACTAACCAAATGTTAATTTGGTCTATATCTTATTCTGGCTCAGGCATCCCCTCGCTCCCTACACACAGAAAACATGCAGGGCATAGGGCCTCTTCCCCGTGAGGGCCTCACTTTACCTGTTTTACTTTTTGTACTCGTAGAGCTCCGGTTGATATGATAAATTTTATATAGGGACTGAACATTCAGTGATATTCACATGTAAGGCTTTAATTGGGGGTCACATCTTTGCATAACCGTCACAGCAATGATTCATTTTCCCAGAAATGACACAATGTGTGCTTTTCAGCTCTGTCCCTTAAACTCCTTGCTCATAAACACATACTGACATACTGACATACAAATATACAAAGTGTTAAGCAATTTTACTTCTAATGTATTTGCTCTATTTCTCCTTAAAAAAATCTTCTTTGAAATATGAAGTCCTGTTGTTGAACTGTGAATACAGCTATGAGTCATTTAATTCTGTGGTACTAAAACACCAGTGTTGATTGTTCTGAGATATGTGAAAAAAGATCTTCCTTGCCACGTTCAAAGGGAAAATGCATGTATACATGAGGAAATGGGAAAAAAAGACCTGCTGATAAGGTATCGATATGCAGTGATATTTCTGTTACAATTGCTATATTTTGAAATTCCAGAAACTCTGAGCACTTGTTTTCCTTCTTTGGGTTGTTGTGTTTGGCAGAAATGTACACAATTGGGGCAAATCCCACTGAAAATATACTGGCCGAAATTTAGGATTATAGGAAGAGTGAGGTGTTTAGAAATCCAGAGGAGGCTCTTAGTATAGCCGTTCATCCTTAGCATTGAAATGAACCACTTCCCATAAATCTACTATCTGTTTTGAATGCCTCCTCTTCATCATCATCCATCATCCAGGTATATCCAATCGGGAGGAGAGCATAGACTATAAAAGAATTGGACAAAGCAATGTGACAATTGCTGAGGCTGTGTTAAGGCTGTCAATAGCAAAGCTGGAAATCCTCAATTATTAGTAATCTGAGAAAATCACCCCCTCACAGTGAGAGCACATAGATGTATTATACATTTTGACTGAACCAGGCTGTAAGGATGTGTATTACAGCTGTAAAAATGTCTTTTTGCTGCACACAACAATTTGGGTGTCAGGTTTCTGCAGCCAGCCTCAAGTGGACACTCAGGGTACTACAGGTTCTGCTTTGGCCTCCATTTTCAGCCCCGGAGGTTGTCGCCTGGAGGAGACCTAGAAATAGACCCAGAACTGCGGCCAAGCCCCTTAGAGGTTGAAGATGGATGGATGGTTGCAGTGTTAATTTCGATAGCACTTTTTAATTTAGTTGTAGTTATAGTCATTTGCCTAAAATATCTTCTAGTTTTAGTCATTTTTTAGTCATCTAAATTGTTCTAATTTTAGTCTAGTTTTAGTTGATGAAATTTCACAATATTTTAGTCGATGAAATCTACTGTTTATTTAGTCGACTAAAATATGTAGTGTAAAGGGTAAGGTATTTTTTATGTTTCCCTGAATTTATGAAGTCATGTTTTACACTTGAATAAATTTATTTATGTTTCTCATCAACACCAACCCGTTTCATAAAATGTGTCATTATGTTATCACCTCATTAGCACTGCTACAATGTCTAAGCCAAGAAAAAACACACCAGTAGGCCACATAGTAACGTTAGCTTCGGTCTACTCATTGTTGCGTAGATGTTAGGAAAGGATGACTCACCTGAAGATGATGCTTCAAGTTTGTTGTGTTTTTATTGGTCATAATCACGGCACATGGGTTTACATAGTGACTTGTTCTCCACAGCGTCTAACACGAAATGCGTCAGTATGTCCACTCTCTTCTTTTCTCCCAGGCGTGAGATGTGTGCATAGTACTGATACCACCGTCTTCGCAGGGGAAAATCCAACTGCCCTAAAGAGAAAAGCTCTAATTGAATCACCCCCCAACTTATCCCACCACCATGCAGCTAAAGTAGTGATTGGATGTCCCTCTTAACTCATCCAACCTTTTCACACAACCAAAGTAGCTGTGATTGGATATATTTCTAACTTGTCTCTACTTTCTACACAAAATTAGGTCTGATTGGACTAAATCTCTGTCAAACATTTTAGTCTAGTTTTTATTTGACAAAAATGTCAGTTAATTTCTTTTTAGTTTTTGTCCATGTGCACTTCTTTTTATTAGTTACTGTCTACTTTTCATCAGGGGAAAAAAGGTTGTTAACAAAAACTATAATGAAAATGATTGAATGAACATTGAATGCTTGGATGCACTGAAACCATTTAATCGATTTTGTCTGTTTTGGTCCCAATATTTCCATGTGAAGATTTAAGGAAAAAGGATGTTTTTGAGCAGCCAGCTGATCAGCAGATTCTTAGTGTGGTATCTGCATGCAAAGCCACACATGCAGCATACAAATTGCAAAATTAGGCTATTTAAAACATTTAAACTGTGCTGTGCTGCTCCTCCTCTTGAAGTTTGAAGTTAAATAAACATAAAAGAGCCCATATAAGAAACATAATTCCCTATTTATCAGACAAGGGCAGAACTAAAGTCATTAATGAGTCCTTTTATAACATACAAATAAATAAAAAATTGAGTTTGGAGATTTGCTGTACGGCTGCTTCTCTTCAAAAGATCTTACTGAATAAATCTGGTATCAGAGTCAAATCAGGGAATTGTGCTGGAAAGCTTTAAATAAATCACGAGGGTTTTAACATTATCTAAAAAACCTAAAATACATAAACTTTTCTGAGCACTATCCAGGATCTCGAAATTACCCTTAATCAGGCCCAGCCCTCCACTTTTCCTGTTAGTATAATGGACAGAATCTCTTACTACAGGCTAATCCTCATTTAAAGGGTGAGATTAGAGATCCTAATGAAACAATGTGCTAGAAAATAATTAAGAAAAAATATTTAACATTAATTGAATTAATTAAAACACCACAGTTAGCTCTGGGGTTATGTCTGGAAGTTGGATTTTACTTTTGCATTAAAAACAGCCGATTGGCTGTGACATGACAAGAGGAAGCATCGCTGAGTTTGCATTAATAAAAATGCAATATTAGTATTGTTTTAGTAATAGAGAGGACACGCTTTTGATATTCATACATGTACGTTTTTTAGCAGACTTTTGATTACAAAATCATGAGGTGTCAAGAAGAACAAAAACCTAACATATCAAGATCTCATAGAAAGTGTTTTGGAATGGACAGAACCTTTCAAAGGCATATCTGGCAGGTGATTGGATGATCCTTCTGTCAATCACATCATTACAGTCCAATCAGGCGATGTAGTAGGTGGATGCCACAGCCATGGCATAAAGGAAAGAATGTTGAATCACTTCGTAAAACAAAGTCTTGTCAAAACATGCTGAAAGTGGAGTGAAAATATCCTTTTGTTTGTCATTTAATAAAGAAATGTGGTCCAGATCTCATAAAACTGTTACTGAAGCTGTTAGCACCTATGCTAATTTCTCCACGAGTAGTCACTTCCTGCTGTCATCTCACTCCCACCTCCTCCTGCTTTAAAGGAGTCTAATTGGGCCGTCCTGCTTTTGGTTGCTCATAGTCGTTGTAGATTGGAGCTTGGCAAGAAGTATCAGCCTGATTAGAGACATTAAACCAGGCTGATCCAACTGAGGAGAAATAAAGTTTAGTGCGATGTGAACTTGCAGAAAACAGAGCAGGTGTTGGGCTGAGTGAGAAGCTACTGTTGCAGCAACATCGTACCTGATAGGTTGTGTGGCATGGCTGTCAAGCTTGAGGGGTGAGGCAAACCTTGTCTGCACAGCCAATCACTGAGGAGATGATAGGAGCTGGTGTCTTGATTAAGAGAAGAGCTGCAGGTGTGTGGAAAGGAGCTGAACCTTATGGAGGATTGTTTGGAGCTAATGACAGACCACACACTACCTGCGATTTGTTTGTTATTAAGTTTTTGTTGAGTTTTGTTCTGCAATAAATAAAATCAACTGTCGCTCAACTGACTAAGAGGAGATGTTGGAGTGAAGCAGAGCGAGATGACCAAGTCATCATTCTCCTTGTGGTTGTGAAGAGATGCTGTAATAGGTAAGGACTATCTCCTTTGCCCAAGCTAAGCAGCCACATGCTAGCAAGCCTGGAAGCCTTAGATGTGAGTGAAAGTTTCCCAGGCTTATTTTTGCTGTGACACTAGCTAAATCTGATGATGTATTCATGCTGGGACTGCAGTTTTCACTGAGTTGTTTTAAAATCCTTTATGGAGAATCATAACAAGCATACAAGCTAAGCCTTTACTGTTAGTGAGGCTCTCTGAGTGTTTTAGTGCTTACCAGAGTTACTGATGAGTTGTGTGAGTTTGAAGATCATTCTGTCAATCACATTTATCCCGGGAAAATTAGATGATAGTGTAGGCGAGCGCTACTGTTGCAGTGTAAAGTACAAAAGGTAAGCCACTTTGTAAAGCAAACTCTTGCCGCAACATGTCAGAAGTGAAGCAAAAATATCTTTTCTATAGAGAAGTCCTTTTTAGTGTTTTTTGTTTTTCATTTCATAAAGAAATTCAGCCCATACCTGATAAAACTACTACTAAAACCGTTGGTACTTATGCTAATCTTTATACCTGCAGTCATTTCACACCTGCTGTCATCTTGCTCGATGCTTTCACCTCTTACTACTTTAAAGGACACTGATTGGGCCGTGCTGCTTTGGCCCAGGACAATCACTGTAGATTGGAGCTTGGCAGGATGGATCTGTCTGATTACAGACACTGAATCAGGCAGATCCAGCTGCATTGCAAGGGTAGTAATATGACACTGTTACAACCCAGCTCGCTTGGGGAAAGGGAAGCAACATAAATAAACCAGATTTTTAAATGGTTTAAACAAAAGTTATTTATTTATAAGGAAATAGGAAGTAAGTTTACAAAATGAGGTCAAAAAGGGCAAACAAAGAAACACTAGGAAACTAAAGGACTTAGAAACCGAAATCCAAAACCTACAATAAACCTAAATATGCATAAATACAACAGATAAATCATTCCAAAGTTTACTAACAAAGATTCTCTAAAACTAAGATGCAGGCTCTGTCGAGAAGCCCAGTCCTCTGGCTTCTCGGGCTTCTTATAGGATTGGACGGCCGTAGTCTCATGGGGCGATTGGCTGTCTGGTCCTCCCGCAGCTGCTCCGAATCGGGCTGACGATCTCTGTCACTCAGCCACTCACAGACGCACACATACACACGGCACTCCACAGACACTCACAGGTTAGAGAGAGAGAGGAGGGGGCGTGGCGAGGCCGTAACAGACACGGTGTAGAAAAATAAAGTTTTATCAGCCTCACTGAATAAAAGGCATGTTTCTTTAAAATTTTGAGCCTTTTTCTTTCAATAAAAATGTGAAAAACCAATTGCTACCTTACATAACAGACGTTGACAGAAAGCACTTTGTATTAATGTCAATATGACTTTGAGCTGCAAAATACGCTTTAACAATTGGAAAGACCTTGTTTTTTTAACATACTATTATCTGTGTTTGTCTTATTTGATTCTTTCATGAAAATGAAAGAAGAATACAGACACAGTGGGATCTATGAGAATAAGTCAGAATCAATAAAAACTTGGAGAAATCAGGGAATAATATTACCAAATTCTGACACTTGTCATATAGGCTGCAATGAGTTAAGTTTTGCCAACTTAGCCACATTGTCTCTTTATATAGATAGTATTCAGATCCCTGTAGTGACTGCTTTCAAAAAAGCAACCAGCGCAGGGTTGCAGGTTTGAGCCCAGCTCTGGTTGTCACATGGCGATGTGTCCTTGGGCAAGGCCTTTACTCAAGTTGCTCCCACTGCTTCATCAGTGGCATATGAATGGGTTTGAAGGGCGTGAATGTGTTAATTGATACTGATGGACAACTGACAAAGAAACTCCAACCATCAGTGAGTGGATGGCTGTGAATGTATAGATGTGACCTGCAGTGTAAAGACTAGAAAAGTGCTCTACATGCTCAGATCCATTTAACATATGTTTATACTTCTCTTACGTCACTTGACTTAAGTTTCGCTTTAAAATATCAACCTGGAGAAATGATGCTTGCTGGATCTTAAAGAGATGTTCTGCTTCTCTAGGCCACTAACAAGCTCCTGCATGTAATGATTTGTGAGTGATAATCGGCTCCATAGTTACGAGTTAACACAAGGTAATTTAAAGTGTTAATTTGTTTCTAAAATATCGCTCTTTAAGAACTTCTCTGAAAGTTAAAGCTTGAACCAATGAGCTTCAAATTCAGAGAAATTTTGCTTCAAAGCAGCTCCTGAAGGAAGAAAATATCACGCTGAGTCACGGGTTAAAGGTGCCCTCATTGACAGGATGATAGAAACAACAAAGTTTGGCAATACCTCAAACACTCGTCTTTTCCCTGCGGCATCTGTAGACAAAACAGCCTACGAGGTTCTTAGAGAGTCTGTGCAGCTCATCAGCTTCTGCAGGCTTCCCACCATCAGGCTCATTATGTGAAAGGGATGCAGATTCTGCCTTGCTGATCAATCACTGCTCTGCAGAAATGCTCTTACATCGTACGGAAAAACTGTAGCTGATTGCCATTGACTGGGTGTCAGTGCACTTAGCTCAGAGAGTATGGATTTCCATCAGATCAGAGGGAGAATATTCCTTATCGTTGCAAAATAAGCCGTCCAAAGTTCAGGAGGCAGGTTACAAGCAGAGCACGAGTCAATTGGTTTCTGAGGATGTGGTGTGTGTGGTTGGTGTTTCAATATACATGATCACAAGTTCAGATAAGTACTCGAGTATTATTGCTACATATAGGAGGAAGACGCTATCATTATTCTTACCTTTTTTTTCTTATTTTATTTTTTTAAAAGCATATTAAGTGTTTCCTGCAGGCAGAATGTCAGAGAAGGTCATGGTGGTGGGTTGTACTGGGGATGGTAGTGGTGCAATGAGTTTTAAAGTGGGAACACACCCCAACACGCCTGGTACACTCAGACAGCAATGTATGCTGAATGCAGGTTAGAGCTCTTTGGACAGAAGAAGTCCATATATATATGCATATGTGTGTGTGTGTGTGTGTGTGTGTGTGTGTGTGTCCAAAATAAGTCAATTAAAAAAGAGATACAAAGAAATGAGAAATGCATGATATTGGATTTTTAGGCAATATCTGATATGGCGATATTTTTTAATTCATTCTTGCAGATACTGATATTTCTGGTCAAGAGCACAAGCTCTGTACGTCAAAAAAAATTGATTTGTTTCCTACAGTGTTACAGCATATTTTTGCTAGGAGCAAATGTAAAACAAGAAAACAGCATTTAACTCTTGCAAAAATGAAACCCTTGATTTTTTTAATGTAGTGATGAGAAGGTACATCAATATTGTACATTTGTGTAATTTACCAATATTCCAGCCAATATCTGACAAGATGTGAGTATGAAGGTGTTTGACGATCACAAAGGGATTCACCACTTATTGATTTATGTTGTTAAGTGTTGTGCCCATACTTGAAGAACTCTATGATTTACTTAATCATAAAAATGTTAGTATGTAATAATATTATTGTACAAGTTTAATGAGGAAGATGACTGATAAGTAAACAATCATAATAATAAACCATAGCGTAAACTGTCTAATACTTCTTTGATGTAAATTTATTTTGGTAGTCTATAAATGTATGATGTCTACTTATAGTTGTATGATCTTCCTTTTCTGTTGTTTCTCTTTCTTTACTACATGTCCAAATTAAATCTATTTGTTTTTTATAAGTAGGCCTATTTAGTATCATAGTATCATCATTGACCTTTCTGTTGCCATATTGATGTATTTAAAACCTGAAAACCTATCTTTAGCTTTTTATCCTTATTCACCTCATTGAACAGAGTATGTAAGACTGATTATATTCACTGAGTGGCACTGCTGTACATAAATATTACTGTCTGAAAACTTTGGGGAAAAGTTGGAATAGACCTCTGACAATCATAGTTTAGTTTAAAGAAACAAATGGACTTTGTATCTATGATTTCTTAGAACTGGGCCAAGTGCTCAGTTCAGCTGCCAGCCTGTAAACAGATTTCTCTGACCTTACACTGGAGGGCAACTCATTTTAGAGATTCTAACCACCGTTAGTCACTCAATGTAAGCTACACAGACATAATATATCAAAATGTTTGTCAGCTTATCAGAATTCAGAATGTGAAACTTTCTGTGCTAGCTGGGGCTTATGTATTTTATAGAATCCTTACATTTCCACAATTTTATGCACACAGGCCGACTCTTTCTCCTTCACTCTCACACACAAACACATGCAATTACTCAAAGCTAGCGAAACAGGTCAAATTGAGAAATATATTTGATAAATAAATAAAAGGTTATTTTCATAAATTCCACTCTCTGTTTTTTATATGAAAAAAAACAGAAAATTCTTTGACAGAAATGAAAGACAGGCTCTGTGGGAGTGTTGGTGCTTCAAGAGTATGTGGGGAATATGCTTACCATTCATGTTGTCCCTCAATTTTTCTGGGAAGTGGAAAAAGTCAAGCATGAATTTTATATCCTCGTTTTATTTTTAGAATTAGCAAAGAACTCGGGTGGTTTGGACACCTTTTGAATTAAGTCATAGTTAAAATAAGTGTTTTGTTTCGCCATTATCCCAACTTTTTTTTTTTAGATACACCCATATGTAACTGATCCCAAGCAGAGTGGAGTGTCCTGTTTTGACTCCTCCTGCCACAGACTAAGCAATGACTTTGTAAGTTAACAGAGAGGACATGTTGAACTGTCCAGTCCTTTAGCTTGACTGTGTTAATTAGGCTGCAGACATGCCCTTGAAAGACCAGCACTGGGTCCAGCTATTATTCAAATGTTCACAATCATCTGCTTTGATATGATAGCTCCGTGCACATTCACTATGCATGTCCTTTCCCCCCATAATTGATTTGCTTGTAAACAGCTTATTAGTGCCGAGATTGCTCTAGGACTCAATAAAGTCATCTCATTAGGAGGGAAATGCATTAGTGCGTATTAATTTGAAGCTTGAATACTGATGAAGCATCATTCAGCGGTGAGGAGTGTGATGTTTTCTTCTTCTCTTCCTGATAAAAACCTGTACAATCATCTTTTTTTATTAGAAACAAACAAACAAAACATTTATCAGCCTGTGTGAAGCAGCAGAAATCATGTTAGCATCCGTCTCAGCTGTTCAGTCCATCTGTGAGCTCTCTTTGCCTGAGCCTCACCATCACTAACACATAAACACACACACACGCACACAGTCTGTGGCGAGCCAGTGGGCAGTGCTGGTGTGAGAAATGCCATCTGTAGTCAAACCATCAGATCCATCCTGGCTGCCGTCCACATCATGCCCTGCTTATTTATCACCGTCTGGCACATGGGGACAATGGTAATTGATTTTACTGAGGCCTCTTCTACCTTTCAACACCTTACTCCCGTGTTCTTTATGCCTCTGTGCTGACTAAAGCTGAAGCTGGGCAGACGTCGTCCTATCAGTCTGTCCATCTGCATGAATTTGTTGGAGTGTTGTGAATGTCACATCTCAAAAAACTCTCGAAGGGATTTTCTTCAAACTTTACACAAATGTTGACTTTAAATCAAGGACAAAGTTTGATTTCTAAGATCAGAGGTCAAAGGAAAAAGTCAGCGGGCCTCATGTTTACCCTCAGCTAGCCATCACAGGCAGTTGAACCAGCAACCATCTTGCTGTGAGGTGTGAGGTTGTTGTGTCTTCAAATATTTACAAATATCAAATCATATTTTTTCCTATTTCGTCATCGTAGTCCTGCAGCTGAACAAAAAAAATCGATGAGCCCTCACATGCATTGGTTTGACAAGCAAGAGTAAATTCTAACTTTCTGGTTAAGTTGGCTCAAGTTTTGGTTCTAGTCTACAAAAAAAGAAAAAAAGGGTTGTTTAGATTGACTGTCACCCTCTTCCTAGCACTCCAGCAGAAGAACCAGGGAAAAACACTGATAATTGGTAGGAGTAGGGCATATTATATCATAGAACGATTGAATTTTTAATCAGCTTTAAACAGCTAGAAACACTTGTAATAAATTAGCAAATTCCCTCATTCTTTCATTGCCAGTGTCATAAAATAAAGTCTCAAAATATTGCAACTTTCCTGCAACTTTTTTGAAAATATTCCTGTTAAATCCTGAAGGAACTGATCCAAAGCTGCATTCACACGCTGACGTTTTGGCCAACTTTTGCAGCCGTATAGGGAAACGTCAAGCCATGTCGAGCTAAGTCAGGCTATGCAGAACAAAGTTAAAGTCAGTTGGGCGACGCTGATGCTCGTTGCACATGTTGAAAGATTTACGCATGCTTAAAAATGTCCAATATTTTAATCCATTACGCTTGACTTCCACTTACCTTCGATACCCTCAGTTACAGCTGCATTTCTCTCCAGCTGCTTCCTTCCCTTTTGGGGACAACCGTCTTTCGTCCTCTAGGCATGGGGTCTAAATACTGAGACCACCTGCACATAGTGAAATGGTATATATGTCTGCTTTACATGGTGTTCGTTGAGTGACGTAGCAGTATGTTTGTACAGCGTTTAGCATAGGCTTGAGCATGCTGCCTATGCGCTATACCTTTGTTGCCGAACATTTAAAATCTGTCTGCAATTAGTCAGGAGGATGTTGGTAGACATAATACTCCACCAGCTCATCATTCATCTCTGCTTTAGATTCGTCGACCTGCATTGAACACAGCAAAATTGGCCCGGGTAACGTACATTCCCTGAAATATTCATGATTTCCCAACGTTACCTACTAAAAGTTTTGATGTCTGAACCGGCCTTTCAGGTTATTCCTTATAGGGAATGTCAACATTTTTTTTTTTTGTTTTCATGTCTTGCCTTACTCCTGAATCCATGACAAGCAGATAGACGCCGTTATTTCATCTGTGAAAGCAGTAACCATGAAGAGACAGGCAGTGCTCAAACACTTAAACACAGGGAGTCAATGGGTAACCATGCACGTCCACAGTGGTTTGCTCATGTGCCCTGTCTTTAAGTTTTGTATGCATTTCTTTCAAATATTACATAAAGTGCTAATCTTAGTCTTAAAATTGATAACGTAACATTACACGGTAAAAGAAGTCACATCAAGCACACAGGACCATTTAGAGTTGCTGTAGAGTTTATCTGACGACTGTAGGCAGAGGCAGGCTAATGCTACCCATATCCCAGGGTTTGAGCTAAGCTAGTTAGCAGTGGGTGGGATTATTGTGTAACTTTGCACAAATGTCCTCACTGACTCAAGGATGAATGGTTATATTCTGGAATCCCAAAGGTCAAGGTCTTGCTGTTGATTTCTACCAATCACACCTCCACAGACTCCACCCCTTGCTTTTCTTTCCTCGATACTGTGCTGTACTTCTTCTGTCTGACACCTGCATACCTTAAAGAGACATAAAACCATCATGCAGTGGTTCCTTTTTCCTCGCAAACACCTCTTCCTCTCCCCGTCCAACTGCCTCTGACACCACAGCAGCTCTGACAGCAGTGAGATCTCTTTTATTTTTCCTGTCAAAGAGGTGGTAGTTATTGTAAATGATGGGTTATGGATAGAGGGAACCCTGATAGCAGTGTTGATAGTTTTGCATGTGCAGCGGTGTGTGAGCCAGCGCTGCATGAGGTGTGTTAGCGCACTCAGGCTCGAGGCTGTGTATATGTGAGGGGGAAGGAGTGTGATGGAGAGGAGTGACAGGCCTGAGTGCTGCTGCAGTGGGACAGACATCGCTGGTTCAAGCTTGGAAGAAGCAGGGCAGTCAATAACACTCAATTCTGCCACTGTGACTCCACGTTAGGGACCTTGTGGAGCCTGAGGACAGACTCATTAGGAAGCAGGTAGACAATTAACTCTGCAAAACCCACCATGCTTTAATAGGACTCCGTAAAAGGCAGTAAAACACACCATTCGTGCCTGAGTTACCCTTACAATCATGATTATGAGGTAAATAACGCTAAAGAAGACAGCCAGCAAAGCCTTGACAGACAAACCTGAATTCCACTGTCTGCTCTCCTTGTCTGTTCAGCACAGAAATACCAAAATAGCTGCTTTTTAGCTTTGTGCGCTTGTATCAAGCACAACTTACGACACCCTACCTGGCCTCTTGGAGATACTGTAAAAAGCAGTGGCGATATGGTTTTCAAAGTCTCCAGAACCTTTATTTGCAACTGACACATTTGCCTTTTTTGTCAATAAATGTGTCAGAAAATGCCCTTTGAGTAAATTATTTTGCACCTTTTTTAAGGGAAAGCAAAATCAAAGCATTCTAGCAATTGTTTGTCATTAGAAGACTGTTATAAAGCTAGGAGTAAATATCCACTGTATCTGTATCCCTGTATTATCAGTATTATTGCTGTAGATGAGCTGGGGGACACTCCGGACCCCTTCTCTTCCTGTTTAGACCCCCTCCATGAATCTCCTCGGGACTCTCCTCTCCCTCTTCGAAATTTCTCCCTCCAATAATTACAAAATTACTATCTATTAAATCTATGAAACACAAATTATGATGAAAAAGACCATCAATGGCAAAAAGGACAAACTTTGGCGGAAATTTGGCGAAATTATGGCAAAACACGGTGAAAATAATGCAAAAGACAGCGAAACACGGTAAAAGAATATCAAGAAAACACTCCAAAATGATGCTAATGCTATTATTTACAATATTTTTACATTATGTACACAGAAAATAATGATGAACCACTGGTAAATCACTCACAAGTTTCGTTCTGAATCCTCTCACTCTGCTCCAGCCTTTACAGTGGAAAGCTCCACTTCTCAGCTTTAAGAATTGGTTAGAATTAATTTGATAGCGTGGGTACTCGAGAAGTTACAGTACTTTCAATCATGCATGTCTTTTTCTGTCACCGGAGACAGCTTCGTAATATAAGGGTTTCAATGTTTTGTAGAACATGCTGAGAAAAAACCCGGACATTTTAGGGAAAATCCCCTGGGACATAATTTTAAAACTGAAAAGGAGGACATGTCCAGGTGAAAGAGGACTTATGGTCACTCTACTCTAGCCTTAAGTGTGGGTGAGTGTGTGAATGGTTGTATATCTCGCTATGTGGCCCTGTGATTGGCTGGTGACTGGCATAGGGTGTACCCTGCCTCTCGCCAGTGTCAGAAGGGATAGGCTCCAGCCCCCTGCAACCCCAAAAGGAAAAGTTGTACAGATAATGGATGGATGGACGGATGGATGGATGGATATTTGAAAATCACTCTTGAATTTGTATCTTACTCATATCCCATTAAAATGGAAGCTGTAGATTGTACAAAATATTTCTTTGCTGCATGAAGAAGATCTGAAAGCTAGGGAAGAAAAAGATTCTTAAAAGGAGTCATATTTTATTTTCAGTGGCAGGAAGTTGTGAAAAATGTGCTAAGCTGGTACACATGCTTTGTATTCATGCGTGTGCTTGAGCAGAGGTTTCTGTCTCAGAGCAGCACCATCTCAGGCTGTCATTACCCATCGCCGCACACACTGCCTGAAAATGAGCCCGGCATTAGGATGGGCGGCAGGTGGGAGGCAGGTCCAGGGAAAGATCAATGCAATTTGCAAAGTGCCTTCCACACAATTTCAGTGTTGGATTGTTTCCAGCAGTGAGAGCGAGAGGGTACACAGGGAAGGATAAAAGTCATGACTCGACTTAACTTCAACAAAACTCGATGACTTTTACCCCGCCTGTCAGCGCTGACATGTGCTTAGAGAGAAGGAAATTTAGATGTGACATTTGCATAATCTACATGACATGCCTTCATAAAGCAATGAAACATCTTCAGATGTTAAGCTATCAGGGCAACTGTCATCTCATCCTGTTACAGTAGGATTGATTCCATCCATGATGACCTACTTTATACTTCAACCTGTGAGTTACTGCTCTGCTGGTCAGGCTCTCAGCATGTACAAACATTACACAAGAAAATGTCTCAAGTATTGGCAGAATGCTTTTCTTTAATGATTTTGGCCAATGCAAATCTATTATGTTCTGTCCCTAGGAACACCTGTTTTAAAAATCAAGTGTAAAATCTGATTATTTTCTGGCATTATGAGACATTCATTCATTCATATGAGGCATTCTTGAGTTGGGGTCCAGGGGGTTTTATCTAGAGGTGTGAGCATATCACCTTTGCAAGTCTGTGAAATATATTACGCAGAGTTCGCACCAGTGCTGTGTTAGCATTATAAAAGTGCTGGCAATCGTTAAATAAGTATCTGGAATGCACACTTTGTACATGAAAATGTCTCAAATATTGGGAGAATGCTTTTCTTTAATGAATTTGGCCAATGCAAGTCTATTTAGCTCTGTTCCAAGGAACACCTGTTATTGAAAATCAAGTGTAAAATGCTGGTTGTTTTCTGGCATGATGCTCTCATCTTGACACGGGGTCCAGGGGGCTTTAGCTAGAGGTGTTAGCATGTCACCTCTGCAAGTCTGTGAAATATATTATGCAGAGTTAGCATCAGTGCCGTGTTTGCATTATAGAAGTGTTGGCAATAGTCAAATAAGTATTTGGAATATTTAAGGATGCACAAAATTTCTTAGCATGATATTGATAGGGGCAGAAAATGTATAAAGGTGATTTTAAGTATCAGTAGATATAAACATTTCTTGGGATATTAAAAATATATTAACTATACTGTCCACATGGGGATTTCCCACCATGTAGTATCAGCTCAACTCAGTTTGACTTTACATGATTGTTTTGGTTTTCCATTAGGGATCGTGCTAACCTTGCACAGCAGCGGGACCTGTCTGATTCAATGTCTGTAGTCAGACAGATCCATCTTGCCCATCTCCAATCTACAACAACAGTGAGTGACCCAAAGCAGTATGACCCAGTAAGAGTCCTAGAGTCCTAAACCGCAGGACGCATGCCCAAACCACAGCGGAAAGGCTTGTTGACCTACTTACAAGCACTTCCACGGTGGTTTGCACATGGGCCCTCACAGTTTAGTTTCGTATATATTCCTTTTGTGAATTACATGGAGTGCTAATCTTGGTCTAAAAATAGATAATGTAGCATAACAAGATAAAAATGAGTCCCAACAAGCACACAGGACCATATAGAGTTGCTGAAGAGTTTATCTGACGACTGTAGGCAGAGGCAGGCTAACACTACCCGTTTACTCCCAGTGTTTGAGCTAAGCTAATTAGCGGGGGGCGAGCTCTGCCTGCCTCTTCCTTGTTACTGCACTCACAGTCGAAAGAATGGCGTCTACCTGCTTGTCATGGACTCTGTAGTGAGGCAAGACATGAAAAGAAGTAAAATGTTGGCGCCTCCTTTAAGGCAGCACTTAAGGCAAAATGTGGTCCAACCTAAACTTGCATGGACCTAATGAAGTGGCAGAGTGTATGTCTCATATATTGGCAGTGCTTTTGTCAGAATGCACCAATAAATCATCATGCGTCAGATTTAATAACTGAAGATCTGCATGTGTTCATACTGGCTTCGGCTAAAGTGAGTTTGAATATATTGGCACGCAGGACAGGGCAGAAATTTCTAAATCATGCATCCCTGCTTTTTTTTTTTTTCTTTTTTTTTTAGATTCGCTTTATTTTCCTGATCTGTTGCCATGTCTTTTGGTCTGAAACAGAATAATACATGGTAAAAAATAGTCGATGTTTCTGCAGAGGAAACATGTCAGTTGTGGTTGTTTAATATTTTCAGGTCAAGGACAGTAACCACACGGGCTCCCTCTCTCTGGTGTGTGTTTGGATCTTTGCCTCAGCGGCCTTCAGGGACAGAAGCAGCGGTTGTAGGATTCTAAAATAAGTCTGATACTTGCTACAATCAATGACTCCACCACAGCTGGCCTACTTTAGCAGCCTCGCACACTGAACTGTGATCAGTAAACAGCCTCCAAACGCACACACAGAGGCCTCCCACCAGTGACTGCATCCAGCAGACCTCATCTATTTTTCACCATACATCCGCCTGTCTGTCACTGTCATTGCTCTCACAGGCATGCTTTGGGATCACTTCACTCCTTGTACATTTTTTTGCAGTCTCATTTATTTTACTAGATTTGTATTTGATGTTTTGAGGCATAAATACCTTTTCAGGTGACTTATGCATTAAAGAAGAACTTGAAAGTCTGAAACCATAAATGAATTCTCTATCAGGCTAACAGGAGGCAGCTCTGTCTGAAACAGATCTTTGTCAACAGTTGGTCTGAACAATGATTGTGATTTTCATCTTTATTCATTTATTCTATTGTTTATTCAGATAATCTGGCTAAGCTGGTGTTTTTTATTCATAATCAGATAACACTGCCGCCCCCGTGTATGAGCTCAAAGTGTTTAAAATGTTTACCTTAATAACAGTTGGGCTGTCTATGAGGGGAACTTTGGTATCCTGCTATATATAATCAAATTGAAGGTTAATTTAAAAGCTCTAAAGTCTTTTGTCTTAAAGTAAAAGTACGCTCCTTTAGGAAGCAAGTTTGCAAATGTAGAATGCAGGGTCCGAAGGCCAAATCAAGCTATTTTATGAGTAGAACATCATAGAACTAACCTGACACACCAGATGGAAAATTTAACATAAAGTATGCAGAATATGTTTTACTTCCACCCAGGCAACAGTCCTGAGAAAGTTTTTGAGGACAGAACCTTTCAAAAGCATATCCTGCAGGTGATTGGACAATTATTTCTTCAATCACATTCATTGTGGGCCAATTAGTAGGCGGGCACTATTGTTGCGGCGTTAAAATTGAAAACATAAGCCACTCCCTAGAACAAACTTTCGCCAAAACATGTCGTAAGTGGAGAAAAATATCTTTTCTATTGGGAAATGTTTTCAGCGTTGTGTGTTTGTCATTTAATGTGTAAATTTGGTCCCAATTTGCTATAAAACTGCTACTGGAGCTGTTAGCATCTATGCTAATCTCTATATGAGCAGTCGCTGCTGTCACCCCGCTCATAACTCCCACCTCTTCCTGCTCTGAAGGATGTTGTTGTGGCCATGCCGCCCTGGTCTGAACACAATTATCGTAGATTGGAGCTTGGCAAGATCTGTCTAATTACAGACATTGAAAACGTGGATGTGAGTTAGCACTCAGCGCTTCCTGGTTTCCCTAAGGCTAAAGGTATGTGGGATTTTAGAATAGTATAATGGATAAATGTCCTCATAATGGACACACGTGCACAAGATTTTGATGTTTGATCTGAAATAATAAAATACATCAGGTACTGGCCATTTTTTACTTTTAAAGCTTGTTGTTGGTTTAAAAGGACTGTTGCTAATGATTTGTTGAGTAGGACTACAAAAATGGCAGTGGACCCTAATGTAAGCATTTCTAATCATTTATTAATTAACAATTATTCATACACTATCACCACAACCATGAAGAACTTCTTGACCAGATCTTCAATTATGAAGAAATTCTCAAAGAGGTTATGTGACATTGTACTTGTGACAGCTTTCAAGTCAAGCTGCCATGTTTTAGTTCTATAGTAGATTAAAGGGATACGCCAACACTCTTTTTTGTTTTCATGTCTTGCCTCACTCCTGAGTCCATGACAAGTAGATAGACACTATTCTTCAACTGTGCGTGCAGGGACAAGGAAGAGACGGGAAGAGCTTGCCCACCTCCAACTAGCTTAACTCAAACACTAGAAGTCAATGGGTAGTGTTAGCCTGCCTCTGCCTACAGTCATCAGATAAACTCTTCAGCAACTCTAAATGGTCCTGTGCGCCTGTTGTGACTTGTTTTTTTACCGCATTATGATAGGTTATCTATTTTTAGACTAAGATTAGCACTTTATGTTTTTTTTTTTAAAGAAATACATATGAAACTAAACCGAAGGGTGCATGCACAAACCACCAGGGAAGTGCTTGTAAATAGATCAACAAGCCCTTCCGCAGAGGTTTGCGCATGCGCCCTGTGGTGTATGCTATTGGTCAGATGACTTCAACAAGGCCTCTCTGACTCTCAGGAGATGGAGCTTAAGTGTGATTGAGATTGCACGTGCAGTGTAGCAGCATCCATTAGACATCAACACTGTTCCAAAGGCTTCTATGACATGGCTTCATGTAGTTCTTTTACAGTCTGTGACTCATCATCAAGGTACCATATCACTTATCATTATGTTTGTAAAGATGAACAAAAGTATAAATACAGTGTATGTTAGCTCCCCTCTTCCCACTGTCATCACATCCCTTGTTAAATGCAGTCAGTTTCATTCGTGCAGTCTGTCATATCGGGTGAGTCAGTATAATTTTTTTGACTGTGTGGCTGCCTAATTTCACATATTTACCCTCATAACCGACAGAAAAAATGTGTTGTCTAACCTCCGCATGAATCCAAAGCTTTGACTATTTTATCTGTAAATGGTGGCTGAAAGCATTTGTGATGTGATTTTGATTTAAAGAGTATGATACTACAGCAGATTTAAAAAAAAACAAAAAAAAACTCTTCAGTGTAAGTACTGGCAGTGGTCATTTTATGATAATGTATTTTTTGTCATTTTAGTTGAACTGTCAAAGCTTCCAAGGAAAAGTTTGAAAAGTTCTGGCAGTTTGAGGAACATTTTAAAAATTGATGAATATCCTGAAAGTGTTATTAGAAAGATTTTAGGGCAGGCACGATCACTTTCAGAGGCTGAACAGGCGAGTGTGCGACAAGAGCAGCTGAGAATAATGACAGTATGCTACACAGAGGTGAGTGCTTTAATGAAAGATTTGAAATATTACAACATTCAGAGATATTGCTGAAAGCCTCACAGGTTCTGTAATTTCACAATGAAACTGTAAAAAAAAAACATCTGTCATTCTTGACATGTAACAAAAACGTGAGGTTCATTTCTAGCAGAGCAGAGTGATCGTAGAGAAAATGGAGCCCTGCAGTAACAGTATCTATGAATCAGAGAGCACAGTGTGGAGTGTAAAAGCTCCCGGCCTGTGAGGTTTTACTTAACAGACCTGCTGAGTGAGCATAGGTCACTCTGAATGACCAAATTCACTTAAACTACATCAGGAAAAATGGCTGAAAGAATGACCCTATATGAACCAGAGAGGGGAAAAAAACCCATATCAAATGCATCATGTGAATGGAGGCCTGAGACCTGCAAGAGCCAGTCCCTCTGCAGCAGCAGCACTGAGTGATGGACTTTTGTGAGACTGAAATTCTACACAGAGAGTCGTTTTCCTGAGAAGAGACGTGTGCTCATCTTGTGGAGGAATTGAAAGACTAAAGATTGGAAAACTTAAGTTTGCACTTTTAAGAACATGTAGAGCAGAGCTTTCCAAAGTGTGGTCTATACATTTGCCTTTAGAAGTATAAGTTAGTCTTTCCAAGCTGATACAGTCTGTAAGGTCTTTAATCCACAATTCCATAGTTGGAGCATCCATATTCTTCCAGCACAGTTCAACAGCACAGCTTCGTTGCGGTCCACCTCTTTGATTTCTTCTTGGATGTCACTTTTCTCACATTTAATGTATCTGATGAAGAGTCTTTAGAATTGATCACTGATAGATTGTTATATTTTGACATACAAAACCCGCCCTTCTCAATTGCCAAGAGTTAGGAATAATCCTAATTAGTGCAGTTTTTGATGATATTAAACTTTTTCTCTGTAGATATTTGAAATGTTTCAAATATAATTGAAATTTCTCACATAATTGTTTAAAGGTAAACAAGACTCCTTTGTAAAGGTATTTCACTTTATGAATGCCTTTTATGCTCAATGTAGAATTGGGTGCCGATATGAATTCACGACCTTATAATGCACTCTGTAATATAATCAAATGACAGTTCTTGTTACTTTTATTTGGATGATTTTACAACCAAGGTATTTAACTTGTGTATTTTAACTTGTGCTGAGTTTTATTTATTTATGATGTCTGTTTTAAATTTGTACAGAATTTTGTCTATTTATGATGTCTCTTTTTATGAAAGGACTACAGATGGAAATTAGCTTCTCAGCTAAATCTGGTGCAGCCATCTTCTTATTTCTCTGGAATAATTTATGTCACTGCACGCTGTCCTGTATAAACCAATAAACCAATAATAATTAGCCAGTTGCTAGAAACAGCTAGTTAATGTGTTAGCTAATTTGTTCTGCCTGGCTTCATTGATACCTACAGTTGAGTATCATCAGCATAACAGTAAAAATTTACAGTGTTTCCTGATGACATCACCAAGGGGAAACATTTATAATGAGAAAAGAATTGGACTTAGCACAGAACCTTGTGGAACTACTTAGCTAACTTTAGTGTACACATAAGACTTATTGTTTAAGTGTAAAAACTGGTATTGATCTGATAAGTCTTGAACCAATTTAAAGCAGTCCCTGTAACCCTAAGTACTTCCTCTAATCTCTGTGTAAGGGTGCGGGGATCAATGTTGTCAATAGCTGCACTGAGATCTAACAAGACAAGCACAGAGAGAAGTCCACTGTCTGAAGCTAAGAGTAAATAATTTGTCACTTCAACAAAAGCAATCTCTGCTGACTGAAACCCCATTCACTCTTGCAAAAATCCCTGAAATTATCCAGAGATTGCCTAGGTGAGCCGTATGTTTGAACGCAAACAACCAAGTTTTTCACTCTGATTTTACTTGGGTGAGTTCCTTGTGCCCCCCCTAGTATTTCATCCATGTAAAGTCCAAGTGGGCTCATGTCTGAGGACTGCAAGAATTATGCGAGTGAGGAGGGCTGATGACATCATCCTGTGTGACTGGCGCGAACCAGAAAAAGAGAGCTTGACAGCATGGATCGAAACAACCTTGCTTGGGGTGTTTGTAAAGAGGTCATTGACACATTCTTGCATGAATACCTTCAAAAAATATATTTTACAGACCCACCCTAAGCAAGAATTTAATTTAAGATGGATAATTCTGTATATAATGATATGTTAAACACTGATTTAGATAATTAAAACAACATGTTATGGTGCCTTTTTGCTTGTTATAAAGTAGCATTACTTTTTTTTAAATCTTCAGTTGGGTTAAAAAAGTCAAGATGCAGACTTGCTTTCAAGGATACTAAAACACAAGAGAAAGCAATTTGGCTCTATAGAGAAGATGCCTGGTGCATGCCAATGTGTGCAAAGTTTTCTAGTTTGATGAGAAAATTAAAATGTAGGGTGGGAGTCCCATGGCAACAATAAAGGTCTGCAAAAGATCTTATGGAAATTTCATCCAGTAGCTGTTGAGCTATTTCAGCCAGAACCAAGTGCTTGGCTCTATTTTACTTTACATAATTCAAAATGATGTATTTCTATCTTTTAGGCCTCCCTCATGTTTCTCAAATCCATCAACTTTCCAGGATTTTAGCAGCTCCAGGGAATGCACAGCAGAGATCCTGGGCTTAGTAAGTGAACAAAATTGCATTCCTACTGATGTGTTACTCTCACTGTACAGGCTGAGGAGCGCTTTCAATAGGAGAGAGAACAGGAGAGAGGGTGAGGGGTGCATGACTGGCAGCCATGAGAATGTCATTAGGATTAGCTGTAAAATGTAGGCCACCCTCCATTTTTCCCTGTATGACACATATAGTCACCCCCTGTGCATGCTGTACAGAAAATATACAGTCCAGCCAGGACCAAATATGAAGCAGCTTTCTATTTTAACAGGTTTCAGTGTGGTATATTTCTTCGATTTTGCCGTAATTTTCCTTTTCATATTTGTCAGTTTTGTGTTGTATTGTTACGTTTGTCCACTATCGTATGATTACAATAGTCTTTTATTTTATTTTATTAATTTATTTGTGAAATGCAGTGTAATAATTTTCAATCGATCAATCAATCAGTCAGTCTTTATCTGTATAGTGCAAGTAAATTACAAGTGTTATCTCAATGTACTTTATAAAAGAGCAGGCTGAAACCATACTCTTCATTTTAGGTGTACACTACCTGGCCAAAAAAAGTCTCCACCTGGATTTAACTAAGCAAATTAGTTATGAGCCTCCCATTGGATAATTACTGCATGGGTCAGAATGGCATGCATCAAGCAGAGAAAACAGCTAAGGAGACTGCAGAAACTACTAAAATTGGGTTAAAAACTGTCCAACGCATTATCAAAAACTGGAAGGATAGTGGGAAGTGAGAGCATTTCCACTTGCACAATGCAAAGGGAACTGAAGGGATTGGGGCTGAACAGCTGTGTAGCATTAAGAAAAACACTCATCAGTAAGGCTAACCTGAAAAAAGGCTTCAGTTTGCTAGGGAACATAAAGATCGGACTCTGGGGGACTGGAAGAAGGTTATGTGGTCTGATGAGTCCAGATTTACCCTGTTCCAGAGTGATGGGAGCATCAGGGTAAGAAGAGAGGCAGGTGAAGTGATGCACCCATCATGCCTAGTGCCTACTGTACAAGCCTGTGGGGGCAGTGCTATGATCTGTGACATTGCAGAAGCTTATTGAAACAATGCCACAGCGAATGTGTGCTGTAATCAAAGCTAAAGGCAGTCCAATGAAATATTAGACCTTTTTTTTGGTGGCGACTTTTTTTTTTTTGGCCAGGCAGTGTATATGTATGCTTGACACAGGATTCAAACCAGCAACCGTCTTACTGTGAGGCACGCACACTACCTGCTGTCCCCACTGTGTTTTTACACGGTCAAATATGTCCCCTGCTGGTTTGCAATGACCCTGACAGTGACAGCTATACTACGTCCACAAAGTCAGCCAAACATCATCGTGCATATGTCTGAATCTGTCAGATAGAAACACACTGTGAACAGAAGGTCGTGACTGACATTTGACTTGGTTTCCATGCTGAATCACAAACCTCAAACTTATTTGATAACGTAAAGTCCTCTCTTATAACTTAGATAAATCATGAAGTAGAGCTGCAGGCATCGACCTCCGCTCAGCATGGGGCTGATGAGTGTGTCAGAAATCCATAACTCAAATATGAGCCCTCACCGCTCATGTCACCCTTTCATGTTTCCAAATGTTAACAGCGGCGGGAACCTGGTGGGTGTTAATTTTTGACTTTGAACATGAGAGAAAAGTAAGATGTTGGCGGAGAAATGTTAGACATGCTCGGCTCGGCGGTGCAAGAGTTCACAGCGTTTCGCAAAAATATTCAGAGCAATAGACTCAAGTTTTGTGTGTTTAATAAAAAAAAAACACACACACACACACATCAGAGTCAGAGTACAAACATCACCACAAGTACATGTTGGTTTTGAGGAGGATGAGAAAATATGGTGATCCAAGTCAGAGCTTCAGAGAGTGTAAATTAGACAGAAACACTGAGTTTCAATGGTTTACAGCTCTGAGTAATTCTGAGAGGAACAATGACAGAAAGAAACATAAAGTCTGCAACTAAATAAGAAAGTATGAATATATGGAGCTTCATGAGTCATCTGCAGGGTGAGGAGGTGTTGTTTTATGGAGAAGAAAACTCTTCGTGCCAGAACGCTGTGTTTTTCTGAAGTGCATAAAAATGTCCACAACAATGTGATACCTTTTTATGTATGAGGCTTTGAGAGAGATAAAGAAATACAAAACATCATGAATTTTTAATCAAATAGATGATGTGTGGGCTCTGCTGCTTCAAATGTTACTCCAGTGGTTCAGTGTTTATTAATGTTGCTCCTCTGATGTTGGTCGAGGATGTACTGTCATCATTATGATTGTAATAAAACCTTTCAAAGTGGTTTAAAAATATGAAGTGCTTAATCTGGCAGCAATCAGGTATCTCGGATTTTACAAACAAATCTCTATCCGATCATATCCAGCAGTTCTCACTTCAACCGATTTTTGTAAACATATTTACCGCAATATCAATAGCTAACTACTGTAAAAGGCCTTGACAGTAAATTACTGTACATGGCAATGGATTGTGGGAAAGCATACTGATTTCTGTTCACTTAATATTTTACCATAATATTCACAGTTACTTACTGTAAAATGTCCATACAGTAAATAACTGAAAAGCAGTGGACCAACATGGCTTCTGCCTACTTCATTATAAAGTGTCTTGAGATAACATTTGTTTTGAATTGGTGCTAAATAAATCTTAATTGATTGATCAAGAGTCCATTTAGTCACTACCATAATTCTGTTTTGCCCAGGAAAACCAACCTATAGCAGGCGAGACTTCTTTAGTGAACGTTTCACATTTTAGGGTGAAACAAATGCTTAAGTATTTTATTCAATAAAAATTGATGTATGTAATTTTTTTTTTAACAAAACAATACATTGCTATAAATGATCATTTAAATAGTTAAAGATATCGAAAAGTAAATTATAGCATAGCAAATTCACTATAATTTAAAATGCACTAAAGAAGTAGAATAATATACCGCAATGATTCTGCAAATGAAAAAACAGTATGGATGCTGTTTTTAAAAAGACCATGATTATGCTGTAGATTAAATTAATGCTACTGTGAAGACATTTACAGTAATTTACTGGCATCTTGTTGTAAAATTTACAAAAACCTTTTCACAGTGCTGGTGAATTGACATCTTGTGACTGTTGAGGCCACTAGAGTACGGGGAACTTATTTTCATGTCCAGAGACCAGATTAAGAAGATATGAGCTTTAAGACATGATGTGTTATCCTGTGGGGAGCCGTCAAGTCTGTTCTTTTCCTGTTTTACACAGTGAATGTGTCCAAGTCTGTGTACCTACAGACAAAAACTGACATCACAGTCTTAGACTGTTGCTTCAGCTCCACTTTGTGATTTTCAGTGTTGTTGTTTTGTTTTTTTTAATCTCAAACTGAATTTGTTTTTTTCCTGTTTTACACAAGTAATCAGAATCATATGGGAATTTCAAACCATTTCAGGAAAATCATTGAAAAGAATCAATTGGGCCGAGTTTAAATCAGCTCCTACCCTCAACTGCATGCAGGGCCAGTAAAAAGTTGTTAAGGGGTCTGAATCTTCTTCTTATCCCCTTTAGGTTATAGATGCCCCAGCTACAGGGCAGCAAGAGAAACACATACCATGACTGACCCCTACAAAATGACCCTATAACCAACTCTGTGTACCACAAGTAAGAAACACATCTGCAAATTCCATTTATTTACTTACTTTATTCCAGGTGTTAATTTCTTAGATTTCTTTACTACATTTTTAATTTTGTAATCTTGTCCTTAAATCTGGTATTATTTATAAAACCTTGTGGGTGGAGACAGTTGTTCATAAGTGGGAGTTGAAGTGTATTTTAAGAAGTGACACAATTCTGCCTTTTTGCACACAGATCTGGACTACATTTCTTTATTAACTGGAAAACATCACAAAACTAAAAGCATTCATCAAAAGAAAGGATATTTTTGCTCCTCTTCCAACATGTTTTGGCAAGAGCCGTTCTGCGAGGTGGCAAAAGTTATTTACTTGCCTGCTATGTTTTCTGATTTGACAGTGATCATCCAATCACCTGCCAGATATGCATTTTAAAGCATATCTAGCATTCCAAACTCTTTCTATGGGCTTTTACCCGGATGGACTTCTGAAATACACTGGACGATCCATCTGCCAGTTAAAAATGCTCAACTTCATCCAAAAACTCAAAAGTAGGATGCTCAGATGGACACTTAGTCTCTCATAGCTCTTTGGACTTTTTCTCACAGTATCTCACACCAATTAACCAAGATGATTATGGTTTTAGCATTTATAGTTAAAGAGTTAAGTCCCAAAGGTACACCTGTGTGATAAGCTAATCTGAGAGCAACTGATGTCAAAACAATTTAAAACACTGTGATAAAGGACAAATAATGACACACAAACCTCTCATATTGCTGCCTAGAAAATTTGCTTGTGATATTTAAATGTATAATTCTTCATCCTTAACTGACAAAAGTAATAGTTGTTTAAAAAAGACTCACAGATCTGTGGTTGTAAATGAAAATAATCAAACAAAGCAGTTGAAAACAATGAGTACAATGTTGGGCTGTTAATTCAGAGTCACAATTTCTTGTGCATAACAGGCAAAATATTGACATTATGCTTGAGTGGCATTTGCCAAATTAAATTGTTAATGTTAAACACCTGAAAGGTCAGAATAATTTCCACTTTTATTAATGAAACAAAACAAAATAAAGGACACAATTATTGGGAACACATTTCAGGTGGAGATAGCCAGTCTCCATCTTGTTAAAGCAGGAGTCATGCCAATTAACCAAGTGATAGTTTGCGCAGTCGGAGCAGCCTCGAGTGCTTTTCTTTTATTTGAATTGCAAGTGAACAAAAGTTAAAGCCTCTCTCATTTAGGAGCATTAAAAGCGGACACAAAGTTGGTGTAGTTTTCCTCATGACTAAGAAAAAGGTTCCTTCTTGGAAAAAAGAAAAATGTGTGAGCCAGAGTTACTCTGAGACAAAATGGCGGCCTTTAGTGTAGCAGTGAAAGAGGTGCAGTTCTTCGAGTGTCAACCTCAAGCTGACTGCAGGACTGCCTTTTTATTTAGACAGTCTTTTCTTTTATTTTGTTCCCGATTTTCTGTCAAAAATAGTCCCAAGACCACCATCATTCTCTCTTCTTGTATGTCCTCTCCTATGTTGCGTGTTGTGATTTCCGGTTGTTGCCATAGACAATGTTTATGATTGTTGCTATGCTTCTTCTTCGCTTTTGTTAGATCACGTTTGATCGTGTGAGATTTCTTTCTTGGAGAACTAGACTCTAGATCGATGGTGGGACAGAATCGTTATGTGTGTGGTGTGCTGTGTTGAGATTATCGGAGCACACCACACACAGTACGATCAAAACTGTTCAATGCCTGATTTTTTATCTCCGTGTGGGGTCTCTAACAGATAAAAAATATCTTCAAATTTAGAAAATCCTTATGTGTGTACCCCGCTTTACCTGCTGATCTGCTCACTCTTTCCCTGTATTGTCCAGAAGTACCTCCGTGGTTTATCACTTCTTGATTAACTTTCTGCCAACATAAAAACTACACCACTGAGGTGGGCACAAATAACGTGACACACCAGAAGATCTGTTCAATAAATTTCACTAATCCATCAAGGCAGCGGCCCATAGAAAGTCAGATAGGAGTCTCTTGCACTTCAGTCACTCCACAGATGAGGGTCTGTGCTCTCAGAACAGGACCAAAGCACATGAAAAAACACTTCAATGGATTCCCCAAAAGAAGGGCAACTCCAAAGAAACAACTGGAGCACATGACTCGCTTTAGATATTTCATTCAGGTGTAAAGGACGACCGCTTCAACTGACCCTGCATCTTCATCCGAGTCAAACAGTATAGACATGATTGGAAAATTTAAACACCCTCCTCCTAAACTAGAGACTTCTCTGATTGGATGAAAGGAATATGAGGTAAGCAAGCAATGGAGCAATACTGTGACAGCACAACACATATTACTAAAAACATGAAAGCTCAGTTATTCCATAGAAAGTGTTTGGGAATGGGCAGAACCTTTTAAAAGCATATCTGGAGGGTGATTGGAGGATTGTTATGTCAATCACATTTATCACGGGCCAGTCAGAAAATGTAGTAGGCAGGCATTGCTGCCGTGGGGTGTAGAGTATAAATCGTCAGTCATGCTGTAGAACAAACATGTCTGAAGTATGGCGAAAATACTCTTCCAATTGAGAAATACTTTCAGCGTTGTTTGTTTTTCATTTGATAAAGAAATGCAGTCCAGATCTATTAATACTGCTACTGAAGCTTTAAGCATCTATGCTTGGGTGACCATATTCTGAAAATCCAAAGAGGACCCTCAGCAGCATGTGGTAGGTACATTAGAATAATGCCATTGGTCCAGTGCAGCGCTTTGTTATGAATTTTAACCCTTTTACTAATATGAATATAAATGGCTGCCTGGTCTTTCTTGCCTTTTTTGTCAATAAATGTGTCAGAAAATGCCCTATGACTAAATTATTTTGCACCTTTTTCAGGTAGAAATTCTGCAAGTATTTGACATTATTAAGTTGTCAATGCTTAAAACAGTGTAATGAAACATGACAACACTTTTGAGAAGTTATTGTTATTATTGTTAATATTATTATTAATTATTATTTATATGATTATATTATTTAACTAGGCCCTGTGATTGACTGGCGACCGGGTGTACCCCGCCTCTGGCCCAATGACAGCTGGGATAGGCTCCAGCCCCCCCGTGGCCCCGAAAGGGATAAGCGGTATAGAAAATAATGACTAAATTATTTAACTATTCATGAAATCCATAAAACACAAACTATGATGAAAAAGACGATGACAAAAAAGATGAACTAGGCAAAAGAATGTCAAGAAAACACGCCAGAATGATACTAATGTCATTATTTACTATATGTTTACTTTATTTACACAGAAAATACCGATAAACCACTGATAAATGACTCACGTTTGTCTCTGAGTCCTCTCTCTGCTCTCCAGCTCAGTCAGCTCACTTCCTGTACCTCCCCCTCAGGCAATCCAGCCTTTACCGTTGGCTCTGCTTCTCTGCTTTCAGAATCTTATATCAAATATATATATTATATATTATTTGGACAGCGTGGATACTTGAGGAGTTACAGTAGTTTAAATCATGCATGTCTTTTTCCGTGGCTGTGGACAGCTTCGTCTGTAGAACAAGCTGAGCAAAACGTGGACATTTTAGGGAATTTTATAAAATCCCCTGGACATAATTTTATGACCAAAAAGGAGGACAGGTCCAGGCAAAAGAGGAAGTCACCCTAATCTATGCTAACCTCTGTACGAGCAAGTCACTTCCTGCTGTTGTCTCACTCCCACCTCTTCCTTTTTCATTTTATCTAACCACATAGCTTTTGCATTTATAACATGTCATATAAACACATTTCTCGAAGGCTCAACAGAAATGTTTTTCTTACTTACCAAACCACTGACTTTATATTTAGTCTATAACTCCTGTTACATACTCTGCTGTTGATGGAGAATGAAAAACCATTCAAGTCCATGTCAACTACAGTGTATGTGCATTTAAGTGAGCTCTGTGCTTGACCCATATGGCTCACATCTTTTCATCAGTTATCTCAATACTGCCATTGAACTATAACTGCTGTATTGAGGGGGTTGCAAAACTGCAGGTCAGCAAAGAAAACCTATTAAAGGAGACAGATTGCTGGAAGTCTCTCCTGCTTCTTACAAAGATAGAGCTCTCCTCAAACTACTGTCGTAATAATAGCTTCCTGCAAAAGTGAGCAGTGATCATAGTTCAGTCATTCTCTCCTGGATGATTTTTGAAACCCAAGAACTTATATTCATACCAAAGAAACATATATTAAGATGAGGGGACCGATTTATCTGCATTCAGCTTGCATATATAAAATAGTACTAGGACTTCATTGTGCCATCTGAAGTCATTTAGTTTCACGCTGCTTTCTGGCCCCTGGGACGATCTACCTGACTCAGTCATTAATCTCCAGCTTTTACAGAGTTCTCTACCACTGCTGGGTTATGCAAAGGCCTTATTGTCTGCGTGATAAAAAGCATGTCACCCTGCCTGAAAGAAACACTTACTGCTGGCCTGTAATTGCTGTATTTTCAGTGTGATCATTGTCACTTGCCCTGAGGCTGTAATTTGTTTTTATAGTTGAAAGTTTGGGGTAATGGTGATTTTAAATATGCCATAGATTTAAGTTTCAAATGGGAGAGTAGTGGACTCGCATCATTAATCAATTCTGTACAGCTTAACATATCTTAGAGGGAGAAAAGTCCATTCAAGCCACACAAAATCCTGCCATTTAAGTCAACATTAGTATTCCGGCCTACTCGCACTGCCAGCAGCTAGGCTAGTAGAGAAAGGATGTGTCAACAATGAGTGCGTGGCTCCCCTCAGAACATAAGAAAACTTGTCTTTTAAAGGGGTGTCAGGCTGGCTGTGTACAGTAGATGATGCTCTTTTATGTGATTCAGTGGGTAATACAGATAAGGGGGTTTGTGCCTGAGGGCGATGCTTTGTTTATCAGTCACTTTACTCTTCAGTCCTGAAGTGGTCGTGTTGTGGGTGGTGACAAAGAGAGGAATATCGAAAATACTCAATTGGTTTCACTTGAATGGTATTTTGGTTTGACGGATAATAGCCCTCTGGGGGCTACAGTTGTCAAAGCTGCTGCTAGAAGAGTGTTAGTGAAGTGGTATTGACATGAATGAAGCTTTATGGAGGTTTGCTATAGACCAGGGGTCCCCGACCATTTTGAGCCTGAGAGCTCCCTTAAAGATGAGGAGCGTAATGGAGGGCTACTTGCTTGATTTAATGTTTTAAGTGATATAAATGATATAATTAAAAAAATAAAATAAAATATTATGCATTTGATAGGCTGCATGCAACACTTATGTTTACTGTTCTACTTTAATTATTTCTAACAGTCATTTTTACCACAGACTATTATATTATATGATTTTCTTCTTCTTCTTCTTCCTCTTCTTTTTCTTCCTCTTCTTCCTCTTCTTCTTCCGCTTCTTCCTCTTCTTATTCTTCTTCCTCTTCTTCTTCCACTTCTTCCTCTTATTCTTCTTCTTCCTCTTCTTCTTCTTCTTCTTCCTCTTCCTTTTCCTCTTCTTTCTCCTCCTCCTTCTGAACCTTGCAAGTTAATGAGTTTCTACACAACACCTTCCTGCAGATGATTCACAATTAAATCATTTTTAAGACATGAATGGTGCATGCCCACTGAAAACAGTAGGGGGCTCATATTTTGAAAAGGATGCAGATCATGTTAAGAGTGTATTATACGAAATTATATAAATAAATTACACTTATGAAACAGATATAATTACAGAAAAGATGTCCTGTTACCCTCTATAGTTTAGGTAGATAAATGTCTCAGTCACATTTGAGTAAAATAATCCTTTTGTATAAATATCATAGGATCTTTTTTTTTTTTTAATATATTTTATTCTTTAAGGACCCCTTGCAATTACACCAAGGACCACTCGGGGTCCACAGATCACTGGTTGAGAAACACTGGCCTAGGAGATGCCCTCAGATGTGACAGAACAGACAAAGACCTACCAGGTTGCATCAGTCTCAACCGAGTGGTATCGGCTCTGCTCTGATTACAACTTGTTGCTTCTGGTCGTCACTCGTAAACCTGCTGCCTTTGGCTTTGAGTCATTGAACAGCAAAAAATTTGCATAAGACAAGAAAAAGACTCACAATAATATTGAAGATATTTGATTCTGTCAGATGGCTATACCTGAAGATCGGGTTGTAATCCCACCTTTACAAGTGCACTCCCCAACTCCAGAGAGTCTCCTCGGATTGCTGTATAACTTTGGAAATTTGTCTGCCACTTTAAAATTGCAGGAAAAAATCCTTAGGTGTAACACCAGCATACTTTATCATATTCAGTGCAGTCTGCAAACACAAGGTAGAAATCTGGTATATTTAAGGAGAACAGAGGAGCATCAATTTAGGAGGACACAGTGGAAAAGTTGATATGAGATTAGGGAAGACAGGAATAAGATGACCCAGTGAGGTAAGTTGACTAACCTTGTGTTTTTATTGGGTATCTTCTTTATTCATTTTGCTACTGGAAGCATGATTAATCGGAGCATTACAACAATATAGTAGGTCTTCATTGTTCTCCCTAGGTGAATATTTACCTTAGGCTCTTCAAACACAAATATCAGCATATAATAATACATTCATGCAACCAATAACACAGACAGAGCATCTTAATATTCACACGACAAACAGATCATGTCTGTTTGCTCTGAGTGCACAAACCTCTTCCAAGGCATTTCTGACATTGTTAGCAGAATTATTTCTCTCTCGCCTACTGTATTTACCCTTTTTATTTCTTTTTCTTAGTGTTTTTATCTTTTATTTTTGATCCTCATGGTCTGGGTTTACATTGCTGGGTTCTTGTACTGGCTGGGTTTCTGGCACTCTGACACACCCGATGGACTGTTCAATATGTTTCACTAAACCATGTGGCAGGTGACTGGACGATCATTCTGTGAATCATGGACCAATCAGATGATGTAGTAGGACAGTCCTACTGCGCTACAGAACGTGAGCCACTTTGGAAAACAAAATCTCGTCAAAACATGTTGAAAGTGGAGCAACAATATCTGTATTCCCATATATACTATAGCGAAGTTTGTATTGTTGCGATTTGTTTTTCATTTTATAAAGAAATGAGGTCCCAATCTGAAAACAGCTACTGAAGCTGTTAGCATCTATGCTAACCCCTGTAGGTGCAGTCACTTCCTGCTGTTGCCTCGCTCATAGCCTGTTCCTCTTTCTGCTATGAAGGACGCTGATTGGGCCTCCTGCTTTGGGCCGCTCACAGTCGTTGTAGATTGGGGCTTGGCAAGAAGGATCTGACTGATTACAGACACTGAATCAGGCCGATCCAGCTGCTGCGCAAGGTTGGGTTTCTGGGTTCTTGTGTCAACTGAACAGGTTTCTATCATTCTTGGTTTTATTACACCGTTTGCCTGTAAGAGTTTCCTGCCTAAAATGTGCTTGTCATTGTTGTCACTGGTGTATATTGAGGACCAGCGCTGGCTCGCCCATTAGGCAATATAGGCAAATGCTAAGGGCGCCGTAGCCTCCAGGGGGTGCCACAAATTTGGGAAAAAAAATCACCTTCAATCTAATTCAAGAAGCTGTCGCCGGTGACAGAAAAGACATGATCGATTCAAACTACTGAAACTCCTTGAATATCCACGCTATCCAAATAATTCCAATGGATTCTGAAAGCTGAGAAACAAGGCATTACATTACGATAAAGGCTGGGTTGCCTGAGGGGGAGGGACGGGAAGCCAGAGAGCAGAGTTAGAGAATCCAGTGCCAAATGTGAGGATTTATCTGTGGTTTATCAGTATGTTCTGTGTAAACGTCAAAATATTGTAAATAATAGCATTAGTATCATTCTGGAGGGTTTTCTTGCTGTTCTTTTGCAATGTTTAGCCTGGGGAGGAAGTAATACACTGTGAAAAAAAGCAAGCGCTCTGTCTTCAGCTGGACAGGAATTGCTTCCGGGACTATCATCAGTGAAAAAAACTGATGGACATGGTATAATATAACAGGCTGTAACATAGACACTAAATGCTGTTTGAGTGTATGTAAAATAGGTTACTTTTATTTTTGGTCATCTCAAAAACTTTGAACATTTTCATTCACAGTTGTTCATAAAAAGAAACCTGTTGAAAGTTCAGTTTTTATTCTTTTCTTGCCATTTAAAATCTCGCCTAGGGCACAGCATTGGTTAGAGCTGGCTCTGTTGAGGACAGAAGAAACATACTGATTGAAAGTGCTTTATGAATACATTTGTTATCACCATCATAACTGGAGGGTTAATGCGAGGATCCTGTACTGAAACTTTTCACAGGATAATTACATTATTTTTAGTGTGATTATTTGCAACATTTTAATTAAGTTAAATGTCACACCCTCTCTCACCTCTGCTGCTTATAATGAGCTACAAACAAAGCCTCCATTATCTGAAGCCTTTTACTTCCTGTCCCACCTCCACAGCCTCCTGAGGGTGTGAACTCAATAATTTGGGGGGTTGGGGAGTCCGTATGGCCCCGGAGGGCATTCATACGATCTGATGAGCGTTATTTCTGTGTACAGCACCCTGCTGTCTCTTAATAGCTAATTTAGAGCCATGGAAATGAAATGTCTGTGCTCTGTATTTACTGTAGGGCAGTCCTCCGTTTGTTCTCTAATAACCGCAACAACGAGAACACTATCAAGACTCAATCAGGCCTAATAGCGCCACTCTCGATGGCTAATAATCAAAACTCAATTTCTGTAAATTGAGGGTTGGAGTAAAGTGTTATGGAAATATTCAAACATTTGAACCAGATAATGTCGAGTTTGCATTTAGTGCTACACACAAAAACTTTCAATTTAGAGAGAGAGGGGCTTTCTCTCAGACAAAGAAAAAAAATATTTGCATAATGTCACAATATAAGGAGACACAATGAGGAGAACCAATGGGCCATGATGCCAGAGATGACACATTTCACAAACCACATCCTCTACATCATCTCCAACACTAACATCAGCTTGAGTATGTGACGCCGAGGCCTCATGTTCCAGATTTCATTATTAAAGTCTGATAAAGTGGGCAAATTTAGGGAGCCATGTAATGGATCAAAGCTTTGTTATGCAGTTAATGGTTTATTAATGCTTTGTGCTCTGCTTGCATTTTACGAGTATTTAACATTTCAAAGGGTTTTTGTTCTCATAGTCTTCGACTTTAATGTCTGTTTAAAATAAAATAATCCCTGCTCATACACTCACTCACATTTGTGTCTTTTATTTCCAGATTTAGATTCTCTGAACAGCCAAAATCAGAAGAAAAAAAATAATTCTGGGGTGACCGTATTTGCGAAAGTACTTATCATATGTGTAAAAGGTCACCGAAAAGGTGGAAAAGAAGAATGCTCTCTGGGGCCCATAGAAATAGGTCCATCCTCAATAGACTCCGTGCACAAGCTTGATGACGCACTTCCAGATACTCTGAGGGTCAGTTTCCTGTTAAATAAATACACCAACATTTATTCAACTGGATAATAATAATTCAAGATATTATAATTATTGTTATTATTAACTCTGGGCTCTTAATGCTGGGCTGTGTATTGCCATTAACTTTGGGAAATCTTGCAGGCACCTTGAGAAACTTGCCATCCTAAAGTACATGTAAATAGAGCCAGACATTAAAGGGATAAGCCAACTTTTTTTTTTTTTTCATGTCTTGCCTCTCTCCTGAGTCCATGACAAGAAGATAGACACCATTCTTTCAACTGCGCGTGCAGTATTAAGGAAGAGAGGGGCAAAGGTCGCCCACCGCTAATTAGCTCAGCTCAAACACTGGAGTCAATGGGTAGTGTTAGCCTACCTCTGCCTACAGTCATCAGATAAACCCCTACAGCAACTCTAAAAGGTCCTGTGCACATGCGCAAACCACTGCGCACATGCTTTCTTTTGTTGACCTACTTAATAGCAAGTCCGTGGTGGTTTGCGCAAGAGCCCAGTGGTTTAGTTTTTTTGTTTTTCTTCGAAAATTACATACAGTGCTAATCTTAGTCTAAAAGTAGATAACGTAAGATAATATGGTAAAAAAAAAAGAAAAAAAAAAAAAGAAAAAAGAGTCACAACAAGCACACAGGTGTGTTAAGAGTTGCTGAAGAGTTTATTTGATGACTGTGGGCAGAGGCAGGCTAACACTACCCATTGACTCCCAGTGTTTGAGCTAAGCTAATTAGCAGTGGGCGAGCTTTGGCAGCTTCCTTGTTACTGCACAAATGGTGTCTTTCTGCTTGTCATGGACTCGGGAGTGAGGCAAGACATGAAAACAAAAAAAATGTTGTGCAAAATATGACAAAAGACCTTTATCATAATAAAGTGGATGGGTTTATGTTTTAAACAGGGACATGATACCTAAGTTAATAGATGTGCATTTATGTTTTTTTTTATAGGAAATGTTAGTATTAGAACAGACTCTGTGCACAAGCCTGATGACGTTCCTCTGAGGGTCAGCTTCCCAATGTCCTGTTAATGTCCAGCTGTGGCAAGTTTCTTAGGGTGCCTGCAAATTTACCAAAACACATCTCCCCATGAGAGATTAATAAAATATGCCTCTTTCTTTTTACTTTTAACTCAACAGGTTTACAAATATTTACATACTTCAGACGCAGTAGTAGAAGGTGGTCTTAGGTGTCTTGTGAGTACAAAAGAAAGGGATCCATCGCTGACCTTTGTGTTGAGATATCAATTCTTCTACTGAACCACTGACACAGATGAATTCAGAAATGTCTTACTTTGTGTCCCCTGTTTCATATCATCCAAAAATCATTAGAAGATTGTAAGTCTGACGTAACAAATCAAATCAAGAATTATTATCTTTTTTATGACTTCATTTATCCATCTATCCATCCACAAAAAAACTACAACAATCAAACAAATAAAAAAAAAAAAACACATTCACGAATAAAATATCTGCAGATGTGATTCTAAACACCCAGTGCTGCTTATTTAGGATTCAGGCTGCCGGTGTTTGTGCCAACATCTTGAATTTTGAATATTTACTTGCCAGAAAAGTAAAGAACAAGACTCAGTGTTTCTCCATAACTTTGCATTTTTATCCGGGCTGGGAGAGACTCGATCCATCACGGGGAAAAAGAACGACTGTGGTGATGACTTCTGGAGAAAAAAAATATATATTTTTCACTCTATTTTGACTTTTTTTTCTTTGCTCTCAGTCACTTTAGCTTCAATAAAGAAACATTGGCAGACTTATCTATACATTACAGTTACCCTCCTTAACAATGGAACATTTGATGATCCCAACATAAACCAACATCTGACAAGCTTCACAACTCTTAGACCTTATGACTTACGACCAATTCTCCTTCTTTATATTTTTCTTAATTACTGTTTTGAAAAAATCGCAATTTTCTATATTTTGTTAGTCTCAAAAAGCTATCAGCCACCATCTTCTTTATTCTGGCTTTTTTATCCTCTTCTTGTCCTGAATCATCAGTGACCGAGTTTATTGATTTGTAAAAAGGTGGCCTAAAAAGAGAAATAATGGTTCTTCAATATAGTTTCCAAAAAAATCACCCTCTTTCTTCTTGCCTTCTCCAAATCATCAGTGTCTACTCTTATTTCTCCCTGTCTTTTACTGAATCATAGGTTTGGGTCAAAAAATTGATTTATGTCAGAATTGCACCTCTTGCTTTCTAAGATTCTGAATCAATTCTTAAGTAAAAAAAAAAAAAAAAAAAAAGAAGATTGTTAGAACACATCTGTCCTCCTGTGATCAGCTGGCAACTAGTTCAGGGTGTACCCTGCCTCTTGCCTGATGTGCTTTGGGATAGGCTCCAGCCCAAAAGGAGTGCTTTGGGAATTACAAATGTGTAAAGACCAAAAGGCAAGCTGGCAAGCATGGTAGTAATAAAATGTTTTATTTATAACCCACTTTACACTTGAAACAAATATCAAAGTGATACAGTTATAAAAAAAACATGCAATTACGCCATAATGATCATAAAAATAAAAGGAAAGATCAATTTCAAATCATGCTATTATTAACAAAAACAGCAGGTGAAAAATTATTCCAAAATATACCATGACTAAGTCAATTGATGAGGCATGCTATGGTTAGGCCCTTTGGAAGAGGGAAGTTTTAAGACCCTTTAAAAGTCTTCACAGACTGAGGTGCCCTCAGGTGGGTTGGGAAAGACTCCACAGACGGGGGGCAGCAGACTGGAGAGTGTGATCCCCCATAGTGCAGAGCTTAGTCCGGGGAGGACAGAGGCAGTTTGCGTTGTCAGAATGTAGGTTTTTGGTCAAGGTTTGTTGTGTAAGGAGTCCTCTGAGGTAGGCAGGAGCATTACCGTGGAGACATTGGCGAGTGAGGAGGGAGATTTTGCGCTCAGTCTGGGGATGAACAGGAAGCCGGTGAAGGGAGTGAAGGGTACGTGTGATGTGTTCGTATTTCCACACCCTCATCTGGACCTTGGCTATGCTGTTTCTAATGCATGCTCTGAGTTAAAGGCATTGAGAGATGACTCTGGTTTTACAAGTGCAACACCCAAAACCAGTAATGTGTAATCGAGGAACATACCCATCCTCTTTGTGCTTTGCTCTGGATAGTGCAGCTTTTAAATCAGTGTTAATTTTGCTGACTAATTATTTTCGTCATAGTTTTCATCAACAACCTTTTTCCCCTGATGAACACTAGACAGTAACTCATAAAAACAAGTGCACATGGAAAACAAATTAAAACTAAATTAACTGACGTTTTTGTCATCATATAAAAACTAGACTAAAATGTTTTGCAGAGACTGAATCCAACCAGACCCAATTTGGTCATGTAGAAGGTAGGGACAAGTCAGGAATATATCCAATCATAGCTACATATTTTAGTCGACTAAATTTACAGTAGATTTCGTCGACTAAAATGTTGGGAAATTCCATCAACTAAAACTAGACTAAAATTAAAACAATTTAGATGGCTGAATTATGACTAAAGCTAAAATATGTTTTTGGCAAAAGACTGTAACTACAACTGAATTAAAAAGTGCTGTCAAAATTAACACTGTTCTAAATCACAACATATTGGACTGAAATGTCCCAAATGCACCTTCACATATGTCGTTATGTCAGACTAAGCGACCACAGAGCCATACATTTGGGCAGAGACTTGCCTGAAGAGCATGACAGACAGGAGGAGGGGCAACACCGAAGACCGCAAACTATCAGTGTGTATTTAGAGAACAGTACTTTAGTTTGTATCTACAAAGGTTATGTTGAATGTTAGTTTCTCTTCAACATTTCTCTGTTTACAGTCTATAGTAGCTCCTCTTCACATCATGAGGGCAGGGATGTTCTTTTTCAGGGCCTTGCAAACTTTTCATTTGTCTCGTACTTCTCACGCTGCTCTCGAGGCATCAACCTCGGTTTGTTTACATCCGTGATCATTTCACATGCAGAGCTCTCTGTGCTGTCATGGGTCAATGTCTCTGATGTGGAGGAACAAATCGTAGGAGGCAGTACAAAAGTCAAACCTGCTAAACTTCCTGTTGTAGAGTCGTGAGGCGTCTGATACCAGCATGAGAAAATGTGCTGAATAACACCAGAAAAGAGCCCAATGTCCTTCAGAATGAGAGAGAACCTACTCTACCCACTGAGCCACGAGTGCCCCAATAGTGTGTCTAAGTTTTTATGTAGACAAAGATGTTTTTGAGAAGCTGATATGAATAAATAGATTATATTTCACAATGGGATAGAAGAACCCCTGTTTGTCTATACAGTTACCCGCCTACATACAGATGGAGCCACTTAAATTTTCCCCATTTTCCTTGGCATTGTCTTGGCTGGTCTGTGACAGGAAAGTGCCAGGACATGCCCACCCTCATGGCTGTAATGAGATCCCCAAGATGACGTGATGAACATGTAACCCCTACTATCTGTATTTCATTTTGACCCTTATCAGCTGATAACTGTCTGGAACTCAGCTAGCTAGGTAAATTGAAGTGGCTGCATCTGTGTGGACCAGAGGTCTGTAATTTCCTTAACAATGGAACAGGGCTGTTTTGAGCAATGACCCCATAACACTACAGTACATTTCACACCCATCAGAACCAGGCATTGTTGCTGTTTTGACTTTTTAACTCAAGCTTTTTTGAGGTGTATCCACGTTAGAAAGCTTTTGTCTGCAGTTTGAGAGATCTGATGTCAAAAATGCAGCGTTCAGTTGTCATTCCAATCACACTGGTGCTCCCTCCTGCACAGAGACGCTGCTGTTTTCTTTCTAGTGAACATGTTTACCTCTGTACAAAGAAAGTTGAGTGCAAAACTGGGTCATGCTTGGGATAAGTGCTGCTGTATTTGTCAAAAGAATCAAACCAACAAACTTGCAGAGACAATTTGAGCCCATCATGTGGGCTGGTGATTGCCTCTTGGCCACCATTTTTCTTGAACAATTCTGCGGTTTGCAGTGTTGGTGCCCCTTAATCCTTAACGTTTTCTACTGTACTTTCAAGCAGGTTAAGATGAAAAGGAACAAAAATCTCCCTCTCACTATTTCATCCTCTGTGACTGAATGAAGGGAAGAGTTTTTAAAATTGAGGTGCGAGAGTACACACAGGTGTAGAAATGATCTTTTGTGCAACACTCCCAATTCAATTGCTTTACCTATTGAACAGCATCCACCACACTTTCACCCCGGTAAATCCCTCTCTCCCCTTTTTTCTTTAAGTTCCTCTGAGGAGCACATTAATCATGTTCTGAAGGAGTGACAGTCAACCGCACTCTAACTGTGGCCGACAAAATAAAGTTAAAGCATTGATTCCCCTGAGAGCCATTACGGTGTCCCTCCGGAGAGGCCCCCAGCTTTACAAGCTCTTGATAGTGCAACCTTCTGACCCTCACACAGTTTCCACCCTCTGCACTTGACCTGTTAAAGCCAGACTGGACTGAAAGTCGGCAGAGCGGCCGAATGGAACAACACACACTGTTTACCCAAGCTTCACCTCCACCCTGCAGCTTTAACCACAGAGGGGAAACACTCTGAGGATAAAACCCTCGGTCTGTACAGAGAGATATCCCCCAGCTACGATCTGAGACTGATCACTTTGGCCTTCAATCCAGACCATCATTGTTAACACTACACTTTGAAAGAAATGAGACAGAAGGGTAGACAGATCACAAAGAGAGGTTTTCAGCAGCACCAAGGCTGTCAGGGCAGACGAGATGATGTAACCTTTGTCTGCTCAATTACTCTCCTCCGCTCCCACAGTGCTTTTATATTTTTCAAAATGGATTGCAGTGTTTCCTAAACATAGATGATCCTTGGATGGGCAACCGAGGTATTATTGCAACCACCTGAGTTTATTTTCCAACATTTTTTCTTGTTTTTCTTCTGTAAGCCCCATTTCATGAGGTAGAGTTCGGCAGCTATCACATACAAAGTCTGGCAGACTCCGAGGCAAAGTGTTGAATTTTTCATTTGTCTAGGTTTTCTTTCACGCTGCACTTTGTCAGCCAAACCAAAGCCAGTCAGGCCTTGCGTAATATAGCCACCTGCCACTAGCTGTGGCCATAGCTGCTGTCTTTGTTCCTGCAATCCAACCCACAGATACAGTTGGATTCAGTGTTAATTTTGACAGCACTTTCTAATTTGGTTTTAGTTTTAGTCTTTTGCTTAAAATATCTTTTAGTTTTAGTCATTATTTAGTCATCTAAATTGTTTTAATTTTAGTCTAGTTTTAGTTGATGAAGTTTCACAACAGTTTTAGTCGACAAAATCTACTGTAAATTTAGTCAACTAAAAATAGAAGTTTAAAGTGTAAGGCATTTTTAATGTTTCCTTGAATTTCTGAAGTCATGTTTTACACTTGGATCCCACCAAGATGAAGCTAAGGCAGTTGTGATTGGATGTCCCTCTTAACTCATCCAACCTTTCCACACAATCAAAGTAGCTGTGATTGGATATATTCCTAACCGGTCCCTACTTTCTACATGATGAAGATAGGTCTGATTGGATTAAGTCTCTGTCAAACATTTTGACCTAGTATCTATCTGTTGACAAAGATGTCAGCTAATTTAATTTTAGTTTTGTGCACTTGTTGTGTTGTAGTTACTGTCTAGTTTTTGTCAGGGGAAAGTAGGTTGTTGACAAAAACTATGACGAAAATTATTAGTCGACAAAATAAACACTGGTTGGATTCTCAGGGAACGTCCACAAAATGTGACATCTTGTCTGCCCCGAGCGAGAAAACAACCTGCTAAAGATGGTGCTTCAAAGCTGCCAGGTGCTCATTTTGCACTATGAATGATATTAATGATATTATTATTTGGAAACACACTCTTATCTGAGGGGGCGGGAAGGCTAGGAGATTATGACGTAATGATTGGCTGCCCAAACGATGCCTAATTGGGGGGGGGGTAGCAGACTTAAAACAGTCATGGCGTCGGCCTGAGACAAGCATAAAACACACGTGGCTATGGCTATGACATCATAAACTCCAGGAAGTTAAAAATGGGGCATTTCAAGGGGCATTTGCTCTCTGTGAACTGAGAGTTTAGTAAAAGGTGTCATGTTCCTCTGCTTCCCAAGCCCTTTCTAACAACATTAAAAGCAAAGAACTTTTCATTCTGCAGGATGTGGTCTATTTAAAGATCATATTTTAAGTATATTTTATCCAGCTGAAGCAGAACTGAGTAGAAAAGTGGTTTTGAAAGTGTGTGTAAGGTGGCCTCCCACAGGGAGACTTCAGGAAAGGTTTAAGGTGAGAAAGCAAACCAGAAAAAACACAAATTCTGCTGTTTGTGGAACAAATGGCAAATATTTGCCCACAGTTTCTGGTGTAAACAGAGAAAAGAGGAAGAAGGGCCACTACCACTGCTCTCCAAAGTTTAGGCTTTTATGAACGGCTCTTTAAAAAACTTCATGGTCAAAGCTTGTAATATGTCAAGAGTTGCTGGCTATATCGGTAAATAGCATCTGCATTTTTCTTAACTGGGATTTTACACTCATGTATTTTTAGATTAGTATAAATTTACAGAAAGAGTAAAATCACAGTAAATTGTACTCTGTATTAATTTTACAGAACAACAATGTGATTTTACATTTCACAAAGTTTTTACAGTAAATTTATGTCTGAATCACTGAAATTTCAGTCAAGTGTTGTCATATCAAAGTATTATATTGTACAATGCTTTCATTCATTTGTGTGAATTCACAATAACATTCTGTGATTTTATAGTATTAATGTGTCAGCATTGCTGTAAATACACCACAACTTATTCTTATTTTCATCTGTCAACTTACAATACTATATATTTTGAAATCATTGCAATTTTTAGTCATTAGTTTACTTTGAATATGAGTATGAATATATATACATGAATATATACATTCATAAAAAGAAAAGCTCTGATTGGATTACTCCCCAACTTATCCCACCAAGATGAAGCTAAGGCAGTTGTGATTGGATGTCCCTCTTAACTCATCCAATCTTTCCAAACAACCAAAGTAGCTGTGATTGGATATATTCCTAACTTGTCCCTACTTCCTACATGACCAAATTAGGTCTGATTGGATTAAGTCTCTGACAAACATTTTAGTCTAGTTTTTATTTGTTGATGAAAACGTCAGTTAATTTAGTTTGAGTTTTTGTCCATGTGCACTTGTTTTTATTAGTTACTGTCTAGTTTTCGTGAAGGGAAAAAAGGTTGTTGACAAAAACTATGACGAAAATAATTAGTCAGCAAAATTAAAGGATAAGTTCGGATTTTTGACACCTGGACCTTATTTTTAGGACTAAATACGCTCGTAGACTCACCCAGACAATTTTGGCGGAGCTCGGAGCCGTTTTCGAGCAATTCAGATCCATCCGACGGCGTTTTTCTCTCATGCCATAACAGCAGACGGGGCCAGAAATCGAAGCCCCTAAATTAGACATTATCTGCTGCGAAACTCACTCCTCCTCTGTTGCCATTGCCGTGCAATGTCCACAACAACACCACCAGTTAGCCCCCATTCGTGTACGTGCAGTGGTTGCTTGTTCTCTGGCCAGCTGTTCGGCTCTTTCCCTCTGCATCCTCCTTCCAAATAGCTCCTTGTCGGTATATTCTGGCTCAAAACGATACGGGCATCCATTATACTCAAAGTCGTCGTCAGACACTTCTACATCGGATAAATATTCCGCCATGTTGCACAAAAATAGCCGTGTAGCCGTGTAGCCTAGCAACAACAGCGGCTCTACTCAGCTGCGTTCTTGCGGTGCATGTCTATGACGTCACCAAAAGTTACCCATCCTTGTAAAGCCCAGGATGACCAAAACAACGAAGTTGAGCTGACATGGTGATAACACTAGCCATTCATTTATAAAATGTAGCTGAAATGAGCGAGTTTCGCAGCAGATAAAGTCTAATTTAGGGGCTTTGATTTCTGGCCCTGTCCGCTACTATGGCATGAGAGAAAAACGCCGTCGGATGGATCTAAATTGCTCGAAAACGGCTCCGAGCTCCTCCAAAATTGTCTGGGTGAGTCTACGAGTGTATTTAATCCTAAAAATAAGGTCCAGGTGTCAAAAAACCGAACTTATCCTTTAACACTGAATTCTCGTTTGGTTTCAGTGTTTAAATAATCTATTCAAGAGCAGCCATTGTTTATACACTAATGTTGGGGTCAGACTACACAATTTATTCACAATTATGGCCTGACCCAGTGGTTGGAGGAGTTCAGAAAAATCACAAAAATCATTTTTTTCTTTCTTGTGTGATGTGTTTAATAAAGACTCCAATGAATTGTCTCTCCATGTCAGATATTTACCAATGAGAGCAAGCTGTGCCTTGAGAGCTGTAAGACAGAAAAAAAGGTTGTCACACTGTGAAAAACAGCACCTCCGCCCTCATGATGGTCGCTTAGTAAATGTTACGGGCGAAAAAAAGTCATGAAGTCTGACCTCAGCATTACTGCTGTTTCTTGCTGTCATCACACTCATAGCTTATGCCTCTTTCTCCCCATAGGATGCTGTTTGGGGAGTGCCTCTAAAGACTGAGTTTAGTCATTCTGGCTTGGAGTTTTGCAAGATGGATCGACAGATGTTGAACGAGGTGGATCCAGCTGCACTGCAAGGTTACCTAAGAGTGAGTGAAAAATTTGAAACAAATAAATCTACTCAGTGAAGAAGAAACAAATAAAAAAGGTTTAGAATTTGAGTTCATCACTGGTCTTGAATGGCACCAAAATGGTACAGTTTATTTTAAGCTTTTGGGAATTAGTGACTGAAAAATGAGGCACCTCTTCCTGTGCATCCTCTCTCTCTTTATCACCTTTTCAGACAGATCTGCCTTTATCATTTCATTCATTTGATATGCTCTCAATGCAGCACTGTGTTCTCATTTACACCTTTATTTGCAGTTTCCATCACATTTATTCACATTATTGTAATGCCAGGTTTAGGTTGAATACATTGTAAACAGCAATGCCTTATAGCAAAGGTAATTTGTTGAACTCCTTCACATAAGGGCACAGCTCTGTAAATTGGCAGGAGCCTGGCACACTGAATGGTGGCACACGTGAACCCACACCATCCACCAGACTGCTGAAAATTACACATTTGGGCATAATGGTGGTGAGTGCTTTAACACTGTGATTAATGGTTAATGATGGGCTTTCAGCAGACACAGCAGGACACTGCTGAAAGGCTCCGTTCTCAAGCATGTAATAATCCAGCTGTCACTCGAAACCGCAGATTCACTGTCAAAAGTTTAGTTTGTGTCTGTGTTTTTATAAACCTGAAAATAATGTTAAAATTTATCAGTCCACCTATTGAGCCTTGTGTGTCCTGTAACATAACCTCATTTTATAAAACCAGTCATCATGTTTTGCTGGGGGATCATATACTTCAGTCACTGTGACATTTTGCATTCATTAATCTTAAATGATGCAACATTTCGCTGTGGTCTTGGATAAAGAACTCAGAACATACTAACCTTCTTTTATCAAACATGACGATGCAAAATAGTGTGATTGTACAATAATTTCCACACATCTGCATTAATCAAGCTAACCCTGATTTTAATGTAGGCGTAGGATACGAAATAAATCTCATGTCAGCTTTGAGCTTTTGTTTGTAAGTTTACATTAAGTGTAATAAACAGCAATAAATAAAATCTGTCTGTGAGGAAGAAGAATCGTTAAATCATGCTCACTGTGCGTTTATTAACTGACAGGTTCACAGATTTAAAGATGAAAAGTGATTTTAGAAACATCATCTAGAATGTATTTGATGTTATGCTTCACCTGCAGTTAAATTAAATGTTTTAATAAAGGTGAGCAGCAAGAGCTTTCAGCTAATTTCTTTGATCAGTAATTGTGTTTTCCTTTATCAATCTATTCTAAAAATTGGAGAAACTGCTATCAATAGTTAGTAAGTTTATTTATCCTATTGGGAACTTGGGATGTGGCAGGAACAACATAAATTTGGCAGCAAAATACACCATGAACACTGGCACAGTGTTAAAAATAAATAAAAACCACATCAACATCACTGAATACTCAAACAATGCACTCACACAGAAGTGAAAAAGAAAGAAAACTTGTAGATGGACAGGCAGGTGGGTCTAGATCAGCTAGACCTATTTGACATGACTGTTGTTTAAAGTTGGATCAAGAATTTAAGAGCTTGTGGAAAAAAAAGAAAATGATCTGCCTTTGGTGAGCAGATGAGCGCAGTAAAGTCACTTGAAGGGCAACAGTGTAAATGAAGTTCTCTGTTTGTAGATGCAGTCTCTGTTTGCAAACAGGATGTCTGACAGTTTCCTGGACACTATTCATTTCCTGAAGGATCTTCTTCTCTGCTTTCATTGCATTGCCAAACCAGCAGATAATGCTAAAAGAGAGGACACTGTCAATAAAAGAGCAAAAAAAAAAAATGTTGGGGCATTTATTTCTGAACAGTCCAACACCTGTAGTTATTTTTTTTGACATAGAAGAAGAAGAAGAAAAAAGACAAAATGTCAGAATTTGACAGGAAATGTTTGGAATAAATTCAGTTTGCAGAGTGACTCTCTGCTTGGCTCAGTGGTTCAAAATGTCTCCAATGGAGGAGTCTGTACTGATCTAATTTATTTAAGAAACTTTACACTACTGTTTTTCTTAAATGCACCTTTTTAAGATTATTTGGAGGCAAAACTTTGATAAAATATCGCTGCAGCCTGGTCCATGTTGTAAGAAGCGAGGGGCAATCAAAAGTGAGGAAGCGGTTATGCACAGAGGTTGATGGATAAAAAAACAAAACATCAACTGATCACTTCGAATCTGTTACCTAGCTTATTAAGATAGTTGTTGAACAACACTACAATCTATTTTTTGATCTTTTAACAGATTTTTCTCTGTGAACACCTGCATGATTTCTGTCCCCACGCTGATGATTATGATGCAGAAATCCCTCATATGAACCATGTCTGCCACTGTGAGGTTTTAGTGTCTGTTAAACTTCAGAGTGTTATACTTAAGCTGCCCATGGGAGTCTATTAAAACGCTACTAAGCCTAAACAATTAAACTAGTTGATTGGTGATATGGACGCTAAAGCAGGACCAGAGACAGGATTAAAAGATGTAACAATGAGCTTTTATTGGGGGGAAGCTGGGGGAAGGAGGAGTGAATCCATGGTCTGTGGAGTGAAGGTGAATCCGTGATGAGCGAGGGCTGAGGTGAAGGAGAAGTCCTGAGATTGGCAGTGATGACAGAGGATGGGCTTGTGATGTGGAGGGACTCGTGGAGGCACTGGAAAAGAGGAAGGAAAACACACAGGTAAATCACAGGAGTCAAAATAAATTTAAAAAAAAAAAGTCTTCATGAGAAGCTAAAAACAGTGTTGCCAACTTGGCGACTTCCTCATTAAATCTAGTGACTTTTCAAACCCTCTTGTAAACTTTGGTGACCTCCTGGTGAAACTGGCGACTTTTCTGGCATTTTGGTGACTTGTCAAAGCACGTTTCATTCTGCAGTTACTGTCCTCGATAATGAGCGCATGCCGTGGTGAGCCCCTCCTCCATCTCAGAGCACTCTCAGGCGGTCAGTCTCACAGAAAACAATGAAAACGTGAACAGCGTTAACATTAATTGTAACATTTTTAATGTGAAGGGCATGTGCGATTCATGAGCAGTGTGTGGAGGTGGAGTGACGACTGTCTGTTCTGACTGCAGCTGTAGGAGCTTCTGTGAGACTGACCGCCTGATTGTTGATTTGATTGTTGAGGACAGTAACTGCAGAATGATACATGCTTTCATGAGTCTTCAAAATGCCAGAAAAGTTGCAGATTTCTCCAGAAAAAGTAGCTAGATTTGTCAAAAAAAAGTCACCAAGAGGGTTGAAAAGTCACTAGATTTAGCGAGAAAGTCACCAAGTTGGCATCACACTGCAAAAACAGATCTAGTGTCTATTTTCAAGTCAATATCCAATATCCAAAACACTTACTCTACTCCACATTCACTTAACCAGTCGAGATAAATATCTTACTTTAAGGAGTGATAGGCAAACATAAGGCATTGAATTGCTTGTAATGAAGAGAAAAATATCTGCAAATGACACAAGGAAAATTGGACTCAGCGAGAGTCTTAAATTAAGGGTTAGTATCTGCTCAGGTTAAATTTGTCTTGTCTTAATGGCAGATTATTTCACTTATTATTACAAGCACCTCTGGCCTTATTTTCAGTTTTTATATCTTCAAATAAGATCTTAATCCAGACATGTAAGGAAATTGTTTATTAGAATAGGTGGTGAGATTTTTTTTTTGTCTTTAAATTGGACAAATACCGTAATTTCTCGAATACATTCATTTTAACACACACCCCGGAAAAACGCTGTATCCAAATACAACACACACCCACATTTGCCCAAACCTTACTCTCTCAGACGACTCAAAAATTACCTTTATTTAAAGTTTTAATTAATGAAATGTCATTATTTTCACAACAAATACCGTAGACTATTTTCTCTGTAAAAACCGGATGCAGAAACACCTTTTGCTTCACGCATGCGCAGTTACTCGATTTCTGCCCGAGCATGCTCAGCAGTAGTGTACTGACCAATCAGAGAGCAGATATCAACATGCCGATGTCTTCGACCAATCACAGCACAGCTATTTTGCATCCACTTGCTCACAAGATGGCAGCGCCCTGTGTTTGCATGTGAGTGGTACCGTAACACTTGAGAATTACATGATCATTACACAAAGGTAAACTAATAAAGACCTAAAATATTGGATTTGTACAGTTTAACAGTCAGTTTAATAAGAATTACACAAGTTTAGTGGTAATGTTCTGCAGAGAGAGAATATTTCGGCTTTTATATCAGATGTGTTGTAATCGCGATGTTGGGAGACAAAATATTTTACGTATTTTGCTTGTGCTTGTGTTTAATATGCACCCGAAAATTAGACCTCATTTAAGAGCAAAAAATATGTGTTATAAATGAGAAATTACGGTACTCTCACTTAGATCTGAGTCTTTTCAGTGCACTGGGTCGTCAAATAAGTGAATTGTTGCATCCCTTTTTCTACTGAACTAAGTCCCTGAAGTTACACTGCAGTTTCACTCTTGAGAACAAAACAAGGTTTCTGTGTCTCGTGGTCCAAGAGTACATTTTCTTCCACAAACTGAAATACAGTATATAAACTCTTTAAACAGACTCCTCTGCAGTTTGTGTGGATAATGGAAGATTTAACCTTCAGATATGAATTACCACAGAGGCCATGAGCTATATAGTTTCACTGTAAATGCAGCACATTTCTGCTCCTGATTACTGGAATAATGTGAATATATCTGCTCGTCCGCGTGAACCTGCTGAATAAAAACATGGTCTGAATGATTGTAATGGAACATAAAGAGACCCATCATGCAAAATAGCGCTGCAGCATGCCATTTATTTAATCAGTGACTGAGCACTGTCTTGCCTCCTGGTGGTTTTATGCGACTCCTGTTCTGCTCTGAGAAATACCAAACTTTGCCCCCCATTTCCCTTGTCAGGCAGCTGGGAGCCACAGCGAATGAGCTTTCTGAGTGCTGTTTGTGAGGTCGTCTCTGTTTGTGTGCAATTGGGTGTCTCGCTCGCCCGGTCCCTGATAGAAAAGGGTCCTCAGTCTGCACCTTTCTGATGACCTCACGGTGTGTGACTGGGGGACGATGGCGAGGCATTGTAATGTGTTGACAGGCGCAGATTGAAAAGCAGCGAGGCCGGAGCAGCAATCCTGCAATCTAGAGAATGGGATTAAATAATAGAGCTAATGCTGTCCACGCTCACATCTCAGCCCATCATTCTTGCTCTCCAGCCGTCTGTTCCTCTCTGTCTGTGGTTTCCGTGCTTCAGGTTTGGTGTTGCCCTGATGCAGACAATATGTGTCAATGAATCAGTGTTCAGGGGCTCAGAGAGCAGGGATTTTCAGATGATATCTATCAAGGCTTCAGCACAGCTTAAAGTGAAACGACAGTGAGTGTTTCAGACGTTTGGATCACAGACAGATGGGTGACTTCTGCTGAGCATCAGACGGATGGAGATGCGCTCTGAAAAATGTAAAACTGAAACAGTCCTGTCTCTGATACACTCTAACAATTAAGAAGCCACTCTCTAGAGTTTGGGTCTAGACCAGGGGTGTCCAGACTATGGCCCGGGGGCCAAATGTGGCCCCTGAAACAGTTGCATGAATAAAGACATTTCGGTTACAGTAGCAAATACCATCAATCATGCACTTTTTCTGCCATATTTACTTTGTTACAAGTTCTCATTTACAAAGTATATTGCAATATTCATCTTCAGGCACCAGCATCTTTGCAGTTTACTATTGTTTTTTGTCTGACAGTGGAGATAAGTCATCAGTGTCTCCCCTCTCTGCTGCTCAGAGGGTCATTATCGCCCTGACTCGGTGTGAATCCAAAGACCGGGGTTACAAGGGCCCCTTGACAGGTGATACCTCACCCCTAAACCCTAAAATTTTAACTTAAATACACTAAAAGTGAGGTGCAGCAAGTGGCTCAGTCATCCATGTATTCCTCTTTATGTGGCCCTCAATGTAAAAAGTTTGGACACCCCTGGTTTAGACCCTAAAATGGACCACGAGCCTGTCAGTGATGGATAGCAGACTGACTGATATCACTAAAATGAGTGTATGAGGAGTGGCCATCCCTTCATTATCTTTATGTGACCCTGTTTAATGACATCCGGCCCTACAGTTCAAGTGGGAGAGGGCACATAAATCTGAGTGGCAGTGCCCGTAATGTCAAAATGAAATTATGAAGAGAAGTTCATAAACTTTGCTGATGCCTTTAATAAAACTTTCTTCCACCTTTCAATGTCCCATGTTTGGTTCTCCCTTGTAAAGTCCAAACAGGCAATTTTGTGGTGTTGAAGGAGCTGTGGACTTCGAAGAGGTTCTTTTAGGACCCTATAAAATCAACGATCACGGAATTGGGGACGGAATCACGGAATCAAACATTAAAGTGGAATTCTATATAAACGCGTAATATCACGGAAATGGCAGACATTTTCCATAAAAGGTTTTTTTTTCGAAATAAAAAGGAACGTATCTTTTGTGAAAATGCTCCGAGGGGGTCACTAAGGCTGGGGTCAAAGCACGCTTCACTTCCCCTCCCCCTCCTCCTCCCCTCATTAACAATGCAAACATGTTGAAGCGGCCGCCTGAGACACCGGCTATGTTGGCAGAGAAGCTAAGAAACTCCCGGCTAACTCCAAAGTACAGGGCAGAGCAGTTTCCCAATGATTATTATCTGTCAGGCGATCAAATGTTCTGCAAGTTTTGTCAACATACTGGACCCATAAAGATACGAGTGAGGACCACCTGAAGAGTGAGTGCTTTTATTTCATTGCTTTATACAGTGTCTCGGGGTTAAATTTGCGTAAAATACTAAAAACTGAATTCTCAAAAAAATAAACCAACAAAAAGAAGTATGGGGAAAATTAAAACGGACTTTGGGAAAAATAACTCAGATTTTAGAGGGCCCTGTTCTTTGTTTCTTAAGCCGTCTGATGGTGACTGGGCTGCAGTCCGCACCAGTAACAGCCTTGATTTGGGTCGAGGATTGTTCTGTGTCTTGACAGACATTTAATCAGATCCTCCGGCTCAGTGCCTGTGACATTTTTTGGGGTCTACCTTTAACTTTTTTGTTCCATAACCCTCAGGATCTCATAAGAAATCAAAAATGGCGTCCAACCTCAGCAGTGATGACGTGTTGCGAGGGGCCTTGCTTATGCAGCTCAACAATCCGACCAAAGACAGAAAGCTTTTTTGCCTTTGCCATCAGGAGGTCATGACAGTGTGAGTACCTGACAGAAAATGACATGGAGTCTCATTTTTGCTCAGATTTTGGCTGTTAATGCTGTGGTCTTAAAGTTTTGCTTCTCTGACAAAAGCATGTTGGAGTTTGAATGCAGTTTTCATTCAATTGCTTCCTCAATTTTTTTCCCTCTCGCTCCCATTTCTTCTCTTTACATTTCTGAAGCTCTACTTAAAACCTTCTTAAGATCCAACAGTTCAAAATGCAAATTCTTGCATTTTTTCAACCTGTCTGAAGATTTTGATTGGGATTGTAATGTGTTTTTGTAAGTTTGTGTCCTGTGTCGAAACAGTTTGAAAATCTCTGCTCTAGAGTTAAACAAATGTGAATTTTTTTTATCAGTTAGACTCAAAGACATCTCCTTTTGCTTTTGCTTTTTTCTCCTGAGACAGGGAGACCATTGTTGGCCTTGTCACAAAATACCCTCATCAGAAAAACAGCAGCAGAAGGTTATGAGACCCTCGAGAGATAAGAATTTCAGAGAATTCTTGTAATATTAGAGCTGAGAAAAGTCTTGAGGCAGAGTTTGGTAAGATCATCTGGACAAAGAATCGACAGCAGATAAAGGCACAATGAAGGATTTAAAAAATCTGTCTGACGGTGACAAGATGATGGAACGAAGGTCACAGCAAAATCTGATGGTTTCAAGTGAACAGGAAAAAACGGCAGCTTCAATAAGGCAGAAAGAAACATAAGTGAAGGAAGGAGGATAAGAGCATGACTACAGTGATACAAGTTCTGCAAAACTTTGATTTTTACAGTTCTACACTTTTAGACACCTGCTCAACTGCTCATCAATGCAAATAGATAACCTGTCAATCACATGTCACCAACTCAATGCATTTAGGCAAGTTCAGTCAGTCAACTCACGTTTAAATTTGTTTATTGTAGCTGCAAATACATGTTCTAGGTTTGGCGCCCAGGCTCCGGTTTCATCACTCCCTGCAGAAAGGTTTACATGAAGGCATGGAGGAGTGATGAGCAAAACATACAGAACACCCCGGAGCCTGCAGGTGGATGCTGGGGTGGCGGTGGGGGTGAAAGAACACGCAGCAAGTCAGTGTAGGGCAGCAGAGTCGTTGCAGGGCAGAGGGAGAGATGGGAAAACTCCCAGTTTAAATATACCGCCAAAACTGAGAGGGGAAGAGTGTGATTGGAGGATGTTTGAGAGGAGTGAGACATGTGACATATGAGAATGTTTGAGAGGAGTGAGACATGTGACATATGAGAATGTTTGAGAGGAGTGAGACATGTGACATATGCATAGCTGAGCAGCTCGAGTTGTCTGCCTGAACTAGCTCGCAGGCGTCGCTCCATTTCAGTCAGTCAACTCACGTTTAAATTTGTTTATTGTAGCTGCAAATACATGTTATAGGTTTGGCGCCCAGGCTCCGGTTTCATCACTCCCTGCAGAAAGGTTTACATGAAGGCATGGAGGAGTGATGAGCAAAACATACAGAACACCCCCAAAACTTAAACCATTGGAGCCTGGAGCTGCTGATGAGATCTACTATGTGTGGCCATTCCCCCCAGCGCCTGCTGTTAGAGGAATATACTATCTAGTGAACTACTATGTGTGGCCATTCCCCCCAGCGCCTGCTGTTAGAGGAATATACTATCTAGTGAAACTACTATGTGTAGGCCTGGCACCAGCCGCCGTGTGGCCATTACCCCCAGCGCCCGCTGTTAGAGGAATATACTAACTAGTGAACTACTATGTGTAGGCCTGGCACCAGCCGCCGTGTGGCCATTCCCCCCAGCGCCCGCTGTTAGAGGAATATACTATCTAGTGAACTACTATGTGTAGGCCTGGCACCAGCCCCCGTGTGGCCATTCCCCCCAGCGCCCGCTGTTAGAGGAATATACTAACTAGTGAACTACTATGTGTAGGCCTGGCACCAGCCGCCGTGTGGCCATTCCCCCCAGCGCCCGCTGTTAGAGGAATATACTATCTAGTGAACTACTATGTGTAGGCCTGGCACCAGCCGCCGTGTGGCCATTCCCCCCAGCGCCCGCTGTTAGAGGAATATACTATCTAGTGAAACTACTATGTGTAGGCCTGGCACCAGCCGCCGTGTGGCCATTACCCCCAGCGCCTGCTGTTAGAGGAATATACTATCTAGTGAAACTACTATGTGTAGGCCTGGCACCAGCCGCCGTGTGGCCATTACCCCCAGCGCCCGCTGTTAGAGGAATATACTATCTAGTGAAACTACTATGTGTAGGCCTGGCACCAGCCGCCGTGTGGCCATTACCCCCAGCGCCCGCTGTTAGAGGAATATACTATCTAGTGAACTACTATGTGTAGGCCTGGCACCAGCCGCCGTGTGGCCATTCCCCCCAGCGCCCGCTGTTAGAGGAATATACTATCTAGTGAACTACTATGTGTAGGCCTGGCACCAGCCGCCGTGTGGCCATTCCCCCCAGCGCCTGCTGTTAGAGGAATATACTATCTAGTGAAACTACTATGTGTAGGCCTGGCACCAGCCGCCGTGTGGCCATTCCCCCCAGCGCCCGCTGTTAGAGGAATATACTATCTAGTGAAACTACTATGTGTAGGCCTGGCACCAGCCGCCGTGTGGCCATTACCCCCCAGCGCCCGCTGTTAGAGGAATATACTATCTAGTGAAACTACTATGTGTAGGCCTGGCACCAGCCGCCGTGTGGCCATTACCCCCAGCGCCCGCTGTTAGAGGAATATACTATCTAGTGAAACTACTATGTGTAGGCCTGGCACCAGCCGCCGTGTGGCCATTACCCCCAGCGCCCGCTGTTAGAGGAATATACTAACTAGTGAACTACTATGTGTAGGCCTGGCACCAGCCGCCGTGTGGCCATTCCCCCCAGCGCCTGCTGTTAGAGGAATATACTATCTAGTGAAACTACTATGTGTAGGCCTGGCACCAGCCGCCGTGTGGCCATTCCCCCAGCGCCCGCTGCAAATTGATGCAGTTTTATCTAGAAAAGCACTCAGAGAGCGCAGACCTCCGCCAAGGTGATCCGGATCAGTCCCAACATTTAATCAGTTCCTCCATATCCCATTTCCAACAATTCCTGAAAATTTCATCCAAATCCGTTCAGGACTTTTCAAGATATTTTGAACATAAACAAACAGGCAGGCATAAACGCTGGCAAAGCATAACCTCCTTGGCGGAGGTAATTAAACATTAAATGCAGGAACTCGTGAACTTTTGAGCAGACAGGATTTCTTCTTTGTGAAGCACCACATAGCGTTGATATGCAGACCAGCGGCCCAAGGACTTATGTGTTAAAGTAGGCAGATGAAGTGCTGCCGTCGTGGCAGCGCCAATCCTCCAGGAGTGAGGGGAATAGAGTCCAGGTGGCAGGCCACAGCTTGAGCAGAGAACACGCAGCTTCGAAGAGAACCAGGATCTCGTCATAGGTTTGTGACCATTGATGATGGACAGGGGATGATTGTTGAGTAGGGGGATGATGATGCAGATATTTCATCATGGAAGAGAAAGGACAAAGAAGTTTTAGTTTTAGCAATAATGATATGAGTACCTTGGCAAGATCTGTCAGTTTTGAGTGTTTCAAGAATGAGGAATACATGTGCTTTTCTATATTCAAATCAGAGAAGGTGAGATCAAGCTGTGGATTAAAGGAGAGAGACCTGGTCGTAAATTCGCCACACCTAAGAAAACCATAGAAAGCCCTTAAGAGTACTGCTTTTAATCGAGAATGAATATAGGTGAAACATCCTGTCTCAATCTTGTCACCAACTTGTGCACCAGTGATATAGCGAGAGGAATTCTTTTATCGTTACAGGAAGGACGTGCCTTTTTAAGACCACTGAGGAGCAACTGCATGGGAGGATTCCGAGAAGGCTCTGGCGTGCTGGGTCTTAGCGTCGAATGTAAAACTGAATCTAGCATAGCTTTGATACTTTACATTTGGAGATTGCGGGATTCAAAAGAAATTACAATGAATGCACAAACGACTTAAATGTTTATAGGTAAAGGGCTAAGGAGAAGACTGGCACTAAAGGTTGAAAAGAAAACCAAGCTGAATCGTAGGCTTTAATGATGCTTTGCTGAACCCAGTCTCATGTAGTTAGATGCAGAGGACAGGAGACATACTTACCCTAGAATCATCTGTTTGAAAGGAGGACATGGCAAGCTGGAGGACTGGCTTGGGGACATATAGTTTTGAACTCCTGATATTAAAAGCGAGAAAGAGTATCGCAATATGATTTGCATTTCTGGGAATGAGTTAGCTTTCAGGATGAAATTATTAAGCACGCATATCCAAGTTAAACATCGTAAGAGATTGTTGATAGCTGGTGATTTAGAGCGGCTTTTGTTGATAATTTCAACTGTAGCTGCATTGTCACAAAGCACCATGATTTGCTTCTTTCCAGTTGCTAACCCACAGAGAGCGAGCACAACTATTGGGTAAAGCTCATAGAGGGATCCTCGAGGGTCTGAATTTCCGTTGGCCATACATCTGCAAACCACTTGTTATTATAGAATCCCCCAAACCAAAAGATGGAGCAGCATCAGTATAGAAAGCTGAAGACTCTACAAAGTCATTGTAAAAGAAAGAAATGCTGTTCCATTCATCGCAGAGCAAAGACCAGAATTGCAGATCTGAACAGCCTTCATCTAAAACCACTGTGTCTTTAGATTTTTTTAATTGAATTAGCCAGTGTCAGCAAGCAAGAACGAATGAGCATCCGTGAGGGATAATGCAGATAGCAAAGTTTAGGTGACCTAACAAAGACGAAAGATCCCATTTAGAGAGAACAGCAGAGGGAGACAAAGCTCTAAAGCTTCTCTAATGCGGCTCAAGTTATCCTGAGGAAGCGAGGCTTGCATGAGCACACAGAGTTATGCCGAGAAACTCAGAGCGCGAGGTTGGTTCCACCATTTTGTCTTCTGAAAATGGCACACCCAACTCTTGAAAGAGGTTTTTGACTGTGGAATTGCAGTGGGCTGGTGGAATAGAGGGGAGGTCAACTACCAGAAAATCATCCAGAGATGCAAGCACAGGGGAATTTGCACGTGTTGTAGAGAATCCAGCATAGAGCCTCCGACAGGGTGTCAAAATGCTAAGCTACTATAACAACCAAAGGTCAACTTAACAGAGAAATAAAACTTTGAACGCCACTTAACGCCGAAAGATGCCATTACAGCCCCAGCTGAGTAAATCATTTGCATCTGCGTTGTCTATGGAAGCGTAGTATAAAGAGAATGGTTCAGGGGGAATTAAGCTGTTTATACTTGGGATTGAGGAGTCATGATGAGCTGAGAGAGCTATAATGAGACATTTGAATGAATATTACCTTATTGCGACCTTTATGGGGCTCACTCTGAAAAATGGAGAAGAGGAAGACGGACTTTTGAGAAAGGACCCATCACCCACCGAAGAAAGTGCAAGATCTGAAATAATGGCTAAATAGGTGTTAAACTCCTCTCTGCATTGCAGATGTACGTCGCAAATGGTGTCTCTAAAACACTGAAGGCCACGTTAAATTCTGCCGGAGTAGGGGACTTCGACAGTCTTGGATCACTTTCCTTAAAACCACTGAAAAGTCCCCCCAATCCTCATATCTTTGTCTGCAGATTCAGAACCACAACAACAGAATCTTCACCAGATTAATGTCATGGCCTGTCGAAATAAGAGCAAGGTTTAATAATTAGTTTGAATAATTGTGCAACTGAGTCTATGCTGATCCTCATAACCTCCTAGAAGAATGAATAAAATACATAAATAAAATATAATTAATATAGATAAATAAATAATGACACAAGCAGATAGATGACAGGCCCAGAGGCAGACTTATAATTCAATCATTTTGTCAGCTGTTAAAGATGATGGAAATAGGATTACCTGATAAAATTTTGGTTCTTTAGAGAATCAGGAATGGCAGCAGCAGGAGGCAGAAACTGAGAACCCATGGCAGGAACTGGGACTGCAGATCCCAGGGATCTTTGCGGCGTGACGTCGACCGGGAAGACAGCGATTGGTGGAGCCGGCGTAGCTAGGGACGCGGACGAAGGACCCGGGTTGTTGACATGGCGAGCGGAGGATTACGCGTTGCTTTCCAAGGTGTTCAGCCTGGCGTGCATCATGTCCAGCGCTGATTTCACTTCGAGAAGTGAAGACAGGTTGGACTCGTCTGTGGAGATGCCGGAATCTGGCTGCTTCGGCTTCTTGGAGGGAGCGCCGAGCTCCGGTTTTGGAGAAGCAGGAAGAAAGGCAGTGCGCTTTTAGCTGGCGCTTTACCTTTCCCCCCGGAGGACCCCTGGACGCTGTGGCACTGGCACCGACCCCGGGTCATCGGTGGAGTTCTGCTGGATCATCAGATAATCGAAAAGCTCTTCATGACTGAGGCCGCCCGGCGCGGTGATGTTACCTGCGTAAAGCTCTTCATGGCTGAGGCCGCCCGGCGCGGTGATGTTACCTGCGTAAAGCTCTTCATGACTGAGGCCGCCCGGCGCGGTGATGTTACCTGCGTAAAGCTCTTCATGACTGAGGCCGCCCGGCGCGGTGATGTTACCTGCGTAAAGCTCTTCATGACTGAGGCCGCCCGGCGCGGTGATGTTACCTGCGTAAAGCTCTTCATGGCTGAGGCCGCCCGGCGCGGTGATGTTACCTGCGTAAAGCTCTTCATGACTGAGGCCGCCCGGCGCGGTGATGTTACCTGCGTAAAGCTCTTCCGTAATGTGGTACACAGGCCATCCAGCAAGTCGTTTGTGAGTGATACGAGAGCTCTGGCAAGGACGAAGCGGGTCCGATCCATTCGTGGAGCGGACTGAGTCTGGATTTCGGGAATAAGCCCCGCATCCTCTCCTGACAGCAGGGACTCACTCTCTGAATCCGAGACGACGAGAGACATAGCGACCACCAGAGCCAAAGGTAAGATGACAGTCGCATGTGAAAGCAGGTGAAAGAACACGCAGCAAGTCAGTGTAGGGCAGCAGAGTCGTTGCAGGGCAGAGGGAGAGATGGGAAAACTCCCAGTTTAAATATACCGCCAAATTGAGAGGGGAAGAGTGTGATTGGAGGATGGTTGAGAGGAGTGAGACATGTGACATATGAGGATGTTTGAGAGGAGTGAGACATGTGACATATGCATAGCTGAGCAGCTCGAGTTGTCTGCCTGTACTAGCTCGCAGGCGTCGCTCCATTAGTCATGGTCAAGGAAACCTGCTGAAGTTCAAACTGAGCATCAGAGTGAAGGAGATAGATGATTATGTTTGAGATGATTCATGGCTCTTTTAAGAACAGATGCAACAATGTGTCTGTGCCCTACTGTCTAAGTCAGGGGTGGGCAACTGGTGGCCCTCCAAATAACTGTTTGTGGCCTACCAATTTGAATTGTCCAGATATGCAATAAAGTATTTTAGTCTGATGTGCCACAACATATGAGCACAGGCAAAATACATTAAACTCTTAAAATATTTTTTTCTTGATCAGTCTTTGAACTGGTTTTATTCAATGCCTTAAAAGAAATCATTAGATATTTGCTACGTAATTTCTGAAAGGGTCTTTTAGGAAGCATTTTAATGAATTTAGATAAAATATTAAGTCAAATAAATCAATGTAAGCATTAATAACCAAGACATTTTTGACAGCTACCTGGGCCAGGATATTTTTAATGGGTAAAATAATTCATAAAGTAGATTCTCTTTGCATTAGACAGCGGTTCCTGACCATTTACTTCTGAAGTTAGGGTTAGAGCATGTTTTTTTTGAGGGGGGATGGCACTAATAAATATGATTGCCAATAAAGGAACGTGCGAGCTTTGTCCCTGGGGGGGAGATATCTAGGGGTGGATGATAGCCCGTACATAGCAGAACATGGTGCCACCGAAAGCCTCGTAATTAACCTACTTATAGGTAAAAGTACTCGCAAAACTACGTTGGCTTGAGAACATGCTACAGTAAGATTCTTTACAGTGTAGCCCACTTCAAAAAACATGAACTAACCCTTTAAGAAGAGTTGATTACCCTCAGGACCTCATGAAGAAAACATTTTTTATTGATAAACACTGATTTTAATTGTTTTGGTGAATACAATACAAAATCACAAACATAGTCTTGTCGAAAATCCCTTTAAAGGAAGTATCCCCTTACCACAAACCTGACAGAGCATTTTGCCCCCTGAGACCCTCGGGCACCCCCCAGTGTACCTTTAACTGGCTTCAATTCCATGTTTACCTCATTAACTTCAGCTTTACTCTTTGGCTTTTAACTTAAAAAGGTTAATTAAAATTCTGATAAATGCAGTTTTGTGTACATTACAGGTGTTTTTGCCTGTTATAATGATACTGCAATTTAACTTAATAATCTGGCCCTTGAGTGGCGCGGTGGTGCAGTAGGTAGTGCACGTGCCTCACAGCAAGAAGGTCAGCGGTTTAATCCCTGGGTCGGTCAGGGCCTTTCTGTGCGGAGTTTGTATGTTCTTCCTGTGCATGCGTGGGTTCTCTCCTGGCGCTCCAGCTTCCTCCACGGACCAAAAACATGCCTCCAAATTACCCTTAGGTGTGAGAGTGGGGGTGAATGGTTGTCTGTCTCTCTATGTGGCCCTGTGATCAGCTGGCAACCCGTTCCAGCTGCCTCTTGCCCAGTGTCAGCTGGGATAGGCTCCCACGGGGCCCCGAAAGGGATAAGGGGTGTAGATAATAGATGGATGCAATCTGGCCATCTTAAACTGAGTATAACTCGTGGCCCTCTTAGTAAACAGAGCTACCCTACCCTGGTCTAAATGTAGATATATCTGGGGTGAAAAGAAGTGCATAAGTAAAAAAAACTGAACCTTACCGAAATGGTTCAAGGCAACCATAATTATCTCTTAACAGTTTTTTTTACACAGTCACTGACAAACAGAAACATTTACATATTTTAAATGTTTAATCCCTCTAATAAACCCAGAGTTTTGGATGAAAAGGACCGTTAGATGCACCAGAGGACAAAGTTTGACAAAACAAAGATAACCTCTCAGTTAATTGCTTCTTCCAAAACACTTAAAAGGCCTAAAATGTGAATTCTGTTGCCCGTAAACTTCTCTGCCTATCCAAAGGCTGTAATAAACTGCCATCCTCTTCTCCTTTCTGCTCCGTAACCTGTAATTACATTAATGTGCTTATTCTTCCCATCAAGATTTTTCCGTTCAGGATCAGTGGATGGAGCAGCTCCTCTCTTGTGCCGTGTTTTCAGTCTCATTTTAGAGGGCGAAACGGGGACCTGCATCCCCGAGCTGCCATGACACCATCCCAGGTGTAAACCACTCTCACACACTGTGGCACTCACACACACGCGCGGTGTGAGTGCCACAGTCCCTGTAGGCCTCTGCTGGTCCCTCTTCTACAGCAGTTTGTGTTGATGCAGGTAACCCAGACAACCTGACAATGTACACAAATTAGAGGCAGGCGGAGCGGGGGTATGATTAATGGTTCTCAATAAGGACAGGCCCCAGAGGAAAGAGGACCGGGGCAGCAGTGCTTATAAATCCCAGAGATTCTCGGAGGCAGGAGGAGAAGAGGAGGTCGATGCAGGAGCTGCAGGATGTGAAGGGGGATGTTTTATGAAGCTAAGAAGAGATGTAAGAGCCTTTTTTGTGTCTGTGCTGTGGTACAAAATCCTCATAACGAGCAAACACTTCAAGGCCGCCGCGAGGGCGGAGAAGATGGGACGAATTCAAGGGCCTGTTACTGACGAGGCCCTGAAAATATTAAAGCACAAGTTCAGGATTCTTTTTTCAATGCTAATTTATCACGAGGGAGGGCTTTGTCAACACTGTGGAGTCAAATGACCAGTTTCACTCACTCGCTGGCGACTATATTTGGTACACCTTGCTTGTACTGGACTGGATCCCCTTTTGAGAACTGCCTTAATTCTTCCTTGCACAGTTTCAACAAGGTGCTGGAAACATTCCTTAAAGATTAAAGATTTTGGTCCATAATGACATGATAGCAAGTTTTATTTTAGTTGACTAATTATTTTCATCATAGTTTTCATCAACAACCTTTTTTCCCCTGATGAAAACTAGACAGTAACTAATAAAAACAAGTGCCCATGGACAAAAACTAAATTAACTGACATTTTCATCAACAAATTAAAACTAGACTAAAATGTCTGACAGAGACTTGAACCAATCAGACCTATCTTCATCATGTAGAAAGTAGGGACAAGTCAGGAATATATCCAGTCACAGCTACTTTGGTTGTGTGGAAAGGTTGGATGAGTTAAGAGGGACATCCAATCACAACTGCCTTTGCTTCATGGTGGTGGGTTAAGTTCAATCAGAGCTACTCTCTTAATGAATTAATATGTTCATGTAGAGCAGGTTCACTGTTTGTTGTCAGTTCTGGTATTGTAACTGAGATGCTCTGCTAGGTAGCCTAAATAAAGGTGACTGCATTTCACACAAAAGTTCAATTTGTTTCTGTTCTAGCATTTTGTAATGGGTTATCAGCTGTTTCATTTTATCCAAGTGTAAAACATGACTTCAGAAATTCAAGGAAAAATAAAAAATGCCTTACACTTTATACTTTATATTTTAGTCGACTAAACTTACAGCAGATTTCATCGACTAAAATGTTGTGAAATTTCATCAACTAAAACTAGACTAAAATTAAAACAATCTAGATGACTAAATTATGACTAAAAGTAAAAGTTATTTTAGGCAAAAGACTATAACTAAAACTAAAATTAAGAAGCGCTTTCAAAATTAACACTGATGATAGCAACACACAGCTGCTGCAGATCTGTCGGCTGCACAACCAAAATGCAAATCTCCCGTTCCACCACATCACAAATGTGTATAATTGTAATGAGATCTGGTGCCTGTGGATTCGATGGGAGTACAGTGAACTCACTGTCATGTCTAAAAAAGCAGCTTGAGATGGTTTGAGCTCTCTGTTGAAGTAGCCATCAGAGGATGGGCACAAAGGCATGGACATGGTTAGCAACAAAACTTGGGTAGACTGTGGTGTTTAAAAAAAAACCCAGTTGGTGCTTAAGGACCCAAAGTGTGTCAAGAAAATATCACACCATTAAACCACTAGAGGCAGCCTGAAGCGTTAATATAATGGAGGATGGATCCATGCACTCATGATGTTTATGCCAAATTCTGACTCCACCATCTGGATCTTGCAGCAGAAATCAAGACCCATCAGACCAAATAATCTTTTGTTATCCAATTTGGTTGAGCCCATGTGAACTGTAGCCTCAACTTCCCGCTCTTATCTGACATGATTTTTTGCTGTTGTAGACACCTAATTCAAGATTCAGCATGTTGTGTGTTCAGAGAGGTCTTTTGCATACCTTGATTGTTAGGAGTGGTTATTTGAGTTACTGTCGTCTCTCTATCTTATCAAACCACTCTGGTCATTCTCCTCTGACCTCTGACCTCTGGCATCAGCAAGGCATTTTAACCCAGGGAACTGCTACTCACTGACCAGCCTGTCTGGCATCATTAACCATGCTATGTTCAAAATCCCTTCAAACACCTTTCTGCCCCATTCTGATGCTCATTTTAGCTTCAGCAGGTTGTTTTGATCATGTCTACATTCCTAAATGCACTGAGTTGCTGCCATGTGGTTGGCTAATAAGCTATTTGTGATGAGACAGGTTGACTGGGTGTACCTTATAAAGTGGATGGTAAGTGTACAATAAAAAGTTAAAATATACATATTATTCAAATTATACCATCTCAGCTTAAATAGGGCAAAAGGTGGGGTACACTCTGAAATGATCACCACACAATTACAGGGCTGACATATAGAGGCAGATCACCACAGAGCACATAGTTAATATAATTCACCAAAATTAGTGTTATAAACAGTGAATAACAGCAGAATTGTTTAAGTTTAATTGGTTATTAAGTTGACAGTGTCTTTTTTTTACTAAAGTAAATTTAATTTGTTTGCAGACACAGGATAAAAATACAAATGCACACAAACTCTCTTTTTTTATTCAGTCGCTGACATTTCAAGGACTGTGCTAATACAAAATTCTTTTACTCTTAGCATTTATTTTACGTGGGAGGTTTTTTATTTTTGTGTATTTTTTTCATGAAAATGACTTTTTGTTAAATTGGACATAAGGGCTAGATAACTGGATGAACAGATAAAAAATCAGACAAGTAATTAGATATATAGATGACGGATAGATAGATTGATAGATAGATAGATAGATAGATAGATAGATAGATAGATAGATAGATAGATAGATAGATAGGGAGAGAGAGAGAGAGAGAAAGGTAGGTGGATAGATGAATCCATGGATGTATGTATAAACGGATGGATGAGCCAATAGATAGTAGATATAAGTAGAAAGACAGATTTAGAGAAAAGATAGATAGATAGATAGATAGATAGATAGATAGATAGATAGATAGATAGATAGATAGGTAGATAGATAGATAGGTATGGACATGGAAAGATATATAGATGGCTGAATAGATAGATAAAGATGGAAAGATAGATGGGGAAATAGAAAGTGAGAATGAGAGAGATATGGATAGGTAGATGGATTGGATCATAGACAGGTAGGCAGCTATGTAGATAGATATAGAGGTAAAGCTAGATGGACAGGTAGTTAGATAGATAGATAGATAGAGAGAGAGAGAGAGAGAGAGAGAAAGAGAAAGGTAGGTGGATAGATGACTTGATGGATGTATGTATAAACGGATGGATGAGAGGATAGATAGTAGATGTAAGTAGAAAGATAAATTTAGAGAAAAGATAGATAGATAGATAGATAGATAGATAGGTATGGACATGGATAAATATACAGTTGGCTTAATAGACAAAGATGGAAAGATAGATGGGGAATAGAAAGTGAGAATGAGAGAGACATGGATAGGTAGATGGATTGGATCATAGACAGGTAGGCTGCTATGTAGATAGATATAGAGGTAAAGCTAGATGGACCGATAGACAGATAGACAGATAGACAGATAGACAGATAGATAAGTAGATAGATAAGAAGATAGATGGTTACATGGGTGGATGGAAAGATAGATTGACAGGTGGGAAGACAGATAGTGAGACAGGGAGATGGATGTGTTAATAGATAGATGGATAGATAAATAGATAAAAATCTTTTCCATGCATACAAACATCACAATGTGGGGAGGGTCCTTGTAGTTTAATTTCAGTTTAATTCATTATTTCATTCATTATCACTGTAGTTCTGTACACTTTATGAGGCATTCATGAATGGGAAGCAATATGCTCTATGCTCTACTATAATTATTTTCTTAAAAGGGGGTAGATAGGTAAATAGATAGATAGATAGATGGATAGATAGATGGTTAGCTGTATAGATCAATCAATCAATCAATCTTTATTTTTATGGCACTTTTCATACACTGGGCAGCACAAAGTGCCTCACAGACAATTAAAAAACAACAAAGCGAAACAGAAAAACCAGACCCTCCCACCCCCACATAGATGCATACATAAATAAATACATACATTCACATGCACACTCACACTTATGCACAGATACACACACACGTACACACACACACACACACACACACACACAAGCTGTCACTAAAGAGACATGGCTGGGCACCGAGACCTGAGGCGAGGAAGAAACCACCTTTGGGGGTCAACCAGGCTGAGGGAAGTCACAGTCGATGACCACAGGGAGCGTCGTCACAGAGACCACCCCGACCCGGGGGGACATGAGGCCCCACACCAAGGCACTGAGCCCGCTAGCCACCCGGGCCAGAGCCGTCCACAGGACAGCACCCCCAGCGGTAGACTAGAGACAACCCCCAGCCTGGCGGGCCCTCATGAGGAAACACTGGAGCTAAAAGACTAAGGGACTAAAACAGTAAAATGAGGTAAAACGTGTGGAAGCGAAAAACTTGATAGACTAAAACAGTAAAATAGGGTAAGAGGTATAAGAGCTAAGAGCTGAGGGACTAAAACAGTAAAAGTATAACGTAAAGATAGACAAATTGGTAGATTAAGTATTTTATATGCCTTAAACAAAGGTCCCAGAGTACAAAGAGTCCATGTAGACAGTCTAATGAATCATTTATGGTATGATTTTAGCTAAGTTTTCTCCACTTAGCTTTTCCATATTTTTTAATAACTTGAAAATGATCTTTTTTCTTACCTGGTAAGATTGACATCAGTGTTCAGGATCCTTTAAGAGATATAGAGTTTCGAAGTAAATTGGGCTGTTTTTTTCATAATGGAGATGTTGGTCAGAGTGGTGGTGGGGCCCAATTTGATATCTTTCCATGGGCTCCACAGTTTGTATCTACGGCCCTACATACAATAGCCTATCTTCACACAGATAATGAAACGAGTCCCTCATTTTGAGCTCGTGTTGTTAATTTGTCCCAAGAGGAGGTGGGGCGCTCTTTGTAAAGCGTGAGCAGCCCATCCATTACAGAGAAGCCCCACATCCTCCACTCACAGACTCTCCTTTTGAAAGCCTTCTTCTCACCTCAGAAATTGGAAGTTTCAGATGTCTTCACGGGGGGAGCTTTGCGCGCCGATGATCGAGAACACTCCCATAACTCACTCCTGCATAGAGACGCACTGATCCCCCTGAATGAACGCACTCTCCTCACACTCCTAACGGCATGTGCTGATCGATCGGGCTCATTCAGGAAGCATTAACGCGCTCGCTTTGACAGTGACGGAACCCCCTCTCCTGCATTGTGGACCGTTCCTCCGCTCCTCCACATTCAGCTGAGGTGAGAGCAGCGCACAGCGTCAGGCGGACCGGAGTGGTGTGGATACACAGCGGAGCGCACGACTGAGAGGACACTGTACAGCGCAACTCCAACACAAATGGATATTTACGTGGCTTTGTTTTCCTTTTTCTTTTTCACCAAACCAGGTGAGTATAAGCTGGGTGCCGCTGCTTGGTCGCGAGGAGGGATTTTGTTGCGCGCTTCTTTTTACGCTGATTTGATGCACCTTGCGCGCAACTTGTCATGCTCAATTTTTGTTGTACCGACCCCGATATGCATCACATTGCTGCGTTAACCACCTGAAGCATGCAGAGTGAATATAAAAACGAATCAATGAGCAGAAAAGGTGGATAAAGTGGCACCTTTTTTACCTTAACGCGCGTAGAACACCTATGGAGAGCACACCTTCAGGCTGCGGGGATTGATGGTGAATCTTAATGGGTACTTATATTAAACTGCGTGACTTTTCCGCCCTAACCAACCATTATTACGCAAAGAAATGCGCGCGAATGTACCCCTTTTGGGATTAATTCGGATTTATTTTCAGGTTAAATCCTCTTATTGACACCATCTAACCTTCATTTCTCCTGCGCAGCTTCGGCTTTCGGATCAGATCAAGACTACCAGATTGATATCATCAACGAACTTGACCTGGCTAATGCCACCTATGGAATTACCCAAGTGGCGGGGCTCCACAACAGCAGCAAAGCCTTCCTGTTCCGAGGTGAGGCTCCCACCACTCAAACACACGCTGGAATATGTCACTCCACGTCCACGGCGCAGCACAAGTTCAGAAAAATGCCTTTGTCTATCTCTGTGTCATGGCTGCTTTCACGCACGTTTACACGCACGCCCTGTCTTTCATTAGTTGGTGTGAGCAGAGCCTCGCAGAGCCACACCTTTTGGCTTCACGATATTAGCCGGGATGCTGAGATGGAGGCACCCCGGGGAGCCTCCTCTCCATAATTACTCCACATTTAATTTGTCCCATGCAGGCAGCAGATGCTCAGACTAGTGCTGGACACGCTGTGCTCTGTCTGTGTGTGTGTGTGCAGGAATTCTGCAACACCTCCACTGTATCCAAGGACATCCAGGGCTGTGTAAGCTGGTTAATGTCTTGCCAGGTGTGTTGTAGTGTGAGGACTTTGAGGGCAGACGGCATGTGGCTGAGATGTTCAGAGCATCGAGGGAGAAGCATCTAAGATTAAGCTTTAAAAGAGGATAACGGTGATAAACAGCCTGTTAGTGTTTTCAGTGGTGTTATTTATGTTTGATGATAACTTTGTCACTTTTCTCTGTGAACTGAGAGATGTAGAGTTGCAGGTGGATGAGTAAGAGAAGAGAAAGAAATGGAGATTCATTCATAAAACCTTAAATGGCCGGATGAAGACCAGCATACTAAGAACAAGACAGATGCTGTGATGCAATTTAACTGAATGTAAACATCTTCCAAAGTCTTCTGCATCAACACTCTGCTGCTTTCTGGTCTTTTGCCTATCAAAGCAGTGCAGCAGGTCCTCTTCAGACAGTTGTGTCAAAGCCTCTTATGCTCTTTCTTAACTTCTGACACAAACTCAAATGTGTTCCTCTGAGCTCAGATTTGATTTTAGGAAAAAGGACTAAGTCACACAGTACTAGATCAGGCGAACAGGGAGGGTTTGTTTTTGGGCCAAACTGCTTTACCGAGAGCGCAGTGTGAGCTGGCATGTGTCTTGATGAGGAATGAAGCTGTGGTCTCTCTCTTCAGACTTTTTCTAGAACCTGTTTGTAAAAGTTTTGATTCATCGTTGAACCTTTTGGACCCCACTCCTCTAAAATGATCCCCTCAGTGTCGAAGAAAACAATCAACATGACCTTGAGTTTGGCCTTGCTCTGTTGTGCTTTCGTCATCCGTGGTGGTGATGGTGTTTCCCATTATTAACTGCTGTTTTGTCTCAGGATCATTTTGGAAGATTCAAGTTTCATCACATGCAATTACTCCTAAAAAAATGTGTTTCCTTCAGTTTGCTCCAAAATGTCTCCATAAATTTGCTCACATTTTCCATTTTGATCTGGAGTCAGAAGTTTCGGAACTACTTTTGCACAAACTTTGTCATGTTCAAGTTTTCATGCAAAATTTGCAGGACTGTCTCTTTATCAATGCAGACCATTTCTGTTCTCAAGTTTTTCACGTGCTAGGGCGCCCAGAATGGTCACCTTGGACATTCTGTCCGCCTTCACTAAATCTTTTGTGTCATTAAAACACAGTTGACATGCAGTGTTCCCCAGAAATCAGTCGATGCATGACAAGATTCAGCTGCTGTTTTGGTCAGTTTCCCCAGATATTTCAAGTTAATGCATATCTCAGCTTTTAAGTGAATAATTTTTGAACATCTTAGCAGAACACATGTACTTCCATCAGTCGCTGCAGTGAACTAAAGACGTACACCTATTGTAAACCTACAGCAGTTGTGTATGAATATCAAACCTTTAAGATTCTACGCTTGGTGTGACTGAACCATGTGGGGAAAGAAATCAGACCCTCTTTATTATTTCTTTTTACTGTAAATTATTTCTTTTCAAATTGTTTCATTCTCTTTAAACATGAAATGAACTCTGCACAGCTAATTCTGCATAGCCAAATTTACACTGACAGAGTTGATATTAACACTTCAAAAGTGTCAATATGGGTCCACACCAGCGATAAATTAACACTTTGTGACACAGCGTCAGTAACAAACGATCACAGGTAGAAAGTGGTTATCTCTCTGTGAAATGTGACTTATCCTCTCTCACTCTCAAGGGAGGAGTATATACATATAAAAAGCACATATGATTGGAAAACAGAGTTGTGTCATCATTACTGTGCTAACTATTTGCAACGTTTTCTCCAGAATCAGAATCAGAAATACTTTATTAATTCCCCAAGGGGAAATTTGGTTGTTTCTGTTGCTCTTATACACAGCATAGCAGTAGGAAATATCAAATAAGGACGTTGAAATAGATAAGAGCATACAATTTAAATAAATGAAAATAAAATGAAATGATAAATTTAGTCGGCAGGTTGCAACATGCAGAATCTTTAAGCAATATCAGCTTCCTTATATTCAACCTGGCACTTTATAATCCTGGGCAGTCGGGTTATGTGCAGAGCAACAGGCACTTATATTTCTGTGCAGTATTGGGCAATGTGCAATGTAATGGGGACCTGAGCTACCAGGCAGCTGACACTGTGCACTTTAGCATTTGGCACTTCAGCACAATGGCACTTTAGTTAGCACTCCAAAACTTTATAATTCATTGTGTATAATTCCCATGGTCCCCCAACTCTCAGCCTGTTTTTAATTTTGGACAGTATGTCATCTATATTGTCGCTTGTCTTTTAATGTGCTCTGTGTGTTTTATTCCTATTGTTGATGTTTGTTTTCATTTTGTGTGTTGACACCAACCTGCTAATGGGAGTGGGGATGGAAATCAGCTGCTTGGCTATAATCCCATGCATTTACATGTAAATGTTCATTAATGCATACTGTCCCATTTTTATAAAAATAAATAAATCCTAAATCCTCATGAAGGAAAAATAAGTAAATTAAGTAGAAGTGAGACTATAAATAAGGCCACGGAATTCACACTATTAACTAACTGTATTTACCATATGAATATAAATATGACAGTGCGGTTTGTCCAAAACTGCTCTGTAATAAATCAGCTGGTGGTTTCACAAGCTGTTTGAGTGATGACTGTATCCAGTGGCCAGTGGACGCAGAGGTGCTTTAATTCCCAAATCTTCCACAAACTCAACTCGTAATTGTGTTAAAAATACTTCTGATAAGTTTTTGTAAGATAGCAGCATTACAAAGCCCCTCTGCTTCTCACTGGCGTAGTCATTGTGTTATCAGGGCTGGACATCACAGATGGACAGCCAGTCATCCCTCAGCGCTACGAGTGATGAGCCAGTCAATTATGAAATATTTTATGATGTTACAGCGAGGCTGCTGGTCCCGCTGCCCTTCATTTTTTTGGTGAATTACATGAAATAGACAGATATTACTGATGTATGCGTCACCAGTCAGTGTCATATAGAGCAAGACAGATGCTCACACCCAGTGGCAAACTTAGCGATGCTCCCCTTAGCTACATCTCAGCTAGTTAGCTGTTTTAAATGCAGAAGTTATAAAACAAAAGTACAAAATCACTCTAGAGCTGACAGTGGTCTGTGAAAAGTTTTCTTTATTGTTTCCTACAAACTGATTCACTTGAAGTCTCCAACCTGCAAACTGACCAGGTTGAGTAAGAAAAATGTAGAGGTTTCTACATTTTTTTGTATTCTGTGCAATACAACACATTTCTATATATTTTTTTGCTTCTATTTTATATCTTAAATTCTGAATATTTATCCTTTTTTACTATTTTATATTGTACATAGAGTTGGATTTTATTTATGGATTTTATCGCATATTTTGTATAATTACCTCCGCCAAGGAGCTTATGTTTTTGCCGGCCTTTATCCATCTGTTTGTCTGTTTGTTTGTTTGTGTTCAAAATAACTTGAAAAGTTCTGAACGGATTTGGATGAAAATTTCAGGAATTGTCAGAAATGGGAAGTGGAAGAACTGATTATTTTTTGGGACTGATCCCCTTGGCAGAGGTCTGCGCTCTCTGAGTGCTTTTCTAGTTATCTGTTGGCACTGAAGGAGAGGCTCTCCATTCTCGTTGTACATTAAGTATCGACAATAAAGTGCATTCTATTCTATTAATACTTGCCATTGTAATAATAAAAATATGAGACATGTAAAAGTTTTACAATTTGGAGTCCCCTCCAGAGGTTTGATAATGTACACTGATCCTTGGTTTGTTGCAGTTTGTGAGCTCCTGATATCAAAAGTAAAAGTAAGAACACAGTTTATTTTTACTTTCTTTCTTTGCTCGATTTTTCAAAGATAGCATCAACGAGAGGTGTATTTATTTTTCTTCTGAGAGTTTTTCATCCCATGAAGGCTCAGATTTGTCCCAGTCTGGATAAAAAGTTGTTGAAAAACTATCAAGTCTCATTCTTTACTTTTCTGGCAAGAGGATATTCAAATTTTAAGATTCTGGCACAAACACCAGCAGCCCGAATCCCAAATAAGCAGCACTGGGTTTTGGGACTCATATCGGCAGAGTGGAGTTTTTTTTCTCACAATTTTTGTACGTGTGGTTTGTGTGTGTGCATGTAAGCGTGTGTGTGGTCTTGCTCTCCAGAGTGCTTGGCTCTCTGTGTGCCGCTGGCTGCGTATGAATGAAGATCGGGCAGCTCAGGCAACTCTGCTGAGGTGAAGCTGTCCAAGATTTGAGTCTGGAGGCCATTAGGGATACACAACCTTACTTCTTTCACTTGACAGACACACACATGCACACAAACACACACAGCACATACTCCCACACACAAACTCCAAGCTTCTTTCCCTGAGGTGTCCAGGCTCCCGGGGTTGAGGTGCAGTAGCCAGATAGTGGTGGAGGCAGGAGGCTTGTCCGGCGGGGAGGACTGGACCTGTGAGTGTACAAGCGGATAGTTGTGTTGTGACCCATTTAATACCCCCCCCTTTTTATTTTTCCAGCTTCATGGCCCTGTAACCTAGATGACTCTCCAGAGCAACTTCTGCCAAAGTCACAGAGACTTGAAGATTCTGTTTAAGGCCCAGTTCAGAGAAGGATTTGCAACCATTTTAGGATGTTGAAGGTCACAGTTGTGGCTTAAATCAGGCTGGCTGAAAGAGTTGGCTGTGATTTAGCTCACATGCCACCAACATCTGGCCTTAGAACAAGGCTCATTTTGTGTTTTCACCAATGTTTTTATCATCTTTTTGATTACAATACAAAGACACAAAACAAAACAAGGCACATCATTAAGTACGAAGAGGCATTTGAAGGAGATTTACATATGCAGACACCAGTAGTATAGTTGCTGGTTTGAAAACTGACGGTTCCTCATCATGGCTTATAAGGAAAAGAAAAGAATAACAATAAGGAGTGACAATCATGTACATGAACAGATAAACACATATTGTACCCCACAGCAGACTGCTCCAATAGTTCATAATGTGATCATTAATTTTATTAAGGAAAAACTCTAAGTTCAAAATATAAATAAGAATAAAAAGAGTAGATCACAAAGCTGTAGAGAAATTGTCCCCCTCGTAAAAATTCCATAAATGAGCCCGAAATATTTTCATAAGTGTTTTATTTCCCTTTGATAACATATGTAAGTCTCTATAGGGCAAGGCACTGTAGTAGCCCTTTAACCCAAGAACAAGGCTCATCCTGTGTTTTGACAGCCAGCTCCCAGAATTAGCAGGATAGAAGATGGGATATCTCAGGCCCCAAGCTCCTAATTAATTGTCTTAAAGTTCCCATGACCTGCAAAATCAAATTTCTTTGCTTTTAATGCAAGCAGCAGCAGCCACCACCAGGCCCAGCTTAAGCAGCAGCAGCCACCACCAGGCTCAGCTAAGCAGCAGCAGCCACCAGGCTCAGATAAGCAGCAGCAGCCACCACCAGGCCCAGCTTAAGCAGCAGCAGGAGCCACCAGGCTCAGCTAAGCAGCAGCAGCCACCAGGCTCAGATAAGCAGCAGCAGCCACCAGGCTCAGCTTAAGCAGCAGCAGCCACCACCAGGCTCAGCTAAGCAGCAGCAGCCACCAACAGGCCCAGCTTAAGCAGCAGCAGGAGCCACCAGGCTCAGCTAAGCAGCAGCAGCCACCAACAGGCCCAGCTTAAGCAGCAGCAGCCACCACCAGGCTCAGCTAAGCAGCAGCAGCCACCAACAGGCCCAGCTTAAGCAGCAGCAGCCACCAACAGGCCCAGCTTAAGCAGCAGCAGCCACCACCAGGCTCAGATAAGCAGCAGCAGCCACCAACAGGCCCAGCTTAAGCAGCAGCAGCCACCACCAGGCTCAGCTAAGCAGCAGCAGCCACCAGGCTCAGATAAGCAGCAGCAGCCACCACCAGGCCCAGCTTAAGCAGCAGCAGGAGCCACCAGGCTCAGCTTAAGCAGCAGCAGCCACCAGGCTCAGATAAGCAGCAGCAGCCACCACCAGGCTCAGCTTAAGCAGCAGCAGCCACCACCAGGCTCAGATAAGCAGCAGCAGCCACCAACAGGCCCAGCTTAAGCAGCAGCAGGAGCCACCAGGCTCAGCTAAGCAGCAGCAGCCACCAACAGGCCCAGCTTAAGCAGCAGCAGCCACCACCAGGCCCAGCTTAAGCAGCAGCAGGAGCCACCAGGCTCAGATAAGCAGCAGCAGCCACCACCAGGCCCAGCTTAAGCAGCAGCAGGAGCCACCAGGCTCAGCTAAGCAGCAGCAGCCACCACCAGGCTCGGCTTAAGCAGCAGCAGCCACCACCAGGCTCAGCTAAGCAGCAGCAGCAGCCACCAGGCTCGGCTTAAGCAGCAGCAGCCACCAACAGGCCCAGCTTAAGCAGCAGCAGGGGCCACCAGGCCCAGCTTAAGCAGCAGCAGCCACCACCAGGCTCAGCTAAGCAGCAGCAGCCACCACCAGGCTCGGCTTAAGCAGCAGCAGCCACCACCAGGCTCAGCTAAGCAGCAGCAGCAGCCACCACTTAAGCAGAAGGAATAGCAAACGTAAAGAATAATGCACAGAGCAAAGAAATGGCAACTGCAGATGACCTGGAGGACATCAAAATATCTCTGAACTTTATGTCAGGTGAGCTAACAAAGCTAACATCACAGCAAGAGAGAATGATTGGGCTGATGGAGGAGCTGAAATCACTGAAGGCATTGTTGATTGAAAAGCACAAAAAGATATCTGGACTGGAACAGAGGGTGGATGAACTGGAGCACTATCTAAGACGAGATGATCTGGTGATAACAGGACTGGAAACCCGACACAAAACTTATCCTCGAGCTACTGTAAACTTGGCTTCAGCAGAAGATGCACCACAGGATGAGCTTCTGACGCTGGAACAAGTGGTGGGTTTTCTGCACAGTAAGAACATACATATTCAAAGGGATGCAATATCCATTTGTCACACACTATCAAGAAAGACAGAGAATTCAAAACCAGCAATCATTGTAAGATTCATCAGCAGAAAGCAGAAGAACAGTGTGTTAATGCAAGCAAAAAAAATGAAAGGTACAAATGTGTACATAAATGAACATTTAACAAAAAAGAATGGGGAGATTGCAAGAGAGGGAAGGATGTTAAGAAAGCAGAAAAAATTACAGCTACATGGACCCGTAATGGTAATGTTATGATGAAAGAACAAGAAGGGTCTCAGGCTAAGATGATCAGAGCCCTGAAAGAGCTGGAAAAGTTCAAGAAAGGACAATGACTCATGGGAGAGGATAGTGGGGTTAAAACAACAGATAAATATGAGGTGCTGGGGTCCAGAAAGGAAAAAGAACATGTACTGATACATGAAAATTTTTACAAACTTACATGATGAAGTAGAGAATAAAATATATGATTTAGAAAAGGAAATAGACAATAACCTATTTATCCCTGTAAATGAATGTGAGTATTATACTGAGGAACAATTTAATAATAATGTAAGGTTGGAAGAAACATTATCTATCATTTATTTCAACAGCAGGAGTCTCAACTGCAATTTATATAAAATAAAAGATTATTGAAAAAAAATCAGAAAAAGTCTTAGTGTAATAGCAATTACTGAAACATGTCTGAAGGATGGTGAAACAGATGGAGCTCAAATTGATGGATATGAGTTTTATTATTTAAATAGACAAAATAAGAAAGGTGGAGGGGTAGCCCTGTATATGAACCCAACTTTGAAATGTAATATTGTTGATAATATGACAACTGATGAAAACAATATTATGGAGGTTATTACAGTAGAAATAATACGTGAAAATGTCAAAAACATAATCAGTTGTGTGTATAGAACACCGGGTTCATGTGTAGATCATTTACTGATAAAATGACAGAGCTCTTTGACAACATCAATAATAAGAGAGTATTTCTATGTGGAGACTTTAACAGTGATCTGGGAAACGAGACATCAGTTGAATTCCTAAACCATATGTAAAGTTTAAGTATGTTTCCAATGATAACAAAACCAACAAGGATCACAGCACAGAGCGCAACAGTCATTGACAATATTTTCACAAATGTATCAGAGGGAATAGAAGTAAGTGGGATCATGATGACTGATATTAGTGACCGTTTACCAGTTTTTACAGTTTATAAAAATTACCAAAGCAATAAAATGCAAATCACAACAGGAAAACTTGTACGAGATAGATCACAAAAAACCTTGGAGGCGCTGAAGACAGACCTAAGCCAACAAAACTGGAATGAAGTGCATGTAAACGATGTTCACATAGCGTATGATTCTTTTATGAACTTACTGATATGATTGTATGAAAAAAACTGTAAAACAAGGACTTTGACCAAGAAGACTGCCATTGACAAACCTTGGATGACAAAAGGACTTCATAATGCCTGTAAGAAGAAAAATTATTTATACAGATGTTTTTTTAAAATTAAGAACAAAAGAGGCAAAAAACAGGTACAAGAAATATAAAAGTAAACTAGTAGCCATAATAAGAATACATAAAAAGGATATTATAGTGATCTACTAAATAAAGAAAGAAACAATATGAAGGCTACGTGGAGAATATTAAACAGTTCAGTAAAAAAAATCAAACATCACTTCTTAATTATTTCATGAAAGAAAACGTAGATATACATGGTGTTAAGAAGATAGTGAATGAGTTCAATACATTCTTTGTTAATGTAGGTCCGAGTCTGGCTATGAATATTCCAAACCTGAGCGACAATAATGCGAGTGGAAACATAATGGAAACGTAAATAGTATTTTTCTTGATAAAGTTGAAAAGGATGAAATACTGAACATTGTAAAAAATTGTGCAAGAAAAAAAATCAACTGACTGTGATGATATGGACATGTTAACTTTGAAGAATATAATAGAAAGTGTAATAGAGCCTTTCACCTATATTTGCAACTTATAATTTTCTACAGGAGTGTTTCCTGAAAATATGAAAAGAAGCTAAAGTAATTCCACTATATAAAAATGGTGATAAACATGTTTTCTCCAATTTCAGACCAGTATCTTTGCTTCCACAATTCTCAAAAGTAGTAGAAAAATTATTTGTAAACAGACTGGACAAATTCCTTGACAGACACAATATTTTGAGTAGTAGTCAGTATGGATTCAGGACCAATCACTCAACATCTATGGCACTTATGGAATTGACAGATGAAATATCTACTGCAATAGATAAGAAACACATTTCAGTAAGCATTTTTGTAGACCTCAAAAAGGCATTTGACACCATAGACCATACAATTCTTCTTAAAAAACTTATCAAATACGGTATCAGAGGGGTGGTACATCAATGGGTTACAAGTTATTTAGAAAATGGAAATCAGTTTGTTCAAATAAGTAATGTAAAATCTGAAATATGCAACTTAACGTGGGGTGCCCCAGGGGTCAGTTCTGGGACCAAAACTGTTCATTTTGTATATAAATGATATTGTTAATGTCTCAAAACTGTTAAAATGTATTCTTTTTGCTGATGATACCACCTTTTTTCGGTCGGAAAAGAAATGAAAAAATTTAGACACTGGTTTGATGTAAATAACTTATCCCTTAATATTGAAAACACAAACTTCATGCTATTTGGTATCAAAGGCAAAAACATTGATGTTTCAGTAAGTATAGAAGGTATTGAAATTAATAGAGTCAATGAAATAAAATTTTTAGGTGTTATTATTGATGATAATTTGACGTGGAAATCACATATTAATGTAATGAAAGTGAAAATAGCAAAAACGATTGCTATGTTACACAAAGTAAAGGATATTTAGATGATAAGGCTTTGTACCTTGATTGCTCCATATCTGACCTACTGTGTGGGGAAATGCATGCAAAACTTCCATCCAGCCACTTTTCATTTTACAAAAAAGAGCCATAAGAATTATTACTAGAAGTCAACACAGAGATCCTTCGAACCCATTATTTGTTAAATTGCAGTTGTTGAAATTCAATGAGTTAGTAGATCTCAGTATGTTGCAGATTATGTATAAAGCTCCTAAGAAAATTTTACCAATCAACATCCAGAACCGATTTGAAAAAAGAGAAAGTTGTTATAATTTAAAAGGATTTGAAATATTTCAATAACCAAGATTCAGAACTAAACTGAAGGAGCATTGCGTTACAGTGAGTGAAATAAGTTTATGGAACAATCTGAACAAAGAAACCAAAGAAGCTCAATCAAATTTAAAGAATAAAAATTGATTGATTGATTTCTTAATAGACACCCCAGACATGACCTAAATTGTCAAACACATCAGGACATAGGTCATGGGTTTAAGTCCCCTGGATGTCCTGTTGAAGCACCCTCAGGCAGCTCCAAAGTCTGGACCCTCCTGTTTTTATCTTGTTTTTGCTTTGTGACAAAGGCAAATGATTCAAGTACTGTACAATTCAGAATACAAGGCACACTAATATACAGTATAACTCCAGTAAGTTTTAGAGCCTCTAGAGCTGCGACCCCCAACCTTTTTTGTAACAGGTTTCATGTGTGGACCAGCCCTCACGTGAACAACAACACAATCAGGGGCCCTGCCAGAAGTTTTGACTTCATCCCTATCCAAAAAGAAGCTCCACACAGTTTTTCAAATCAAGCACCTGAAGAGCAAATTGAGCAAATATAGTCTATGGTCTAATATATATTTCCTGTTGGACTTCTTATAACTATTATGGTGAAATTATTCTGCTTAAAGACACAAGTACACTTCAGACAGTGGTGAAAACACCCTTCAGCTGAAGTTATAGAGTAAATGGTGAATTGAAAAATGTACTTTCCAGAACGTTCTTGCATTTTGACTATTTTAATTTAACATGTTTGGATTTCTTTTTTTTTTAAATAACCTTTCTTAATGAATATCTGGTCTTAAAACAGAGTAAGATTCTTAACTTGTGCTGGTTTTACCTTTTTCTTGCTTTCTAACTTGTCTTTATAAATCTTTAATGGTGATCACCCTTTTCATTGCCATGCATTTTGCAAGATAAGAGAACCTACCATTGAAACTTTATGTGTTGATGCTTTGCTGCCGCTGGTGCTTTAGGGTACCATCATCACATCTTAAATCCAGTTTTTGCTGTATTTTGAAGGTAGAGACTTAGATTTATCTGGTATTTATGGGAAAAGCATAGTGATATATCAGTATTACAGCTTATCAAAAATATGTGATAAGAATGGCAGTCAATTGGACCAAAGCAGTCACAAGGGTGAAGAGTGGAGGCATATATGCAGATGTCCTATTTTATACAACTTTCATACCGTTAGCCTTTAAACTGAGCAATACATTGGGAATAAAAAACAGAAACAAGCAGAATGTACTTGTTTGGTCCCCCAAGCTGAGGGTTAAGTGGAGCTACAGCTGCTTTTTGTAGCAGGAGGTTGCATCACCATTTAGACAGGCTGTGTCGGGATTTTAAAGCCTGTAATAGTAAAAATAAAAATAATTACTTTTAAAGCTGAAATCGAGTTATCTGACTTTAAACATTTAGCTGGCTAAATCTACTTCTTTGTCCGCTATCAAGTCGATCTATAGTTTTGTCTGGTTCTTTGCAATTGCCATTGATTGGATGGTCATCACTGAGACTTTGTCCTGTACTTTTTATTCTACGATCTGGAAAAAGCTAAACAGTGTGGATGTTCTGATAAGTGACACAGATAGACAGTCCATGATTACTCGTCTGATAGGAGTACAGGAGCCTCTGCTGCTGATTGGGTCAGTGATTATTCAAGATGATTAATGCACGGTGTAAGCAATCATATTGTGCCCTGAGCCTCGTGTCACATTTCATCTGTTTGATTGCATAAATAGCGGAGGAACATATTGTATTGCTGGTGACATTGCTGGAGAAAAAGCAACAATGTGGCGTTCCAATTAGTGTGAAAAGCGCTGGGAGAGAAGGCGAGCTCTGGCATCGTGTTTGGCTGGACACAGGGACCAGTCGTCCCAGTCTCCTGCTCAGACACTGATGCACAAACAGCAGATGGTTTGCATTAGAAAGCAGATTTCAGAGTCTCCTTTCTTACATTTTCAACAACAGAATGCACCAGTGCACTTTGTGAAAGGCAGTTTAAGCTATGCAGACAAGCACAGCCTCGACTCTAAAGTCCTTATCTGGGTGTCATCCAACCTTGAAATAATAGAAAAAATGCTAATAATCCTCCGGCTAGGAACAAATAGGGACATGCTTCAGCTAATTAACAGCATATTTGCATATTTTTGGTCTATTCAGGATTTCTTGCATTGTGGGAATTTTTATGATGGATAAAGTTAGCGAGTCCAGGAAGGGGGTGACCTATTTTTTCTTCCACACTGAAACCCAGATTGTCAACCTCATTACTCAGACCCCCTTGTGTCCAAATGTTGATTGAGATTAATATAAAAAATCCTCTATTTTTGTCCCATTCCCGTGGGAGCATGTTGATTTGTATCTCCGGTGGATGATGAAACATCCTTTTAAACTAAAAATAAATGTTCTATCCTAAATCCCACATGGTTGAACTCATTGGAGTTGTCAGGTTATTTCAGTGAGTTAAATATATGTTATCCAATTCATAAAAATTTGTCATGATATCCCCATTAATACAACATAGTATTGACCATTTGCAGACACGTGACTAATATGACGTTACACAGTTCTGTGGATGGCGGAAGTACCGCATTTTTCAATAGACTATAACACATAAGTACTGTGAAGACGCATTTTTGAGCCTGAAAAAAAATGTCAAAGAAGTCTGTCACAGAAAAACGAGTATAGACTGGATTATAATAAGGTGATACTGCCACAGTGTAAAGTAAAACCTTGATAGAACAAACTCTCACTAAAACATGTCATAAGTAGAGCTAAAAACCCTTTCAATTGAGATATTCTTTCAGTTTTGGTATGTTTTTCATTTAATAAAGAAACACAGTCCATAAAACTGCTACTGAAGCTGTTATGCTAACCTCTGTACAAGCAGTCACTTCCTGCTGTCGTCTCGCTCGTAGCTCCCTCCGCTTCCTGCTCAAAAGGACGCTGATTGGTCTGTGCCACTTGTTGTAGATTGGAGCTTGGCAAGATGGATCTGCCTGATTAGAGACACTGAATTAGGAGGATCCAGCTGCACTTCAAGGTTGGTAGACGGGGGATACCTTATTAAACAACACTACTTTACTTTTTCACACCATTTATACAGCATGACCATCACCTTTGTAATTCAAAACTGATGTTTTGTTGTGAATAAAGTTTACAAGAGACAACAGGAAAGTGCCAGACAAATTTGTGAGTCACATCACTAACTAAATAACCGTTATTGTTTAAGCATTGTTTAAGCTCATTCTCTCCATTTTAGCGTATACATTTTTAAAATGTAATTTAATTTTCTTGCTAATTTATTCTTGGTCAATTGCAGTCGCAATGACTTGCGTGTGCTAGCATATTGCTCAGTAACAGCTATCTGTGTGCATGTTATATGTTTGTACTGCCACTCCATGTCTTATTTGTTTTTTCGTGCCGCACGCTGCAACACAGTTTTCCCTCTGGGACACTAATAAAATTGAATCTGGATCTGACAAGGAAACCCATTTAGAATAAAGGCATCATGTTTTCATCAAAACAGACCCGCCTTAACTTTGAAACGTACTGCTGAAGTCTTCTGCCTCATGATAAAGCCCTGGGCAGATTGACAGGCAGGGAGCAGACCTGCACTGAATGAGCCTCAACACATTCGTAACCTAAAACTCTGTAACTCTGTTTCATGGAAGCACACTTGTTTTCTGTCTTTAAAGTGAATCACACTCACTTCTTGTCCAAGACTTGAACATTGAACTGTTAAATCCACCATTCATCAAAAATAAGAGCGCTATTATTCAGCGTGCTTGGGGCTCAACTTTGTAGAGCAGACGATTTGTGCTGTGGGAGGAGGGAGCAGAACAGCATGAGCACAGCATGTATAATGTATATATGTGTGTGTTTGTGTAGTAAACCGCATATCTTACGATAAATTGGTCCATAGAAGTGTGGCACGGTGGTGCAGCAGGTAGTCAAAGTAAAGCCTCATGCAAGAAGGTTGCTGGTTTGATCCCTTGGTCGGACAGGGCCTTTCTGTTTGGAGTCTGCATGTTCTTCCCGCGCATGCATGGGTTCTCTCCGGGCACTGCGGCTTCCTCCCAAGGCCACCCCGCAACCCCGAAATGGATAAGCGGAGTAAATAATGGATGGATGGTCCATAGTTCAAAAATGTTGTGGGCTGCTGTCTTACAGAGCTCCTAATTTATTCCATACTTTTCATTAAAGCACACAGAGCAGAGGTGATCCCGGGTCTTTTTGCTGTTTTGTATGATCATTTTAGTGTGTTAGCTGCCTCCTCTTTGAGGCTGTTAGGAGGAAACTACTTGTCCCAAAGAGGAAAACATGCTGTGATGAGCAGCAAAATTGGCAACTCTGGAAATCACTCAATTTTCAGAAAGTGCTGTAGGAAAAATAAAATAGTTCTCAAACAAGGGGCAGAGACTGCAGACAGTACTTTATACACAGCTGTCTGAACATCCTGCCCTCAGAAACTCTGACCCTCAACAACAGGAGGACAATGCGAACGCTCTGAATTACAGTTTCTATCACAGGGGGAAAAGTAGGCCTTTATCGGGAGGATGCTGTCAGAATTCACTCATTACTTGTGTTTTTGGTTTGCTATTGACGGAACATGAGCAGGAACATCTGCCATGCAATCAAAGAAATAACAGAACTACTTCCTGGCTGTTTTATGCCTCTGCACGGTGTACTAGTACAGAACAGGAGAAGTGCAGTGGTGGGTCGAGGGTGTTTTTTGTGGTAGTGTGCTTTTGTAGAAATGACAGTTTGTTTATGGTTGCCATGGGAACACGTGTTAATGAGCGAAAGGCTGTTGGACAGATAAGCAGGACCTGCTGCCACCGCTCTGTTTTTATATTATATACCTTTATATTCTGCCTGCTGTCTGCTCCCTCACCCAAACTTCCTCCTGTTACTCCACCCATCACTTTGGAGACATACTTACAATTTCTTCTAATTTTAATCAAATGACAGTTGTCACCTTTTGTAGCGATCAACATAACTCTCACTTTCTCTTTGCAAATTAAAACCTGGGACAGCACAGCTGAGTCTTTTTCACCTTTGACATCGCTGTTAATGCGATAGTGGTTTACCAAGAAATCTCATCATGAATCATGATGATCAGGCAGTTTAGATTTATCAAAAATGTGGACTTTATTTACAAGTTTTTGATCAAAAGAAACACAAAACGTGCAAATGAAGTTCCAACATGCAACGACCCATCAGGCTAGACTTGAGACTTTAGAGCTGTAATAACGTGGCTCTCTAATTGCAGATGTGAAATATTTCACAAGGGTCTTTCAGTCAGAACTGAGATGGGGCATGGCGATTACAGCTGATTACAGTCATTACTGTCCCTGAACCCTCTGAGTAGAAGAGCTCCTAATGGTGCAATGGTGTCTCATCTTTGTCAAATCCCAGCCATCAGGAAGGGTACAGCTCTGATCTGATTTCTTACCATTAGGGATGCACTGTATTACTGATACAATATCAGTATCAACAGATAATTGCCTAAAATGTTGATTATCAGTGTGGGCAGATGTGAAGATTTTTGCCAGTTTTTTACAGACAGTTTTTAGCAGTGCATGTTGAGCATTTTGATCCCATATATTGGCTGCAAAACTGGCAAAATGTACAGTAAACCATAAAAGGTTTTCTCATCACTGCATGTTGAATCATAATATAATTTTGTTCAAAATAAATGTTCTTATTTCTTACTGCACATAAGTTTCTAACACAAAAAGCTTGTCACCACTAAAAAAACAAGTCACATTTAGAAAACTGAAGACTGTGCTCTTGATATCAGCGATGATGAGCCCAGAAATATCAGAAATAACCCTTGAGTGCAGCTGGATCCGCCTGATTCAATATATCTAATCAGTCAGATCCATCTTCTCTAGCTCTGAAGACTACGTTGGTGTGAATTTGTGGTGTGAAATCTTCTCTCTGTTGATTTGGCAGCTACTGGAACAACCAAGTAAAGGGTTGAGGCTGTGTAATCTTTTGAAAGAAAAGGCCATCTCAGAGAGACACTCTGCAAATGCATGAATGAGCGTGTTTAGAGACAAATTTATGCACTTGAAAGTTGGCTGGTAACTGGCTGGCAAGTTGGTTCTGCCCATTCCCAAACATTTACTATGTGCTGTATCCAGGAGGAACTCATGAATTGTATTGAGTGGTCCATCTTTTAAGTCTGGTTATGTCAGCATATCCATTGTAAGCAAAGTTGTAATATCATGCATCTTTAGTTACCAGATGTAGCATTTTTGTGAAACAGCCCCTGATGTCAGACTTTCCTTAATTTCAACCTCAATTTAAACATATTTTTGAGCAAGTAATTCCAGTTGGGACTGACTTCTCACTGATTCTGTAAACTCCTATTTAACAGATCATTGCTGATGCTTTCAGTACTGCTCTTCTTGTTCTGTGAGCTGAGAGTCTAAGAGTTTGTTTGATTTTGTTTGCCTTAAAATCTTAGTATCTGTAGTTCTAAACAGGGCTGCATCGGACACAAAGAATACTTGTTATTGCTTATGGCTGCCATACTAGAAGACTACTAAAAAGTTGTAAAGTTTTAAGAAAGTCATAAAGGTATATGACAACATTTATTTTTTGTGTGTCTTGCCTTGCTCTATAACAAGCAGATAGACACCATTCTTTTGACTGTGCATGCAGTAACAAGGAAGAGACAGTCAAAGCTTGTCCACCGCTAATTAGCTTAGCTCAAACACTGGGAGTCAGTTGGTAGTGTTAGCCTGCCTCTGCCTACAGTCATCAGATAAACTCTTCTGCAACTCTAAACATTGATGTGTGCTTTTTGTGACTCATTTTTTATTGGTTATGTTACATTATTTATTTTCAGACTAAGATTAGCACTTTATGTAATTTTTGACAGAAATACATACTAAACTAAACTATGGTACATCTGCAAACCACCGCAGACGTGCTTGTACTGCCCTACAAAGGCAAAGTGCAGTATCTGCAAAAATGCCAAACGGAGAAAAACAGCTTTGTGTGTTTTTTTTCACCAAGTGTAAGTATGAAATCATATTTAACAACCAAGTGTATGATTTATTAAATTAAAGGGAAGGGAATTTAATGCATATTGTATATTGACATTCATGATAAATTTGGCAGTTTTATAGGCTATACTGCACTTTGCCTTTGTTTTACTGCAGTATGATTACATGACCATGCAATGATGTACTGCAGTATGTGCAATAAGTAAGGCCATTTCACTTAGTTTTTATTTTAAATAATAGTTGGCATATTAATTTTCAATATTTCAAAATTTTGTCCTTAAACCAAGGCAAACTGCAGTATCTGATATTCTTCATGGTGAAACCAAAGCTGCAGTATCTGTTTTCTTCATGGTGAAACCAAGGCAAACTGCATTAAGTGCAGTTACTGCAGTTTGCCTTGGTTTTACAGTGCATTTTTGCAGTTACTGCTAAGTAACAAATGGCAATATCTCAGATAAATTAAGCAGGAACCCTATGAAACTTTAAGAGATTGAAGAGCAGACATTGCACTTTTGATTAGTGCAAAAAAAAAAAAAAAAAAATCGAAAAAATGCAGATATTGCACTTTGCCTTTGTAGGGCAGTGTAGGTCAACACAAAGCAAAGAATGGTGTCTATCTGCTTGTCATGGACTAGGGAGAGAGGCAAGACAGGAAAACAAAAAAAAAGTTTGCTTTTCCCTTTAACAGTAACTTAAGCCCAAATAAATGATAATGGTTAGCTCTTCTGCATAAACAGCCTTGTAGACTTTAAATAAACTTGACTTATGAAACCACCATTGCTGCTCTCTTTGTATGTTTAGATAACTTCTGCTCTGTAGTGGTTGCATGCATAAATGAACATAAGAAGAGCAGTTCTGTTATATAGAAACACCCAAATTTATTGAAGTGGCTGCCAATTATTGTTTAATTCATCTCCCTTTTGAGCAGTACATGATATTAGATGCAGCTTTCTGCCCCAAGCTCTAAATGATTTCATTGCATCCTCTGCAATATCATAAGCTGAAGTTCTATCCTTCTGCCAGTTTTCTCATTATAGATTTAGCAGTTTTTAACCTCAATAGGATCCTCTGCTGACTGTTTCCTTGTCCACCAGCAGCCCCTGTGTATAAATCAATATGAACACTCTGTGGCCCTTTTTAGCACCAACAGGGATTCAATTCATTGACTCTGCACTAGCACCAGAGTTCATAATTCTATTGATGGCTCGTTATTTCAGTCTATCCACAATTTAGAGTTTTCTATCATGCTTTATTAATAGACAAATGCCCTGAACCGAAAAATATTCAGCCTCTGTGTCTTTAAGCATGCCAGAATTATCCTTGTGGTAACCAGGGAGGGTAAAAGGTTGACATGAGGGCAGACTAATCCACATCCCGCTGCAGGTTTCCTTTCTTTCAGGCATATCTACACTGTGCATGTTACCCCCGATTTAGAAAGTCAAAGTATGCCAATCTTTGATGTGCTCCAGTGAAATGTTATCATGTTTGTGTCAGGCGATTGGGCAGACTGAAGGTTTGGCTCCACTCAAACAGATCTGTCTCTTCTCTAACGCTGGATTTGACTCTGAGCTGCGTGACATAAAATGGAAAGAAAATGGGAAATTAGGGAGATGTTTTTAGCTCATAATGACAGATAATTCTGTGAATGTAGACAGTAATGGTGCTTCTGCTATGTGGTTTTGGCTCCATTTAATACTGTTGGGAATTTTGAGGCCATGTTCATAGTTACAGTACACCATAATCTTGTTATAATGTTGTTTTTTTTGCAATATTCTAGTAAGACCATGAATGTATTTTTATAACTTATTGGATTGTGGAGCTGATTAACACTTAAAAAATCTTGATTAAGATTGATTAAGGTTGAAGATTAACCTTGAGAAAACACACAGACTGGCAGTTGCCGTGTGGAAATCCTGCTTTAACATATCCAGTAAAAACACCAAAAGCTTATCATGGTCATTGACGTGGATTTAATCAAGATCCTGTCTCGAGATCTTTTTGTCGCCCAGCTCTAATTGTGATATTATCAGCATCAGGGACCATGGATTGCATATCATATTTTATCAGAAGCTCCCCTGTGATTCCCAGCCCAAGGGGCAATAGTGGCTTGATTGGTTGAGCCATTCATCTGCAAACTGACCGATCGCTAGGCCCTTCCCCCCTCCGCATGCACGACTCTGGTAAACAAACAACATGCTGAACTAAATAATAATGGCAGCTGTCAACATCCAAGGGCTAACAAAAGATGCTATACAGTGTTTTCAGGGAAGGGGGGGCCTTATTTCTCACAGAAGCCACCACAAGGTCTTCACTATGCCCTGGAAAGATATATCAAGAAAAGGAAGTCAGAAATAAAGGGTACCAAAACCAAGTTTACAGTGCAAGAGGGAGAAACCTCATCCTGTGAAGACCTTTTCAGATGACTTCAAAGATCAGCATTGTTCATGCACAGCAAGGCTAGATATGTGTGTGTTTTTTTTATTCTATACCCCTTTCAGACTGGCTAAAAAGACCTGTTTAAACCCGGTAACAGTCGGCTCCTGTCGGCAGATTGAAAGGGTCTAATCCGCATTTTCGACCTGGGTCGACCGACCCTGCAAGCGATCCTCCGCTTCAGCCGCTGTTAATTAGTTTAAGCCTCCGATTAGCTCCAGTGGGAACATCACACCCGGGTCAACACGCTAATTTACGGATGACACTGGCGTAACGTGCCCACGGCATAACATTACGCCCGTCCCCTCTGTCTGTAACTTCCATGATTCTTTGCCGTCCTCGCAACAAATTCCACCATTGTACCAGTCTGCGCTGAGGTTGTTCATTTCTTAAAGAGGGACAAAAATACAAATTACAGAAAACAGTTGACCACTGTGTCCACTGCTTCCATGCTCCTTTCCATTGTTTACATGGTCGCGCTGATGAATCAGCTTCATGCACCAGAGGAAAAAAAAACAGCCATGCAGCTCGTCTGCTGCCGATTAGACCCAGGTCTGCTGGCAGTGGGAAAGGAGTCACTTGCCGATTGTTAGCGGGTTAACGGTTAAAAGCCGTATCTGTGAACCTTTCCAAATCAATGTAGCCTCAGTCCTCATAGGTTGAAAGGGAACTCCTTGCTTGGCCATCCATGGAGGCAATGTGTAAAAATGTAAAAAGTACAAATGTTACTTTTATGTCTGCACAAATTCTGAAAGACATATTCGCTCTGAATAAATAGCTTTAGTGTTAGTGTTAGCTTTAGCTGTCTTTGTAACATATACATCATTGGTATTCAGTCAGGTTTGCTTTAAACTACAATCTTTGGCTCCCATTCACACTAATGTCAAATATTTAAATAATAGAAACACTTACAGATGAAGCCTCTTAAATTCTCCCCACTTTTCTTGGCAGAGTCTTGGCTGGTCCATGACAGGAAAGTGCTAATACCTGCCCACCCTCATGACTGTAATAATGAGATCCCTGCGATGATTTGATAAACATGTAACCTGTACTACTTACATTTTGCTAGATATATAAACATTTTGATTAGTATGGAAAATGCCACTATGTACAGAAATCTAAAACAAAAACAAAGCTAAAGAACTTATTTAGACTCTCAACAGCTGGAAGTTGGCTGGTAACTGGCAAGAACTTGACTGGCATTTGGCTGGGAGGGGAAAATTTAAGTGGCTGCATCTGTAAATGAATTGAAAAGAAATTATGACCTAACATAACAAGGAGTAAACTGACAATAGCATGAGCAGCAATTAGCTCACTGAAGGTTAAGCTATGAGACAAAGTTGGCTTGTAGATGTTTATTTACCAGGTTATACAAAATTTGCTGATGCTCTGTTGCCTTGGAATAGATGTAGACGTCCTTATTGATCTTTATGTTTAACCTAAATGAGACACTTTGCTTTGTTTATGTGAGATTAAGTGAACAAAATAAAGTACACACCATCCTCTAGCCTCTCAGGATACCTTGTATCAGTGTTCCATGTGTCCAATGCACTTCGTTTGACCATTTCTTTAAGTCTAATCTGTATGAATATCAATAAAACTGCAGGAGCCAAAGTCTCCAAAGCTTTTCTATGGGAGTCAACAAGTTGCATGTCTGAGTGTTTTGAGTGATTGCTAGACGTGTGATTGGTTCATGGTGTTGGAGGGCGGGGTTTAGGTCAAGTGTTTAGGGTGCTCAAGACTTGGAAAAGACACTTCAGCCCAAATTGCTCCCATCAGTGCATGAGCATGTAAATGGGTATGAAAGTGTGAATGTGAGTTGCTTATAGTGATGGACAGTGAGAAATTTCAAGCATCAGCGCACTTGTGGTTTCAAATCTATGAGTGCTCAGATGATAGAAAAGTGTTTAACAACTCAAGACAGTTCACAGAAATGGTAAATGAAGTGGAACTAAAGGGAGAAACAGGCGATGACAAGTTATTACAGCTTTAAAAACAAAGCAGAAACAATAAAAGTGCCACCAAGACTGTTATTGGTTTATCATGGCTGCACAATCCTGCAGGTCTGGACTGAAATAGAAAGGTTCCTCATTCTCTCCTGCATCCATGTTGTTGCTATTTATACTCCCCTTTCAGGTTGCAGAGCAGAGCTGGGCTGCATATGTCACAGATATTACAGAGCGAGCCCAACACCGGCAGACCCATGAGGCTGTGGGCAGTTCACAGGCTGCGAGCGGGCGGCTGAGCCAGGGCTGCGACTCTGAAGTCTAAAGCGAAAAAATCCCAGCTGCTGAATCCGATGGAGGCTATCAAACCTTTCATCTTTAATGTATGAGCTTCCTGGCTGTCCTACAGCTGGAGGAGGCCAGACATCGGTCCCACCTCACAGGAACCTCTGAGGAATTATTCCATCTGAATAATTCATCGGACATGAGGGCGATATCTTTTAAAGGGACAGCCGTGGCTCTGTATGGCCCCCCTGTTGTCAAATTAAAGGCCTCACAGAGGAACAAGGGAGGACACAAGTGCCCTCGCTTGGATGTGGGAAACATGATCCCATTTGGCACAAACAGACCTGAAATCTATATAATTGGTCCAGGAGCGTGTTTTTCTCCGGGGATCAGGATCAATAGAGAGGATTTACTGTTAAAGATCTATTTCTGGCGGTGAAGCCTTAGAGTCGAGCAGCTTTTTGTGGTATTAGCCCGAACTCTGGTGTTTTCTGTCTGTATTTCTGCTGGTTCAAAGCTGTTACTGAGTGGAGCTGATGGTGCTTTAAGAGATTTATTTTTCTCTGACAATGGTAATAAAGCTTAGTTTCCCTCTTAGTTTAGTCTTTGTGTGACTTCAAGCATCTTTTTGTCCTTAGGTAGTGACACTTGTGAAAGATATAGGCCCGTCCTGTTGCTTATGATCCCTTTCACATGATATTCTTTTGAACCTTTCTTGCTGCAATTATTTAAGGCAGCATGTGGTTTGCATTTATGAACATTATTCTACCTTTTAAGGTTCACTCTTAATTTACGATATTTTATTAAAGGAATACGCCAACCTTTTTTTTTCTTTTCATGTCTTGCCTCACTCCCGAGTCCATGACAAGCAGATAGACAGCATTTTTTTGACTGTGTGCAGTAACAAGGAAGACACGGACAAAGCTCGCCCACCGCTAATTGGCTTAGCTCAAACACTGGGAGTCAATGGGTATAGTTAACCTGCCTCTGCCTACAGTCATCGGATAAACTCTTCAGCAACTCTCCTGTGTGCTTGTTGTGACTCTTTTTTTACTGCATTATGTTACGTTACCTATCTTTAGAATAAGATTAGGACTTTTTGTAATTTTTGAAAGATATACATACAAAGCTAATCCGCAGGGCGCATGCGCAAACCACCGCAGATGTGCTTTTTTTTTTTCATAACCTACTTTCAAGCACATCTGCGGTGGTTTGTGGATGTGCCCTTGGGTTATGATTTTTTATGTATTTCTTACATAAAGTGCTAATCTTAGTCTAAAAATTGTTAGCATAACATAACAAACGCAACAAAATAAACTTCCTTGTAGCCTTGTGTACAGCGGTATACATGCGGTGTACATGTCTCTGATGTGGAGGGACAAATCGTAGTAGGCAGGACAAAAATTAAACCTGCTGGACTTTGTCATGGAGTTGTGAGGCACCCTAGACTTGTCTTTTTTTTGGTCATAGTATTTTAATCTTTTGAAAAATTTGAGACAGAAAATGCATCCAAGAGCAGTGCTTATACCTCTGTGAGGCGAAAAAATCTTTTTACTATGAGTCTCTTACTTTTATTTTTTCCCATTATTGCAGAGGCTTGTGGATATGATATTCAGATGTGAAAAGGCTTATTTATAATAAATCTGAAAGTGATTTGCATAAAGTTTGTTGAGACTAATTCTGTTTTGAAATATTGTTTTATCTCTTTGTTTGTACAACTATTAATACATCAATCTGTCATCAATACAACATAAATATTCTGATATCCCAGACTGTCCTGAAAAAAAAAAGTCTTCTTGGCTTGATTGTGCTTGACAAGGTTGAGGTTTTACATGAGTTATTACACAAAAAGTTTAGGTGGGCCTAAAAAAGCAGACAATATATTGGAGTAAAAGGATAATAGGATAATATTCTGAAATCAAAATTCCTAAATAATTTCTGCATCAATCATTACTCTTGCTAACCTTTGGAGTTTTTTTGTTTTTTTTTTTGGCATTGAATTACTCTGTCAATTTTATTTATGATGAAGTCCAGATTTACCCTGTTCCAGAGTGATGGGTGCATCAGGGGAAGAAGAGAGGCAGGTGAAGTGATGCACCCATCATGCCTTGTGCCTACTGTACAAGCCTGTGGGGGCAGTGCTATGATCTGGGGCTGCTGTAGTTGGTCAGGTCTAGGTTCAGCAACATTATGTGCCCAAAGAATGAGGTCAGCTGACTACCTGAATGTACTGAATGACCAGGTTATTCCATCAATGGATTTTTTCTTCCCTATTCCAAGATGACAATGCCAGGATTCATCGGGCTCAGATTGTGAAAGAGTGGTTCAGGGAGCACGAGACATTTTCACACATGGATTGGCCACCACAGAGTCCAGACCTTAACCTCAGAGAGAATCTTTGGGATGTACTGGAGAAGGCTTTGTACAGTGGTCAGACTCTCCCATCATCAATACAAGATCTTGGTGAAAAATTAAAAAACACTGGATGGAAATAAATCTTGTGACATTGCAAAAGTTATCGAAACAATGCGACAGTGAATGCGTGCTGTAATCAAAGTTAAAGGCGGTCCAAAGAAATATTAGAGTGTGTGACCTTTTTTTGGTGGCGACTTTTTTTTTTGGCCAGGCAGTGTAGCTCTGCAATATTTTAATCATAAAACATCTAAAGGATGGCATTGTGTTTTATTACATTAGTAATATTACAGAAAGATCATAATAAAAAAAAAATATATATATATTTTTTTAATTCTTAGTTTACACATTGCTTTTACAGGCAAAGTTAAGACATGAGGTGCGGCATAATAAGCAATAAAAGGATAAAATATTGCAAAATTAAGATTGTGAAGCCAAGATGATATCTTTGACTGAAATCATGGCATCAAAATTCATAATCGTCCCTCGTTAGACTAACACAATAAAAGAACATTTTAAAGCTCCATGTAATAAAAATGGCTGTAATCATTTGAACAGTGACAACAAATACCATAATTTATGATGTAAAGCATGGAGCAAATGTTGATGCAGCACGTAAACTGAGAGGCCAGTTTCTGCGTGCAGTCCTTGTGCCTCTGTTGTTGTGTTGTGAGGCTTCTCAGAATAAACTGCAAGAAATTGCAAGTCTGACACATCCAGCTTATCCTGGTGCAGCACACACACAAACATGAACACACTCACACAAACATGAACACACTCACACACAGTAAATAGTTACAGCTTCAATAATAACAGCACATATTGCAGCTCCCCACAGAGTTGACTGCACAGAAGGAGGCTGGATTGCTGGCTCCTTTAATGACGCCTCTTTTCTATTTTTCGCTGACTTCGACAGCTCTGAACTATGCGGTTTTGTTTATATTTCTCAGCCTTCTCCAATCTCCTTTTTATGAACAATGCAAGTTCAAAATGAACCGTTTGGAAAGAAGTTGCATTATCTTGACTCAGAGCTCTGTACAGTCTGTCTCATTATCACAGAAGAATGTCACCTGCAGTCAGGTGTGCGCTCTGTTTTTAAAAATGCCGAGAAACCAGCACAGTAACCTCAGTGAGGCACAATTAAACTGTGTCTGTTTATCGCCGTCTCAAACTGTTGGCTGAAGGTACGAGAATGAGGTCTCAGCAGCTTCCTATCTCCATCAGAAGCCTGATATAATTAGCCTGCTTTTGTCCTGCCTGGAGCCATTGTCTTTGTTTTGATGGTATCACGCTCACACTGTAATTGCATTCACTTTCACTCAGATGGCTTTATAACCCATCATAGATTGGAATTGGAATTTGTCCTGCTGTGGCTAATTGGAGTTTATAGCATTTGTTGAGACTTAGACATGGTGGAGCAGATGAAGTCTTCATCCATCACACAGATTTTGTTATAAAACAAAGAGACATCAACAGAAAATATGACAAAATTTGATTATGTTTTAATCAAGTACAACTTGAAATCGAAGCCTTTCCAAATGCAAGCCTCATTCCCTTTAACTAATCAGCCCCTTCAAGATTTTGTGCCAAATGTTTGTGGCTGCTGCGGCAGAAAAAGCCTGATTTTGTTTTTTTTTTTCATTAAATGAAACAAACCTTCAGAATTTTGAGGGACTTTTTGGTTTTTGCTGTGGCAAAAATGTCAGATGTTGTGGCAGGTTCTTTAAAAAGGTGATTTTTTTAGTGCTAATTCTTTTTTATCATTGCCACAATGGATAAGTCTGCAACTTCTTATGGGTTTTTTTAGTAATTTTAAACAAAAAAACATAAAGATACACCATGATTCTTTAAGAAATTAGCTTTTTTGGACAGAAAACAGCTTTCTTTGCGAGGGCTAGTGACCTGGTTCTGGCGAAACATTGCAAGGCCAAGCTAGAACGTGAGGGTTGTCTTTATTTATGTTCACTGAATTCATGATATCCTGGAGGGACTGATTAATCTGCTGCTGTAGTCTATGTATGTGGTGTTTGTTGTAGTAAGTTTTACAAAAATATCAATAGAAAGGGATAATCATGCAACCCAAAACCTCAACATTTCAGATCCAAATTCTGACCATTTAATTCTTAAGTCAGGGTGAAGCTCTGTGCAACACTGAACAGAAATTACTCAAAGCCTTCTTGAGACATCATCAACATAAGTCAGCTATGAAAAGCAGAGGTGCTGCACGAAACTGTGGGTCCCATGAAAGGGTAACACATTGTGTCTTACCTCAATGACCCAAAATGACACACAGTGGTTTCTCCCAACTTCAAAAATACTGAACTATCCCCTTAAGGCTTAATTAAAAACATTCTGGCATGGATATATTTGACTTGGAGCCCTTTATGAATCGACAAAAGCGTGATCTTCAAACCACAGCTGTCCCCATAAAGATCAGTTTAACCATTACAGGGATATAATCAAACAATGCAGATGTTACTGCTTGCTGGCGATCTGGCGAAGTAGAGGAAGACTTAAAGCAATAGCAGACTCAGAGAGAAACAAGGATATGTGGAAAATGTGCAAATTATTTCTCCAAAGGACTGTTTTTTATTCCACTTTGGAACCTCCCTAAAACAGCACATTCAGGAGTGTGCTTTTGAAATTTTTCTTTACTAAAGGCAAAATAAGCACTTAACAAAGACTACAGAACTTTTCAAGGACATCGTTTTTTATCATCTTTGAAGACTACTGCCAGGCTTTATTGACACAGCTATGACCACAAACTTTATCAGGTCACACGACAAAAAATCCTGAAAAGAATTTGTAAATGCAGGGCTGGTAACCTTGAAGTCACCCATCAAATTCATGTTTGCACACAAAGACTATCTTCACATGTCATGGCATTTTTTCCCCTTAGAGCTTGTTTCTACTAAATTTAAAGAAAACTAGAGTCTTCATTGATGAAACTTTCACAGTGTTTGTCTACAGTATGCTGTAGGGGTGGGAAGAAATATCGATTCATCAATGCATTGCAATATTTTTTCTCCCAATCCAATATCGATTCAGCAAATCCTCTGAATTGAATTACCTCCTGGCCAGTGGGGGGCGCTGTGCACCTTTTCACTGTTTATCCAGCTGCCACCGGTCGCAGAAGAAGACATGCTTACAGAGTAATAGGGTTGAGAGTCGAACATGAGAGTGATTTAACGGTGGTTTATCAGTATTTTCTGTGTAAATAATGTAAAATATTAAACACAATAGCATTAGTATCATTCTGGAGTGTTTTCTTTTTGTTCTTCTGCGGTATTCTCTCTGTCTTTCCAATGTATTTCCTTGTCTTTTTTTGTCATTGATCGTCTTTTTCATCATAGTTAGTTTTTAATGGATTCCATAAATAGTAATTTTAGAAGTATTGGAGGAAGAAATGTCGAGATCTCTGTCTTCAACTGGACAGGAACTGCTTCAGGGACTATCATCAATAAAAAAACAACTGGACATGGTCTAATATAACAGGCTGTAACATGGACACTAAATGCTGTAGGAAAACAAAAATATTTGAGTTTATGTAAAATGGCTTAAGTTTATTTTTGGTCATCTCAGAAAATTTCTACATGTTCATTTACAACTGTTTATGGAGAGAATCATATTAAAAATTCAAATCAGTTTTTATTCTTTTCTTGTAATTACACGCTGTTTTAAGCATTTATAACATAATAATGACAAATACTTGCAAGAATTGTTAACTGTTATTTCTCGTGAAAATAAGGGTGAAAAATTGATTCAAAATACAATTCCCGACACATTTATTGACAAAAAAAGACAAAAAAGGCCAGGTGGACATTTATAATTATAGTGTTAACGACAGGTTTTTACTTTTGTACTCCATATAAATAAGTTGTTACTGTGCAAATTTTTATTTTCAGATGTTTGCTCAAAAATATGAGGTGACATACCACATATGTTTACATTAGCATTGAAATAAAAATTCAAAAATTGTCAACAGGTACTCTAATTATTTGTGTATTTCTACTTCTTACTGAATCGATACTGAATCGAATCGCCACCTAAAGAATCAAAATCGAATCGTGAGGTTCTTAACAATGCCCCGCCCTAATATGCTGTCATCCCTCCATTTTAATAATAGCCTAGCATGTTAGGTTTTGAATGCAATAAATGGGAGCTCTATAAGGCTGCTGGGAGTGTTTGTCAGATATTTGCTGGGACTGACGCAAGTTGAGACGTTAACAGTCATGACTCAACTGCCTGAACTCGCCTGAAGGCTTTTTTCTATCACTGACGTGTTTTTCTCCTTCTGTTTTTGTTCTGGATCTTTGGGGAGTTCATAAATGTTAGTCTAATTTGACTCTGAATAAAGAGAAGATTCCACCTGTGTTCACATTTCACTGATTACACTGATCCTCCCTGATGATTGAATACAACAAAAGGACTTACAGCTTTTAGACTTCGGCAGTTGCTGGTCTGTATTTTATTTACTGTCAGGAAAATGTTTGCAGAGCCACTGTTCTGTGGAAATGGTCATTATAATCCTGCTAACTGTGCAGAGGCATCTTGGTAATTAATCTAATTAATCTGATTAAGCAATTCTCTTTTGTTTCTGTTTTAATAGACAGTGTTAAAAGTCTTTCTAATGCAGCCTAATCATCAGTGCACACTGTTTTACACACATCATCAGCCAAAACAAACCAGCTTGCTGCGCACTGAAACCTTTAGCAGTGTTTCACCGCTGTCACCTGCTGTAGAAATTATATGTGAACGTCTATTTAAGGCATTATTTCCACTTTATTTTTTAAAAAATGGGGGAAGAAAATGTCTTTGTGTCCTACCTATTCAGGCTCCATGCTTGCAGAACCAAATAGTTTGTTAACTGAAATATCTTTGCTTTGAATTTTCTCAAAGTTTGGAGTTTAAAGTCCATTTTCTCTTGGTAGAAGAGAGATAGGAAAATAATTTGTGGTGGAAAGTGCTGCAGTTTTTTTCACTAAATATTGCAACTCTCCTCAAAAAGAGGTACCTGAAGGACATTAATCCGTCACTATGTGTTTACCACATCATCGCAGGGGGGCCACGTTGTCGCCAGAGGGTTGGGCAGGTCCCACCATTGACCAGTCAGGGTTTGGCAAGGACTCAGTCATGGAAAGCAGGGAAATTGAAGTGGCTCCATCTTTATCTATTTCAGAAATTAGTGCAAATTTGACTCTGCTGGAATCGATTTCCTCTCATTACAAGATAAGTGAAACACTTTTGAGCGTAATGAGTCAGGGAACAAAGTTATCATGAACATTATTCAATCTTTGTACTCTCATAGTGCTGTTGAATAAGCAGATTAGCATACATATGACCATGTATTAAATTCTTTTACGTATTAAAATGGGCAAATTTAGATCCATGGGAATTGCTTATAAAATGTTTGCTGATACAAATGAGGCACAAGAGGTTACAACAAATCAAACACATTAGATAGTCCTTCATTATGCCTTGAATGGATTGGAAGAGGGATATTTAGGGATGAATAAATCATCAGTATGCACATGTTAACTGTTTATCAAGAGTCCCACAAAGACTGATTAACCCTTATGATGCAACTAAACCTGATATTACTCAGCTTTGCAGCTACTTCTTATTAAATTCTGTAAATGCCGTCATTTGCCGCTGCTGGACAATATAGCGTCTATGAAAAGTTAATAAATCCATTATGCACTTATTTACTGTAATAATGCTCTTTTGCAGCCACTTAAAATAAGTGAAAACATGTTTTTTAAAGACATAATAAATTGTTATTATATGCCTATTAATGTTAATAGTGCTCTATTCATTCGACAGTAGAGATTTTTTTCATTTCCTGAAAACTAGAAAACAGGGAATTGTCTGATGGCGATGAAACAGGAAAAGAAAAACAGGAATTACATTTTAAAATGAAAATAAAAGTAAAAACATTAGAATTTTAATAATAGCCTAGCATATTAGGTTTCGAATGCAATAAATCTCTTTCCCATCACATACATACAAAACCTGACTCTCTACACTTTCAGTAAATAACTTTATAAACTGCTCCCCCATCCTTTATTATCCTTCGCTAATGGCAGTTATCTGGATCACCACCAAAATCTAATCATGTTTAAGTTGGGCCATTGCCATCATCTCCTGAAAATTTTAGGAAAATTTGTCCAGTAGTTTTGTGTATCTTGCTAACAAACAAGCATTCGCTGGCAAAAACATAACCTCCTTGGCCGAGGTAATAAAAATAAAAGCAAGAATAAGATATGTACAAGCTAACACTACGTGAACGGTCAGAGCTAACAAATACGAGCCTGCATAGACAGTAGTACAATGGCGAGTAGAAATGTTGCAGTAACTTTCTGTTAGACATGGTAATATGAGATAAGTAGAATAAAACAGGAGTGACTTAAAACAGTCTCCATGTATCTGTGGGATAGGAGGATGATATTTACATGTCTTAGAATGAATCTTAAGTGAGTAAAATAGTCTACAGGCACAGTGGTGTAGAATTTATCTTGAAAAACAGAGGGCACAGTGTATGAAGGATGGGAGGATTAATTATTTACATAAGTAAGGACAGACTGGACTGAGATAATCTTACAAACAGTTTATACAGTTAATAAAATTTGATGAGATACAGATTGCATAAGCAGAGCAACATAACCATCTTTAGCATATGTATTCAATGCTGTTAAAAATTAAATTCAGTGTACATAAAGTCCATAGGAATCAGTGCACCTTCAAAGGAACTGAAGTTGTTTATTCTGATCTCAGCTGGTGTTTCCTGTCTGCCTTTATTTTATGAAATAATATTCTTCATCAGAAGATCCCACTGCACCAAAGATTACACTCACAGTCACTAACAAGCCTCTGTTACCACTTATTTCATTACAAAATAAAACTGAACACTTATCTATATCTTTATCTGTATCTATATATCTGTGAAACATTGCTACATACATTGCAGCCCATCTGGCAGCTGCCAGCTTTTGTAGGTGGAGATCTAATCATTAAGTATGTGAAAATAAAGTACAGGAATCTCACTTTTTGTCTTTAAAGTTCCATCATATTTACTGAATTCAGCAGAAAGAGCTGAAGGTCTTGTCTGTTGTCTGTTAATAGTGAATTCTGGACCAGACTGATTTGTTTAAATGCTGTAGTTTGACTGTTTCTGTCAAGACCACTTTGTCAAGAAAAGACACAAAAGCAGTTATTGGAATGTGATTTGAGCTACAACTGGACATCAGTTAAGAGGGACATGAACAATGGAGTGACATTGCTGTTCTGGGCTGGTGAAAGACCAGACGTGCTGCTGCATTCTGGATCATCTGCAGAAGTTTCAGTGTACACGCAGGGAGGTCTGCTAGAAAGGAGTTGGAATCATTTCTGACACTTCAGCGAAAACACGTGCACTTCAGTAAGTAGCTAGCAGTGAACTGAAGACATCACTTACCGTGAACTTACAAGCTGCTTTAATTTGATATGCTAGTTGGTTGTTTTAATGTTGGTTGTCTATAGTTTTGTGTAGATTATTTGAGTTATGGTGTGTTATTTGCAGCACATCTCTCTGTCTCTCCCTGTGATTGTGTATGTGCACATGCAAAACTAGAATTAAGGTGTGCTTCACAGGCTGGATCGGCTCTTGTGTGTACATTAAAGGGGTATGCCAACATTTTTTTGTTTTCGTGTCTTGCCTCACTCCTGGTTCCATGACAAGCAGATAGACACCATTCTTTTGACTGTACATGCATTAACAAGGAAGAGACAGGCAGAATTTGCACACCGCTAATTAGCTTAGCTCAAACACTGGGAGTCAATGGGTATAGTTAGCCTGCCTTTGTCTACACTCATCAAATACTCTTTAGCAACTCTAAACGGTCCAGTGTGCTATTTATTGTTATCTGTTTTTAGACTAAGATAAGCACTTTATGTAATTTCCGAAAGAAATTCATATGAAACTAAACTGCGGGGTGCATGCGCAAATAACTGTGGAGGTGCTTGTAAGTAGGTCAGAACAAAGCCTCTGTTAACCAGGAGGAGAGCACTAAGGATTATGGCCGACTTTGTACGAGAGGACGAGGATGATTTCTTCAGAGTTTATTTTCTAATATATTTCTTTCGAAAATTACATTAAGTGCTTATTTTAGTCTCCCTAACCTCCTTTTAGAGTTGCTTAAAAGTTTATCTGATGACTGTAGGTAGAGGCATGCTAATGCTATCCATTGACTCCCAGTGTTTGAGCTAAGCTAATTAGCGGTGGGCGAGCTCTGCCTGTCTGTTACTTGTTACTGCATGCAGAGTCAAAAGAATGGTGTCTGTTTTTCATGGACTCTGGAGTGAGGCAAGAGTCAAAAAGAAAAAAAATGTTGGCGTATCCCTTTAAAGGGTGATTTGGTGTGCAGTAGTTAATCACAAAACACTCAAAATAAGACTGTAAATTCTCACAATAAAAACAAGAAAAAAAACATTAAAAAAAACAATCATATCGTAAAACATTAGACACACAACATATCCTATACACACTCTCTACAATTTATATACAATTTATTCCATAACAATAAAAAGGATAGATCTGAAACACTTTCTTCATACAGTTATTACAAAAGCCCTGCCTGGTTTTCATTTCTTTATTATCCAAACTAGAATTTGTCAGGAACAAACAAAGCCCACCAAATATCACAGAGGTTATAGGACATCATGAGCTAATGAAGATGAAAGATCAAGTGATGTTTTCTTTAACATATCTGAGTAAAGGTGAGCGGGGAGACATGTCGGGGTTAAGCCGCACATGCTCATCTCTCACAGAGTTGTCACATGTGCTCATCGATTAACTGTCAACACCAACAAGCTGTTACCACAACAACCCTGTCACCATCATGGCTCCATATTGCTGGTAATTTACTACACCCCACACATGATGCTGCTGCCGCGTCAGCTTCAGGGCAAGAGGTGTCACAGACAACCTTTAAACTGGAGCTGAAGCCTGGAACATGCTGCTGAGCATATCGCTGTTACCATGAGAACACCTTGCCAGACCAATTTGGCAGATTTTCATGTTTAAAGTGCAAATGAAACTTCTCGCGCCTCTGGGGGCTGAGGAAAAGTTTCAGCACTTGTGTGACAGTTTGCAGCAGGGAGGAGGTGCTCTCCCTCTTCTCTCCGTTGCCGTTAAAAAGATGCTGACGGGTTACATGTTTGGATCTGTGAAGTGTTAGCCAACAAGTGATGGTTGTCAAAATAAGGTTCTTTCCATTGCCTTCAGGGTGCATGGTAGACCCTGAGCTCATGAGCATATCAAAGAGGTGTGTGGGTGATGCTGTTGGGATGGGATGTGTTAGGGATGGGAAATATGGCATAGAATAAAATCTCAAATTTGTTTTCACACAGAGTTCAATTTCTTAAGTAATTTTTTTTTTTTTACAAGAACTACAGTGAGCAACCTTGCGCAGCAGCTCGATCCACCTGATTCCATGTCTGTAATCAGGCAGATCCATCTAGCCAAGCTATAATCTACAACAATTGCGCTCGGCCCAAAGCAGCACGGCCCAATCAGTGTCCATAGAGAAGAACGAGCTACGAGTGAGATGATAGCAGGAAGTGACTGCACCTACAGGGATTAACATCGACGCTAACAGCTTCAGTAGCAGTTTTATCTGATCGTGACCATGTCTTTATTAAATGAAAAACAAATACCAACACTACAAACCTCGAAGTGTCTCACGTTCTGTATCGCAATAGCGCCCGCCTACAACATTATCTGATTGGCCTGTAATAGATGTTGATTGGTGGAACGATCGTCCAGTAACCTGATGGATATTCTTGTGAAAGGTTCTCTCTCCCCAAACACTTTCTATTGGCTGTTACCCAGATGGACTAGTGAAATATGTTGAACAGTCCTTCTGGTGTGCCAAGTTAAACAAGTTTTGCTTTAATTTGATCAAAATGCTGTAAGCCACAAAAGAAAACTGAATTTCCTGCAAGGACTTAAAACGCACACTGTGATTCTGTCACCTGACTATGTTGAGGTAAATTGTTTAACTTTATTAAAACAAAAGCAAGGTTAAAGCTGTGCACAGGCAAAGTTCTCAGGCCCTACCGGAGAAGACAGTGACTATTTTCTGTACTTTTGTTTTTGAATAATGCCACAACTTTTATGTTGATATTGTGTCTTGAAGTGTGGAGGTGACCTAACTATTTGAGCTCAGAGGGAGCTAATGAGGATATTTCATATGTTGGATATTATCTACAGTGGACGACAAGGGCAAACAGCCTTTACGGCTCAATGCAGTTCAGTAAGAGGGAAACACTTGCAAGAGCAGAAAGGTGCTGCAAGTTAGAAACGAAGCAAAGCTCAAAATGGAGAGGAGAGGGGTCTGGAGCAGGGAAAGTGTGTGGGAGAGACTGCGGTTAAGCCAGCCACTCATAATTTGAAGAGCTCATGTATTTGAACCTTTACTGTAAATGCTTTGTGCAGAGTGAGAGGGGTGACAGGCTGTTGACTTAACATGTTCCTGTTTTCCTTTTCAGCATCAACAGTGTGAAATACAGGAGTCTTGCCTGTGTTGGCTCAAAGATGCCTGTTTTTCCAACATGAATGAAAAGAATGTGTAATAATGTATCAAATAAAGGTCAATGAATGCATGGTGTGTTTTTTTTAGCCCTTTGGATCAGATATTAAACTGAAATAAGACCATTTCTTCAATTTGTACCTGATGAAACTGGTATCATTGTATAGAGGACCTCCTGGACAATGTGTACATGTAGCATGGAGTATCTTTACGGTGTACTTTATGAGTAAGCAATATTTTTGTGTACTTTGAAAAGTGATTACTCAAAAAGTGGACACAATATTACTACACATGTTGTTCATTTGTGTAGGAAAAAGAAGCATCTTAGAGCCAACATTAATGCAAGACTCCTGTATTTCACAGTTTTGATGGTAAAAGGAAAACGTCACTCATCCTGCCTGTCATCCCCCTCTCACTCAGCACAGAGGATTTACCGTAAAGGTTTAAATACATGAGCATGTCAAATTTTTTGGCTGAGTTGATTCTGCTGCTGGACGTTTATCTGTGTATTTAAATATCTGTGATGGCATTGCTGAGAAACAGTCAAAAACAGAGTGAGTCCTTATTGATGTCTCTTCGTTGGTCTGTCTGATCCTGCGTTATGAGTCATTCTCTGCACAACATACACTGCCCGGCCAAAAAAAAAAGTCGCCACCAAAAAACAGGGTCACACACTCTAATATTTCATTGAACTGCCTTTAGCTTTGATTACAGCACAAAAATTTGCTGTGGCATTATTTCAATAAGCTTCTGCAATGTCACAAGATTTGTCACAGATCATAGCACTGCCCCCACAGGCTTGTACAGTAGGCACTAGGCATGATGGGTGCATCACTTCACCTGCCTCTCTTCTTACCCTGATGCTCCCATCACTCCGGAACAGGGTAAATCTGGACTCATCAGACCACATGACCTTCTTCCAGTCCTCCAGAGTCCAATCTTTATGCTAGCAAACTGAAGCCTTTTTTTCCAGTTTGCCTTACTGATTAGTGGTTTTCTCGGAGCTACACAGTTGTTCAGTCCCAATCCCTTGAGTTCCCTTCACATTGTGTGTGTGTGGAAATGCTCTTACTTTCACTATTAAACATACCCCTGAGTTCTACTGTTGTTTTCCTTCTATTTGATTTGGTCAAACGTTTAAGTGATCACCGATCACGATCATGCAGGATTTATTCGACCACATTTCTTTCTTGAAGACGATGCTTCCCCACTATCCTTCCAGTTTTTAATAATGCGTTGGACAGTTCTTAACCCAAGTTTATTAGTTTCTGCAATCTCCTTAGATGTTTTCTATGCTTGATGCATGCCAATGATTTGACCCTTCTTAAACAGACTAACATCTTTTCCATGACCACAGGATGTGTCTTTCCACATGGTTGTTTAAGAAATGAGAAGCCACACATTGTATCGGCTGGGGTTAAATAAGTTGTTGACAGCTGAAAGATAATTACACGTGCAGTAATTATCCAACAGGAGGCTCGTACCTATTTGCTTAGTTAAACCCAGGTGGTGACTTTTTTTTTTTGGCCAGGCAGTGTATATTTGTTTGGTGCTGTCGCCACCCGCTCCTTGGCGTAGGCCAGTCCATGAGTACACTGTTTTACATAATACCAGGTTGTGATACAAAACAGGTTGTGGACCAATGCTTTAGAGTTGAGGATCTACAGTATGTTATCACATCACAGATATTTGAATGCACAGATAAACGTTCCAGCACCAACGTGGACCAAACTCTAAAACTTTTGAGGTGTTAGCCTTGAGATTCAATTTGGTAAATTTGGATTTGGTGGCTCGGTGCTCTTAGTCTAACTGTAATATTCATGGAGGAGAAAGGGTTTCCTTTTAACTTGTTAAGAAGGTCTTAAGGTTTATTTGCCAGCCTGAAGCAGAATATTTTGGTGTCTGTTGTACCTGGAAACTGTTCTGTACCTGGTTTAATGTTTGAAGCTCCTGCATTTGGATGACATGAACACAAAAGTCTGCTGTGCCCGATCAAAGGAGACTGGATTTAAAAATAATAAAAAAAAAAAAAAAAGAAATGTGAGTCCCGGCTACATCACAAGGCGAGCCGTCATTTTGTTTTAGTCAGGGTTGGAGAGAGGAAGAGGCAGAGCAGAACACAGTTCGAGATGCCGCAGCTCTTCTCGACTGCCGGCTTTTCATGTCTTACAGTTTGTGTCTCTGAGGCAAAGCGAGGAGCTGAGGAGTGAGAGGGGCTTTGATGGGAGCAGCGGGGGCTTTTTGACTCCTGGTGCTTAATGAATTTGGCTTGTTGTTTGCTTCTCAAGCAGCTTTCACACCTGGAAGTTAGGAGCGTGAAATCTGGGATGAATCGTGTGACCCAACGTGATTAATGTGAGACCTTTTTTGGTTGTTGCAGTATTTAGCAATGTTAACTCAGAGGAAGAAAAACCTCATCAAGGTTTGTTTTGAAGAGTTTTGGAGAGTTTTTGGTTCTTTCAGTCTGGACTACTGATGGTTCATGGAAAATGCTCTCATGAGTTAGAAATACTTGACAATTAAGCACAGAGTTAGCTTGACATCATAGTTTTATTCTGACTGGGAACTGTTGCTCTATATGTGTGAAAATGTTGGACCTTATGGACCACAGGCTCATTCATTTATGTCAACATTCTCTAGAAATTTATTTTTTCTTATATAATTCATCTTTTCATTATTTTCAGTTTGTTTTATTTCATCATATTTTATTTTATGTAATAATTTTATCTTGTCTATACTTTAATCTTATTTTCTTTTCATCTTATTCTATCTTTTTGTTGTATTTTGTTTTTATTGAAATTTTTATTTCATTTTACCCTGTTTTATTACATTTTTTTTGTTGTACCTTTAAATTCATTTAATTTTTATTTTATTTTATTGTTTCTCTGTATTTAATTTTTATGTTGTCATAAAAACAGAGGGGGCATGCAAGTGCCTCACAGCAAGAAGGTCGCCAGTTTGATCCCCAGGTCGTTTTCTGTGGAGATTGGAGGGTCTCCCCGTGCATGAGCAGGTTCTCTCCGGGCTCTCTGGCTTCCTCCCACAGAGCAAAAACATGTTCACTAGGTTGACTGGTGACTCCAAAATTGCCCTTAGGTATGAGTGTGAGAGTGAATGGTTGTCTGTCCCTCTATGTGGCCCTGCAATTGGCTGGCGACCGCTTCAGGGTGTACCCTGCCTCTCGCCCAATGTCAGCTGGGATAGGCTCCAACCCCCCCGCGACCCTGAAAGTGATAAGCAGTGTAGAAAATGGATGGATGATACAAAACATTGTGTGTGTTTATCACTAAAATGGAGATTTTTTTGCTCCACTTCCGAAATAGATTGGTGAGAGTTTGTTCTAGGAAGTGACTGCCCGTACAGAGATTAGCATAGACACTAACAGATCTGGGCCACATTTCTTTATTAAACTAGAAAAGCCCTCTGAGAGCACAGACCTCCGCCGAGCAGCTCAGTTACCTCAGTGGGTTTTCCACGACACATGGACAGTCGAGTCTCTACTCATGTCTGTCCATGTGCAGAATGCTGAGTTATCAGTGTTCTTCTTACAAAGTCGCAGAAAACGTGTCGATATACCAGGCTATTGTTAGCCATTGTGTTAGCAGAACTCCTCCGCTGGCATTGCAAGGGAAGCTGGGAAATGTAGTGACATAGGCTTGAAAAGCGTTGACATCAGTTTGCAAATAAACTACAATTCCCATAATGACGTAAATGAAAAGAATTTGCCATTATATAATTAAATGTTTTCTTCTGGATCAGATCAGCACCAAAATGTAATGGCTTCTTCCTTGGACCAAACCACACCTCTGGTAAAACTTTCATTTCCTTGGCGGAGGTAATGAAAAACAACAACAATGAAAATATTTCTCTAAAGAAAGGAGATTTTCGCTCCACTTCCAACATGTTTTGGCGTTACTTTGTACTAGGAAGTGGCTCAGGATTTGTGCCTTACATCCTGGCAGTAGTGCCCACCTACTTCATGATCTGATTGGCCTGTAATGAATGTGACTGACAAAACAATCATCCAATCACATGACAGATAATGTTTTTGAAAGGTTCTGCCCATTCCCATACATTTTCTATAGTCTCTGTCCGCCACTATCCTCTGTACTATCACTTCTTCACCTGAAATCTAGAGTAAACACTACTCCGTGTGCAAAGACCATTAGGCAGAGTAACCAGCAGACAGATAATAAAACACTTGTACCACCCTCTCTGGAATATTAAACTGCCTTTTAAAGTACAACAACATAACTTTACCACGAGCAGAGAATGTAGTACCTGTCAGGCACACAGCAGCAGTTTATTAACACTAAAGCTCTAACTTTACACAAAAGCTGATGACTGAGGGCTGCTCATGCATCACAGTGACACCACCTCCAGAGAATGGAGACTGCACTAGCACTTCTTCACTCTCTCGCACACCCCCACACATGGAGGGAGGGATGGAGGAGGGCCACAGAGATTTTTCAAGCTCGTGTTGCTCTCCTCGCGTCTCCATGCTTCAGTGCAGATAGCGTTTGTCATGAAGACAGCGGAAACATCTGGAGCGCCATTTGTTTTAATAATTCATTGCTTTTGACTCCATAATCAACCCCAACACAGCCAGAATCACTAAAACCCAGAAGCTTCTGCTCCAAACTGTGTGAATAATCTGGTGCTGACACGTGTTGAGAGTACACATCGAGATGCTGTTCCATGAGAAGCGGGTAGTTTGCATTTCCAGTCGACTGTGTTTGATGAGTAAGTGGCTCTGCCTCTGTGTAAACTGATGCCACATTCGCTCAAATACAGGAGGGACAGTCTGTTTGGGTTGTTTGTCATGCCATTTCTCTCTTTTAGAGATGTGTGCTTATTTATATATACAAGCAGGGCTCTAAATCTTGAAGACAGCTGCGAATAAAGCTGCAAATTATGGAGAAGTTATGCACTTTAGGATATTCCCTGCATTCCTGTCTGCCGTCGTGTGAGTTTAGATTAAAAACTTTGCTTTATTATTTTGTGTGAAGTGCTGCAGGCTGCAAATCGGACCGTGAAAATGCATTTAAAGCACAGTAATTGCATTCAAATTCAGTGATAGAAAAAGACTGTTGAACAACATGAAAATGCCTCATTTTGACACTCATAGTGTTTATTATGGCTGACCTATTCATGCCCCCAATTTCAGCCCCACAGACCCTCATCTGTAACTGTCAAGTTAGCCTAAAGGGTCAACAATAGCTGGAACAATTAATCAATTAGATGATTGACAGACAATTCATTACAGTTTTAATGCAAAGGAGTTGGTGAGCATTTACATCTTGGTTTGTCTAATATTCTATGCTTTACATCCACACAAACTGGATGTTTTTGTGTGAAATGCAATGATTAAGATAATAAGAGCATTCATTTTGGATTCAGGGGAAGTAGGACAGACTTTTTCTGCAGTTCTGCCTTTAAAACACAAACTTAAGGATGATTAAATGAAAAGACAAGTACATGTAAAATTTGCCCTGAAACTGTCAATCATAAAATTACCTGAAACAATGTATCAATTTGATGATTGACAGACCATTAACTCCAGTTATAATAGATCAGAGTAGGTGGATATTTACTAAAGCTGCTTGCTTTGTTAGATTTTTAAGCTTTACATCCCCATAAACTGTATATTTTTGTGTGAAAATCAATAATTAAGACAATAAAACATTCATTTTGGACTCAGGGAAAAGAGGACAGACTTTTTCTGCACTTTTTTTTCTTTAAGGCACAAACTTTAGGATGGTTTAATGAACAGAGGCTTATCTATACATGTCAGATTGAATCCCAAACTGTCAATGAATATAAATAGCTGAAACAATAAATCAATTTGATGATTGACAGACAATTAATTTTAGTTTCAATAGATAAGAGCTGGTGGATATTTACTTTTAGTTATATTTATTTATATTTATATTTACTTAAGCTGTTTGCTTTGTTTTATTTTGAAGCTTTACATCCACACAATCCAGATGTTTTTGTGTGAAATGGAATTATTAATATAATTAGAATATTCATTTGGACTCAGGGAAAGTAGAACAGACTTTTACCCTTAAAACCCAAACTTAAGGCTGATGAAATCATCAACGGGACATGGAGGTATACCAGAGAACTGCGAACATGTGCACGCACCTGAAGGGAGCCTTGAATTTACAAGAGAGAGCATGGAAATATTAGCGCAAAGGGCCTCACATCACCAGTGTTTTCTCTGGGAAGGGGGGGGGGGGGGGGGGGGGGGGGGGGTACTGCTCCCTGATTGGTTTAAGTGTACAAGCAGTTTGCTTGTGCAGACCAAAGCATTCGGAACTGAAGACACCTCTTCGATCCAAGCGGAATATCGCTAACGATAGTTTACTGACTGACTTTGGTGAGTGATGGTTTCAATAATGTCAATATTTTCTAGTATATCTAAGTTACCCAGGAGCCCCGTTGACGTAGGCTTAATGTTTGCAACAAGTCACTAGAAGAATTTAAGCTTGCTGAAAGAGGCATCATGTCATTGATATAAAACGTTAGCTAACACAACAGGAGATATAACGTAGATATCTTAACAAGCCTCCGCATTTCATGAGAGAAGTTGTCAGTCTCATTTCTATTAAAGCATAATATGACCACGTATGGATAGATACTTTATTATGCATTCATACTGCCCTGTAATTCTGCTTGTTTTTTCTCTCAAAATGCATCAGATTGATGCTTTTAAATATGAAATATTCCAAATTTTCTTCCGGGCAAGTATTTTTCACCCCTGACCCGTTTACATGCCTGCGAGGGATTAATAAAGTTCTATCCAATCTAATCATGAAAACAGATCAGTTTCTCCAACAGGTCATTTTTTAAATAAACAATTTGTCTAAACCAGCAGTCAGCTGTGCCAGGTGTTAGCTTTAAATTAGTGTGACGTATCAACTAAACACCTGAGAACAGATATCTGTTCACCCAACATTAAGATGGCTGATGTTTATTAAATTGGCAGATACAGATGTCGATGTGCATCCCTAATTTCTGCCCTTATAATAGTTGCAGAATAAAAGTGTAACAGCTGTGATAATTAGTCGAGTTGTGCATTCCCCCTTTAGGGCAGCATGTTTAATGTCCAACATGTGCACTCGTGACCATGTTACATATCACACACAATCTCTGCTGGTGTTTACTGTGGAGCCACCGGCCTGACACAGACATGTCTCCCCTCTATGGGAAAGAAGCGAGGCGGCGCCCTTGGGTGACCTTTCCCTGAATTATCAGCGAGCGTGTCTCCTCCCTGTATGTCCTGTCCTGATCGTATCTCCCAGCTCTGCTCTGCATGCTGCCCACGCTGCACCACTTGTTTGCTCCACCACCAGGGTTTTTTTTTCTCCTCCATCCTCTCACTTTCAAAGGGGAGAGAAATACAGCAGGGCTCATGCAGAGGTAAACAATGTGGCTGTGGCTGTCAGCTCCCGGCTGTGAGAGAATGATTAAGGATGCTGCCGTAGACATGACTGTGAGATGATGAGGTTATTTGCAGTTTTGTGGCTTTATTCAACATTTAACAGCGTGCGAGTTTACAGCTTTTGCTAGAATGATTTATCACAAATATCGCAGGGACGGCACCAGCGAACGGTGCTACCACGGGCTTATCCTGACATCATATTTTTCAAGTATGCAGAGCATATCTAATTGAGATAAATTGCAGTGTAAGCAGAGCTGATGACAGGATAGAGGCTGGCTGCCTGACGAGCCTGCTGGCTGTATCATCTCGCTCTCAGATCCAATGATCGGCTGTTTGTTAGGCGGAGCGGCATGGCAGGTGAGAGAGAGTGAGAGAGGAGGGGTAATTAAGCCTGGCTGAGTTGTGATGTGGTGGTGGTGCGGGGGGATCTCTCCTGTTGAAGCTCTCCTGTAGCTGTGCAGCGTGGTCCCTCAGTGGGCCGACCGCAGGGCCTGACAGATACTGATACTGCACCTCAAAGCTCTCCGCGCTCCAATAAATTAGCTCACATCTCAATTCCAACTATTCCCCCTGTGCCGGTGTGCATTCTTTATATTGATACAGTGTGTGTGTGTGTGTGTGAGTTAATGGCATATACGTACAGTGCGAGCTGTTTGAAGCCTACTGTGCCAGCTGTGGTGTTAAAACCTGCCCACAGCAGAGGAGGATTGTGTCGAGCTGTGGGGGGTGGAGCAGATTACGGATAGGATCTTAGCTTAGAGACTTGTTAACAAAACACATGCACGGACACACACTCTCACACTCTCACACACAAATCCTTACAATATGGAGAGATTAGTGCCCACAGGGACTTAAGTCAAGCAGCATAAATTTGAATTTCTTGAGCTCAAACCACATCTTTGAATTTTAAACACTTTAGAAAAGGTCATTAGTTTCAAAAAAGTGAGAGTGGGGGAAGAAACTTTGATGTGATTATGTAGATTGTGCTTGTTGTTTGGTTATTAGCTGTCATTTTCCTAAAGGCAGAATGAGGAGGATTGTTTTGGGTGCAGTTTTTTAAAGTTCCCTCTGACTGTAGGCACCTGAGGACCTTCGTCTTGGATACTAACATTTAGAGTCTACTTTGGTAAAAAAAAAAAAAAAAAACTGGACTCGTCCAAAACACCAAGGCTGCCTTCAAGAAAGACTCAACCTCTCTCTTCTTACTAGAGCTGTCATGATACTGGATTTCACCTCACAAATATCACGACAACGATATTATCACCATATTGATAGAGGATTTAAAAAAAAAATCTATTTATTTAATCATCAGCAATTTAGAGACACCAATCAACATAATAAGAGTGCTTCTTGGTCTGCTGGAGGAAGATTGAGTGCCCGGAGAGAACCTACGCATGCACAGGAAGAACATGCAAACTCCACACAGAAAGGCCCAGCCCGACCTGGGGATTGAACCCACGACCTTCTTGCTGTGAGGCATGTACACTATCTGCTGCACCACCCATGTTTTGTATCTGCTTTGGCAAAATACTCCTATAATGGCGCAACCGTAACAGTGTGATAAGGTACTAGAAATCAGTAATAATAACTAAATAATGATATGTGTGAGGGAATATGCCTAAATGTCAGAACAGGGCATTTCATTCATTCAGTTATTCATTTATATTGCTTTTTCTCAGTGCATCAATGATATCATTACAAAGCCAAAAGAGATTGTATTTTTAAAAATGCATTTTCAAGATCTACAGCTCCAACTGACCCCCCAAATCAAGCCCATGGTTTCACAGCAAACTTGTGTGTACGTGAAAAAAATCACACAAAAGTGTTTCCATCAGTCTCTTATACCAGCGGCAGTCTGTTGTTTCTGTAACTGATCCAGTGGGTCGTTCATCTCTTGGGTTATTTTAAAATATTGTCTGAAAATACATAATTTCCTGTTTCGGTTGTTCTTGTGCTTTTAAAATAAAAGCTTTTCCTCAGAGTTATATTTTAAGACTTTAATTGTGAAAATAGTTCCGGAAGTCATTGTTATCACTGACAAAGCTTTCCTATCCTAAAGTTTAGTAGCTTGTGGACATGTAGTGTTTTTAGCAGTTTCTTTGGATTATTTCGGACTTTAACAACAGAGTAGGGATGGGACTTGAAAACCATTCCCAGTTGAGAATCGTTAACAGCTCCATCAAAGTATCGATATCATGAGTCTTTTTGCTAATTTCCCTTATCAATTCCTTCCAATGACAGGGTTCAGAAGCGGTCAGAATTGTGGCTTAATTTTTTACAAAAGGCACCTACTGCACAACTTTAAGTGAGTGAAAACACCAGCAACTTGCAGAAGCAGCTGTCTATGCTGTGACATGTGTGTCTGAAATTGTTGCCACTGAAAATCTACAGGCCAGCATTTGCCCACATGGAAAATCTGCAGGAATCAATAAGAGAATCGTTAACGAATTGGATCGATTAGTAGGGTCGGTAATGGCATTGGTATCGATAAAATCTTATCAGTTCCCATCCCTACAACACAGATATCAGTTTAAACTCACATCCTAGCCGTTGATGTAGCAGTTGAAATGGCTCCATCCCTGCATCATGCTGATCTGTGTTGATACATTCCAGCAAATAGTCTGTGTCAGAACTTGTTGTTTACAGGCATCAAACTTACAGAGGAGGGAACACAGTCACTGTACACGAGGTGGACTCTGGGTTGTTCTGTGTGTGTGTGTGGGGGGGTGTGTATAAGTGTGTGTTTGCGTGCTTCACCCTGCAGAGAAATCCCTGTACAGCGCTGCCGATATTCAATGTGCTGGTTTCATTGGACACTTCTAAGAGACAATAAATGATTTGGTAGTAGAGGCAACTGGCTGCAGATGTTTTGACTGATGAATTTTGATTGTTGTACATCTTGACAGATAGTCCCCATCATAATTATTAAGTTATGTCTTTTATTGTATTTCATGTGTGGCCTTTTTTGTGTGTTTGGCTGTTTGTAAAAACTTGAACTGTGCTGCTGCCAACCTTGGCAAGGACACTCTTGGAAAATAGAAACTAATCTCAATGAGTTTTATTTTCCGGGTCATTTAACGACTAAATAAAGTAAAATCGACAGAACACCAGGATGCATTAGTGTGTCCTAAAGGCCAAAACATACTCAGGTAGAAGGTACACGGAACGGAGTACGCCGACTCAAAGCAGACGTCCGCGAGGCCCATGCATGCAAAGCTCAAATTTTATGACCGTGCCAACTCTGTTCTGTACGAAGGGGGATTAGGGCCACATTTTTTAAAAAAAAATTATTTTTGTTTTTTTTTAAATAAAGTTATGAGAATAAAGTTGAAAAGTTGCAAGAATTAAGTCATAAAGTTACGAGAATAAAGTCGAAAAAGTTATTAGAATAAAGTCATAAAGTTAAGACAATAAAGTCGAAAAGTTACGAGTATAATCTCATAAAGTTATGAGAATAAAGTCATAAAGTCACTAGAATAAAGTTGAAAAGTTACCAGAATAAAGTCATAAAGTTACAAGAATAAAGCTGAAAAGTTACGAGTATAATCTCATAAAGTTACGAGAATAAAGTCATAAAGTGACGAGAATAAAGTTGAAAAGTTACCAGAATAAAGTCATAAAGTTACGAGAATATAGTCGAGAAGTTACGAGAATAATCTCATAAAGTTACAAGAATAAAGTCATAAAGTTACAAGAAAAATTCATAAATTTATGAGAAATAAACTCGTCATTTTAGTCTGTAGAGGCACCAACTTCCACTGGTGTCTCACAAAACATTGCTCGACATGTATTTTTCACGTCGACCCGCATTAAACGTGACACTGATCTGCATTGCCACTGGTAGAGACCACTCTCAGGGTGGCAGGTGAGCTGTGTCTCTCAGAGTGCTGAAGAATGGGGACGAGGCGCCCAACCAGATCATCTAACATTTCACCTGACATTTGGAAGTTCGTCAATTTCGCATGTCCATCTCAAACATGGCATATTCCTCTCTTTCTTCTCTTGCGGCATTTAATGGCCGTACATACCACCGTGTCTTAGTTTTAAGCTTTGCAAAGCCAGCAGGCAGAACAGCTCCTCTTCCTTGTCGTCTGAGTAGGACGCCATGACAGAAAAATGTAAACAATGCGTAAGGATTGTGGGAAATGTAGAGTTTCACAGAAATTTCACAGGAAACTACTACTTAGCAGTGCTACGCTCACAGTACGCTCGAGTCTGTGAGCCCCTTTATTAATGATCTCAGAATTTACTGGAAGTCTGCTAAAGTTACTCGATAGTAGATGGACCACTATTGTTACTATACTTGGACCACAAGTGTAGACAAATAAAGAAGATGTTTACTTTAAGCAGTGCAGATGGCGTTAAACACATTAAAGCTTATATAAAGTTAAAAAAAAAAATCAATGACATGACCTCTATAATGTACACAAGGAAGGGAAATGTCTGTTTTCCCTAACACGTCAAACTACGCACTAAAACTTGGCATGACTGATTCACATTCAGGTCAAGTGCTCCCTTTTACTGATCTCATTTTATCTCCCACACACATACAAACATGCACTCACTTTAACACAAGCCCTACAGTCCTTCCCTTCATGTGATTGGTTGGAGTTCGAGCCACAGAATACAAATGTGTGTGGCCCCCGGAGGAGCTCAATGGAGAGGTTCATTACTCTAACCAATATCTAATATTCCTGGGGCCGGCTTCTTGTGTCAGGGCTCCGCGTTATTGTTCTGTAAGTGACAGACGATGACTCCACAGCAGACGGATGGCTTTTATTTCTCTGGATTTCTTCCTTATTTCCTGTAATCAAACAGCACTCGGTCTGATGTGTCATGATAAAGAGCTGTCAGCGCAGACGAACGCCCGAGCACGTGGGCTGCATCGTTAGATCTGTGACGCGTCGCGCAGCACCAATAAGCCAGCAGGAAGAGCTTACAGGCTTTTTAATGTTACAGTCAGGTTATCTGCTCGCAACAGGGAAGGAAGACTTGAACTGGATCATCAATGTTTCATCAATTCACGTTTATGAATTTTTCAGCAGCTGAGGAGTTCTTCAAATGTGAGCCAAGTCAACTTAGAGGAGGCTTGCAGAGAGCTGGGCTCTTTTTGTGGGCTGCTTGACATGCACTCATACTTTCCCCCCACGTATATCAAAATCTCTTCCTCCTTTTGTTTCTGTTCCGGTGCTTCTCACTCTGTGTGGCTTTTGCACTTTTTCCAAACCTTTTTAAATATCCACAGTTATTTTCCTGTAACTGTAAACTTGCATCAAACCCCATTGTGCAGGTCTATTTTTGATTGATCATGAATTTCTATGTTTGTTGCTTCCTTCATTTTGAGCCCTGAATCTGCTGCTATTTCAGCTCAGCTGCACTCCAGGTAAAGTGCCATCAGTGGTAGCAGCTGACATGCTCCCTCTCTTTTCTCGACTGCCTCAGTGCTGTGTGTCAGTGTCTCAGTCCTTTATCTTCATTTCCAGCTCAGCTCCTGTTCTGCAGCCCGTCCTCTCTGCTTTCCTCTCTCCTCTGCAGACCCGCCTTGAGCAGCTGAAAGCAGGCTAGCTCCTCGGGGACGGTCTGCTGTGTGCTGGATGGATGGCTGGCTGGCATTTGGCCTCATGTGTGGATGTACAGATAACTGCAGGGCTGGAAGTATAGAAATAGAGATGACTGGCTTCTTGAAGGATCAAACAAAAACATGAAGCCTCAGTAATGTAAAGCATGTTGTGTATATAAGAAGTCACACACAGGTATGTGTTGGCTGCATGGTGGCTGTGTTGGTTTTCACTCAGGTGTGCATGTTTGTAAGTCGGGCCTTCAGACTGACAGTGTGAGCATACCTTCTAACACTTGATACACGCCAAGAATCCATATGTTGGTTATAAAAGACAGGAAAGCGTGAGTTAGAGAGGCATACAAAATTAAATAAATAAATCTTGGTAGATTAAAAAATGATTAAAAGTTGCAACTGTTCGGATAAGCTTCGGTTTAGTTTGGTACATTTTCATTTTAGTAAATCTGTGGTACAGTTTTGATGCTCATGTGCGCTCTCTCTCTCATATACATCATTTCTCTCAAATACTTACAGGTAAACTCTTGCTGTCTGTCCAAATTGCAAAGAAACATCAATTTGAAACATCAGGCAGATAGTTGGTGAGAAAGGGCAGAACAGTAGAAAGAGGCCCTGTGATGTGTTTTTGTGAAGCACCTTGTGGCCTCTACAGGGGTGTCATATAAATAAACTCGACTTACTTTACTTACAAACTTGCAGATTTAAAACAGCAAATTAACAAACAAGCCATTACCATTAGCTTCCTGACTGCAGGCGTAAGTACAAACCCAAATTCCAGCAAAGCCTGTTGTGTAAGATCTAAAGAAAAACAGAATACAGTGTTCTGCAAATCCTTCCTATGTTTGATTGTGTTCACTACAAAAACAAGACAAAAAGCAGAATGTTATCGGTAAAATTCCAGAAACTTTCAATGGGAATTATGGGAATTTAATGGAATTTACTGGACATTGGGGGGGATTGAAATTAACTGTATAAGGTCCAAATACAGATAAAGATTTTGTTTTGTCAAAGGCAGACATCCATACAAAATAATACAGTTAAAAAACATGACATTTCAACAAATTAATTTATAAGTACAGCTTTGTCAAGTTTTATTTTTTTTTAACAGTTAGTTTTGTCATTAAACCACAAAATCATGGCTGCTAAATAAAATATTTCTCAGTTCTTTAGTCTAGTTTTAGTTGATGGAATTTTACAACATTTTAGCCGACAAAATGTACTGTAAATATAGTCGACTAAAATATGAAGTGTAAAGTGTAAGGCATTTTTATGTTTCCTTGAATTTCTGATGTCATGTTTTACTCTTGGATAAAATTAAACACCTAATAACCCTTTATTGAATGATAGTAAAGTTTGAATGTTTAAATCAACAGGAACAAATTTAACTTTTGTCTGAAATACAATCACCTTTATTTAGGCTACCTGGCAGAGCATCTCAGTTACAATACCAGAACTGACAACAAACAGTGAACCTGCTCTACATGAATATATCAATTCATAAAGAGAGGAGCTCTGATTGGATCACTCCCCAGCTTATCCCACCAACATGAAGCTAAGGCAGTTGTGACTGGATGTCCCTCTGAACTCATCCAACCTTTCCACACAACCAAAGTAGCTGTGATTGGATATATTCCTAACTTGTCCCTACTTTCTACATGACCAAATTAGGTCTGATTGGATTAATTCTCTGTCAAACATTTTCATTTAGATTTTATCTGTTGATGAAAACGTCAGTTAATTTAGTTTTAGTTTTTGTCCATGTGCACTTGTTTTTATTAGTTACTGTCTAGTTTTCATCAGTGAAAAAAGGGTGTCGACGAAAACTATGACAAAAATAATTAGTCAACAAAATGAACACTGGTTCAGAGGCAGCTGATGATGGTGGGAATTTAAGGATGTTTGAGGCTACAGGGGGGAGCCGGCCTCAGATCCACAAAGGCTCTTCCATCGGTTAGCTGCAGATATGTGCTGACATGACTGATTTCTTCCCTTTACCGAAGGCTTTGCTTGGTTCAGTTCATCACCAAACTACCTAGAACTCGTAGGGGGTGGGGTCTGCAATAAGCAGTGTGCTGTATTGTTCTCAACTGTATTTGCATGAAATTGGGTTGTTTTAGTCAAGATAATGCAAAAATATGTTTTCCTCAACTATATTTAAAATCCCTGTTAAGGGTCAACCTTCAATTCTGTAAATTCCATGTTAATTCTCATGGGCAGTTTCCAACTTTGAAAATTCCCACATTTTTGCAGCCCTACAGTACAACTCCTAATGAGCGGTAATGATCAGCCATTAAAGCTTATTCGTGAGGATACAAGAGGGAGTCATTGTCTATGATTGTGTATTTTGTTTACGTATGTTCCACTTGAGAGGAGGAGAGCAATAAACTACAAAATAGGAAAGCATAGACTGACCTGACTGTTTAGCTTGGCAGCAGTTTTAAATAATGCTTGTTTGGATGTTGTTTGCCATTATACCATGCAGATGTGATGATAAATGAGTAAAGAGTATTACTGAATAGACTCCATGGGGCTCAAAGAGTTTTGTTTTTCCACTCTCTATATAATCAGTGTTTTTTTTCACCCTCACAAGAGACACATAAAACTCGCTACTGCTGGCCAAGTATGCACCAGTATAGATTTCACTGTGGATCATTATTTTGGAACAAAGTAGTAACGGACACCGTTGAATTTCAGTCATACACCCCAGCTAATCAAATCTGTTGGCTCATCTCCTACCTAAGTCCAGTGAGTCTCATTTTATGGAGTCATAAAGCTATTTTTCAGCCAATTTTGGTCAAAGTCCAACCCCCCAGCACCAAGCCAAATGTGACTGGTGAATATAAGCCAAGCAGGATCATATTGGTCCAGAAATACCAAAAACCCTGCCAAATTAGGTGACACCTTGCCTCAGATGGCCCATCTGAGCTTCCTGATGGGTGATAAATGTAACGATTATTGTGATTAAGACTAGATACAGGTCTTATTTTTTGGATCCTCAGTCTGAGCTCCTCTGCTGATTTTCCAGGTTGTATTGTGACAGTAGGTCGTGTGATACCTTTTCAATCCCCTCCGAATTATTTATTTAATTATTTGTTTCTGCAGTTTAGATATTTTTGTGCAGTTATGCTGAAAAATCCACTGTGACACACTTTAAATAAGGCATACTGTTCAGCAAATCTGGAGGGCTCGTTTACTTAAAAAGACTTCCTCAATATTATACAAGTGACTGAAGGTGGTGGGGGCCTGAATCATGGCTTTAGGCTCTAGAGGTGGGAATCACCAGTTGCCTCATGATTCAATATTCTCATAATACTTGAGTCCCATTTTATTACGACTTTTAATATTTTACAATACAGTATGCGCATGACATCACAAAAACAGCATCCTCACTGTATTTCATTTATAGTATCATTGCAGTTTATTATTCTACGTCTTTAACGCATTTGAAATTACAGTGAACTTGCTGTATTATAATTTATTTTACTATACCTTTAACTATTTAAATGATCATTTATTGCAATATATAGTTATGTGAAGAAAAAAAATGCATTCATACATTTCCATTGAATCGAATTATTTTCTCAAGCATATTTCAAAAAGGGGAAAAAGTTACTAAAAGAAATCTTGCCTTTTTTTCCAGGGGAAAATGGAATTTTGGTAGTGACTAAATTATTCTCTTAATCAATCAATCAATCAATCAATCAATCAATCAACTAATCTTTATTTGTATGATGCCAGAGCATAACAAATGTGATCTCAAGACACTATACAATGGAGTAGACTGAAGCCATGTTGATGTAATTCCTTTTTTAGCTGTGTACTGTATAGACATTTTACAGTAGGTAACTGTAAATATTACAGTTAAGTTTACAGAAATTGGTTTGCTTTTCCGCAATCCATTGCCGTTCACAGTAACTTACTGTATAGATCTTTTACAGTAGGTAGCTGTAGATATTACAGTAACATACTGTTACATTTACAAAAATCAGTTTCAGTGTGGTATTTAAATTCTGCAGAAAATTATCAAGTTATTTCGTAATGTTCATTCAGGGCAGTGTAGATCCTCAGCCGATGGAATTAAAACATTTGGAGCCCTTATGGCTCGTGACGAAGACAAAGCTGTGATGTCTCGGCAAATGGTATATCACGAAGCAAACAGGCATTCAGGTAATGCTGAATATGAAGTTCTCCTCTTTCTATTTACTCTAGTTTTTACCGCAAGAAAAATGAAGACAATAGATTTCAGCAAACCTCACTTCATAAATTAAATATTAATATCTTTAACTGCGAGGCACTGAGAGCGGCAGATCATGTTTTCATGCTTGAAGTTTCCATGAAACCCTTATTACAGTGGCTAGTTTGACAATAATTAATTCAAGAAATGGGTAAGCCCATAGATTTTATCACAGATTGAGGAAATATTTAAATTAATAGGACTTCCATTTGGCAGATAATTGACATTGTTGTTGCATATTCATGAACTGTAGGATTTCTCACCAGGTCAGGTGTCACATGAAAAATAAACGGGGGTTTTAGAGTCTTGGATTTGTCAAAAAGTAGCAACAGCATTGATTTCATTGCATTAGAGTTTTTAATGTGGTGTCAGATTCAATGTTTTGCACCTTCTTAGGGCCCTAAAGCCAAAAATGAACAAGAAAGGAACTGCTATTATACCATGTTATATCATTTTTTTCGTAGAAATCTCTCAAAACACTTCAGCTCTGCTCAAAATGACCAAATATTCAATCATTTTTCTGGATTTTAACCCCTTAAACCAGTTTGAAAACATGTTACCATTTGATTTATTTAAGAATAACAATAATTTTGGTCTCATCTTTAACTTGTACAGTTTATAAGCCAGGGCTGTAAGTGGTGCTGTAACGCT